>OX393576.1:20770942-23170942 GCA_947652605.1 Elmis aenea
ATTTCTTTGGAAAGTAAATAATTATGATTAAAAAAAAATATAACGCTATAGTTTTCATTTTGCTTTAAAATAAACTAAAAATAGTGTAAATTTTACAAAATAAAAATTTTCATGACTGTCATATTTGACTTTTTGAATTATGATTCGAGCTTCTTGACACCTTTCTTAGCTTGCAATGTCAGCTAATTGAGCTCAAAAAGAATCAGATAATGGACAAAAGAAGTACTGGGTTTAAAAAACTTGATTTTGAAAAAAAAACGTCTTTTTGGCCGGAAGACGTCGGCCGATCGAAACCATATTCTTATTCAGAAGGACCCCTAGGTTGGTCAAGTTTATCCGTCGTGAAGGTTTACAACAATACCAATCTATCGTTTAAGCATCCCTTATTGTCCTGCATTGAAAAAAAAAAAAAGCTAACACTGACCTCTAACCTTACCCTCTTAAGCTAAAGCCGCACTGCGGGAGGGTTGGCTGGAGGGTAGTTGGTAGATACACGCCGTCGCCTGGCGACAATTTGTTGTGAAACAATGCGCCTGGATTGTCGCCAGGCGACGGCGTGTATCTACCATCTACCCTCCAGCCAAAAATCCCGCAGTGCGGCCTTAGCTTTACGGATCTAATCGGGATGCTCTAGGATAGTTTCACGTTAACGCTACGCGTCGGGTCAGATCAGGTTTGGTCAGGTCCCAAATTTCTTCGGTTTTCATTCTATCGTTTTAACGTTCCTTATTGTTTTACTTTTACGAAAACGCTGCGCGTCTTGTTATAACAAATTTGTGCTGTTCTGCCACTCTATCATTATGGCGTCACTTATTATTTTATTTTTGCGCAAACACTGTGTGTCATCTTATTATGAACTAACTTATTCCGTTTTACCATCCCATCATTTTGACGTCCCTTTTTATTTTACATTTACACAAACGTTACGCGTCGTCTTATTACAAACTTGTTCCGTTTTATCATTGTATCGTTACAAGGTCCCTTATTATTTTAAATTTGTACAAACGCTGCGCGTCATCATTATTGGGTATTTGTTCCGTTTTATAATTCCATCGTTTTAGAGTCCCTTATTATTTATTTTACTTTCACTGCATACGTAAGCGTCTACGTTTTCCGATTTACTATTTTATCGTTCTAGTCTGGGGTGCGCAAACTTTTTATGCCACGCTCCCATTTTTTTCAGCATGTCAACTTGCGCCCCCTTCAATTTTTTTCGCTTTGAAGTTAGCAGGCATCAATAATTTTCGATCAACCGATACGAAATATTACAGAAATACAACATTGCAAACAGAAAACATATTTGAAATATAAAAAAACCTAAATTTTTTTTTTAAATTTATATTACGGCTGTCATTGCGGCCCCCATTCTTCGCGCCCCCATTTAAAAAAAAAAAATCTAGAGTCCCTTATTATTTTACTTTTGTGCAAACGCTGGGCGTCATCTTTTCCTGAATTCGTTTCGTTTTATTATTCTATCGTTTTAATTTTGCAAACGTTTCGCGTCATAATATTCCGACCTTTGATTGTAATAATGCATTTTAGGATGCAGATTTAACGACAAATTATGTTAAAACATTTTGTTTGAATTCCGAAGTTTTGTATAGATTTCAAGAAATTAACAAGAAATATAATAAATACATCATATTCATAACATACAAAGTCGTTTAACATTTTGTATGACAAGTACCTACACATTTTAGGATAAATGATGGCTTTTTAGAAGAAATGATAATCGGTACATTGCAACTACACGGAGTGATTACCCAAAAATCTACTGAAGTGACGATTAATCAAGTCAGACTGGTTAAATTGAGATCAGAAGCAGGGACTAAAAACGAAAAAAAATCCGTTTGTTTCTGTTCGGAACGAAAACGAAATATATCGTTTTCGTTCTTTTCGTTCTAACCGAAAAAATCTTTTTTCGTTTTCGTGAACCGAAATAATAACGGTTAAAACCGGTTTCACAATTATTTTTTTGTCGTCAAAAAATCAATTTTTCTTCTAGTCACCACAACCCT
This sequence comes from Elmis aenea, assembly GCA_947652605.1. Taxonomy (NCBI): domain Eukaryota; kingdom Metazoa; phylum Arthropoda; class Insecta; order Coleoptera; family Elmidae; genus Elmis; species Elmis aenea. The sequence goes on from OX393576.1 coordinate 20,772,961, forward strand.
CTATACATACGATAACAATATTTGCGTCTCAACTAAAATATAAACGATGACGATGGGGTTTGATGCTCACGGACAGCATCGCCATATTAAATTTACCAAATCGTTAAACACATTAACATTTAACCATTTTATTAAGTTTAACACCCGTAAGGTGCAAAAACACAACGTGATTAGGTTAAATTAGACACACGATCTTTATCTAAAAATATGAAAATATAGCAAATGCTGATTTAAATTTGTTTTAGTACTAAAAATCTATGCATTTGAATTAAATACGATCCTGCATTGAAAATTATCGATAATTTTTGGTAAATATGCCCGAATGCAAGTTGAGCTGAAAACATCACGAGTGCACGAAGTGAACGAGTGATTTTTTCTGCTTCAACTTGCATGAGTGAAGATTTGTCAAAAATTATAGATTATTTGCAATGCACGAGTTATATTTTGTCAGAAAATTTCCTTCACCTATCTGTCAAATTAAAATGTTGTTTAATTTAGATAAATTAAAGTATACCTACTACTTACTGCGATTGTTATTATTAATAGATCATTTATAATGAATTTTTAATTCAAGAATTATATTTTAATAAAAATTAATGAACGAAATAGTATTTAGGTACATACATAATCTGTTATGTCAAATTTTACAAGTACTGTCAGAGTGGTGTGTCAGGGGTGTAGTTTAATCTATATTAAAGTAACGTTATTGGTCGCCGACATCTGTCAAAAAATTATCAAGACCAAAATACCTTATTCCCTCTCCAAATTTATATTTCCCACCAATCAAAAACTCAGATTTCTTAGAAACGACCAATAAACGCATGAAAATCTGTTAATTGCGAAAAGTAAATTATCAGTGTATGATTATGTTTATTGGCCGTTTAAAGGAAATCTGAGTTTATTATTGGTCGAAAACGCAAATTTGACAGGAGGATCAACTCCTGGCAGAGGAATGTAAAATTATTACCGTGTAATATTGCTCCTATTGGTAGTCTCTAAAAGATTTAAGATTTGTGATTGGTTGAAAACGCAAATTTGACAGGTGAAGGGAATTTTCACGTAAATATATGGAGAAAAGTGAAGCTCACTTATTTCAAGTGAGATTTTTTACTGCCTCGTGGAGTCTCCCCAGCCCAAAAGGTAAATTCGCGTTTGTGTTTAACAAATAAAATTGAAATGGCGACAAAACCGGTTAAAACCGGTTAAAACCGGTTAAAACCGGTTAAAACCGGTTTTGGAAAATATTTATTTCGTTTTCGTTCTAGAACGAAAAATAATAATTTCGTTTTCGGTTTCGTTTTAGTTCTTAAAAAAATTTCGGTTAATTTCGTTTAACGTTTTCGTTTTCGTTCCGTTCTCAGTCCCTGATCAGAAGTGAACTGTCAAAAAATTGTTATACTCTTTCATAAAATGTTTCCAATTTTTGTAAAATAAATTGGTAATTTACATGAAAGGGTTTTCACTGTATAATTTAATAACTACGTTAACCTTAAAAAATTGCAGTACATTTTGGCGTTAATGTGAATCCAGTTTATTAAATAAAATTATAACTTACGAAAGCTTGCGTTTTATCCGCGGTGTTGATTATTTGAGGTTCTCTCGGCCTTTGTTTTCTCAGATAATCCCCACTCTGCACTGTTATTAACTAATAAGGGCGAAAAAAGTCTTAAAAAGTCATTTCTACTAATGGTAGCAATAAACAGTCTATTTGTTACGTTTTCATATTTTTTCAGTGTTCTTAGCTCTTGTTTTCGTAAATCTTTCCTTGAACTTCGATGCTATTGTTCAGGTTTATGTCTCTTTTTATTAAAATTCAGGAGCGTTGCTACAAAGCAACACAAACGAAAAATTACCAGATTTGCTTTTATTATCGTCAGCTTTTGTCCCGTTATCCTGGTTTATATTAGGCTTTAGCCGTGCTATACAATCGTCAGATAATTGACGTATTGTTCCTGGGAAAATTACAGTTTAGTGGATGAAAATTTTCACACACTAAGTTTTTCTTTCCGTTTATCAAACATTCCTGTTTTGGAAAGGATTGAAATAAAACAAAAGATATTTACATTGTTTTATATTAGCATGTTGTTATCTAATGCTACTCATTTTCGCTATAGTTATTTTCTGTTTCTTAATAAAACTGTTTTAATAACATAAGTAAAAAATTAAATATCGATAAATAGGTTAAAAACAATTTTAAAGATGAACAGTATTCTGTATTATTAAAGTTCTTGATAATCTGCGGTTGCCTCGGTAGGTATACATTACCTTGAATAATCACTACTGCACTGTACCTAAAAAATCCTTTTAATTATAAAATATGCAGTTTCATGCGCCCTTAAAATAAAGATTAAAATTTCCTTATAAAATAATCTAAAGTAAATTACAATTCCTCGGTATATTTACCGCTTGGAATGGATTTTTGCACCTCTAATTCGTTTCCTTTTTAAACCACTTCCTTTTATTCTCTCTGGAAACCGAAATAGACCTATCTGTTACAATCGTTATTTTAAAGTCAAATGAGCCTGGGTGAAAGAGGTTTGATATTTGAGCCAAGTATAAAATTACCTCTCATTTGTTTATGTTGTCAAACCTTTATTTATTGAAATTTTTGCGATGAAGTTTAGGTAAGTAATGTATGTTTAATCAACTAACTCAAAGATGCACTCACAGCGAAGATGCTTAAATTTTAAAGGGCGTAATTACGGTTTTCAATATTTTAGAGGATGTTAAACGCCAAGGATTATACAAGATTATACGTAATACATGGCACATAAGAGATTCAAAGCCGGAAACTCCTGTTTCCGATTCCAGTGAATACATAAACTTGAGTTTATAGCTTTGAATACTAGTTTTAACACTAAAACAAGCAAATAATCTAGAGAGTGGGGTGATCGCCTTTTACTAAAACTTTACCTGGTGGCTTAAAAGGTGTAGGCTTAAAATGCAAGAACAAGATATAACCAAGTCCATTTTGTTTACACTTGAATAGGAAAAATTAAGTTGTAGAGGAAGTCCAGTAATAACCACTCGAGCCAATAATTTCTTTATGTGATAAAAAAGAGAACTTTAAGGTTTTTCACAAAATAGTATAAGATGGCAAGTACTTTTTAAATAATAATTTACACACTATTTTTTATTATTTCATTTTAAAATCTTATCTTCCATTTTATTTTTTATTTTGAATATACTCCATATTATAAAATTAGTCGTTTGAAAGCTTTTCAATTGTTCTGTCATATAATATTGTAATTAGTTGTGTGTTTTTCGCGAGAAGCTTTTTATCAAGCTAGCAAATAATATAATAATCAAAGAAACCTATTAAGAAGATAATTAACAACATAAAATAAAAAAACATAATTAGATGTTTTAAATGAAGCGTTAGAGATAAAAGTAATGTAAAAATAGAAAATAGCCCTACATTTGCACTTTACATATTTTTTTAAATTGTTTATCTTATTACCTATCAAGGTTTGTTGCAGCACGAATATGCACGATTGTTCATCTGAGGGTTAGTCAGCTGTTCCTGCAGTTAAATGTGATCGTAAACTAGTTTGTGGACGGTAAAAACAGCACATGAACAAAGGCAAGAACTATCGCTGGATTTTTACACCCATGCGCTGTTTAAAACTAATGTGGTCTATGATAGCTAAGCATCGTCTGCCCAATCCTATGCATTGGTGTGTTAGTACTGCTTTCTTAAGAAGTTTACACTTGTGGTTTGTGATACTTAAATTTCCATGAACACAATAGTAAATTGCATAACAAGAGTTGTAAGAAGAAGAAGCATATTACGCACTCATGCGTAATATACCTTACTTCTTGAGTTTTGTATTATATTTTTTCTACGACCACATTATATATATACGATTGTATCGGCCTTTTGGCACACACTTGTATGTACGCTGTTATTTGCAAATTTTGATGGGAGTCTACTTTGATAATTTTGGCTTACCGTGCTTGCAAGTTATACAGTTATAGTCATTTAACGAAGTGGTCGTAGAAAGATGTCATTTACAGTTGGGCATGTCGTTTAGCGTTCCGGCAGCGGCTAACTTGAGTAAATACATTTTGTAGTCTATAGTTGATGCCTGTGCATAAACCAGTTTATGCGTAGTACAAGAATTAGTAATAGTTTATTACAAAAATAATGTACAGAAACATTATAAAACTAAATTAAATTAAACTATTAATAAAATCTGTTTTACATTATTTAAATTTCAATTAGTTTACACTTTATTTTAATCCGCACATTATTTTGTGTAAGACTTTAATTTTGCTTACTCCTATTTGGAGCCGCATGAAAAGTTGGAACATTTAAATACGGAATGTTCAAATCTGGAAAATGCACCGGTAGAATCATTCAAATCTTGAATCGTTCAACGCTGGAATCATGCAACACGGGAATCGCTCATCACAAGAAAGCTCAAATCTGGAATCCAGAAATTAAGAATTTTTGCTGCCCTCTATATAACAACAGCCAAAGTTTGATATAATTACAGAACACTTTGTTATATATTTTGATTCATCTTTTGTATAGTGGAAAAAAAAAACAACGTGTCAATGTTAATGTAACCGAAGGGCTACAAATTGGGGCAAAGTTGCGTAATTATAATGCTTAGTAAATAAAGTTTAAACAAATTATTAAAACGAAGTGTTCTGTAATTATATCACACTTTGGCTGTTGTAATATAGAGGGCAGCAAAAATTCTTAATTTCTGGATTCCAGATTTGAGCTTTCTTGTGATGAGCGATTCCCGTGTTGCATGATTCCAGCGTTGAACGATTCACGATTTGAATGATTCTACCGTTGCGTTTTCCAGATTTGAACATTCCATATTTAAATGTTCCAGATATTAATGGCTTACCTTTTTAATTAAAAAATGTTTTTATCATATCAATTATTGATAAGAGATTTTAAAAGATTTGAAAAGACATGTTTGATAAATAAAAATAAAATATTAAAAAAGGTAAAAAATGTTTTTATCATATCAATTATTGATAAGAGATTTTAAAAGATTTGAAAAGACATGTTTGATAAATAAAAATAAAATATTAAAAAACATTAATATATTACATTTCCTTCCATTTTTATTTAATTTATATTTTTGTTAACTTCTTCTGAATTATTTTTATCTTTGTCAGTTTGTCAAAGAACTCAATTTTTTAACATTTTCTTTAAAAAAAAACATTTACACACACTTTGATAAAAAATTCAAGAGCTTTCAAATAACGTATGTAAAAATAATAAACTGTAAAAAATACTTTTAAAGTCGGTATCTTACAAACAATTTTATATCTTAAGAAGTTCTTTGCTGTCCAGCGTTTGTTCAACGATGTAAATAAATAATAATCAATTAAATGTGCAAGTACTTGAATAGCTACATAAGACTGAATTTTCAGGTTCTGGATTTCTGGACAGCGTATTGCATCGGTGACTTATAAGGCCAATCCGTTTATATAATTGAAACTGCATACTATTGCGCACACAGTTATACAGAAGGATAAAAAAGTACGCTCCTGCATTTCACTAAAACGTTATTCGCATTCCAGTGTCATTACGTGTAAAAATGTTTTACCTTTTTTAATTGGAATTAAATTGAAAAAACCCAGGCGCTTTGGGTGAAACCAGGAGGATGTACACCATAGTAGACACACCAAACAAGAAAAATAAAAATGTACACAATTTTCTTGCTCCTTCGTCCATGTAAATACATATTCCTGTGCTTTACTGTTAAATCTACGCACTCTGGAAAGAGATGTTTGTTTCCATTTCAATATCCTAATCCGTAACAGAATCGATTATTGATTATTGTTATCCCAACTGAATAGAATGTCGCAGTGTTATACAATTTGGCTGCCGAATATTGTATTATATAATCATTTGGTATTATGTAGGATTTTAAAATGCAAGCATGATTTTAGAAATAATAATTGTAAATAAATAGTAACCGTTCGCACTGTGCATTTCTTGTTTACTTGCGTACACATCTGTATTTATTTGAGCTGGATGTTGTTGTTCTAACATTTCAAAGCATGCTTTCTTATTTACCCTTTTTGGTACAAAATTTAATACTATGCGAACAAAGTTATGACGTTCATATGCTTTTGTGTACAGGGTGGTCCAAATTTAATGGGATTATTACATGGGTATCTCGCTTAATAGTCAAGATAAAGAAACGGTATAATTACCAAAAATGTGCAGTTTTTTGGGACAAACTCAAAACCCTTCTCAAAAATATTCTATTATTTTTGGTTTTTCTTGTTTTTTTTTTGTTTTCACAGCCTACTTTTGGTTTTTCATCTTATTGAAAATAAATACATCAACCCTTATATATTTGGAATTGAAGAAAAATAAGGATTTTAAACAGGTTATAGCTTTTATTTTTAAAAATGTGAGTTTGTGTCATAACTTTTTAGCGGCGAGCGTAAAAAAATATTTTTTAGTACCTACCTACTATCAAAATTTACATAAAAAGCCTAAAAATAATCTTCCTAAACTTTTTCGATATTTACTACAATAAGAGAGTAATGACACATTATAAATATAACAAAAAATGCAGTTTTTCTTTAATGACTCAAAAACCAGAAATGATAGAATATTTTTAAACAGTTCTGAGTTCGTCCCAAAAAAACTGCACATTTTTAATAGTTTAACCGTGTCTCTATTTTGACAATTAAGCGAGATATCCATGTAATCCCATCGAATTTGGACCACCCTGTAGATGAATTGCTAGCAGAACCGGGCCAAGATAGTTTTGCGCTCTGGTCACTCCTTGTGTGGCACCATAAGCTTTTTCTTTTTGTGTTTAGATATCGGTAAATTATCTTTACGGAATACAAAATCTTTTATGCCTTTTTTTCCGTTTTTTTGTAGCTTCTAATTATCAGTGTGTCCTGTAATGTGATTCTCTATATGCTGATTTTGAATTCTCAGAAATTTTGTCTGTACAAAATATATTTTGCTCGTTGTCAAAGCTCTAATTATAACAGAATATTATCGACTCATCTACAATAAAAGTTTTTAAATACTTTTTTGTATCAAAAGAACTTGGAACTGTAAAAAATTACTAATAGATATGTTTTTGTATAAATTTTGATATTTTATAAATAAATACGAAAAACCTTCATTAAAAAATTTAATGTAAATAATAATAACAGAAAAATTAAGATACGTTTGTATGTAAACTCTAAAGCAAGCTATCCTGATTAATAATAACGTTGTTTTTCAGTCGACTATATAGGTATTTGACAACAAAAAGTATATGTACAAAGTTAAAATTTTCAAGAATCGTATCGCTTAACAACTATTCTATTACACTCAGTTTATTAAAAATATTTTTTTCTAGTTAGGTGTTCAAAATTTTTTTTAGAAATAAATTTTCTAAAAATAGGAAGTAACCTGATTTTTCTGTTAAAACTAGCTAACCAAAAATGTTGTGAAAAAAACTCATTTAGTTTCGTTTGGGACTTGCTTGATTTAAATGGCAAAATTTTTGTTCGATAGTAATTTTAAAGAGGCGTTCTTTTTTTAATGGGCAACATTAAGTATTTAAAGAAAACTATTTTATTTAATTGAAATATTCTGGTTTTCTTGAGCTAAGGCATTCTTTAATTTCTTTGATTTAATCTCAATTCTCCAAAAACATCTTAGAGAAAAGCGATTTGCATCTGTTGGGAAATATTACAGAATATTTTACAAACCTGCAAAAACATTTTTTAAATAGGACAAGTCTAGCTGTTGAAAAGTTGTATTAAAAAATAAAGTTATGGTTTAGGTCTATGTATTTTTTTCATGTCCAGGTGAAATACTTATTAATTTACCATTGTACTTATACATGTCATTCAGTTTGGAATGTTGCCTTAGGAATTATTTAGTGAACAGTTTACTTTATTTAATACTTGATAGCTAGTACGATGCTCTCATATCTTATTTCAGATGTCCCCACGGTAAAATTAAAACTAAATGTTGCACGCAACATGTTGCAGTTGAGCCACAAGTTGGGTGAGTTTGGTCTGTGCAGCCTATAGCCATTGTATACAATATTCTTTGGCAGTTGTCCAAGTAGAAATAGTTCATCACGAATGAAAAAAAAAAAGAAGATGCGTTTTATTTTACTTTTTATGTCCTTAGGTATAACTTTTGTTCTTTAATTCAACATTTATTATCCTTCGTCAAGGAATGATAACTCCAAATAAAAATCGCAGTAGACATAGAGAGTAACATTTACACAACACAATTTGAGGGAAAAAAGCGGCCTACAATTCTGTGCTCATACATTATGCGTTGTTTTACTCTTTTTTCAAGATTTTTATTGTAAAAATGTATGCAAAGGACATTACTAACAGTCGGTATGTGACCAACCGTCCAGAATTTCTTGGACAATTCGGGGTGTTAAGACATTGTCTCGCATATATATTTCTTAAACGTTCCACATTTTATTAATTTTTTTTTTCATAATAATAAAAGCAATCTTTCAGCATTTCTTTTAATTTATTGGGAGTTTTACAATTTTTAAAAATAATGTGCAATAAAACAATAGGGTTGTTCCAACTCGGGGTTTAAATCCGATCTCTGATTAGTTCATGAACCGGTTTATTCGCATGGGTGAACTATGTACTAAGAAATGTAATGCACAGTATTAGCCGTTGTTGGAACGCTTTTACGACTGGCCTAACTGTAAATGACATTTGCGTCTATTGGGTTCATACAAATGTACGCATCGCACCTTAAGAATCTAACGCAGTGGGGTTGGGAAGCGATGCATAGCTAGCTGAGCTCACGTTAGTTATGAACAGCGCTTGCGTGTAAAATCCAAATGTTGGTACACGTTCTCATCCAAGAACGGTTCTGACCGTACACTGACTAGTTCATGTATTAATTTTGTAATGATGGAACAGACGACTAAATCGTCCGGTGAACTATCAGAGACTGTGTTGGAACGCGATATTGATACTGCGCAAACTCTGATAGTGCGGCGCACTGTCAGCAAACGTGTTGGAACAAACCTAATATGTACTTACAATCAGTGGTTTCCAACCTGTGGGGCGCGCCCCCCTAGGGGGGCGCGAGTTTATTGCAAGGGGGGCGCGCAGCTATTACCAACATACTATTTTTGAATACAAACAAACAAAAAGAACTTTACTTATACAGAATATTGTATATGGTATTTATGAAATTAGATTGTTACGAAAAGGGAGGGGGGCGCAAAAATTTTTTCATAAAAAAGGGGGGCGGAGGTACAAAAAGGTTGGAAACCACTGACTTACATCAATATTTGTCACAACTTTTCACGTCACAAATTAACAAGAATAAAATGGTTACCCTATTTATGCTTTCATTTAATCACAACATCACAATTAAGTAAAATAATTTACAGACAAGTTAAGAGATCAACAAAACAAGAAGACGTGCAATAAATTAAATTCCAAGTAAATATATCCATACCTACTCATTCTGTGTTTTTGGTAATTTATACGAAATATTCTCGCTATAATGCCTTGCAATAGGGGTGATTTTATTCAGTATTGTGCTGTCATCCACATACCTAGTTCTTGTCAAAGTTGGACTCATTGTTAGTCAGATAAGGTTCACTACAAGTAAGAAAGACGTGAAAAACATTCAACAGTGAGTGGGCGGAGGCAATTGAAATTTGGCACATTTTATGGTGCAAAAACTTGTGTAGTGTGAGAGGGACGTTTGGAAAGCTTGCAGACTGATCTTGAAATGGCGCTCGAATCCAAAGGGCAAGACGATAACTGGGAAGTACTAAAGTAACTAATTAAAACGACTGAAACTAAATATTATTGGAAAAAGAACTAAGATTTGTCTTAGAAAAAGGTGCTCTATATTCAGTGGCGTAGCTAGGGTAATTTGCGCCCGGGGGCAAGACACAAAATCTGCACCCCTTCTCGTATCGAGAGTCTGGAGACTCACTGGGGCCGGAGTCCCCCAAAAATTTTTTTGAACATTCAAGATTTTTAATTTTTCGTTTAACATCTCACGTTTTAAAATACATTCATTTTTATAAAATTAAAATACAAAAGTTAGTTTAAATCGATCCTCATTTTGGCGCCCCCTAAGCTGTGGCGCCCAGGGACATATGTACCCCCTTGCCCCCCCCCCTAGCTACGCCTCTGTCTATATTACAACAACATACTGGCACCCCACCCCGAAGTGCAACATCCTGGGCTTCCGTTTTCTCCAGATCTTGCTCCCTCTGACTACCATCTGTTTTCAAGCTTAAAAAGGACTTCTTATTTAATATAAGGCCGTCACAGCTGCTGTACACACTTATATTGCAAACTTCGACGAATCGATATACAAAGAGGACACAGTAAAGTTGGAAAATGCATTTAGCACTGTGCTTTGAGGAGAATATGTAGAATGTAGTCATTTTTAACCAACTAAACCATTGTTTCTATTCTATGTCAGTTCGCGAACTTTTCAGACGCCTCTCATGTTTGATTTATCTTGTAAAATATATGTAAATATGAAAGTTAAATTTACATTGGTGTACATCAAAGTCTGCGCTATTATACGAGAATCAACATTATTTAAAGATCTCCATTCGTGTTATCTAAAACGAATATTTTGGTTCAAATATTGCGTGTTACTGAACTTGCTTTTTCAAGAAAAGTCAATACCGCCTTTTTGAAGTATTTATCAAGGCTCATAAATCAATCGTATAGGGATAGAAGTTAAACGACAGGATAAAGCCATTTAGCTAATTAAAACTTTAAAATTTTATACAGAGAACGTAATCATAATTTTTTGTTGTTTTACAAAAAACAAAATCGTTTTTTTCTTAAACTTGCACATTTAAACACTCAAGTACCTACTTTAACAGTTTATGTATTTAAAATATTTTTTTAGTATAAGTAATATCAAAAAAAAAATGATTTAGATACGGCATAAATCAAGATTAGAAAGAAATTTAAATTTGACACGCATTAACGTCATATAAAAATCATAATCGCCTAACAATCGCTGCATAATAAAATTATTAGATTATTTACTTCTCTTCAACTTTTACAACCGATACATCACTTTTGTTGCGCTTATATTCTAAACACTCCAACAAATATCAATAACACACTTTACGATTTTTTATGGTTTAGGTTGCCAACTTAAAAATTAATTTAAATTTTAGTTTCATATGTGAAGAATAAACACCAAATTCGCCAAAAATAATGTACTCCGTTTATAATTTTAACATAAGATAAAACGTATAGATACAGGGTGGTCCAAATTCGATGGGATTGTATGGGTATCTCGGTTAATATTTAAGATAGAGAAACGGTTAAATTACCAAAATTGTGCAGTTTTTTGAGACAAACTCAGAACCGTTTTTAAAAATATTCTATCATTTCCGGTTTTCGAGTTATTGAATAAAAAGTGTTTTTTTGTCATATTAATAGTGTCATATCTCCGTTATTGTTGTAAATATCGAAAATATTTATTAAGAATAATTTTGGATATTTTTATGTTTAATTTGATTATACTAAAAAAAAAAATTTACGCTCGCCGTTAAAAAGTTATGAAACAAACTTACCTTTTTTTAAATGGAAACGATAGTTGGCTATGACCTATTTAAATTCCACATGTTTTTCTCATTTCAAATATATAAGGGTTGATGTATTTTTTTACAACAATACGCAAGTTATGAAGGTTTTTTAGTTTTTTTTTTAAAGAAAATCATAGTAGGCTGTGAAAACAAAAAATAAACAAGGTGTAAAACCTTATAAAACTCATGTGGTACAAGTTACCAAGGTTTTTTAATTTGTTATTGAGATAAATACGAAATTTTTTAAACATAAGATAAACAACAATATCCTACATTACTGCTGATACCGACTATACCGTTGTTTTCTTATTTTCAAATATTTACAATGTTTATCTCCACAACAAACTAAAAAACTTTGGTAACTTGTACCACATGAGTTTTGTAAGGTTTTACACCTTGTTTGGTTTCTGTTTTCATAGCCTACTATGATTTTCTTAGAAAAACAACCTAAAAAACCTTCATAACTTGCGTATTATTAAAAATAAATATATCGACCCTTATATATTTGGAATGAAAAAAAAATAAGGAATTTAAATATGTCATAGCCAACTATCGCTTCCATTTAAAAAAAGGTAATTTTGTGTCATAACTTTTTAACAGCGAGCGTAAAATTTGTTTTTTTAGTATAATTAAATTAAACATAAAAATATATAAAAATAATCTTAATAAATATTTTTGATATTTACAACAATAACGGAGATATGACACATTATTAATATGACAAAAAAACACTTTTTATTCGATAACTCGAAAACCGGAAATGATAGAATATTTTTGAAAACGGTTCTGAATTTGTCCCAAAAAACTGCACATTTTTGGTAATTTAACCGTTTCTCTATCTTAAATATTAACCGATATACCCATGCAATCCCATCGAATTTGGACCACCCTGTACAGTGCGCCAAAAAAGTATCTATGGAATAAATTTATTTAAATCGCAAAAAAAGATTTCGGGCAGGTCAATTTTATTTTAGAGCAACACAATTTTTTTATTGTACATACTCAATTCTTGATCTACATTTGTTTTTAAGTAAAGACGCTTTCAACATTCTTTTTTAATGGAAACTTCATATTTTCTTGTTAATTTTGATAGGGCTTTTATTTTTCTAAATTACAGTTTACAAATTTTGACTAACTAGTGTAAAAAAAAATCGAACAAAACACCATTGAAAATTGAAAAATCCTTACTATTATTATTAATAATAATAGATCAATCACTCCACTGCTTGTAGGATTTAGTATTCGAACTCCCATCCATTGGTTTCCTGACTATAAGCAAAGCCTATTTACAAATCCTACTTGTACCTTCTCGGCTAATTCTGTGGATTTCGTCTCTAATTCGATTGTTTCGCTTTGTCACTGTTAAATGTGCTATAGTACCAAATTAAATTTTAAGAGAGTCATTATTTTACTTTATTTACTTTCTTCTTATTCTTATACCGCTCTACTGTTAAGTGTAACGCTTTTTTTATATGTATGTGGCCGCTTTTTCTATGCTTTCCTCCATCTTTTTTTATCTCTTGTTAGTTCTCTAACCTTACTCCACTTGAACCCCTGTTTGTAACAGCTTCTTTCACCTTCTCATTTCTAGTTTTCCTTGGTCTTCCTTTTCGGTTTATTTTCTCCTGTTCGCGCTTCTTAAGCATTCCTGGACTCCTGGGCGGCCTATCTTTCCTCATTCTATATACATTACCTAACCATCTTAGTTGTGCCACTTGGAGCTTTTATTCTACTGAATGCACTTTTAGGTTTTCTCTATGGGTTTCGTTTCTAATTTTGTCCCTAAGACAGCGATTCTCAACCTGTGGGGTGCACTCCCCTGGGGGGGAGCGAAATATCTGAAGGGGGGACGAGAAGAACAGTGAAAATTGAAGCAAAATAAATAATCTTTACACAACAAAATCACTAACATAAAATACATTCTTAAAATAATACAATTTAAATGATATGATTACAGACAGTGTCACAAAGATACAATGTTGAAAATTGCAAAAGTAGGCCAGAAGCTCATCACACAAAATCCATTATAAGCACCGGCCCAAAATTCAAACAGTGATTTAAAAGAAAATTGTCTTCTTATTTCGCCTTTTAATGTCAAATCTATAAATTGTTCCTCTTCTACAATTGATAGCCCTTGAGGAGTAGTTTGAAATGGGTTTCTAACCCACTCGTATGTTGCTATAAAGTTTTCGAGTGTTCTTCGGTTATAAAATAGGTCCTAAAATTCTTTGTCAACATTATTAAATGATTTTCAATGGTAGCAAATAAGAATGTAATGTGTTGCTCTTCTACCTTGTAGGTCCTCACAAATAGTTTATATAGGATGAACCAAAATGACTGAAAGAGTTGGCAACATTTGTTTAGTTTTGGTGGTATGTAAAACTGATAGTTAAAAAAGATATAACATTATTTGTCAATTTAAATAATAATTAGCGTTTTAAACCTTAATTTTTTATCTGAAACAAAAACTATTGACTTTATTAAATATTTATTATTTTCTTATTGACGCAAAATCACTACAACTTACGTCCATGATAACCCTTTTTAATTTATAAAACTATTTCTATAGCAAGCGACATTATAAATATGGCGTTGCCAACTCTCATTTTGGCTCTTACTTTATAAAATAGGGTATTTTGGCAAGAAAATTGGAAGGGGGGCGCAATAAAAAATTGCATGAAAAGAGGGGCGCAAAGAGAGAAAAGTTTTATTTATAATTTTTCTTAAAAATCTACTTCTTATACGACTGTTGTTTTTTAGTAATTGATGGTTCACAATTCGCAACCATACGTTGTGAATAAGATGCTTCAATAATTTTATTGGCTTAGCAACTACATAACTGTTAATAATAAACTTTGTTTTTCAATTTTCAATTGTTTTATTCGGAAATTTTCTTATATAAGGTGTAAACATTTGTATACTGTCATTAAGGGAATTTAAAGCCCTACCAAAATAAAATGAAGGGTGTTACTCCAAAATAAATAAAGACCAAGAGTCGAGTCTAATGAAAAAATTTGTGTTCTTTACAAATAAAATCGACCTGACCGATGATTTTTTCCAAAAACTATTGAGTCGATTTTGATGAAGGTATTCATTACTTTTGCCGCGCCCTTTGTGTGTAATAATTTACATCTTTGAAAGCTCAGCAATTACTTTTTTTAAATATCCCCTCTTTTATTTAATGACATACTTGCTTAATTTAAACATCAAAGACTTTCTGGACCATGCAAAAGTTTAATATTTCTTATAGGAGCAACATTTTATTTAGTAGTGAAATATCTGTATAGTTATGGAAAAAATATATATCCAAAACGTAATACAATTTTTAAAAGGTAAGAGAAGTCATAAGATGAAGAACCTAATTAAACGTATTTATTAGAATATTACAGTTTTCTCGTGTAACGTTGTGTTCAACACGAAGTTCTGTATTTTAACTAGGTAATTCTTATATTTAAGGCACGCCCAATTTATGATAAACGCCTTTTGCAGTACCTAATTTAAATAACGAGCTATCGTGGCATAAAAATTTTGATTATCAAAAGGTAAGTTGTTTCTAGTGAGCTAAAATATAAAGGGACTTCCACACTGAAGGATCCTGCAGCTGCCGAGGGGAGGACGCGATCCTGATCCTGGGCAGTATCTCTCGAACGTCGGTAAGTGGCGTATCGCACACGGCTCCTGTGATCAATCCGCGAAAGGATTACTTCCAAACGTATTTGGTTACAGAACAAGGTTCAGTTTTCCAATAATCCGTCAAGTAATTTCGAAATTGTGTTTAGGTAAGTTCTGAAAATTTTATATAGGGTGTATTTAAATTAAATAATAATATGTAAATATATTCCAAGAACTTAAAAAATTTAAGCAATGTATTTAAAAAAAAGGGTTTAGGTGACATAAAAGAATGCAAAGTATCAACTCATAATCTAAGTAGACTGTTACGAACATCGTGCAATGAAATATAATTAATTTGCAAATAATAGCAGAAAAGTTTAGCGTGAATTTTAAGTTTTAGATAAACCATTTGTAAAATGTACGCAATATACGCGACTCACCCATGTTCTATTTACACACCAAAACATAATCGATTTTTCATATATTCAAATTAGTTTTCCTCTTAAATTCCACGCGCATGCAATCTGGGTATTACAAAAAAAAATACCTAGTCACGGCATTTATGCCACCATCTGTTTTTATTGGCTTACATTTTGTATTTTAAATTTTATTCAAAGTCTTGCTCCTTTATTTAAATAACAGGGTACGTGGCAATGAAATACTGAAGGGATTAAGTAACCGGTTTATGGAAATGTTGGTGAACAAAGTTTTGCGCTAAAAAATGTAAATTTTGTTTCTCGTTTTATGTAACAGAGAGATTGCAGCATGATAAATTGAATTTTAATGATGCTGGTAACAATCTTTTTATTATGCTGGGTGGTGGTTTAGGTTTTGTTTGTCAACTTTATGTACTCGAATAACGGGACTAAAATTGCTGTAATATTTTTAAACCTATATTGTTCAAATAATACGCAATACAATTACTTATTATGTGAAACACTTTTAATAGACTAAATTTATGTTTAATTAACTACTAAAAAAAAGTTATTTATATGAGAAGCTCCATGTAAAAATTTTTTTTTGTTTATACAAAGGGCACCGCCCTTACCGCTCCACAGACTCGTCACGGTTCGTTTCGCATATCAGATCCGTATACCGGGTGTAACTGATTTCTGGTACACCCCAAACATCTTTTGCATTGATGATGCTACCTATATGAATTTTCGAATGGTTTCCGGAAATAAAATACAGAAAACCGTGATTTTTTAATAAAAATAACATTTCCTTCTTAACCGGAAATCACCTTAACTTTGCTATTTCAAATGGATCACCCTGTATATTTTTACATTTTTAGTACCAATGTATAATTTTGTTTAATTTTTATAATCCCAAATTTTTCAGCAATTTTCTTTCCAAGTGTGCCGTGACCTAGATAAATTGAATTTTGTTGTGTCAACGAGTGTCTGGAAATCGTTTTTGCTAAATTTAATTGATTTTGGTAACTTTAATCGACTTTAAAGGTTACGAAATCGGTTTTTTGACCAAAAGTCAGTTTTTTTTTTTATGGAACGATAGTGGTTCATGCAGCTATTTAAATATAGCATCTTCTGACGAATTCAACAATACCAATAACTTTGTATTTTTATTAAAATTAATTCATAAAATTACAAAAAAAAACATTATTTTACAACACTTTTATTGTTTTCATTTATTTATTGTTATTTTTCCTGTTAGTTCTTAGTTGTTGCCGTAAAAATTGTAACAAAAAAGAGAATTTGTTTTGTTGCTATTGAGCAGTCAACTGCGATTAAAATGATATCGTACCAAAACTTTAAAATAATTTAAAATTTTAATGCAAACTCCTAAAGAAAAAAGTTGTTGGCGTTATATTCGCCAGAAAATGCTATATTGAAATAACCACATTCGATACAGAATTTTCCACGGTTTACAAAAATGTAAGGTTTGTAAGGGTTTTCTCTTAAAATAGCAACATTATAGGGGTGCGACAATTAAACTGAATCACCCGGTATATATTTTTTTTAATCTACATAAATCACGGCATACGTTAATGTCTCGTTTATGAACAGATTAACTTTAAACACTGAAGGAGAGAGTAAAATGTTGTTTTTTTGCGGATTGTCCTGTCCTCCTGCAAAGTAAAATTCTGTTAATGTAGCTGCTTTTATATTATTTAAAAAGTACAAACAGTTATAAACCTTGCATAAAATACAGCTTATTTTTTAAGACGTACGTTATTTAAGTAAAACTCACCACTATTTTGGTACAAGCAGAATAACAGATCACTTTACAAATGCAATGTTTAAT
This sequence comes from Elmis aenea, assembly GCA_947652605.1. Lineage (NCBI taxonomy): Eukaryota > Metazoa > Arthropoda > Insecta > Coleoptera > Elmidae > Elmis > Elmis aenea. Next base: position 20,790,402 of record OX393576.1, read on the forward strand.
TTGCTTTAACTCTAAAACTACATGTGATTTCACTTATAATAATAGCTTTATCTAACATTCGTAGGGGGCAAAAGTGCTACAGAGTGAATATTGAAATTTATTAAATAATGGCCCCTATCACTAGACGTATTTTATGTTAATATTGATGCAAGCAATAATTTTCGTAAAGAGAACAGACAAAATTCGTTTTGGTTTTTACGACCTACTCATCCTGATACGCAGCAGTTAATAGGTGTTTGTTTTTAATCAAAAACAATAGAAAAAGAATTTTATAAACCTGGTTAAACTTAATGTGCGCATTAAAAAAGAATATTTTCTTTCTAGAAAATAGCAATTTTCTTTCTAGAAAATGGCAACTCAAAACTTTTTGCTTTTGTAGTCGTTTCTACAGAATATACGATTATTAATCGTCTCTTTTTTCGTTTCCACGAGACAGTGGATTAGCTAGCCTTGTTCATTCGAGTAAAATATAAGTCAGCGAAACAAGAGATGCAGAGAAACGAAGATAAAAACTCTTAATGAAAAATTTACATCAAAGTCTGTATACGGTGGTTTTCATATTATTAAAGAAATTAGATTATAGCTTGCGCATTTCTTTATGTTAACCCGCAAAAGTAAAAGGTAATTAAAAACAATCAAAAAACGTAAAATTTCTCGTACTAAAAACGTGTTAATAAGAACAGCATTTTATCCCAAATAGCCTGATATATGAGAAACAATTTTTTTGATATTCATTCTTAAAACCAAAATAATTTTTTTTTAATTGTCTTGAAAGTATTGTAAAAATTATATTTTACGAATACTGTGTACTAATATACGATGTTCAAGAAGTCATTTTCTTAATTTCTAAATTAACTAAATAAAGCATTTTTTAATAATTTTTAATTGCAGCCCCAAACCAATTTAACTTGTTTATCCCCTGGAGTATCATAAACTTAACTTCGAGGAGAAATTACACGGGATGAAATTTCAGTATAATCTTTAAGGAAAACTCATCATTTTAGTAAGTGAACTTGACTAAATGTGAGATTTACATTTGAAGCAGACGGTTGAAGGCCGTATTTTACGCGATATTATTTAAGTAGTTACCAACAAAGTTGCGATAATCAGTAAATATCTCTACATATTAAGGTGGTGCAAGTCTTTTGCTTTTGTAGCTAGTTATCGTAAATGCCAAACAACTGAAAAATGTTTGAAAAGTTACATTAAAAAGTGCGTGATCTTTTGCGTTAATTGGTTAAATTGCTTGTGTTTTAACGCTTTCAAAAGGTCTGGAACAAAAGTTGTAACTTTTGCAATTATTATTGCACGTCACTATTGAAAATTAGGGTAAAACACCATTGATGCCGCTACGTGGTGGAAGGCTAGGATGCGATCTCGGATCGTACTGCCCAACCTTTTTTTGGGCAGCCCTCCACGGTAGACCAGGAGGCCCTACTTCAAGCCGCCGATACATCACCAGGTACAAGTACACTATAATTATTGCACAGGCTTGGTTCTTCCTGATGGAAAAGATCTCGCCGCTTGGTTAATAAGCCAACAGACGTTATAAAGAAATAACCCATGATCAGACAACCAGCAAGTCGAACGTCGGGTCAGTGTATGTAGAGAATTACTCAGCACCCCCATGACTATCGATTTTTTTGCCAGGTCATGATGAAAGGTGGATCTACCTTTGTATTTCAGTCCATGTAGTAAAGCACAAAATATTTAAACCAAAGTTGTGCTTTGCGTCCGAAGGAATTACGAGGGTTTGGTTTACTTCGAGTTAGTTCCTGATTGTCGAGCAATCACCGCTGAACTCTGTCGCTAGCACCTTGATTAAATATACGCAGCATTGTAGCAAAGATACCCTGCTTTGGTCAATTGAAGGCGACTGCTGCTACAACTAGATAACGCCAAACCACAAACATCATAAACTATTAGCTGGAAATTAAAGAACATTGATGGGGTAGAACTGCTACTTCACATTGCATTTAACCCGTCTTAGCACCACCGGATTACCACATGTTCCGGTCAATAACACACTTCCGGACTAGGCAGCGCTTCGCTAATCTTCAGGAAGGAGAATAAGGGCTCGCGTGTCCTTCGTCTCTAAATTTGTGGTACCGGAGTGACATGAAAAACCTGGCCAAAAAATTACTTAAGCTTAAACCATCCAATATAACGGTTTCTTTCTATCTTTAGGCGAATTCGATACGATTGTCGCCGTCTCTCCTATCCTAGTTTCTGTTGTAACCTGTCTTTCCGCTTCATTTAAGCCTATTGTATCCTTTGCTTCCTTTACTTCATGTCGACAATTTTTTCTTGGCCGACCTCTTCTTCTTGTCGGTAGCGGCCCCCAATTCTATCTGTTTTCGGTCATGCGTTGTAGGTACCCATGCATACCATTGTAATCTTTTACGTTCTATAGATTCTGCAATGTCTATCCCTACACCCATTTCGTCTCGTATAATATCTTAGTTTCGTACATGATCTCTCTCTTCTTGCATAACCGCACATCGCTTTGATTCTAAAGCTCTGATTCTAGACTGGTCCAACCGACGTATTTTCCGTAGTTCTGTCCAATGTGTACTACACTTTCGACTATGCTTTATAAATCTCGACTTTTGTAATTTTAGTTATTTTCCGATCCATAAATATCATATTGATTTACATTTCGATTTATAATTTGATCAACTTTGGTAAAAATAATAAGAACCGCAAGTAATTAAGCAACACACTAATATTTCACTAAATATACAACCATAACACTATTATTAACACTTTACCCAACATACTTATGTTTAATTAACAAACTTCATTACCTGACCCAAGTAATGGGTTTCGCACATTACCGTTAATATTTCTACCACTGCTGTAACTTACTAACAACTTAAAATTCCATGGAAATTGAATCGGAGTTAATCATATTTTATGTTACGAAATTTATAACATTGTCTGCGGTGTTTCACAACGGGTTCTTATTTATAGTTCTGCAGCTGGATTCTGTAACTTTGGATTTAACGGAAATGCAAGTTCATTACTACCTTGTTAATATGACCCACTTCTACGAAAAGCGATGCTCTAACCCACCGGTGGTAACTCACGGCGGGTTTACCCAAGTTAAAACCTGTATCTACTATTTTAGGAAAGTTAGTACAGAAAATCCTACTGCGCACGTTCACAACTGAAATATGCTTAACGCGTATTTGTTTAAAAATTACCGCCATGTAACTTTGTACACTCTGTCTTACATTAAAGAATTTATGGTAGTTTTTTTTTTAAGTTTTGATGCGTTTTGTTCCTATTTTTATATTACACAACGATTTTGTTAAGTTTCTTATTTTATAGTTTGTTTACTGAATTAATTTTGTTTCAATGGTCGTCAGCACTTTGGGTGGGTATTTTTTAAATTCGGCCAGTGATGTGGTAAAGTAATTCTATTTTGTTTAGTTGATTTCATTTATTTATTGCACTATGTACGTAACAAACAAATATACCATGTTATTTATATATTAAGCTGGACTGTGAAATTAAAATTGGCGAATAATACACAAAGATATGACAAAACTTAATTTTGATATAATTTTGTGCATCTCGCAAGTTACGTTTGCATATTTCTTAATGTTGCGTTTATTCTTTTCTTCGTTCCACCATAAAATATGTGTTAGATGGGCCATCATTCTGAAAGAATGTAAAAATACCAATATACTGTCATGCGAATAATATACATTACTAGTTTACATGAGGTATTTATTTACTTGTTGAATGAACACAATATAATATTACGGATTTAAAAATGTAACAAAATTAATATCAATTTGTAAAATAAAAGATTTACTGTACTTATCAAAGCGCTATTTCGTCGCTTCGTTCCTAAATTTACTTATATCCAACACACTTAATTATTGTTAAAAATAGTTTCTTTTTTAATTCAACACAAATACAACACTCCAAAAATTTACTTAAATATAACATTTCACCCCCAATCATTAAATGTTATTGAGTATTGAGTAAACAAGTCGAAATGACAGGGTTTTAGCCTTAAACGCGGCTGTCGAGCCGGTTTCACGCGAATTACGTCTAGCATTTACGGTTAGGGTTCATCCTTGGTCCTCAGAAGAAACGGAATATCAACTACCCGAATTGGGAAGTCACCACTAACGCGTGGTGTTTACGCTGGTGTTTAAAAGTTACGGAATAAGGGGGCTGGAACATAATAAATACTTAATCAAGTGTTAGAGATTCCGGGACTATAACCGGATTTCGATCATTTCACCTCAATGCTGTTCAATCCCACTTTTACAGAATATCGCAACAATTATTTGAAACTTAAACTCAGCGTTTTGAAGATGTCTGAAAACTATTTGATCGACAATTATCATTAGCGATATCTTCAAAAGTCTAAATTTAATACGTCCGTAACTAGATCCATTTCCGAATGAGATATTTTTAAACCGACCCTTTTAGAAGGAACCCCTTTTCGAATGTCACGACATCACTGCATAATAAATAAGCAATTTTAGGATATTAGCTCCAGGTGATCTTAAAAAATATGTGTAACTAAATAAGCTATGATAAAACCATTGAATAAAAAGGAAAGAGCGTTATAGCGATACTAAGGCGTCCAGGTTAGCCTCTCAATATGGCGGATGCATGTTTCCGCTTCTCAGTGGCGTATCTAACATTTTTAAATATGTATTGATTAATGTAAATATTTGCTTTGTTTTGAATTGAGCCTGTTATTTACTTATTTATTTCTTGTTTCGTGGTTGAGTGAATTAAAAAAACGACAGCATATTTCAATATTTGGATTGTTTATTATGAGAGTTAAAAAATATGCTGTACACAAATGCACGCCACTGATATGACATACCAATTTGACAGACCACATCAAATTTTCAATACATGATTACACTACAAAATATTAATGTCTTCTTACCTATGAAACGTAATCTTTTAATCTTCAACATTTTTTGACCTAGTAAGACTACAAGATCTGCAGCTAACCATTTTAGCACACAAAACCCTAAATTTCTTGACTGTTTGACCTGTCAAAACCGGCCGCCATCAGAGGCCATTTATGTCGTAATTTCCGTCGCCGCCCAAACGCTGCAGTATAGTATTAAAAGCTCCTTCCTTTATCTTTTTATTCAATGGATAAAACATGCATTATTCTTTAATTATTAATGTTTTTACAATGACTATTTATTACATACATAATATCAATATGAGATGCATAAAAATTTTATAAAGAAAAATATTAAAAAAATATTTGAACGTATACTGAATTCATTATACAGGGTGATTGATTGAGACCGGGACTTAAAAAGATATGAAGAATGAAAAGGGGTATTAATCTGAAATGTTGGTTACGACCATAATGGCATCTGATCTGTTTATTGGAAATATTTTCAATATGGAGACACTTCCGGACATACCGGAAGTTGACGTCTACTTTCTCATTTTAAATACAATAGTATATTTTTTATTGCATTTTTGGATATAACACATTCTATTAGGGGGACTTTTAATAGCATTCCCTATACCTAAGTGCAATCGTTTTTTTAGATTTTTGGACTTTTTTCAAAAAATTTTAATTTTCATAGTGATGTTTAATATTATCTACCGCCGCCATTTTTAAAGAGAAAACCCTCAAATGTAGACTATGCATAGAAGAAACCTTGGAGTTCATATTTGAAATGAACGAGTTTTACTGGTCTGAAGTTGTATTAAAAGGAAATTAAATTTTAGACACCCTGTAAGTAATGCATCGATTGGAAAAATTACAGCATGAACTCCAAGGTTTCTTCTATAAATAGCCTAAATTTGAGGGGTTTGTCTTTAAAAATAACGGCGGTAGATAATATTAGGCATCACAATAAAAATCCAAAAATCTAAAAAAGGACAGGACTTAGGTATAGGAAATGCTATTAAAAGTGCCTCTAATATAAGTGTTAAATATAAAAATGCAATAAAAAATATATATAATTGTATTTGAAATAAGAAAGTACACATCAACTTCCGGTATATCCGGAAGTGTCACCATCTTGAAAATATTTTCAATAAATAGATCAGATGCCATTATGGTCATAACCAAAATTTTAGATCCATACCCTTTTTCATTCTTCATATCTTTTTAAGTCCCGGTCCCAATCAATCACCCTGTATGTATACTCTTATTTTCACTTTCTTACCAATCCAATATTTGTTTAGTCGTAGCGACTTATTTGCTTTTCAGATCTTCCAATTTGCCGTCTTTTGCAATTGTTGTTTTTAAATGCTTGAGACTGTTTACTTACTAAGTCTTCTGTTGCTCTTGATAAACTATATACTTGTAGGATTATCCTAATCATAACAAAGTAAAGACATGAAATGTAGTTTACACAAATTGAAAACAATTATCACCAGCATATGAGAATTAAAAGATAAGTTAAACGCAATTCGTATCCCCACAGCGTATGACAACTGCCGTTTTCGCAAGATGTCAAACGTTCAAACAGCCCGAATGATGATTGGCTTTTTCCAAGAGTGAGCACGTACAACTATAGATTGACGGTTCAATAATCTTGACCCAGCATTTGAAGTTATTTTGTTAAGTTCCCAAATAAAAGAAATGAAGTCAAGGAAAATTTATTTTTACTTTCGTCATGAAATAGTTATTTATGTATCAAGGCCAAAAAGTGTAACTTTTTCGGCCGCGTCTGGTTTGCTGGCCGAGACGTAGTCGAGGCCAGCAAACAGGCAAGGCCGAAAAAGTACGTTTTGGCCTAGGTGCATATTACATTTTTTGTGCGATCGAATTAAAAACAATTTAAATTTTTAGTAATTTTCAAAATTATAGGTTAGAAACTACGTGACATTCTGTCACTGACAGATGACGGCGTATGTACTGCATTACCGGCCCTCTCCTTAGCAACGGCCGTAAAAGTTACTTTTCCGACGACCACTATGTAAAGCGAGTAATTTCGCACGACTTACTACTACTGAAAATGACAAATTGCGCATGACACCGGAAATTGTGTGCAAAGTGCACTTTGCGTGTGTAAAGTGACGATTTCCGCTACATTACACACGCTAAACGCGCTGTCAAGTTAACGTGAAGAAAATCTAACCTCACAAATGTCAAGTGTCACCAACGTCAAAAAAATGTTATTTTCACAAATTTTTTGCAGAATTAATGATTATGTCTAAATGGTCGTCGGAAAAGCATAGTGTACAACTCGTGCTGAAAGAATATTTCAGCACTAGTTGTACAATATACTATTTTCGGCCGTTGCTAAGGGTAACGGCCTGAAAAGTAACTTTTACGGCCGGTGCTAAGGATAGGGCCGGTAATGCAGTACTTTATGGTTGCTAACGCGTCCGTCAAACAGCTGTTTCACGTACGATCGCACAAAAAAAGTATTGTGAACGTACAAATTTTCGTATTTGAGATTTCGACGGATTTACATTTTTTGAGGTCTCCTGAATACGTTTTGACTATTTTTGCGATGACGTTCATGTGTGTGTCCATATTTGTGTGAATGTGCCAGATATTTTACTTGCTTTTCTTTGAAATTAGTTATCCACAGCGCTTCTTAAAGTGTATATAATTTATAATCGTTTAGTTAATATCTCAAATAATAAGGGACATTAAGTTTTTGAGTCTTACAGTAAGTTAAAAAATATAGCAAACGATAAAAATATCTTGTTAAATTTTTTATGTTAGAATCAGTAAAAAATCCTATTAAAAGTCTGAAATGGATAAAAAAAATATAAAATGTTATTAAACTTTATTAGAAATAGTTAATTTCTCTTAATAAAATGCAGTTGGATTCGTCTCTTTCGGATTTAAACGAAGGAATTTATGATTTTTTAAATACATTTTTGCAATAAATTTAAGGAATCTCTGATTGTTTGTATGTCGAAAATGCTTGCGTAAAATGTCCTTTGTAACAGACGTCATTTTCGCCATTTACAAAAATTAGCTTCATTAGAATGACTGGAGCGCAACTTTGTATACAGATAAATCCACAAACACACAGATAATCACACACACTGTACAGCGAAAGTCATTTGGTGGCAACACCAGTTTATTTTCATTTTCAAATAGTCGCATGATTGCTACACAATAGTAGATAAGTCCTTTGCAAGTTTTTTTTAAATATTACTAACAATCGTATAATTGTTAAGTTAAATTAGACTTTTTGCAGCTGGTTTTTTATTACTATTAAGCAATAATGTTAGAAAAAACAATTACAATTTTTTCAAGTTTGTTATTGTGACAGTGCCTAAGCAAGAAGGCTTTCGTAAATTTTTTTTTTTTTTTAACTAAATAGTGGGTTTTGTAATATTACTTTTGATCATTTTCCTCCATCGCCCCATTAGAGCTGTGAACAGATCAAATAAGTAATAAGAAAAGTTTATATGCCAGTTCATCGATTCATGTGAAAGAAATTGCTTTTCTAGTATTGAAAGCGCCCCATGTAATTAACACACGTAATTACAGCGACTGTCAGTACTTTGAAATATGCTTGTTGCTGCTAAACCAATATCTCAGTTATATGTCTTCCATTTTTGAAAATATTGTTCTTATGTATGACAAATTTACGCTATTTGATTGATTGATCATGCTTCGTTGTTTTTTAGTTATGAACGTCGTATGAATACTATTCAAAAAGTTTCCCCGTCTTCGACTTTTCTTTAAGTTATTTTTCATTATCAGTAATTGAAAAACAAAACTCTTGCAAGAAATCCAATTTTACTGCAAACAACACAAAGTATTAAATTTTGTTTGGTCACTTACATTTTTTTTAATTTCTTTTGCTAAATATAAATTTTATATAATGTATTGCTCTATCTTAAAAATAAAACCAGCTTAGTTAGAATAGGGGAATAGTTACTATTTGGCGTGAAACACTTTACATAATCGTATATGATGATATGATTGTCGTTGTTCGCTAAATCAAGCCACTTCATATGTTAAATTAATGCCGGTTCAGATCGTTTCATTGCCTCTATCAGAATTCTGAATTTCGCTTTAAACATTTATAGCAAATTACCCTGTGTCGTGTTGGTTGAATAGTAAATTATGTAAATAACCTAGGTATGTTGTTTTTTAGATTATATATACCTAATCTGAAATAGTCCAACAAGTAATTAAAAAAATGTTGGTACTCTATTCACGATTATAATTTAATACTTAAACCAGGGATGGAAAACGTAACGTAACGATACCCGATAACGTTATAATAACGATTCAACTATAATTTTTTATACAATAACGTAACGATATTTTTATAACGTTATATAACGTTATAATAACCGATAACGTTTTATTAAAAGTTATTTTGTATCGTTATTCTCTATAAATTAAATTTTTAAATGGCCATCTTTTTATTTTCAAAAGATATATTTTGTTTGTATTTTAGAAATTAAAATGAAAATAAAGTATCTCAACGTAATTTTGTACTATGTTTTAAATTTGCATTAACATCCCAAAAATATTTCCAGGGTTACTAATAAAAATTATTTTTATAGCTTGATACAGGGTGTTTCTTAAATAATGCGAAAAAAATCGGGAGGTGATTACTTATCGAAAATTAAGGGGAGTCTTTCATATAACATTTTTTCCTTAGACGTCTCCTTTCGGAGTTACACCCCCCGAAAGGGGATCGGTAAAATTAGGTTTTTATTTTATTTCTCAAATTTGGTTAAAAGTAGGAGAATGATATTCGGTAGATGTTTTATACTTATTAAAAGGTATCACATAGTAATATTTTCAATCATCTCCCACCTTCACAGGGGGCTGAAAAGTGCGAACCCTGTTGGTTTTTTCATCAGAACTTTTTGGTGGGTTGACATTTTGCAATTTAATATTTTTTTTGAAAACTTGATTTATTTGTTTTTTTTTTCTTATTCTGTAACTTTTCTCGGAAACTACAGTTTTTGAGCAAAAAATTATATGAGTGAACATGAACCATCAAATATTCCAATATAAAACGATTCATTTTGGTGGTTACCATGATGGTTTGTTTAGGTTCATATTGGGGAGAAAACTATTAAAATTACTTTATATTTATGGTTACCACAAGTGTCAGAGAGGCGAATTGGGCAAAATCACGAAAGAAATCGTATGGCGCTTAAATGAATAACCATGATTGCCAATTTTAAACCACAAATTTATTACATAGTAAATTGTCGAAAGTAGTAAATGAGTAAATTTTAGACAATTTTACGTAAATTTTTATTGAGGTACACTAATACAGAGTGCACAAAAGAAGCGAATGGGTATTCACCATTTATATCAAGTATATTTTTAGACAAGGAATTATTAACTCTAATGTATAGAGATTTGTAAAAGCTACATTTGGAATACTACGTCGCGCAAATGACCTACATTTTCTACTTCACAAAATTTTGCTTTATCTAGAGCGTTTTCCATGACGTCGGCATATCCCCCTCTGAAGCCTGTTGCCGAAAACGTTCCACCAAGCGTCTAATCATGGAAGCGGAGGGCGGATTTCCTTCATTGAAATTGCTGCAATAAGCTTGTTGGGTCTGTATTATCGAATGTTGATTTTCAAAATTAAATTCTATGATTTTCGTTCGCTGCGCCACTGCGTATCTAGCAATAAATAATTTTCCAGATCTTCTTACAAGGTTAAAATTTAAAAAAAAAACATACCAAATTTATTTATACTTACCTATACTTATAAACTGTATGTGGTCATAATTTTTTTAAAATTTTTCTGATTTTAATGATACATAGCTTGTTGTATGTAGCGTTTATATTTTTTTATCAAATGAAAGAAATGTATAAATCTTTTACAATAAATCATAGGGGCTTGAAAGTATTGCAAATTAAGGTTAGCGCATAAAAAAATTAGTTCATCTGTTTATCAATTTTCCATATAGTTTAGACAAAAAAAAATGTAGTAGCTTTATAAGTATTTCCAATAATCACACAGCATGCAATTTTCTTCAGTGAGGTAAGCCCCAATATTACATTTCTGTTTTGCATACACTTACACCAATAAACTAAGTTTTCATGTACTTATGTGAATAAACGCAAATATTTATTTTTGTGAAAATATTTGTGATTTTTTTACAATTTGTACATCTTGCGATCAAGAACTACTTACACTACATAATATAACAAGCGATACATCAATAAAATCAGAAGAAATAATATTATTTAGGAGGCTACATCCAACTATGGTTGTCATTTAATAAAAAATTAAGCTTGGCATGTGCCCTGATAACCACTTAACCCTTATGTCAACCAAAATTCACAACGTTGTTAAATCACCAGGCACCCGGGTACCCACCTACAGATTTTTGATAATAAACTTATACTGTAAGTTTTGAATATTTTTGTAGGTAAATAAAATGACAGATATGTCGATCATTCGGTTTTAAGTTTCAAATTCTAAAACCTGTAACAAATATACGGAACATTTTATTTACTTTTGAATGAGGTAATAAACAGCCCTGATATCAGGGCCGGCCCTAGGGGGGGCAGGGTGTGCACCGCACACGGCCCCGCGGATAGACCGGCCCCGCGCTAGCCGTCTAGGGTGCTTTTTTTTAGATCACCAGCCTGTTTTTTCGGTTTTTTGTAACATTTTACTTTAACTCGGCCCTTTATCAAAATATCCAGCCTCGCATTTGTTTTCGCACACGGCCCCGCAAACCCTAGGACCGGTTCTGCCTGATATACTTATTTATAACGACCATCAGCTCAACACCCTATTGCAAAAATTTACCCATCTTTGTTTATATCTAAAACATATGTTAAACATTTGTGTTGTTACAAATTATTGTCGATTTTAACCAACTACAATTTACTTTCTCCCAATTTCTGTAAAATTAGATGTAGAGAATTTTTACACAATTGTAACAGAACCTCCAAATCAGTAACTTTTAAAATAACTTTCAGACTGATGGTACATGTCACTTGTGCCATAGAGCAGCAATAAAAAAGCACAGAAAAACAAAAAAAATAATCTTGCATAGCATGCGAAAAGCTTGTCTGCGACGAGCATGCCATAACAGTTACAAAATGTAAAGAATGTGCCTAAATAAATAAATATTATTGTGTTTCCTCATATAGACATTGGTTTTTATTCATTATATCATCCCTGTAGTTATACCTATATTAGTGTGTTTAATCGATAATTGCTTATAAATCTCATTTTTCTACTCATGTATATGAAAGTTGTCATTTTCTCACTGCCTACCCTACATGAAAAAAATGTCAATGTCAATATGAAACTGTAAAATTTACGATTTTTTTAAACTTAAACTCATAATTAGTTAAAATTGCTTTAATATTCCAATCAAATAATTTAATTTTAATGTAGCATTTTATATAATAACCTAAGAACGTTACAAAAATTAATATTAAATATATTTCGTTTGCAGGTTATAATTTTATTTATATCAATGTCAGTGTGATGGTGTCGCTATGGAAATAAAATGATTAATTAAAACTTAATACATAATAATTGTCATTTGGTTCATTTACATTAACGTTCGTTCTATAATATAATTTTAATTTCGTAGAAAAAATTGCATTTACGACTCGAGATGAAATCAGTTTTTTCGTTCGTGAGATTTTCTTACCTCACGAAAAAAACTGAACTTTCATCCCTTGTTGTAAAATACACTATTTTCTACAGGTTGTCACCCGGGTACCCGGTTATTGAGAATGACTACGTGAATTTAAATGCAAAAAATTGTTTGGTTCCAGGACTGGAAAAAAAAGCATTTTATTTCGCTTTAAAAAAAAAGTAAAATCGCGACGATCTGGAAGGTCTTAAAAAAATCACTCAAACATTTAAAAATTTCACCAAAAGTGCTTAGGTGGGTACCCGATTATTAACGTAAAAGTTAACCTAAAAAAGTATATTTTCTATAATTCACGTAAAATCATCTAAAAATTAACTTGGTGCAAAACTTTTCTTCCTATCATAGTTAAAATTGTATTTGGGTTGAAATTATTTTCCTTCTTTTTATTCATTCTCCTAGATAGGCTTTAACTTGTCCTACCTTCGATCTGCCTCTTTCTAAAAAGTTGCTCCCATTGTTATTTAAAGGGCGCCAAAGGCGATTTTGTCATTTTTTAGTATATTCCAATTTTCTTATAATGTTGACAACACTAGTTAAATTTTTAATGCCGTTTAATTTCTTTAGTAATTTTGCCTAACTTGGCTAATTTAACCGATGTAATAACTCTTACAATAACGAAGTTACTTAGATATGTAGCATAAAATATGTAATAAGAGATCTTAAATGCCACCCAAAATAAAGAAATGTGTAAAACCAGACTAACTTATAAAGTGAAATGTACACAACAAGTAGAGTAAAAGAACACAAGTCAACTAAAAGTTACAGCAAAGCAATCACAGCATGAGTGGGAGCGAAAACTCAGATATTTATAGTATTGGAGAATGAATTTATCTATGGAAGTGTTCGTAGCTGTTGGAACCGAGCGCGGTAAAAGCATTTTGTGATAAGTTGAAAACGTGAAAATATTTTAAAGTTTCAAGAGTCATTTGACCCAGGTTATATAGAGCCGTAAGTGGTCCTTGATAAACGATTTGTGCCTCAGTGTACACACTGTACATATAGATTTTCATTAAGCTATTGTGACCAGCAAGATGTAATATTGTTTGATGACTATACATTTTAAAGGTACACTGTTAGAAAAATCGATAAATCTAATAACTCACGTCATAATGTGCTTACAAAAAAACACCAAAAAATAATATTCGTCTATTATAATCTCCAAATTTTGCAGTGTAGGTAGTTAGTTACCATAAGATTTAATAAAACCTTGGTCAGCCAAGCAAGACCAACATTGGATTAAGCAAGTTGCAATATAGGCAATTTCACAAAGTCCCGAAAAACAAACTCATTTAACCCTCTGCCGGGTGCGGCACTTCCAGAATCGTAATCGGGCGTGTCCAACAAACACATACGTATTTCTATTGATATTTCACGTAAGTAAATAAATAAACAAGGCGAATATATTAAAGATCTTACGTTGGTTGTACATTATAATAAAATTTTATTATCAACAATATTGCATACATTAATTATTATCGAAATTTTGACCTAATGTTGAACAGTGTCCTAAACTTAAAAACTTGTTGCATTTCTTACAACTATGTATATCGGGATATTCTGGTACATTTTAAACCAGCGTATGATACACAAATTGCATAACGCCTCCTTGTTCGCTTTGTTTGTGGTTTTTTATCTTATGCAGGTCTTGAAGGAAGTATTTTTTGTAGTATTGAAAGATGGAGTCGTGTTATACTTTATCATCACCGTTTTACCTTATTCTTCTTTAGATATCTCCATCTCCTCGATTTTCTTTCAGTTCGACTTCACAGTCTGTATTACTTCACTTCTATCATCAAGATTGTCAATTTTAATTTCATCAACATCAAATCATCCGCGAGAGTCATTTACGTCGCTGTCGTTAGTACAATTACATTCTTTGAAGCCATCCCAGCAAGAAATTTATACTACTATCCTGAAATTTAATTTACTAAATCACGCTTAAATCCAAAGTCGATCACCTTAACATGTGCATAAGTACGGTAGTAAATATTATGCTACTATTAACTCTAGAAGACAGCCTAACCCCATACTGTTATTTATTATGACATAATTTTGGTCAGCGATATCTAAGAACATCCGCGCCAGACGGAGAAGTAAATAATTGGTACTGTTGAAATAAGTTATTTTATCACAATCGAAACATTTAACACAGGCTAACGTACCTGTACAGTACAATTTTATATTTAACCCTAGAAGCCCACTCATATTTTTGAGGCCATAAAGCCCAATCATACGTCAAAATGACGTACAATTATAAAAGAGCTCTATGTAAATAAACTTTACTGCAAATACTAGTTTTTTGTATGGTTTATGTGAAATAGTTTCTATGAAAATAAAAAAACAGAAATTTAGAAAAAATATTGTTTATTTAAACTCTGAAATGTTCACTTTAATTAAATATACAAAAAATGGCACGAAAACTGAGATCCTTGTAATTTTTTCTTATATACTACAAATTGTTTACAAAAATCAACTATTTATATTTTTTTATGAAAAACTAATCAACTCTTATCAAACATAAATCACTTGTCAAATATAATTCAGAAAATTCGAAAAGTGCAAAAGTTAACAAAGCCCAAACATACGTCATAACGACGTGAACATTGCGATAACAACAAAATGGCGGCACTTATCAAAGCGAGACTGCTGTCTCCTGTTAGCTCTGGGCATGTACCTAGTTGGCTCGGATGGTCACGGCGATCTAAGCAAGCATGCGAAAGAGATCGCG
This sequence comes from Elmis aenea, assembly GCA_947652605.1. Lineage (NCBI taxonomy): Eukaryota > Metazoa > Arthropoda > Insecta > Coleoptera > Elmidae > Elmis > Elmis aenea. Next base: position 20,805,727 of record OX393576.1, read on the forward strand.
AATATGTGTTGGAGTGTACGTCAAAATGACGTAGATTGGGCTTCTAGGGTTAAATTTATATTTTTTAATCGTTCCTACAGATGATTAAAAGTTGTCTGTTTTTGTTATGAATCAAAGAAACTACAAAAAGAAAGCATTTAAAAACCTGGACACAGACTGTACAAACTGTACAAGGTGTACCAAATTCGATGCGATTACACAAGTATCTTGCTTAAGATTCGCCAAAATTACCAAAAACATGCAGTTTTTGAGACAAATTCCAAACCGTTTTCAGATATATTGTATCAGATCCGGTTTTTCAGTTAGTAGCAAAAAACTGTTTCATAATGTTGTTGTCAATGTACCATCAAATTTTATGTTAAAAAATTAAAAAATAATTTTGTCAAAGTTTTTCGATGTTTACAACAATAACGGATGTATGACACTTTGTTAAAATGACAAAAGAAAAACAGTTTTTTGCTACTAATTAAACAACCGGATATGATACAATACTTTTGAAAACAGTTCTTAGTTTGTCTCAAAAAAACTGCTTATTTTTGGTATTTTAGCAGTTTTTTTTATCTTGAATATTGATACCCATGTAATCCCATCGAGTTTGGTTGGCCATGTACAACTATTATTTAAGTTTAAGAATATTTATGAAAATTAAATGATTAGAAATATTTTGAAATTAGTTTTATTTTATTTTAACCTACATTATCAAGCTTTAAAACTTTAAACAAAATAAGTAAGCATCTTTAACCTGTTGCTTGACTTTCCAAACACTTTCATTTTTAATTGTTGTAAAATATAAGAATGTTAGATCGGTAAAAAAACTCGTATTTTTTGCGTGACCATCTTATATTTGGTAATTAGAACTGTGGCTATTGTTTTTGGACACACTGTGTGACCAAAAATACTATGATACGCATTTAAATTTTTATTACAGGTTAATTATATGTAATTTACTTACTTTTTACTTATTTCTGAAAGTAACAACTTCTCCATTTTTCGTTTGCCTCCAAATCTTGGACTATGAAACAAATTTACCGAAAAAAATAGACGCTTTCGAAATGTGGTACTGACGCCCAATAAAAAAACTACTTTAGTTGAAAAAAACGAGGCCTGATACAGATATGTACATCGTTCTAACCGTTGTCTACACTCGTTTTTTGCATAATATTTGGTAACTAAAATTAAAATTTAATCTACCGAACAGTTTTCGAATTACAACTGGTCAAAGCGCAAGACGAATGCCGCGACCGCTTACTCCGGAACAAAAACGAGTTCAAACCCTCATTTTCCAGCAGTATTTGTACCCTTTTAGAACAAATTAAGCGATTTTTTTCCGGAGATTCATCACTACAAATGAGACATCGGTTCATCACTACACTCTATGGATGAAAAAACAATCCCAACAATGGAAGCACAAAGATTCTCCACCCCTAAGAAAGGCAAAGAAAACTAGGACTGGATAGGTAATGGCGTGAATTTGGGGACATCATCATTGACTACCTTTCGAAGGACAAAGCCATAAATGTGACGCTCACTTAGTAAACCGATTAAAACAAAAAGTATTAAATAAAGAGTTGGTCCTCTTTGACTATAATTTGTTTCCAAATTTAAAAAAGTACTTGGCACGGCAAAATTTCTGATAAAAATGAGAAAAATGTAGCGTTTGTAAACGATTCTTTTGCAAATCTCGACGAATTGGTTTAAAAAGAGGGCAAAGAAACTCATTTTGGACCTATCAAACAATTGTAGATATTTATACCAGGCCGCGAACTTTTTAATCCACTACCTATTTTGGTCGTATATCTTAAAGATATAGCAGTAGTCTTAAGATAACTACTATTCATGCCAACACGTGTTGATAGAAAACGTCCACGAGGAAGGTAGATGGTTAGATCAAATGGAGGACCCAATGAAAAGAAATTGTGTATTTAGTCACAATACAGCGAAACAGGAATGCGATGGCAACGACACTTCTATAGAGCAGTGGTTCTTTACCAGGTGTGCACGCAACCCCTGGGGTGCGAGAAGCTGCTCCTGGTGTGCGAGGCTGCATTTTGCGATTAACTTTCATATTACATGTAGAATGTAGATATTGTTGAAAATTCTCATTTTTTACTGGAGATTTAGCAAAATATTTTGAGAATGTAAGTGATGTCGGCAGCTAAAAGAGTTAAGAACCACTGACTGGTCCAGGGGCTAACGACTAAAGAAGAAAAACACCATACACAGTTTTTACACTAACATAATCATCGCAGTTATAAGAATCATAAAGGTTGCACGTTTCATCTTGAATTTTATTTGGTTATGTTCAAATAAGTTAGTTGTACACTTTCTGAGAGATATACTGGACTGAAAATTCTCATTAACTTTTTAATTAAGTTATCACTTGGCAGTTTTATTTACGCAGTATCATAACAAGCGACAAGTTAATCTGAGACATTATCCTCGGTAGTCAGCACATAACTTCATGCTTACATATGCCCTAGAGATAAACTGTAAGTGAGTTTAAAGGTATAATTTTACCAACGGGCTCTAATATTAAGTGTGACAGCGAGGCTGGAGATAATTGTATCTAAAGATAATTAATGTAATAAGTTGTTTAAACTCACTTTAAAGCTCAGTTTTACCAAACGTCGACTACGACATTTTTTAATTACATTCCCCTTCAGCTTGAAACATTTCGTATACATTTAATATCGAAAAACAAACACTGAAGCAATGAGCAAACATTTTTAGAAACAAGATTTTTGCCAACCAATTTAACTTTAATAAAAATGTGTAAAGAGAAAAATTAAATTTCGTGATAATTACAATATAAAATTAGAATACTAAATGTAAAGCAAATATTGACTAACTTAAGTCAAACGTGAAAGTTATTGCGATTAAAATTATTTTGTATCATTGCTCAAGTTCAAATATTAAATAATCCAATCTCATTCTGATTATTAGTTTAGGGAGTTGAATTCCCTCATCAAACCTTTTCAATAATACTTAGAAGCAATAACAGATTTTTTCATAACGGTTTACCGTTTATTTTTATTATTTACTACTCAAATTACTGAAACGTAAAACTAAACAAATGGTAGGTAATATTTGTTGTTTTAATAACACAATTTCTGTTTTTGTATTAGTTCTCAATACAAAATTAATCCAAACAATTGTGTTGTTAAATACCGTTAATATAGATAAATTTAATTAAAAATCACGTTTCTGTTGTTCATGGGATCCCTTGCCGACAAAAGATAACAATTTTAAGACTTTCGTCTCTTCATCATTTGCATAAGAGACGAGAGTATTTAACCTAGCCATACATTTCGGCCAGAGATATTTAAAAAAAAAAGGTAAATGATTTTAATTAAGCCGATAAGTTTGCACCTGATAAAGAGACGTAAGTCTTGGAACTGGTAATGCCCTGACAAGATATCTTTTGAGAAAAAGATAAGTGACTTACAATTACGCTTATTCATGTTAATAAATACATTATTTAATTAATTGTTTAACTACTATTACACAAGTATACTTTTTTAATAAAAAAGGGTAACTATGGGTTTTAAAAACTAAACTTGGCAACACAAGAGAAGCCATGTTTTTCTTTTAAATTAATACAATTTTCCACTACACAAGATGTGACAGAAATCATTACCATGTTGTTACAAACAACATCAACAAACCTTGTTTCTTATTAATCTGAAATTAATTAACTCAAAAATTGACACAATCAAATAATAAAGTTTTTATAACGTATTAGTAAATTTTTAATCTAAATTATACAGGGTGATTGATTGAGACCGGGCATTAAATATATATGAGGAATGAAAAAGGGTATGGATCTGAAATTTTGGTTATGACCATAATGGCATAATGGCATCATAATGGTCTATTTTTTAGTGCATTTTTGGATTCAAAACGTTATTTTAGAGGGACTTTTATTAGCATTCCCTATACCTAAGTGCAGTCATTTTTTAGATTTTTGGACTTTTTTGAAAATTTTTTGATTTTCACCGTGATGCTTAATATTATCTAACATGGCCATTTTTAAAGAAAAAACGCTTAAATTTAGACCATGCCTAGAAGAAACCTTGGACTACATCCTGGAATTTTTGCAATCCATGAATTACTTACAGGGTGTCCAAAATTTAATTTTCTTTTAATACAACTTCAGACTACTAAAACTCGTTTTTTTCAAATACAATGCCCAAATTTTTTTTTCATTTTCTAATGCAAAATTACACTCTGCATCAACCTGTATTAGCGTTTCCTATACCTATCTGCAACAGTTTTCGAGTTATTAAGAATTTTTGATAAAGTTAGAAGAAATTGCAACATTTTTAAATAGTAAGCCTTGGAAATGACAGCAAATGCCAATATTAATAACTGTAAACCACTTTTATTGCGTTTGTCTGAAGCATCCATGAAAATGTATAATCAAGAGTATTCAAACACGAATATTTTGAACTTATTTTATATTCATGAAGAATGTAACAAGATTATTGAAAGAACTTGCCGCATGTTCAGTGAGAGTTATCCTTATTTGACTGTAATGACCAGACAGAAATTTTAATGAATAGAATCAATTTTTTTTCAATTTAGAAGAGTGAAATCTGCTTGTATTCGACCTAAGCGTGTGACAAATGATGAAACTAACAAAGTTAACATCCTGAGATATTTTAATGACCATCCTCAGCGATCAATTCGATTGGTAGCGCAAGACTCGGGTTTAACATACTATGCTGTACAAGCTACATTAAAAATACACAACTATTCGTTCACACTTTCAATAATCTTCTGAATTTGTCCGAGAATGTAAAATAAATTCAAAATATCCGTGTTTGAATACTCTTGGTAATCCATTTTCATGGATACTTCAGACAAACGCGATAAAAGTGGTTGACGGTTATTAAGTATTGGCATTTGTTGTCATTTCCAAGGCCTACTATTTAAAAATGTTGCAATTTCTCTTAACTTTATCAAAAATTCTTAATAACTCGAAAATTGTTGCAGATAGGTATAGGAAACGCTAACACAGATTGATGCAGAATGTAATTTTGCATTAGAAAATGAAAAAAAAGTTGGGGCATTGTATTTAAAAAAAACGAGTTTTGGTGGTCTGAAGTTGTATTAAAAGAAAATTAAATTTTGGACACCCTGTAAGTAATGCATCGATTGCAAAATATCCAGGATGTAGTCCAAGGTTTCTTCTAGGCATGGTCTAAATTTAAGCGTTTTTTCTTCAAAAATGGCGGTGGTAGATAATATTAAGCATCACGATGAAAATCGAAAAATTTTCAAAAAAGTCCAAAAATCTCAAAAATGGCTGCACTTAGGTATAGGGAATGCTAATAATAGTCCCTCTAAAATAACGTTTTGAATCCAAATACGCAATAAAAAATAGACCATTGTATTTGAAATAAGAAAGTAGACGTCAACTTCCGGTATTTCCGGAAGTGTCGCCATATTGAAAATATTTTCATTAAACAGATCAGATGCCATTATGGTCATAACCAAAATTTCAGATTCATACCCTTTTTCATTCTTCATATATTTTTAATGCCCGGTCTCAATCAATCACCCTGTATGTAGATAGGTATAGCAAATGTCCTTGCCTTCCGGTAATGTAAACATTTTGTTGCTTTTGATATTTTTTTTAATCTTTTAATATTATATAATAAAACTAAATCAAAAAATTGTAAATCTGTCTTGTTATATACCAAGTGATTCAGTTTGACTGTCGCACCCCTATATCTTTGTTTTTTTAAGAGGAAAACCCCGATAAACCTTATATTTTTGTAAATTGCAGAAAATTCTTTATAAAAGACGTTCAAATATATTTTCTACGCTCAAATACATCAGACTGGCGATAGTCATTTTTTTTTTTTAAATAACATAGATTTTTTTTTAATTGATTTTGATAGAAAATTAAATTCTAAATCCGATAAAGCATTAAAAAAACTAGCAAACAGAATAATTTTTGAGATGAATGAGTTTAAAAATTGGGAAAACATAATTAGAAAACTTATAAACTGTCAATTATTACAGCGATCGTGTTTTGTCTTGTCAAACATATCGATTTTGTGTAACATAAAAACGTATTTTTTCAAATTTGACAATGAATGTAGAAGTAAAATACCATGTCTAATACATCAATAAAATCAGAAACAAAAATTAAAATTGATTACATCAAAAGCAAAATTTGAGCACATAAGAAAAAATAAAGTTAGTTGTTATAAAACAAAAACGAATCGATCTGGAAAAAAATTGTGATTACCATCCGATTTGACTTAAAAACTTGCTTGGCTATGTTTTTAGGTTTTTACACATTTGAAATATTTAATAATCCAAAGGAGTTATAGGTGATTTCCATAAATCGTATTTTCCGGTTTCTTATAATTTTCTCAGACATCGTTTGAGATATTTCCAATCTCTTTTCAGATTATTAATGAGCACCGAATTTAGCAACTTTGTCATATTAAAACCTATGCTCGAGCTATTATAATAAGCGAGATCTCCACGTTTAAATTCGCATTTCAAACACTCTAATCCTACAATGTTTAATTATGTATTTACAAAATAATTTCTGTATTTTATAATAGAATATCAATATTTGCCATGGATACTACAAAAGTCTGAACGAAACACAATGTTATAGAAAAATAATGACAAATGGTTTGAATTGCAACTGTTTATTATTATTAGTCACTCAGTTGTTTTAAAACCACCTTTAAATAAACTGTTGTTGCATTACTCAGATGATTTAAAATTATTATTTTATGCCAAATTATGAAGATTCAAATATTTTACCTAACAAACTGATACATTTTTCACCTTAGAAATAAACCGGTTTGTTAAAGAGATTCCACATTATTTCAGCGACTCTTGCTAAAAAAAATCCATGTTAAGTTGACAGTTCATTATAAAAATATTCGCGCTCTTTTTTTCACGACTCACTGGTAAAAAATATTTTTAATTAGATTTTAATTACAGTAAGGCTAAATATTTAAAAACTAACTACTTGTAAACCTAATGTTGGCTTGATAAAGTGTCACTACCTAACACTAAGCAACAGAAGTTTGTAATTTATTAGTAAAACTAAATTAACTCCATAAATTACACGGTTGGCGCTTCTAAAGTCAAAAGCAGTTGTCATTGCGTCTGTTATGGTAATGAAGATAGAGAAATTGAACTCGGCGCATTGCTAATAAGGCTCCAATTTAGGGTGATCCAACTTTCGGGATAGCAAAACGGTTTAAACTGTTAAACTTAGAACAGGAGAACGATAATACGTTCATTTAAAATATGTTTTAAATGCAAATTAAATACTATCAGAGCAAAATCATTTCAGTAAAATGAAGAAAATAAATTATAATCTGTTAATGAATTTTTAATCTGACTATTCTGAACAAAAATAAATATCCATTTATTTACATTTATAAGAAAAATCATTCACAATTTATCGAAATTTTTCCTTAAAGTGGACCAACGTGACGTAAAAAGAATGTGTACCAGCTCTTTGGCTGTAAATCGAACATATCAAATGTTATACAACAGTTACCTACTACATAAAATATAACCAAAAGAGCAAAAAAACATGGTTTAAACTAACTTCTATAGTTTACCGACCGAGCTCGGTGGCTGGTTGGTATGCAACCTAGCGAGTAAAGTCGGGAGGCGTGGGTTCGAATCCCGCGGCCGTCTGTCATCGTAGGGGTTTCAGGTGGTTTCTCCTACCTACTATAGGCAAATGCTGTGACAGTACTTCCACCTACCCTCTACCCTTACTCACCTAATCCTAGTTCCCGCCTCCTCCACTTCGGTGATTAGCCATAGCAGCAAAAACATGCCGAAGTAAAATAAATCAGGTAAAAAAAAAATAGTTTACCCGATACGCGCACTAAAAATTCCTGAAAAAATCATACTCCTACATTTTTTCAAGATATTTTATGAGCGATATCTTCGGAACTAACAACACTAGCATATTAAAATTTTCAGGAAACTTCATTACTGTATGGGATACAACATTTTAATATTTTAGTTGGTATTGGAAAATTGCTTTTATCGAAAAACAAATGAAACGCGAAACGCCATATTTAATAGGTTACACCTTGGAATTTTTGAAATTGTTTGAAATTACACAGATTTAGCACATTTTATTGTACCTACCTTTATTTTTAAGACGAGTTCGTACTTGTAATGAACTTATTCGCAGTTTTAAAGTGATTTTTGCAGCATTGTCCAAAATGCATGATACAATGCGAAAGAAGGTTAGATATATACAGGGTGGTCTACATTGGGATCTCGTAAACAATAAGAGCTACAAAGAAGTTTAAATTAGACAAATTGTTCCTCTTTCTGAGACCTATTCAGTAATGCTTTAATGTTTTAAAAAAGTTCCATGGCATGCTGGATAATAAACAAAAATTAAAATGGGCATTTTTTAAAATAGGTAATAACTCGGTTATACTTGATGGCATAAAAATATTTTTGGGAAAAAGATTTTTTACCCACTGTAAAACGAAAACATTCATTTGTTTCAATATTGTTTAAATTCATGACACTATAGCTTCATAGGGACTTTTTGAAAACTTTTATTTGTTTTTAGCCCAAATGTCAAAATAAATACATTAAACCTCATGTTTTTGAAAAGAGGAAAAAATGCTTTATCATCATAAGGTCATAGCCAACTGTGGTTTCCATTTAAAAAAATGCAAGTTTGTAATTTTTATAAGAATTTAAACAATATTGAAACACATGAATGTTTTCATTTTACAGTGCGTAAAAAAATCTACAACTTTATTCCTAAAAGTATTTTTGTACTTTCAAATATAACCGAGTTAACAACGATTTAAAAAAAGGCCCATTTGATTTTTGATTATTATCTAACATGCCATGGAACTTTTTTTAAACATTAAAGCATTACTAAATAGATCTCAAAAAGAGGAACAATTTGTCTAATTTAAACTTCTTTGTAGCTCTTACTGTTTACGAGATCCCAATAGTGACCCTTGTGTGTGGACCACCCTGTGTGTTAAGGCAAATCATTTAATAATGCTATGGGTTACAAGCAAGAAATATCAATGTTTTTAATAAAGAAAAAATTAGTACTCTAAATATTTTACGTATTAGAAACTTATGCTTAGATGTAAATTAAAAACCAAATTTTACCTTTCTGATAGAGGTTACAGATCAATCAAGCTAAACAATTTCACTTATTTATTTAAAGAGATTATTAATAACGATATTGTGAAAGAACTGAAAGTCTTGCGTATATTTTATGTTCCAATATTTAATCAGCTCAATATGTTGTTGGTTTAAAACAATGTGATTAGTGAATTACAAATTGTTATCATATTAACAACCAAGCTACTATAAATACCAAACTCGATGAGAAATTAATTCACTTCAAAATACAAATAGGTTTATAATTACTACGTAATCAATTTAGTCGTTACTAGTTAAATATTTATGTAATACGATATGCGCTTTTGGTAATCAAATATAAACATTTTTGATTTATCACCAAGGAATATCAAAGATTATATGTTAAACGGTTTTCTTGTTCTAAAACACTGTTATTTTTCTTTTATAGTTTATATACATTCAATAAATTATAACCTTTTCTAACTGGTTTATCTTTACTTGACTCGGCAAAAGTTAGTAAGCTAATAAATTTTATAGCCATTTTGAGATAACAAACTTAATTCCAAAACTAATTGCTTTAGAGTTAAACTGTAAAATGCTATAACAAGCTAAGTATATTTAAAAATTATCGGTTATACATAAAGACGCCTAACCAATCGAAATAAAACGCTTAAGACGTAGCAAAACAATATTAATGTTTTTAATTTTTAAATGAGACAGAAAAAAAAACACTTTGTAGTAGTTATGAATTTCAATTCATATTTAAGGTGATTATCACATCTAAACTTATTGCATTACTGTTTAAGCATAAAATATAATTGCTGAACATTTTTGATGTATAATAAAACATTCCTCGCAGTTCAAGATAGTTTTAAAAAATGTATTTTACCTCTTTAATTTTAAATGAAGGAGTTCCACCCACTTCTTTTGTTTTTCAATTTTGAGAAAGCACTAGATTACTGATCCTAAGAATGATGTCCTGTCTTTGAGCACCTTTTAATACATAATCGCTGCTTATATTTTATCATACGCATTTTTAAATAATAAATTAGTTACCAAAATATTGCTGACAATGTTTAAGGTGTTCCAGTGTATCCCAGAAACTATTTCTAATTCTTACCCTTTGAGGTAACACTTGACTATCATTTGCAACAAAGTTTTTCATAAAAGAAGTTAACATTAGATGAATCATAGTTTTGTGTGAAAAAAATAGATATGAAATAAGAGAAAGTAGTAAGTAACAGTTTTCGATTATCTGTTAGTGATTAAAACAATTTACAAACAACAAAATTAATAGCAACATAGTTTTTAAAAAAAAATAATTTTAAAGGATTATTATTTTGAATTTCTTTAGGACATCCGATTCCTAGCTTAAGTTTTCACTGGACCCCCAAACTATTTTCAAAATTTCAAAACCCTAACCATACCTATAATTTATAGAAGTATAATAGGAGTGATGAGAGAGTAAAATGACCAGGACCAAAATTTAAATAGCAATTAATAAAGTAAAAAATAAAAAAAACGATAATTACAACTTTTATTGTGAAATTTATATTTTTATAATTATTTTATTGCATTTTTATTTCTAAAAGTTTATTGAAGAGTTAATTTACTATTTTCTAGTGTTTCATTATTTTTATTTTACAACCTACTATAATATAATTGATCCATTGTTTGCTTGTATCATTAAATATTAAAATAAATAACAAGCCATAAAATATTTCAAGGGCTGCAAATGATTGATTTAAAAACATGGAAAAAAGTAAAACAGTATCAAATATCTTAAAAACATTATTACATAGTTATTTAATTTAGCCCTTTGTTTATTATCGCAACATTATTTCGTTATTAAACTTTTATCGAAGAGTTATAATTATTACGTCGAGACTTTTTGTCTGTTAATAACTTTTTTACAGTGTATTTTGATAGATTTATTCTTTGCGTTTTTGTTTTTACTTGCAAAAGATATTGAAGCCATACATAAAAAACTAACACATTTGAAAGTATAAGGTTTGTTCCGGCAGACCAGAATTTACTAGTTCATGGACTACTACATGAACTGGATTATGCACATGCGTTATCTATGGACTAATAAATGTATAAGTCGCTGCTGGAACGCTTTAACGACACCCCTGAGTGTAAATGACATTTGTACGTATTGGGTTCATAAAAATTTGCGTACTGCAAGCGCCAACATCTTTAAAAGCCAGTACTACATGGGGTTGAGAAGGCGATGCATAGTTAGCAGGGCCTCGTTAGTTGTATAAAGCGCATGCGTGTAATAATCCCAGCGTAGTTCTTGTCTCATTCCATGTACTGTTTTGACCGTCCGCAAACCAGTGTAAAAGTATTTAAAGTACTGCAGGAACAGTCTACTAACTGTTCGGTGAACTATCAGAAACGTTGCTGGAACGCGATATCAATACTGCGCAATATCCTGATAGTAGTCATATGTGGTCTCTTAAATATTTTTAAAAAAGTTACAAGCTCTATCTCTTAAAACAAAGGAATTACGGGACTGAAGAGATCTTAATAGAACACCCTGTGCGCTATGAAAAAAAAATCATTTAAATGGGTCATTAATTGACTAAGTTATTATTTATGTACCACAAACATTGTTCTAAATGTTTTATAATATTAAATAACAATAAATTAAAAGCCGTTTCTTAAAATTTGTTGACAGTGTGGTAGAATAGTAAGTATATTACATAACAAGAGCATATAACGCACGAGTGGCAAAATTGCGTATTTCCACGAGTGCGTAATTATTGCTTTACAAGTTACAACTCGAGTTATGTAGCTTACTTTTTCTACGAACATAATACATACGATTATAACGGCTTTTTGGCTAGTATACACATGTAATTACGTTGTCTTGTCAATTTTGATGTAAGCCTACTGATTAACACTAACATATATATTAATGTTCTCTTCTTCCATTCAATGGAACTGTGACTAATTAACGACAACCATAACAAAAATTATATATTTTCATATATACAATAGAGCACGTTTACATGTCGGTGTTCGAACGACTGCTCTTTCTCTCTGTCTCTGTAATACTAACTAGCCTAACGCTAACATAAAATCACATGGTATCAATGCATGCATAATAGTTGCGCTCAGCACTGGCAGAGGCCGCTACATACACCCCGCCTTGAAAGGCTGTGGCTTTCAAATGAACAAATATCAAAACAATAAATGACAAAGTAAATTAACAACTGCAAAGGAAAAACAACAATAAGTACATGCAACAATTACGATAAGGCGATCACTCGCGAACTTTCACTTCCATTACACTCACGTGGGTAGCGGACATAGTTGCGATACCGCTCGGCGAGTTGTGTCTGTGGAGGTACGAATTGTCACTACGCGAACGTGACCATCTGGTCCTGGGTGAAGTTGGACTACTCTGGCCATCTTCCAATGGAATGATGGCAAGTTGTTTTCTTTAATTAGCACCAAAGTGCCCAATTTGATATCTTCTAGCGATGGTTTTGCTTTATAACGATTCTGGAGTTCAGTGAGATATTCTGTCGACCAGCGTTTCCAGAAGTGCTGTTTTAGTTGTTGTATTTTTTGATAAATCGACAATCTATTTTCAACAATATGTGTGACATCAGGGTCTGCCACTGATGTTAGAGTCTTACCGATGAGGAAGTGAGCAGGTGTAAGAGGTTCTAGGTCATTTGGATTAGACGACATTGGAGATAAGGGACGGGAATTTAAAATTGCTTCAATTTGAACTAAAAGAGTGTAAAATTCCTCGTAAACTAAATTAGTATTTCCCAATATTCTTTTTAGATGATATTTTACGCGTTTGACCCCTGCTTCCCAAATGCCTCCGAAATGAGGCGAATAAGGCGGAATGAATTTCCAAATAATGCCTTCATTCTGAGTTAATTCAGCTAATGAATTTTGATTGTTAATTATGAATTTACCAAGTTCAGCAAGTTCGTTCTTTGCTCCAACAAAATTGGTGCCATTATCGGAACGAAGCTCGCATGGTTTGCCACGTCTCGACACAAATCGTCTTAAGGCAGCGATAAAATTTTCTTTAGTTAAATCCGATACCAATTCCAAATGAATTGCTTTGGTGGTAAAACAAACGAATAAACCAATGTAACATTTCAATGTTTTGGCATTCCTACCTTTACGTTCCTTTATTGAAAAGGGTCCGGCATAATCTACGCCAGTTATTGCGAATGGTAAAGATGGAGTAACGCGTTCTTTAGGCAAATCTCCTATTTTGGGAGTTAAAGTTTTAGGTTTTGCTCGAAAGCAATTAATGCAATTGTGAACAACTTGACGAGATATGTTTCTCCCTGAAATTGGCCAAAACCTTTCGCGAACTGAATACAATAGTTGCTGTGGACCAGCATGTTTTAACTTTAAATGTTCGTGCTCGAACAACAATTTAGTGAAGTGATGATTTGCAGGTATAAGTATGGGATGCTTTTGCTCAAAATACAAATTAGAATGAGTAAGTCGTCCACCTACACGAATTATATTTTTAATGTCAACAAAGGGGCTTAAGCAAATGATTTTGCTATCCCTTTGCAAGGGTTTATTATCCCTTAATAAACGATATTCTCGAGGGAATGATTGCTTTTGAACAATTTTGACTATAGCAACTAATGACAAGTTTAATTCGTCCATGGTAAGAGGACCAAATATGCGATTTTGCTTAGTTTGCTTGCAATTGTTGACAAACCGATAACAATAGGCAACGCAACGAAGTAGTTTATTGTAATTCGAATAATTATGTATGTGCAACGGATCAACGAATGGTGTAAGAACGAATGAGTAATTATTTGATTTTAATTCTGGCAAGTCATGAACTATTTCAAAATTTGGATAATCTAATTCCGATGCTTGTTGATGTAACCATTCAGGACCATGCCACCATAAGTAACATCCATTTAGCGAGCTTGGGTTTACGCCACGCGACAACAAGTCTGCGGGATTTTCTTTTGATTTGACATAATGCCAATCTGTACTGTTTGTTAACGATTGGATTTTTGATGCTCTGTTTGCAACAAATGTTTTTAACAAATTTGTTGAAGTACGAATCCAACTGAGAACGATAGTCGAGTCGCACCAAAATTTGACCGAATCCAACTTCAAAGTGAGCGAATTCTCAATATTTTTTGTTAATTTGGCTAGAATTAGAGCTCCACTTAGCTCCAAACGAGGAATGCTTATATGCTTGATAGGTGCCACCTTGCTTTTAGCACTAATTAAATGAACATGAATTTGACCGTTTGCATCAAATGATTTGACATACACACATGCGCCGTAAGCTTGCTCAGACGCATCACAAAAACCATGCAATTCAATTCTTATTGGGTTATCACAAGTTACACGTCGTTGTATTTCGAGATTGTTTAACTGGAGTAATTCGTTGTGAAATTTAATCCAACTATTATGAATGTCTGACGGAAGCGATTCATCCCAAGAAATATGTTCCATCCAAAGACGTTGTAATATGATTTTAGCTGTTATGGTACAAACTCCCAATAACCCAAGAGGATCGAAGATTTGAGCAATACAAGAAAGAATCGATCTTTTTGTAATTTGTTTTGGTAAACTATATATATTGATTTTATAAGTTAAAGTATCATCTGTTGAAACCCAAAGAAGACCAAGTGTTTTACAGTTTTCAACAGGACTAATAATTAACCTTTCAATTGAGTTTTGTGTGTTCGAAATATTGTTAACGATGTTATTGCAATTCGACGTCCATTTTCTTAGTTCAAAACAACCTTGCTTAAGAATTGTATCAATTTGACGACAAACATTAATTGCATTTTCAATGCTGTCGAATCCAGTTAGCAGATCATCAACATAAAAATCATTTTGAATTATGGTAGAAGCTTCAGGAAAACTTGTAAGGTTTTCCGAGGCTAGCTGTTTAAGGCAACGAATGGCTAAAAATGGGGCAGATGTTGTGCCATAGGTGACAGTATTGAGTTCATACACAGACGGATCTTTTTCGTCCGTTTTTTGCCACAGGATACATTGAGTTAATCTGTCAGATGGTTGTACTAAAATTTGACGATACATCTTTGCAATGTCTGCAGAAACAACGAATTTGTGCTGACGAAATCGAATCAAGATCGAAAAGAGATCATTTTGCAATGGAGGTCCAGGCATTTGAAGATCATTTAACGAAACACCTGTCGAGGTTGGACTTGAGCCATCGAAAACTACTCGCAACTTAGTAGTCTGGCTGCTTTGTTTATATACACCATGGTGTGGTAATATACAAATGGGATTTTGCGAAGTTGAAACAAGTTTAGTCATGTGACCAAGCGACTCATACTCACCCATAAATTGTGAATACATGTTATATAACGAAGGGTTTGCAATTAATTTGGTCGTAAGGGATCGAAAACGTTTTAAAGCTGATTGATATGAATCTCCTAAATGATCTATTGACTGTTTGAAAGGAATGGCTACTATGAAACGACCAGTCTCATCTCTTGTTGTGTGTGATTTAAAATGAGCTTCACATGCTTGTTCTTCGTCAGAAAGAACACGAGAATTTTCACATTCTTCGATTTCCCAAAACCGTTTTAAAGTATCTTGAACTTTATCGACATGATTTAAATTACAAAATGTGTTTTTTGATGTATTTGAAACAATGCTACCTGATACAATCCACCCAAATCTGGTTTTTTGTAAGATAGGCTTATTGCTTCCCAAACTTACCTGTCCAACACAAATAAGTTGCCAAAACAATTGAGCTCCGATGAGCATATCGATACGAGAAGGTTTATTAAAATTGGGATCTGCCAATTTTAAATTTGTGGGTATTTCAAACGATGCAAAATTGATTGTAGAACTTGGAATACTTTTGCAAATTTCAGGTATAACGAAGCAAGAGATCGATGTGTTGTAAGTGTTGATGCGAGATTGTAAACGAATATGACACTTACGATTTAATGTTGAAGAAATTTGATTGATACCGGTCACCGAAAGCTCGACTTGTTCAGTGGGTAAACCTAATTTCTTACATAATTCTGAAGTAATAAAGTTTGATTGCGATCCTGAATCGAGCAAAATTCTACAGTCGTGAACAGCTCCTTGCTTATCAAAAATATGAATGATTGCTGTCGAAAGCAAAACATCACGATTTCCATGATCGATACTATTTGTCATTGCTATTTGGTTTGGAGTTGTTTCTACTACAGGTGTGTTTTGTACGACGGGTTTAGATCGTTCAAAATGTAGTAACGTGTTGTGTTTAGAATTGCATTTTCTACAACTTGATGACTTACAATTTTTCGCAATATGACCACTATTTAAACAATTGATGCAAAGATTTAATGACTTAACCTTTTCGAAACGAGCTTGTGAATTCAATTTTTTAAATTGATCACAATTATAGAGTTTATGCGAATCATTACAAACAATACAGACGTCACCATATGTAACAAAGCTTTTGACATTTGACGTGCTATATTTATACTTTGTTGATGTGGGTTTTTCGATGTTTTTATTCGATTCCAAATTTCTGAGCAATGCGACTCTAAGTTCAATGAATGATTTCAAATCTTGAAGAGTTGGAAGTTCAATGCTTACCGAATATTCCTCCCATTTTGCAACTGTTTCCGAATCTAGTTTTTGGCAAATCAAATACACTATTAAAAGATCCCATTGATCTGTAGCAACTTTCAAATTATTTAACGATCGTAAGTTTATAGAAAATTCATCTAATAAATCACGCAATGCTGACGAAGTAGGTTTTGCTATGTTAGGTATATGCCAAAACAATTTGATATGATGAAAGATTAACATTTTACGATTGTTGTACCTTTCGCAAAGCAAATCCCATGCAATACAATAATTTGATTCACATAATGGTAGTGATTTGATTATTTGGGCTGCAGACCCTACAAGCGACGCTCTTAGGTAATGGTATTTTTGTATAGCACTGATTGAACTATTTGAATGAATCATTGATTCAAATGTATCTCGAAATTCAAGCCAATTTTCAAAACTACCTTCAAACTTTGGAAGAGATATGGTTGGTAATTTAACAGTATTTAAATTTAAATGTTCGATATTCGAGTTAATTTGACTTGTGGTTGATACATCAGAATTTGGTGTTACTATTGAATCATATTCCGCGATTAAAGTTTCAAGATCTCCTATAATTTCACAATGTTGTGATTGAAATGTCATTATTTCTGCAATAATTTCATCTGAATTTTCCTCTGAACATTCAATTTGAGCTTGATCTTTAAATTCTTCTAAAAACTTGTCTAATTCCTTTACTCTTATCTTGCATTTGGACAAATACGATTTATTTGCTAAATAATTTGGATCACCCTTGACATCCTTATAAAAGTTTTGACATTGTATCAAATATGATTTCAAAATATTACGTTTGTAATGCAACGGTTTGCCAATTGGTTGTGGTTTAGGCATTTTAATTCGATATAATAATGTAACTAAACAATACGAAACAAATACGAAGCAATTTTAAATGGATTTAAAAAGGCTAAGGAGTAAGAGAGATGAAAGTTGACTCACTTGTTTGTAAATGCGTGCGCCGAACAAAGATGCTAGGTGCGGCCGTTGTCAAAGGACTGGTTGCCGCGCCAGTGGTGTAGAACTGAACACGTGCTCGGGCGGTGCTGCTTGCTAACGAACGAATATGCGATGGTAATACTTGCCAATTTTGCGAAAGTATTTAACGAATGGATTGCCGTCAATGTAATTGCGATGATGCTGCTTATTTTACGACGATATGCTTGTATACTTGCAGATTCGCAAAGTATATGTACGAATTCCAATTTGCTTCTGACTTCAGTACGACGAATAACAATATGTATATCCAAATCAAAGGATCAATTTTATCAGGCGTAGAAGGACCAATGATTAACACTAACATATATATTAATGTTCTCTTCTTCCATTCAATGGAACTGTGACTAATTAACGACAACCATAACAAAAATTATATATTTTCATATATACAATAGAGCACGTTTACATGTCGGTGTTCGAACGACTGCTCTTTCTCTCTGTCTCTGTAATACTAACTAGCCTAACGCTAACATAAAATCACATGGTATCAATGCATGCATAATAGTTGCGCTCAGCACTGGCAGAGGCCGCTACACCTACTTTAACGTTTCTAGACAAGTGCGCGTGTTGCTTACCGAGCGTTATAGCTCACTTACTATATGCATGCAGGCAGTGTTTGACTAACTCACTATGCATGCAGGCTGTACGGTAAGCGTCATTTACATTAGTGGTAGTAGAAAAAGTCATTTACTTAACATTACTAACGAGTTACATTATCGACTATCGACTTCAGAATATTCTATTAATATCCTTAAAGTTTTATACGCGTTTTAAATTAAGTAACGATCACATTACAATAATTTTAAATTGCTCGTAAAAGTAGTTGATTACTAATCCATAGCACCAGGTAAATAATGAGTTCCGCAAACCTGTTACGAATTCAAAAAGAAAATGATGCGCGTGCGAAGCTTTACCTTCCATGCTACCGCTTCTCATCGTAGCTATTATTAACCGTTTATGCTGTACCCTCGTCTACAGATGAAAATCGATTACTTGTTGCTCCATGAACTCTATACTGGAAACGATGAATAACTTGCTTAAAGTAAGTCTCAAAACTGTTTAGTTTGATTGGAGCTAAACATTTTATAATCGTTATTAGGAATGTATTATACAGGGCGTGTCGGAAGTTGATATGTATATCATCATTACCAATAGGCTTTTTCATGAATTCATTTAACATTTAATATTATCTTGCTTTCGTCGAAAGCATAACAAACTAAGTGGAAACTAGGATACCAAGTAGATTAACGCACCATGAAGTCAAGAGGGTTATGCTAGGGGTTTCCTATTCGGGAAATCCGAAAACCCGGTAACTGATGTTAACAGCAAAAATCAATAAAACCAGTATTCACGTGTTTCCATGTTGCTTTTGCTTGAACAACGTTTTCTCAATTTAACAAACCAGGAACGACTTTTGGTTAAACTAAAAAAAAGGTGAATCAAACGTCATTTAATATAGAAAAGCTTTTATTGAGAAAACTAACACAATCTTTTTTAAATTTCGTTTTATTTAATAATTTTGTAATGTAAGACATTATAAATCTTTTATATTAGGATTCATTTAAGATCCTAAAATACGAGGGGCGTTTGTTAAATTCGCGGAATGAAACAGAAGAGAAACAGCGTGCTAAAAATATTTTTGTTGTTGCAGATAATCATTTCTATGCATAAAAACAAAGTTCTTGCTAATCGTCTCATTAGTTCGTTTCCAAAAATCAAAAAACAAGTTAATGTCAATGGCATTTCTAAAACGTCATATATTAATTTTCGTGAAAATTAAGTTCCTTTCAAAACAAGTAAAATGTGGAAAAAATTATAAATAAAATGCGCGCAGCTTATGGAGGCTTACTACTAAAAAAACGATGGTTTATGAGCAATCGCGTTGATTTGAACAAGCTAAAGAATCATCAGAAGACGATGACCACCCTAGTATACCAATACCAAGTGACGGTGCTTATGGAAAATGGTCGGCTAAAACTTTAAGAAGTCGCAGAAAGGTACAGAATATCCGAAACAACAGCTTACAAGATTGTTCATGATTATCTTAAATATCACATGTCGGGTGCCAAAAAACTTTACACTACATTTATAAGAATACCGAGTTTAATGTTGTAAGCAGTTTTGGGAGCTGCGTGGAGCGAATCCAGCAAACGTTATCAACAGGATTGTTATCGGAGATAAAAGTTGGGTCATGATTACCTTGAGTTCATGAAGTGGCATCGAAACGTTGAGACACCCCCTCAAAAGTTTAAGGCGTACCGTCCACTGGAAAGGCAATGGCAACAGTGTTTCGGGATTCTAAAGAGTTTCTGCTGATACAGTATAAAAGTAAAGGCCAAAATATTACAGATACATGTCATGCTGATATTCTACATCAGGGAAGGGCAATTTTTTTCTGCAGAGAGCCGGAT
This sequence comes from Elmis aenea, assembly GCA_947652605.1. Taxonomy (NCBI): domain Eukaryota; kingdom Metazoa; phylum Arthropoda; class Insecta; order Coleoptera; family Elmidae; genus Elmis; species Elmis aenea. The sequence continues at coordinate 20,825,865 of OX393576.1, forward strand.
AAAAGTTAATTAGGATGACGCGGTCCCGAATCAATTTATAAAAAATGGTGTGAAAAATCTTATTTCTACATCCGTCTAGAAAATCCTTTGTTTCCGATCAATTTTTCGGCTGGAAAATAGATCTTTACTGGCCCAGGCCAGAAAGTAGCTGGTTGCCATGGTGATGAGTTGTTTTGTTAATTTGCGCTATCAAACAAGCATCATTGTATCACCTGCAGTTTGTTAAGTTATTGTTAATTCATGGATGGTGATGATAGTGATTTTGGTGTCAGAGGCGGACGCAGAAAAAACATTGTACGTAACATACCCGTAAAGTGTCTTTACTGGACTCATATCCTTTAAGGCAGGGGTCGGCAACGAGGTGCCCGCGGGCACCCGGGTGCCCCCGAAGCATTTTGAAAGTGCCCGCCACTAACGTAAAATAACTTGTAAACGCACCACTTTCTCAATGACGTGCTGTTTGTTGCACTATTATAGGGATGGCAAATAGGTGTCATGCGCGAGATATTTTCGACGGCACGCTAAGTATCTTTAAATATCGAAAATTTTCATATCTTTATACCATAACTAGCTAAAATGGTATGAGATATTCCTTTGGAAAAAGTTGCCAGCGGTCTAACCCAACAAATTTTTTGAAAAAGGGGCCAGCGGTCTAACCCAACAAATTTTGAAAAAGTTGCCAGCGGTCTAACCCAACAAATTTTGAAAGAGTTGCCAGCGGTCTAACCCAACAAATTTTGAAAAAGTTGCCAGCGGTCTAACCCAACAAATTTTGAAAGAGTTGCCAGCGGTCTAACCCAACAAATTTTGAAAGAGTTGCCAGCGGTCTAATCCAACAAATTTTGAAAAAGTTGCCAGCGATCTAACCCAACTAATTTGGAAAAAGTTTTGCCAGCCTAAAACCTAACTAGTTTGGATAAAGTTGCTAGCGGTCTAACCTAACTAGTTTTAATATTTGGTACACCGATCAAATCCTATTTGCCAATCCCTGCACTTTAGCTTGGAAAATAAATGAAAAGTGCCCGTTGTCATAAGTTAGCTATTCGGGGTGCCCTTCTTATCAAAAAGGTTGCCGACCCTTGCTTTAAGGACTTGCCTACAGCTCGTTCTAACACTGCCTACTCGTCCAGTAAAGTACCACTTTCCGGTGTTATTACGTAAATAACTATTGCCGAACCCCAATTTTTTCCTGCAAATAAATTCTTGTTTGTAAAATCCATGAAAATTTGAAAAAATATTTTGTACAGTGGGCCGGATTGGATGTTGTCACGGGCCACATTCGGCCCGCAAGCCGGAATTCGCCCACCCCTGTTTCGTTTTAATGAAGTCAGAAAGGGAAAAAAGACAGATAAATTAATAAACGGAGTTCTCTAAATTTTCGCAATGCACCAGTTCACACAACTCAGATTACTAAGACTGCTCTGGCGTCATGCAAGTTCAAAGAAATAGATTACTTACGATTCAGTCCTGACCTGGCACCAAGCGATTGTTATTTGTTTTCTAATTTGAAAAATGACCTTCATGGAAAGCATTTCGGCCATGATAAGTCATTGCAAGCAGCAATGAATGAGTATTTTGGAGGAAAATTGTAACGCTATTTTTATACAGGCCGAGAAAAATTAATTTAAAGATCGAATAAATGTATTCATTTTTGAAGAGATACAATGAAAAATCAAAATTTAAACTTGATTCTTTTAGTTTTTTTCAACCCAGTTCGGCAAATATAAATAATGCCTCTTTTACAAATAATGAATAAATAGGTTCTGACCTGGCCAATAAAAGGTACAAATTTTTATGAATTATCTATGATTATTTCCGGTGTCATTCTTCATTATTTTGATTTGGAAGTTTCATAAGATAATATGAAGTAGTTTGCATTTGTTGGCCTACTAAAATGAGCGAATTCTGCGTTCTGCAAACAATAGAGAACGACGTACACGTAGTGATAAAATGCTTCCCTAGAAGGGCTTAACCTCAACAGAAACAGAAACTAAGCCGAATTCAACTTTATGTGTGACCTCTTCATCGTTTTCAATACTTAATACATGGATTGCAAAAATTAAACGTGGTCTTAGAAGCACTGAATATGTACAAGATTTGGCCAAGGTTTGGCCAAGCCAAAAAACGGCTAATTATTTCATTGTCTACAATTTGTAATAATAATTCCATTACTGTCTTTAATGTTACTGTAAATGCATACGATTTATCACGTTTGCTGGCGGATAAATAGAAACCTTACTATTTGCAATCGGATAAATTTTTGTTTACCGTCATCATGGCAACGCAATAAAATTTTAGAATCTTTGTTTATACTTCACCGTGGCAACGCAATAGAATTTTAGAATCTTTGTTTACTTCACCATAGCAACGTTTAGAATAATGTCAAAAGTTATGTTTTCAACGTGTGTTTTATTGTTTGAACTGAATTGAACAGCTTTTAATTTAAATAATAACTACTCCTAATATATTTAAAAATGTGTGAGTCAGCTAAGATATTGGGTACTGCAAACAAAGAAAGCATAAATAAATAAATATTTGTATAGGTAATAATTGTTATCAGTCGTTGAATTTTCGCTACAAATACCATTCGAGGTTAAAATTTTAGCAGGCCAAATTTTTATTTATAACACTCGTTATTGCTTTACAATTTAAATTTAAATCGCTAATACGCTAATTGTTACTAAGCAACAACTCGTGTCAAATCAAAATTTGCCCGGCAAATTTTAACCTCTTATGGTATTACCCCTAATAAAATTTCATGTCCAAAGGTAAGGCTATCAATTACAATTTATACTAAATTTGACACTATAAAAATGTTAAAAGCAACCGTTGAAACAAAATAGAACCTTGTCGTGGATCAACAAATTTTACTCATTTCTTTAAATGCTTTAAGTGACTTCATAATCAGTAATAAGTGGGTAAGACATTAAATCTCAACTTCTTTGTTGCGTGAAAATTGCAGACTATTAAGAAAGTCGAATGAAAAACACGCAGCTTTTAAAAATCTAAATCCTAAAATGGTTGTTTAATTTATTTTTTATTAAATAATTTCTTATCATGGTTCTCTATATCAATTCAAACAACTTTTATTAATAATAAAATCAGTTTCGATAGAGAATGAAATTTGAAAGACTTGGAATGCAAATTTTGGTAATTAGCATATCTGCCTCTTACGCCCTTAATAAAAATGCTAACCAGGCGAAGTGGTCGGTTGAATGAGGACAATGGAAAAATGTAATAGGCATTTAAGTCGTTCGAATTTCTTAAGTGCAACCAAAATTAACCTTTTTTATTTAATAATATTTGCAATTTAAATATCTTTTTTCTGATCGGTAATAGTTAATTTTATTTCCCATATTATGAGGTTTTATCTCATTAGTATTATTCATCTTTATGATTAAGGAAACCTACGTAAAAGTATGGTATTGAGTATCACCAAATTTAATTAAACCTTGTAATTGAAAAAGTTTTAACGAAAACACCGTGAATCCAATGAGAATACAAGATACTCGTGTTCTTTTCTTTTTTCACTTCCAGTATTAAACATTATTTGCCTGTTACGGTTCTCATCGTTTCGATGGCCTTCATATACTTCTTCTGTCTCTTGTTTAAAATTTTCAGATTTTACTGGTAATTCCTCATTACTCATCATATCCATATGTTCTTTCCATCTTCTTCTTTTTTACTTGTCTTATCTTTTATATTGAAAATCCGAAGTTCTTCTGTGTTATATGTATTTCTTATTCTGTCTGTTCTTCTGTAACTTTTCACACCCAAGGAATTTCATTTCTGCAGCTCGATGTTGACATTATTGACGCTTATTAAGTACCCACGATTCTATTGCATACATGTTCGTCGTAATGCGAGCGTTTTATAATTTTTTTAGGTATATCCTTCTGTGTTTTGGAAATCTGTTGGTGGTTCCGCGTATTTGTTCAAATCTATTTACCTTATTTAAAAAATCTTTGTTTATATCGTGTGACATGTCACACCCAAGATATTTAAAATGTTGTATTTGTTCAAGTACCGTTTTATCAATCACAATTTTTGTCAGTTTAGATTCTTTACAAATGAAACCTTTTCCTTTTGTTGTTTGCACGAAAATATATAACCATATTCTCTAAATTAATATATTTAGGATTTCTATCTCTAAGTGGTGTTCCTTTTTAAATAGAAGTGTGAAATCTTTAACCGAAAGAAGTTGAGGGCTATTGTCTAGCTAGTCTAGCTGTAGCACCGTGTTTATTACACATACTATACTTTATCATTCGCGTTTGTCGTCATCTTAGGATACCTAAATAACGTGAAGAATAAGCTGGTCACATCATGAAAAAACATTATTGCATATCGTCATCAAGAAAAAAATAGTTTCTTACATGGAAAACAAGGGTCAAGACGAAGAACAATCTCTTGGCAAAAAAAAACTGAGACAATGGTATGAACTGAGTAAAATAGAGTACAAGACACTTATTTGAAAAGCATTTGACAATGTGGAAATCATGTTAATGGTCGCTAACGTTCTAAGAGAACAAGGCACTTGGAGAAGAATAAATAAGCTGCGCCTTTATCAGTGCCAGTGGTGATTGTATCTTCCATTTAAATTAAATATTACATTCTTCTCAAGGAACCAATTATCTTTAAAAGAATAAATCAGCGGATTTCAATTAATAACTAAAATCAATTTAAAATAATAAGAGGACGCTGTAGATTGTACATACATAATTTAGATTAGTTTGGACTTTCAATGCTACAGACAGACGGAAGAGCATATTCGCAAACCTAAATATTTATTTGTCGTTTATAGAACTCATTAAGTTGATGAGGTATAAAAATATAAAAGCACTTTACAAGAGAACAGTTTTATCCTTTGTGTACAAGGGAAAAAACATTTTGTTTGCTTCGCTATCACGTAAATAGGGGTATAACATTTTAACTAAATTGGACGTAAATAAACGCGATTAAAAACATCATAACGCCATATTACTTCGCAAACAAAGATCAAACATCATCCTAAATTTACTCGTTTTTAATATTATTGTATTAACTGTTTGTAGCGAACTCAGAAGGTAGGGATAACATAATTTGAATTTTCCATGACTGTGAAATGTCCGGAAACAACAAAGGCGTGGTTGTTTTGTGTTGAAAATCATTTGCAAAGTTTAATTGCCAGCGCACCAGCGTAGGTTTTGTTAAAACGAACCTAGTGTACTAAGTGTATTATACAGGTTAAAAACAAAGACATTGATTAAATTATTAAAATAAATGTGATATTTACGATAGAGAGTATATTTTAGTTTCATTTAAAAATGTAGTAGGACAGCTCTGTGTGCAAACAACAAATTTTTTTTAAAACTTTGTACCCATAAAATTTTATAGCTTTAAAGTTGTAGCAGGATACGTTGGAGGTAAACCGTAAAAGTTTTAGATAAATATCTTTAATAGCGCTACAAAATAAAAGCGTTTTATTGGTAGTTTCCAATTTATTTTGTACTTTAGAGTACGTATGAAACTATTCAAATAATTTTTATCACTAAATTAAGCAACATGTCTTACTTATACTTTAAAATAAGGATTCACCGATAAGTAAATTGGCCGGTTAACGATTAATCGACCTGACCTTATCAGCCGATTACACATTGATTGGCCTTGCTTTATTGTAAGGTGACCAACCGTACTCCTTTTAGGTTGGAGTTTTGTACTACTTTTTGATGGACTGTACTCCTTTTAATAACCGTACTCCAAATGTACTCCTTTTTATTGTTTTGTACTGTATATTTGCCCTTTGGAAACACATACATCCAGTTGCGGAAGTTGTCAATATTAAAAAAATATATATTTTACAAGGTTTGAGAATGGACCTTTGGTTTAAAGAAATATACTTAAAACTATGAAAGAAACCAATCCTGGCATGAAGAATAGATTTTTAAAGGAATTAATTCTTATTATAAGATCTGCTTTTAATACATTGAGGAATGTTCGACCAGCTTTGTTGAAGAAAGTCGCTTCTACTGGACTCTTTTAAAAAGTAAAATAAAATGGAAACACTTAAAAAATTAACAGCTTATATTACTAATGACAATTTTCTGTTGGGAGAAATAAGGAAGGTAGACATGTTTTTTAAATAATGAAAGGCTAACGAAATAAGTAAATGAGAAAGTCAACGTAGATCGAAGGTGGGTTGAAATAGTTTTGCATTTCAGAAACAACATATTTTCCAGTGACCAATCTAAAATTACTGGTTGAATTCGTATTATTTTGTCCCGGTAACAACGCTGCTGTGAAGCGGATATTTTTTATTGGAGACGATTACTGTGGCGGTGAAAAATTGTTATAGATACTATCCACAGTTCTTACAGTAAAATTAAACTTGCGAGATCTAACAAAAGGTTGTGACCGAAATATGTGATTTACTGGAAGAAACGCAGAACATTCCAAAAAATACATAACACTGGATAAATATGATTTTAAAAACTAAAAATGTTACATTTTATATTATTTTTACAATTTACATAAATGGTATGTATTAGGTTTGTTCCAGGAGCGCTATTTACTATCCCATGAACTATCAGGATTATGTGCAGTATCGATATCGCGTTCCAGCACTCCAGCAGCGTTTCTGATAGTTCACCGGACGGTTAGTCCGCTGTTCCTGCTGTACTCCAACTACTTTCGAACTAGTTTGCGGACGGTCAAAACAGTACATGGAATAGGACAAGAACTACTCTGGGATAATTACACGCATGCGCTGTTTACAGCTAACGTGGCCCCTGCTAGCTATGCATCGACCTTCCAACGCTATGTAGCACTGGTTTCTTAAGATGTTGACGCTTGCGGTGCGCAAATTTCTATGAACCCAACAGACACAATGTCATTAGTTAGGCATGTCGTCGGAGCGTTCCAGCAGCGGTTAATACACTTCTTAGTACATAGTTGACGCATGCGCAAAAACCTGTCCATGACCCAGCAATAAATTCGTCCCTACCTAATATTTACAAGCATTTTTTTGTTCTGCCGATACCACCGCACTTTATCTCCAACGAAATTCACCACGTACTCCTTTTTCATAATAAAAAAGTTGGTCACTTTACTTATTGGCCAATTACCGATCAATCGGCCAATTATTGACATTTACAAATGGTTTATTAGATTATACAGTGTGACCCATTTCAAAGCGGATCACCCCTATAAAAAAGTTTATTTATGGTCAGATTTTTATAAACTGTTTTTAAACGATAAAGCATCAAAAATTGTATTTTGCCACTCTATTTTAAAATTCAGTTTATTCTCACGAAGCCTACTATGATTTTTTTCGATATCAAAATTGGCAAAATTTGTTTAGCGATTTTTTTACTTAAAATCTGACTATACCACTGGCTTCAGGATGCCCTCAAATAAGTTTGTGCCAAATTTCATAAAAAAATATTTTTTATTGAGAGATTAATTATGAATTCAATATTTGTGATTAAATTAATATCGCTATTGGAAACGCAGTGTATTATGCTATGTAAAAAACAAAAGTTGGACGTAAGATCTTTTAAATAAGGAACAATTTATTCGTATGAGTATTAAAATCGCAACTTTTATTAATGTTCGGTCGGTGAACAACTAAATTTACAAGAAAAGATACAAAAATACAAAGAAAAAAAGAAAAACATTTTTTTATGAAATTTGGTACAAACCCATTTGAGGACATCCCGAATCCAGTGGTGTAGTCAGATTTTAAATTTAAAAAACGCTAAACAAATTTTGCCAATTCTGACATTGAAAAATAGCATAGTAGGCTTTGTAAGTGTAAACTGAATTTTAAAATAAGGTGAAAAGGTACAGTTTTCGATATTTTATCGTTTAAAAAAAATTCATGAAAACTCGGATCATAAATAAACTTTATATAGGGGTGATCCGCTTTGAAATGGGTCACGCTGTATAACACACATAAAATTTGTTTACTGTGACTCAATTTTGATTTAAGTTTGTTTCTTTGTGATAAACGGCAATTTTATTATTTTAAATATTATGTATTTGTTCATCAACGTTTTTCAATGCAATTTTTGTTTCAACAAATAGCCATATTAGAATAAAAGCCAAACTCTCATAATTAGGGTTTCAATATTTTTAAAATAAAATCGTTAGCAATATTAATCGTGGTTGTTATATTCAACCCTTGAGTTAGTAATGTATTCACAATATCATAAAAGATATATAAATTGTATCTAATGATTATATCCATAAATGACACAATAGATTTTGTTTTGGGAAAGATAAGTACTTAGCAATGTAACAGGTGGTTTCGTGTCTGTTACATAAATTCGTGACTAGACGACCACAGGTTCATTGGGTCCCTCTAAATTCAGGACCCTAGGGGGTCGTTTTGTGCACGGGGGCGTTTTATATATTAAAAATCTTAATTTTGGGTTCAAAAAATTAGGGATCGTTTTATAAACAGGGGCGTCTTATACACGGAAAAATACGATCTATGTAGCTGACACGCCCCTTGCGTATCATCACTTGAATTTTTAATTTTTGACACGCCGGCTTGAAAAGGTTCGCCATCACTGCCCTAGACAGTCTTCTATTCGTTCCAGCATGAGTTTAGTTGTGATGACAGAAGCACAGTTTACCTATGGACATTTTTTAAATTATTAAAACATTTTCGTTACTGTTTTCGTTAGTTGTAATTTTTGAATTGTTGTTATTTTCTCAAATCAAAGTAAAGCGAACTCTTATACAAAAATTTATCAAAAATAAACAACAATCTTTGAAAACAACTTTCAAGAAGAGATATTTCTCATTTTTTTATTTAGCATGTGTATTTGCACGTATTATATAATACTTCATAATGAAACAATAAAAGTATCTTCTGAAGCAGTGGTCGTAAATTTCCCAAACTCGACTTTTTGCGTATGGGGCGGCAAAATTAAATTTGTGAGACCAAAAATATGAAAATAATAAATTGAATCGAAAAAAATCAACTTATAAACACTCTCAAGTAAAGGTTAATATTGTTGTTGGCACTCAAGAAGAACATTATTTTTTTACATATGGCACTTGAAATGAAAAACTTTGCTGACCCCTGTTTTGAAGGAAGAGTAGTATCAGTTTTCAGTTACAATAAAATTAATTAAGAGCACGCAATGACGAAGTATGTATTTAATTTCAAAAACATTGTAAAAAAAGTCCTTATTTATTGTACTAAACTTTAAAATTGGGTGCAAATTCATATAATTTTTTCTTCAAACGCCTTTAATTACTCTTTTACAATGTACATCACGTCTTAACTACATTGCCCATTGGCATGCTATGATATATATATATATATACTACGCGTTCAAAATATTTTCTGAATTGCTTTTTGCGCAGATTTTCTTTTCACTTTAAAGAAAAAATAATTTCACGTTGTTTGTGATAAATTACTAGGGATAATGCTGAAACTGTGTGATGCTGACTAGAATTTAAAATGAGCAGAATATCTCAGCTCCAAAAGCCACTCTCCTTGCAATAAAAACAAAAGAAATTTGTTTGTTCTAGATACTTAGAGAATGAAATGGCTCTTTGATGTTTTAATGGATTTTTTTAATAAGATTTAGCTTCGCAAATATTTACACATTTATGCATGTTTATGTAGTTTTTGTTTAAAAGATTAATTTGCGGTGAAGATCTAAACCATTAAATTAAAAATTACAGATAACGTTTGAGAACATTTGTTGGTCATTTTATTTGTAATTTTGTTTATATCAAAAAAATTTAATACTCCTTACCGAAAACTGCTAGACGGGTTCAATAACGTCTATTAAAATTGTTTTGATTTAGATTTAGATTTACTGTAATGTCTGTTATGAAGTTATAAAAAAATCTTTATGCTTATTATTGAATCGACTCTAAATCTAATGGTAAAAACAGAACTAGAATATTTACACCTCTTTTCAAGATACAATTTCAAAATCGAATTTGTATTTTGTGTATCTAGTTACTGTTTCAAAACACATTGGATAACCCGAATGTCTGTAATTTTTCTTATTCACCCACGTACAAACCGAAAAGATCCTTTTGTCCATTGCGATTTTCACCCCACTTATTTCCTTCTTTTTATTCTCCTCGTTGTTGTTCTATATGAAATCCATGTCCATGTTAGAAGTGGAATTCTATTTAGATAACCAAACCAAATCAGTTGTTTTTATTCGAATAAATCAGTCAGGTTTTTTCTACATTTACTCTTTCTCGTATATCATCCTTTCTTACTTTATCCATTATGGTTAATTGGCAAGATCTTCTCCAAAGGCTCATTTGCATTGCTTTAGTTTTCTGTTCTGATATTTAAACATGGCTCCATAAATAGCACACCTTTGTACAAAAGATTTAAATATATGTGTTTTGATGTTTAAGGACATACTACGCCCCATATCAGTGACTTTAAATTTGGAGGTAGAGCTGTCGCTTTTCTAGTTTATTTAAATGTATTTGGCTTCCATTCCATTTGCAGTTAAGGTTACACCTAGATCTTTATATTTATATACAACTTTTATCTTTCCTGTCGTGCTTTCAATGTCTTGACTAGTATTACCAATTACTATGTATTTTGTTTTTTTGTATATTAACTTCTAAAACCCACTAATCAAATTCTTCAATTAATTGTCCTCCTTTTAAAAAGCTTGTAATTATTTTAAATTATATAAAGACTTTTCGTTTGCAAATTGCTTTATTCAGAAAATGTTTTGCTATAAAGCTTAACTTGTGAATATTAACTCAATGCTATTATGTAATGCTTAAAAGCAAGCTGAAGTCGTTGCGTATTTATTCATGTGGTAGCTGATATAAATAATGAACACCGAAAAGGCAAGAAAGTTAAAAGCCTTAGAAGTACTCCCGGATAAATATTTTATAGGTCATAAATTACAGGGATGACTTAAAATTTTAATGAACCCGTGAACTTTCTTCTTAGCGTAAAATTTAATTTTCAATTAAGCCGGGTTAAAGAAACTGTATGCTAAATAGGTAATCATACGGAGGCTTTAAAATCAATGAATAGATATTATACACATTCCAAATTTCTTAAAATTTAGAGAAATTAAAATCGTTATTAGTAATTTTGTATTTAATTTTGCCTGATCAGATTTTTGGTTGTAAGCTAACGTCTTAAAGAAATGTACTGATTACCTTATATCTATGAAATCGCATAAATCAGTAGATTTTTATCCCCAAATTATCTTTTTGACAATTTTATGTTTTAATAGCGCAAGTGTGAAAATTATCTTCAAAACTTTGGTCATTACATTGTGACAGTTACTTTTATACATTTCGGTATCTACAACGTTACCTGTGTTATGAAATTTAAACGTCTATTAAAATGATAAAACACAGTACCCATTTTAATTTTATTTTAGTGGAGAAAATATTACCTTAATATTTTACAAACATTGCTATTGAAAACTCTGCCATGTATATTAATATCTTCTTTATTTTTCACTGCATAGCTGAACTACTTACTACTGTTTGCTTTTTAGTTTAGCGTTTAAAAAGTTTAAGTGCTAACTAAAATAGTTTTAAGGATTGATTATTCATAATTTCAAACAATTTTTAATTGAACTGCTGGTCGTTTGACGTAAATATGTTATATGTTACTGTCCAGTAACGGCTTGCAGTAGCTACAGCTCTTTCATTTTAAATAAAATACATTATTTCGTCGTTTGTACTGAAGCTACTTTCGATAGTTTACATTTTTGTAACAATGGTTGTGTCTTATAAAATTAATACGCGGCTGCATTTTCCGCAACCCAGTGGTGCCCAACCCGTAGCTCGCGAGCAACGTGTTGCTCGCGACACCTTTTGATGTGGCTCGCGACAACTTTTGATGTGCCTCATTTTCTTTAACATATTACAAATTTTTATTGTTTGTGCATTAAAACGTTTAAAATTAAAATATTAAAATCAAAATATATTATATGTGGCTCGCCTAAAATTTTTAAATTCTAAATTGGCTCGAGCCCAGTTAATGTTTGGGCCAGTAGCGTAGCAAGGGGGGGTGGGGGGACGGTCCGCCCCAGGCGGCACTTTTTTTGAGGCGGCACTTTTAGTCTACCCAAATGGGGTAAAAATGAAAATCTCGGGGTAATGAAGGAACAGTAGATATAATAATCAGTACCGGCACTTGCGCTATAAAAATCATAAAAATTAATTTAAAAAAGAGGAATTCGTATCGAAGTTAGGTGATGAAACGGGCTACTTGACCTTGCTTCACTAAAAACTCGCCCCCTTGTAACGACGGAGATTCCAAGTACCTAATAAAATTTATGATAGGGTACCAACCATTCAATAAAATTATAAAACCATTTATTTTAGGCATTAAATTCCATGCACTTTTAAACTCTATTGTAACAGGGATTTTTCACTCTTTAAAAATAATTTCGTGGCAGTGGGGGCGATCTGAATAAAGAAAATAAAAATCAGAAAAGGTTCTACTGTAAAACTGTAATTTTGGAAGATGATAAAGTATTCTACATTATCTAAATTTGCATTAAAACACGTTTGAACGTCTAAAATTTAAAAAAAAATCGCTTGCGCCGCATTTTGTTCCCCCTCCCACTTTTTTGTGTCGATCTCTGCTTGCTTTTGGAAAAATCAAAAGTTAGCAACCCTTATTTATAGAGGAGGCAAATTCAGGGACCGCCCCGGGGGGCACAAACTCTAGCTACGCCACTGGGTTGGGCACCACTGCTGTATAGTATACACTATACAGTGTATACGAAGTGGCGAGTAGACATAGAGTGGGGGTGAAGCATGATATACATGCCAAGCTAATAGCTACGTGCTTACGAACTAATATATTATTATTTATAGTGTTTCTTCTGTCGCTTTTTAAAGGTATTATTGAAATATTTTTGAATGTAAATTAATCAAAATAAATCAAAATAAAATCAAAAATTTAGTTCAACATTTAAAAGGAATCAATTTTTACGTTTACGTTTGAGCGAGAAAATTGAACTTTAAACATTTGGTACTTAACTATTTTTGATTAAAATTAACGTATAAAATCCGCCGTCCGGCGGACTTCTAAGTATATACAGGGTGGTGCTTTTTTCGATGCTCACCATTGCTATCTTGAAAACGGTAAGAGATACAAGGTCGGTTAAATTAGAGAAAAGTTGCACATTTTTATGGCGATTAAGAATCTGAAAAGAAATCCTGGATATTTTGATTCGTTTTTGATTTATTACGAAAAAACTGAAAAATGAGATTTTAGATAAATATTATTATCTTCCCTACCATTGGCGCTATTTCATTTAAACTTGGTCACTTTATGTTTTTGACCGTCCTGGGTTTGATGACGTCAACAGAAATTTTCTAAGCCTTCTGGATTTCAAGTTGCGATAGTCAACTTTTTTATTTCTTATGGCCGCCATATTGGATTTTTTCACCATCAGACAGACAAAAAAATTAGCTTTTCAGATTGGTAACCAACATACCTTTTTTCTTTCAAAAAACTTGTTGAAATTTGAAAATTTGTATAAATAATCTATAAAATCGTGAATGTATTGAAAAACAATTGAAACTATGATGCAAATAAAAGACAGAACGTTTTATTAATCTAATGATAACGAAATTAAGGTTGTTGGAAACATATTTAGAAGATATGTTAGGCGAATTGCCATTATTAACAATTCAAAATCATCAGCAGTTTCAGCAAGAAGGAGCTGGTCCTCACAACGCCCGCTTTGTAAAAGGATATTAAATTAGATGTACGCTTTCAAAATTCATGACTTGGTACCTTTGGTCCTGTTCATTGGCCTCCGCGATCGCCATGTTTAACGCCTATGGATTACTTTTACTGATGTTGTTTATGCAACCCTAACGGAAAATATGGAACATCTTCGCCGTAAATTTAAAAATGCTTTCGACTTTATTCAGAGACAGACTATCCTAAAGGCAGTGGACGAAATGAATTTGAGGACTAACCACTACATCATACATAACGGCGCGCACTTTAAACAATTTAAATAATTATTTATCTGGTGTTTTAAATTTATTGTCATTTCGTTATTTTATTAGACCTATAAAATGTTGTGTCACTGTTATTTATATTATAATTTCAATTGTTTTTCAAAACATTCACGATTTTATAGATTATTTATACAAATTTTCAAATTTCAACAAGTTTTTTGAAAGAAAAAAAGTATTTTTGTTACCAATCTGAAAAGCTAATTTTTTTGTCTGTCTGATGGTGTAAAAATCCAATATGGCGGCCATAAGAAATAAAAAAGTTGAATATCGCAACTTGAAATCCAGAAGGCTTAGAAAATTTCTGTTGACGTCATCAAACCCAGGACGGTCAAAAACATAAAGTGACCAAGTTTAAATGAAATAGAGTCAGTGGTAGGGAAGATAATAATATTTTTCTAAAATAACATTTTTCAGTTTTTTCGTAATAAATCAAAAACGAATGAAAATATCCAGGATTTCTTTTCAGATTCTTAATCGCCATAAAAATATGCAACTTTTCTCTAATTTAATCAACCTTGTATCTCTTACCGTTTCCAAGATAGCAATGGTGAGCATCGAAAAAAGCACCACCCTGTATACAGGGTGTGTAAAAATTGGCGGAAGCGCTACACGTGGCGATGTTCTCCGTAAAATTCTAAGTTGAAAATCTTGATACAAAAATGTTGTACCATGCTTGCTGTGTCTGCAAGAGGTCCTCAAAGTTTTGACATTTAGTCCTTTAATAAGCGTTATTATTTAATACTTACCAATGAAAAAGCTGCAATTTGGAATAAAAATAAATTTCGAATAGTATTTTTTCCTAGATATAGTGTTCTTCGTTTCAAAAATTGGTGTTGAAAATATGTAAATTACTGATTTGAATGAAAATAATACACATGGCAACATTGTCATTAGCTGTCATCTCTGTTTTTCTCGTAATTATTTCTAGTTTTTGTTAGACGATATCTAAAAGTTTGCAGCTTTTAGTTCGAACAAAAATTGTAAATACCTAAGTAAAAATTGCTGATAAAAAAATGTCCAAACGCAAATCAATGTATGCAATGTTGCCAATTTCTTTTTTCTTTAAATGGTTTTTGAGGCCATAGGAAGCATGGTACAACATTTTTGTATTAAGATTTTCGACTTAGAATTTTACGAAGAGCATCGTCACGTGTAGCGCTTCTGCCAATTTATACACACCCTGTATAAGTTATTCCGCCGGCGGACACATAGCCACTTCCATTACTTAAACATATTTGTATGGAAAATTCGATAATTCTAAAATGAAAATGTTTTACGTTCGCTGTTAGAAAGTTATAACACAAATGTACGTTTTTTTTTAATGGAAGCAATAATTGGCTATGGCCTATTTAAATTCCTTATTTTTTGCTCATCCCAAATATATAAAGGTTGATGTAGTTATTTTCAATATTGCGCAAGTTACAAAATTTTTAAATTTTCTGTTGAGATGAACATTATAAAAACCAAAAGTAGGCTGTGAAAACAAAAAAAAAACAGATTTAAACATAAAATAAACAACAATATAATCATAATTAGCAGTTAGGAAGAATAATTTGTTAAATTGTGACAAGCGACTCTGAGTTTTAAAAGGATTTTTGATTTCACAGCCTACTTTTTGTTATTATTTTTTATTTAAAAAAAAAAACTTAAATCCCGTTGCAATTTTCGTGGTATTAAATAACTACATCAACCCGTATATGTTTGGAAGGAAATAGGTCATAGCCAACTATTGCTCCATAAAAAGGCAAGTTTGTGTCATAAGTTATTAACAGCGAGCGTAAAAAAAAATCCTATTACCATCTAATTCTACATGGAAATATCTAAAAATAATCTTCAAACACGTTTTCGATATTTACAACAATAACAGAGTTATGACACATTATAAATATGACAAAAAAACTTTTTTTTTAATAACTCAAAAACTGGAAATGATAGAATATTTTTGAAAATGGTTCTGAGTTTGTATCAAAGAACTGCACATTTTTGGTAATTTAACCGTTATTCTATCTTAAAAATTAAGCGAGATACCCATGTAATCCCATCGAATTTGGACCACCCTGTACATTTTTTGACACACCTTTGTAATGAAACGAAGTTTTTGACCTTTTAATGTATAAAAAGTTATTTTTTAATTAAAGCAAAAGTACATATTTATTATTTTCATTAGAGTTCATTCACATTCATCGCTGAATATTAAATTATGTATACACATATTTTATATACTTTACATCTCTAATTTTCGTATTATTTGAATCAGTTAAAGATCAAATAATGCCTAATATCTCTCATGAATAAATAAATCAAAGCCAGTAATTGAATTCTACAGATTTCCACAAATATCGCCTATAAATTATCATGTTGTCGTAACAAGGCGTCATAATTCGAATCGAACAACTTAATGGATTTTCGTTTAAGCATTCTAATAAGCACTTCGTGTTAGCGCGAACGTCAATTTTGATTAAATATTTAATATTTATTTCACTCTACTGCTTTATGCTGTTACGAACGAACACAAGCAATGTTAAACTGATATCACAAACCGTATTATGGAATAATACATGAGGAAGTAATCTAGATCGTTATTTTATCGAGAATACTGGTCTAAAAAAACTTTTATCAGACAATCTTCAACAAGAACTATTTTAAGAGAGCTCATTTCAAGCGAGTAAGATTTTACAGTGATTTGAATATCACTGCACAGAATCCAAAAGATTTAGGCAAAACTACGCGAACTAAAAACAATATGGTTTAAAAACATTTTAAAATTTCTTAGAATAATCGCTTATTATTTATAAATAGCTCACTAGTTTTAATTACTAGGTTTTTTATTTACAATCTTTGATACTTTTAATATGTATGTAAGTGTATGTTGTGCTAATCATACTTGCCATTTATGGGAATAAAAATCTGACAAGGGGTTCATTGGATATTTAAAAAATTGAACGTTTATAAAAAGTTGAATAGCTATCTAAAACAAATTACACCCTTCGACTGTTTGTATTCAATAAAACAACAAAGTAAATTATCGCGAAATTATCCTAAAAACAAATGAGTAATCAAAAAATACTACACACTCGAAATTTCCATTGCTTTTTGTTAATTTTCGTAACGGTTCGGTTTATTTTGTGTTTGAAAGATTAACATCAGCACTGGGGAAAAATTTGTGAAAATGCATATAAATAAATTAACTACCGGGTGATTCAGTTTGACTGTCACACCCCTATAGCTTTGTTATTTTAAGAGAAACCCCCTATAAAACTTAAATTTTTTTATCAAATTACGTAAAAAGTTTATTTTCTACGCTAAACTACAAGAAACTGACGATAATCAACTTGTTTTTTAATGACATTGTATACTTTATTTGGTTTATTTTCTTGAAGAATATAATTCTAAATTTGATCAAGTAATAAAAAAAATAACGATTCGTAAAAAAATGTTTGAGAAAAATAGATTTAAAAGTTATCTATTATTTTTTGCAATTTTTTTTTAGGTACCTATGTATGTTAATTTTTTAGTACATGATCGGATTTATAATTAAATTTCTGATCAAAATAAACAAAAAAGTATACTATGTTATTTAGGAAAAAAAAGTTGACTGTTGCTGTTGAAAAAATATTTTAACGTCATTCTATAGAGAATTTCCTGCGATTTACAAAAATATAAGGTTATAGGTTATAGGGGTGCGACATTCAAACTAATTCCCCTGGTAAAATTCAAATTCTGAGATAAATATTAAGTAACATTTATTTAATAGACAGCATAGCTGACTTTGACATCGTTATACATTTTATTTGCATTTTCAGAAATTTTTTGGTTTGGATATTTATTTTACTACTTCGTCTCAAAATTAATTAAAATGTTCCAAATAACTGTTGTTTAGAAATCAGAAAATAATTCAGTGTTTCATTGTGAAAAAGTATGTTTCGAATTTATTAGAAATAACTTTATGCCTTAAGTAAGTGCGAAAACAAAAGCTTTTAACGAGTTAATCAGTAGTTTTCTCAAAGCAAACGACTTTTTTTGTATTGAACTACCAACTTCAAAATCTGTTTGTACATTCACACATTTCTCAAACGTTTGGCAGAAAAAAAATTGAAAACTACCGGCAAGCTTGATGAATTCTCGATAACCGATATTACTATGCAATCAAAACAAACCCGGCAACGATTGACGAAAAATAGCTTTAAAAAACATGTAATTGGAAATCATTCGCGCATTCATTTTTAGTACATCAAACAATCTTTTCATTCGGAGTTTTTAAATGTGTTTTTTTTTTAGTCAGATGAATTGAAAATCCCTAATTTGTAAAAAATTGGACTTTAAATTTAAGTGAGTAAATGTATTGTATTTTAACCTAAAAATTTACTTCTTAAAATTCTGAATATCTACACATACCATAAGTGTACTCCAAACATATAAAATTTCGTACAATCAACATTGCCTTAAATACGAAAATTCTTTGTCACAAACTGAATTATAAAAACTTTTTAAAACTATTCATTTTTACGAAACTTTTTGCAGTATATTATAAATTTTATGCAAATCGTGGATAGCAATAAAATTACGAGTAATAAAAGTACAAATTAATGGTCAGTTTTATTTTTAGATGTGCTTTGTTAAGTCACACCTCTATGAATAATTTTCTTGCATTAGATACAAGTTGAAGGCGAGATGATTAGATTTAAAATAAAATTTATGTTTTGTTTACAATTTAAAACAGTTTTGTACTTATCTACATGGCGAAAATTTTTAAATGGGCTTGTTAATTAAAAACCAATGTTTTAAAAGAGGTTTTAACGATCAATTGTATATGTTTAATGCCTAAATTAACCTTGAAGCAGGCGTCCTGAATTATAAAGTACGGCAATGTTATAAAATTCAATGTAGTAACACTGGGTCTATATCTAATCGTAAAAGGCTTAAGTGTATTTCTTCAGTGTCATTTTGACTTCCAGTAGAGTACGTTGTCGTAAGATCTGTGGTGGGGTGATAATAATAGTATATTATTCTAATTCTGTAGGGAAAACATGTGGACACAACGATTAAATGTTATTCTTGCAATCAATTTTCTGGAAAAAAATCACGTTATAACCACATATGCTGTATTGTGCTAAAGAATACAATTCAGATAAATTAAGAATATTTTGCAACTATTGTTAGAGTTTATGTATTAAACTATTAAAATATTTTTGGAAATATAATTTATATTATATAGCAGGGGTGGCCAAGACGTCGACCGCGGTCGACTGGTCGACAGCAATGCCTCTGGAAGTCGCCCGTGAAGCTGACTTGAACATTGACAAATTATAGTGATAAATTTAGAGCGTATTTGAATAAAAAAGTTAATTCAAAATTATTTTTTGCTAATAATAGATATACCTTTAAAATAAATGGCTTCAAATGAAAGCTTCTAGAAATTAATAAGCAGGGATAAATATCCAAATATACCAAATATTTGGAGAGTTGTTGCATATTTCAATGCTTTTTGTTCAATATATTTGTTGCGATCAGCATTTTCCTGCCTGAATGGGATAAAAACTAAACAGAGGTCCAATTATCTGATCTACATTGGTAATTGTGTTTAAGAATTAGTTTAAGTTCATACGAGCCAAATTTTGACAAACTGGTCGAAACTGTGCAATGCCAAGTGTCATCAGAATAAACAATTCTATGGTTGTTTTATTTTGTGAAATTTGCTTTTAATTTATTTTAATACAATTAATTGTAAAAAAATAATTTTCTTTTTTTCCGGTATTTTCTTGAATTTTTTAAAATTCAGAACCAGTTCTAGAAAATAGTTATTTATAGGTAATTTAATAGTAGTCATAGTAAAATGTCTTCACCAGTTTGTGTCTTCTAGAAAAAATCTTCAACATTTCGTAAGTATCTATAAAATTTCATAAAAAAAGACACAAGTTCGTAAGTATCTTCTAAAAAAAGTCATCGATTTGTAAATACTTAAAAAGCCCTTAAAAAACATAAGTACCTTACAAAAAACGTAGTCGCCCGCGAGTACACTTTCACTCAAAAGTCGCCCCTAACGTTTAAAAGTTTGGCCACCCCTGTTATATAGGAACATCATTCGTTTTACAAAGAAACATCATTATAAGTAGTATTTGCAAAAACTTAAAATATATTGATAAAAATAAATCAATAATAATATCAAATACAGGAGTTATATTTTTTAATGCTTTGGACAAAGTACGACCTACTTAGTATGCCATGCACCCGGTCGTGTAAAAATAAGCGTGTCCGGAACATTCTTCCGGAATTGTGGGCGAAGAATGTTCCTAGACCCAAAAATAAGAGATGCGCCAGCTTATGTTAAGTATGTGCTGAATAATATTACCCCTTTTATACTTAATTATAGACATGATTACCATAAAATCATGGTAATTACTACAGGTGAAACCTCTTTTTCTCGATACATCTGTAACTCGACTTATTTCAGTTGCTCCGACTTTACAAAAAGTCAGTTAAAATCGGTGCATTTAAAGTGTTAACATTCTAATAACATCATTACCGTATTAAACTTTATGACTCTGCCTTAATCCTGCACAATTAACAGAAGTCAATTTTCCTCTATAACTCGATTTTTATAAGCTCTCTCGTTAAAAGTCGAGTAGGAGAGATTCTACCTGTAGAAATTTTTGAAAATGATTTCGATTCTGGATCGGCTTATGTTTATGGTAATGTTCATTTTATGAAATATTGCAATTTTTGTGTTTTTTACTTTAATTTTTTCATATTTTTCTATTATATTATATCACCGCATTTATAATTTTTATTACTACGTTCTTATTAAAATTTAATATAGCGCCCATGAGAAATAACAAGATTGCTGCTGGTTTGAAACAGACGTAACGTCTGACAAAAAATCTAATCAAAGCAAGCTGCAGAAAATAAAAATCTACTGTAGAAAAGCACTTTTATTATTTTTTAACAGCTTCATAAAATTGCATTATTGTGTCAAGTGGTAAAACGAATTTGTTCGGGGGTAATACTATAAGAGGTTAAAATTTGCCAGCCAAATTTTGTTTGACACGAGTTGTTGCTTAGTGACAATTAACGAGAATAAATTGACATTGACAAATTGTCAAATGTCAATTTATTCGAGTTTAAATTGAAAAGCAATAACGAGTGTTACAAATAAAAATTTGGCTTGCTAACATTTTAACCTCGAATGGTATTTGTAACGAAAATTCCACGACTGATAAGAATTGCCTATACAAATATTTATTTATTTATACGTTCTGTTTGCAGTACCAAATCTCTTTGCCGACTCGCACAGTTTTATTAGTTATTATTTAAATTAAAAGCTCAAAAGTTCAAACAATAAAACACACGTTGAAAACTTAACTTTTGACATTAGTAAAATAAATTTATTGTGTTGCCATGGTGAAGGTAAACAAAAATTATCCGATTGCAAATAGTAAGGTTCCTATTTATCCGCTAGCAAACGTGATGAATCGTGTGCATTTGCATTGACATTAATGCCCAGTAGTGGAATTATCTTAGTATAAATCAGCTTTTGGCTTCGTTATTTTGGTGATGAGTATCAAAACAAAGTAGGCGAGTGCGCAAAAAATTTTAAATGTACCAAAAAAATGGGACTTTGTTATATCCTGAAATATAATTTATTTAGTGATAAAACAACTTCTGATTGGAAAAGTTATAAAACCAATCATCTTCGTCAAAATACTTTGGACGAAAAAAGTTTTGTTCGTTCATATTTTATTGATTAGCTGCTAAATCCAAGCGTACTAAAAGCAGCTTCGAAGAAGTTGTATAAAATCGTTGCATGTGCAATGAAACATGAAATATGACTATACCACTTCCATAACTTTAAGCCGTCCACCATACGACGCTTGAGCATCGGCCGGTCATGTGTGGCAGTAACTCATCCCTCCATTATGTTCTTAAATACATCTTTATTCATAAAAGAATTTTTATATAAACGTCGAAAAATTTCACAAAGAAATATATTTATTCTTTTTGCATATAACTTTTTCCTTCGCCTTTTTGTTTCCGGAATAGAACGGAAAGTTGGTAAGTAAGAAGTTTTAAGCAACTTAATTTTAGTTCACAAAAATACTTTTATTAGATTACAAGATTATACGCGTAGATAACTAAAAAATGTTTGGTAAAAATGCTTTCTAAAGCTGCTACACATAGAAAAGTACTGTATTGTATTACCTATAGCAGCGGTGGGCAAACTTTTTTTGAAGCGGGCCACTTTTCGCAAAAACTGTGACTAAAAGGGCCGCACTAAAAAAAAAATTATAATAATAACAACTTATTAATTATGTGTAAGTTGGAAGCGACAAATATTTAGGTATAAAAAAGCTTAACATATATATGTTTACTATATAGTAATTCATGGAGGGCCGCATGTAAGACTATCAAGGGCCGCATGCGGCCCGCGGGCCGCGGTTTGCCCACCGCTGACCTATAGCGTAATCAGTTTACTATACGAATATCAAATGCTAGCGTTCACATAAGCAATAATGGAATTGCGTTGCAAGTCCGCTTGGAAGACCTTGCAAGCGCCAAGCTTCTTGCAATACCCCATAACAAGAACCAATCACAGTGGATTAACCCTGCGTATGCGCGTGGGAATCGCCTTTAGTGTACAAACACTACAATACCGCTGTGAACGCTACTCTTGCAGGCACGTAACAATACAATTTATTACGCTACAATACAATGCAATACTTTTCTATGTGAACGTAGCTTTACGCTTTCAACTTGAAAACATGAAAATTATATAAACCGTTAGTAATAGAAGAATGGTTAAATTAGCAAAGAAGTGTGGTTTACGTGCTTGTTAAGAAATAATCTGAAAGCGCCTAGTGTGAGTCTAGCTCCTAAAATATACTAAAAAACGTCAATAATTGTGCATTTTAACAATAATTTTAACTATAAACTTTTATTATTAGCATTAGACATCTGAAACTTTGTATTCTTAAGTTAGACCTTAATCGCAGCCTACTTAACTTTTGAGATGCGATAGTTAACTAGAATTTTATTATGAATACAATGATTATAACATTTTTAAAATATGCCTAGATGAACAGGGTCTTTTGATTTAAGTTGCTTTATCCAAGGAATATTTCAGTTATCAGCGAAGTTACAAAAAGTTGTCTGACATATTCGACTCAAATTTATGAAAAGAATGCAACAGTAGAAACGTAAATCAAATTTCTAAATCCTTTTACGAGATAAAACCTTGATGCTTTTCAGTATATTAGATACATTATAGGGGACCTTTTCACGCATTTCTAAAAGAAAAATGCAGAGATGTAATAAAATTGTATTTGCCAATACCGAGTTACATTGTTAAATTATGACACATTATACTGCAGGGGTCCCCAAACTTTTTAAGAGGAGGGGCACATGGAGGTGTTGAAGTGCTAAGCGAGCCGGGTTAAAAAAATTATTCACATGGATTTACTATAGAACAAGAATAATAACTTAAGTATAACTAAACAAATAAGTTTTTTTTTAACAATAAAATAAACTCAATATACTCAACAAACAAAATAATTTTGATTTTGCTAAATTAAATAGGTATTCTCAAATCCAGCCTTTCTTAAGTAACGGCCGCGGGCCGGATGAAACCACTTGCGGGCTGAATTTGGCCTGCGGGCCTTAGATTGGGGACTCCTGCATTATAGAAACAATGTATTACTAATTAGTTACATTTTCAAGCGAAGGTGCATGAAATCTGATGTACCACTGGAACTGGAACAAAAACCGGAACGAAGCGGTGTTTTTTTCATGAACCGTGAAACGGAACTGAACTTTTATGTAAAAAATCACAAAACCGCAAAATCGAACCCAACCGACTGGTGTGAACCGGGTCAAACCGCTTCAACCGGTTCACAAAGGTTCGGAACAATAATTTTTTTTAATTACATTGAAAAAAATTTATTTTCGTAGTTTTGATTACATCTTGCCAAAAATGGAAAAATTTCAGACTGTTCAATTTATAAATATACATTGTCATCATATTTTGCATTGAACCGGAACCGGAACCGGAACTGCACCGTTGCCGCCAATCCGGTTACCGGATAATTATAAAATAAAAACCGGTGGTTCGGAACGTAAACCAAAATTAAAATTTATTTAACAGGTAACCGGAACTGAACCGTTATTCTCTGCGGTTCGGGTTCCTGATTCTATTACATTAAAAAATTAAATCATTAGCATGTTTAACAACATTCAGTTTTTGTCTTTGTCCTATATCTCGAAAATGCAGTTGAATTAGGGATTTATCGATTAATCGGTAGATAATGGGAATGGGTCGTATAGGTATTGGTTTTTTTGCCGATTAATATGTAATAGGCCATCTGTCCGATGAATGGGTTCTCCTTAAATTTAATTGTGCTAATAAATTGGACCATAAAAACAGTTTTACTTATTCACTGTTGAATGTCAGGCTGCTAATGTAGCTTTATTTATTGATATAAAAATAAACTCATAAAGTTTATTAAAATTTGAATAAACATATAGTTTTTAAGCAACTACAAATAAGGGAAAACCTCTCGGAATATTGACAAATACCAAATAACTAAATACACATTATATGAATTTAATTAAATTATTTATCTTAAATTATGTATAATGTAGAAAAAAAACATTTCTCCAATTTTAAGGCATAACTTATTTGTTATATTTCAAATGTTTTATTTATTGTATGATTTTTTTACGTATATCACTAACTAAAATCAAAATCGAGTTTTAATAGGCATTATAAGTACTACATCAATCATATTGTATAACATAATTACCCATATTATCTATATTGAAACGTACACGCTATGTATTATTATTGAAAAAGCAACCAAAAACTAACGAAAGGAAATTATAGCGGTCTTTGGCGTAAACACAATACAAGTGAAACTAAAGGATCTTTGCAATAATTTTTCATATTGCTTATAAACTCGTCATCGATTCATAATTATCCGTGTAGTGAATAGATATATGAAGAAACTGTTACTATTAGAAAGATTAAAAACGGACGACCGAAAACTTTGAAGCCGAAATAAATATGTAAGCTTTAAATCTCTTAATGCACAAACCTAAAGGATTTCCACAAAGTTAAATGGAAGCTCAAGAGACTATACTGTATAAATTGAAGTTAACCAGCCAGAAGAATTGAGAAACAAGATGTACATTTTAAATGTTATACAAACGTTTTCATCTGCAAAAGTTTTACGATTCCAGAGAGCTAGAAAGATCAGAAATGTACCGAAAACCTTTTCAGATAAATTTCCAAGCATAAAATGAAATACTTTTTCCGTACCTCTTTAAAAAAGGTTGCATCAGCTTTCAAAAGTTATTACAAGCATTTGCTCCAAAAATAAAAAAAATAAAAATTTTATTAGCTCAATATTACTTGCAAACATTTTAAAATAAACTCGTAAACAGCGAGTTACAACAATCAAAGATTGTTACGTGTTGCTTCAGTTATTTTTACAGGGATCTTAGCACAGATTTTGTTAAACAAACCATTTCTTAACTTTTACAACTGAATCCATTTCAAAAATTTAAAGTACTGTCGGAACGTGTTTGTTTTTTAAATTTAAACCATTTTTGAGCTAAAAAAAACTTTAAAACTTTGACAAATAAATAGCTGCATGAATAAAACTTACTATACACATGGTTTTAAATTGCCTTAAGACAAACTTGGAGCGTATATTCGACATAATTTTAACAAGGAACTTAACATGCGTATGTATATGTAGATCCCTTTTCGCAGCAGATTCCGCCCAAGTCGTTTGAAGTTTAAGGTGAATTTCGGAATATTAAACTAACCAACCTATGAAAATCTATCCCAACGGATAGTTTAGTCGCAGTCAACTAAGCTTCCCGTTTTCATGCCGTTGCACTTCTATTTATGAGGTCATTTGAAAGCTTTAATGTAGACTCTGTAATACACAGCTGCACTAATAAACAGTAGCACTGCAGACACAAAGTCTTTTGTAAAGACAATATAGTCATATAATGGTTTACATACGAGGCATACTCAGAAAGTAACGTTTGGCTATTTAAAAAACTATAAAATTATTTTGAAATATTTGTAATTTATTAAATTCGTCATCCTTAATCTACGTCTTTACACAGTTTGCACCATTATAGAGACGGGCACCAGTTCTGTATACTTTCTTCGTAGAAGAATGAAGATTCCTGCACTGCTTCTTTGACGTCGCCATCGCCACCTACACGTTTCCTGCAAATTTCGAGAACTTTTCTATGCGAAATTGTGAAACATCGTTTGATATTTCGAAAGTTGTGCTTTCTCTGGGTGCCGAAAATACTCTTCGAGGAGCACACATTGCTACTCAAACTGAAGCACTCATCATATCATATGACTGGGAACAAATTGATTATCCTTCCTTAAGCCCACACTTAGAGCCCAGTGACTTTCATTTATCTGTTCCTGTATCTAAAGATTGCTGGTCAGCGTTTCTTAAACGATATACACAGACAGTCCTATTCCATGAAGAGGGTATACAAAAGCTGGTGCTTCGTTATGATAAATGACTTAGAGTAAAAACTATGTAGAGAAGTAAAATAAAGATTTGGTGAATCTAATAAGAAAGTTTTAAAATAAATTCTCGGTTTTTTTTATTGGTCAAATTGTACTTATTTTTCGGATATACCTTGTACAGTATTACTTTGTGTACTTTGTTTTCATTTTGAAATTGCTTAAAAATAGATTAAAGAGCTTAAAGATATAAGACACCAATAAACAATTTCGTCGGTTTGTAGATTTCTAAGAAACGCAATTCGAGTTTCTTAAGCAAATTGCAAATGATAAATATTATTTTCTAGAAACAACTTTTAATTAAAAATTTATTTTGTGTTACAGTTGCATACAATGAGGAGAGGATCGCAAGCCCGTTTACAAACCCAAATATCTGAACCTTTAATAGTCGTCGAAGAGTCAGAAACGATAGAAAATGAAGAAGGTAGAAATAGGCACACATCTTCGGAAGGTAGTTCAAGTGAGGGCTCACCGACTAATCCATATTTGTTATCCCCGTGGAGGGATTCTCGTGAAACACGTAAACACTCTCTACCTACTCCTCAGTGCACCGGAATTACCGCTAGTCAAGTCCGGCGGTTATCAGAACGAAGCGGAGAGAGTGCAGCTCAGTCAGCTAGAGAAGCTGCTTTTCTGGCAACCTTATCATCAAATCCAGTACCTTCTCCAGGAGGAAGAAGGCATTCTGTTGTTACCATTTCTAAAGTGCCAACTACATTTTTCGGTCGCAGTCGACGAGAATCTGTAGCAGCTTTTCCATCAAATTTGGCAAATCGTGTTTTACCCAACAGACGAGAATCTTTCGCGGGTCCTCCTTCTACAGAGCCTAGAGGTAGCTTACACAACCTTCAATTAGATATTATGGACGACATAGTTAGGGCTCGGAAAGTTCGGATGAAGATGTGGAACACCAGTAGTGAACGCGTTTGTGAAGTACAGCCTTTGGACGAAGCCGGTGGAGTTCAGCGTTACACAAACTCATCAGGTCGTCGATATTCCGATTTTGTAGGTACTACTCTAACTCCCATACCAAGTTCGAGCAAGCGCAGGGCTTCAGAGTATCCTCCCACAACAACAGCACCGGCATCATCCAACGCAAGTAAGATAACAACATCGGGAATAGTTTGCTCTAATACTGATCTAATATCTATTTTGTCTTCTCTTACTTCCTCTGCCACGGAAATCAACCAGTGTGATGTAACGAATTCAACAAAGCCGGAAAAGGTGACAAATTTAGATCAAAAACGCAGTCGTTTGAAGAGTAACAGGTCTAAAAGTTTTGACGCATCCATTCTCCATGGTGCTAAGAACAAACTACAACAATCCGACTTTAACCCTTCCACCCCAGGACAATCCAACTGGTTTGTAAAACGCCACCAACCCATGTCATCAAAAACCGATTCACCTATTAAAAGTCCAATTCCAACAGTAACTTTTGCTGATGAAAAATTCCCTTCAACTTCAACAGATGCTAAAGCGAAAAATACAAAAGAAAATAGCAAGGTCCTATGGGACGAGAGAAGTGGCTCCTTAGTAGATCCAGAACTTTTGGGAAATGCCATAGAAGTATTTCTAAGACGAAGTGGTCCTGAAACTGATACTCCTAGTCCTAGTAATGTACTAACAACATCTCCTTCACCAAGCAAAGGCGCAATTCCAAAAACAACAAATAAAACCACTCCAAACAAATCCAAGTCCAGCTGGTTTTCAAGCAAGGGCGAAGATAACGATTATTCTGATACCTGCGACTCTTCACTCTGCTCAACATTAAAGGACTTGTTTGTAAAATAGTTTATAAAATAATACTGTATCGATCAACAAATCATAAAATATTTGTGTTTTTTATTGTACATGTATTACAAATCTATAACACTTTGTTAAAGAAGTATATTCCTGTGTAAAATTACGAACTGTAACTTTTAATCCAGTTGCATGTACATGTCTTTTAATATTTATTCGTTGACAATACGAACATAAGCGTGGAGTTAAATGACCTATACCTATAGCAAATATCATTAAAACAATCATTTCTGCACATCAATGAATTTAAGTGAAACTTAATTGTTTATATTATTTCAAGTATTTACGTAAATGCCCCTAAATTTTGATTCTCTTAAATAAATATTTTATTGTACGATATTTTTCAGCATTAATTAAATAATATGTACCTACAATAGTTTTCAACTTTTAGAACTATTAACTTTTAAAGAAAAAAAGATCTATAGTAAAATAAATCTCTTAAAAAATGTCGTATATGTTCTATGTATTTACCAGTACACAATTTTCTTGTTAAAACTTGTATCTTAATGGACTGTTATCGACTTCTAACATGTAATAAAACATAAATTATTTTCATATAAAAATGTAGTAACTTCGCAGGTCGAAGTTTTTGTTAATTACTGTAAATAGTCCCCTCAATAATAAATGGACCATAAAATATATAGACAATCTATTTCATGTATAATATTAAGTGATTAATTTACTGGAAATGTATGGAAGCTGAATTCTAAAGTTCGTATATTTTTAATGAGAATGGGTAACCGAAAATTGATAACTAAAGATATTGTAGATGCCAAAGTGACTGAACTTGTTCGTTAATGTATTATAAATACAATCGTTGTTAAATGTCTTTCAAACAAATAATGTATATATTTATGTATTTCATTGTTGTATGTTTTAATGTTAATAAATAGTTAAATTTATGTTTCCAAAATTTAATTATATTAAATACATTAATATTTAAAAAATTTATCAATACGACTCAGCATAGTATTAAGCAGGGCTGCAGAGTCGGTAAACAAAAATTTGACTTCGACTATGACTCCGATCAAAATTAAATACTAACTAGGGAAGGTCATGATACGTTGTCGCTAAAATTTGATTAAGGCTGTGTTTATTGCATCAAGGACATCAAAACTAAATGTTTTCCAGAGTTATACGTGCCACTGGCCATTTTCCTCGGAAAAATAGGGAAAAAACTAAAAATCTGAATAATAAAAGTAATTTTTGCGATCGCGTTGGCCATGAAACCGTCAGAGACCAATTCTAAATTTTCCTATTTACCAATGCGCGCATCCTTTGCAAGTAAAATGGTGCAAATTTTTTGAAAACATCTTAAACAATTCCGGAGAAAAACGCGAAAAACGAGACTTTTGTTAAAACGGTATTCCCTATATTTATAGCCTATGCAAGTCGCATAGATATATAAATACAGATACACGACAACTTCTCAAATCATAGCGCTTATGCAGGGGTTTCGTTTTTGACGTTTTTCTCCGGAACCGTTTGAGATTTTTTCAAAAACTTTGCACCAGTTTACTTGCAAAGGATGCGGGCATTGGTAAATAGAAAAGTTTCGATTTTGTCGCTGTCGGTTTCATGGCCAACGCGCTCGCAAAAATGACCTTTTTATACCAATTTTTTAGTTTTTCCTCTATTTTTCCGGAGGCAATCGCCAGTGGCACTTATAACTCTGGAAAACATTTAGTTTTGATGTCCTTGATGCAATATACACAGCCTTGCTCAAATTCTAGCGACAACTTATCGTGACCCTCCCTTGCAAGACATTTTATGGTGTGTGTAATATAAAAAAGGAAAATAAATATAAAGAAATGATTTAAAATTTGAGTTTAAATTTTGTGGCAAAGGACCACTTCGCAATTTTTTGTTATACTCGGAGTCGGTACATTTTTTCCGACTCCACTGACCAGAAATGTATCCTAAACAGCCCTGGTATTAAGCTAAAAAATTGAATGCAATAAAAAAAAACTATTTTAATTCTCTTTAAAAAAAATCTTCACCTTTAAAAATCGATAGGAAATACTGGTAATATTAAAAAGTGCTTACTAATTACAAATTTATTATTTGATAGAAACAGGACCTGGAACATTTAATTAAGTTGTTTATATTTTAAGAGTTTGTTTTTAATTACATAGCTATGTAGAACTTTTTATTGATGGCAATTTACTAGGTAAGGGAATGAGAACATAATTATATTTTTTAAAAATATCTGTGCAGCTGTGGTTATTACCTGAACACCACTTTGTTAATAGTTTCCATACACTAGTAAACATGTAACATTAGTGAACAACAAACAAGAAAAGAAATAAAACAATTAAAGGTGTGGTAAAATGATTAGTGTAATCAAAGATTTTTCTCAAACATTTATAATTAACAACATACTTAGTGAAAATTCTGTTTTAAAAAAAAAACATTTTTATAGATACTTTTATACTCATCACGTAGCTAATTTTTCAACAATAGACGTTTGATATTACACCATTGCCTCCATTGTTATACTAAATGAGCATAGATTTAGTTTAACTATTAATCATTTTGATAGAATTTATGTTTGTGAACATTTTTACACCAAAATAGTCAAACAAATGTAACAAACCAATGCACTGTGCTAACATGTTTGTGACCACTGCATGGAAAATTCCACCTTAACTTATCAAGGTCATCCAGACCATTCATAAGCAAGCAACAATCACTTAATATTTTTAAAATGGTTACGAATAAAACAACAGCTAGGATTAAGATTTATTATTGAATGCCACAAAGTAGTATAAACACCATAAATGCAAAGATCTTAAAACACTAGTAGTACTAAGACGTGGCACACATTAGCTGGTTACATAAACTTTTAAATCACAAATCTATTGGAACAAACAATATTAATTAAACGATACACCAAAATTATACCTGGAATGGTATTAGTGAACAGTCGGTTAAATGAGAGCAAGATTCAATTTAAGTCTATTAGTGTACCAATGTTAAAAAGAACAAATTAACGTATAAACATAAAAAGGAATAAATTTATAGCTTAAAGTTGACCACAATCAGCCACGGTAATTTTCTTGGAAGTTTTTCCAGATTGTGAACCCATACCTTCGAGTTTCTTTACAACATCCATGCCTTCTACAACGCAACCAAATACTACATGCCTGTTATCTAGCCACGATGTTTTAACGGTGGTAATAAAAAACTGGGAACCATTAGTATCGGGTCCAGCGTTTGCCATAGACATTACTCCGGGTCCAGTATGTTTTAAAGTGAAGTTTTCATCTCCAAACTTCGCACCATAAATGGACTTTCCTCCAGTACCATTATGGTTGGTAAAATCACCACCTTGACACATGAAGTTGGGGATGACCCTGTGGAAAATGGAACCTTTGTAACCAAACCCCTTTTCTCCTGTGCATAAGGCTCGGAAATTTTCAGCCGTCTTTGGTACCACATCGTTACGGAGCTGAAATTTGTAAAAAAAGAAATTAACTGATTTACCGGTACTGACGCCATTGTACATGATACACGCGTCGGGACATGTTTACATAAACAATTTGTGTCAGTTTCATGGGTACATAAAACTACCGACAAACGTTATTTTATTGTTACATTAATCATAAACGTTTTGCACACTCATTCATAGGCGTTAACCGCCGGCTTCGTGACTTGCAAACACGCGTGTTAATGGTGGGAAAGGGCATGGTGTCGTTATCTATTTTGGGAAACTGAGGTACGGTACAAGTTGTATGTACTTACTTCAATCACAATTCGTCCTAATGGTTGTCCATCAGAAGACATATCAAAGAACACTCGTGGTAAACCCATTTTTGTTACAAAGTGACGCAACGTGCAAGCACACAAACGCGAACTTAACGGTAGCTGATTAACGAGTGGGCCACGAAACGAAAGAGCTCCAGCGCGGTACAATGCTGCTAGTGCCATCTTGAAGGAAATGACGTAATTTTGTATAGCTCTTTAATTAAAAATATTCAGGACCTTTATTTCAATTATATTGGAAAGCTTCTTATAAAACTATTATTTTTGCAGTAATGTAATAATTTCTGCCACAAATGAACTATTAAATATTTAAGTACAAAGACGTAAATACGATTCAGTTTAAAAATCTCACTTTCGCGCTCAAATCAAGTTCCTCTCTCCATTTTTAGTTTCTTTAATGATCCATCGCGTTGTAATACGGCGTTTGCTTTCACAGGCGTAATATTGATTTTTACATCTTATAACCTACAATTTTCGGTTTATCGTGTTCTGCTGTACTGTCGCGTTTACACAAACTTGATTTAATATGTCTTTTTGTATATAACTTGCTGCCTGCTAATACTACAAATTTGGTAACATGAGTAATCTTGGAGCGTTTGGTTCCGCAAAAAACCCGCCATGGGGTCGTGCTAATGTTGGCGGTTCAACTGGAAACTTAGTAAATCAAAACAACCCACTTCAACAACAAATTATGAACCAAGGAACTTTAAATAATATGAGTGCCAGTGGCTTAGTGCAGTTTCAGCAACAACATCAACAGCAAGTATTTCAAAATGCAATGGGTATGCAGCAACAAAATCTAAGTCTTGGTTTGCAACAAATGACAAATCCGTCTGTTGCAATGGGTGCAAGTTTGGGTTCACAACTTGCTTCGAATCAATTATTTCAACAAGTCAGTGCTGTTACATACCCAAATCCAAGAGCTTTGAATCCCACTGCATTTCAAACACAGGCAGTCTCTGCCGTACCGTCAGTACAAACTGCCTCGAATGTTAGTACTAAGCAGCGGGTGTTTACTGGCACAGTAACTAAAGTACATGACAATTTTGGATTTGTTGATGAAGATGTATTTTTCCAAACATCTGCATGTGTGAAAGGTTCTAATCCGATGGTCGGTGACAGGGTACTAGTAGAAGCTTCGTATAATCCTACTATGCCTTTTAAGTGGAATGCTACTCGAATACAAGTTCTGCCCACTTCTAATCAACCTGTTTCATCGAGAAATTCAAGTAATGCTAAAAGTCATGTCTATAATGCAGTGCCTCCACCATCAGAATCTAATGGAAGTTTTGGCAAAAACAATCAGAGAAACAAAACAAATTTAGGTGGCCGTGGCAGAGACCGATCTCGTGATAGAGAACGGGATGAGGAAGAAGCAGAACGCAAAAGAAGACGTGAGGAAAGGATGCGTGAACGTGAAAAAGAAGAAAAAAAATCTCCTTTGCGAAGACGATCACGTTCTCCTAAGTCACGTAGACGATCTAGAATTGTTCCTAGATATATGGTACAAATTCCCAAAATTAATTTGGATTTGTAAGTATTATCTAATATTAATAACATATCGACGGTTGAAAGGCAAAATGAGATAAGCGACAAAATACAAACTTTACAGGAAAGCGGTTTTAAGTTTAAAATTTGGGGGAAAAATCATTAAAAATCAGCTAATGGTCAGATTTTAAAAGGGAAAAAAAAGGTGTAAATGGAAATAAAACCTAGACCATTTGACGCATAAAAATCACGTGATTATAACGGTGTATATGTTACGGTCAATTCGATTATTCAGGGCAGTTACCACAATGCTTGGTCATAATAAATAAAGACCGATAAAATCAGGCAATTTAATAATTTTGTATTTGCCTACGACAATCTAGGATAATTTATTACATTGCCCGGTCATTATAAATACTGCTATTATTTCTCTGGTCACTTTAATTATAAAATAAATAGAAACTCTAGGATTTCATTTTTTTGTGTGTATATTGTGTCGTAGGCATAATGTGAAATCCGGCTTTTTACAAAACGCCTAGGCATTTTATAAAAAACCGGTAAAGGGAGCAAATTATGACTTTTCTTAAACCCATACATTTGTGTTCATACAAAAAAAAGCTTTAACCAACCTTTAACCTGACCCTCATTCATTTGGTCAGTAGTAGAGGGTTAGGTTAAAGGTTGGTTAAAGATTTTTTTTAAATAAGTAATAAAAATGAAGCTAATAGGTTTGTTTTTCTTAAAAACAATTAGGCCGGCATTTTATTATTTGCCTAGTCAAAACACGAGATGCTCGTTTTGCAGGATTTTTATAAAATGCCTAGGCGTTTTATAAAATACCGGTATTCACATTATGCCTACGACATATGTATTTGCAAGTACATACCTAATATGTTTTTTTTAGTTAGGCATACGTATATTTTATACTTATTTTATCACCACCAGTTTGTTTCTTTATTTGTTTGTTAGTTATTTAAAAATTTGTGTTAATATAATATCTTCTTATTTTTGTATGTAGAGAAATATGAATAAAAATTTTCCTAAATTGCCCACTCGATTTCCAGCATTCATAATACCCGGGCAATGTAATATTTTCTATATAATTTATTATTTTGTCACATCCCAATGGGCACTTTTTAAATTGCTCGGGCATCATAAATAATGCCCAATTACTTACATTGACCGTAACATATATAACTCAATTCTTCAAAAATTGTCAGTTATCCCATTTGCCTTTCAACCATCGATATTATAGTGGGTGATTTTTAGTAAAACTGTACCAATCACAGTATATTAATGTAATTCGAAACTTGCTGTTTATCAGTGTGTACTTTATGTTAAAATTTGCATTTATATTTAGATAGTGTTATATTTCCATGGTCTTATATTTTAATGTAATTACTGTTTTGTAATGGATAAAAGACTGGATTTAGTTGAAGTTTTTGCGCCAGTTCTTATTATAAATTATAGTACATTTGTCCTTCTATTTTACAGAAAAAATGCTGATGTGTTGGAAGTAAGGCGTCGTTACAACAACTTGTATGTACCCTCGGATTTTTTCTGTACCTGTTTTCGTTGGGTTGATGCGTTTCCACCAGATAAACCGTTTTCACTTACCAAACCATCACAATTTCATATTATGCATAAAGAAGTTGATCCGGTTATCGAGAACACAGCAGTCCTTGAACCTCCAGATGCAGACTATATATTTTCTGCGAAGGTAAAATATTACAAAAATTATTTTTAAAATAAAATTCTTGCTCATTACAAGCCTCTAATTTTTTAAAGTGTTTATTTTTAATTATTTAAAATGTTTTTGAACTTATTCGGTGGCGGATCAAGCACTTGACAGTTTTGAGGCCCCCTTATTTGAATACTAAGTAATGCTATCAAATCAGTTCATTACTATATTTAAAAAATAATTACCAATCAATCAATCGTGTCCTTTAAAATATCCCTATTTTTAGCATTTTTATTTACAGGTTTGGCATTTCACATAAAATGCAAAACCGTTATTAACTATTTATTAATGAAAAAAAGAATAGGAAAAAAGTTATTTAACACTGTTAGAACATTAGAACAATTATGTAGAATGTACAAACATTAGATTTATAATTATTAAAAACTAAATAGAAACTTTTCTCGCTTTATGATTACCGAAATTATCAATAATATATTCATCTACTACATCTTTTTCCGTTAACATGATTAACAAATAAGTTAAATGCAACTGACTTAACGAATTTTCTAAGTAATGTTTAACATGTTTTAAAACTGAAAACGAACATTCACCACTTTCGTTGCACATGAGTATTTTCAAAAATATTTTAAGAATTATTTCTACATTTGGAAATGTAAACTGCAAACCCCCATTTCAACAAAATTGGTGATATTTTCATATTTTATGAATGCAATCAAATAAAAAAAAATCATCAATTTCTTTATATTTTATTGTTATTCTGTCAATACATTTGTTATATTCAACATCAGCCATTCTAAAATTGAAAAATAACTGAAAATCCTTTAGTACTTCAGTGCAACTGGCGGATCTCTTAAATATTTCAGAAATGAGAACGTCACAAATAACATGAACATTTAATACGAAATTTTGTTTTACATAATATGTTTCTCATTATGCTGTTTCTTCACATTGCAATTTTCTTCTTTTCAACCTAGTCACCTTTCCTGTAGTTATTTCTTACTTTCAGGATAAAAGTGATTTTAAAAGATTTATCCCCAACAATAAATTGTACTGAATGTCTTGCAATAATTTGCTGGTACTCTTTATTTGTTGTTAAAACTTATTTCAAAAAAGAGTTGAGACAACCGGCATTTTACTGGGAAAAAATAACTCTAATATTCTGAAATTTGAAAAACAGAGCTATTTTCGATAAACATTTTTAAAATTTTGAATTTTTTAAATAATTCCGTGACTTTAAAATTTACAGAAAAAAGTTATTAAAGTTTTTTATAGACTTCAATCTTACACAAACAGAATATTTTTATCTATTATATTTTTTTAAGCTGCCAACTTTCGGAGGTCCCAAGCACGCGCTTATTGGGCCTGTGCGATAATCCGCCACTGAACTTATTGCATTTGTAAAACAAAAGCTATTTGCAGATGGAGCCTCACCCTGAGGATGTAAAATTTCTAATTATGGTTTTTTTATCTTAGGTAATGTTAAT
Source organism: Elmis aenea (assembly GCA_947652605.1). Classification (NCBI taxonomy): domain Eukaryota; kingdom Metazoa; phylum Arthropoda; class Insecta; order Coleoptera; family Elmidae; genus Elmis; species Elmis aenea. The sequence goes on from OX393576.1 coordinate 20,862,649, forward strand.
GAGCGTGCCTGGTATGGAAGACATATATCAGAAATGCTGTGCAATGGCAGAAGATAAAGACAGAAGAGATCGTGACAGTGAAGAAAAAGATTTTGTACATCCGACAAGGTTAATAAATTTTTTGGTGGGTCTTCGAGGAAAAAATGAAACCATGGCTATCGGAGGTCCTTGGAGTCCTTCTGTTGATGGTGAAAATCCGGAGGAGGATCCTTCAGTATTGATTAGAACAGCTATAAGAACTTGTCGAGCGCTCACTGGAATTGATCTTTCACCTTGTACCCAATGGTATGTAACAGCTGTTTATGGACTTGATTGTGCATGACATGTATGTACAATCTCTGTTCTGGTATGAGCTGCTTTTTTATTATCTTACAACAGATATTAAAATTTAATATCAACTTTGCTTCAATATTTTTTTTATCCACCTTTTAAATTGCTTGCTGCAAATCATATTTCGTTATCAAAAATCGGGCTAAAAAAGAAAAATTTTGTTGTTGGCGGTTCAAATAGGCTTCAGTTTTTCCAAAGTATATTTCACCAACGAGCAAGTAATCGCAAAATTTCCCATTATTTATTAGTTTAAGCCAGGGACCCGAACCGAACCAGAACTGGAACAAACCGGTACTTTTTTCGTGAACCGGAACTGAACCTTTTATATAAAAAATCACAAAACCGCAAAATCAAATCGAACTGAATGGTGTGAACTGGTTTAAACCGGTTCACACAATGGTTCGGTCCAATTATTTTTTTAGACATTGTACATCTTTTATTTTCATAATTTTGATTACACTTGACCAAAAATGGAATAGTTCAGACAGTTCTTCAATTTATAAATATGCAGTGTCATCATATTTTGCATTGAACCGAAACCGGAACTGAACCGTTTCCACCGAACCGGTTACCGAATCATTATAAAATAAAAACCGGTGGTTCGGAACGTAAACCGAAAAGTTAAAATGTATCGAACCGGTAACCGGAACTGAACCTTTATTCTTTGCAGTTCGAGTCCCTGGTTTAAACCCAAGTTCGAGTTTTAAATTAAAATTCACAAAGACTATTTTTGTTAGGTAAACAATCAAAAATTTTGAAAACGTGTTGAGACTTATCAAGTATTATAAATTTAACATATCGGTTTTTGTAACTTTAATGATGAATTTTTTCTCTTGTTAAGTCTTTTCAGGTAAATGCTGTGTTTCTATTGATATTTCAGTGGCAATTTGTTGTATATAGTACTTTTTGCAAAAGCAGATAATACATACTTTTATAAATATATTTTATAACATTTTGTTTCAAATTGATCATATCGAAAAGAAATAATATCATTTAATAATAAATAGTTTTATCCCAGGATTTTATAAAACAGTTTAGGTAAATAAACTTCCTATTACTAGTTTCCAGTACAGTAGACTCCAGTATAACGCGGTTAATACGTTACGCGTTGTATGAAATCGCGTATGGGGGAGATGAGTGGTAGAATGTTTGAGAGACTATAGAAGAATCATCCTCCGGATCCGAATTTTAGATGCTCAAAGTAGTGTTGCCAAAATAAAAAAAAAACGTAATTTTATGAAATTTGAAAAATATGCGTTTTTTTTTTTTATGCGTCGTATCTCGGCGATTTTTTCATTAAATTATTCTCTCTTTGATTGGCTAAATCGCACTGTGTGAAACAATTATTCTTCGCGAGATTTTATAACTCTGTAAAATATGTTTAAAGCGCGACCTCGTACATTTTGGAAAGCACGTGTTGCGTAAAATGTCACATGGGAAAACTTTTTTTATTTTTATAATTAGGTCACTACTATATCGAGACGAAATTGTAACTAAATGTTAACGAAGTTTTTGCAACAAACAGAACTTAGATATCCCCAACGGTTTAAAAGATACGTCCTTTTAAATAAATGTCATTTTTTAATGAAAACTATGATAAATTAATTTGCCAGTTAGGGTTAACAAAAAGTTTAAATTTAAAGAGATTCTTAACCTTTTCTGCAGAAATTAAAGAGAGGTGAAAAAAGCATTTAACGAAGAAAAATAAACTATAATATAGTACAATTTTAAAAAAAATTTTAGCCATTTACAGAAAAAAATTCTAAATTTTTAATTTTTCAAATAATTTCGTTATTTTAAGAGGTAAAAAAAATAGTTTTTTTTTTGGATCTCGACATAAGCCTACAATCCTACATAAACAGAATATTTTTATTAACGTTTTCGTGTAATTTTGCATTAACATTACAACTTAAACCACTGTATATTAGTTATAACCAGTGGTGAGCTATGAAATTTTTAACAAAGGGCTCGCTCATAGTTAAATAAAAACAAAAAAATAATGTTAATTATATGTTGGAAAAAAAATGGCATTTTAAATTCAAACGTGAATAATCGAGTGATTGTACATAATTCAAAAAATTCTATTTTGCGACGGGTTATTCTAAATTTAATCGTCATTGCTTGATAGGCATGACTTCGTCGCTTTACAAATGTATGTAATGACAATGATTTTGAGATATATTTTTTCTTGAGAAAATGGTTAACAAGAAGAACAAGGAGCTCGCAAATTAAGGAATAATTTAAGAAAGGGCTCGCGCGAGCCCCCTACAGCTCACCACTGGTTATAACCTATTTGAAAAATCAACAAAATGCACGCATTTTGTAATATATTTTTTATGGCTTTACAGATAACTAATGTCAAAAAAAATATTAAAGTCTGGCACATACACACCTGCACACTTAATACACGGGCATCAACACGAAAATAGTCAAAACGGGTACAGGGGACCTTTAAAGGTGTAAATGCGTCGAAATCTGGAATTCGAAAATTTTCGCGATCGCAATACATACTTTGATCACACGCATGGCGAAAGTAAAAGTAAAACAAAATAAATCCTTAGCGGTGGACATAACAAGCTATGTATGTAAAAAATATAAAGCGTGTTGTACGAGAACCGCGTTGTATGAAAAAGCCATCGCAATATCTTTAGCGCGTTGTAGGAATTCGCGTTGTAGGAACTTGCGTTATACGGGAGTCTACTGTACTTTTCATCAACTCAGTAGATAAATAAAATTAATTTGAGTATTGTAACACATTCGTATGAATTATAAAGTATATATTTTTATTTTGTGTCATATTTAAAACTGAATTAATATTTTTTATGAATGTTTTATATAAATAATATTTCTATAAAGCTCATTGGAAAAAAGTATCTATATCTAACAAAATTCAAAATTATTTGTACAAATCGTTTAGACTGGTGGTAATTTTGATTTCAAAAAGAGTGTGTTGGAATTAATGAGGTACTAAATTAAGCTGCGTTAATTTTGGTTAGGTGTGTCAAGTTGCATGTACGTATCTGCATTTCATAAATTCTGATATATTTAAGTTTTGTAGCTTTCAGCGGCGTGGAGAAGTAAGTCGTGTACTTAGATTGTGTCTCGTAAGGATTCTCTATGATCTGCTGACTTATGTGTTCCATTAGGTACCGGTTCCTGGAGCTGTACTACCGTCGCAGCGAGACCACCCACAAGGGCAAAGCGATACCAGCAAGGGTTGAAACCGTGGTCCTGTTTCTACCAGATGTTTGGAGCTGTCTGCCTACTCGTCTGGAGTGGGATGGTCTTCACCTTAACTACCGAAGGCAACTGGAGTGTAAGCTGAAATCAGACCAGAACGGGGATGAGCAGCCAGCTGCTGACGAAAAGGCATCTTACTTATAACTTAGTGTATAGATAGGCTAGGTATATGCTGATAGCTGGGCCACTCGACCCTCCAGACCGACATTACCTTGATGTAATGGCCTAAACATTCTGACTGGTTGTGTGAATGAAATGGAATGAATGCTGAATGCTCACCTTATAAAATTCCTCAACTAATTATATTTCTTTAATTAGGAGGAGGAACCTACTGTTGACAAGGTAGAACCAACGCACTATTCGCAGCTGGATCCCAAGACCATGGTCGTTAGTGCACTAAGAAGTGAACTTAAAGCTCGCAGTATCAACAGCAAAGGTCTTAAGTCACAGTTGGTAGCCCGGTTATCAAAATCTCTTAAAGCCGAAGCTGAAAAACCAGAAGATTCTGCTAAAGATGGACAACTGGAACTTGAAACAGAATCGCAAGATGATAAAAAGGCCGACGTATGTATTTAATTATGATAAGGTGACCATTTTTTCCCCCGAAGTTTCGGGGACACTAAGCTGGGGTTATCAAAAAAAAAGTTCCTCGACAAACTTTCGTGAAATCTATTAAACAAAATTCAAATTAAAGGGCGAGAATTAAAACCCACACATTTTTGCTCATTTTAAAAAGAGAGGATATGTCCAGAAGAAAGGACGTGTGGTAACTGGTAACCCAAAGTAACCTAACCTAATCGGACTTGACCACGGTCTACTACACAGGTTGGGAAACTCCCATATAAAACCGACTGAGGCCGGTAACTAGTTCCGTAAATTATCCCACAGAGGCGATAAGTCTAAGAACCATTCGCCATAAATGATCACTAGATGGCGATACGTCTAAGAACCGGTTCGTGCACAAGGTTTTGACATAATCAGCGACATTTATAAGCTTTCGCTTAAAAAATTTGAATTTAATCAATCAGATGATGTATTTAAAAATGTTTTAATTGAATTTTTAAGTCAGGTTTGTTTAAAATAGGTTCTTAAACTTAATCGCCATCTAACGGATTTTTATGGCGAATGGTTCTTAGACTTATCGCCGTCTAGCGGAACTTTATGTCGAAAAGTTCCAGATTTTTTGACAGGCTTCCTAACCTGTGTAGTAGACCGTGGACTTGACACTTTATTTATCGGTGGTGGCTGACAGCTACTTGCACAAACTCCTCCCCACTCCAGTTTTCGTGGCCAATAAGCGGTTACACTGTTACAATGTTGCCAAACTAACAGATTTGCATAATTTGGCAACAGTGAAAGTACTATACATACATTCCTTATTTTAAATGTGTATAGGAAAATTATGAAAATCGGGGACAAAAATAATCCAGAACATGAGTCTTGTTTCGGGGACTGTCCCGGAAAATCGGGGAAGAATGGTCACCCTAAATTATGAGGAATTGTGATTTAGTAACAAAAGTATTTGTTTCAAAATATGAAATATCAAAATTTTTGGTGGATGGTATCAAGAAGTTAAAATACTGTAACTAAAATTTTAATAAAAGTTTTAGCTACATTTCATTTTAAATAATTTGAAATATCTTATTGCATTATTTCTAATAAATTAGTTAATGTAACCTATTTTAGATGGAGGAGCGAAAATTGGACGAAAAAGAAAAAGCACAAATGGAAAAACGTTTCAGTTTACCAGAATCGCAACATATATTAGTACATCCATCACGCACAGCAAAATCCGGCAAGTTTGACTGCACCACAATGTCTTTATCTCTACTCCTTGATTATCGACCGGAAGATACCAAGGAACATTCTTTCGAAGTGTCGTTATTCGCTGAATTATTTAACGAAATGTTGATGAGAGATTTTGGCTTCAACATATATAAAGCATTGTATGAATTACCGGAAAAAATCAAGGAAAAAGAGGAGAAGAAACGTAAAGATGATGACAAAAAGGGCGAAGATGACAAGAAGAAAGATGATGACAAAAAAAGGGACGATGATAAAAAGAGAGACGACAGAGATAAAAGAGACGATAAGGATAGGAAGGAAGAGAGAGATAAAAAGAGCGAAGATCGTAAGGACGACAAGAAGTCGGATCGGAATGAAGATCGAAGAAAAGATAGCAAAAGAGATGATAAGAAATCTGAAAACAATGATGATTCCGATGAGGAAGATGAATATGAAGATGACGATAGTAAAGAAAAGAAGAAAACTGACAAGGACAAGAAGAAAAAGGAGCGGCCAAAAATGTTTACCAAAGACAGAAATTTACTGTTGTCTTTCGTTTATTTTGATCAAACTCATTGCGGCTATATCTTTGAGAAAGACATGGAGGATTTGCTGTTTACCCTTGGTTTAAATTTGTCAAGAGCTCAAGTAAGAAAATTAGTGGGAAAAGTTATTTCTCGAGATTCTTTGCATTACCGAAAGCTGACGGATAAACCTAAAGAAGATTTTATTGTTATTGATGATTCTGAACGAGATCTCAATATACACGAACTGGCTGTGGGAAATAAAGATTTGTTGCCAATATTTCATGATGACGGTCCTCCACTAAAAAGGCAAAAGAGAAGACATAGTAATGCTTTGATGTCGGATGCCGAACAAGGTAAATCAGAAAATGACCCAGTGTCTTTCAGCTAATGTTATGCGTGTTCTTTCAGGTTTATTGCTATTCCGAGGTGCCGTTGTAGACGTGACAAAACTAATGATGCAATTAGAGAGAAGCGATAAAGCTAGAATTGAAACCGAAGCTCGTATGATCGATTTAAAAGTGGAAAACACCAAGTTGACGGAGAAAAACGTCAAATTTAATAGTAATATAAAAAGTCTCAACTCCGAACTTAAAGATTACAAAGAGAAACTGAAATATAGTGAAGAATCTCTAATCCGAATGACAGTGAGTATGCAGTTTTTTGGTAGTTGTGTGTAATTGTTTAATATTTTTGCAGGAATGTGTAAAAATAATTTTTCTTAAATTTCTTTACTTATAAACTGATATTTTTAGGCATGTACAAAATTATTTCAAACTACACTGATCGATATTAGAGATAAAATTGATCCGGTATTAAAAAGTACAATGTATAATAAAGAAGATGTCGGCAGTAAAAGGGAAAAAGATTTCGAAAGGGAAAAGAAGCATGACGAAGGAAAATCTAGATGGGAGAAAAATACTAAAGAAAGTAGAGAAGTTGTAAAGGATGAAGCTATGGAACACGAAGCCTCTGAAGCCAATGAAAATTTAAAAATACAAATTAAGTTAGAACAGTAATTTTTGTTGTAATTAATTAACCGCTTATTGTGTAATTTGATTTTTTAAACTAATATATATGCATAAGTATGTATTTGGTCGTTTTTTTTACGTTTTTCGTTTAGAATATTGTCAATCGTTGGTCCCTGGGAAGTAGATTTTCGAAATTGATGAGTTTTTTAACCCAATACAGGGTGCAGCAGGGAAACTATCTTTTTTCAAAGGTAAATAAAAATAAAAATTTTGTATTTTTTTGTCAAATAGTAATATGACATGGGAAATTTGAAATTATGCAGTTTTAAAAACAATATCTTGAAAGTGACGACCGTTAATGTCGATCACAGTACATATGTCGATGCAGTGATTTAATCGATTTTTGAAGTTTCTGTCAACTTTCTCCAGCATAGCAACCGGTATGCGGGCTATCTCGTCACAAATGTTGTTCTTTAAGACTTTCAGGGTTGTGGGACGGTTGTTGTAAACAATAGATTTGAGGTAGCCCCACAGGAAATAATCGCAGGGGGCTAAATCTGGCGAGCGTGCCGGCCACGGAATGTCACCTTTCATGGATATCAGCCGCCCGGGGAAGGTTTGCCTCAAAACACCTATTGAAATTCGCGATGTGTTGGCCTTGGCCCCATCCTACTGAAACCATACTTCGCCTACATCCATATTTTCAAGGGCTGAACGATCTGACAAGCGAAGGGCAGCTGCATATTTGCGGGCGGATCGCCTAGGAGATCGCAAGATTGACCCTCGATGTTTTGGGGTGTTCTAACGGTCCGTCTTCTTCCTGATCTTCTGCTGGACACAGTTCCAGTTCCCCTGAAGGTTTTACCCATGATAAAATAGATACCCGGGGGGAACAGCACCTCAAGGGGGTATCTCGTAACATAAACGAAATGCACTTTGCACCGCGACGATTGAGTGGCCTCGTGAAAAGTAAGCTTCGACGGCAAACGAGCGCTGCTCTTTTGTCCTTGGCATTTTAAGACTGAGGAAGGTTGAAGAACAAATTTCCCTAATACCGCTTTCCTTTAAGACCATCCCCGCCGCTCCACTACCTCACCTCGCTTCACACCGCCCCATAGAAAAAAGATGTTTTCCCTGCTGCACCCGTATTAATTATTCTTAGCCTTAGAATATCAATACTGTACAGGGTGCTTCAAAGCAGAGTTGATAAAAATCACGATTTTTAAAAAATTTTATTATGCATAATGACAAATCGCTTAAATTGTATTGCCGTAACGAGGGTATGAAGCGCCTGTGGCAAGTGTCTAACTTGCGCCCCCCCCCTAACCCAAAAATAATCAAAATTTTGAAAAATTTAAATGTAACAAGTTAAATTTTAGTAAATGCAATATGTTAAATACTTAGTATTAACCCCATCAAAATGAGTTACCTGTAAAACCAATTATGCATTGGTAAATTGGTATAAATCAGGGGTTTGGAGCAGTCCAATTTTTTAATTGCTCGCTCCAGCTCCACTCCGGCATCAAAATGCCTGCTCCAGCTCCGCTCTATGCTCCAAATATTGTTAACATTTTTTAAAAAAGTATTTTGATTTAAAAAATTGTTTTTAAAAACAAAGTTTTAATTTTGTCGGATATGTAAAAGTTGGTAAAAAAAACATTTGACTAACAAACAAGCGAAGTTAAATAAATGTTTGAAAAAACAAATTATTGATCTTCAAACGTTGCAACAAAAATAATTTTTTTTAAATTGTACATAATAAACTGGCAGTGGAGCAATCAAAATTATTTGCGCATACTTAAATACAAAACGCAACCCACTTAGCAGGTTGCGCCTACATGGGTATGCACTGTGCTTAACTAAACGGCTACTGTCGGCATTTTCAGGCAACCTGCGTTGCAACGACGTTTAATTAATTACATATCATGTAGGCGTAATGTACAGTATGCAACCCACTAAACGTTGCGCCTATTGATAGGCAACCACTACACGAAATGCCTACATAGACATGCAACTGATTTGACATAACAGTTACGCAGGTTGTCTAAAAATGGCAAAAGTAGGCGTTTTGTTCAGCATATTGCATACCTATGTAGGCGCAACGTGTTAAGTGGGTTGCGTTCTGTATTTATGTATTACAATAAAAGCTAAACAATACTGTTCTTATGATAAACAAAATTAATTTCTACAGTATGCAGTACCAAGGTAATTGTAACCTTCAATAAAAATCAAAATAAATATGGTTAAGATTAAGTTATTAAGGATTTGGTTTTGGACCAGAACTGTCAATACACATACATTTATTAGCAAAACTCCAATAAAAGTTTAACTATGCAATATTTATGTATCAAATATGAATTTATGAAGTACACTGCACTAACCCAATCAAAAAAGAAAATTAAAATATATCTAGTGACGATTAGGTTACTTAAAATTTTGATTTGGATCAGAGCTGTGGAAACACTTGTATCAGTAGAAATCCAATAATTATGTCTCAAATATGAATTTATGAAGTATATTGTACTAATTGTTCAGCCAACTTATAGAAAATACTTTGATTTTATGAAGTTAAAAAGTCAATTAGTTTACTTGTACTCGACTCCCGACTTTCATTTAAAATCTATAAATTGTATAAAAGAATTAATTGTGAAAGATGAGCTAAAAGATGTTTTGACAAAAGTATTTAAATTAATACAATTAATTTGCACTATACCTTCCACGAGCGCATCGGCTGAACGATCGTTTTCGACAATGAAAAGAATAAAAACATTCACCAGAAGCAGCCAAAATGACGATAGACTGTCTGCTCTCGCTTTAATATCAATTGAAAAAAAATTGTTGCTAAATATGAAAAATGAAAAAAGATTGTATGATGTTGCTATAGACGAATTTTGTAAAAAAGATCGTAGAATAAAATTAATTAAAAAAAAATAATTGTTCGTTTTTTTGGACAGCATCCCCTGGTTGAAAAGTCACCGCACGCCACTGCTATGTATAGCTTTTTTAAACCTTCACTTTTTGTCGGTCCCAACTTACACATAATTAATAAGTTATTATAACTTTATTTTTGTGTGGCCCTTTTAGTCACACTAACAGGCCCTCTTCAAAAAAAGTTTGCCGATCACTGCTTTAGCCCTACTGAAAAACATATATTGGGATACTTACTTTCCATGTTTGTATTCCTCGTTATCCAAAAGTGCTTTTTGAGATGCTAAATTAGTTTCAATACATTTTGTTTGTTTGAAGGAACAATCATTTTTGTGCAAATATGTTGTGAATTTTATATTTAAGAAAGTGTTTTTAATTTATGATTGAACTTATTTTCTGATGTACCTACTCAAGATACGCAACCACCGACGCACAAAGTTATAATAATAAAAAATTTGAATTCCTAAGGTGTTTAAAGAAAAAGAAACAAAAACATAAATAAGAATATTTAATGAAACAAAAGACAAACAATCGTAACAACTGCATACACATGATTTCAACCAATGACATTTAAAATGCTTGTACTTAATGAATTAAAACAGTTAAAAACGGTTAAAAGTATTTCAAATTGCATATTCGTAATTTGGTTATCAATAATTTACCACAAACATTAAAATCTATACAAATACACTAATTACTATGACTACAATCATCTAAGAGATAAAATTATTCAAACTAGATTAAAATACAAAAACAACACTAAAAAGATTCCGTGGCAGCATATTCTCAAGGATTTGCTAACAATAATTAAATAGCAATGAGAACAAATTTCATGGTATCTTGTACCCAATGCTATGATATGGTCCTACCCATCACAGACCGGAGTGTTTTCGGAAATGCTCTTTTCCAATTAGATTCTTTTTCGTAAACACAACACAAGTTGCCGAGCGACCTCGGGCCACTAGATACGAAAACTAGTCCAGTGGGAACCAAACGTTTCACTCTACACAACATTGCAGCAGCTACTCGCGTGGAGTCGATGAGGAACTACTGTGGTCTGTGCAAGCAGGTCACTAGACGTTTGTACCAGATTCAAATAGTACAGGAGCTCAAGGTTCAGAGTACCGTCACAGAAGGATCTACAGAAATAAGGAGAGCTAGAACAGAGGGCAGGAAAAGGTTAAGATAAAGGTGAAGAAAATGGTAATGGTCATTCAAGACGAAGCACCTTTGGTTGTTCCCATGTGAAGCTATCACGGCCAAAGTGTCCATATACACTTGTCTTTTGATAAATGGGTTGTCTGAGGTTTAATTCTCTGCAAATAGAACAAAAACAAATTAATTATTGGACTCACAACATAAACTCTTATGTATCATGGGTCCAAAAATAACTTTTTCAGACATTATTTACTTTTCATTATAAATCAACAGTAGCAAATACTTCAAACATCATTAAACAAAACACTGATAATGGCAAAAACATCATTAAACAAAACACTGATAATGGCAAACTTTTGCATTTAACATTTTAATTTTTTTTTACCAAATTCTTGCCATGCGAAGACATTTTATGAAATATTTATGCAAAGAAAAGTGATTGATTGAGACCGGTACTTAAAAATATATGAAGAATGAAAAAGGGTATGGATCTGAAATTTTGGTTATGACCATAATGGCATCTGATCTGTTTATTGAAAATATTTTCAATATGGCGACATTTCCGGAAATACCGGAAGTTGACGTCTACTTTTTTATTTCAAATACAATGGTCTATTTTTTATTGCGTATTTGGATTTAAAACGTTATTTTAGAGGGACTTTTATTAGCATTCCCTATACCTAAGTGCAGTCATTTTTTAGATTTTTGGACTTTTTTGAAATTTTTTTGACTTTCATCGTGATGCTTAATATTATCTAACGCCGCCATTTTTGAAGAAAAAACGCACAAATTTAGACCATGCCTAGAAGAAACCTTGCAGTACATCCTGGAACTTTTGCAATCGATGCATTACTTACAGGGTGTCCAAAATTTAATTTTCTTTTAATACAACTTCAGACCACTAAAACTCGTTTTTTTCAAATACAATGCCCAAACTTTTTTTTCATTCTCTAATGCAAAATTGCATTCTGCATCAATCTGTATTAGCGTTTCCTATACCTATCTGTAACAATTTTCAAGTTATTAAGAATTTTTGATAAAGTTAAGAGAAATTGCAACTTATTTAAATAGTAAGCCTTGGAAATAACAGCAAGCCAATATAAATAACTGTAAACCACTTTTATTGCGTTTGTCTGAAGTATCCATGAAAATGTAAAATCAAGAGTATTCAAACACGAATATTTTGAACTTATTTTATATTCATGAAGAATGTAACAAGATTATTGAAAGAACTTGCCATGTGTTCAGTGAGAGTTATCCTTATTTGACTGTAATGACCAGACAGAAATTTCAATGAATAGAATCATTTTTTTTTAATTTAGAAGAGTGAAATTTGCTAGTATTCGACCAAAGCGTGTGACAAATAATGAAACTAATGAGTTAACCCTGGGATATTTTAATGACCATCCTTAGCGGTCATTCGATTGGCAGCGCAATACTCGGGTTTAACATACCATGCTGTACAAGCTACATTAAAAATGCATAACAAATTCGTTTGCACTTTCAATAATCTTCTGAAATTGTCCATGAATGTAAAATAAATTCAAAATATCCGTGTTTGAATACTCTTGATAATCCATTTTCATGGATACTTCAGACAAACGCAATAAAAGTGGTTGACGGTTATTAAATATTGTTGTCATTTCCAAGGCAGACTATTTAAAAATGTTGCAATTTCTCTTAACTTTATCAAAAATTCTTAATAACTCCAAAATTGTTGCAGATAGGTATAGGAAACGCTAATACAGATTGATGCAGAATGCAATTTTGCATTAGAGAATGAAAAAAAAGTTTGGGCATTGTATTTGAAAAAAACGAGTTTTAGTGGTCTGAAGTTGTATTAAAAGATTTTAAATTTTGGACACCCTGTAAGTAATGCATCGATTGCAAAAATTCCAGGATGTACTGCAAGGTTTCTTCTAGGCATGGTCTCGTCTCAATTTATGTGTTTTTTCTTCAAAAATGACGGCGTTAGATAATATTAAGCATCACGATGAAAATCAAAAAATGTTCAAAAAAGTCCAAAAATCTAAAAAATTACTGAACTTAGGTATAGGGAATGCTAATAAAAGATCCTCTAAAATAATGTTTTAAATCCAAATACGCAATAAAAAATAGACCAATGTATTTTAAATAAGTAGATGTCAACTTCCGGTATTTCCGGAAGTGTCGCCATCTTGAAAATATTTTCAATAAACACATCAGATGCCATTATGGTCATAACTAAAATTTCAGACCATTACCATTTTTCATATATTTTTAAGTACCGGTCTCAATCAATCACCCTGTATAACATTTTATAACACCTACATTAAAAAATTAAATCACTTACTTAACAATTTTTCCGGGTCGTAAATCAAAATTATTTTTAACGACAGCGAGAAGTTCCTTTTGTGATAGTTTTGATGTACCATAATCAAATACTGTAATTGAAAGAGGCTCTGCAACACCAATCGCGTAAGCAACCTGCACAAGACATCGTCTGCAAAGGCCTGCTTTCACCAAAGATTTGGCAACCCAACGGGCAGCGTACGCAGCAGATCTGTCTACTTTTGTGAAATCCTTGCCAGAAAATGCTCCACCTCCGTGAGCACCCCAACCTCCATATGTATCAACGATAATTTTTCTACCTGTTAAACCAGCGTCACTCTGCAAAAATTCAAAATTATAACATGGAGCAATACCTTCAATTATTAACTCTCATGTATTTCATGCATATCTCAGTTAATCAACATTTTTAATCATTAATTTTCAATAGTAGCAAATACATAAAACATCACTGATTGTATTATTAAATGACATATTATTAATAATATAATTGACGTACCTGAGGGCCTCCTATAATGAACAAACCACAAGGGTTTATGTGAACGACCGTTTGCTCATCTAAGTATCTTTGTGGGATGACCACTTTAACCACTTTACTTAAAATTTCTTTTCTTAATTCTTCCAAACTTATTTTTTCACTATGTTGAAGTGACACAACGACTGTGTGCACTCGAATTGGAATGCAGGCTCCATGATCAAAATTGTACTCGCAAGTTACCTGAAAACAGCATAAAAATTATTTATACTGCTGCAGTATAAAGAAAGCATATAAAATAAAATTTTTGATAAATCTCATTGGTAAACTTTTTGTAACGAGTGAAAAAATTGTTACAATTTCAAAAAGGCATGCTATTTGCTGTTAAAAATTAATCAGAGCGCAAAACGTTTAAACAAATTATTGCAACAATTTATTAAATATGACTTTATTCCAAGGTTATAATAAACAACCGATAACTAAATATTAATTATGCTGAATCACTCGTAAAACCAAATTCATACAATCATATAGACTTTTAAGCAATAATGTTTTGAATTTTTCGCTAGTTGATAAGTGAATCGGCCAAATCACAACAAATAAAATAATTCACTGATAATACAGCATTTCAAGAATTAATGTATTACTATGTTGAAATAATGACTGTACATATTAACAAATACTTTTAAATGTAACATTTAAATTGCAAAATGTTATTTTTGTACCAGATGATTTTTTAAAAAAATTTAAAATTATTAATTTAGCAACTGAAATAATTAAATTAAAGTTACCTGTGTTTTGGAGTCTGGTCTGGCCCACCAAAATTCACCAGATCTTCTGAGTTCTGCGATTCGAAAGTTGAGTTTATGTGCTAAGACAACAGTCAGTGGCATACACTCTTCTGTTTCGTCAGTCGCATATCCAAACATTAAACCCTGCAGATAAACGTAATCATAATTATTTTGTACATCATTTATTAGTAAGCATGTTCACGCAAAGCTTTTAATTAGTTATGTCTGCAAGTTAAGTGATAAATCCAAAAAAATATGCACTGAATTAAAACTTATGCATGATACATTTAACTGGTATATTTTATTATGTTATGATGAGATGATGCTATTAAGTTTATAAAAGCACTAAATAAAACAGCTGTTAAATTCTTACTGCTTCTATGTGTATCCAAAAGCAATAGTTATAAACTTTAACGGTTTTTTGCTCACTAACAATCGTCCAAAATTTAATAACAGAAATATAGATTGAGTTGTTCGACACACATTGCCCTCAACCAGTATTTAAAATGGAAGGGAACGCCTATTGATGTCAATTTGTTGTAGCACACTTTTGGAACATTCAAACAAACTTATTTTGTAAGAATGTGGACATTATATATGTGCAAAAAATTACGCAAACAGTTCATTAATATTATCAATCCAATATATCATTCAATATTAAGCTAAATATTTTGGTACTAAATCAATTGCTTTAAACTTATTTATACAATTTTTATCAAGAATTAGTTTACTAGTAATCGTAAATGAACTTTTAATAACAGCATTTCTTTCACTCAAATTGTTTACATTAGCAACTACATAATCGTCACAGTTGAAAAAAGTAAGTTGAAAGTAACATCAACCACAATAACACTATAATAGCACTATCAAATTCACTTTGAAGCACCTATGTGCAGCATCTGTTAATAAAAAAAGCAACATAAAGAAAGCGTGTGCGGAAAACATTAGTACAAAAATAAGAAAGTGCCAGAACCAGGGAAAACTATGTAGCATATTTCTGCACATAGAAATACACGTATTTACAACAGCTAACAGTTAACATTTAGAATCACCTGGTCACCCGCACCAACTTCTTCGTCCGTCCTATTTTCATGAACACCTGCAGCAATATTTGAAGACTGCTGATCCAAAGCCAACAGTACATTGCAAGTTTTGTAGTCAAACCCTGTGCAAAATCAATCGTGCTAAATAATGTAATTATTTTACAAGAAATGGGTGATTACATTTGTGTTAGTGGCCA
This sequence comes from Elmis aenea, assembly GCA_947652605.1. NCBI lineage: Eukaryota > Metazoa > Arthropoda > Insecta > Coleoptera > Elmidae > Elmis > Elmis aenea. The sequence goes on from OX393576.1 coordinate 20,878,419, forward strand.
ATTACAACAGAAAGTTAAATTTCACTTGTGTAATTCAGAGAATATACATTTTTATGGAAAAAAAAAATTGCCATAATTTCTTCATTCCTATACTTAGCACCCAACAACCTCAAATGCACCCAGAAGTGTTTTCCAACCATTTACCATAATATAATATGTAAACTCATTATCTAAATAATTTAATTTTAGAATCATGTTTATTTTGATTTTCATCATTTTTTTAAATTTAGATTGTTAGTTATGGTATACATTCTAATTTTTTCATTGCACAAGACATACTCAACACCAAACAATTTTCAATCCAAGACTACAATACATTTTATCACTGCATATGAATATAAACTTATTTGCCAGACCATCAGATACGATTTTATTCTGAGAAAAACTTTTAAAACCTCTTTTCATTTAAAATTTGCTTCTTTAAATTTTCTGCACCCTGCAGTGCTTAAAAATAAATATACTTCATTCACTTGTAACAGACGTTAAGTTATTAATAAATCATGCATACATAACATTTATCATAATTAAGAAGTTTAATACATATTATATTTATATGAAATACTTTAAAAAAATTAAGTCGCATATAAAAATACTGCCACCACTGAGTATACAAAATGTATCGTGTATTTCATGTAATACATTGATTTATAATAATATATGATATAAAACAATAGCCAGGTTCATTTTAAACAATATATTGTAACTTGCCAGCCTTTAAATTTATAAAATTAGACTACTTTGCTCATACCAAATGTGACAAGAGAGTGTTTACTTATTAAATAATATAAAATACACAAAAGTCTATCTAAAATAACTATCTGTGTAAACTTACACCTCACTGATAAGTTTATAATTCACAAATTATTAATTTGCAATATTGATTGTGAAAAACATTAACAGCTACAACTCTTTTGCTACAGATAAATGCCAATTAATAAATAATAAAACACATTAATATGTCCCAAAATCCAGTACAAATATGTCTGTTAAAGGTTATCTCCAGAAAAATAAAACCAACTACAAATGATGTTTGTAATAAACTTATCTGTGCTTTATCAATTACGTTTAAGACCGAACAACTACCATAACAGTAACAAAAAAATGTGTTTTCTAGAAACCAATCTTTCTTTTGCTGTTTCAAACTAAAAACCATTAAATTTACAAGTCGAAGTAAAATTGTATGTAGAAATCATATATTGTAGCTTAAAAAATATGTATAAATATGAAATACGGTTTAATAAACAATCTTTTAAAATTGTGATCCTGTTCAGTCATCGACTAACTGAATATAATTAATCATGCATCATGCATTATTGTAAGGTGGTGTGATTAAAATCCCAAAAATGCAAACACAAATGATTTCTCCTTTTATAAAACTCTTAATACGAGTAATTAGCTTACGCTATTGAATGAGTGTTTACTGATGAAGAATAATTATTTATGCAAGGATAGGTAATCGATTTATATGCTGTATGAAACGCTATCAATTTAAAAACATTAATTAAATATCAGATTTCGTAATCTGTTGAAGCAAATTACATATTCATATAAACAATTCGTTACGATTAATAAACTATTTATATATAAAATGAACTCACTGTTTAATAACAAATTTAATAATTTAATCAAGTTTTGCATCATTTATAAAAATAAGCGCTTTCTGATAAAAGCCCTAATGATTGAACATGCTGATATGTGTAAACGTTCACAATTTGAAAGCCCGTCATTAAGTATACAAAATTTTTCCCATATAAATCCAAGTATCTATACCTGGTCACCCGCACCAATATCAGGCTCTTCTCTATTTTCGTAAACTCCCATTGCAATGTTCGGCGACTGTTGTTCAATTGCCACCAGCAGATTCAGAGTGCGCCAGTCGAATCCTATGTATCAATTTTAATGGATACAAAATGCAATTTATGCGAGAACAATAATAAAAATCCCGTGAAAAAAATTTAAGAAAAAAACAAAATATTATATTTGTGGCATTATTTGTAGCTCAAATTATTTTATACACGGGCAACGCTTCTAGATTTGAAATACTTAAAAACTTTTAAGATTTATTTACCTTTTGATGAGTCGTCATAGCCAATGTGCTCTACAGTCTCCCTCACAACTTTTTGGTAATCTACAACTGCCTTTGATGTTATTTCACCACACAGAAGAATCATGCCCGTTTTGGTAACGGTTTCTATAAACGAAAAATAATTAATATTTGTCATTATAAAATCTACAAATTTACCTACCACATGCAACTTTAGCATTGGGGTCTTGAGAAAGGTGCGCATCCAGTATGGCATCACTAATTTGATCGCACATTTTATCTAAAACAAATTAAACAAAATAAGCGCCATAAAACGTAATGACAGCATGAGTTACTTTTATAAATAACTTTATTACGAAATCGACCAACACGTGGGTTCAGTGTATCAAAATTACACAGTTATGACTGAAAACTTTTACATTGATGACTTACTTTAATGGGCAAACCACGAAGATATGATAACAATTTTAAACATATACTAATTTACCGAAGATTGTACTTTGTAAAGACGAAAGTTAAGATGTACGCTCATCAAAGCAAGAACGTGCTTTCTTGGTAGCCATTTTTACATTATTGAAATTTCCTGAAATCTTTACATACCTGGATGTCCTTCTCCAACCGACTCTGAAGTAAATAGGAAGTTGGATCCATCTTCCATATCATATGGCATATGACCATTAGTATAACCATTCATTATTGATGTTTCAGGCATTCTGAACCTTGTATGCACAAATTCACTAACTACACTCGCGCCGAACCGCTTTGGAAAAGAGACCTTGGATTGATATCAACGACGTTTTATAAACTAGGCGTGTTCACGTGACCCACAGCTTGAATACTATTGGTTGTTGTACGAATTCTATAACGCGGGAAATCTAAAATAAAATAATTTAAAAAAATTCAAACAAAAAACTTTTTGTATAAGCAATTTAAATAAAATGAAATACAAATAATCAAATAACTAACAAAAACTATACTTCTGTTATTAAAACGCAAACACTTTAATAGTCAGCCATAAAAAGCAACTAAAAATAATGTATTAAAAAAAATACAATTTAATTAAAGGTTCATTAAATTATATAGCCAATTAGAAAAACTTTGCAACATGATTATTTTTGTTTATGGAACAACGACGTAATTTGCCAAGAACAACAAATAATTTTAAGAGCTATTAAAGTATTTTTTTAATATTAAATGAAGTAAATAACTCACAATTTAAAACCTGCAGTTTATAGCCTATTGTTACAGTTTTTAATTTTTCGTTTTGCAATTTAGAGATTAGTAAATTGCTACAACAATATTTTGTTAAATTTATGTTATTTCGTAAATTTCATTATTGTTTGTTTCATTCGATTTAAATTTAAATTAACTTATTAGCCATCGTAAATAAATAATGTGTACCTTTATATCAGTAACAAATGTACTCACCTATTATTTTTATTTTCAAAATTTACGGATCGATACAAACTTACTATCGCCGCGCAAGCAACTAACAAAATTTTAAAACTTAAGTTAATAGGAGCACTGTTCTCCCACTTATGAAGTGATTATTTATGTACAGTTTTTTACATATTTATGTAAAAGTACACTGGTTGGACACAAATTGAAATTACGTTGTTTTTAAAACTGATAACATTTATTAAAGAAAGTGCGCATACACGTCACTCATATCGAAACTGAAATGCAATGCTCAGTATATTCTTTATGGCAATTGTGCTCTATATCTACTCGTTAAAAGTATTAAACATAACGCAGTTATTTTTATTTTATAATTGAGAGAAAAATATCAGCATAATAAAATTGATGGAACTTCGAAGGATGAAAAATTAATCTTTTAAATTTTAGTATTTTTGCAATTCCATAAATTTGTATTTGGGGTGTATTAACTAAAGTCATAATAAAACTTTTGAACTTTTTTGCTAAATAGTTTTACGAAATTTAAAAAAAACACTTTTTTTGTTCTGTGAAACCAAATTTACTTCTCAAAAAATTCTTTAAAAGCATCAAGTAAGCGTTGGAAAATTATATAAAACAAAACAATCTAAACCATAAATAACCATGGAGTTCTGAAATAACATCGTCATAAAAGTTCACAAATTTTTCCACAATTTCCCAGAATTATGTAAAATAGATATTGAAATTTAAATTTATGATTGCTGTAAAATATTTTACTTCAAAATCTTGAAGGTAAGCTTATTGTTAGTTTTAAAATTGCCAAGGTCTTTAAACCTTTCAATTTTTTTTACCCACTGCATTCAGTAAAAATACAAATTAAATGTGAATTTATTAAAGCTGTTTGGCACAAAAAGTAAGGTAATCTAGATTAAAAATTGACTTAAACACATATACATTTTTTAGACATTATTATGCACATTATAATGCACAAAAGAAACAACAATGTTGTACCATTACTTTAAAGATAGATTATACTTCTATTATATATCCATTAATTTCATATAAAGAGATAACTGCTTTAAGTTATCTGTTTTTTTTTGGTTTGATTATTATACAAAAATATGTAACAGGAAAAAGAAATTTACTTAAAAACACACTTTTCATTCAGACGTGAATTGAACTTTTATTGGGTCATTACAGATATTATTTGAAGACAAACTACATTTTTAATGACTAAATAACTTCTTTGTATAGATTTACTAAATAAATTTTCTACGAATTCACTGAAGTTTTTATATAAATGCTGTTAAATTTTTAAATTAAACAAAACTTTTGTAGCATGATATCTAATCGATTATTGTAAAAATAGTAATAACTAACACTTCACACGTTTACTATAAAAGCGTTTGAATAAATAAATTTTTAAAGTTACCTAAATATTTTTATTCAATTTATGACACTTCTATTTTAAAAAAAAACATTTAATTTCAATTTGTTAAAGTCTGTAATGTCATATCATCATTTTCATAGCATTAAAAAGACGTGCAAATATAAAAAGAAAAAAAGAAAATCCTGATTACGTGAAATAGTACAAGAAATGACAAAAATGAAGTAGTTGGTGCTTGGTTTTTGTGAACGAATTTGAAAAAGAAAATATAAAATACAGTTGTTAGTTATTATGATTAATTAATTATTGTTAAAAGCGTAGTATTTATGTACAAACAAACATACCTGCAATATTTTAAAATGCAAAAAAATACGTGATTAATTTTACTGAAAATGCGATTGCAAAATTTTTATAACTAAGTAATTATTTATTATCACGAAAACGACATAACTACTGCAGTTGCATCAGCTTAGTGCAGAAATAATTTGAGCGATAAAAGCACAGGTAACAATATGTTTTTGCTGAAACTATAGACATACCTCAATTTACCATTTCTACAAAGTACAGTGTTGCACTTAAAAAACTTTATTTCTGCTGTCTGAATCCGAAAAAGTGTGATATTATCAATTGGTTTATAAGTCTGGCTGTGTGTTCGAACACAGTCTATTTTATTTATGCATTTTCAAAAGAGACAGTTGAAAATATATTTCAAACAAACATAAAGTGAAATTAGACAAAAATATTTCATATTACATTTTATTATTAAATTAAAGTGACTTTTAAAAAAACGCGGCATCAAAAATTAAATTTTTGTTCATATATTTTAGATTGTGCTAAATTTATTAAGAAAAAAATTATCTGAGCTCTAAAAAGCTAAGTAATGAAAAAGGCAATGTATTAAGTTTTCTTCAATTAAGCTAGGCAGCAGTGTTTCTTAAACTTTTTACTCCGAGGACCCAGTGGCGTAGCTAGAGGTTGTGCCGCCCGGGGCGGTCCCTGAATTTGCCGCCCTTATAAGTAAGGGTTGCTAATTTTTGATTTATGCCAAAAGCAAGCAGAGATAGACACAAAAAAGTGGGGGAAAAACAAAATGCGCCGCAGGCGATTTTTTTTTTAAATTTTAGACGTTCAAACGTGTTTTAATGCCAAGTTAGATAATGTAGAATACTTTATCATCTTCCAAAATTACAGTTTTACAGTAGAACCTTTTGTGATTTTTATTTTTTTTAATCAGATCGCCCCCACTCCCACGAAATTCTTTTTAATAAGGCCGAAAAATTCCTGTTACAATAGAGTTTAAAATTGCATGGAATTTAATGCCTAAAGTAAATGAATTGTTTGAAATTTTATTGAATGGTTGGTACCGTATCGTAAATTTTATTAAAAACTTGGAATTGCTGTCGTTACAAGGGAGCGGGTTTTCAAAGAAACAAGGTCAAGTAGCCCGTTTTATCCTCTAACTTCGATAAGAATTCCTTTTTTTTAAATTAATTTTTATGAATTTGATAGCGCCGGTTTTAAAATTAAATGCTTACAGAGGACCCCAATGAATTGTTTTGTAGACAATTTTTGTTTTCTTCTGGCCTGACAATAAATTTGGATTATATTTGAACATTATGAAAAGGCTCGGGAACCCCTTCAGAAGGGTTCAGAGACCCCTAGGGGTCCGCGGACCACTCTTTGAGAAACGCTAGATGCACCGAAATTAGTTACAGCAAATTGTACATGGAACAATGTTTTGAAGTACTTATTCAGTCGAGTTTTAGTGATGGGGATTATGCTTCATCACGATAATACATCTTGCCATATGGCAGCCTCAACCTTACAGTTTTGGAATAAAAAAAGTAATAAAGCATCCACCGTACTGTACTGACTTGACAATGTGCAACTTTTGACTATTTTTGGGGGTAGAAATTCTTGTCTGAGAACGATATTGATTCTGGCGTTTTCTAATTTTTTGGTATATTCCAAAAAAAAGATTATCTGGGAGCTTCCAAGTAGTGGAAAGTATGAATGATGGTAAAACCTGTTTGTGTGAATTAGGTACTTCGAACTTCGAACATATTTACATTACAATCTTAGAAAATATTAACCTTGTTTTTATTCACAACATATTTTTTAGTTTTACCAAAATGTATGATTAGCTTTTTCAAAATTCAATTATACGGGGTGTTTCTTAAGTATTGCAAAAAAAATCTGGAGGTGATTCATTATTAAAAATCATATAAATTTTTTTCCTCAGACGTCACCTTTCGGAGTTACATCTCCCTAAAGGAAAGCGGTAAAACTAGGTTTTTATTTTATTTCTCAAATTTGGATAAATGTAGGAGAATGATATTTGGTAGATGTTTTGAACTTATTAAAAGGTTTCCCATAGTAATATTTTTAATCATCTCCCACCTTCACAGGGGGCTGAAAAGTGTGACCCCTGTTGTTTTTTTTTATCAGATCCTTTTGGTGGGTTAAAATCTTGCAATTAAAAAAATTTTTTTTTGAAAGCATGATTTATTTAGAAACTTTTTTATTCTCTAGTTTCTCTCGTTATACCTACAGTTTTTAAGTAAAAAGTAGAATAAGTAAACATGAACCAATTAATATTCCAATATAAAACGGTTCATTTTGGTGGTTACCATGGTTTGTTTATGTTCATATTGGGTAGAATTGACGGGCGTTTTAGCGTTTTCGCCGCGTAAACGTCAAAATGATTTACAACGGTCAATTCTACCCAATATGAACATAAACAAACCATGGTAACCACCAAAATGAACCGTTTTATATTGGAATATTAATTGGTTCATGTTTACTTATTCTACTTTTTACTTAAAAACCGTGGGTATAACGAGAAAAACTAGAGAATAAAAAAGTTTCTAAACAAATCATGCTTTCATAAAAAAAATTAATTGCAAAATTTCAACTCACCAAAAAGTTCTGATAAAAAAAACAACACGGGTCGCACTTTTCAGCCCCCTGTGAAGGTGGGAGATGATTAAAAATATTATTAAGGGAAACCTTTTAATAAGTATAAAACATCTACCCAATATCATTCTCTTACATTCATCCAAATTTGAGAAATGAAATAAAAACCTAATTTTACCGTTCCCCTTTGGGAGGGTGTAACTTCGAAAGGAGACGTCTAAGGAAAAAAATGTATATGAGAGACCCCCCTTAATTTTCGGTAAGGAATCACCTTCTGAATTTTTTTGCAATACTTAAGAAACACCCTGTCTAATGCAACGGTTAGTAATCTCAAAATGTATCATATTTATGGGTATAATTGAAATAATTACTGATTAAACGTTAATACTCTCCCATCCGTAACTATCTTTTGTATAACAATGAAAATATATGTATAACACTTCTGTTCAGTTTCTAAGCTTAATCTTTTCATTCCCCTTTAGTCTACATAAATAATAGAAAAGGCATGAAAAAAATATAAACAACGTGCTGGCGTTAAATCATTATGTCCTTTATGAAGAATAATAAATATCTAAATTGGTCATTTAGAACTTAAAATTTGTAGGTTATGCCAATGGGGTGCAAAAAATAATTGTAAATCGAAAGCAAAGTTGTTTATTTAAACAATAAAAACACAATGCATAAAATACATTCTAAAAATGACAGCAGTCGATATACCATAGGTTCCAAGTTCCAACTAATGTTCTGGATTTCAATGAATTTTTAATTTTACTTCAGTAAAAAAAGAAACTAGTAAAAACCCACAATTTAAAAATAATAAACTCAGTCCAAAGGCGGTTGAGAAATAAAAACAGAGAGTGTTTTGGCAGGACAAGAGGGGTGGAAGGAAAACGCAATAAAAACTGATATGAAAAGGGGGGCACAAAAACAAAACGTTGGGAAACCCTGTTTAAGCAAAGGCCATTTCGCTGTAACTATTTTCTGTGCATCTAGCTGAATTGCAATGATTAGTCTCGTACTGTAACGAAAACTGCACACATTATGTTTTTCATTGCCCGCTGCTTTTTGATGCTTGTCGGAGTTTACTCATCTTCGTCGGGTAGGTATCTCGAAAAAGAATACAAGTTTAATAATTTTACGTTACATTAAAAAAAGATTTTTAAATATATTACTGATTACATTCTATAAAACTTTTATAAAATTTATATAAAACTAATCTAAAGAAACACAGTTGCAAAATCACAAATTTATTTTAGAAACAATTTTTATCTTCAGATAGTTACTATCAGCATATGAGACGTTTTAATTAGTTGAGAAGCAAAAACGATGACAATTCTGCGTCGTAAATGCAATATAATACCATCACACCTTTGCATCTCTTGAAACGTCTAACACTTTTATCTAAACGTTACTTGATATCAACACGTGTGATAATATTTTATTGTTACATACGCTAATTTTTCGTGACGAAATAATAACATGTGTTTTCATTGAAGAATGATGCAAATTTCAAAGGTTTTAAGATAATTTGTGTTGAAGTCAAATATTTATCATTATTTGGGTTGAGTTCAAGGCTATTAGGTGAAAAAATGTGTGAATATATTATGTTAGCTTACGAAGACTTGGTTGCGTTTTACTAAATATAGAACAGTTGCACTTTTTCAATGTTATTGAAGCGAAAATAGAGCGTACAGGACGGTTTCATTTTTTTTTTACGTCAAAAAAAAGAAACGGTAGTTTTTTTTAACAGTATATAAGGTGGCCTTGGTGTAATATCTTTGATGTCCTTTATTTCTATCGCAAAATTACAATTATTATGGAATTGCGCAATAGAGTGCGCAAAACTTTTTTTTAAGTTCTTGATAATACATTTGTTTTTGAAACGAGACACTTTATGCATATTTTAATTTAAGTTATTTAATTTTAACAGTTTTGTTTCGCACATTTTATCTAATAACTATTTGTAATTTTTGACTTAGGTAAATCTTCGGTTTTAGTCTGTATATTAAATCAACACGTGAATTCAGGTAAAAACAAGTTTATAATATGATAACAAAGGTTTATGTGAAGCCTAAAACATCATTAGTAGAACCGGATTTTAATGGAATTCTGACATCAAATATTTAATAGGAATTTAATCCACACCTGATCTTTTGAAATAAAAAATCCATTGCTCTAATATTATAAGCTAGAATCTGTTACCGATAGGTACAAAGTATTTCCTAATAAGATTTTTTGGCAACTAATTATTAGCAAGTTTTGTCGCCTACATTTTCTAAAACTGTTTAAACATTGCAATATGTGTCAATAAAGTTGCAGTTATGGCTTTTATCTTCTATTTTATTTATTCACAATTATTAAACAAACAATGTTGAAAATTAAATGTATTTTGCCATTTGCATTTTTCGGTAATTGTTGTCTTGTTTCACCCGGTTTCGTTGCTATGGCAACCAACTTTATTATTTTTAACATACATCTTATGCAATATTACATTTATGGACTACTCTTTAAATGTATTTTATTAAACATTCAATTTATTATGTGTCTAAAATAACTGTTTTCGTGTAATTTACAGTAGATACCTTAAAAATAATCAAGAATATGACGACTTAAACTACATGGCAAAAAACCTCATCAAAGAATACAGGAAATTGAGTTTAACACTTAATATAGAAGAAATAAAATGTTGTGTATAGGACAACGGCAACAAGATCTAATATTAAAAGATGGGGAACACATAACACATAACACAAAGCATTGAATGCAAAAAATAAAGGTTTCAAGGGATACTGGACATTGGACACTGCAATCAATAGAAACAGCCTGGGAAGGAAAGCTATCTCGATGCTAAGCAGTATTATATGGAACAAGAGCATCACAAATGAAAATAAAAACGAATTTTTAATACCATCATAAAAAGCACAATAACCTACAACTACAATTCTGAAGTGTGGCTGATAAAATACAGTAGGAGTAGATACTGAGAGGGTAACTGTAATGGATTTTTGGAGGAGAGCGATCGAAAGATCTACTAGAGAGACAATAACGAAGGAGCGTATAAGGAAAATTATGGACACAACACATAAAATTACGGATGACATCAGAAATAAGCAAGTTAGAAACAGACACGTACAACGAATGGCAAAATATAAAATCCCAAAGCAAATCTTAAACTGGCAACCCAAAGGCAAAAGAAATCCAGACAAAACAAGGAGAAGTTGGAGAGAAGGTATAACTAAGGACACGAGAGAGGGTGAATTAGAGAATGATGTATGGAATGACCGAGAAAGATGGAGATTGGAAATCGAAAAACTTTGGAGGTTATAAACGTATACAAGCATACTACATAGTAGCTACATGCGTACATCCAAAAATGTAATAATATACAATAGAGTGTTTAAAAAACAAAGCTGGTTGCCATAGCAACTAAACCTTAATAACAATTAAATGAGTAAACTAAAAAATGTAAAAAATAGCGACCAATTGTTTTCTAACTAGATTTTTTTTTCTAGTTAAACTATTATTTTGAAAGGTATAACCGATATGCGTTACTTATTCTTCAGTAAATACTATTTCTGAATATTATTTTTGAGTCAACGTATTACAAATTAAGAATTTTTAAAAGCCATTTGTAGGAAAAACACATCATTTAAGTGCAACTTAAGCATGTTGATAAATTTTACAGGTTTTTTAAATCAGTGCTATTAGTTTTCACGAAAATGTTAGTAATTATTAGTTTTTATACATTCCTTAAAGTTTATCAGAAAATTGTGTAGTTTGGTTAATAGCTTTTACAAATATACGCTATTAGGTATATGTTGCATTTAGATTAATTGACTAATTAATTATGCAAATTCAATCGATATCGAAAGGTTCATTAGATAATTAATTACGTAAGCGAAAAATTATACATTTAATGATAAAACGCAATAATGAGTCTGATATATTTTATGCTAAATTAAAGCCAAAAAAGTTGTCACGTTTTGCCCTTTCGGGTTATCAACATACAAAACAGTTGAACTTGTTTGATAACTACCAATTTCCTAAATTTAGTCAACATACAATCGAATTAATGTAGAACTTACGGTGGGTGATATTTACATTCGAGGCCTTCCAACTTATCAAATTCCAATAATTTTAAAACAAAAGTAATCTTACGTACTACCACTGATTGATAATCACTTAACAATGCAACCCAACCACACTAAAAGAGATTAAATATATCAACCTAGCGTTTGATCGTTGGATGTGGAGCAGAAAAGCAAAACAAAATTATCGCATATAAAGGCATTACTGTTGAAAATAAAATTATTCTTTTCCTAGCTGTTATTGCTGTTGCATATTTATTTATATACTCTGCATTAAAAATAACAATCAGTGTAGATACGTCTATATTAATCAATTGTGAAACTGTTTTTTTCCTTATGCGTGTATCACTGGTATTGCCCAATTATAAACATTAAAATATTTGAAAGAAGATCCGAATAAGCAAGTAGATAAAGATTAATTCTTATTTACTTGCTTTTTAAATAAAACAAAAACAATTTTTGCTAAACTTTCCCACAGTACCGTTTTAATTTTTGCAAATTAAAAAGGGTATTAGGTTGTTTTTTATCAACCTCCGTTGTAAATTTTAAACTGTGTGTATAACTTTACAAAAAAAACGTTTCGAATAAAAGTGATTTGTGGTCATTTCTACATAACCTTCAATTAATTTCAACTGTACAGAGTGCTGTTTTGCCGCACCTATACGTAACTTTGTTCATTAAAATAAGACAGTATATTTTGCGTTTATAGATATGAAGTTTTTTTAAATGTAAAATTTTATATGCCTTAAATCAATCGCTTTAAAGTTATTCAAATTTATTTGAAAATATTGACAGGAATAGGACTATAGAAAAATGTCAATATTTAACAACTTAGCAATAGAACGAGTTCCTTTGACACATTAGTTGACAATAACGTCATAGTAGTTGTTGACTTATTAAAATTTTATAACAACATACAGGGTTTTTTTTATGCTCGGTCCAATTTCCTAAACTTTAAACAAGAATGAGTCTTTATTTTTTAATGAAACGCCCATATATTTTTTCATTTCCTCATTGATAATTTAATTATCTTTAAGACTATTACGAATCATTTACATCTAAAATTAATATATTATCTGGAATTATTGCGGTTTAACGAACACCATCACAATATATAATAAAATATAGGTAGTAGGTTTTGGAAATACATATTTCGAAAATTTGTTTTTGTGCGATCGTACTAAAAACAGCTGTTTGACGGACGCGTTAGCAACCATAAAGTATTGCATTACCGGCCCTATCCTTAGCAACGGCCGAAAAAGTAACTTTTACGGCCGTTGCTAAGGAGAGGGCCGGTAATGCAGTACACACGCCGTCATCTGTCAGTGACAGAATGTCACGTAGTTTCTAACCTATAATTTTGAAAATTACTAAAAATTTAAATTGTTTTTAATTCTATCGCACAAAAAATGTAATATGCACCTCGGCCAAAAGGTACTTTTTCGGCCGCGTCTGGTTTGCTGGCCGCCAGCAAACCAGACGCGGCCGAAAAAGTTACACTTTTTGGCCTTGATACATAAATAACTATTTATATGTCAAATACAATGCTATTTCTACTTTTAAGGCGTGTTTTGCCTGATTATACATTATTTTAGTAGAAACAATCATTCGTGTTTAATGGTTTGCCAATTGGAGCGGAAATAACAAACACACTGTGTATTATTTTAAAATTGTAACTAGTCAGAAATCACAATGATCCTATTCTCAACTAAAGTGTTTTGGCATCACTAAGTTGTTAAATATACCTAATATTTTTCTGTTCCTGTCAATATTTTAAAATAAACTTGAAAAACTCAAAAACGATTACTTTTAGGTACATAAAATCTTTTAAATTTTTGAACGAAAATTTCATTTGAAATTTAGAAAACGGAAAATATACAGAGTGTTCTTTTTAGATAAAACAAAGTTACGTATCGATGCGCAAAAACAAAACACTGTGTACAGTTGAAAATAATTTAAAGTTATATAGTAAATGACCAAAAACAACTTTTATTTGAAACTTTTTTGAAATGTTATCACAAGACGAGACACTGGCGCGTTACGTGCCTTTTTGTGCACATCTGAGTAAATGTTATTTATAATACCTATTTAGAAATTAATTTTATTTGTGTAAATCATGTGACCACATGACAAAAGTATCATCAACGTATCTTAGCCAATATTTTGGTTGATACTAATAATTTGATGGCTTTGTTTTCGAAATGTTTCATGAATATATCTGCAGCTAAAAGGCTTAACGGTCAGATCAGATTGCTACTCTTTGTTGTTATATACAAAATATGTTGTGTTAAGACAATCCTCCACAAATTTTGCAATATCATCTGGCTTGTTATCATTTACAAATATTTTTGATAATTTCAACAGTTCCCTTGACAGACACTTTTGTAAATATAGAAATTATATCAAAGCAAAGTAAAATGTAATTACTGTCAATTTCGAAGGTTTTTTGGTAGTTTTTATCAAATGATTTGTTTTTTACGAAACTATCGATTTGTCTGTTGTTTGCTTGTAATGATTTGTTAACATATTCAGCTGATTTATTAGTAGATTTTAAAAGAGTTGACAATAGGTCTCAAAGGTGCGTTCTGTTTAAGTATTTTTGGAACGTCATAACTACATCTGGTCATTTTTTTGTAGCGTCTGTTGTACATCTTTCAAATTACTAATAATTAGTTCTTTTGGCATTTTATTAGAAGTGATAGCAAAATTCAAATCTTCTAATAACGTTTTTGGTGTTATCATTTAAAATTTTGGATAATAATGAAACATATTTTATATTAATAAATGAATCATTTAAAATTTAAATAATCCATCCTTTTATCAAATTACACATTAAAGTTTGACGGTATAATTACGAAAGGTCCCGTACAAATGCCAATGTGTGAGTACGCCATTACTTTATCTTGTGCGTCATTTTAAATATTGTGAAATAACTTTTTTTTAAATTATCATAACATTCACGTAACGACATAATTCATCAGATTTTTATTTATTAGATGCAAACTAATATTTCGTTATGTGACAAAAAAAAATTCTGTACATTTTGCATACAAGTTATTTATTCTAAGAATAATACGTCGTTTATTGTAGATAAAGTTGTTATTTGTAGCCAATAATGGGTTGAAAAATTGTACGAAGTAGCTTATACTATCTATCGGTACTAACTAAAATAAACTCATTTTTAGAAATAACATAATTTTACAACACCACAGAATAAAATTTTATATCATTATTCGAATATAGGATATCCCAAATTCCAGGCTTTACACATGGGTCAAGTTTATCTCAAAAGCTACGAAGTAAGTTATTGGAACAAAGTGTGAAAAGTACTATGGTCCTCTTAGTTACTGTTTCTCTTAGTTCAACAGTTATTTAAAAAAAAAAACAAATAAAAAGATTTAATTTTTTGCTCTATTACGCTTCTTTTAAAATAAATTGGAAATAAGAAAAACTTTCTCAATATAAGTTGCTCTAATTTGTTATTGGTCACATGTTTAGTATATTTTGGACCATTGACTATTGCCAACTTTATTAATTCTTATAGGCGCTGTATTCTGTTTTTACATAAATAGGGTAGTTCTTAAAATTCTAAATACAACGTTGAAACAAATCATTGTTTTCATTTTATTCTTCGTAAAAAAATCTACAACTTTTTCCCCAAAAATATTTTTGTACTGTTAAGTATAACCGAGTTGAAAACGATTGAAAGAAAAAGCTCATTTTGATTTTTGTTTATCATCTAACGTCTCATGGAACTTTTTTGAAGCATTAAAGCATCACTGAATAGATCTCAGAAAGGGTACAAATGTGTCTAATTTGAACTTCTTTGTAGATCTTACCGTTTACGATAACCCAAGAGTGGCCCTTTTATGTGGACCACCCTGTATATAATAGAATATAGCAAAATAAAAGCGCAATTTGACAAACAACCGCAAAAAATTCAAAAATAGCGATTTGTCGTGAAATCGATATTGCCATGAAAACAAAAATACTGAATTTGTAAACTGCTTGTTTCATGGGTGTTACAAAATTTTTACAATAAATGTACTAATTGCATGCAAAGTGGTGGTCAGTGTTATTTCTAAAATGTGTTGTAAAGCTACAACTATTTATAATATTTTCTTTTTGAAGTTTAAAACGAAATGGTTATTTTATCAAATTAAGATAAGAACTAAAGTAAAGTTGATGTATTATTTATAGTTTAAATCGGAATTATTCTTATCTACATGACTACATGACGAAAATTGTTAAATAGGGTGGTAACTTAAAAAATGTTTTAAAGAAAGTGTCAACGGTCAACTCTATATTTTTAATGTTTAAATAAAATACTAGATAATACTGCCTTTTTTACTTACTGATATACATGCTTATCATAAAATCATGGTAATTACTATAATTTTTTTTTAAATTTCACGCTGTTGGGCCAGTTTTAAAATTCAATTTATAATTCTTTGGTTTCGTTAGTTTGGAATTTTTAGCCTTTCATTTTTCAAATTTTACCTATTGTATTCAAAAATGTTTATTACTATCTTTTAATATTAAAATCTTATTAGATTAGCGTATAAAACAGAGCATACATTTATTTTTCTTGTATCAAAAAATAATGGAATATTTTTTTTCTGAAAAACTGTTGATCAGAGGGTATTTTTTCTTTCTTATTTAACGTACTTTGTAGCTCTTAAGAAAAGCAGAATTTCCTTGAGTTTGTGACACCCTGTATATTATTAATATAAATAATTATTTACGTAGACCTTTTTATAACACAAGAAATGATTGCTTTGACTTTTTCTTAGTATTTATTTTACTATTGAATTGGTGATTTGAATCATTGATTTATGCAATACGTAATTAATTTAATTCATTGTGTTCCATGCATATTTCAAATTTATCTATCTATTCCTTCTCCTTTATTTAATTTATTACACTTTATTTCTTGTATTGTTATTTTCCAATTTTAATGCATAAATCGATTATCAATCAACTATTCAATTTCATAGAAAACTATTGCAATGGGTTTTTCTCTTAAGTTGTAAACCGCTTGGTTTGCACGCCTTAAAACATTTTTAAATTATATCAAAATTATTGCTTTGATTTCGTTGCAAATAAATGTATGCCATGGTCAGTAAATAATTTTCAATGTTGGTCTGATAAAATTATTACTTAATAAGACGTAAAAACCAATAATAATATTTTTCAACTAACAAAAAATGGTTCATGGTTAAAAAATGTCCAGATGTAAAAATAATATTTTTGTTTGCATATAAATACTAA
Source organism: Elmis aenea (assembly GCA_947652605.1). NCBI lineage: Eukaryota > Metazoa > Arthropoda > Insecta > Coleoptera > Elmidae > Elmis > Elmis aenea. Next base: position 20,895,520 of record OX393576.1, read on the forward strand.
ATTAATTTGTTATCTATAAGGTTGTAAGTAATTAATTTGCTAAGAATATGCATTAACATTAGTTCAAAGAAAATTGTAAGTAATAAACATGTAGAAATGCAATATTAACTTAAATTTTCTCCTTTAAATAAATGAAAATACAAAATACTTATTTACATTTCATTATTAGGTGTTTTCCATCAAATCAATGCGTTTGAAATTACATTAAGGTAAAAGTATAATGTTAGTTGCTTCATTTTTAGTTCTCATCTAGAGCTTCATATTTCTGTGATAATTTTAGCTTTGTCAACGAATTTTGCGAGTTGTAAAATATAAGTATACCTAGTGTACATTTGTTCAAATAATCCGGTTTTTTACACATATTAAATATCTAAAATTTTATTTAACTAAATACAAGGTTAAAGAAAAAAAAGGAAGAACCAGAACTCAGTTACACCCGTTAATTTTAAGAAATATCACATTTGAAGTAATTTTCCAAGTCAAACGGTTATTAAGCAGTTCTGCTGAGCGCTGAAGTAATTTTTTGTTACTTACAGGTAAACCAAACTTTTTGTTAATGGCGAACATATGCTTGATTTTTTCATCAACAGAGGCAATTGCGTTATCAATAATTAAAAAATAAAAGTCTACTTTAAGTTTTTGTTTTAAACCCGTTGATGTCATCCTCTGATTTATACAAAAACTGTTTATTTTTTTCTAAGTCGAACCTGTTTAGTTTAATGCTTGCTGCTTTTTGTTCAATGTAGGTGTTTATTCATTATTATGAACCTCATGACCTTTTTTGATGCTGAATAGATTTCTTTCGCGTTCAGATTCTTTATACTACAGCAAAATTGTAACCAAGGAAGGCGCTTGTTCTCTTAAAGTTTAAACTTTCTTTGCACTAATAATTTAAATTTGTTTTAAAATCATGATAAATCACAATTCGAAAATATTTTTTTGGTAATTCAAATTTTTTTGAACTATTTTAAGAAATTAATAATCTAGGTTTTAATCAAATAGTTAAACCTCAAACGACAGGTAACGAAATAAATGACATAGAAGTGCGGATTTTGTGAATCACAGCCTACTAGTTTTTTTTTTATTCGCAAAAAAAATCAGCTTGTCCCTTGCAAATATAAGTTGTGTCGAAAGCCTTATAATAAAAAATATTTTTAAAAGTAAAAATTACATGAAAATGATTAATAAACTTGCACAAAAGGTTATCTTTTAAAACAAAAATAGAATCATTTAATTTTGTTGCATAATTAGATTGTTAATATTGTACTACCGAGCATTAAATAATTTGAAAATTATCTTAAGATTTGTTTTCGTACAAAAAACTGCTAATTTTGATAAACAAAATAATTAAGGTAGATTGATAATTTTAAGCATTAAATATCCAATTAATATGTTTTTAAAATTTTGTCGCCTTCGCTCTCCAAAGTGTTTTTTAAAAACAAATAACAACTACATAAAAACATATTTTATGTTCCTAATAATTTTTATATTACGCCAACCGATATCACAATTTACAAGGTTACTGTTAAGTGTTATTCATGAAAATTTATGATTACTATTTCCTTTAATTGCTTATTAAAATATAAAATTTTGAGTAGATAAATTAAATGCAAACTTTTTTCAAATATATGGATATTTTGACTGATAAATTGTTTACTTAATAATATTTAAAGTATTAGTAAGTATCTTTAATATACAGGAAAGCGATAAAAACAATATAATTGTTATTTATTAACCATTTTTAGAAACAAAACATTCACATTCTGGTATTTGATATAGCATTTGAATTATAAAATCCAATATCTGCACTTCCTGTAAAAAAAGTTTTGAATTAGCTAAACAATTTTTCGAAAAGTGAACTAATTGGCTTTTGCAGGATCGTTTTTTCAGCTAATGCAATATTTATTCTAACCCCAAAAGGATTCACTTGATATATCGGGTAAGCAAGAAGTTACTATTTGATTTAAAAAAAAATGCTGTGTTATAAAAAGTTTTTAAAGTCAGTTTTAAAAAAAAGTTGAATACAAAACGTTTATAATTATTGATAAAAACACGTGTGTAGCATGCGAAAAGTGTAGTAATTTAAAGGAACTACTACAACGCAGAAACAATTTCGGCTTAATTTGAGCGCAGTAAATGCTTCTTTTTGCATCTTGTATTTGGGCGTCGATTGCTAGTTTAAGACAATCTCAAAAAAGCTGGTGATTTAAGGTGAAATGTAAGACCACGATTTAGCGACGGTGAAGCTTGTGTAGAGCAAGTAGGAGAGAGCGTGCGTTAATCACCTGAATTTCAACAATAATTGCAACGTTGCAACTCTTGCACCAGTTGCATTTTGTATGGTAATGGTAAAAAAGCAAGCCATTTAAAATTTGTTGCATCAACAATCTTGGAATATCCAATTGCTACTCTTCTTGTTAAAGCGTCAGATTTATGTACGCTTTTCCTACTCGTTCTCTTGAAGCTTCACCACCGTTCGATCGTGGCCTGCCACCGTCTTAAATTACCAGTTTTTTGTGATACTCGCACCCAAGTAACGCCGAAATGCAAAGATTGATGGCAAAATCTAAAATAGTTATGAAATGTAAAGATTAAGGCAAGGTGAACGAACGTCTGTCTCCGATGTTCTTTAACTTGGGATTTAAAAAGGTTTTAAGGAAGAATAACATATACACCAATAATGCTTTTTCCATAAACATCAATGTGTTGCTTACCCTGATGATCTAGTATTAATAACACGAAAACTAAAAGAATTAAAAGAAGTTTTTAAAAAACTGGAGAATGAAGCAAAGGTCTAAAAATCAATAAACAAAAAAAAAATGTGATCAGGTTATTAAGTGTTTTGTTTTTAGGGAAATATCCAGAAGTGAAAGGGAATATAATTTTGAAACATGAAGTTTGAATACCTAGAAGTGTCGTTAATTTGTAAAAATGAGGAAGAAAAAGAAATTAACAAGGGACTAGAAAAAAAGGAGAAGTGCTGGAGCTCTAACAACTATCTTAGAATCAAAGAAAGTGTCCAGGGAAACAAAAATGAAAAATGATTGTAGTCATTCGTCCTACAGAACTCTACGCATGTAATTCTAAAGCATGGATTCTAAATGAAGATCTAGAGCAGAGGTCGGCGGACCGGCGTAAATCCCCAAGTGTGGTAAAAATTAAATTTAAGGGGGCAATGAGGACTCAATAGACATAAATAAAATTATATAAAAAAGAAATCATTTTGTTTCATAATGAGGATGTATTAATTTACTTTATCGCTTTTATTTTATATTTTTAATATTTATAATTGTATTTTCCGTATAAATAAATTCAATAAACCTTTTGAATTTAAATACTCTATGATTTTCTTCCTTTCAAATCAATGGGGTAACGTCGGCGTAAATAAGTATATTTTGGGGTAATCAGTAAAAAAGTTCCCCGACCCCTGATCTAGACTCTAGAGACAGACGATACTGAAAGTACGGGAAAAGCGGAGTATTTACGATAATATATTAAGGTGCCCATTCAGTTCTCCGAATTTTCGGGGACACTAACCTGGAATTCAAAAAAAAATTCTCGACCAAATTTTGTGAAAATCATGCAAAACTCAAATAAAAGAGCGGAAAATAAAAACCCGAACACTTTTGCACGTTTCAAAACTTCCCCCACTCCAATTTTCGAATCCAATGAGCGGTTACACTCTTACTATGTTGCCAGACTATCAGATTTGCATAATTTTGCAACAATGACTGTGCCGTACCATAGCTTACAATAATTATTTTAAAAGTTCATGACAAAATTATGAAAATCGGGGACAAGATAATCCGGGACTTTAGTCTTGTTTTAAGGACTGTTCCAGAAAATCGGGGGCGAATGGTCACGTTCACGTTATCATATATGGAGTATGGAGGCATCATGAAAGAAGGAGAAAAAATAAATCAGTCATGAAAGTGTAGGGTCAACAAAAAAATTACAAGAATTTCTAGAATATAAAGATTACAATTACTATTGCCATATTAAGAGATTACATGATCAAAGAATAAAAAAGATTTCATTACAAAAGGAAGAAAGCATAAAGAGAAAAATGAGTCGACCACGGAGGAGACGGATGAGGTCAGTATCAGAAGATCTTAGGCAAATTCAGGTCTAAGATTAAAAAATGCTTTTGTAAATGAGGAGTGGTAAAAACTATTGAAGCCTTGCACATTTTAGGCCTAGCGCAGTTTTAACTTATGATAGCATAAATTGCATTATACATTTTGTCTGGATAAAGGTTTATTATGAAAAATAATTGAAACAACTAAATATACTGTGGTATTTATTGTAAAACAATGTTATAAATAAACAAACACGAATTATGAGTGGAACAATATAATCAATAGCACTCTATAAAGCAGAAGGTAGTAAGTTTTAACATACTCTCTAACATTTAATACAATCTGATTAAATTATATACGAACAAGATATTGTTTTCGAAAGGCACTCCTAATTTTCAGTCCTATACTTAAGGGACCAAAGGAACACATTCATTATTGATTTTATCTACATAAGTATGGTGTTCATGGCAATAAAAAATTTACATTTACAAGCAGTACAAACTAATAATGTTACTTATTTAGACACAATCGCTGTTTTTACATACACTTCTTCATTTCTAAACTATAGAGTACAGATGCATATTATTTAAACAAAAGTTAATTTATTTTAGGGCATTATCTGAAACAAATAAATATGAAAGGTCAACTCTTCTACACTGTGGTGTGCATATTGTTAAGTGAAGTATTGTTATGTAAATATCTGACATGTTAACAACATTGTATAATTGGAAGAACTCTTTGAAATGCTTACGTTATAACTTACTTATCTATATGACTTAAAAGTTTAGAAATGTTGCTAAATATTTGTATTACTGTTTACTTTAGATAGATACATTTTACAATAATATACATGATACTACAATATTGGGAGTTATAGGTACATATGTGTTTTTGGTAAAATAAAAATATCAAATTTATTTGGCTAATGACTAGATTTTTACATCTACGATTGTTATATTTATCTACAAGTAAAAATAAAATATAATATGACAATGAAACAGTATTAAAATTCGCGTAAATTCAACTGTCATTGATTTACATTCATGTGTTTGCTGTTGGCGATGGCAATGTATATTCTGTTAGCTTAGTTGTATAGGTAATTGATAAATTCATAACTCTCATTGTCAATGATGTTATCTTCTGTTGCTTGTTCACTTTTATTAAAATTATATGATAGTGCAGTTAACTATATTTAAGGTAATTGAATTAATTCATGAATTTGTTTTTAACGCATTTTTGGTGCAAGTAGTTTATTTTAGTGACTGTATTATTTCAAACAAGTTAGTTTACAATAATTTTAATGCAAATAAAATGAATTTAATTAACAAAGCATTAATTTTATTACAAGAAAAAATTGTAACTTAAGAACTGCTCAAAAATGATTGAAATCTTGCAGAATTTTGGCATTTTTTACATAGAAAAATATTAACCACCAGTTTTGTAATATTTTTACTTTCTATTTACATTTTTAATTTTTTTGTTGCCAGAGCAGTATCTGAAAGTAATAAAATCATTGCCTGGAGAAATATTATCGGATTGAAAATTATTAACAACCAATTATTGTTAGAAAAAGGGTTAGTATTCAGACGAAAGAACGTATTTATATTAAATAAATTGCAGATGGCAGCATAGGTGGCAATGGTGATGAGACTGGTGGTGGGGGCTAGATTCTATCTACATAATTTCCCGGGAAAGTGCCAAAAGCTCCTGTTCTTTGACTTGATCCAACATACCAACCATCGTCACACTTTTCCAGTACATATACTACATCACCTTCTAAAAGTTCAAGCTCATCATCATTTTGTGGTCGGTATTTGTATAAAGCTCGATACCTGAAACAATCAGTGAATGTTATACAAAGACAAAAGAATACCAGTAACACCAAGGGTGTACTGACCATCAAATAAAAGTAAAAAACTTTCTTTTTTACCCATAAGGTTTCATAATGGTAAAAAAAGTATGGGTGAACATAGATCAAATAAAGTATTTTGTTTTGATACGCAATATATTGCTCTTTTGTTTTTAATTCCACGCTTAAAAATAAATCCTTAAAAAAAACACTTTTGTTGATAAAAGTGTATCTATTTTTTAGAGTGCCCTTTAAGCTTAAACAGCGCAAAAATGTTTACCAACAAACAGTTAAGTGTATTCATGCAAAATTCCTTAATCTACCACTTTCAATCATATTTAAATATTAGTGTTGTTCTTGGCACAATTTCGTATTACTCAGCTCAATGATCTTTAATTGCATAAAATCAATCAAGACTGCATTTTGCGAAAATAAAACACTTTTTTTTAAATTGTCAAAGATAAACTTGTGTTTAGCTGAAACCGTTTTAAAACATCTATGAAACAAGGTTAAAATTCCAGGTCAATATTTTTGAGATTAGTGTTGTATCAAGCGCTTAGCCTTGATCTTGGGAATTTTGCAACATCTAAATTATTACTATTTATATTAAAATCCAAAGCAGTTGCAACAATATGTTTTCAAAACAAAGAACTTACAGGTCAACAATGTTTACATATGATTTTATTAAGCAAAACAAAAAAAGTATTTTATTGATAATTAGTTCTATAACAAACATTTCCCATATACATACATCATCAAACATCCATCTATTGTTAATGGTTTATGACGCTAAATTTAAATTACAGTTGTGTATTCAAACATATTACATACACAACTTCGCTAAAATGGTCTTAAATGTTTTCAAAAGATATTAAATTTTATTTAAATTTGTCATCCAAATAAGTACTTGTATTTAAAAATTTAAATAGTCCTAGTGATGGAAGAAAAAATGAACTTAGTGACATGTAATAGCTGAAGAATTAAAATTATTACTTACAAAAATATTTTTGTAGCAATTCTTTGAATTTATCAATGTTTTTGGTCCTTAAAAGGCAATGATTATATATGATTTAAAATACAAAGATATTGTGCTTTTTAAGATTTCAAATTTGTTTTGTTTCAATAAACCTAAAAATCTAGATTAATATAATGATACAGCTAAAAACACACTAGTAGCAAATGAAACTACCACTGCTTATGTATGCATATAGTAAGAAAATAATTGATTTATTGTCTAGTAAGCAATTTATAAAATTTCATTTCGTTTGTGATGAACCATATTTAGAGTCTTGGCTATCTAAAATTTTTTCAATTCTTAATGGATTAACCAATTTGTAATTTGTGAATGGTAATTAAATGTTTTTGGGAAACTTTTGGTTATATTAGTTTGTGTTTGTTTGGATCAAGGATCGTTTAGTAATGTTTGGCTTTTGAAGCACAAAATTTTCTGAGGCTTGGTCAAAATTAATAGTATACTTACGGTATAGGTTCCGAGTGTGTATCAATATGCAAAGCTTCATTTAGTGGATTTTTTGAATTCAAACTGCTAAGCGAGCCATATGTGCCATTGCTAGTGATTTGCACAGGTTTTGCATGGTAACTGCTAGTAAATTGTTGAGTGGGAAATGATGGTGTATAACTGTGGCTACCCATTGATTCTTTACCACCCGCTGATCCATTTAACAACAGAGAATGTGATGCTGGGGCTGCTGTGGGTTTGGGACTAACAAAAGTGGGAGGTGCTTCGCTAGGATCGATAAGAATTTCTATATAAGAAACCGGGAAGATTCCTTTGCGACCTCCAATCCGACCCTCAAACCAGTTGTCATCTACTTTTCTTGTTATAACGACTAGTTCGCCTTTTGCCAAGGACAATTCCAGATGGGTTTGGGCTATGAAATTGAACTTTGCTCTTGCTTGGCCTTCATAAGGTTTCCTTGGTGTTGACTTAATTATACCATCGTGGGGAATTATCTGAAAATATTGTCAGTACTATATAAAAATGTTTTTGGCTTGTGCAATGGTTTTAAATGTCAAGTCAAATAAAATAAATACAGTGGAACCTATTTATTCATCATTAGTCAATTCCTGAGGGACAGACTGAATCGGACGAATGTAGAATCAAATTTTAACCATAGGAATAATAAACTAAAATTTAAATTATTAATTCCCAGCTCTGAATCTGATTAAGATAAATAAAAGATTAAAAATGTTACCACCTGAGGAGTGATGAGCTAAAGAGGAGGAATGGAATTATTTAAGATGGGAATGAACTTTCAATAAAAAATTAGGTAACTCCAATGTTGTGATCAATGTATGTTTCTGTCCTATTCTCGATGATTCTAGCACTTGATTTAGCAAAGAACTTGTTTCATTTTGCCGACCTATTTATGTCGGTCTTTTAAAATTTCGTGACGAATATTGAATTATTGGGCGAATTTCGAAGCATTTTTTTTGGCCAAAAATATGAGACGAACATTGGATTTGATTCATTTTATGAAAGTAGGGGCTTACGAGTAGAGGTTCCACTTTACTTGGATTTATTCAAATCAATTGATTGGTTTTACTTTCTCAGTCAACCTAATTGTTTAATTTAGAAAGTGCAAGTGATTACATTTTTTGATAATATTTAATTAGGCACATGTTATTTTAACAGTCCATTAATTAAAAATAAAAATAAACTATGCGCTGAAACGTAAAAATCGCACATTTTTGCCGATGGTAAAACAACTTTGTTTTTTATAATGAAAAAAAGAGTACCTTTATGGAAACACACTCTCAGTGGCGTAGCTAGAGTTTGTGCCGCCCGGGGCTGTCCCTGAATTTGCCGCCCTCTAAATAAGAGTAGCCAACTCTTGTAAAAAAATAAATTATTTTTTTTAAATTTTAGATGTTTAAACGTGTTTTAATGCAAAGTTAGATAATGTAGAGCAGTTTACCATCACCCAAAATTAGAGTTTTACGGCAGAACACTTTCTGTATTTTATTTGTTTTAATCAGATCGCCCCCATCTTCACGAAATTATTTTTAATAAGGGTAAAAACTTTCACTGATAGTTTCCATTTAGGTAAAGGAACATATACATAATATATTTAGCAATATTAGCCTTGCCTAGCTACGACCCCAAATATAATATAAATGATAAAGGATTTTGTATACCTGTAAAATTAATTATCACAAACAGGTACCTAATGAAAAATCGTCTTTTTTTGGTGCCCTATGATTTAAATGTTGTCTTGCCACTGTTCGAAACTTTTGTACATCTCAATTTACAAATAATTAGACGAACGTTATTGCAATGCGACGATTGGTTAATATAAAAAGGGATTTATACCTCAAACCAAATGTCTGTAATAGAACGAAGTGAAAAATCCCTTTCACAATAGAGTTTAAAACTGCATCGAATTTAATGCCTAACATAGATGAAATATTGGTACCCTATCATAAATTTTATTACTTGGAATTTCTGCTGTAACAAGGGGGCGGGTTTTCAGTGAAGCACGGTCAAGTAGTCCGTTTTATCCTCTAACTTCGACAAGAATTCCTTTTTTTAAATTAATTTTTATGAATTTAATAGCGCCAGTGCCGGTACTGATTATTATATCTATTGTTCCTTCATTACCCCGAGATTCTCATTTTTACCCCATTTGGGTGTGCCGCCCCAAAAAAAAGTGCCGCCCGGGGCGGACCGAGCCCCCCGCCCCCCCTTGCTACGCTACTGCACACTCTACTGACGTTCTTGCACTCATTAGATACTTATTTTCCTACAAATCTCCAAAATTGATAAATTGTGCTTGACATTTTTCTTTTGGAGCACGTCTTTCAGTTTTTGCATCAAACGTGTGTGATTACTAAGAGTTTTTTCAGAAAACCTGTTCGGGCAGTTGTGCTGTTAAGTTGCTATATGTCCGTAGTGAAAAATAAATAATTCCGTTGTAAATTCTTAGTACATACTTCCAAAAAACTATAATTTACTGAAAGGCTAGTACAATGTGCGTGGGTGAAGTGATAAGTTGAAAGTAAATTGTGGTAATTGTTTTTAATTCAATTAAGCGCCTTAATTACTTTGTTTAATGTACCAATGATAAATTTTATTGTATCAGCACAAATTTCGATTCGTTTTACTGCTCAATTTGTAACGAATATATCGTGACAAATAAACATGTACTTTTTAATTTGTGCTGTAGATCATACAGGAAACCTTTAAATTGTGATAAACCATAATTGTATGCAAAAATATAACAATTCTTGTTTAGATTTTAAAGATGGCTTTTATAGTTTTAACATTTATTAGTATTTGACCATAATGTCATATACAGGGTGTAGACTTGGATCACGCTACATAGCAATTTCAATGGGAACATTTTAAGAGCGGTATAATTATCTCCCCTATTTATTTTAGAAAAAAAAAACGTTTTTTTGTAGAGAAAAAAAAATCTGTATCTATAAATGTAATCAATATTAATTTTTAGTTTTCCAATAACTGAAAATTGAGAAAATTACTAAACGCGTTTTGACAAAAATCTATAGGGCCTTGGAATTATGGTACAACTGCCCAACCTAATGTCGCTTATACTGTCACTTTGACGCGAAGTTTATTATTAATTGTAATTTTTTTTATTTCTTGGAATGAAAACATAACTAATTGTATAAAATAAATGTTTGATAAAATATAAAGGACAATTAAAAATTAATTTCGCGTCAAAGTGACAGTATAAGTATAAGCGACATTAGGATGGGCAGTTGTCACAGCATAATTCCAAAGCACTACAGAATTTTGTCAAAACGCGTTTAGCAATTATTATTTTCTCAATTTCCAGTTATTGGAAAACTAAAAATTAATATTTATTATATTTATTGATACAGAATTTTTTCTCTACAAAAAACCTATTTGCACTTTTTTCCTAAAATATTTAGGGGAGATAATATAGGACTTTTAAAATTTTATCATTGAAATTGCTGTTGGGTGATCCAAGTCTACACCCTGTATATACTACGTTTACATGCACTACTGTTCTATGGCACTACCACTACCTAATTCGCATTCAGCCAATTCAAATTACATTAATTCGATATGTGAACACTTGATAATACCTATTTTGTTAGTTAATTCGTATTTCACTAAACTTGCTTTGAGTTTTATTTAACATGTAAACGGTTAAACCTGGTTTTAGTTACAAAATTGGTAGACTGCCAACATTGCAAAAATAGTGACAGCTAAAGATCTAACCTCAGTTTAATGTGATGATGGAATTAATCAATAAGAAGAAAGTTTGGAGATAACTGGATGCAAATATAAAACTACAAATTTCTAATTAAAATATAGTTTTCGTTATTTTACACGGTAAACGATACAAAATCGGCCACCTATTTTAACTTGTTAGTTATGTTGGCAATGCCAAATAGTAACTTCTCATTTGGATGTCATATGAACAGCTCTCTATACGAATTATTGATGTAAATGCGGAGTAGAGTACAGTTTACAGTCGATTCGTATTAGTTCAGCATGTAAACGTAGTAAGTAATAATACTTTATAATAATAGTAATAATAATACACAGGGTGTTTCTTATGCCTTGTCCAATTGGCTAAACACGAATAATTAAGGTACAAAAATCTTATATACTTAAAAAAAAGAGTTTAATTCTGTATCCAAAAAATACAAAGTATACCTTTAGGCCCGCTGCACACGTACGTTTTTCGCCCGCAGCGGGCCCGCAACTAACCCGCTGCGGGCCCGCAACTTATCCGCAGCTGTTAGCGTTACCCACAGTTAGGGTGACCAGATGTAATTTAGCAAAACTAGGACAAAAAATTAAAACCCAGGACATTTTTGCACTTTTCAAACCAGGACAAAACCAGGACATTTTTTATCGAAAAAATTTAACGTATAAATGAGCCGTCCATTTTTCAAAACGTTCTGATTTTTGTAAATTTTTATGGATTACATTTTATTATTTTTAGTTATTTAATAGATCATTCACTCATTGCTTAGTTTTTCTACACCAGAAAGTTCTTTTTATAGCTATAATATAAGTTGCATAATTATTTCAGAAGCCATTATAAGTATATTAAGTGTCTTGATGTTTGTTTTATTGACTTAATCACTTAATCACATTGACTTTTTGAACGGCTCAAATATTGAATGTAACACAATTATTCATACAAAAATAATCAAAACACATATTCTTTAAAAAATAAATTAAATTGTATTATATTTTTTAGCTACGTTGACTTAAAAATTTAATGTAACTAGCAGGAAAACAATAACATAAAATTCTTTAATAAATATTTAAATTTTATAAACAAAAACATACCTAATATTCGTTAATAAATATTTAAATTTTATAAAAAAAATAGAAGTTTGATACTAGTCCAGTCTTGGCGGCAGATGAATATGCGTTTGGTTTGACACTAACACTACTTGTAGGTTATTTCGTGCAAGTTCGCGCGCACAGAATTCGCGCGATAAAAATTAAACCTCAAGCGCTGCAACTTTCTATTGCGAATATCATAGCACTTTTTACAAGCAACAGTAATGCCAACTGTTGCACACTATGACCAACATTTAACTAATGGTGCTCCATGAAATGACAATGAAAATTATTAATTTTTTAATTTTATAAAAACTTATCAAAAACCCGGACACATTTTAAAAACCCGCCCGGACTTCCCCGCCGAAGCACAAAAACCGGACATGTCCGGGAAAACCCGGACGTCTGGTCACCCTACCCACAGTGCACCAGAAGGATGCGAGCTAGCTTTCCACCAATCACGCAACATCCTATCTGTAGATGGACCAAGGAGCACAGCGCATTGTACTGTTTTACGGAGCCGCATGAAAAGTTGGAACATTCAAATATGGAATGTTCAAATCTAGAAAATGCACCGGTAGAATCATTCAAATCGTGAATCGTTTAACGCTGGAATCATGCAGCGCGGGAATCGCTCATCGCAAGAACGCTCAAATCTGGAATCCAGAAATTAACAATTTTTGCTGCCCTCTATATGAGAACAGTGGAAGTTCGTTTTATATTTTGATTTATCCAATATCCATTGTATAGTGAAAGATGAAAATATCGTGTTAATGTAACTGAAGGGCTACAAATTGGGGAAAAGTTGCGTAATTATAATGCTTAGTTAATTTCAAAAAGGAAGTAACTTATGAAAAGCAATAAAAGACATAGCACGTTCTAATTATTTTTGAATGAAATACTAATAAATATATTTTTGACACAGTCCAAATATAATTTCAATTTAATTGTTTAGTCAGTTAAGTTTCGCCGCGTTATTTTATCTTAATGGAATACAATGGCGCTAGACACAAATTTTGAAATTATCATATCATGCCCTTTATGCCAAAACAATGAATGTGCATTTTAATAGTTTTGAGAAGATACGCTTTAAGTTTGAAAACCAATATAAAATTTAGCAAAATAATTTGTTTAAACTTTGTTTACTGGCTAAGCATTATAATTACGCAACTTTGCCCCAATTTTTAGGCCTTCAGTTACATTAACATTTACACAATGTTTTTATCTTCTACTATACAATGGTTAAATCAAAATATAAAACGAACTTTGGCTGTTGTCATATAGAGGGCAGCAAAAATTATTAATTTCTGGATTCCAGATTTGAGCGTTCTTGCGATGAGCGATTCCCGCGCTGCATGATTCCAGCGTTGAACGATTCAAGATTTGAATGATTCTACCGGCGCATTTTCCAGATTTGAATATTCCATATTTAAATGTTCCAGATATGAATGGCTTACCCTGTTTTACTGCCAAGGTAGTAAAATGCTTTCACTGCCTACTAGCCCCATTTTCCAAACCCGCACGAACAAGTAGGCTCGGAGAAACAATTTTTTTTTTTAAAGGGAGCGCAATTTTTCGTTCTTGCCCCGGGCGCCAAAACACCTAGAGACGGCCCTGATACTACAATGTACTATAGCACCGCAAATAACTTGCCCGCTGCGGGTAAGTTGCGGGCCCGCAGCGGGCCCGCTGCGGGCGAAAAACGTACGTGTGCAGCGGGCCATAGGATGTTCCATTAAAAAAAAAAACAAAGTTGCTTACCGGTGCGCAAAAAAAACGTCTGTATAGTTAAATATAATTTAAGGTGATGTAGTTAGTAAATGACAAAAATATTTTTGTTCGAAACTTATCACAAGACGAGATATTGACACGTTACTTTTTGACTTTTTGCACACACTGTATTTGCACTATAATTGTTGACTGTTTTGTTGTGGGTTCCAGTTCCACAAAAATACTAAAGAGAAACTGCTAGTTTTGTAGACATGTTAACAGTGCTTATTTCTGCATAATTATACTCGTATTAAAACATTTTATGTTGTAATTGTTAATGTCAACACAACATATTAAAATATCAATATCGAACATCAACATATTAAAAAAACGTACCGCAAGATTACCGCGCGTTGCTATTAACAAAATTGATGGCTAAATATCTTTGAAGTTGGTGTAAATTTTTTAATTTATTACATTTGGTTTCAAAAAAAAATCGTAACTGTTTCCCGCTTAGCCATTTTTTAATTTCAATGATTCAAACAGTTTTTTAATTCTTGTTTTTGCATATTACATATGTAACGAAACGGTTGTTAAACATTTAAGTGTTCAATTTTAACAATAAGACATTAAAACGGCGTTTGATGTTAACTGGTTCGTGAATACTTGTCTAATTAGTAAAAAAATGGGAGTCGTTGAAACGTTAAAAATAGTTTTCTAGTTTACAGGTAACAAAAACGTTAAGATTATTTAAAGGCAAACTCTTTCAAATATCCAATTTCTTATCTTAATGTTTGTTTATTAGTAAACTTTCGCTAAATGTGTAAGTGTATCGGAAGTTTCACGGCCTACTGACCTCGACATAGTTAGCTGGGAATAGTCCAATCATAGCGTTGTGTTCACCTTCATACCAGTTCTTGTCCACTTGTCTTCTAATGTAGATGACGTCTCCTTTGCGGAAGGTTAGTTCTTTGGAAGACTGACCGACGAAATTGTACAAGGCCCTAGCTATCAAACGATGTTCTGGTGATTTTGGACGGGGTTTCACTTTTGGTTTTTCTTCCGGAAAATCGTCGTATCTGGTTAAAGATATTGGTGATTTTTGTGATGGGATGAAATTATCACTGTGTCGGCGGTTGTTCATATCTTGCAGTTCCTAAAAAAGATGCTTGATAATACCGCGAAGTACATAACTGCGTCTAACTAAACTAGAATATCGATTTCTTTCTACACTAGTCGCATTTTAAATTAATTAAGAATTCGAGTAAACAACTTTTCAGAGAAGTAAGCGTTGATAGTAAGATACTTTTGCTCAAGAGTCACCAAAAAACCATTCACAATAAACCATAAAAAAGAAACTTAAAAAATAATAGTAAATAAGAATTTAAAAAATTCAATCTATATTTTTCAATTTAATTTAGGTATTAAAATAATAAAATAGCATTTTTTTTAAATCTTGGATAATTAGTTTACATGATAGTTGGTCTCCCGAAAAAAAAAATTAAATTTGTTGCATTGCTTTTTCGTAATTAATTGATTCCAACCTCTCAATCATAAAAAAATATATCTTTACTACATAATAAATAAGACACTAACAGCTATAATTTTCCACTAATTATTCATTGTATGTATCTGATAATCTCCTGCTACTTGAAGATAACATAGTTTAACCGTCTACTCATTTAAACAATGGTTAATTAAGAAGCATATTTTAGAGCATTTTTATTATAAAGCTTACTTATATGTTGGCTCCAGCATAATAATAGGCACAAAAGTTATACTCTGAATTAGTTAGCACATATTTTCACTGTAATTTAATTAACTGATATGGACGAAGAACCACATACTGTTTCAATTTGACTGCACGAAAGCAGAATTCAAAACTAACATATACATTCGTTTCTCTACTTCATATACTATGTTGTGGAAAATTGTGATAAACAGGGACACTTTCTAAAAAAGTAATCAAACAACTTAATGCTTCTATTGCTTCTAATAAATGCACACAAAGCATACATTATGTGTTTATGTTGATTGCACGTTCATTTATTATTTAATAATAACTCGTTTTGTCTTCAAAATTTTTGCTTTACGGTACTGCTTTCGTGAATCAATTAACGACACGCAATAATTGTTTTACTAAAGACTACAAAACAAATGTCCCAAAACGCTAGAAATTTGCATTTCATAAAATTTATTGTCGGCCAGTTTTATCACACTTTAACGTTTAAATGTAATTGGATCCCTTTTTTACCCTTTTCATCGTGGACAGTTTAGTTATTGCTTGCATTTATTTACCCCACTAATACTTAACGTGTACAAAATTATTACCTGTATGGATGTTACTCATAATTAAAAGTTAATTAACTTTTATCGAAATATACTGGGTGGTACAATGGGCCGGTTTAAATAGAACACTGTACTTTTTTATGTATTTTGAAAAGTAATTATTATTTTCTTTGTAAACAATATACCAAACAACTTATCAATTTAAAAGGAAAAACTAGTTCGAAGATGTATCCCTAAAATTGTTATATTGATATATTAGGAAACTAAAACACAAAAATCAGTGACAGGTTTGTAATCAGTTTATTGAACTGGTTTGTCATTCATTTTGTGGCAAATTTATTCGTGACGAAATAGTATCTATACATTTTTGCAATGTTTTTGTTAAAGCTAAAAAACGGATTTTTTTAAGGGAAATCATTAATTATCATCATATGTTTAGATAAAATGTATGGTGTTTTATTTAAAAATACGAAGTTTCATACTGTGTAACTATTGTTATTACAGAAGTCGGGAACCATAGTTGGCTTTGACGTAAATCGAAAGCTTAATTTTTGCGTTTTTCAAAAATATATGATTTGCTTATGGTTGCCATTTAAAATAAAAAAGTTAGATGTGATATATCGCTACTTATATGAGTAAAAGAAAATTAAACATTGCTCTCTTATTAAGGACAAAAAAACCATCCAAAAAATGTTTTGAAAGTTTTTCTCTATCTTTTCGTTTAAGCGAGATATTTAACATTTTTGAAAATTGTCAAAACTCGGTTTTTGGCTATATTTCGAAAATTAAAAAAGATATCAAAAATCTGTTTTCGGCAATGAATTTCTCTCGAAAAAAGAAATCGAGTCTACGTACTTAGTTTTTTTCTATCTCTGATAATAATCGAGATACCCTGTATGGGCATCGAAAATAGGCCACCCTGTACAGGGTTGTCCAAATTCGATGGGATTACATGGGTATCTCGTTTAATGTTCAATATAAAGAAACGGTTAAATTAACAAAAATGTGCAGTTTTTTGAGACAAACTCAGAACCGTTCAAAAATATTCTATAATAGGTTACATTAAAAAAAAAGTAAATTCATGTCATGCATTTCTACCGGCGAGTTTCATTATATTTTTCATTTAATTATCTAAAAATCATCCCCATACATTTTTTCGATATTTACAACAATAACGAAGATATGACATTATAAATACGACAACAAAAACAGTTTATTTCTAATAACTCAAAAACTGGAATCGATAGAATAATTTTGAATACGGTTTTGTTTTTTATCTTAAAAAACTGCACATTTTTGGTAATTTAACCGTTTCCCTACATTAAATACTAGCAAGTAGCCCGTCCTAGGACGGCTATATTGTATTTATAGATTACTATAATAACATAACCTTCATGCGTTACAGATTACTATAATAACATAACCTCATGATGACTGACTTGTAGCTATATTCATGCTTTACGTTACGTTACGTTACAGAGTCACAGAGTCAGCCAGGACTTTTATATGTATGATTAAGCGAGATACCCATGTAATCCCATCGGATTTGGATCACCCCGTACATATGGTTGTACCACCCTGTATACGTAAGGCTTCATGTTAATTGCGGTGCTTTTAACTGTTAAATTTTTATTGCTTTTATAAGTTTTGCTGCCACGTACGGCATAACCTTAAATATCTAATTAGTAATGTTTATAAATAGGGTGAAATTAATATTAAATAAACGTATACAAACCAAAATGGCAAAATAATATAATTTAAGGTAAAATAACGTGTTTGTCACTAAAAATGTGTTATAAAATAGAAAGCCACGGTACAAACCTTAATTAATCAAGCATTAATAAAGCTCCACACCCACATATAAACATTACTTACATCAAGTGATTCGCTAACCTGAAGATATTTTCGACGACGCTCTTCTTCGTACAACCGACGCATGTGATCTGCTTGCCTTTTGGCTAGCTCTTCTTCGCTCAAAGATTCCTTCACTTCTTGTCTTATCGGACTCCGATAATGTATTGTCACCTCGTTTTCGACATACTTTCTGGGCGATTCTATAAAATAAAAATTCGAATTATTCATTTATACGGTATAGTTCCAACTTTAATTTTCAAATATAAGAACAGAAGATACTAGTTTTGATAAATTATTTGATTATTTCAGTGATTAATCGGTTTATAATATAAATAAACCTAATTAAAAACAATCATCGCATTTACGAAGCACTTGTCGAAATGCAATACCAGTTGTAAGACTTTCGTCTCTTTATTAGTTGCGATCTGATGCAGGAAAATCTTTAAACGTTTGGCATTAAGACAATAAATACTTTGAAAAAATAATGGGCGATTTTAAATTAAGTGTAAAAAACGACTTCATATAAGCTAGCCAATTAAGCACTTAGTGTGCAAAACCAGTTTAAAGACTTCCTCTCATCATCAGCTAAAGACTTATTTATAAATACTATTTTGGCAAAAAAAAAAGATAAGTGATGTATAATTACGTTAATTTGTAATAATAAATGAATTACTTGAGTAATCAAACAATTTAATTAAGCTTATTTGTATACCTATTTAAGAAATCGAATATCATAAAATCTTAATTAATAAAATACAGATAATTATAAATTACAGAAACGCTAAACTTTCTTGTCTCACAAGTTTTGCATAAGGTGTGACATTTAAACTTTTTTTTCACGAATCGACAGCCTATTTTTTTGACAACTGATAAAATTAGAAATCACAATTTTTATGTAGTTGTTTATAATGAAAAATAATAACATTCATACATGCATATTTGTCTAAAACCAAATATTCGGAATCAAAACTTTTCTAAATAGAAAAATCTTTGAAAAAACAACAGAAGCCATCTATGTATAGCGTAATTCAAAGTCGAGGGTGACCATGGGATCTCGCTTTTTACTGAAGATAGAGGGTAGGTTTAAATAGGCAAAGTTGCTAAATTTTATGCTCAACTGTTTTAAAAAAAAATTGAAAAAATATTTTTGCTATAACTTTTTTATTTGTTTATTTTTTTAAATCTGTAAAAACTTTTACATGACCACTTTTAATTTTTTTCTTAATGGTGCCATCAATTTTTTGTTGTGCCGATTCCGTTTTGTTTTATAGGTACTAACTTTTTAATTTCTTATGGGCGACAAACTTGATTTTCATCTAGTTATTAGATAGGTACGTTGAATAAATGAAAACCTTTTTTTTCCACATAAATACGTTGTTTATGTAAATAACATAATCATGTAACACATTTTTGAAATCAGAAAAAAAGTTTTAGCTGACTAGATGAAAATCACGTGTGTCGCCCATAAGAAATTAAAAAGTTGGTACCTACCTATAAAACAAAACGGAATCGGCGCAGCAAAAAACTGATGGCAACATTAAAATTAAAATAAAAAGTGGCCATGTATGTAAGTGTTTACAGATTTAAAAAAAAATATAAGCAAAAAAGTTATAGCAAAAAAACGAAGTCATTTTTTCAGTTTTTTTTTCAATTTATTCAAAAATCTTTAAAGATATTTCAAATCTGTTTTGATATTATTGATGAGCATAAAAGTTAGCAACTTTGCCAAATTCGAACCTACCCTCTATCTTCAGTAATAAGCGAGATCCCCATGGTCGCCCTCGAATTTAAATCACCCTGTGTATCGAATAAATTTTTTTTTTTTAATGTGTTTACCATTTTCTAATTTGGTTAAGCTAATAATTAGCTAACTAATTTATTCAGACACTTTTACAAAACTGTCGCTTTTTGTTCATATATTAATTATACCTTTGTCGATTGCGAAAGAAATATATGTTACGTCTTTTTGTTCTACTAAAATAGTAACTGAAGTTAAACGTCACAAATCCATTGATTTATAGCTTTCGCGTGCAGAATAATAATAATCTTTCAGTACCATGAACAAAAATTTAACGTTTCATAAAATAGTCATAATTTATGTCTTTTGGTATGCGCCGATAATATAAATTTACGCTAAAAAGTTTCTACTTCGACTTTATGCATTGTACTACGATCGCGTTAGTTACGGTATTTCATGTAAATTATGGTTAGCGCGATGTCGTACAAATAACATATTCCTGTTTAATTTAAAAAAAAATAAGGTTTATAGAGATTTTTGCTTTAAATAACAAAATTATAGGGGTGCGATAGTCAAACTAAATCACCCCGTATAATATTTTTTGTAATTATATTGTTCTTATACGAAGTGGACAAACGTTACATTTTAGTTTTTACATTTTTTTAACATTAAAAAAATCATTGAACCCCAATAAGAACCGAATATTTATTTGTTGTTTAACCGGTTACCAATCGTTAGAAAATTAAAAACCATAAATCGAAACGAAAACCGAAAAGTTAAAATGTACTGAACCGGTAACCGAAACTAAACCTTTATTTTTTACGGTTCGTTGCCCTACTTTGAAAACATTAAAATTTTATCTAGTGATAAGTGTTAACATTCAATATTAACTTCTCCCATCACTAATAATATGGACGTAACAATCATACATATATACGTAAATACAAATAATTCTATAAAACGACAAACAGTTTAAACGCATCTAATTTCGTGCATTAAAATAAATTTAAATAGTAGGTAAATTTCACATTCTTTTTATCGCTAAGGAAGCTCACAACCGCAAACTTAATTCCAGAAAAAAAAATTGTTACTATAATACCTCGAATGCATTTATAGTTACATTAAAATTGAACATCTTATTAAACATTGATGTAAGTAAGTATATGCAAACATCATATTTCTAACAGAAATACTGGCATCATTTTGTCAAGTACCTTCATTAAATTTTTGGAAAGGTTAATAAGCCTATTGGAAATTTTAACTCAAAAAAATGGTACGTTCAACCGTGTGGTAAAATGTTAAAAAAATAGCTTTTTGCTAGGTAAAAATAGATTTTGGCTTGACGTGCAGCATTCTAATTAACATAATTATTTTTATAATTAATAAGCAATTACCTATAAAATTAATTGTATTTTTATAGAGCTAATGACGCTCTTCGTTTTGCAATCATCTACATTTTCGTGTTGAGCAATTATGGAAAATTGAACACGAAGTAAATATAATGTAAATAAGTGTTACAATCCATTTGACACACACACAATGTTAATATAAATTTAATCTATCAACAGCTAATCTAAAAAGCAAATTTATGTTTAAAAACGAAATTTTAACGTATAGTTACAACCATAAGCAAACAATTAATAGAAGACAGCAACTATAAGTTTCAAAACACAATAAATTATTAATCTACAGGATCTGATCTAACGAAGTAGTTACTTCTTTATCACTTACATGGAACAGTAGCACTATACATTAAGTTAACTCATAAAACAGTACTAGGTAACGTTATATAAACTTTTTATACACGATTTCAAATTGTCACTTACTATAACAGAGTTCCCGTAAAGTCTAAATTTAACTTGCAACGTGGCCGTCACTTTGTCGTTATACTAAATGATCTGAAGTTACGCTTAACAAACTTAATATATCGACGATGTTTACAAGTTAAATTACTGGCTTTAATTGATACAATTATTTGTATAATACTTCTGTTAACTTTCCAATCATGGACTTCGAGACTATTTATGTACAAGTTAAACTGTCTAACGCAGCCAGCATATCGTGTATTTGTGCTAGCTCGTCCCTTAGACAACTAAAACGCTATCAAAATGAATACATTACCCGTCAAAGTCAATAAAAGTTTGAAACAAATAAAATGTTTTGACACAAACAAACAAAACTCTTTATTGCCCGCATAATGTGACTTCTCATGAAACTGTATAATATTAATTGAAATGAACTACTGATCTACTTGTTCGTAATTCAATTAATTATTTAATGATGGGCATAAAATTAATTGTGACTGTTGCCAATTTCCATTCACAATTAGATAGTTTCTTCTATTTTATACAATTCATTACACAAATTTTTAATGTATATATGTAACAGTATTGAAAAGATGTTTGCATTTATTTTAAAGCGGAAAGAATTGTCAAGCCTGGAGGCCGGATGAAAATTGGTTAGAGCGGCGCGAGCCGGAATAAATTAAAATAAGAGGCATGTAAAAAATCACAGATTTTGAAGGCAAGTGGACAGGTTCTCAAGAATCGTCCCTGGGTGTTTCATAAAACGAAACAAAACTTTTGTTCCTGTCATGAAGCGGAGTTTGCCGATTTTTGGTCCAGATCAGACTGGAAATATAAGGATTTAAAGCAATAAGAATTAATTTTTAACAAGAATTCGAACCGAACTGGTACTGGAACGAAACGTTGCTTTTTTATGAATAGTGAACCGTAACTGAACCTTCAATTATCAAATCGCGAATAAGACGGACCCAGTGTAAGTGATGGATACATTTGAACATACACAGTTAAAAATCGACCGGTGTTCATAGACTTGAACACATTTGTGATATGTATTTCTAAAGGAATAACACTGATATTAGATACTTAAACTACTGCAAATGACCAAAACACACAAACTATATCAATATTAGCAGCAAAACGTCTCTGAATTGAAAGAAAATTGGTCAGGTTGTCTAATAACTTAAGCAATTTATATAGAGTTTTCATAAAAATGTGTAAATTTTTAGATATTTTGAATCTAAACCGGAGCAAATTTAACCAAATTATTTGAACAGATTCAATAAATCCAAAGGTAATTTATCTGTAGAAATGATCGAAGTTGACTACTTAAATATTAATCAACTCAACCGTTATTTTTTTGCGGTACAGGCCTTAAAATTTAATCAATTTACAAAATGAAATGTTACTTTTCAAAATTTAGGGACGTTCGAATGTTTTATATTTAATGTTTATTAATGAAGCTTTGTGCAAATGAACAAAAGTGGTATTGCACCAATTAGCACAGAGTTATATCCGGTTTATCGATCAATCAAATAATCAGAGGGTGGAGTAATGTGTTGGTCGGGTTTGTAAACAAAATGTGTTTGTATTAAATGTAACGACCTATCATATATTTTACGGAGGTAAACATATAGATTTAGGTTGATGGTGTTGATATGCCATTTATGACGATGAAACATAAATAATATTGTATGACCCTACACAAAACAAAATCGACAACGTTAAATGAAAACCAATTGTAAAGCTACATCGAAAAATACTTGCTAACACTGTTTTATTCTGTTATTTTTTAAGGATATAATTCCAATCAAAATAAAAGTAGAAAGCAAAAAAACCGTTTATTTGTTCGTAACAATTCCGGAATTTATGATGAATAAAATGTTAACATCTTGTATTGAACGTAGATATAATTTTTTAATTGCAATAATAATTACTCAACGGTATTTTAAAGGAATAAAAACCGGAGTTAACAAGTTTTGTGAAACTTTGTCGAAGCATAACCACGAGACAGGTAAAGGTTATGAAGGCGTCGTCCTGTCTGTGTTTTAGGATTTGCAAAGGTTAAGGAAAACAATGAAAACACAATATTTCAGTGTAATAAAAATAACTAAGCAAATAAAAGAATTATGGTATCGAGTATCCTTTAATTAACTCTCAAAAACAAAGTATGACAGCTTTATTTACTTTTAATAAAATACAAGGCATGCCCGGTAAGGCCTCGTATAGTACCGATAATATAGATAGAATTAGTTTAATACTGTTTTACAAATAACGTACATATGCGAACATTAATACATATTTTTCTGTCAGACATTGAGTATTAGGTAACATTTCACAGGTTTCATTATTATAATTTTTAATGGAAAATTCAAGTTTTTATAACCGTGATTACAACAAAATCGGCGGTAATTTTAATTTAAAAACAATTTAGCATATTGATTTATGGTTCACTTAATAATTTTATTTATAGAACATTCATATTTCATTCAACCTTACCTGCAGCACAAAATGAAACTGTTTGGTTGCGCATTACTTTATTTACTGATTATCGAGCTGAGCTAAGCATAACAAGCTAGTAATTACGTAATATAACGTTTAATAAATATTGTTATAACAACTAAAATAAACAAACCTTTAAGTTGTCCTATTTATAGATAGAGAGATTAAAAGAAAAACTGTTTTGTGCCACAGAGTTGTAAAAACGAAACTTTTCCTCCAAAAATCGAACTTAAACAGTTTTGCACTGAATTTAACACTAAAGAAATTGCAACACCATTGTGGTCTAAAATTAGCTCATACGCTTCAATGTACCAGCTAGTAATGAAGTTATTCATAAAACACCGGTAATTATGTTTATCTTAAACAAATATTAATGTGGTCTTATTAATTAGCAATAATTAATAAACATGAGGGAATAAATCACTTTAACATCGTAATTAGCGGCTTCTTAATAAAAATATAAGCCGCATTAAAAGTTTTTAGCTATCGACGCAGTCAGTTTTTTCTCATTAAGGTGTTCATGTATGAGATCATACGCAGTAAAAGTTTTAATAAAAAGTTATAATTGGTACGAGTTACAATATTAAAGTAAAATTTTTTCATTACACGTAGCCACACAATGTTTAAAATACATCCATTCACAACAATTTGAAATATATTTTAAATTCTCATTAAACAAATTACATTTATTGTTATCAATCATTTCGAATTAATTTTTACTGCAGCGAATTATTATTTTAAATATTAGAAGTAATTATTAAAAGAGTAAATAATAATGATATTCAATGACTTGCCCACACCTTAAAAAGGGCTATTGATACAAAAAATTAATTAATATAATACGTTTTTGTAAGCAAATTAGGGTAACAATATTGAAACGAAGTGAACTATAATTTATATGAAAATTGTTCCTTCCTCATCGACTTTTTCTGCAAAATGGTTGATCGCGAAAAGATAAGAAAAACAAATATCCGAGGGATGGTTTAAGAATTTTAACATTTATTTTCTTACAGTAAATATTGTATTTTAAATATTTGTTGCTTACGTAATGGTACATGCAAATCACTAACACAAAAACGCGTTATTACCATCAGGAAATGCATGTTGGTTTGCAACTTAAAAATAATTTTGAGAGCAAATATCGGGTTACAACTAATTCCGTATACATTTTTAAAAATTGTTTTTAGAAGTACCAAGTTTAGATATTATAACATTTGAGTTCTAAATGGCCACATATTGCACATATTAAGCGCAAATTTTCACTTCCGGTTAAAGCGTCAGTCAATTTTAGATTTTTAAAGTAGCACCCCGTTTATATTTTATAAATATTTTTTAATACTTCATAAAATTATAAACGATATTTCGCAAGTAGATTTTTGTGTTATATAATTGCGAAAAAGTGGAAAATGTTTGTGCTTTGTCAAAGTGAAAAAGAAGTTCTCGTAAAAAAATTGTTTTTTTTAGGAATCTTAATTTTACGGCTGTTTATATGTATATTATGAAAAATCATGTTAATGAAATTATGCAATGGAAATTAAATTACACCAAATAATCAAAATGAACTCCTGCTGTTAGGTAGGTATGTATTTCTAAAGTTATTTTAAATCCTAAAAATAAATAGATTTTCCATTTTTTTTTAATTATAATTTTGTTTTGAAATAATATCTGTTGTAAGTATTTCGAGATATTAAAGGGTTTGTATTTTAGTCAATAGAAAATAACTTATGAAGTTTACTAGTTTTGACCACCTTTCCATGAATTTAAATGTATGTAAATTCGTTAAGCAAATAATTTTTTTTTAAATTTTTGTATGATCCAAAAATGGACTTGCACCATTGTCATAATAATAAAAAAGTAAAAATCATTAAATTTTAATTATTATAATTTCAAGTTCACGTGAATTACGCTAAGATTTAGTCCGGGTTTGTTCATAAATAAGAACGAGAAAGAAAAAATGTATATTGTTTATTCCAAACATATATTTACTTTTGGAAATAAGATCATGCTTATAAGTTTTTCTGTGGCACGGTTTTAGTTCTTAGCTTATCCAGACTACGATAATTAGACTTTTTCATTATAAATGATGGGGCAATGCTATTTACTATTGAATTATTGTTTGGTAAATGTATATAAATGTTTAAAAATTTAAACAGTCAATTTTCTCTAAATAAAACGTTTACACCAAATTATTTCTTTTCTTCTCTGAACTTCTTCTATTGACTTATACCACTTTAAAATAAACGGTCCATATATCGTTGTAATGAGAATTTTATAGGTAATTCGAATATGGAAAATGTACAATTTTTTTTTTATTGTTGCGAACGAAAACGAATTGTACGCATAAAATGTACAACATATGTTTTTACAAAAAATGGCATTCCTAAAAACAATAACATTTTTTGTATGAGATTAATTTTATTATCATAAAATGTTAGGTAATAATGTAATCAAAAATTCAATCATTTTTGTATACTTAGACTAACTGTATGGTATCGGTCCATATACAAGAGGTATATTGTGTATAGTGTGTCTATGTAAGGCTGTTTCCTGCTGACGGGCACTATGTGCTGGCGGTTTCCTGCGGAGATGCGCTTCCATGGCCATCATGATACATGCAGCTTCGTATGCAATTCGGTTTTTACATTAACACGCATGATACGCCACATCAACTTTGCACCTTGCACGAAATCGCTGCACACACACGCACTTTTTACATGACACTGTCCATAACTTCAGATAGTCGCGATAACAATATTTTTTTATCTTATCTTCCCTTTATGTTCGAAAATATTTGAAGTCGTCACATTTGATAGATCGAGAATATGCAACGGAAATAATACACTTTTCGCACGTAATTCCGCACCTGTTCGATAACATTTCGTCGATAGTTTATGGCGTTGAGAGTGCATTAAATTTGCAGGAACGAAGTTGTAAAACTTTCACGGTTAATGGCGCTACCCAGGTGTAAGAATGCGGCGCGTGCCCGCGAGGCCCCCGTAGCGGGCCCAAGGACTACGCCGTTGTAGCTCGCACACGACTGTTGCCTCCAGCGGTAACTTAATTAAATGAAGTGCTGCATTAAGACAATGCAATACAATAGCTCACCGCCTTACCTGTGCGCTGATATTGAGGACGCGCTTGGGAGAAATCGCGATATTGTCGATACTCCGTAAAAGATAAGAAAGCAGGACGAATCAATCGATTCATGATTAATTGCGGATTTATTGGCAGCTTTTTATGAGCATTTTCTAGCTAATTAAGCTGTTAATTAAAAGTTGTAGCAATTAATGACTGCGAATGGTTTTCCAACGTTTTGTGTACGTGCAAACTTGCTAATATTGTTTTCTGCAAAATGATTACAAGTCGGTGGAAGCTATTGTGTGACAATCCCAAAATCGATAGACTTGCACTGAATTCAGTAAAACTATCTTGAACTAATAGCAGTGAGCAGGGTGTCCCCAATTCTAGGCTTAACATAAAGATTACGCGTATATTAGGAGCTACGGAGTCGGTTGAATTGGAGTAATTTGGTGCTGAATTGCAGTCTGATAAAAAATACCATCGCAATAGTTCTAAAGTTATTCACAAAAAAATAAATTTTTATGCTTTTTCTTCTCTCTTGGAGAAATTTTTTAAAAAATGTGAACACATTCCTACCAGCAACATTTTATTCTCTATACGTTGATGTAATTAGGTTTTATATCAGACGTTTAAACTATTTTAAATCACTTTTAACTTTGTTATTTCTTATGGGCTCTACATTGGATTTTGGCTTCAGAAGAAAGTACAGAAAATCCTGAATACAATAATATAACATGCAATAGGCGAAATTTTAAAATTTTAAAACACAAAAATAAACAACATTGCCATGAATATAAAACCCACTTAAAATGTAAGAAAAGTGCTAAACTTCTCCAGTGTCGTTTTATTTTTTTGTACCGTGAAATGGGGTGAAATTGATCATATAAAATTTTCAAATTGGTATAACTTTGTAAAACAGTATTTCATAATCGGTTTTTTATGTTGATGATGAAGTATATTCGTGTGTTAATACATTTTCAATATTGCAAAAATTATATAGTGCTTTTTTTATCACAAAAAAACGCAATAAACCTCATGATCAACTTTATACTTGGTTTGGGGTCACTTTGATCAGTACTTGAATTCTAGTGCAGAAACATTGAAAAATGAAATACACTGTAAACAATTCAACCCCTGTTGAAGTTCATTAGCTCAAAAAAAAGTTTTGTTGAATTTTCATATTTGGTGTGAGATTGATCACATGTATAAGAGTGATTATAATGCGATGCTTCATTATTTTATTAACTGTTTATTTCAATAACGCTTATTAAATTAATTCGTTGTAAAACATAACACATTTTCTATTAACAATATAAAATTTAAGGTGACGCCCATGATATTTATTATTTAAAGTGCCGTTCGGAATTTTATTCTGCTTTGCAGCCTTTTTCAAGATCCAGCCATCGTCAATAACTTTCTGCAAAGCATTTTCAACGGATTGTTCATCGTAATATCTATACTTGGGCGCCCCTGGCTTTTTTTTATATGCTGTTGGCTATTTAAATATCTGAAATATAATTGGTAGGATATAAAACGCTATTATTATCAATAAATTAAGGTAAAGCAATAATATTTCTCTCGATAGACTGAGTCATATTTTTTTACTCAATGTGAAACCTTCAAAATTGACGATTAATATTACGCCATAATGGTGATCAATTTCGCCCCATGGTGGTGATCAGTTTCACCCCGCGGAACAAAAATTTAAATAGCAATCTAACCTTGAACGTTAACTCTGAAAAGAATGGCAAAATTGGCGGTTTTATTAAGTCGGTATTACGCGCGCCAAATTCGAATATGCATAATTTGGAAATGGTTATCAAAGATCAATTTCGCCCCGTTTTACGGTAGTAATTATTACGATTTTATAATAATCCTGTGTATCATTGTCTTAAAGAGGGCAGTAATACTGGGTATTTTATTTATTAGAAATGGGCCCGTTTATACTCACTTTAAAATATTTAGTTTTTCAGTAATAATTTTCGTCATGTAGTAGAAAATACAACTAATTAAAATATAATCACCCATCAAATTTATTATCATGATTTTTATAATTTGATGTTACAATTTCGTCTTAAACTTATAATATACAGGGTGTTTCAGACCACCCGTACCAGCACTTTTATTCGAATATGCGACGTCTAAAAAAGATGGGAAAAAATGTTCATCACAAAAGTGCATATGTAGAATTGACTGACGATATAGCGGTTTTCGTGATTAAATCCGGAAGTAACTTTAAAAACTTAAATAGAACCGTCCGGTTTTTATTGCATAATTGGAAAGATATTTAATAAAAAAACACTTTTTACTTTACTCATTATTTATGTTTCCAATAAACCAACGTTTTTAAAAATTTGTCCAGTAGAGACAAATATTAATACAAAATATTAATATACAACATAACCACTTTACGATGAGATAAGCATTGGAGGCACATGAAATTAGTAAAACACGAAAATTTTAATGTTTTGAAAATGACTTATTGTACTGGCAAAATGTTAAGGCTATATCCACTAAAATTAAACGGTACGACATTTATAAAGGCAATAATAAATTCTCTTTTCCGACGACCACTATGTAAAGCGAGTAATTTCGCACGACTTACTACAACTGAAAATGACAAATTGCGCATGACACTGGAAATTGTGTGCAAAATGCACTTTGCACACAATTTCCTGCACTTTGCACACAATTTCCGCTACTTTACACACGCTAAACGCGCTGTCAAGCAAATCTAACCTCACAAGTGTCAAGTGTCACCAACGTCAAAAAAATGTTATTTTCACAACTTTTTTGCAGAATTAATGATTATTTGTCTGACTGGTCGTCGGAAAAGCATAGTGTACAATATACTATTTTAGATTACTTGGTTTACAACATTTGTAATAAAAATAGTAATAAATTTAATTTGATGAATTTATAAAAAATTATTGAAACGTGAAAATCCCGTTATCTATTCAAACCATTAAGTATTTATTTATTTAGTTCAACGCATAAAAGATATACCGTTAAATCGCATTCTGTTGTATTCAATTTAACGTTCACATATTGTCACGAACGACATATTTAATAATTAAGACACGAATGTAATTTAGTCTACCTACAGACACTTACGGCTTTTGTTTTATAGTAAAATACTATCATAAACATTATATTGTCACAATTTACAGGAAACTTAAGTAAAGAAGCTGTAGTTAGTGACTTCACTAATATAATTTTATAATCTGAAGAATTTGGTGATTTAAGAGTATATTACATTACAATAATACCCTACAAAAAGATTCAGATAACTACAAATTATAACGTGATTAATTTTGCTTTTCAATTGGCTCGAATTTATTGTGCAGGTACATCAAACACTTCATACTAGAGGTCAATTAAATAATAAGGTAAAATACCTGTTTCGAAATGCCTGACTCGATGAGGTCCTTTTGGTGGTGGCGGCGGAATTTCTGGTTCTATACAGTAATGCAAATACGTAAACATATGGCTAAACATGCTGCACTTCAACAAACCAAACAAAAACAATTCACTTTTCTACTAAACATGAACTTAGCAAAATAACTGAACTATTCTTAACATACATATGTATAAAATTAATAATTTACCAAAAATATTTACAAGTATCAAATTTCTTTTTTAATATTTTTAGGCCCAACAAAATTTTTGCTCTGGGATATGAGTGTTTCATTTTCACGTAATAAAGTTATTATTCTGCTATATTATATTGTAAAAAGATTAGTAGTTATGACATCATGTATGAATTATGTAATAGAGAATTATAGTGATTGGTTTTAAGAATTTATTTTTCTACAAATTTTAATTTCAAGTGCAATGAACTACGTCAGAAAGGTGTCGTCTATCTACAGACTTTTATATTTTAAAATACAACACCTTTAAATGTAACCGAGGGTCGGGTAGATAATGCGGGCATGGGGGAAGACCACAGTTTGTACCTTGCGGTTTCATATCTCGGGCACGGTGGCTGATAACGACCTACTGGTTGATGGACGCTGGGATTAAAACGCTGCCACGACATTCCGTCTTCCGAGAGTCCTTGGCGCCTTTTAAGAATAGGAGAGGGTTTGCGATGTGATCGAGGAGGTGAGGTAGATTTAGGGCGACCCCAATCTTTCTTAATATTTGATGCGGCACATGAAATAAAAGAAGATTCAGGAGACGATAACGAACGAGTATTATCTTCGATCTTTGGATACTTGTGAGCTATCCAAGATCCAGCAAGGTATGGCGCTATATCACGCAACTCCTGTATATTTGGAGATGATGTAAACATATGACCCAAAAGAGATATATCACGATCGGGAGAATCGAATCTTCTCCGTAACTTTTCTACTTCTCCTAGCGGACAGCCCAGCAAACTCGCCAATTCTTCAGTACTTTTACGATAATCCTGATATGATGAAGCGGATTTTTTAGGGTATAAAGAGGCAATTTTGCTTATTATGTTAATGTGAGGCATAAAACGGTCTTCGGCCCGCAGATACACGGGAGAAACTACGCCGCCTCTTCGAATTCTGCTCCTTCCTCTTCCAGCAATCCACGGATACTCGTATTTTCTTCGTAAATGATCGACGTCTCCCAAATGTTGACCAGGTATTGACACTTGGGTTTTTCTGTAAAGTTCAGGATTGCTTCTTACACGTCTCGGTTTGAATGTTAATTGATTGCTGTAAAAATCGCGTAATATTTGAAATTTGTCTTTCAGCTGATGCATGCTTTCAATTTCAACGCCTTTTTTGTATACTTTATGGCTTGGAGACGGGCTCCTATCGACGGTAAAATGATTGATAGCCATGGAAATGTTTTCTCCTTTAGATTTGCCAGTACTGTCATATTCTTGGGATTGGGAAGTCGACAACTGCATTGTTGGCAAAGAATTTGTTGCGTATGTGTTTTGACTACGTTCTCCAAATAATTCCTTTAAATCCTGATAAGACTGTGACGAACTTAACTTTCTCGGTTTTTCGCTGTGTTCTGATACAACCGTTTCTCTGCATTCTTCGTCTACATGGCCATTTGCTGGTCGGTAAATGGTGGGTGTGTAAGGTTTTGGTTCCGCTACACGTTCAAAATAATGAACTTTTTTTTGCACTTCATCCTTGTTACCTACGAAGATGACTGTTTTGGTAGATTCGTCAGTGCTTCCACTTTCTGTTTCACTTGCTGTGGGAATTTTGTTAGTAACATCTGTTGATATTAAGGCTTTTTTTGGCTGCTCCCATTCTTCTATAGTAGCGTAAGTACCATTTTTAGGACTATCTTGTTCTGCTAACAATACAACACGATCATTATTCTTATCCATTTTATTTTTATCATCTGCCAGCATTAGCTCCGCTTTCAATGATTTCTCATTGCGAGGTTCTTTAGTAACGGTTAATGAAACTGGTGCTTTTTGTCGTAGAGACACGCGATTTAACACTTCTTTACTTAAGCTTTGGGACATCTTTTTTTTATCATTTTCAGACAGTACAAGACTTGTTGACATAGACTTTGTTGGATATGGATCGACTGGTGTTTTACAAGCACGTTCAGATGTATCAGAATTTCTTCGAATGCTTAACGATGGTTGGCGAAATATTCTGCTATCTGGGGAAATATCAATACTGTAATCTTGTGGTGGCGCTGGATGTTTTCTATGACCATTTTGGCTGTATATTTCTGTAAGTTGACCCTTTAAGATATTTACCTGCTCGGATGACAAACTACTCCAAATTCGGCTACCAATACCATGAGTCAATAATCGTTCGCTATCTATTTTTTTCTGGCGTGTTGTAATAACTCTTCCTTCTGATTGCGAACGTTTTTCTACCATACTAGAAGCTAGGTCTACAACCGAATTACCACGCCAAAACGGCTTATATAACCCTTTTTTATAAATGACTTCGTGTTCTTTCAAATAGTCTTTGTTATAATCTGTTGTGATCTTTTCAAATGTGTCTTTTATATTTTCAACGGATTTATCTTTAAGCCTCAATCCTCTGTCTAAATCTTTTTTCCAGCGATAACTGCGAACGTCTTTTGGGCGAAATATAAATCCTTTTTCTTTTTCGTCATCTTTAAGTTTAAGATATAAAGTTTTTAATTCTTTCTCAGCTCTTTCTCTTACATGAACTTCTTTCCAGCGGTCATAATCAATAATTTCTTCTTCGTTCCTCCTTCTTGGTCGCAGTTCAGTAGATGAAGTTGTACGTTCTAGTTCACCCATTCGTTCTATCGTCGAATAAAACTTATTTAGTTCTTTAAATTTGTGACATCTTAGAGGTGAGTGTAATAGTTCAGTTACATAAGTTTTATGCTCGTATTTGTTCAAGTCATGAGGTATATCAGTAAAACTGCAACTGTTTGTTAAACTGGGGGGAGCGCTGTAATTTTCATATCGTCTGTCTGCGTCACCAGCACTACGTGATCTAACAGATTTTATTTTAAGTTCTGACGCTTGTTTCAAGTTTTTAGTTTGGGTTATTTTACGACTAGATGGAGAACGAATCACAAGGGGCGGCGGAGAAGGAGGTGCACGTAAAGTTTTGTGTTCCACTTTTGGGGAAACCGGTCGTTTTGTTTCGGAGAAAAACAATTGCGAAGCACTGCGATGAATATTTTGTGTATTTGTATCGCTTTTGTCAATTATTGAAGACAGAGAAATATTGGAACCTTTGATGTTATGATAATCTGGTTGCTCTAAATTATATCGCGTATAAGGAGAAGGGGGGCGAATATTTTCGGTGAATATTAATCTTGTTGTAGGACTAACACTGCGACTTTGTTTAATATTGCTTCTCCGTTCTATTGCTGGAGATACAGGTCGACTTGTTTCAGTTAGTATTATTTTCATGGATGGACTTGGACTTCTTACAAGTTCTCTTACAGCGATTTTTTTCCGCTGTTCAATTTTAGGTGAAACTGGTCTGATTGTTTCTGAAAATATCAACATCGGTGACGGACTTGTAGTTCTTTCTATGTGCTTCGATACATTTTCTTTGGATGGTTGTCTTCTAATTATTTTAGGAGATAATGGCCTACTAGTTTCAGTAAGTACAACTTTAGACCGAGGGTTTATTACTGTTTCTTGCGTTGTTTTAATAGGTTTTCGGCGAGTATTTCTCCTTTCAACCGTTGGTGATATTGGTCTACTCGTTTCTGTGAAAAATAATTTTGGCGGCACACTTGAACTTCGTTCTTTTACACGAGTTTCGTTATCATCATTTAGCGAGGTGTCTACTAACCATGTTACGGATTTCGGACTTGTAGAACGTGAACGAACCATAGCAGCATCTAAACTCTTAAATTTAGAATCACTGACAGGTTTTGTATGATTTAAATAGATTTGTAGCGCCCCAATAGTAGGTTCAGAAAATGAAAATCTGTTTCTTTGCAGCCATCTCATTTTTTCTCTTATCCAAGAGCTTGAAGGATTAACAGATTCAACCGGTGGAGAGTGCAAGTTTCGCAAAAATAAGTGTTGAAAAAAGGAATCTGTTTGAACAGCTTCCCTTTGTTTTTGTATTGATTCTTGCGTAATGTTTGGAAAAGTATCAAATTCTCTTTCATGTTCTTCCATCTCACGCAATTTTTTAAGCATTTCAGAGCCAGCTGCTCTTCCGGCGCATTTTTTATTTTTTTCTGCACTCTTAGCTTTAAGCTCTTTTACTTTAATTTTCTTTTCCTTTTTAGCAATTTCGCCGTTTAATTGATCCTTTTTTGATTTCTTTAATTTTTTACTGTCTTGCTGTTCTTTAGCAGATTTTTGTTTGCTATTTTTGTTTAACGAAAATGCGCTTGAAATTTTTGCGGCAGATGAACTTTTATACAATCTGGGGGATTTCAAAGAATCCAATGATGTGTTATGTGACCTCAGGGATGAAGTTTTAGATTTATCCGATACGGATGATGGGCAAGGAGATGGGGTTGTGGTTCTAATTCTGGACGTTCTTGTTTGTATGGGAGTTGTGGGTAGAGACAATGACGATCTCGATAACTTTAATAATTGTCTGCCATTTTCGCTGATACCTACTTTAATTGGTAAAGACTTTTCACTGAAGGATGATTTTAGCCCGTTCTTAACCGAAGAATATAAGGCTGAACTTTTCTTGTATGTTGTACCTGGTGGTACAGTGTTATGAGATAAAACTGCTCTTTTAACCTCGGTGGGAGAAGATAAATCATCAGATTTTCCAAGCTTGGTGTGTTTAGTTGTTGATAGTTTTGGTAAACTTAGATTAAACGTACTTTCTTTCGATTTTGGACGAGTACTGGTTTTCATGTATTCTGATCTTAGAGGAACATTAAACTCCTTACGCGATGTTGTGATTGGACTTGCTGAGAGTGAACGAGCAGACCGATAAGTGGGTGACATTTTTTCTCTTTTTGGTCCTACAGAAGTTTTACTGTTCACTTCTTTAAAGCTCGATTTTGGATCTCTGCTGGTAGTTAGCGTTGAAGTTACGTTAGATTTTAGCGAGGGAGATACGGTAACGGTTTTTGTAATCTTAATTTTCGATTTTGATTCACTACCGCTGCCTTTTCGTGATAGCGAGGGCGATAACTTGTACGTTATTTTATCTCTCAATAATTTAACTTTATTTTTATTAATGTCGGAAGTCGAAGTAAAGCAGGTTTCGTGTCTTTTACTCGTCGGTGATTTTTCAGTGCGTAATTTCATAGTGGAAACTAATCTCAGGGTGGAATTATTTCTCGAAGAACGGCGTTTAGGGGGGGAGGGAGGGGTCGGAGATAACTTCGGTAAGTTCGTAGGTGACGCTGACGAGGGCGCAGTTCTTTTATATGATGCAAACACATTGGGCGGATGTGGAGGGACATTAACAGGATAGCACAATACCTGAGTTTGAGGTTTAATATTTTTGTGAATTCTGATTCGTGTTAATGTTGGGGATATTGGAAAATATTCTATTTCCAAATCGTCTGCGAAACACAAAAACATTTAATTATAATGGGTGTAAGTTTAAAGATTCATCCATTAAGAGGGTGACTTGCGTGACTTAACATTAGCTCCGTTTGATTGCTGAAAATTGTGTATTGCTGTGATAAAGTTTGTGAATTATTAAGAATAGTTCAGTCGCTTAGTTTTAATCGAGAAGCAATGTATTAATCATGCACAACAAACCTTTTTCATTAGAAGTAGAAACCCCGTACCGTTGTTAGATGTACCAACACAATACATAAAATAAACCGTTATGTACAAGGAGTCAAAGATTAGTGCTTAAAACTGTGTAATTAGTACCTTCACCTTAAAAATAATTCACTAAAAGTAAATAAAGCATTCTACTACAGTTTAAATTCGTTCTTACCTTTTGGACGTTCTGGGGCAAGTTTTCTGAGACCTTGTAGGGGCACATCACCTCCTTTTTGTATGACTTTATAAGCTTCTCTTTGCTCCAAAGGACTCAGCTGCTGAATGTTGTCTTCGCGTCGCCGAAATACTAGAGTTGAGTCGCTTTCATAACCAGATTCTTTTAATGCTCTGAAAAATTAAACATTTTGATAAAATACAAAATTATTGTCAAGTTTTTTTTTATTACACAGGGTGTTTCTAAAGTATTGCAAATAATTTCGAGGCGATTTCTTATCGAAAATTAAAGGGGGTCTTTCATATACATTTTTTTCCCTAGACATCTCCTTACGGAGTTGCACCCCCCTAATCGGGAGCGGGAAAATTAGGTTTTTATTTCATTTCTCAAATTTGGATAAATGTAGGAGAATGAAATTTGGTAGATATTTTATACTTATTAAAAGGTTTCCCATATTATTATTTTCAATCATCTCCCACCTTCACAGGGAGTTGAAAAGTGCGACCCCTGTTGGTTTTTTAATTAGAACCTTTTGGCGAGTTGAAATTTTCAATTTAAAAATATTTTTTTAAAGCTTGATTTATTTGGATTTTTTTTTTAATATTTAGTTTTTCTCGTAAAACCTACCGTGTTTGAGTAAAAAATAAAATAAGTAAACATGCATCGTTAAATATTCCAATATAAAACGATTCACTTTCGTGGTTACCATGGTTTGTTTATGTTCAGGGTGGTCCAAATTCGATGGGATTGCATGGGTATCTCGGTTAATATTTAACTCTTTCAAGGGCAGGAAAGGTCATGCAAAAAAAGACCTAGAAGGGCAGAAAAATTTTATTTGAAATTTTTAACAATAAACTGAATTTTACTATTTTCCCATTCTTTACATATAATGTTTGCTACAAAAAAAAATAATTTAATAGTTTATTACATAATTAAACCTAATTATTAATAGGTGGTACAAATTTTAGATCACCAAAAAAATTCATGCGCTGTTTATCAAACGTCAAATTCACGTAAATTTCGTTATATTATTCATAGTTAAGCTATAAATGAACTAAACTATTAGTGTTATAAAAAAAAAATGAATTAAAAAAAACTTATTTTTTCTTAAATTCATACAATAAAATAGACACTACAAATACCGTAAAAAGTGTTTTATTTATTTGAATTTGCCTTTTTAGTTTCAACAATGGTTTCTAAAACTTAGATTTTTACCACTGGAGAGCGCTCCACGCACGAGGCATTAATTTTAAAAGGTAGATTCACAATTACGTATTTAAATGTAGGTGGTACAAAAATCGTACCACCGCCCAAATAGACGCATTGTTTGGTGGTACATATTTTAGACCACCGCCCTTGAAAGAGTTAAGATAGAGAAACGGTCAAATTACCAAAAATGTGCAGTTTTTTGAGACAAACAGAACCGTTTTCAAAAAAATTCTATAATTTCCGGTTTTCGAGTTATTGAATAAAAAGTGTTTTTTTTTGTCAAATTAATAATGTGTCATATCTCGGTTATTGTTTTAAATATCGAAAATATTTATGAAGATTATTTTAAGATATTTTTATGCTTAATTTGATTATACTAAAAAAAAATATTTTACGCTCACCGTTTAAAAGTTATGACACAAACTTACCTTTTTTTAAATGGAAGGCTCATGTCAAGAAAAAAAGGGAAGAAATAGGCATCAAATATAAAAAAATGTATTGGCTAATCGGGAGGAATTCCATTCTGTCACTACATAATAAACTTTTGTTATACAAGCAAATTTTAAAACCTGTATGGACATAATGGGGTACAGCTATGGGGATGCACCAAACAGAGTAATATTCAAATCATCCAGAGATTCCAGAACAAAGCATTAAGGAATATCGTTGATGCACCCTGGTACTGCAGAAACAGTGACATACATCGGGACCTCAATATGGACACTGTAACCGACACAATTAAGAAGTTTGCCAAGGGCCACGAGGAAAGGCTCCATCACTACGTAAACGTCGAGGCGATCCAGCTCCTGGACACTACAGGACTAGTAAGAAGACTCAAAAGGGTTAAACCTTTTGAGTTAGTTTAAACAAAAGTGAAAAGCAGAGACTGTGCGGTAGTGTGCACGTTAACAATTAGTGTACCTACATATTAGCAAACTAAGGACTACCATTGGGTAAATCTTAGAATAAGTTTGAACATTATTAATTTAGGCTAGAATTAAACGGCTTATTGGTCTCAAAGACCAGATTGCATGTCATAAACCCGATAAGGGTTATTAATAAAAAAAAAAAAAAAATGGGAGCAATAGTTGGCTATGACCTATTTAAATTCCTTATTTTTTTCTCATTCCAAATATATAAGGGTTGATGTATTTATTTTCAATCATACGCAAGTTACAAAGGTTTTTCAATTTTTTTAAAGATGAAAAACAAAAAGTAGGCTGTGGAAACAAAAAAAAATCAAGAAAAACAGAAAATGATTGAATATATTTGACAACTGTTCTGAGTACATCTAAAAAAAGTGCACATTTTTGGTAATTTAACCGTTTCTCTATCTTGAGTATTTAGCAGGATACCCATGCAATCCCATCGAATTTAGACCACCCTGTTCATATTGGATAGAATTGACGAATGTTATTCATTTTGACGTTTACGCGGCGACAACGCTAAAACTCCCGTCAATTCTACCCAATATGAACATAAACAAACCATGGTAACCACCAAAATGAATCGTTTTATATTGGAATGTTATTTAATGGTGCATGTTCGCTTATATTATTTTTTACTTAAAAAGTGTAGGTTTTACGAGAGAAGTCAAAGAATAGAAAAAGTTTCTAAATAAATCAAGTTTTAAAAAAATATTTTTAAATTGCAAAATTTTTACCCACCAAAAAGTTCTGATTAAAAAACCAACACGGGTCGCACTTTTCAGCCCCCTGTGAACGTGGGAGATGCTTGAAAATATTACTATGGAAAACCTATTAATAAAAATATCTACCAAATATCATTTTCCTACGTTTATCAAAATTTGAGAAATAAAATAAAAACCTAATTTTACCGCTCCCCTTTAGGGGGTTGTAACTCTGAAAAGGGATGTCTAAGAAAAAAATTTATAAAATTTTTGATAAAGAATTACCTCCCGAATTTGTTTTGCAATACTTAAGAAACACCCTGTATAAGGTATATCATAAGTCCTGCACCTGGCAGTAGAGAGATTTATTACTAAATAAATAAATAATATAAGTCGTCAATCGTTTTTGATAAGTAGATTAGCTAAAGCTGGAGTCTTTGGGATGTGAGGACGTGTTTTGTTGTCGTATATTGTAAAGCAGATTGTGGATTTAATGTTTTGATCAGATAAAAGTTTCCTATTTCCCAAAACCAAATAGAGGATTACCAACCTTCAGAAGAACACATAATATCATTGTATGTTGTTTCATTTTCGATCGGGATTAAACGCAAAAACCGCAACAACAAAAAAAGTAATACCTATGGGGACGTTTTGAGGGGGTAAATAAGTGCAAACGTTGATTTAATGATGATTTCCACTTATCTGATAGTGTGCGAAATGGGCGACTTGCTGAATTCTTTAAAAACGCTGGTTGAGTTGGATGCAAGAAAACACACTTGGGGCTACTTGATTGACAGTGCAAAGTCACTTTTAAGAAATCACATCAATTGTCAAATGCAAATAAAGATCGCTTACAGCAAAAACAACAGGAGAAAAAAAAAGGAGGCTTGACTGAGAAGTTTTACCGTATCCACTATTTTAGCCCTATATTGCGCCATTGGATTATCATTTGTTTAGATCTGTAGAATATTTCCTTAAAATTAAATTTTTAAAATGCCAGTGATCATCAAGTTTACCTCGAATCATAGTTTCATCACAGCTAGCACATTTTTATGAGAGGAATTAAAAATTTACAGAAAAATGACAAAAGATCTAGGATAATGATGGCGAATATGTTATTGATTAGAAAATAATTCATATATGTGTTAACTATGAAATAATTAATTACTTGTATGTGCGTTAATTTAAATTTAAATTTGATTATTTTAAATAAACTGCAAATAAAAAATCTGTTAGAAAGTTAACGTTTGAAACTTACTGGCTCATGTATCCTCTGCTTGGTGGAACGTGTTTTTGCTGTTCCAGATGCTACAACAGAAATATATAATAATTTTTATAAATTACACGCGACTACCTTTAAGGTTATTTAGTACAGTTTCATGCAGAAATGAAAAGTTATTTACATGCCTATAAAGTGTTGAACAGACAGTAATGAGTGAAGGTTAAAATTAACAAGAAAATATAAGATATCGATCAGCTGTAAAGTAAATTACATAATATGTACTCAGAATTGTTGTGCTAAAAATTGGGCCGTATTTTCGTTACTCTGCACACTGCAGTTTAAATAAATTATTTTTGGAGACCACAGGAAAAGAACGATCCAGATCACAATTACGTAGTTTTGATTTATTTATAAAACTAACTTTGGTCTGATCAAATGTTAACTGAAATGGAATGAAGTGGATGTTTTTAATTAAAAATATTCTTGTTAAATTGACTGTAAGTTACAAATTAATATAAGTTACTTTATCAAATGATTTCTGCTTTTAATTACAAAACTTTTTACGCGATTGCATACTGTTAAAAAAGCGATCCCTTTACTTTGAATAAAATTCTGTTTAAAAAAAAGGTTACTGATAGATTACAGTAATTTTTACTTATTTAAACATCCCATTATTGTGATAATTGTAGGATAAAGTTATTATACAGTGTGTTGCAGCCAAGACGAATTATTAGATAACTCGGTTATTGATAAAGATTTTATTTTGCAACTAAAATCAATAGCTTTTAAATAATTTATGTTTTTTTCGAAAATACTGATAGGGCAGACTTTAAAAATTGGGAACGTAGCTATGCAAGAAAAAATACGTTGTAACCTTGTAACACACGTTACAGTTGGATCGGTGTTATTCCCAATGCTTGGACTTGGATCATTATTTTATAGTATACACATACACACATGGGCGTCCGCAGAAATTTATCCAGGGGGAGGCAAAGCTTCTAAAGGAATGCATTAAAATATTAACGAACTTTTAGCCTGACCCTCTTTCATTTGGTCATTAATGGAGTATTCGATTCCAAGGAGGGGCGTGCCCCGTTTGCCCTCCCCTGTGGACGCTCATGCATACACATATTTTAAAGCCGTTTTTTAAATACTAGGTTCGTTTTCATTGCTAAGCCGATATTATCAAACAAAACTACACGAAAAGTGTTAACAGTTGACATTGTTATTAAACTTTTTCAAAAATGGGTAACTTTTTTCCTGTAGTCCTCATTGGTCAAAATTTTAATGACGACTTTGCTATATTTAAATGGAGCAGTGACTGTCAAAACTAAGTTTGACACACTCCGTGTGTGTAAAACACCAGCGTTTAGTTCGCTAAATTATCTTTATTACATGAATCACCCTTTTTAGTTTTAGCAATTCAATTTCGTAGGAGTTTCGATAATACAACCCAATTGTGTACTGTTAATATAGGTGGTGTGTACTGTGTAAATTGTTTAATAAAACATCAACAGATGTAGAAGTTGGAGTATCATGCCGCTTACACTTCTGGTGATGGCTCTTGAAAGCAAATAGTCGTAGCTGGGGATAGCCGAATGATTGTCCAACCACTGTGCAACCGAATAAAGCAACATTTTGTTAGTCACAACACCCAGTACCCGTTAGACAAGTAAATTATTAGATATTTTATT
This sequence comes from Elmis aenea, assembly GCA_947652605.1. Taxonomy (NCBI): domain Eukaryota; kingdom Metazoa; phylum Arthropoda; class Insecta; order Coleoptera; family Elmidae; genus Elmis; species Elmis aenea. The sequence continues at coordinate 20,937,818 of OX393576.1, forward strand.
ATAGTTGCAAATTATTACTCATAATATTTAAGAAATAATAGGTTTGTTCCAACAGCGCTATTTACTATCCCATTAACTATCGGGTTCTGCGCAGTATCGATATCGCGTTCTACAGCGTTTCTGATAGTTCACCCGACGGTTAGTCGACTGTTCCAGTTGCACTCTGACTACTTTTGGACTAGTTACGGACGATCAAAACAGTACACGGAATAGGACAAGAACTACACTGGGATTATTAACCGCATGCGCTGTTTACAACTAACGTGGCCTCTTCTAGCTGTGCATCGCCCTTCCAACCCTATGTTTTACTGGTTTCTAAGATATTGACGCGTGCGGTGGGCAAATTTCTATTAACCCAACAGACACAAATGACATTTAGGCCTAGCGCACATTGACACGCAGTTGACTGACGCAGGGCAGGTACAGTTTCTGTGATTCCATGTTTGGAGATAAGACACCGCGAATTGAGACGCAGAACAATGCAGCGCAGTACGGCGCCGTTTTCGCCTGCCCCACACTTGTGGATCTTACACAGAAACTGTGTCGTATCGCCACTCGCGCTCCTTTGAGTATTTTGATTTGATGGTGTCTTTTCTTTAAATAGAATCATTTGAATCGTTGTGTAACTACCCTGTGATTAACGACACCAGCCATTTACAACATATGAAAACGAAATTTAAACAGGTAATTTGGATAAAAATCACCAACCGTGTTAGTGTAAATTACACTCCCCTAAAAATTTTGAGCGAAGCAGCACCCTCAAATTTTTTAAATATTTAACAACTTTAAGATAGCAGCGGCAATTATTTTTGAAGTTAGATAATAGTTTCGCAAACGTTTTGCACAAGTAAAACTTTTAAAATATTACACAGGGCATTTGCTACGCTTTGTCAAATTCAATGGAAATAAAAAATGTGAATAATTTTTTTCTTACAATAGTTTAGTTTTATTTATGTGTACTTTTGTACAGAATTAGATTGTACTTAGATAATTTAAAGTTAGTTTCTTACCTATATTTATTAACCTTTAAGTAGTCGCACGGCGCCGCAGAGGCGCCAAGCGTTTTTTAAATCGTTGTTACATTTTTAATAATTTTTTTGTCACTAATATCTGTTTATGTATTCCTCAATTGTACTTTTAGGAATACGAATTATATAGTATTATTCATATTTCTCTACTTTACAGTCCGTAAAATGCAAGTATGTGCTACTCGGCATGAACGCTGTCATTTATGCCCTAGGGCTAAAAATCGACATTCGCAACAAATTTGTTCGCAATGCCATAAAAATATTTGTTCAGAGCATACAATAAAATTGTGCAGTGAATGCTTTGCATCCAATGTTTGATTCGTATTAAAAAAAAAAAAATTCTGTTTTTACAGTTATGTTTTATATACAGATATATATTTTTTATATCTTATAATTTATTTAGTCATTGTTATTCTTTTTAAGATTTAGCTTATATTTCATGAATAAAGCAGTTTAACACATTTTTAAGATTTTAAGTCAAAAATATTATTATAAAACCCCAATGGTGCCTCCGAGGCGCCATGCGAGTAGTTATGTATACACAGTACACGCGACTAGTTAAAGGTTAATTTCCGGGCTATCGTGATTTATATGTTAATTGCAGGGGCAAATAGAATATTTCATAGTAGGGAGACAAAACTAGAGTATTTTTTGAACAATTAAAACACAACAAATAAAAAATTTATATATATTTCTATAAGAATATGCAAAAATATATAGATTACTGTGTTGAAAAAAATAACTTTCTAATGTTTAAATATTGATTAATTTGACAATGCGTAAACTGCCGCGCAGAACTGCTGTCCAATGTACGCGGACAACTGTGCCACATTGTTTTCTGCCCTGCCTGGCCTGCTCTGCCCGTACTGCGCCACGCAGTTCAATGTGCGCCTTAGCTTACGGTAAACCATGCTGTTAAAGCGTTCCAGCAGCGGCTAATACATTTATTAATTAGTACATAGTTGACGCATGTGCAAAAACCAGTTCATGAACCAGTAATAAATTCGTTGCAAACTAGCTGCTGGAACAAACCTAATATTAACTAATGTAACTAATTTATTTACTTGAAAAAATAAGTCACAATGAACAACTAAACGGATGAACTATAACAAAATATTTTGAAAAGCATATACACATGGTTAACGGGTTCTGTTATTATACACTAGCCAATAAAAATATATAGAAATGCATAAAAATCGTACCCCATCAAATATATCCATGACTTCGTCCCACCACTAAAATAAAAAAATATTACGTCTTTAGTAAAAAACTTCTACTGAAAATGCTTGATTGAAAAAAGTTTTGGTACAATTAAGCAGTTCAAATTGTCACCAGTAGTAGAATAACAATGTGTACATGGTAATAATATTAATTAAACAATAATGTTAATTCCCTAAACAGCAAAAGTCCTAAAATAAATTTTTTATGTACCTAAAGCACAAAAAACACCATTGCTATATCAGTAAGAAATATAAAAGCGTAAGATTCAGGCATGCTAAATTTATTATAATGTGCGTATCTCACAAAGGTACAAAAAATTGTGCAGAAAAGTTAATAAGTATTTCTTAAAATTTCGCTGAACGACTGTTTAAAGCAGTTTTCAACGTTAGGCATAAAGATATTAATTAATTACTATTAGACAGCCTGTTGATTTTATGCCCGTCACTGTACGAATCTCGAAAATTATAAAAGTTACAAAACAGGATAGTTTGTTCACCTTCTTAGAGAAAATAGTACTTTTGATGATATTCGATAGTACTCATAATATTGCAGATAAATTGAGTAAAGCAAAATTTTCACGCTCGCAAAAATCTCGATTGCCATTACCATAAAAAAATTAAAACAAACATGGTACATATTCATAAAACACTGAAATATTTAAAAAATACTCTTGGTGTGAAAGTCCTTCTTTACAACTTAATCGTTTTTATTTATTTCGAGATAGTGGTTCGTAAAATATAGACAGACTGTATTTGTAATAAAAGCATAGGCGTATACATAGATGTTATGGTTATAAATGTGATTTATTAAACATTTTATTTAAAAATCTCTCGTCAGAATGCAATACCAGCTTAAAGACTCTTGTCTCTGCATCAGTTGCAGTCTTATTAATTCTTGATAGATGGTGTTAATAATAAATAAGACTACAACTGATGAGGATACACGAATGGTGAAATTGCTATTGCAATTTGGAAAAAAATTCTTTGAAACAAAGATAAGTGATTTTCAATAAAGTTTACTTGTGTAAATTATTCCCTTAAATAATAAAAAAATACATTTACACAATAATTTAGTCCACTATGAAAAGCAATTTCCATTATGCAAAAATCGCCAACTTCAATCATATTTTGCTTGCTAAGTAGCAAAGTGGAATATAAATGTTCATGATGTAATCCCACTAAACCGAGACATACCTACGCAGTGTAGGGAAATGTAATGCTAGATTTACATGTGTATGGTAGCTTAAGCAAGTTACTAAATCAAGTAGCTAAAGGTGAGCTGTTGAGAAAAATGAGCTCGCTAGTAGGGATGGGGAGTCGGCAGAAAAATAAAGGACTCCTGGCTCTCGACTCCCAAGTCAGTATTTTTAAAACCGACTCCGACTCCCGACTTCTTTGACAAATGACACTGGAGAACATTAAAAAAACCGGTATTAAATATTTCAAATGTCGTTTTTGTTCTTGAACAAAAAATAAAATGTCGTTCCAAATTTCGGTTAATATTGTTAAATAGTTTTCGTTTTTGTTATGTTCTCATCCTTATAAAAACTTTATTAAAGAGTCGGAAGTCAATTGTTTTTCCGACTCCGGAATCTTTAAAAAAGACTACCGACTCTGACTCACTTGCTAGGACATTCTTCAAAGCGTTTGAAGGTTTTTCAACTAATTTTCCAAATAATTGTTTTATTGAAGTGGTTACACCTTGCCAAAACGTGTATGTCCTCGTTTGTGGAATGCCGAAAACGAGTAAATGGGCCACGGGCGTGTAACAGATAATAAATAGCAAGCAATTTACCTCTTTTGCTTCTTTATCTGATATAGATGAACGTCCAGGAATGTAATTTTCGATTCGCCCCGGCTGCATTTTGTAAATATCTTGTCCAGGCCTCATGACATCAGAGGAGGATGAATACCTGAGACATTTCGGAATTAATCGACGTGTTATCATGAGCTACAACAATTACTCACTTGGTTGTTACTGTTCTAGGTACTGTTGAAGACATGTAATCGTTTTCTTTTTCGCCGTTTGTTTGGTAACGTCTGCGATCCAAAGTTGCGTATTTGTAGTCGGACAACGCGGCGTCACTATCGTACGCTCCAGGTTCAGGTTCGGAAAAATATCCCGATGCGTACGGATATTTACCTACTAAATAGTAAAAAGCATGTGTAAGAGCGTTATTTCGACGCGAAAGCTGGAAGCGGTACAAAGACTGAAGCAGAAATTACAATGATGCGTTTATGAGAAAGATATTTTAAAGATAAAGTTAGTTGATGTCGATATGTCAAGGCTTTAGTTAGTTTTTCTTATCAGCAGGTTGCATGTTAACAGTTAAAGAATTTCTTTGCATACGCATACTTTCTGCAATATATAAATAAGCGGTAGAATTTAAATAAACAAGTTTTATTTATGGTAGTAACACAATGATAGGCGTTTCCGGTATGTTGATGATAAAGTTTTTTATTGTTTTAGTAAGTTTTACAAAATTGGCTCTTAGAAAGGGAATTGACTTGTTGATTTAATAAAAAAATAAGATTGAATGAAAACCACTTTTTCTTTCTTTTTTAATAATAATAGAACCACTTAAAATATTAAACGAGTTATACCAACAATTTTTTGAAAATAGGTATTGTTTAAGAAAATTATTATTGTTTTTGCTAAATACGAGGTGTGATCAAAAAATACGGTGAATGAATTTTTATAGCAGCAACTGCTGGCGCTACATCCATTTGAAGTATTAAGTCCAATAGTCTGATCCGTTGAGACAGTCAGTGTCAAGTTTGAACAAGTTGTGACTTGTCAGTAGGCTTCCAGAGCTGAAAGAGTGAGATCGTGTTTGCCGCCGTGTCTGTCGCGCATCATGGATTTCGAACAACGCCTTAACATTAAGTTTTGCTTTAAGTTGCAAAAAAGTGCCAAAGAAGCTCATGAAATGTTAAAATCAGTGTATGGTGATAATGTGGTGACTGTTTACAACTGGTATGAGTGATTTAAAAGCGGAAATGAGTCGGTTGAAGACGAGCAACGCTTGGGACGTCCTTCGACCTCAAAAACAGACGAAAACGTGCAAAAAGTGGCAAAAATGGTTCGCTCCAAGGGAAACAACGATAAACTCCGAATATTACAAGGGTTTGCTGCAATGTTTGCGAAACGATGTACGGAGAAAGAGACCAGAAAAATGAGCCCAATGGCTTCCTCCTTCATCACGACAACGCGCCATGCGACACCTCGCTTCTGATCCGCGAGTTTTTTGGCGAAAAAAAGGTTCCTGTCTGTCCACATCCGCCTTACTCTTCGGATTTAGCACCATGTGACTTCTGGCTCTTCCCAAAAATAAAAACCGTGCTAAAAGGAAAACGTTTTGATACCATTCCCGACATTGAGAGGGCCACAACGGAGCAGCTGAAGGCCCTTTCGAAAGAATCCTTCCAGAAATGCTTCCAATCATGGAATCAACGTTGGGATAAGTGCATCGCTAGTCAAGGAGAGTACTTTGAAGGACATTAATTCAAATTTGACATAAGCTTATTATTTTGTTCGTAATAAAATTATTCACCGTATATTTTGATCACACCTCGTACGTGTGCTTTAGTTACCAACTTCATAGAAATATGCCCTTATCTTTTTACGGAACCATAAATTTAAAATTATGTTGAAGGGTATTATTATTCTTTGTAAATACGTTGTTAAAAACGGTAAACGATTTAAAATTTATGAACCAAACAAACTGTAAAAACAATGTGCATAATAAATTGATATTTTCGTACGATAAGCGTCAAATAACTAAAAGGCTTTTCTGTAAAATACGAACGTAATCATGACCTCATACTTTTTTTAACATTAAGACAAAAATACATAAAATATGTCTTTTTCAAAATTACTCTAGCTCTAGCTCTAGCTCTTAAATTGATTATTAATTGAATACTTGCGAGAACATGATCAGTTTTTCCAATTTTTGACATACACTTTGAATAGCCGCTTTAAAAATTTAAATAAACACCATCAAAAAGGTGGATAGGAAGCTGCATAACAACATTCGTGAAAATGACGATAAAAACGTGAAGGAAAAACATGCTAAAAGCCTGTTTGAAAGAGAAAGAAGAAGAAGAAGGTATACGTTACTGTAGAAGCCCGAAATTTGGCTAATTTTAGGTTTTACCGGTAAATCCTCGCATTTACCTTGTTACGATAGTTAAAGTCTTAAATAAGTTTAATTTTCCCTATTTAATTAAAAAAGCTTTAACTAAATTTTAACCGTATCCTCTATTGCTGACCAAATGAATGAGCGTCAGGTTAAAGATTAATTGAAGCTTTTTTTTTTTAACAAACGTACAAGCCCGACATGAAAACGGTTGTAAGCTTTTTTTGGACTTTTACCACTTCACTGGTAAATGCTATGATTTACCGGCAAAGCCTAAAATTTGACAATTTTCGGGCTTTTACAGTAACATGCGTACTTGTAGGTATGTACAGCAAATTCGAAATGTACTTTGAAAAAAGCTTTAAAGAATAGATGTCATGATATAACAGTTACGTGAAAGATGTTTTTATAATTTTCACATATCAAAAACGCATTTGATTTTAGTTACTAAAATATTGAAAGTTACTCTTTAGGGGCGCTAACAAGAGACGGTAGTTTAGGAAAACCTCGGTTTAACAAAACTTTGCAGAGGGTAACCGCGAATTGGGAAAGTTGCTACAGAGTTGAGTTAACGATGCTAAATTTAATTTTCCGTAAATCACTAATAACAACTAAAATATAAAATGGAGAGTAGAACTAACGTGTAGGTAATATGAACATCAAAGTGTAGGGTGATTTTAATTAGACGGAATTTAATGAGTATCTCGCTTGTTATTGAAGATAGAAAAATTATTGAATTACTACTAAAAATGTGCAGTTTTTCAAAATAAATTCAGAACCATTTACAAAAAACTTTTCTAGCGAAATAACGTGTAAAGGTTTCTTATTTACTTTTACACACTTAATCTAAAACGGAATTACCTAAACCTTATTTTCAGTTTTAAAGTTATGACCTAAACTTATATTTTATTTAAAATAGCAACCAAAGTCTGTGTTGGCGTTTTTAAATTTCTTATTTTTTTAAATTTCAATAGTATGATGGTTGACACAGTTGTTTTACTAAACAAAAAAAGGACGAATTTTTAAATATTTTGTTGGTTTTTGCGACACAAAATGAGGAAAATAAAATAATACATAATATGTAGTTTATTTATAAAAATATTATTATCTATTTTAAATTACTGTCGAAACCGAAAATCTAAATTTACAACAATTAATCTATGCATAAGCACCAATGTACCTTACCAATGCGGTGGTCTCTTTAAGCACAACTTTGTTTTGTGAAACTTTAATTAAAATTAAGTAAAATACAGTGATATTTATTGAAAAACTAAAAAACCAAACGCCAAAAAAATATTACAAAAACTTAAGCAACGCTGTGTATTCGGGATATAGGTATGAACTATTAAAGTTAAATACTTATTACAAAACTTTTTACTGACTCAAATAATCTTTTAAATTTAATTTCAAAAGTAAGATAATTTTAATTTTTGTAGTTACCTATATAAAGTATAATTGAAACTATAAGCAACTGTTTGTATAAATATATGTTAATTATGTTGTATAATTCCGTTTTTTTCTTTAATTGCCAACCATATTTTTATATCCTACACACAAATAGCACTTAAAAATATCTGTACCTTTTGTAATTTTAAATTAGCTGTATTTTGTATTAAGTAAATATAATACAATTGAAATGAGAAAAAAAGTCAAAGCCAGCTATGTTTACTGTTTAAAGAAATTGCGTCATATTCGTAGTTTAAAACCGACAAAAAAAGTTATTTATTTTGCCATAATATTCCGCATTATAAAGTAAAAAGGTAACGTTGATATATTATTTCAATATACAGGGTGTCACACAAAAAACACCGCAAGCTGTAACTCCGTTGTTTATGGTCCGATTTTGATGAACAAAAAAGTAAATGAAATGGCTCCTCAAATACTGTAAACTGAATTGAATTGAATTTTTTTTTCAAATTTAACTTAAATGTCAAACGATAGTCATTTTATTTTTCAAATGGCACCATCTAGTTTTTTTACTAACTGGTAGACATTTTTTTCTGAATTGAATGATGTAATAATAAAATGATTTTAGTGCGAAACTAATAAAAAATAAAAAATAAAAGCTTAACAGAAATGGGTTAGGTTTCACAAAATTTTCAAGCGTGCCGTGGAAAACAAAAAAATCTTAATCAACAAATGTCATTATACCACACGTTTAAATGACATTTGTTAATTAAGATTTTTTTGTTTTCCACGGCACGCTTGAAAATTTTTTGAAATCTAACTCATCTCTGTTAAACTTTTATTTTTTATTTCTTATTAATTTTGCACTAAAATCAACTTATTATTACATCATTCAATTCAGAAAAAAAATGTCTACCAGAATTAGGAAAAAAAATAGATGGTGCTATTTAAAAAAAAAAAAAATTGACTATCGTTTGACATTTAAGTTGAACTTGAAAAAACTTGAAATCCAATTCAGTTTATAGTATTTGAGGAGCCATTTCATTTACTTTTTTGTTCATCAAAATCGGACCACAAACAACGGAGTTACAGCTTGCGGCGTTTTTTGTGTGACACCCTGTATATGTAATATTAATGGAGATATGACACATTATTAGACTGGTAAAAAATGATTTTTTGACAACACCAAAAACCGTAATTTGTAAAAAAAAAATGTAATTCGTTTTAAATTTGCCTCGAAAAAAATCACATTTTTGTTAATTTGATCGTTTTTGTATCTTCACTAATAAACGAGATATAGGTTCATGAAATTTCATCGACTTTGGACCACTCTATACATTGCAGCCGATAGCCAATAACAAACTTGGTGCAAATGGTATATGAACAAAAATTTTAGTGCAAAGCTTTTGTGTTATACGCAAATCCTCCATGATTTATTCAAAGATCTGAAGCATAGTCACGTCAAGTTAATGAACTTTGAATAAATCACATTATAAGCGATAGAATTGTGCATTGATTAAAGCCAAACCAAACCAGTATTTAATATTTATCAAGTACCTCTACGCTGTTTGTATCGCACTGTAACATACTCCTCTGTAAAACGAAATATTTTATAAGTTGCTAATAATTAAAATTGTTTTTGTTACTTACTTTCAGGTTTTTGTTTGTGTATTGTGTCGTACATCCTTTTATACCATTTTGATTGATCTCTTTCTTTAACCTCCTGCAACAAATATGTACAAAACGTTTTAGAGCATTGTTCATTGTTTTGGTTTTAATTGTTCACGCGTAATATTTATCAGCTAGTAAAATTATTGTTGCGATAACAACAGTCGATATACATACGAGGAAAATATACATGGTGTCCACAAAGTATGCATTTCCTTTATATCCAATTTGCTTATTGAAATAAAAAAAAGGTGTGTAAATTATCAGTTAAAATGATTGATTTGATCATTCCGCAATACTTTTGTCCTGTTGCCATGAGAACGTGAGAACGTGGTGCTTGGTAGGAGCCCTCCACTAACGACCTCAAAGCAACACGATCGAGGGATTAAAGACAAAATTAAAAGGATTCATAAAGTTCATCGGCGGATGACTTTTGCAAGCGCACTAATTAATGTTAGTTTTGAATAAAATTATAAACTTTTCTGCTAAGCTATAAGTTTTTGTTGATTTATTGTTACATGGCAACCAGATGAGATAAGTAATAAAATCATCAGTGTAATGGTAATCTGATTTGTTTTATTCAACAGATGATCAATCTTATTTTGACTGAAATAATACACAGGTTGTTTGTTTTTTAAGCTAAAGTTCTAACACGATTAGGCTATTTTTTTAAATAAAAACCCTATATATTTTTAAGTTTCTTATATTTAATTTAATCCCTTCAGGCACATACCCGTGCCTGACACGGGCATTGGATTCATAATTTTTGTGCATGCCCGTGTCTGGCACGAGTATGCGATTCGGTCGTTTTGGTGCATGTCCGTGTCTGACACGGGCGGACTTGTATCATGCGAAATAAAACTTTTAAAACTCGCTTATGGGACACGATCTGGTAGATACATAAGAAGTTTGAAAGATTAAGCTAAAGTACCGTTGGTGACGATAGCGGTACTGTTATAAAAGGCAATTAATAAGCACTTATTTTTCCGCCAAACCCATTCAGGTAAACGTGTCCTTATAAGGACCCCCCTCCAACATTCCACATTACTGAAAATGCAGAAAGTGTTTTACGATAACTACGTTACTATTACTATTCTGCAAGTAAAATCAATCATTTTCATCAACGAAATTTAAAAATAAGTTAATTGTCTTTAAAGAATATAAAGGGTGTTCTACGTTTAAAAATAATACTTTTGAATTATCACTGTTATATTTCATGTTTAAAATAGTAGATTGCACCAAATATTTGTTAAATATTTATAATATTAAATAATTTTTTTCCGTTTTGGACTGTTAATTTCTCTCGTTTACCAAAATAATTAGTAAATATACGGATTTATTATCGTTTGTTAATCCCTTAACGCGCACACCCGAGTTAACTCGGGCGGGTGAAACTGGCAGAAATGTACACGCCCGAGTTAACTCGGGCAGCGTCGCATTTTATGTTTCCATAATTAACGTACTCGCATAAATACAGGCAATGAATTATAATCTCAAGAAAGTCATAATTGTATTAATGAATGATTATTATTATAGTATTTACATAATTTAACTCAAGTTTTCATAATTTTTTGAACTTTTTGTAAGCCTAAAATATCGTGATTATTTACGTACACTCATGGTCGTTTCGTGCCGGTGTCCAACGTGCGCAGGCACCTGGGAGGCACGATTAAAGCGACGACAAATGTGTAGGAAACATAGATAAGAACATGGTATGTTGGTTATCAATTTGAAAAACTAATTTTTGTCTGTCTAATGGTGTAAAAATCCAATATATCGGTCATAAGGAATAAAAAAGATAACCATCGTAGCTTGAAAACTAAAAGGCCCAGAAAATTTCTGTTCACGTCTTATAATTTGGTATGGTCCAAAACATAGGGTTACCATGTTTTATTAAAAAAAGCGTCAATGGCACGGAAGATAATATTTTTTTCTAAAATCACAGTTTTCAGTTTTTTTGTTATAAATCTGGAACGAATCAAAATATCTACGATTTTTTACAGATTCTCAAATGTCATAAAAATGTGCAACTTTTCTCTAATTTGACTGATCTCGTATCTCTTACCGTTTCCAAGATGGTGAACATCTGGAAAAAATAAAATCTATGTTTTTGTTGAATGTTTTATTTTTTGTCCCCATATAGGTAGGTATTGTATAAAAATATGTTCAAATAACGATTTCCACAGATAAATAATTAATAAAAAGCGCGCGTTAAGGTGTTTTTATATCAGGAAACTTGTGTGTTGTAAATATTAAAAAGTTTTTGAGATATGTTTCTTGGCAAATTTACAAAAATAGCACTTATATAATAATTATGAAATTCAGTAACACGTGTATTTTATTAAGAAATTTAATATACTGCACATTTAAAAGTTTATTGCCACAATAATCGCTAGTATTACTTAGATTTATGTTTTTTATTTACTTTAATTACGTATTTCGAGTTTTATTTACCGTTTTATTATGTCACAAGTCACAACTTCAAACACTAAAATCAATCTGTTTATTATTACGGAAAAACAAATGGGGACTGTAAGTTCATGGTTGTACGAAACCTATTTTACTAAACAAAATCATGAATTTGTTTTAAAAAGTTTTATTTACATAGTTTCCACCATTACTAAGACATATTATCATAACGAGGCAACATTTTTCCTCTTTATACAGCAGGATCGTCTGTGAAGATAACAAGCGCTGAGTAACTTAATTTTGTTCCTGCATCTGAAGAAATTGTTTGTTTGCCAATATTTTTTCATCGATAATGACTTCAAAGATGCAGTGCAGGAGTGGCTATCTTCACAGGCGGCTTTGTTCTATGAAAAACGTTTACAAAAGTTGGTGCCTCTTTATGATAAACGTCCCAATAATGTTGGAAATTAGAGAAGAAGTTTAAGGTATGACAAACCTAGTGAAACTAAAAGTTTATCTAAATAAATATCTTTTTTTTTATACAGCCAAACGGTACTTGCTCTTCGAATATGACTCGTATTTTTAAAATCAGAATCTAAACTAAATTGTTGGGCAATATTTTGTTAAACGTTATTATACATTCTGTAGAAAACGAAATACCGCGTTTCAAAATTTAAGTTTTTTCAATTTTTGCATCTGATGCAAGAAATTAATTTTTAGGCGACCAATTTTTACTGTTTTTTATAGACACATGATACTTATTTTTAACACCGCATTTTGCAAAACTTTCATGGCAAGTACTAATTTTTAAAAATCTGTATGTACAAATTAAAATGTTACGTTAAAATGATAGTTTAAAACTACTAATTATCACCTTGCAAAATAATAATGTTCTCTTATTACCTAGCCTATATTGCTGCTCAAGGTGGCTTTCACACAACACTAACCAATTTTCCACTATCAAGTGATATTAAATGAATATTTTAAAACATTGGCATTCTACCAAGTAGAGTACCTGCTGCCAGTTCATCTACAATGAACTATTATTGGACTTCAGATGCATATTGTACTAACTAGCTTACAAATAAGGCCTAAACGGTGCGTTTTAAATGAGATCACAAATTAATAACGTGTAAAGGCAAAATTTTAAGCGTCGGTTGATAGAAAACCTCGTTATGTTGCAATTTTCCATTCCTGACGAGTGATATTTTTAGAAAAAGTACACAGTTTATTGTTTAGATCGCTGTGTTGCTTTGGAGTTGTTTATTTATTGGTTTATTTTTGCTACTGAGGTTGAATAGCGAGCTCCAAAGTATTTTTCTATCTCGATGCGGTGTGACCTGTAACCGTCATCACCAGAACTAGAAGTCGTGCCATTTTTATAAACTGCAAAACACATTATTTAATGCACATGACGTAATATATTACTGATTGAGTGATTTATATTTAATAACTGTCTGAACACATTTTTTGCATATATTGTAATACAATTACCGTCTTTCATAAAAACTATTTTAAATATCATCTAACAGCGGTTGCCAAACTTTATGTACCAGCTTCTTCTTTATCAATAAAATTGTCAGGCTTTCTACATTCCGTAGCAGTCTTGTTACGTAAATGTTGTAAATTTTAAATAATTTTATCTTACACATACGAGGAATGTTCGGATACTACGTACCGTTTGACTAAAAAAAAAAAACGAGATTTAATTCTAAAAAAAAGATAAAAATAAAGTTAGATATATTTTTTTTGTATAGTTAAACTTTTTTTTTTCCTAATATGCCGTATGTAAGAAGCATATTACGAACGAGTGGAAAAGTAATTGCTTTACAACTCGTGTTATGTACCATACTTTTTCTACGATCACATAATACATACGATTTTACCGGCTTTTTGGCTAATAGTAAACACACTTATACGTATGCTGTTAACTGTCAAGTTTGACGTAAGTCTACTTTAACATTCCTAGACAACTGTGCTTTTTGCTTGCCGTGCGTAAGAACCACGATCTACTACACAGGTTGGGAAACTCCCATATAAAACCGACTGAGGCCGGTAACTAGTTCTGTAATTTATCCCAGAGATGGCGATGTCTAAGAACTATTCGCCATAAATTATCGCTAGATGGCGGTAAGTCTAAGAACCGGATCGTGCACAAGATTTTAACATAGTCAGCGAGGTTTATAAGCTTTCACTTAAAAAATTCGCAAAATTCGAATTTAATCAAGCAGAGGATGTGTATAAAAATGCTTTGACCGAATTTTTAAGTCAGTTTTCTTCAAAATAAGATTTCACCCAGTGCAAGCAGAGGTTCTTAAACTTATCGCCACCTAACGGATTTTTATGGCAAATGGTTCTTAGAATTGTCGCCACCTAGCGGAAATTTGTGTCGAAAAGTTCCAGATTATTTGACAGGTTTCCTAACCTGTATAGTAGACCGTGGTAAGAACTCACTATACATGCTGGACGCGTTTGACGTGAGCCTACTTTGATCATTTCTAAAAAAACTGTGGTTTTGCTTATCGTGCGTAAAGACCCACTTACTATGCATACAGCAATAGTCATTTACATTAGTGGTCGTAGAATAAACAATTTTAGTTATTGCTTCGAGTCCACCTTATAATGATCCGCGCCCCATAGTTTGAAAATCACTGATCTAACATTATTTGTACTTAGATTAATGTTTATTAATGTTATGACTAAGAACAGTAAAAAATTTTACAGTTTTTAAATTGTTTCATACTATTGTCATTATGAAATGAAGCTATGACAATAATTTGCTTTGTAATAAATAAATAATAGAGATAAATAATTTGTAGTATTTACAGTATCAGCTTGGAAATATTAAAATATCTAGTCTTTGAACATCACAATAATTGTAGTTCGTCAGTTTTGTTAAAAAGACGCTGATTCTATGTGCGTTATAAGGCAAGAAATGTTGCTTTTGAAGTCCAATGTATTGTGATGCGTACCTATATTTTTAATATACACCACCTCATAATTGGCCGTCATTAGCATTTCTAACACGGGAAACGTTCGCACATCCAGTCTATTTAAGAACACAAAAACGAAAATGCACGCACTAATTCAGTAATAAAACACGTAGTGTTTTTTAAAAGTGACAAAGAAGTGTCCAGCTACAAAATAAATCTTTCGTGTGAATTTCGGCTTTGTATAGTGCACCCTAGCCCCTTTTTTTTTACTGCTAGAGTATTCTGGCACCACCCGCTTAAGAGTATTATCAGTCCTATTTGGACTTCTTAGGGCGTTAACAGTCTTAGTTTTAGTAGTAAATTAACTATCTCTTAAATGTTTAACGAAGCCGCAAAAAATATACTTTGGAAACCAATATAAGCAGCCACAAAATTTAATTTAGATCCGGTTAGTTGTTCTCGAGTTATAAGAGAACATATATATAAATAGACAAACACACAGATAGACGGATTAATACTTAAGAAGTTTAAATTAAAAAAAATATATAGACGGACTAAATTTCTGTGTTTAGGAGAAGGTTTAGGATCTCAAACTATACACAAAAAACACAAATAATTTGAAATAAAAACCAATGTGTATGTAAATTCTCCTAACAGATTAATTTATGTTTTAATTAATAATTATATTCAACAGTTGATGATTGTTCAGAGTTTTAAAAAGCTTCATACTTTAAGTAAACTTCTCAGTAAAGCTATATCATAAATAGTGTAAATGTTGACTTTAAAATGATATAAATAGTTTTTACTTACAGATCTTAATACGATAGGCATTCCATCTTTTGTTGTGGGACCGATACCTTCAAATTTCCTTGAACCTAAATCAGCCATTTTTTTAGGTCTTTCGCTGTCGGATTCGCTAGTGTATTCGTTTTTTATTTGGTATACTAGAAAATAAAATGTCGTGATTTATCGCACATACGTGATGTCATATACGTACAAATTTCTCCAGGTCCTATCAAGGGTGGTCTTTCATTTTTGCTTTTTCTATATGGTACAGTAGTCTCGGTTTCTATGTACAGAGCTCCTCTTGGTAACTGTCCTTCTGCGTATAAAAAAGAAAAGCATTTGTGTAACAAGCGCTAAGTAAGGATTAAAAACTGTATTACGTACCCCTGGCTTTTTGTAGTAACGTTATAGTAGGATTTTGAGCTCTAGGTAATCGCGGAGGTGAAAAATCGCTGAATCCTGAAGCTGGCGATGAAAAACTGGTAGGAAGACGCTTTTCTAAAGTAGATGATAATAAGACACCTAAATCACTACTGCCGTCGGGATGTTTCCAAGGAGGTTGGGCTTCCGGTTTTTCAGAACTCTGTAAATAACGTTTTACGTAAATAAACTTTTACAACTTGTATTGCACGTGCATAATTATTGAATAATTATAGTTGAATGTAATAATCGTAAATTTAATGCGATATAAGTTCTTCAGTATCTTCAAGTCTTAATTTTTTTATGGAGAAAACATTTATCTGAATTGGCTCTATAACTTTCTGCGCAAAAAGAATTAATTACTTCACTTACGTCTGTATTGCAAAGGTAGGTTCACCAAACATAAAAATAATTACAGAATCTGTTCAGGATGGTCTTATTTATCGCGGTACAAGAATAAATTTGTTATTATAAGCGTAAGGGAGTCATTAACAACAAAGTTGGGCAGCATTACAAATAAAATTAAATGGCGTTCAAAAAATTAATCAATGCAGTCAAATTTTCAGCAAAGTGCACAAAGCTGAATAATAACCAAAAGTTCAACCACGATTATGTTTTAAACTTGGCAAACAAAAAATAGTTGAAAATGGATAATTTTTAGACAGTTTTGGGTAAATGATGATGAAGTTATTGATGTTTTGCAAAATAGTTAAGTGTTTATCGAGATACAGATCAAAAAAATTTTTTTAAAAATGTAGTTATAGTTGGCGATAGCCTTATAAAAAAATATTTTTCCAATTTTTATGTTGTTTTAAGTTGTTACATGTGATGTCAGTTGTTTTTAATAAAATGAAGTCTGTTTAAACATCTGCCATGAGAGCTTAAATAATTATTAATTAGGAATATTTTCCTACAAAGCTAGTGTAATAACCGAGGTAACAACATAAAATATATTTCCATCAAACACAGCATTATACATTTATACTAGTATGTAGGTACTCTTTTATGGATTACGCAATAATTTTAATATTTTTGCATAAACTTTTACCAATGAAACAAAGGTTGACTTGTAATTTTGATAATATTCTGTTTTACTATTTACATGTTTCTTTTTATTAAAAGCTACCGAAACAATAAATATGTCAATTAATATGGAAAGTAGTTATATTTTTTATAAAGCTTTAGCTAACTACGGTTGCCATTAAAAAATAAATTGGTACCGTTTAACTTGAAACAGTTTCACTATCTTTATCATAATTTACGTAAATTTTTCTAAAAATTATTTTTTTAATTTTTTTTATATTTGCCGTTTTTAAAAAGATATACTGTTTTTGTTTCAGTTTTTGTTTATTTTTCTTAAAATTTTGATAACACCAGTGAATTTTAGCGTAATTAAATTTCTTTTGTAATTCTGCCCAACTCTTAACCCTTGAATAATAAAGTTACCCACATATGGCGATTTATAATTGTCACTTTGTATAACTTCTGTTTTTTTCAGGACCCAAACTGGGCGTATGACGTAGGAGGAACGTCCTCCTTTTAGAAAAAAAAGAGCATACGCAGCTAAAAATCGACCAATGTAATTAGACAAAAAAAATTTGTCAATTTTATATTTAATTTCATGTAAATGGATACTTCGTCACTTTTTTCTATTTGTGGCGTGTTAATTTTTTAAAAGATTGACACCGAACATTAGATAAATTGCAAATGAAAAAAAAAGGCAGACGAATTCTATCGATTTTGGCTGCAAAACGTCACTAAATCGAAAACATTCGTCTATCTTAAAACTTAAGCAATTTACATAGGTTTTTTATGAAAATGTGCTAATTATTAGATATTTTAAATTTAAAACACGCCATTCAACATAATTAGTTTAACTGATATATCAAATCAAGCGGTAATTTTTCTATAAAAATTTACTTAATATTAACCAAAATTTTTGTTCGAAAAATGTTAAAATTTGACACTTAATCTGAGTCGAATAATATCAAAATTATTTTTCCACAAAATAAAACAATTTTTCGAGTGGATTTATGGAGTCTGAATTTTGTGTCGTTTTTTTTTTTGGTCAAAATTAAAACCTGGGTACTGTGTAGATAAGATAAAATGTTAAATTATTTATTCAACAAAAAATGTTATCATCTGTCACTCCTTTTCTTAAAAGTAGTGTTTCCAGATTGTTTGCTCAGATATGCTTGTCTTATTTTGACTATCTACTATCTATTGTGATTAAATACTATTGATTTTAGACAGTCTAAAAGCCTAAAATAATAATACATTTGAAGGTACATAAAATTTTGGCGAGTTAATTTTGTCAGTGTTTGTAATGATCGTTTGTAATGCGTACTGGCTTAAATTGGTACTTTGACCGTGACACTTCAACAACTTTCACTATGCATTTGGAAAATACTAAATATAGTTCCGGTACAGAGTTGATGGTGGATTGCCAACATACAGTTCGCGCAAATTATATTTTTATTTATTTGCAAAGTTTATTTTGGAAACTTATAAATTTCGACTAAGATGAATCAGTTATTTCGTCCGTAATACCTTACATACTCGGATGGAGTGGCACAAAGACAAAGAGTCTGCACAAAATTATTTTTGGTAACATATATTATGCAGATATGTTTACAGTTCGTTGTGCTTCAGCTATTTTAAATTAATTCCTTGAATGAAAATTACACGAAGTTTTAATTGTGCTCCGTTTTTTAAATGTTACTTTTCCAAATATTTATAAAAGAATACCATCCCAAGTTTCTACTTTGTGTTTTCAAATTGTTGATTAGGTAAAGCATTTCTTCTCCAAAAATTAATAAAAATTGTGTTTTTATTGTAATTTTATCTTGCAGATTAAATGTTGACTATTAACATCAAAATAACTTTTACTTTCTTTCAGAAAAATCGAATCTTAACGCAATGAAAAACTGAAATAGCATAAATTTTGGTTTAAAAAAAATATATATACAAAAAAGTTGCCAAGTATTTAAACAATCTTTTAACAGTTATTTTAATGTCATTTGTTGATCTATTGTGTGATAGAAAAAAAGAGAGGTTAATTTGCACATTACTACACATGTTCCTAATTTATTAGGACCGGTACGAAATGATTTAACACTTTTATTGATCATATTTCGAACGTGATAATATTATTAAAATTGCTTTACTGCAGGGGTTGCGCAGAGTATTGAAAACCTTTTTTAAAGACAGTTTTACGAACATGAATGCGATGTATCGAGAGCGGGATGAAAGAATGCCTGACAAAAATGTCACATCATGACAAAAACGTCACATCATGATATGAATTTTTTATTTATGTATTTATAACCGTTTCAATGCATAGTGTATTTATGTATATTTAAACGATTTACGTAAATATTTTGATTTTTTTGTACAGAGTGGCTCAACGTGATAACCCTGCTTATTTTAAGAGCTATAGAGTTGATTAAGTGGAGGAAAAGTTGCGAAACTTGTGAATTCAATCTAAAAAGATACTATGGCTTCTCAGCTCAAAAAGTTTTCGTAAAAAATTAAAAGTAACAGATTTTAGTATTTTTACTTTATTTCCTACATTTTAGAGGTATTGTACAGTCAAAACACTTTCCCTAAGCAACTTTTTATTCCCTAAAGGCTATTTTAATTAGAAATGTAAGACATTTTGTCTGTTTCTCTTTTCTGAAATTATATCGATATATACAGCGTCATTCAAAAAGTCTGCAATAAATGGAAAAGTTTTTTATTATCGATTTCTCAGAAAATTTTATTCTTGATAAAAGTTGGTGCATGGTCTAAAACCAATTTAAAGATGAAGAAAAGTTCAATAAAAAGTCATAGGACACTAGATTTTAACGATTTTTGAAATATGCACAAGAGAAAAATGCCCTTATTTTAAGAGATACAAAAAAATGTTATAGGAAAAAGTTATTTAGAATCTCCAAATAAGGCTAAATATTTTTTTTTTTGTATCTCTTAAAATAAGGGCACTTTACTCTTATAAACTAAGAGCACTTTACTCTTAAGAATATTTCAAAAATCGTTAAAATCTAGTGTCCTTTGACTTTTTATTGAACATATTTTCCTTATAAAATCAGTTTTAGTCCATGCACCAACTTTTATCAAAAATAAAATTTTCTGAGAAATCGATAGTAAAAAACTTTTCCATTTGTTGCACTTTTTGAATGTCAAAATTTCTTAAAAAGTAAAAATTGGAATTTGACCTTCAAAATTAAAATCTAGCCTTATTTCGAGATTCTAAATAACTTTTTCCTATAATTTTTTTTTGGATCTCTGAAAAAAAGGGCACTTTTCTCTTGCAAATATCGTTATATCGGAATATCGATATATCCATATAATTTCGAGATCGAAATTTCGATATCTCTCACCCCTAGTGTTGACTTAATAAAAATCGTTATTTTTGGATTTTTCGGTTGTTTTTTAATTTGCATTTAGTGCATATTAGATCATTGTATTTAGGATATCTACAAATCTACATTCCTAAGCAAAAACTTAATTTGACGCCATGAGAAATAACAAAGTTGATGATGGGCTAAGACAGCGGAAACGTCTGACAGAGTATTTCGATTTTTTTCAAGATCAAATTAAATGAGTTTTTTTAAAAATACCTTCTGTTCTATAAGGGCCACGCTACTTTTTTAATAATGGTTTTAATTTTAGCACTAAATTCCGCTACTAGACCCATTCTAACCTACTTTTAAGATAAGCAAGATCCCATTTGAATTTGGGTTTCCCTCGATATTTAAGTTTAAAACATATCACATAAACAATTTTAATGAAATAATAATTTCTTTATATGGTGTTACAAATTTTGCACAATATTGTTAAAAAATTAATGCACATTAAGTATCGACATTTTATGAGGATAATGTCACATTAAAGATTAACTGTGCGTTGCAGATAAATAATTGAATGTTGCAAATGCGAAGAATCTCGGAAACGTGTTATTTCGAGGTGAAGCCATAATGAAGCAAATGTTTATAGCTAACCCTCTTGGGTTTGCAGGTTGGCATAATAAAGCGGCAATTGACTTTATGTTGACATTTAGCGGTAAATTAGGAACGTCATACGTTGAAAAAACGAAATGTCATTTACGCCTAATGCGTCGGTGTTTCCAGGTTAAATAAAAGCTATAGAGCACAAATATTTTTAGAGATTTTATGATGTTAAAACAATACATTAGTGCGAAAATAGCCGATTTACATGTATATTTGACCGGAAACGAAATACTTACGAAATTACTAACAAGGTTTATTTATACAAATGTACATAAATTTATTAAATAGACGCTATTTTCAGTCGTATAGCTATTTGTTTTATTCTACTGCCAATAACTACAATGAAAAAAAATCTACTTCAGAATTTAAGCATAAAGTTTTCACCTAAACTCTGCCATTCTACTATGGTGGGTTAAATAATTTGTCTTGAGCAAAAACGTGTAAAAAAGTAAATTTTTTTAAAGTTTAACTTAAATTAACGGAAAAAATGTCGCTGACTAAAAATATCTAAAAGCAGCCTTAATGGACACTAAAGACAATTAACAAGAAAAATTTAACAGTTACACTTAGTATTATGGAGCCGAAGTGTTTCCTTAAACATCAAAATTGATATTTAAATCTTGAATGAATTTACTGCGGTTTAGAATAGATAAAACAGATACCGCTAAAAGTGGCCAGACTATAAGAAATTAAATAGGTCAAGGAAGACCAGTCATCAAACAACTACACAGCCCATTATGGCAGTGTTTCTCACCCTTTTTACCTTACGCCTTCCTTTTCCATATTAATTTTTATTGCGCTCCCGTTTCAATATTTTATTATGCAGTGACGACTAAAAATAAGGTCGTCTGATTGCAGTGGCGTAGCAAGGGTAAATGGCGCCCGGGCATTTTATTTTTTTGCGCCCCCCTCGTTCGTATTTTTATTGTAGTGTGTGAGTTCCAATTAAAATAATGTGTTATTTATTCAAATACAATGTAATGAAAATAGGAACAAATTTTAATATTATAATGGAATTTTAGTTTTCTGGCTTTAAATAAGTGAAATAAACGCAAAATATTTTGTCTTCACGGCGCCCCCCAAGACTGGCGCCCAGGGCAACGATACCCCCCTTGCCCCCCCCCGTTGCTACGCCTCTGGGTATGGCCACCTCCATCGGATGTTATAAAAAGGGGGCTACACACCTTCCGTTTATCTGTGCAGTTTATCACGTGTGACGTCATGTCTGAGCGATAAACTGTATGAACTGCGCAGTTTAGACCGGTTTTCACGCAGATAAAAAGTCTGTGCATTCGGACCCTCTTTTGCAACGATAACCTGCACAGTTTATGCAGTTTATTGTACAGTTTGTTCAGTTGTTTTTGATTTTGTGCCTACACGATGACTACGGTCTCAAAAAAAGATTCGCTAATAGCATTTATCGACGGCTACCGGTCCTTTCCCAAACTTTGGGATATCGAATGCGTATCTTATTCCAACCGTGTTAAAAAAGCGGCAGCCTACGATGTTTTAATTAAAAAACATCTTCTTCTAGCAACACAGCTGCAATTATGCAACAAACTGCGGCTCTTCTTTTTTTGTCAACCATTGAACTTTATTTATTTAAGAATACATTTAGAACCAAACCTGTCGAAGGTAAAGAGAGAACTGAGGAAAAATCGGACGGAACTGAGCCGAAAACTGAAGGTATCCTACACACCTTCAGTTCAGATAAATGTACAGATTTTCACACAGTTATTTACGACAGATAACTGCGCAGATAAACGGAAGGTGTGTAGCCCCCTTAAGACCGATGGCCTAAAAAGCTAAGGAATTAAGTGTCACCTCAAAGAAAGAGAAAAAATTGGAAAAATGTGCAAAAGCAAAGTCTGCAAGGAACTTTAATTATGATGACTGCAGAGAGATACCACCATAGCAACTAGAATGTGAAGTAGAAAAGAGGTTGAGAGGTTTTGCTGCATAAACTTTTGGAAAAATATTTGAAATTTTTAGACTAGGTACTTAACGAGATTATTTTTGATAATTTTTTGAAGTTAAATTTTAAGGTTTGTTTAAGACATCTTCATCAACCTAAGGCTGTTTAATAAAAAATAAAATGATCAAAAATAAAAGTAATGTAAATATAATAAATAAAAACATTCAACGTAGTGGTTTTATACGTTGCGATCTAAAAGAATATAATTCGTGTGCACGTTTATTATACGTTTTGAGGAAATTACGTAATTATTTTAGGTGACAAAAATTTATAAACAAGAGTAGTGTGTAAAGCCGCCGTTTATACGAATGCGGCTTCTCGGCGGCAACATGTGAAGTTGTGAGGGACGACTAGCAGGTGTCAGCAGATAACGAATATCTTTATTTTAGTTCACTACTATCGTTTTGCTAGCCACAATAATATTTATAAATAAATAAACACAGTAGGTAATTTCCCTTTTCAATATTTCAAAAACGCAAATTAATTTTACTTAAGATAATAAATTCAATTTACTTAAAAAAAAATCCTGAAATATTTACCCAACTTTACTCAATATTTTTATGTTGTTTAAGTTATAATTAACAGGTTAAGTGAATAAATCAAACATTTTATTAAACAGCATTTATGATCCGAAGTTTCTACATTGCAGTTAAGTAATTATCCTGATATTTGTTGGGTTCTTTAGCTGTTTTTAAATTAAAATAAAAAAAGTGAAAATTGTGATCTTGCAAACTCGAAAATATAAATTTAATATTGTTTTAAAGGTTTTCGTGGATTTTTGCTTACCTTTCCTATAAGTTAAATTAGCTAGCAGAAATTTACGAAAACCATCAAGACAATATTAAATTTATTTTTTCGAGTTTGCAAGTAAACACTCTGTGTAAGAAAAATTAGCAAAATAATGTTATCAGCTTTAAATAAATCATTTAGTTGCTTTTCGACTTAGTTTAGGTTAAGATAAAAACAACTTTGTTGGTTTCAGAATTGTTTCACAATGAGCTTAAAAAATAAAAGCATCTAAAACGTAAGAACTTATAGCGAAGTGCATGATCTCAGGTTTGATTAATAATACGTTATTACTTGTATATTACAGATTACGTCATCATAACATCGAATTAAATATTAATTGACCATCAAAAAGAGTTTAACCAACCATAAATAATCCAGTCTTGGGATTTTGTGGGCAATAATATGACCCATTCGTATTTCGCAAACAAAATTTAATAAAATATACATTTTTTGTAGGTGCAGAATATTTTTTTGCACACTTTTAATTATAACCTAGGGTCGAGTTATGCTGTTCCGTATTGTACTTATTGGGACAGGGCAATGTCCCCTATTTTTATGTTAAGATAAAATTATAAATATTATGTTAAGCAATTATAATTTTTAATATTCTTACTTAAATTAATAATAACTGATAATTCGAGAAACTTTGCTGTAAATATATAAGCTCAATTGTTTTGATATATAGACAGAGTGATACAATAAAATAATTGTGTTTACAGTTAAAAGAATGCTAAATATAATATAAGGCCCAAAGTGTCAAAAACCATTATAATGTTTATACATATATCATTTAATAAAAATGTTTTGGGTTCGAAGAAGCTTCTTTTTAAATATCTTATATCCCGCATTTGGTTTTTTACCATCTTGCAATCTTATAACTAAATACATAATTTTGTAGAGAAAAAAATTATGTGTCTACAAATAATGTAATCAACATTAGTTTTGGTTTTCCAATAACTGAAAATTGCATAACGCCGTTTTGACAAAAATCTGTAGTGCCTTGAAATTATGCCCATCCCAATGTCACTTATACTGTCATTTTGACGTGAAGTTAATATGAAGTCTTCGTAGATTTTTATCATTGTAGCAAGATTGTGATTTCATTCCAATACAAACATAATCAACTGTATAAAATAATTGTTTGATAAAATATAAACGACAATTAAGGATAAATTTCATGTCAAAGTGACATTAAGCTGGGCAGTTGTCACAGCATAATCCAAGGCACTACAGATTTTAGTGAAAACGGCGTTTTGCAATTATTTTCAAAATTTTCACTTATTGGAAAACTAAAAATTAATATGGATTACATTTGTAGACAAAGATGTTTTTTTCTATACAAAAACGTTAATGCATGTTTTCCTTAAATAATTAGGGGAGATTATACATCTTTTAAGATTGTACCATAGAAATTACTATGTTGCGTGAATACACCCTGTATGTGTTAATTAACAAAATAATAATTTGGTGCGCTTACCTAATGGTTTCATAATAAATTATAGATTGACTGCACTTGAAAATTTAATAAATTCTGAAGGAATTTTTACAATAAAGATAAGTGTAACTAATTTCAATTACGTTTTACAAGTAATTTGTAGGTGTACTAGTTAGTTTCTATATTGTTCATAATTAATTGGCATTTCTATAAGACGGTACATGGGGTAAAGTATCAAAGGAATGACAACATAACGATCCTTCAGAAGTTGCAGTTTGCGTTAAAGTTTTCTTGTTAAATTTCGTTTTTTTGATAGTATTTTTACCTTTATTTTTCATTCAAAAATAATATTTGAACCCTTGAATGAAAGGCGACCTTCTATGCTTTAATAAGAACAGTTATTTTTGGCTTATGTTAATACTTCTAACGCGTTCCCCGTCGTGATGGGGTTTTATTAAAAAGATATGCACATACCTCGCTCTTGGGTTTATTTTTCCTGCCTAAAACCGGGGATTCATAATTGACGGGTTTGAACTCTTTCCGGTCAAGTGTAGGGCTTGAACCAGCACTGCGTGGCGTCCAAACTGGTGATACGGGTTCATTTTGTTTATCTTGTTGTTTCTTTGGGGTTTCTTCCGGTTTAAATTCTTGTGTTTTCTGGCCTGGTGACCATACTCCTGCAAAATAAATAATTTTAGTCACAGACATTTGTAGATGACGTCTTTTTGTTAGTATGCTATGAGAAGAAAAATTAGTTGTACAAACAACTAAGCACAAACATTGATGATGATTGATTTAGATCACTTAGTTATTAAAAAAATGTGAGTTTCTTAGGTCTTAAAAATATACGAGTTCGAATTTTTATTTTTAATTATAAGTAATAAGATATTTTACATTAAATTTGAAAAGCTCAAATTACAAGAGCACATCGAAAATTCATAACTTTGGCTTTATTTTCATATTCTTCGAAGTTTAAAACTTTTAATATCTAAGAAATATTATTCAAAAATTAAATGCCGTAAAATACAAGTTGCCAGTTAAGGTACAAGAAAAGTTTTTATTTAATTTTTGTATTTGCAGGCTGCTTCGAACTGGTTGCTAAGGCATCTGTAGAGTTGCTACGATAATTGTTTTTATAGTATTGTACTAAGCTTTTGAAGTATACCCATAGAAAGATATTATAGCCTAGGTATATTACTTTATTTGTATAGCTTAGTTTAAAAAATTTGCGATATTGCCTATAAAAATTACAGTGAAAAAAAAAACATTTACTTCAACAGTCAAATATAAAACTAACGCTTGATTCTCTGATTTAGTTACCAAGGCAGTGACAAAGCATTTTCTTATTTTTATTGACCAGCAGTTATGAAATATGATACGTAACTCACGACCATATACCGTATGTCATAAAGGAAGTCAGCTATTAATCTTATATCCTGTAACTATGGCCCTGTTTTCGTAAGGAAATACTTTTTCATTTAATATCGCTATTTATCTGTAAAATGATATTGATGGCATATGCTATACAATTACCACAAAAGTATTACACAAAATCGTTGGGATAAACATACGCTTTCAGTAATGAAATTTAGCCGTATACGGTTTGCGTGGAAAGTTCATATCATATATAATTATTGGTAACTAATATCCTGTATGATGATTTGCGGTTATGTTAATTATAATTTTTACGATATTATGCTTAGGTAAGTGTGTTACTGACTTGAATAATCAACGAGCAGGACTTCCATTTCTTCTTCAATGTCAACAAAAGAGAAATTAATCAAATTATTCGTTACTGTTATTCTACATTAATTGCGATGCCCATTTCTGACTATCTTGGCGGATAGGTACGTAGAAAATAAAAATAAATTCAGCTTGGTCCTCGGATGTAATGAGTATAATAATTTGGCCACCTTCTGGCCAAATGCGTATTAACATTGTTAAGGCTAATATGTATTAGGGTTGTAGTTTTTTCTTTAATTTTAAAATGTCAAAGTTATAAAGCAAAACTGAAAATATTTGAAGAGACTGGAAAAAAAAATTAATTGAAACTCTTAGGTTTATTAAAAAGTTATAAATTTCTTTTTGCTCCTGTAACTTTCAACGAAACACAGTTCTTGATTTATACAATGAGTGATTGTATTCTTATGCAAAACAATAGATTAAAGTTTAATTTGTAGTAAATTATGATTTCTTTCGTGGGTGATGTTTTTATTGCTGCTCGCGATTTATAGTGGCTATGTGGGAGTAAAACGAAATTTAATGAAATGTAAAGTTTTGGCTTAAACACAAACTAATTATAAACTTGAATTGAGTCACAGCAAACACATGTGGATTATGTGTTAAAAATAGAACGGAGACGAAAATCGTGTCTGCCCTTAAGGATCTGTACGGTATCGTAAATGAAATATCATATTTTTACTTTCGTTTTTCATATTATATATTATTATAAATAACAATGCAGGGTAAGAAAGCAAAATAGATTTGTTTTATTATAACGCTTAATCTCCTTGATCAGTGGTTTTCAACCTGAGAGGCGCCATTCTTAGGGGGGCGCCAGATATCTAGAGGGGGGTGCGAAGAAATGAAAGGAAAAACTATTAAGGAACAAAACAGGAGATAGGTTCCAAACGATTCGAGGACTTGTTTTCAGTTTTGCAGTAAAAAAACCTGTATAAAAGGATTTAAAGGGGGGGCGCAATAAGAATTGATATGAAAAAGGTAAGCGTAAGATAAAAAAAGGTTGAGAAACACTGTCTTATATGATCAAAACAAAAGATAGGTACTACTTCTTAAATGTTTTTGCAGCATTTGTGTACATAGGCGCCGACTTTCTAAACTCGCTAGGGGGACACAGGGGATAAATGTACGATGCACGAGTGTAACAAGTACCTACACCAGGGATGGCAAATAGAATTTGATCAGTGTGCCAAAATAGCATAAAATTTGATACAAATTTTTCCCGCTGGTAACTTTTCCAAAGACCGCTGGTGACTTTTTCAAAACTAGTTAGGTTAGACCGTTGGTGACTTTTCCAAAACTAGTTAGGTTAGACCGCTGGTGACTTTTCTCCAAAACTAGTTAGGTTAGACCGCTAATGACATTTCCAAAACAAAACTAGTTAGGTTAGACCGTTGGTGACTTTTTCAACACAGAAAAAAAGATACTTAGCGTACTAATTTAAAAACAAATTTATTCATACAATTCTTTAGGGTACCGTCGAAAATCTCTCAACTTTGGCACGCGTGCCACCTATTTGCCATACCTGACCTACACGATAGGTATTATTGGTACATAGTCTCAGAATGGACGAAAAAAAGTATGGCACTAAATAAAGTTGTACTCGAACTCGAACGTGATATGTGCTGTTTGGCATAATTTAAATGTGATTTGCATAAGTTAGCCTTTGCGATGTCGCATCGCATGGGGACAATGCCCCCCTAGTTTAATCGGCACGGGGGCATGGGGGCACGAGCCCCGTTGCCCCCCTGTAGTCTGCACCTATGTTTGTGTATTAAAAATCAAAGTGGAGAACGCACACTATTGTTTTTCTTCCGACAAAAAAAAAAACGAAATTAAGACAGGGTATATCATTTAAAAAAAGGTAAGTTTGTGTTATAACTTTTTAACAGCGAGCGTAATTTTTTTTTGTACCATCAAATTCTACATAAAAATATCTAAAAATAATCTGCATATTTTTTTTTTTATATTTACAACAATTACGAAGATATGACACTTAATAAATATGACAAAAAAAACACTTTTTTTCCAATAACTTAAAAACCGGAAATATTTTTGGAAATAGTTTTTCTCAAAAAAACTGCACATGTTTGGTAACTAATCGTTTCTCTATCTTGAATATTAAGCGAGATATCCATGTAATCACATTAAATTTGGACCACCCTGTACAGTCTATGTTGATACATCTTATGACAATATTTGACAGCAAAGATTAGGTGTTTAAAAACAGTTCTGTTCATTTGTACAAACTTCAACAAAGCCATATTTTTTAAAATTAATCTTTGTACCTATAATTATGGTTACATTTCAGCGATACACGTATTTGCCTTATTCTTTTACTACCTAATTAAGCAAAATATTTAATTACTTTATAATTGTAATTAAATTCTTATGCCATTCTTTAAAACTGAAAGATGTATCTGTATAATTAAGACAACTTCTGGTGGGCGCAAGTTAAATATAGACAACTCCTAACGACACGTTTGTTAGAAGTGGCACTTTCACGTATTCAAAGAGGATAGAAACAAGAAAAACGGTTATGACATATATCATTTTTGTTCCTTTTGCCGTTGTGTTTTATTTTAGTGGCCCGCACCTGCCGTAACCTATTTTACCTTCGAACAGTAAATATAGTAAAGTAATATAAATAAACTACGAACTATGTCGATTTCGTTCAATACGACAAGAGTATTGGAGAAATAACAAGAAAATGATGCTCTTTCAGCGAGTTTATTTGTTTTTGCAAAAAATATTATTTTAACATGTTTTCCTACTGTCAATCATCTTTTAATTAAATAAAAATGTATTCCTTAGAAAACGGCTAGCTAGGATTTTGTATATTTTAAATAATTTGGACGGATAATAATTTTTCAGGCTTGTACAGTAGTTTGTTGACGTCTAACGACACAAAAATGTTTTCAGTTATTCGGTTTCATTCATAACGAAATACGTAAGGTTGCCGCTAAGTAGATATTTTGTAGTTAATCGACCATCAGTTTTATAAATGGACTTTTCTTGACTTTGCTAGTGTTTCATTTAAATTTAATTATAGTTTTAGTCGGTTAAACGGAAAGAGCTAAGGATGTAAAAGTTATAAAAACAGGAAATTCCATTGCTGTTATAATTTATTTTGGTTACCGCTATTTATTTTTATTCGCCGTTACGTCTGGTCAAATAAGGTAGGTTAGTGTTTCAATGTGTTTAATATTACTGTAATAAGTATTTAAGGAAATTTGAAAGACTTTAGAAAACATAATTTTGTAATGATTTTTTTAAATAATTTCTGTTATATAAAGCTTAAACTATCACAAATTATAGAGCGGACTAAATTCGAATGTAACTCGGTTACCATAATAGTTATCCTAAATCTGATATCGGTCTTGTGGGTAATTTTTTGAGATAAACACGCCTGTGTTATCAGTAATAAGTAATCAGTTATATGTAAACTTAGATTTTAATTGGAAAGTTTGGTAGGCCATGGCTTTATATAAAAGCATTTGCTAGTTTTTTTTTCAAATATATCGTTTTATATATTTGTTGCAAAAAATATCTGAGATTTGGGTAATTTTGTAAAAATGTTAATATTCAAGTTGGCTATGATATGAAACAAGTAATGTTTGCAATTTAAAAACAACTAAACCTTATTTTCAAGAAAATTCTGCAGCAGCCGCTACGTTTTTACCACTTACAATGTAATCTTTCAACATATTAAGCTTTTCAAAGTGTTCAAATTTAGCCATGTTCACAATACCACAATAAACAGTTATAAAATACAAAAGAATTTGCTTAAGATTTTAAAAATGTACGTTTAATTGATTATTAATGGCAAACTTGTTTACGAAATCATGGCAAACTTTACTGTAGATATCTCTCAAAAATTAAGGTCGTAAAAATTTTTCTTTCAATTGGCATAGAAATGTTTATATAAAACCTATATAACATTAAGTTCTATTTTTGTAAATAAAGAAGTTATAGTGAATTTTTAAACGATGTAATTTAGTTTTTATTTGTCTGTAGTGCCAAAATGAAAGTGATATAAAAATCTGCTAACACAATCGCGTTTATCTCAAAAAATATACCAAACATTATGGTAACCAAGATAAGTCATTTGATATTGGTCCACCCTGTATATTACAAACTAATGCACGAATTATAAAACATTTGGGTTTTTCTTTTCCAGTTGTCATATCGTTGGTAACATTAAAAGAAATTCGAATTTGTCGTTGGATACATTGCTTTTTAGACGTGTATTTATACTTAAACGCAATTAAAAAAATAAAAGCTTATCAACGTCTAAAAGATCTACTGCTCGGTAATAGTTGTAAAACTGCTTTCAGTCTAGATCGTGAAAACGAATGCTCTGATAAATCAACGTTTCTAAAAAAAGTACTTTCTTATCAAGATCTTAATAAATTGTGTGTAATCAGCGTATATTTACTTTTGGGTTAGGGCTGCGCACTTCGAAATTTATTCTCGAAATATATTATTAGGTCAAGATCTGTAACTGTTGATATTTATTTTTTATGTGCGTAAGGTGAATGTATTAGTATAGTTTTTTAAACTGAAATGAAAGTAATTTTATCTACACAGGCAAGTAGGCAAAAACGTCTGTCGAAGCTTTACAAAGTTGTAATACATATTAGAATAATAAATGGAGCAAAATACAATACTACATAGGATAAGCAATTTTTTAAATTAAATGTATTTACTTACATAAAAGTAACTGTTTGTACGTTGCTTTTACAACAAAGATATTTTCACGGGATCAAAACCTACTATTGGCGTGTTAATAATTTACATATCAATTAATAAATTAAACTTTTACGCAATTTTTTTAATCTTCACCCCACTATTTTGCATTTAAATTAATTTTAAAACCAACTAATATAAATTCAACGACATTATTATACCAGACTAAACTGCATGAATTCAAATATACATTTGAGGCTTATTAATATTGTAATTGTCGTTAAGCAACATTTATGGGCATCATAACTTTCTTTGTACTTCTTATGAGGTCGAATATTACTTTATTTACGAGCAATTTGCTTTATACAGTCATCCATTTTATTCGTTTTCATTTCTAAATATAGGTTGCAATATTTTGTTTTCGAAATGTATGTGACCAATTTACAGTTTGTTCACAAGGACTGTGTTTCATATAACTGACTTCGACAGTAATAAAAAACTTTCTTCAATTTCGGCTCTTGCACATACTTCAGGTTTGCTAAATTTTATTGGGCATGTAGTGTTTTTCTCAAGTCCTGTCATTAGGAGTAAAACTTTTACTCATGTGAAATTTCTGATGATGTTTAGGCCCGGTTGCACAAAGCAGTACCTACAAACATGTTAACCCTTAAAATTAGGCAAAATCCCAGCACAATTGGCGCTAATAATGCATTTTTCTTTTAGCGGTTAACATGTATGTTAACACCAACTGTTGTTTTGTGCAATAGGGTCTTAGTGTGAATTATGAACATCTACCACATGCGTACCTACTGCAAGAGTACGTCACACATTGTATAAACAAGAAAGATACAGATTATCAAGAGACGTCTGAATTTGCATATTTATGCAAACTGTCAGTGTTGTGTTGTTTTGAAATTAGCAAACAACCTCCATAAATATGAGTTCAAAATGTACCTATATGTCGGAGGCATAATGTGAAATCCGGAATTTTATAAATTGCTCAGGCATTTTATAAAAAGCCGGCAAAACGAGCATCTCGTGTTTTGACTAGCAAAAAATAAAAATGCCGGCATAATTGTTTTTAATGAAAACAAACCTATTAGCTGCATTTACATAATTTATTTGATAAAAACTTTAACCAACCTTCAACCTGACCCTTTATTACTGATCAAATGAATGAGGGTCACGTTAAAGGTTGGTTAAAGCTTTTTTTGCATGAAAACAAACGTATGAGGTTACGAGAACGTCATAATTTGCTCGTTTTGACGGATTTTTACAAAATGCCTAGGCATTTTATAAAATTCCGAATTCCACAATATGCCTACGACATTATACACTGACAAATAGGGGACGTTTACCGTTTTCTAACCATGGCCGGTCTTAGACCGTCTGGACCAGTTGGGCATCGCTCTGAAAATGACCCCGCATTGAAAGGGTAGTGCAGATTTAAATATTTACAGGATCAATAAAATTAATTTTATTTGACTATATGTATAGAAGTATTACTGTGATTTTGAAAGTAAACACTGCTGTATTAAATGTCAAGTTTATTAGTAAAGAGTTGTAAAGCTATACAATAGATTTTTCTGTAGCGTTGTCCTTTTTCAAAAAGTTTCTTTCACGGTTGAGCGATCAAAGCAATTTGGACCAGTGCAAGTGGACTTGTAGCTGCATTAAAATAACAGCAGTTGATGATATTCATGATGATCCCAAAAAAAGCGTATAAATTAGATTTTTACAGTCAAGTACTGGGAGGTTGAAAAAGAATACTGGTGTTTAAAAAAGCAATTGTGATGTCAAAAATATTTAAAAAATTTAAATTGTCAGCACCAATAAATGAAACTAAAACTTTTTTACCACAGCACAGTTTTCCATATACGTATATTATTGTCAAATTAAAGCCATACAGTATGAAAATCTTGTATAATACGTAAGTAGGTATACGGAAACTTTTATGTAAAAAAGTTCAGTATAAATA
This sequence comes from Elmis aenea, assembly GCA_947652605.1. Lineage (NCBI taxonomy): Eukaryota > Metazoa > Arthropoda > Insecta > Coleoptera > Elmidae > Elmis > Elmis aenea. The sequence goes on from OX393576.1 coordinate 20,971,446, forward strand.
TACTAAGGTCGCAGTTGACACATCCAAGAGAAAAGTTTTCTAACATCGTTACCCGAGACCGCCCCTGCAGAAATGATATCGTTGATAGTTGATATACGAATGTGTTTTATTAAGCATCACAGAACAATTGATAAGCAAGTGCAACTATATCATAGCAGGAATCGTCAAAATTTTTAGAATATTTAATAATTAAAAGTCCAACTACCCCCTCAACTTCCAAATTAACAAAATATGTATCGAATAACTTCGTGTGATTATAAAATATTGTGCAACCTTCTCGTTCTTGAGCAACTTTTTTATGGCGAATAAATAGTTAAATAAATTTATTGACATTTTTTGATTAATATAGTTACAAATAACGGCAATAAATACTTCCGTTGGAGTGGGCGGACCGTGAATGAAAATAACCACGTGTCTCCTGCACACGGCCCGGTTGATTGCTAGTCTTCAGCGATTCGTTAGTTAATTAGGCAAACGTTCGTTTTTCGTTTATTTGCAGACGAAGTTGTGAAAACTGGCATGAATTTTAAACAAGATGCTGCAAGGACGGCGCTTTAGTTCAAAACGTAAATAAAACAGTTTAAATAGCTTCATTAACTAGCATTAACAGCGTGTAATACATACATACGTACATACATACACACACAAAGAAAAGACAGGAAAAACGTGCAAAGAATGAACAAAGTATTGTTGGTAAGTGATGAATTACATGAGGATTAACAGTGAATGTTAATAATGTTCTTTAGTTTGTAAATTATACTTTCAAAGAAATTAATGACGCGGTTACAAAGTTTATCGGCACCAAACTTTTTCTAATTCCGTACGTCTCGTTTTAAACTGGAGAAACTTTAAAAAGAACATTGCTGAATAGCAATATCTTTCCTGTTTATCGAAAATTATGTTGTAAATCCGAATTCTTACGATAAATCATCTTTGTTTGTTCTTTTTCAAAAGATTGTGTTTCAGAACGAAATGTCAACGCGCTATAAATAGAAAAACAAATAAATTTATGGAGTACCTGAGAAGGGTGCTGTGGCTTTGAAGGTGGGTGAAGGGGCAATCATTTTGGGGTCCCAGGCACAAAAAGACAGCACTTAACCCCAAGCAACATTCACGTACGGCGCAACATATTGTTGGAACGCATACGAACAACTGGCGTCCTAACCACTAACCTGCGCCGCGACGCTGTGGTACGGATTTAGCTCTCCCGTCGCCAACTGACCGACTAAATTTGACGAACTGACTAATTTTTAACGTTTCTTTAACGTAGCCGATTGACAAGCGCTGTCACTCAAAAACACGTATCTTAAATTAAACGGCTTAAGAACAATAATCAATTAATACGTAATTGGCGAATCATAATAGTCACTGTAAACACAAAGTTTTCAAAATAAAACGCTTATATGTATTTATAAAATAAATTTGAAAAGTTTCGCAAATTTTGTAAAAGTTTAAATCAAAACAGTTTTACAAGTTTCATGAAAAAAAAAATTAAATCAACGTGATGGTCTGTTTGACCATTGCTAATATTATCAACGTCATTTTAAAACTTTATAAAAAATAATTTTTAACTATTCACTAGTGACATCGTCACTTACATTAAATACATTTTTTTTTAACATTTCGGATGTTTAGAAGGTTGATGATTCAAGTTATAATAAATATAATAAAATGCGCAATTTAAGATAATTAATCAATAAAAATTGTCGCTTAAAACTATTTAAAGAAAATAGTTATGCAACATTTTGCAAGTATTTAAATTAGGCCGATCCTCATATTTTTGTTGGTTTAATTACGAAGTAGGTATGTATATTTTTTTTACTTTTATAACTAATCCTATTACCATTAAATATTATAACTTTTTTCTTTTGGGTTATACGAGGGCCAAGCTTAATTTATTGAACAAAAAAAATAGTAGGCAGTGAATAACAAAATACCTTAATATTATTTAGTTCTTCGCCTGTCATTTAATCTTTAATAGTCATTAGCTTGTATATCAATTTCTTAAAATAATGGATGTTGTAAAATAAACAAATTTAACCAGACACCATTTTCATATCGTGATTCATTACGATTTTGACTTTTGAGAAGGCGCGCATAAAATTCTGCTATAAGTAGGCTCGTGTAGTACTTTTTGCATCAAGCAATACAGGGTGGTTACCTAGTGCGTTTTGCCTTCATATCTGGTTTATTACTGAAAATAAAAAATAAATTTTCAAACCAAATTTGTTGGAGATCATGAGTTACATAACCTAAAATTATTTTCGTCTATACAGAGTGTTTTGATAACGCACACCAATATGCAACTTTCTTTTTACTTTAAATACAAAACTTTATTATGTTTATCACTTTCTATATTTCAAATTAATTCTTTTTCTAAAATGTATAAGTCATTTTGTACATACAACCATATTTTAAAATAATACGCAGGGCGTGTGTTTTGTTCTGTACAAATAAATGGGTATTTTGTTTTAAATGGAAGATCCTGTATTTTTATTTTGAATTTTCCTGTAGATATTTTAATTTACTTTTAGGAACACTAACAGGGAAGGTCACGATACGTTGTCGCTAGAATTTGATTAAGGCTGTGTTTATTGCATCAAGAACATCAAAACTAAATGTTTTGCAGAGTAATACGTGCCACTGGCCATTTTCTTCCGAAAAATTGGGAAAAAACTGAAAAGTTGAATAATTAAAGTAATATTTGCGATCGCGTTGGCCATGAACCATCAGAGATAAAATCGAAATTCTTCTATAGTAGATTAATGCGCGCATCCTTTGCAAGTAAAATGGTGCAAGGTTTTTGAAAAAATCTGAAACGGTTCCGGAGAAAAACGCAAAAAACGAGGCCTTTGTAAAAACGGTTTTCCCTATGTTAACCGCCTATGCAAGTCGTATAGATATGGTTACACAGATATAGGTACCACAACTTCAACAATCATAGCGCTTATGCAGGGGTTTCGTTTTTGTCGTTTTTCTCCAGAACCGTTCAAGATTTTTTCAAAAACTTTGCACCATTTTACTTGCAAAGGATGCGCGCAATGGTAAATAGAAGAATTTCGATTTTATCCCTGACGGTTTCATGGCCAGCGCGATCGCAAAAATTACCTTTTTATACCAATTTTTCCGAAGGAAATGGCCATTGGCACGTATAACTCTGGAAAACGTTTAGTTTTGATGTCCTTGATGCAATAAACACACCCTTAATCAAATTCGAGCGACCAAAGACCTCACACAATTGTTGATAGTTACAAAATATGATGAAACAAAAAAGAGAATACCTGTAATATGTGACTTTATAAAAAAGTAGTTACAACAATTGAATTATTTTGTTTCTTATCGTAATTTCTTATTTGTTAAAATGAATCTTAGCAGCAATTAGTGAATAAAAAAAGCAGTTACGTTAAGAACGGTTAAGTTTGTGAAAACATTTTTTAAACTACGTCAGTGTGTTGAAGTTTGATCCAAAAAAACAAGGCTCAATTTACTAGTTGCTGAAAACATATTTCTGAGCAGAATAATAAACAATCATGATTATAATGTAGTAAGATGTAACTGAGTTGGCGGTTACGGGAGTATATTAAAGCCAATACACAGAGATGATGTGTGGGACGTAATTGGTATTTATTTATAGTTTGGGCTGTTGATGTAACTTTTATCATAAACGTTATATAACACAACTTATTTTAATGCCTTAGTGTAAATATTCTTTCGTAGTAAGCAGACTAACGTAAATTAGGAGTATATTTGGCAGAAGCAAAACTTAAAACTTTATAAATACAATAAATATGTTCGAGTTTAGTCATCATAAAAATCGCTTATGTTTTTTTTTTACGAGAAAATTCGGTTTCAAAAGTATCTAGACTAGTTTCTTGACTCTCAGTTTTTCGTGGGTAGAATTCTGACTTATTTCCATACAAAATAAGTAATTTAGTAACTGACCTATGCACATATTTCTAACAAATACTTGTATTGTAAATACTCTTATTTAAAAATTGCCAAGGATCTCTCATAGAAATGATAGACCAGTTTCAAGACTGAGGTCTCTTCATCAGTAACATTTATTTAACACTTAAAGCTGGTCTAGCATTGCACAAAATATCCTTAAAAAAAAGATAAGTAATTTTTAATCAAACTTATTTATAAATATACAAATCTATATTTAAAATGAATCGTATTAGGTAATAATTTCGACATTTGTAAATTATCGAACCCTTTGTAAACGAATAACTGAGTAAAATACTTTTTTAAAACTTATTTTACAACGATCAAGGTTAACACTAAAATAGATTCATATTGGGGCAAACATGGATCGGAAATAATCAAGTTGTTAGCGCCCAAAATATAAATATTCAAGGACGGCTATGATGTGTTGACATTCGTATCCGCTGTAGTTTGCGGTAAAATCATGCAATTAAAGCATTATCTCTAGCACTTGAGCAATCTTTCGTCGAGAAATATTCCAAAAATATAGATGTTAATAAATACTTGTCTTTTGTTTTTTAATATTGGCGCCATGCTCGTAAGTTTATTTTTTTTTAAATGTAAATATGCTAGGAGTAATTTTCGATTACGTCATAACTTAAAAAGTTTTAAAAGGTCGTGACGTTAGTAATCACAATTTACCAGCAAAAACTTTGTTAAAATATTGTAAAAGAATATATGTTAAAAGTATTTAATACTATGCGATTTCTAGAAATAGCAACAGCAATAGTACCTATATACCGAACACATTTTAACGCCTTATCTAAATCCATAAACATTGTTTTTTATTTACGTAATAAGCACATTTATAAATATAAATAAATGTTGCTAAAACTTGCTTATCTTTCTTCGAAGGATTTCGTTTAGAAATTCAATACCAGTTTTAAGACTCTGGTCTCTTCAACAACAAATAAATAAAATTGCAACTGACGAAAAGACGAAAATATTTACACTTGCATTACCACAAAAGATTTTTCAAAGAAAGTAGGTAATTATTGATGACATTTATTTATAAAAATAAATTAATCATTTAAAATTTAAATAATAAAATTTTAAATAATTTCACCTTTCATTAAACTGAGTTTAATCGTTGTTAGACGGTATTAAAGAACTAATATTAAAAAAGCAAAACTAACATCAATTACATTTTTTAAGCGATGTAGAAATTAAAATATGATTCCAAAATGTTGACAATTATTATGAATGCAATTTCTAAGCATTTTTAGATTTGTTCAAAAAGCTCTTTTTCAATTAAAAAAAAAACAAACACAATTTACGCGACCATTAAATAAATATTGTTACTGATAAAGAGACGAGAGTCTTGAAATTGGTCCAGCAGTACGAAAAGAGGTCCTTCAAAAATAGTAAGTGATTTTTAATTAAACTTGTGTATTTTATCTCATATATTTAGCATTGCGACTCAGGGCTGTCTTATCCGTTAGGCCCAGTGCCTAGGGCCTACGAGAATTTTCGGGAATACAAAAAATTCTGGAATTAGGGAAAAAATTATACATTCGTAAGCTGAACGTTTAGCGTCGCGACATCCTTCTATTCTGTGCTCGTCTACTTAATAAGAAAAATTCAAGAATAAGTACATATTTTGTTGTTAAGTTTTAATGAACAGAGATGCCGGGTGCCCCATCTGGTGCCTAGGGCCCAGGCCCGGACTGGCCATCGGGCAGTTCGGGCAAATGCCCGAAGGGCCGGTGCCCGAATGGGCCGGTCTAAGCTACGGGATTAATAAGTTCGGCGCTGAAGTATAAGGAGCGCAAAAATTATGATTATAACATTTGCCCGTTTAATACGGGCCGTATTCAATCTTAATATTTTTCTGGGGCTCCACAATACGCAATAGCGTCGTATGTTTGATCGCGCCACTCGTGCTTCAGAAATAGTCCCGATATTATCCGAACCCTGAAGCCTATAGCTATAGATGGCGTGTGTATGTGTAAATAGTAGTTTCATAATCTGCTTATTTTATAAACACATTGTTTAACAAATAGATTCGTAATAAATATATTGATGCGAGTTTATTAAGTCTGTGTAAGTATTTACCATATAAAGCTTTTAGTGGGTAGTAAAAGTTGATGCATGCTCTAAAACTAATTTTAAGCTGGAAAAATATCAAGAAAAATTCATGACACTAGATGACAAATGCGGCCCGCGAACCCTAGAAATACGGCCCGCGCGATGTCAGACAATCCGCCATCTTGAATTCATACCAGATAATTTGCTTTTCACAAAAAAATTATATAAATATCTACATGTTTTGACATTTCGAGTTTTTGTTGGTTCTCCACAAATCAAAGTCTCAAAAACACTTTTTTTTTGGCCCGCCAAATATTCGAAGTTTACAATTTGTCCCGCCTGGTCAAAACTTTGGGAACCTCTGCACTAGATTTTAGCGATTTTAGAAATATTCGCAAGAGTAAAGTGCCCGTATTTTTTTGAAACTTAAAATTAGTTTTAGACCATGCACCAACTTTTCCTAATTGTCGCACATCTCTCCAGCTGACTCCTTTTTCTTGTGGTGTCTGCCTCACTTCTTTTTCCCATTAAGAATAAAATTTTTTGAGAGACCGATAATAAAAAGCTTTTCCATTTGTTGCAGTTTTTTTTAATGTTAAAATTACTTGCTTCAAAAATAAAAATTGGAATTTTAACGTTAAATTTTACATTTGGTTTTATTTTTAATTCTAAATAATCTTTCCTCCTGAGGTTTTTTTGTACCTCTTCAATAAGGGCACATTACTCTTGTGAATATATTTGAAATAGGTAAAATTTAGTGTTGTATGAATTTTTATAAAAAAAATTCATCTTAAAATTAGTTTGAGGTAATGCACCAACTTTTATAAAGAACTAAAAAAGTTAACAATAAAATTCATAATAAACAATTATTCCATTTTTTGCATTCTTTTTTAATGACGCTGTTTAAAGAATATAATGTAACGTGAAAAATGAATAAATTAGTTGTGAAAAGGAAAAATAATAGTCAAGTTTAAAAAAAAAAAACATCAAAAGTTGTTGATTTTTTAAATTTAAATCAATGATTGTTGATTTTTTATATAAAAATCAAATTTTGACCAACTCTGGCTGTGGGCCTCTATAATCTGAATGCCCGGGCCGGTTTTTGTTCCCAGTCCGTCACTGCTAGGGCCTACGACAACGTTAATGCGGCCCTGTTACGACTAACAATAGTATGCTTTTTAAGAGATTGTAAGTTAATGTGTATTCCAAATTTATCAAACAATATCCAAAATTAACCAAATAATGAATCAAAAAACTTAAAGCCATTATTTTATTACTTTGTAACAAAGTTTTTTTCTATATTGTAAGCATGACAGTAAATATTTTTAAACATAATTTTAATCAATAATACAACTTTTTTCGTAAAACATTTATAAAACAAGATCGTTTACATTTTTTCTCTCTATTTTATGTATATTGATACAAACAAAAACAAGTCCTGACACAATTAAATAACCATTATTACAAAATTACATTCCTCGTCAAAAAAACTGCAAAAATATTTTCAATAACACGAGCATTTAAAAAGAACGAAGCATTTAAGAGTAAATTCATTCTATTTATAAAAATAGATATAAAATGTTATCTTTTAGTCTACAGTAGGGATTATGTAAGTAAATTGAATTACTTATAAAAGGTACAACAACAATGAATTTGAAAAATCAACTAGTTCTTTTGTTTTTATCAAGTTAATAAGATTAAGGACCGGCGACTATTTAATCACTTTTAGGACAATGACGTTGTTTATTTTAAACTTGTCGATTTATTTGATGATATGCAAAGCAGAAAGAAGATAATGAATTAAGTTTAGAAGCAAAGCGAGACAAACCTCTACCAAGCAGAAAACCATGAGCGACAATAAGAGAAGCGTCAATTTCATGAAGCAGGCTGCTGTTCCTCTGTCGCCGATTTTTACTTAATGCCTTGTTTACTCTTCTAGCTTCCTTGTAAATTCGATTACGTCCTATTTAGGTACATACGTCCAAGCAAAATTAATTAAATTAAGTTACGTTATAACTGCAAAACGCACTGCATTAAGCGCTTTTGTTTAAAAATCAAAATTGAGCAATACCTATATATGACAACAAATACTTTTAAAAATATTTCTGTTACCTAATCGATAAAATCTTTGTTTGCGAATAAGTATTGTATTAAATCCAGAAATGTAATAATATGTCAGTAAAACAGACAGTGCTTTAACAAAGTTGTAAATTTTTGTGTGAGATTGTACTTTGTAACCTAATTTTAAAAGTTTAATTTTAGACCACGGAGAGCAGTGGTTTACGTATTAAGAAGAAACGTTTAGTTCAATATTATACTAAACATTAAAATATATAAAACAAAAACTTGCACAGATAACGAACACAAACAAATCTGTAAATAAAGCAACGTTTTATTGCAAGCGCAAATATTGTTAATTGATAGACATAAGCATTCGAAAGTCTGCTATATTAATTAAACACACTACATAAAACTGCAGTACAATGTTAAATATACAACATAACGCAGTTTACAGCATAATTATTGTCATAAATTATTACAATATATTTTGACACTACTTGTGAGGCAACAAACTTTTTTTACTATTAAACACGTAAAAACAACACACTTCGTCTGTACAGTACAACTCACCATTCTGTAGATTTTCATTGGTATCATCTCCAGCGTGTTTTGTTATGTCAACAAACTCTTGAAGATGTTTGGGGAGCTTTTTGCTTGCAGTTACCGATTCTCCATCCATAACTAAAACTGGTTCACTGTCGGTTTCTTGATCTGATTGTTCCGTTGTTTCTTTATAGTCGTCGTCATCTTCTTGAATTCCATATTTACGCATCCTCTCCTGCACTTTGTTCATAAATTCGTTTTCTATGCCACTGATGTGTGTCACTTCACCTAAACTATCTAGCGGTTGTGTTTGATCGTTGTAAGAAGGTGCTGAAGATATTTTTATTACTTTTTGTAATTTTCTTTCCTCGCGTGCTGTTACTTTGCGCATGTATTCGTCGTACATTTTTTGCCTGAAAAATTCGGTGGGAGCCATAGGTACAGAACGAGGGCGACTTTTTTTATGATCACCAACGTTGGTTAGTGATGATTTGTTCCGTAAAGGAACTTCAGGTGGCATATCAGCTGTTAATTTTTTCTTCTCCTCTTCTAACGTTTCTATCTCGCGTTGTATCTGTTTTTCTTTTTCTCTAATATATTGCATTTGCTGTTCAAAAGCTCCTTGCGGCAACGACCATCGGCGGTCAGCGACGTTTGTAAACGAAGAAGCATTTTCAGTTGGCCTTTGAAAGTTTCTATTAGATGTGACCACAGCATCTGGTTCTTTTTTGGAAGTCGCTGATATTTTTGCTGTTGGAAAATACATCGCTTTATTCAAATGCGAGTCACTTGTACTTTTACCTCGAGCCAAATGTAGCCATTCTGAAAGATCTTTTGCGCCCAATCTCGACCCACTAGAGTCGGTTTTATAAACATTTAACTGCCTGCTAAGCGGTAAAGAATTTCTTTTGCTTTCTGCATTTGGAAATTTTATTTCGGTAGTCTGCCTTGTTTGTTGTTGAGAGACTTGCCGTAAATTATTGAGCTGCTGAGTTCGCTTCTCCACGTAATAAAGATAGTTATTTTCGTCATCAAAAACTTGTATTTTATTTAGGTCACTAGAGGGTGCAGTGCCACGCATAATTTGCAGTAATCTATTATTTGCAGCATCGTCTGTTACAGCAGGTTTATTTTCGGATAATTCAGCGTCATCTAAACGAGTTGTGTGAAAGCTTGTAATCTTCACATTCCCCGCGTTGTTTTTTGTTGGAGTAAACTCGGTGTTAGAAACGCATCTATTAGCAAATTTATCGTGCAGCTCCAATAGTTTTCCTGCTTCATCTGGAATTTGTTTTGTAGTTTCCAGATGCGATTTTTGTGTTGGTGATAGGCATAATAACAGGTGTGGATCTTGTTCTGTTGGAATACCTACCCAGTTAGTCGATGTAGCTGACATATCTTCTTTTTTATTTAAAGAAGTTAGAGCTGGAAGGGTAAAAGTTGTATTAGTTGCGTCTGAAACAGTTATGTTTTTATCGTTATTATCATTTGAACTAAATGCGGAAAATTTGCGTGTTGACAATCGTTGTTTCAACATGGTAGGTGACAATTCAGTAAGATTCTGAAGGCTTTTCGATACTTCGGCTAGTTCTTCTAATACTTCAGCCCCGAAAGGTAAAGTCATTAATTTCTGCAAGCATAGATCTTTTAAAGATCCAGGTTGGAACTGCGGGGAAGTGTCTCTTAGGTTTTCTTCGTCTTTTAATAACGAAGTCACGTCTCCTATAGATGAAGTTAGCGGATTGTAACGAGCTGTACATTGCGAAGTAGTTTTACTAGATCCTTCACTACTTGCAGATGGTGATCTGGACTGCAAGGGAGGTGCAATATCATCTACACGTTTAGCTGTATCTACCAAGTTATAGTCGACTAATATACTTTCGAATTCCTTTTTAAAACTTTCTTCATTGTTGACTTTTTCAGGAGTTGGTTTGCGTAACTGAGGGGAAAAAAGTAAACACTTTTGTACTTTTGTTTGCAGTTCTTTTGGGACACTATTAAACACCGAACTTGTGGAAATATCTTGAAGATCAGTGTACTTTTCATTTGCTAAAAGTGATGTGACGTGCTTAATAAATTTATCTTTGTTGCGATCATATTGGGTATTTTCTGAATCGACTTCGTTTTTGGGTGTTGTATTGTCTGGAGTAGGTGGAGGTGTAAGTTGTGATGGAGGAGGTAGTACCTGCTCGCTGTTGACTGGAACTTCGTGATTATTAGTTTCCTGAGGTAATAATGCTGTATTTGTCGGTTGACTTATGATTGTCTGAGCGGTAGATTTTTCTTCTACAGATTCTTCGTGTTCTGCTTCTTCTTCTTCGATACTTTCTTCGTTTTCTTCTACATCTGTTTCGGTAGTTTCACTAGGCGTTTTACTGTTTGAGCTGTCTTCTAAATAAACTATTTCTACTCCAGAACTACAATCTGTGGTTGATGTAGTCCACGATCCTTGTACAGTCGATGGATGTTCTGTGAGTTTTGCTTCAACCAAAATAGCCTTTTCGCTTTCAATTTTTGGAAAATGAGATTGCATCCTCCTTTGTAAAACTTTTTCATTTTTAACCTTTTTAAAAATCTGCGCAGACGAGCTACAACAAATATTACTCTCACTGCTGCTCGCACTATTCAGCGGAGTATGTTTATGCGAATCATATTTCTGTTCTTTATCGCTAGTATCACTACTCTCTTCACGTATAACATCGAGATATCGTGGATTTTGATAAACTGGAAAGAAGTGTTCTTCTATAGCAGCGCGCTTTTTCGCTCTTCTCGTTTTAAAATTTTCTTTGTCTTCTGCTTGCTGTGCGGCTTCTTCCGAACAATTAACAAGATTTAGGCTTTCTAAAAACGTTCTTAAATTCTGTTCATCTTCAGGTGAGATGAGTTTAACTTGAGTTATGCAATGTTCTTCTTCGAGGGGCAAAGACGAAGCACTTAAGCACTCCACGTGATGCTCGGATGTTTCATCTGTAATTTGCAATTCTCCAACCACTTCCCATTCGACATCAGAATCAGCCTCCGCGACTATAGCGTTGTTTTCTGATACATTTTTATCTTCCCCTTCACTGGCCTCTGACAATTCAGTAATTTTAATTAGGTCGTCGTCATCTAAACTTTTGCTTTTAATCATCGTACCTCCATTTTGTTGATTTTTACCATTACACTTTTTCTTTACTGTTTCAGGTGATTCTACCCTGTAATTTGATGGTCTGTCTTCTGTAGTCTCATTTTCTAGTGTTTGTTGAATTTCTGCGTCTTCGTTTTTGCTGCCCGTAACACAGTCCGACGATGAACAAATGCTATCGCGCACGGACGTAACGTTTTCCAATTGTTTTTCTAACATAACTTCACTCCCGGAATCATCAACCGATACTATTTTCTTCGATTTTTTACGATTTGATCGCGAACGTCTTTTGCGAGACCTTGAAGTTCCCCCTTGTGCGTTATCAGCCATTACGTAGGTTGTATTATCAACGGTGGCAGTTGTGACTATAGAGGAGCACACGTTTTCGTTATTGGGAACTGCAGTGGCCTTGTGTTGTGCCGCGTCATGTGCTTCCTGACGTAACTGAATGCCGGCCCCTAAGTGCACACGGAATTAGAGGAAGACAGGTGAGAAACATAGGAACATCGATGCAGGCAGGACACTCCAGTTGGTTTGAGACAGTTGCAAACCAAGTGTTATTTACGAACAAAAAGACTTTGAAAAATTAGTATTCGGTGTTACACAGAGCACTTGCAGAATATTGTACCAAATAATTATGACATGGACAAACACACAAATCCTTATGGGTAAAAAGAATAAGGTATAGTTTTGTTTAAAAAATTAAGCGTTATTTCGTTGATGCACTCTTGAATATTTATAGTCAAGATACGGTGTTTATTGTTTACATATGTCGATGATCAAATATATAAAAAATGTAATAAAACTTGTTGTCAAAGCTGTTAGAACGTGCGCACATTGTTTTTTTTTTATTTGCATGTTAAACGTACCTTGGGAGTCGACTAAAGTTGATGCTGATCCGCTAGAACTGCAGTCGGATGATAAAGTAGACCTTTGAGAAATTTGGCCGTTGTCTCTATGATTCGTTTTTGGTAATTGTCCTGCAATTTAAGAAATTATCAATAATTATAAAGAGAGAAAGAGTAACAACTGGTTTGTTTACATTCATAAAACAAGCGTGAGTAAACATAATTATGCGATAAAAAAAGCATAGAGTGTATATCTTTTAATGGTAAAAGCGAAATTAAAATTAATATATTCCTGAACGAAGGTTAATCACTTAATTGATGCCACTGGTCATATAAAATCATTACATATATTAAAATATCCGTTCAAAATGTGTTACTGGGTCCAACTGTTTATAAAGTTCAAAATGGTAATTAGGTGCAAAAGTAAACAATGAATAAGAGAAAACTTGTTGGAATTGCATTACCTATCAAACGTCAAAGAATGTGCAATATCAACGTATTAAATTCACCAACAAACTTTTATCACAAGCTAATTGTCATTCAAACACAAGAATTAATGCGGTCGCTGTACAACACCAAACTATCTATTTGCTGATCACACGAGATCAGAGTATGTCATGGGATGTGCGGTGCATAATCACAGAGTCCCACTACTCTTCCGGGCATGAATGCCGGTCCGGAGGAAGGGAGTGTCATTTACCGGAATTTGTCAGCCGTGACGCCCACTCCTTATATTAAATAATGTGGGTATAGATTACTTTTAATATATTCTGATGTAAACAGTGTACACTATAAATAGATATTCAGTAACAGGTTCATTAGTTACAATATTTACAAACAAAAGATGGTCGAGTACAACTAATTCAGTTTCACTACTACTATTATCGGGCCATATTTTGGTTATCCAACTAAAAAAGTTAACTAACTTTATTAAGTACTATTGTACTTCGTTGTTAAACGCAAAGAACTATAACTATAATTTTGTAACGTTCAAAGCTTAAAGCCATTGTAAAATAATCATTGTAAATTCACAAGGTCCTTAATTATTGAATTTATTCTAGAACTTCAACCTAACAACTTATGTATTAGTAGTTATAAGCAGGCATAAAACAAAAATTAAAACAAAAAAGGTAGACAATGAAATCGAAGGTTTAAACAGAAAAACTAATTTGTTTATAGATCAAGTCGGTGGACATACTGAAGCACAATTCCAAAATTTTAGTAGAAATGTGTACTGTTTTTTAATTTAGTTTGATGTTTCCTCATTGATTTTGTAAAGTATTATTTTCGAAACAATAGTGCGTAATTTTAATATTTAGTGTGCTAAGCTTGTTTATAATATTCTTAAACGTTTTCTTATTTTTGATCCTGTCCCATATGAAGCAATTTTTTCACTTAATGTGAATGCAGCTTCCTTACAGGTTATTTAATGATTACCAAAAAATTATAGATATATGTACTTTTATTTTTAATTTAAATGAATTTTGTAACCATTACCTACTCACTCACGCGATCAACTGACAGCAATTACGCAAATTATATTGTTCCACTTTTAAAAGTTGTATGTATTGCCCACTAGTAACTTATTTTATACAGATTTAGATCTTACGATGAATTTTAATTTTGATTACAAAGTTTTACATAAAACACGAATGAAAATAGCTTAATTTGTGACATGATTTAATATGTTAATATTATCCAAAACGAAAAATTATGTAACGGTTTCAATCATGCTAAACAAGAAAGTATAGAACAGTTTTCAAATTATAAATATTTAGGAACGATTGCAGAGGATGGTAAATTGGAAGAAGATCTGAATAACAGAATAGTTGCAGCGACAAAATTTTACCACGCCACTGATAAGATAGCAGATCTTAAAAACACTAGGAGGCGAGTATTTACATTTTTATTTATACTTTAGTTCAGAAACTTGGGCATTAATAAAAAAGCAAAATCAAAGGATACAGACGCAGGAGATGACATTTTTAAGAAGAATAGAGGGGTGTAGACTAATTAATAAGATTAGCAATGAATAAATCAGGGCTTCGAACCGGAACTGAACCGAAAACCGGAACAAACCGTTATTTTTGTCGGAAAGAAAACCGGAAGTAAACCGAAAAAAAATATCGGTTTATTACGGTTCGGTTCATGTTCAACAAACTCGCGCGTTTTGTTTGTATATGTTTTGTTTAATAAATTATAGTATCATCATATGTTATATACTTCTATTTAGAATTATTATACCTTATTATAACAAATAAAAACATTTAAAAAAAAATAAAAAGTAATTACTCGGAGCTGAACCGAAAACCGAAAAAAAACGTTATTTTTTCCGGAACGAAAACCGGAACCGAACCGATACATATTTTTTTAATTGAACCGGAACGAAAACCGAAACAAAAAATATTACGGTTCGAAGCCCTGGAATAAATCAAAAAAGCCTAGAAGTGAGACATAAAAAAAAGTTGCGGAAAAACGAATTTAGTTGTTTGAGACAACTACTACTCATGAAAAGATACGCAAAAATGGGATGGAAAACTAAGTTTAAGGGAAAAAGACATAGAGGAAGACCAAGAACAAAATGGGAAAATGAAGTAAAACATGAACGAGAAAAAAAAAAAAAAAAAATAATAAAGAATCAGCTGGAGAGATGTGTCACAGTTAGCCAATTATAGACAGGGATGGAAAAACATAATCAAGAATTAGGAAAACATACCTCGACACCCAAAAGTGCAAAAGGATCCGATTCAGAAGATAACGAGATTATTAAAAAAAATTGGAAGTATAACTTAAAATTTCATACTTAACCATTTTTGACTTATACAAGGTGTCCCAGATTACATTTCCAGTATGGGAATCTCGCTTATTATAAGAGTAACAGGTTTGTTTAAATTAGATTCATTATTCCTTAGTATGGGACGAGCCACAATCAATTTTTAAAAGTACAAAATTCCTTGTGCTTCAGATGTTATAGCAAAAAAAATATGAAAATGTCCAATTTCTTTTTTCTGTCATAACTTTTTTTTCTTAATTATTAGATCAATTTTATTTGTACTTTCTTAAATGCTTTTTAATGAAGATTGTAATTGTTATTATAGATTTTTTTAACACCTACCATTTTCGACATATTACCCTTAATTTCATTTTTTTAAGCCGGGAAGTAGGCTATGGAATAGTTAATTATAGTTAATAATAATTAATTTATAAAGCAGAAGTGAAACAATTGTATGCATGTGCTCAAAAAGCCCGGTTTTTTTCCCATATCATATTTCTAAAATTCCATTTTTCTAAAATGAAAACTTAGGAAAAAAAGTGGTGTACCACACTTCATTTACACCCGGTATATCGCTAGCTTTTAATACTTTTTAAAAATCAATAATAAAAAAAATATTTGATGGACACTTTTTGAATTAAACTGTTTATACGTAATAAATTGTTTAAATAAGATATCAACTCATTCGACAATAACGCAAAAACAAAAAATGTGTCAAACAACTGCACACTGGTGGTTTATTTCAGTTAAATCCTTATCTTTTATAATAAGTGCAATACCCATACAATACCATTCAATTTGGATCACCCTGTATCGATGAAGGAAAAATGCGAATTGATTATTTACTACAACGCGTCGACCACTTTGGTTCGTGAGTACTACAAACGAATGCATTAGATTAGTTACGTCACTAAGAAGATTAGTACAATCGGCACTTGGTTACAACATTGATAAGTTAATTACGGTTTAATAAAATCAAAGCAAAGCTTATCTCATTATGAAGATTATCATATAAAATTATATAATATTATATGCAATACACTCGATTGGTATCATCTACTTGAGAAGACAAAACTATCTCGTACATTAACAACAAAATACAGTGCATCGTCATTCAATTGTATTTAAATTCAATACTCAATCAAAGGGCATATACAAAGCGGATTTTCGACTGAACTACTTTATTATTTGCTAACAATGGTAGTAAAAAAATAACTTAAAGCGAAGGTTTGGAATAAACATCAAGTAGCCCTGATCATGTGTGGATAATTATTAAAACGCCCGAGCACAATACTTGTCTCGAATTTCCTGTATCGTTATAGTAACTGTTGTTTAAACAATAGCGTTTGACATTTGTTTATAATTGGCGTGTCTCCCGTATAATATGATACCGATGCCAATCGAAACTTACATAACATGGTATTGAAACATCAATAACAAATTTTAATTTTTCGTAATAACCGAAAACTACTGACTTTTCATATCATACGATGATTGAAATCGCAATTAATCGAGCTAGTTGATGTGACAACTAAAAGACTGTCACCATTCGGGTTTCTTCTATACGCAATAAAAGATTCTATAGCACGCTATAATACAATATTTTAGATCAAGGGAATATATTATTACAATAAAACAGCGAAAAGTATGACCGTTTTCTTGAGTAGTAAACATGGCATTGAAGTTATTCAGTGCCATTTATATTTATTCCGAAATATTAAATATTTGGAAAAATCTAAACTGTGTTTATAGATAATAGATACCTTGAGAAAAATAGAATGTAAAAGTATTTACAGAGTGTAGAATTGGATCACCCAACATAGTAATTCTAATGGTAAAGTTTTAAATGTTGTCCCCTAATTATTTTAGAAAAAAGTAAAAATAGATTTTTTGTAAAGAAAAAAAATCTGTGTCTACAAGTTTAATCAATATTAATTTTCAGTTATGCAACAACTGAAAATTAAGCAAATTATAAAAATTTAAAAGAAAGAAAAGTTTTTGCCTTACTAGGAAATTAATTTTAAACAAATCTGTTTCAGTCTACCACACAAAGGGCGTTCAAAAATCGAAATATACATTTTCGTGTCGTAAACTGCCAGAAATGTACAATTTAGAGAAAAATGTCATAAGAAAACGGTTCAAAATCCATTTTTAATTGTACCTGTGAAAAAAAAATTACTGTTTTTTTAATCAACTGTAAGAATTTATTATTATAAAGTAATAAAAATTTACTTATTCTGTAATATTTTTAACTGGTTGCTGACATCAAAAAGGGTTTTATACTAGTATACTAGTAACATCAGTAATGCTGTAGTCTCTAAATGAAATATTCAAAAAGTACTTTAAGAGTACTTGAGAAATGCTTAGGTAACTCTTTTTGCAAGAACTTGTACTTAAGAATCAGTACTTTTAAAAATAGCGGTACTGGTACTTGTGATCCAAGTACTTGTCATAAGTACTTAAGACTTAAGTAATTTTTGGCCAGTATTTGCCCTGCTCTGATTAGGATGGGCAGTTGTCACAGCATAATTCCAAGGCACTACAGATTTTTGACAAAACGGCGTTTTGCAATTTGCTTAATTTTCAGTTGTAAAACTGACAATTAATATTGATTAAATTGGTAGATACAGATTTTTTTCTCTACAAAAAGCCTAATGGCACTTTTTTTTTCTAAAATAATTAGGGGAGATGTTATACAAGTTTTAAAATTTTACCATAGAAATTACGATATTGCATAAACCAATTCTATATGCTGTATAATCTATATCAAAAACCAATGTGATAGCTTTTCAGGAAATAGAACCGGTAAAAACAAAAATTGTCATCAACAACAATACAGTAGAACAGATCAGTCGTTTTATTTATTTAGGATGTGATATAAGTTATGACCGAGACCAAGACATGGATAATAAACCAAATACCAAATGATATACGATACAATAAACAGAATTCTTTACATAAAACAAAACAAGGAGAGACACAAAGTTAAGGTTGTATCATGTATCCTGTTCTTTTAAATGGAACCATGAAAAAGGGACATAAAAAAATACAAGCTTCCGAAATAAAATACTGGAATTAAGTGAAAGGATGTACAACACATTAGACAGAATAAAAAACGAGCTGAATATTTTTACTGTAGACGAAAGAATCCTAACATCTGGAGAAAATTGGCAAACACATATAATAAGAATGAATGAATCCCGACTACCGAAACAAATTTTAAACCATAAGCCAATAAATAGACGTATATGCAGATCATGGAAAAACTGGCAGGATAACTATGAAAACCGAACAGGCCATATGGCCTAACCCATGTACTAAAGAAAAAACAAATAGTTGATTTTAGCAAAACGTTGTATTAGTTCATTTTACGTCCTATCAGCCATATATTTTAAGTTGTTAGGGGACTATTTTCTATATTTTAATTTTAATTTAATTTAAATTCCTTCAATGAAAACTGTGTTTCAGATTTATACCGATTTTAAACCAATTTATCTATTACATCAGTGTATGATAAACAACAAACATAATTCATATAACCTTGTAAACTGTTACAATTACTGTAGGTGTATTTAATGATATGTAATTTTGAATTGTGCAGTAGTTTTAACGTTGCACGTAATTTTGATAGCATACAAGGTTACACTAGGTTAATCAGTAGTTATTATTTTTATGCCCATTCCCATTACAATATATTTAACTATTACTGTAATATCTTTTAGCATTAAGTTTTTAAAATAAGAGATTCATTTGATTCTCTGAATTTTGAATAAATATCTAGCATTTTATTGAGAAAGACACAAAAATTCAGCTTTGAGGATGGATTACATTGCACTGTGCCAAGGGCACTAGATTTACTTTTATGTTTATGTTTTTGATACTACTACTTTAGTTTTAGTTCTGAGCATTTCTGAATGTATACAAGATTATATTTTGAATTTGTTTGTTCTTTTACAATAAATACATTACTTTGTGTAAACCCAAATGATACTTCACATATTCATATTTAACATAGTCGAGTTTTGGATGAAGTAATTATAATATGTTGGAGTGCGATAGGTATGTATAATACATCAAAATTTCCCAAACGCAAACCACTTATATAAATAAGGTAAGTAAAAATGCGTTTTGCTTTATATCATAGCTAAATTGTTGAATTGTTTAAGGTTTAAGTGATTCATTTATCAATATTTTACGCTTATTTAAACTTCATTTAACTTTTAATTCGAATCATTTCATGTCGAAATGCAATACCAGAGAGTCTTAAAACTGGTATAGCATTTCGACAAGAGATCTTTTAAAAGAAAAATAAAGATGAGTGAATTTTAATTAAGTTTTATTCACAGCTAAATTGTTTGTCCAGTTTAATCGACTTTGTATCTTTAATGGTTCCAGAATTTCCCATAATGAATATCGAAATTTGGGCACAGTATGTAAATACACATAATAATAATACTGTCAACAAATGTTCCGAACAAAATGTTTATGCGAATCAAAAGTACGTAAATTGCTTTTTTATCGAAACTATAAAAGCATGTAAATCCAATAGATACAAAAAAAACGCATTGTCATCAGTTTTTACGACATCTAAATTATCTACATCTACAATATACCCGTGGTTCATGTCCGTTAACAAATGAAATGGGTGCAAAAATGGGCAGTAAAGTTACATAATGGTATGTTTGTATCATGCGGTTAGCGTTGCAAATAACTCAACTTCATTTGATATGATTCTAAATCGGAAGTGATGAACAAGGCATTTAATTTGTTTTAGGAGTGGTTTGAAAATTGAATTTGTGAAAGTATTATTCACTAAATGAACTGCAACGGACTTCTGTGAACAATTTAAATGACGTCAGCGTCATAAAATCCTATTTAATTGTAATTGTAGAAATTATCATACACGCTCAATAAAAAACCTTTATATTAACTATTGGAAAAAACATGAAAAAAAATTAATTACGTTCTATACCAGGAATATTTGAACATTTGAATATTGAAATGCAAAGCGGGCCCGTACAAATATTTTCTTTACACGATACATATTTGGAAAATAAGTACCGTTTGGTTATTCAAATGAAAAAACCAAGAAAACTTTTTTTTATGGATTCGACATGCCTTAAACTAATTCTAGAAAGTCAATTATTGTTAGGGGGTACCAGCTTTTGTAAACACGCTACATAAAGCAGGACCGCCTGTAAAAATAGTCACTCCTGTACTGCTCTGACGTCATCATTGCTTTTCTTGCATTCTTAGCAAATTTCAAGAACTGTTCTCTGGAAAATTATGACAGATCGTTTAAACTTTTGAAAATTGTGCTCACTGTGGGCGCCGAAGATGCTCTCCGAGTAGCACACAGTGTTGCTTAAAACTCTAGCCTCCATCACGTCATTTAGCTAGAAACAGCTAGAAACAAATGAATTCTTACAACCAAGTGACTTTCATCTGTTCCAGCATCTGAAGAAGTTTCTTGCTGGCCATAGTTTTTTCGACGATGGTAAAGAAGCGGTGCATTTCATAGGCGGCCCCGTTTCACGAAGAAGTTATCTATAGAGGAGAGCTGGTGCCCTGTTATGATAAATGTCTCAATAGTGGTGGAAACTATGTAGTTTAATATATGGCGCATTCGACAAAATTTAAAAAAATATATACAAAAATTTCTCTGTTCTTCTAATAGCCAAACGGCTAGTTCATTAAAATAATTCATAAAATTGACTAAACCACCTTACTTTGCTGTAATACAACAAATCTCCATACTCTGCTTAGTACTTCTCGAAAACTTTAAAATTGAGTCGGATATAATTCAACTTATTTTAAACAATTTTCCGTAAAAATAATCATTGTTGATGAATGACAAAATGTAATGACATTGGGTTTTATATAGTTTTAAAATAAATAACATGTTAATTTTTCCAGTTAGTCCAATATTACAACCAATCATATTTTATTGTACTGTCAATTGGTTCAAAAGTAAGCTTTTTTAATTTTAAATAACTTTTCTAGAATTTTCTAAACACAGACAAAAGTTTTTTTCTTTCTAGTAGAGTCTTTCAGGTTCTTCAATGTTATTACTTATTCGGTAACTTAAAAGTTATGAAATATTCCACGGACAAAATAATTAACTCAGCAGTAAGGCTCGCATCTTCACCTACTTTAATTGAACTCTGCGTAATTAATCCCAAATCCTTAATTTACCTAGCAACTGTACCCGAAGATAAAATTATGTTAAAAAATGATTCTATTATCTTCAGTCATTGCTAAACACAGGTTTATACAAATTCGCGTCCCTAGCGACTGGTGTTTTGTGATATATTAAACTGTTTTCTGTTCGAGGCAAAATTTCACTGCTCCAAAATTATTTTAAAAGTAATCGTATTACAACAAAACGATTATGGGCTAAATAATAGTTATTTATGTACCAAGGCAGTAAAGTTCGACTTTTTATCACGAGCGAGGATATTATTAACTCGACTTCGTCTCGCGAGTGATAAAAAGGAACTTTACTGCCGAGGTGCTTATTACATTTTTTCTGCAATCGTCAAAGAAATAAGGAAAAATCAAGCAAATATATAAAGTTTTACTTCAGCTGTCAGATTCTCATTCTCCTGTCAAATATGTATCTTTGAACAAAAGCACGCTCAATTTTTCTAAATTCAACCAATGGGCATTTTACTTTTTTACTGCCCAGGCAGTAAAAATGATTATTACAGCTGCTTTTGGGTACTTATTGAGCTAGTTTAGTGACGATTGCAGAAAAAAATCCTTCGCAGTCCGGATTTGACCTGAACGTTTTTTTTTTGGGTACCCGTGGGTCTATAATCGCCATAAACAGATGCAAGGACAAAAATAAATGTAAAAATACATACCAACACCAATTACTCGAAACAATTTCGTTTTTCTACTTATTTTCGTTTTCGGATTCGATCGTTTTTTAGGGTTACTCCAGTGCAATTTTTCAAACTTGCTGAACACTCTTGTCCAATAACGTTTAGGCTTCGCACGCGATTCAACTTTTTTAGGAATCGGCAAAGGAAGTGTTCCTTGCTTATCCATACATTCTAACCACGGCAGCTTCATTTCTTATAAACGATATGTTTACTTGTTCAGTGTTCACTATCCGAAGTGGATTAATTTAACGGCTTATAAGTCAAGCACATACAGAAAAAGAATTTAAGGAACGTACGCGCGCTGAATAAGATGTCACGCGTAATGGATTGTGTTTTGGTTTGTCTTGGATATTTAAGTTTAGTTAGCATGACAAGAGTTTAGCGGAACTGATACGTCTGACACTCCTTTTCTTATATCCTTATTTAAAGGAGCACGCGTTTGTAAACAGAATTAAATGTAGGGGACTTTTCTATAGCAGTAAACAGTAGTTAAATTACCATTAGATTATAAATTGTAATACAATATCAACATATGCTTTGGTGTCACAAAATAATTGTACAGTGTGTTCCAAATTCGAGCATGGAGATCTCGCCTACCTTAAGAGCTATAAATTTGGTCAAATTAAGACAAAATTGCGAAATTGTATGCCAAGTCCCAGATAGCATTTTCAGTACGGGGATTTCGCTTATCATAAGAGACAAAGGTTTGCTTAGATTAGATGAATTATTTCTAAGTATGACAGGAGCTACAATCTATTTTTAAAAGTACTATATTCGTTGTATTTTAGAAGTTACAGCAAAGAAGATGAAAATGTTGAATGGTTTTTCTCACAACTTTTTTGTCTTAATTATAAGATCAATTTTATTTGTACTTTCTAAAGGTACATTTTAATTATTTTAGATTTATTTTATCTCTTTCAATTTTGGAGATATTATCCGCAATTTCATTTTGTCTTATAAACCGTCACATGGGCTTTAAAATAGTCAAATTTGCTTTTTTCCCCTTTTTCTAATAATATATTAATTGCTAAATTTAATTTTATAAATAGGTACCTAAATCAGTAAATAAAAAAAACGTATTTTATCACTTACTTACTTAGCTATCTTTAAAAAATCAATTAAATGTCAACTGATAAGATCATTTGTCGGCGGTATATAATTTATTGGAATTTTATTATATTGTTGTGTAATTCAATAATCTTAGTAGTAATTTTTATAATTATGGCCACATTTAAAAATAAAGAAAAATTTGGCATGTTAAAATGTTACATTCTGCACAAATTCTATTTACATTAGCGTATAGAGAATGAAAAGTTGCCGAGAAAATGTTTGTTAGATTTTTAATATCTCTATATCTTAAAGAACTTGTTAATTTAAATTAAGTTCGCAACTTTAATCAAATTTTTAGCAAGATCCCCATGTTTAATGACTTGTCTTTTTAAAATTTTTGATTTGACACGATCGCATTCTTGCAACCTACGCATGAATTTTCAAAATAATGTTTTGAAATTGTCTTGTAGGTACAAAAAAAAGCAAGTCGATCATGAAAATTCGGGGATCATCTGGAATATAACATATGCAAATGCAATATAATGGAATAGCACGAAAACTCTGGTATTTTTAGTGACCGAAATACATGCATAGGTACGTTGGAAAGCCGCTAAGCGTTTTCCAATTCAAAAAACGATATGTTCAATGTACAAGTCTCTAAATTATTAAGATGAACAGGAGTGCAAGGCTGGGTAAACAACGATGCGGGTTTTTTAAAATCACACTTTGTAAGTGGTTTATACAGGGTGTTTCTTAAGTATTGCAAAAAACTTCAGGAGGTGATTCCTTATCCAAAATTAGAGGAAGGATCTTTCATATAAAAGTTTTCCTTAGACGTCTCCTTTTGGAGTAAGAACAACAACCCTCTGAAGTGGAGCGGTAAAATTAGGTTTTTATTTTATTTCTCAAATTTGGATAAATGCAGGAGAACGATATTTAGTAGATGTTTCATACTTAATAAAAGGTTTCCCATAGTAATATTTTCAATCATCTCCCACCTTCACAGGGGGCTGAAAAGTGCGACCCCTGTTGGTTTTTTAATCAGAACTTTTTGGAAGCTTAAGCATTTTAATTTAAAAATTTGTCTTTTGAAAGCTTGATTCATTTAGAAACTTTTTTTATTCTATAGTTTTTCTCGTAAAACCTACCGTTTTTGAGTAAACATGAACCATCAAATATTTCAACTTAAAACGATTCATTTTGGTGGTTGCCATGGAATATTTAATGGTTCGTGTTTACTTATGTTATTTTTTACTTAAAAACGGTAGGTTTAACGAGAAAAACTAAGGAATAAAAAAGGTATCTAAATAAGTCAAGCTTTTAAAAAACTAATTTGCAAAATTTTAACCTACCAAAAAGTTCTGATAAAAAAAACCAACAGGAGTCGCACTTTTCAGTCCCCTGTGAAGGTGGGTGATAATTAAAAATATTACTATGAGAAACCTTTTAATAAGTATAAAACATCCTCCTACATTTATCCAAATTTAAGAAATAAAATAAAAACCTAATTTTTACGCTCCCCTTTAGTGGGGTGTAACTCCGAAAGGAGACGTCTAAGGAAAAATTTGTATATGAAAGACCACCCTTAATTTTTGATAAGGAATCACCTTCCGAATATTTTCGCAATATTTAAGAAACACCCTGTACATTTGCTAAGCCTTTTTTAATTCAAAAAAGGATATGTTCAGTGTACAAGTCTCTAAATTATTAAGATGACCACAGTGCAAGGCTGGGTAAACAACGGTGCGGGTGTTTTTAAAATCACAAAAAATGGGTTTATATGTATATCGACTGATGTGATGCGCATTTGTTACTTACCATTTTGATCGTTGTGATTATTAGCACCACATGAAAATAAATTTTTATCGTTGTTGGTTTCGTTTAAATCACGGTTTATGGTTAGAGAAGTATCCGAAGTATAACTCGTTTTAGAAAAACTCGATCCTGCAAAATAACAAACATATATTATGATGTTTGTTATTTGTTCCTTCAACGCTTAAAAGGGTATAAAATGTTCTCAAATAAATAAGTAGTTACTATAATATGCTGAATTTATACAAAGTGCTACAAGAACTTTTCATATTTCATGGGTAGCTTTGTCAAAACTTGGAAAAACGCTTAAATTGGCAAAGTTGGAAAAAATAGATAAGAAATTTAGTACTGCCTAACAAATTAACAGTATTGCTCACTTTATAAGAAAAGTAAAAAATTTAATCATGTCAAAAATTTTAAACACAAATAAATATTATTAGGTACACAAATAATTAATAAAATAACAATTTCGTTCGAAATTTTATCATTTTTAATTTTTTTTGCAGTTGCCTAAGACAGTTGGCAGCATTGGTTACTTGTTAAACGCCATTCGAGTTGTTATTAGAATCTACTTAATTCTACTGATTTAGCCAATTCTGTGAGTCTTATGTAACGCGGTAGATAATTATTGTCGCCGTGTTTATAATTCGCTTTTATGTTATAATTTTATGTTTAATGTAATTAAGATTTGATTTAAGAAGTATTGGCCACTATTTATTAACTAACAATAGTTATTGTCAATTTTTTAATGATCGGCTAAAATTGTTTTAAGTTTTTATTTAATGTTGCATATAAAAGTTACCTCCTAATATTATTTTGATTCCATAGATGCAAATATTTTAGAAATCTTTTATTTTTGTGGCAGGGCATGAAACCGGTTTTTTAAACTGGTTTAAAAAACCGGGTAACCGCTATTTTTTGTCCGAAAAAGTGATTTTTAACCGAAACCGAAACCGTTATTTTTAAAGGCAACAAAACGGTAACCTTTAACCAAAATAATAAAAAACCGGTTTTTTTAACATCTTTCTTTAATTAAAATTACTTTGCAAAAATAGAAAATCTATATTAAATGCGATTAGTTTACCGAAAGTCATTACTGAACGCTTGAGTGCACATATACATATTATAAAATTATAAATAGATAATATCTTTTCATACTTTGCATTCCTAATCTAAATAATGTTAAAAACCGGTTAATTTAACCGGTTTTTTAAACCGATTTTTAATTTAAATCTGTTTTTTACGCAAAACCGTTTTTCTACGAAAAAAAAAACGGTTTTTCAACAAAAACCGTTATAAAAATAAAGTTCACGATTTCGGTTAACCTTTAACCAAAATTTTTTTCGGTTTCGAGCCCTGGTTTGTGGTTGATTTGCCTTCTCTAATGATTGTCCAATATTTGTCTATAACAAAGTTCTGGGGTGATTGGCGGATTAAGATCTCGTTGTATAATTTATAGGCTCGTGAATTCAAGAATTACTTTTGCACAGCGGGTTGTGGTAAGATCTGACCAAAGCAATACTGAAGATTTATTAGAATCCATCACACGTAATAAACGCATCTGCCAATGTAATTTTGGGGTCCCGCTAAACTAAAATTT
Source organism: Elmis aenea (assembly GCA_947652605.1). Classification (NCBI taxonomy): domain Eukaryota; kingdom Metazoa; phylum Arthropoda; class Insecta; order Coleoptera; family Elmidae; genus Elmis; species Elmis aenea. Next base: position 20,998,156 of record OX393576.1, read on the forward strand.
TTTAAATTGAAAGGAAGATAAGATCAGCCGAAATCAGACTTTTCGGAAGCAAATAATATACTCCTAGTTGTTTTTGAGCACTCAAAAGTGTATTACGCTGTTTCTCTGTTTACTTTGCATATTTTGTTTGCATTTAAAAAATCGTTTTGCGCACTTGTAATGGCTGTATTTTATAACCTGTGTGAAATAATTATCGTTAAATATCTATGATAACTCTTAAAATCTACTGTACATAAATTACTTCGTTTAGTTTGCTTTCCTAGGCAAACAGCTGTATTGAAACGTGGCCAAAACTTTCTGGATCAAGCCTTACAATAACAATAAGAATCAAAACATTTAATTAAATTGTTTCATTAAACGTAATTATGTTTATTTTGTGGACTGACTATTGCCTAGTTAAATTACGCGTTAGAATTATTTTAATTTTCCCAATTAATTATAATTGCTTAGGAAACATGACGCGTCAATTTAATTACAGTATATGTTACTCCATCATTAATCTTTACATTAATAGCTAAAGCTAACTGACATATTTTAAATGATGAACTGACAGCGGCTGCGCGCTGCACTAAATTAATAACAGTACATAAACAATATTTATTAATAAATTTAGACTTACGTTCTATTGTCTCTGAGTGTGACTCTTGATGGACGGTTTTATTGTATTGACGTCGTTTGGGCGAACCGGTGTTGTCTCTAAAATAAAACAAATGTAAATAGCGGTCTCGTGACAAAATAAAGTAAACTGTTACGAAACATGCAAGACGTGAAGTTTTAATTTCATAATGGTTTACTTTTAAATATTTTAACAAATGTATCACAATGATCGAGCTGTGTCACATTGTTTTGTTAAAGAGAGGATTTCCGCTTCGTAGGTTTTAGGGTCAGCGTGAACTAAGTCATATTACACAGTGCAGGGTGCGGCCAGGAGGATATTATTTCGATGTATTTGGCGAGGCAGAGGTGATCACATAAACAAATTTTGGAAACTTTATGACAAAACTTATTTAGAAGCTGGAACAATTGAATTCTCTAATGTAAAACGGTTTTAGACAAAATAGTGTTTGTTACATGATGCTGAATAAGGGATCACATTTAAGATTTGTGTGCGCTACGATTTATTTTTATACCACAGTATTCCATTTGTACTCGTATGTACGTAGCTACGAGGGCCAAGCTGAATTTATTAAGAAAAACTAACACGGTTAATATTATCAAAAACTTTATTTTAAATATTTTCTTAGTAATTACCTTCAGCAAAAAACACTTCACCATTCTTACTACTTACTTAAAAGTTGCCAAGCAATTCTTTCGAAATACTTGCAGAATAATCGCGAAGGGCAGATCAATGTCTTCCTCAAACAAGAGCTTTTAACATCGCAAATTTATTTTAGCCCAAATGTGTGAAAACGATGTCTTTTGTATTATTTGTACTGTCAAAACTGAAGAGTAGAAGCTGCTGTATGAGTACATACATTATCATGATGCCCTTCTCTGTGTATTGAATACTAACTTAAGCAATTCCTACCTACATTTTTTCGGTAACAACCGAAGATAGACCCTTTTTAATAGTGGTTGGACCCTCAAACTTTGCTTTACGTAACACACAGGTCTAGAGCAATTATTACACAGTAAAAAACAAATAAAACACAAAATTTTAGTAACAAACTTCTTTACGTTTTATTTCCACCCGCTTAAACAATCGCTAGTAAAATACCCCGGAAATATTGCCTATTGGCTTCCTATAGATCGGAGAGAAATAAAGTCTCTACAGGAATTTTCTTGTTAGAGAAGTATTCCGGTAGATTTCCTTTGTAAATTTTTACAATAATTTTTAATTTGATGGTCAAAAGATCTACAGCCTTATTCAAAAAGTCTGCAACAATTGGAAAAGTTCTTTATTATCGATTTCTCAGAAAATTTTATTCTAGATAAAAATTGATGCATGGCCTAAAACTAATTTTAAAGATGAAAAAAGTTTTATATGACACTAGGTTTCAGCGATTTTAAAAATATTCGCAAAAGTAAATTTTAAGACTTACAAAAAAAAACTTGGGAAAAAATTGTTTAGAAATCAAAACTATGACAATACGAAATTTGACGTTAAAATTTCATTTTTGAATTTATTAGTAGTGTCGGCATTCAAAAAGTTTGCAACTAATAGAAAAGTTTTTTATTATGGATTACTCGGAAAAATTCATTTTTGAGAAAAGTTGGTGCATGGCATAAAACTAATTTTAAGTAAAAAAAAGCTCGATAAAATTTCATACGACTCTAGCTTTTAGCAATTTTAGAAATATACGCAAGATTAAAGTGCCCTTATTTTAATAGTTAAAAAAAAGGAAGAAAAAACGATATTTTATATTAAGTAAAATATTTCAATAGTAAATGTTTTTTTAACTTTTTTAAAATTCTTATACAGGGTTCTCGTTTTTCGAGGGCCACTATGGGGATCTCGTAAACGGTAAGAGTTACGACTTCGGTTAAATTGGGGCAAAGTTGTATATTCAGCTGCTTAATAATTTGACCCAAACAAAACTTATCTAGCTCTTTTAGTTTTTGAGATATAGGGAAAAAAGTAAAAAAGTGGATTTTTGTTTTTTGCCTGTAACTTTTTCATTTGATGTCGATTATCATTTCTGTAAAAACATTTTCATGGCCACTTTTTGCAAGGAATCAGAAACCCCAATTATATTTTCCGTGCGACGTTTCGTTTTTTAAAAACCATCATCAGGTCAATTTTTTCTTATGTACGCTATATCTGATTTTAACGCCAATTTGTGGAGCATTTTTTTCTGAATTCGACAATGTATAACACTTAGCACATTTTTAAAACAATTGCTGTTAAAAATGGCAAAAACAAATATTTTATTTAAAACAAATCCTAATCGGCATGGTAAATAATTGTCTTTGTTCCTTTTTCCTTGGAAGCAAGTAAGTAAACCGCATGAAATTACTATTAAAGGGATTTAATTAAAAAAATAGGTATTAATAAATGTGTAAGCAATGCATTACCATTGTTCACGTAGCAAATATTTTTAGAATATTTTCCACAGTTAAGTAAAACATTTTCTTAAATGTGTATTTAGTCCTTATTTGGCATATAATTACTTGTAGCAAAATTTTCTTTATCAAATAATATGTGTCCATAGTTTACAAAAAACGTCCAGAAATCTGTTTCCGCTTTTTGCTTATTAGAAGTCATTAACGCAGATAAAAGGCATAACTGGTTATTTTTTGTTACAAATAATTGTATGCCAAATAAGAATTAACACATTTTAGAGAAATTTATTACTTACCCAACCAAAGAAAATATTCTAAAAATATTTGCTACGTGAACAATGTTAATGGATTCATAACATATTTTTTTAATTAAATCCCTTAAATAGTAATTTCCTGCGGTTTACTTACGTGCTTCCAAGGAAAAAGGGACAAAGACAATTATTTACCATGCCGATTAGGATTTGTTTTAAATAAAATATTTGTTTTTGCCATTTTTAACAGCAATTGTTTTAAAAATGTGCCAAGTGTTATACATGGTCGAATTCAGAAAAAAATGCTCTACAAATTGGCGTTAAAATCAGATATAGCGTACATAAGAAAAAATTGACCTGATGATGATTTTTAAAAAACGAAACGTCGCACGGAAAATATAATTCGGAATTCTGATTCCTTGCAAAAAGTGGCCGTGAAAATGTGTTTACAGAAATGATATTCGACCTCAAATAAAAAAGTTACGGGCAAAAAACAAAAATCCATTTTTTTACTTTTTTCCCTATATCTCAAAAACTAAAAGAGCTAGATAAGTTCTGTTTGCTTCAAATTATTGAGCACCTGAATATACAACTTTGCCCCAATTTAACCGAAGTCGTAACTCTTACCGTTTACGAGATCCCCATAGTGGCCCTCGAAAAACGAGAACCTTGTATAAGGGCACTTTTTGGATGTTAAAATTAAAATTTGAATTTTAACGTCATATTTCTTCACCTTTAGTCGTATTTTTGAATTCGAAACAATCTGTTCCTATGAAGTTTTACTTTGTACCTAGTGAGTATTCCTGAATTCGCTAAAATCTGATATGGTATACATTTTTGTGAATTGTTTTTCATCTTTTAATATTATTAGTTTGGGTCATCCACCAACTTTTGTCAGGAATAAAAGTTTCTGAGAAATTTTTGTAAAAAACTTATTTGTTGATACTTTTTGAATGACGCTGTATAGACGATGTAATGCAGTGTGATTAGTAAACAAATTAGTTATAAAAAAGGGAAAATACGCAAGTTTAAAAAAAAAATTCATGATTTTTTTTTTGATTTTTTAAATTTAAATCAATGATTTTTGTTTTTTTTTTTACTAAAAATCAAATGTTGGGTCATCTGGCCCTTCGTAGTCGTTTATGTGTATCCTTGTCATTCTTTCTTATAAGCACATGTACGAGTTCTGTGCCCTACTTTTGATGTACAAATTTCAAATTTATCAACAAATCGTTTTTTGATCAACGAAATCCAAACACTGACTTGTACACTCCCAAGTTATGACCGTAATATGTAACCGTTCATTTGCAGGTAAAGTCCTCATAAATTGGATCTTTTAAAGTGTTGCAAGTTTCAATAAATACTGCGTCGATGTTTGTTTCATGTTATCCATTTTAAAGAAGTAACATTCAAGTAAAGTAGAATAATTAATGCCAGGCGGGGATGTCAAAATATCATAATTCGGCAATGCTTCCAGGGTTAAATTTTTTTTTTACTACCACTATTTAAAAATAATAAACTAGGTTCTCGCCAATCTCACTTTGACAATTAAACCTTAAACCGTTAAAGGACTTAAATGATATAAACGAGCGGATTTCGCGTTTCGCCGTCTGTTGTCTTTTATTCTAAATAAATTCAGCTTGGCCCTCATATTAGCAAATGCAATGCGCAATTAAATAAAACTTGCAAGTTGTTAGCAAGGTTAGCGAATTTTTAAACACATTAGTTTGAAGTAAAACATTTTAAACATTAGGTGCACATAAAGTTATTCGAGCTGTGTGGAAATTGGTGATAAAGTCAATTGCCGGCGGTAGTATTGAAGGATTATTAATTATGATTGCCTCGGGGATCTGCATAATGTTATTTTAACGGGCAGAAGTTTCCGAAGATTTATGACTTGGCAAGGATGGTGCAAAAATTATTCTAAATTGGCCTAAATAAACTAAATTTTCATCAAAACAGATGTAAGTTGGTGACTTAAATCAATTAGCTTTACTTTAGGAGAACAAGCAGGGAATATATATTTTTTTATAAACCATCGTTTCTGTTACTATTAATTTTTGTTTAAATTATTGCGGCTAAAAATTCTTTTAGTACATTTGATCATTTCTGAAAGCTTAAACGTATAATACCCAATGTACGCTTATAAAATAAAGTATGTTATGTACTTACTCATTAAGGCCTAATTTTAATGTGTCTCCAGATTTTGTTAGTAAAATGTGTGCATCTGCATTTGAAAGATCACGGGTGAAGTGGCTGTTGATCGAAGTAATGACGTCGCCTTCTCGGATGCCTTTAATAGCGGCTTTGCTGCCTGGGTTTACCTGCAACCAACATACAGCTCTGTTTAGTGGGATGCCTGGTACCTACATACAAGTTTATAGATGGTATTTTAAAATTATTTTTACACTAAAGTTTAGCGGCACGTGCATGAAAACAAGAAAAAATTTAGTCACTAGCGCACAACTAACCCTTATCTTTAATTTTTAATTAAAACCAATTGATTATAATTATTATAAAGCAATACATTTGTTGCGCTAGAAAAAAGTGTAGTTACGAGGTTACGTAGAGAGAAATCGCAAATAGATTTTACTTCCTCATTCTTTAGGTACATCGGATGTTTATTTTTTTAAGTTGCAAAAGATATATAACGTTAAACAAATTGATAATAACGAAAATTTTGTTAAATAACTCCATTACACAACTGTTACGTGGTTGAAAGTGTTAGAGTAATTAACATATTTGCATAAAAATTCGATTCATCTTACAATTTTTAGGAAGTAGAGATTTTAAATCCGCATATAGGGGAAGGTTGCCGGGATTGGACCGGTTCCTCAATTGGACCGACCACGTCAATTTTGACAGTTTATAGACGTTTATCGTAGAATTCTACTTTATTAAAAAGAACACGTGCACGGCTCAAGTTAGGCATATGCAATTTCATATGTCAACTCGTACACCAAGGTAGGTACTTGTTTCCGTCAATAAACTGCCAAAATTGACGTGATCCAATTGAGGAACCGGTCAGACTTAATGAAGAACTTCTTAATTATTAGAGATCCAAATGGTGTGAAAATTATCTTATTTACAAAGCACTTCGGCAACTTACATTAAATTTAGCTGCAAGTATAAGGGTTGTCAGACGTCCCGTACAACTATACAGGACTGTCCCGTATTTCACGCGGAATTTTGCTGTCCTTATTGTACTTGTCGGGACAACCTTATGTCTGGTATTTTAATGGAAAGATACAAAATATTATGTTAAGTAATTATTGTTTTTAATATGTTTTTGAATAATTTTATTCAAATTAATTTCTTAATCATAACAACTTACAACTCGAGAATATTAGCAGAAAAATATATGCTCAATTATTAGGATATACAGAGTAATACAATAAAATAATTGTGTTTATAGTATAAAGAAGTTTAAAAGTATCGCTAAATATGAGACTTGAAGCACCAACAATTATTATTATACCTAATGTTGATACATAATGTCATTTAATAAAAACGTTTCGGGGCTCGCAATAGTTTTTTTTTTGAAACACCAATATCCGAATTTAGTTTTCCAAAAACTGGCAACCCTGCAGCAGTTAGTTACAGCGGTAAAACTCAAATATACGTTAAATATAATTGTATATAAGTATATAAAAATTAATATAAAATTCCGCCACAGCTGTTTTAACAACTGTCTCGGACACAACTTTGATAAACATTGTTATGCAACATAATTAATGATTTTTTTTTATTTGGTTCATTCTATTTCCGATATTTTTACATACCAAAGTTGGCTTTAATTTTAAGAAAAGTACTTTTTTGTCACCCTTTTTAATAAAAAATGGGTTTATTGCATTTATATCGATATTTTTTTATACATTCCCCGAAATTCCCAAGTTCTTCACGTTTCTGGATACACCCGGAACCTATATAGGGTGTCCCAGATAACATATCCAGCAAGGGAAATCAGAAAACAATTACCTACGGAAACACCATATACAACTAAAATTTCATGAAGCAAAATACAATTTGGTTTTGTAATTTTAAAAAAATGTCAAAAAAAAAAACTACCACTAAGTTTATATAATACAAAAATATATATATATACATTTGTACACTATAGGTTCTCGTTAACGGTACGAGATACCAAGTAACTTAAATTAGACAAAATAATCCGATTTTAATGAGTTACTCAGCGCTGCTTACATTTAAAAAAAATCAATGACAAGCTAGATAAGGACTAAAAAGGTAACTTGGCATTTCTTTAAAATCTTTTAGATTTCCGTTGCAATTGCTTATGGAAATATGTCTTAAAATTAATATTTTTTGTTGTTGTAATAATTTAGTGTGCCATGGTTTTTTGTTTTAATGAAAGTATTGTTGAGTAGCTCTCTATAATGGAATCATTTTATTCGATTCAAGCGACTTCGTATCTCTTGCTGTTTATGAGATCGCCATAGTGTGTTCCACCTACTTGGCGCACCCTGTTTATCATTATGTGATGATAGGCATTAAAAATAAGTACCTTAAATTTAAACCTTTTACAAAATAATTGTTTTTTTACAAAGGTTTCAATCCTATTAAAATGAAACACCAAGTCTTTGTAATTTTAAAATAATTTATAATAATTAAAAAATACACACCCAATAATCTCTGCGCTTTCCGCCAGGATTACAAAACTTTAGCATGTTTTATATAAAGCTGACACTGTCACAAATATTAACACGGTACAGCAATCAACAGAGCCATGTTTCCAACAAGTTTCATTGGGTTTGCTATTGTTCCATGGCTCACCAACACCGTTGTTGTTTAGTAGCGAAACTGCGATAACGTTGTACAAGTTGAGTTTATTTTCAACACTGAATAACAAAACGACACTGAAATATCCTTTTAGTTATTCCATGTAACAGCAACCCCGTAGCAAAGTACATAAAGTGGCAATTAGTATTCTTAAAGCTTCCGTAGAATATCTCCAAGAAAGCGTAATTATGTATTCCCATCAAACACTGTTAACTCTTGTACGGCATAGCTAAAAAAGTTCTGTCGCGAAGAAAATGTAAGTGTGTGATTACATTTTTAGACACGATTTTAAATTTTACTCAGCGACAAAAATGCATGGTCTTAAAAACTAAATTTTCTTTAGGTTTCTTCTTATGTTTAAAGGAATATCATAACAAAGGTTATGTTATAAAAATTCGCCAATATAAAAAAGGGAGAATAAAATATATGCAAATAATATTCGTGCTTACTGAATGGCCCATAACCCTAAAAAGATTGAGAACGTATGAAAATTAAGTGAAATTACGATTTAATTTTTATACCCTTCGCTTCACAGTAGCATTTCATGCTTCTCAGCCATAAAAAATAGTTATTAATAATTCTGAAAGTTCAGTTTAGTTAAACAGCGTGCTATAGCTATGTTACCAGTAGTATCGTTTTTATCACCAAAATCACTGAAATTTTATACACAATATTATTAATCACTACACACCTGCTACAACGGCTTATAGTTTATATTAATACCACACGAGCTAAGAGCATTATGCGATTAACATAACACACTGACAGAAGTTAGTAAACATTTTGTCGGGCGACAAAAAAAACCTCATCAAAACCAGAACTATGATATTTGATACTGTTACGCCCCATTGGGGCTTGCATTTACGATACTTGGGAAATGCGTTATCATAACATAACATAGTCTGGACAAATAATATAAATATGCTTGTGACGTAATAATTTAAACGTGCACTATACCGGGGGTTAACGAATTTAGACTCACCCCCATCAAATATAACAAATGAATGTTTAGACAAATGATAGGTATGTGCATAATATCCCATTATCTCAACGTATGCACACGTTTATATTATTTCCGGTTTCGGTTCGGAATTGGTCGTAACCCTGTTATATCATAGGAAACGCCCAGTATATTTTTACAATTTTAAAAAGAGGAAGGAATGTCTAATATAACTACATATATATTTAAGAACGCAATTGGTTAGGTACCAAAATAAATTTTGCATTAAAAGAACCTGTAATAAAATTTTATTACACTACCATGTGTTTAATTTGGGTCTAGGAAGATTCACCGAAAACCAATTCACCGAAAGCAATTCACCGAAAGCAATTCACCAAATCATCGAAAAATAAATGGATATAAATTACATGAAATATGTTAATCAAAGATCAGAAAGTAATATATTGTGACTTGTGACTGACCATCCTATTTTGTACATTGGTTGCACTTTTTGGGGTTAAGTACTTATTATTCATATGTTTATTGTTTTTAATTATGGCTTTATAAGGTAGTTGGACCCTCAAACGTTGTGTTACGTATTTATATCAATATTTTTTTAATACATATATTACTTTCTCATTGTTTTATTTGTTTCTTACTGTGTAATAATTGTTCTAGACCTGTGGATATAAATACGTAAAACAACGTTTGAGGGTCCAACCACCTTATAAAACCATAATTAAAAACAATAAAAATATGAGTAATAAGTAACCCCAAAAAGTGCAACCAATGTACAAAATAGGTCAGTCACAATATATTACTTTCTGATCTTTGATTAACATATTTCATGTAATTTATATCCATTTATTTTTCGATGATTCGGTAAATTGCTTATTCGGTGAATTGCTTATTCGGTGAATTGATATTCGGTGAATTGCTTTCGGTGAATTGCTTTCGGTGAATTGGTTTTCGGTGAATCTTCCGGATACCGTTTAATTTACGCGTAATTTAATTATTTGGATATAAATAAATTCGTTTTTATAAAGTATAAGACGCGTTATGAGTGTTTGAAAACTTGGACATACAATTTTTTCCCGTTCAGTTTTGCCTTTTAATTGCAATGTGTAAGTTACCGAAAATAAAGACTCTTTAATGAAAAAGCAATTACATTTTAAATACCTAGATTATATTTTTTGCCCGTGTTAAGGATGAAGTACTAGGTAACACTTTATGCTTCGTTGATTGAAGGGTTGCATGCAATTTTGTACATAAGCTTAAAGTATTTTTCTGATTCGATGAAAATATACCGGTTCAACCGGAAACGGAATCAAACTTTGAAATTTTAAATGGAACATCCTGTATATTACTATATTTTTGGATTCCTCTTAAAATTAACTTTAAAAATATATTGGATTATATCCGTCTCAAGTCAATAGTTTTCATAAAATTTACAATTTTTGAAAATTTTGGGCGATACAGCACTTTCAATTTTTTTTAACAATTAAGTTCTTTAGTAGTAGTAGAATTTCGTTGACAAAAGATTAATTAACACTTTGCGCTGGCTATATTTTTAAAATATTATACAGGGTGTTTTTTTACCCTTGGTCAAACTTGTGAAGCTTTAACCTTATTTTATACCTAAAACTAATATTTTTCGAGATATAGCGAGTTTATTGTCAATTGTTAGGGCAACATAATATTTTCGAGTAGGCAATGAAGGTAGACGGCGGTAGTTTTGGAACAATTGAAAGATTAAAACAAGAAAACTATAGTTTTATCACGAATTTTATAATCTAAATAATCAAATATTCGAATAATTAGGGTTTAATCGTATTAATACGGTTGCCAACACTGTCCTTTTGAGATTTAGCGATCGTTCTTTAGAAAGCTCTCTGGTCGGAATTTTGTAAAAGGAGGGTGTTGTCTAAGAAAAAATAAGTCCTCGTCGACTAGGTGACAAAAAAACCCGCTAAAACCAGTTGTATATAACAATTGTAAAATTTCGGTTCACGAAATCGAAATTTTACGGGTAGGAACGTGAAGAACGAAAACGAAATATTTCGTTTTCGTTCGCTTTAAAAACGTACGAAATATTTTTCGTTTTAAGTTCCTGCTTGTAAAAAAGCTGTTACAATATTGACATGTAAACTCATTTAGGTTCTAAACAGTTTGTTGAATATAAAACCGATGAAGTTGGTCTTGATACAAAATTTATCGCAATGTCTAAATTCTGAATGCGACAATCTTTTTCAAGAACCAAAACTTAAAATTTATTGCAAATGCATGATTTGAATCGATTACGCAAAGAAACGTTGGACGAATTTAAAACTCATTCAGGATAGCTTACCTTTCAGTAAATTTATTCAAAATCATTATTTTACCATCAGCTTCAAATTCATCTGCCCACAGCAAGTTTTTTCGTGCAAGATAAATTTTAAAATTTTTATTTCAAGTTTACCTAACCTAGTTTGTTTTAACTCAAAAAAATCTTATTATTTTAAAAACACGTAACAACTCTGCAGATTGATCTCAATGTTAAAAAAACGAAACTAAGTTAACCTAGCAAAAGATTAATAACACCATGAAGATGTTTAAACAGATTTAAAACGTTCTTGTTTTTTGTTTAATTTTGTTAACATAGAATTCTTCTATCATCTGACAGTTGTTAAATATTTAAAATATTTGAAGGTGCTGCATCGCTCAATTTTTTTAATGTTACATATTAACGGTTAATTTAAAAACTGTTGTCTGAATGGTCAAGTTAGTCCCACGTTGATAACAAAACCATGAATGTGATATTAACGCCATATGTTGAGTTCTCCTTGTTAGTAGTTGTGAGCATGTTTATATGGGTAAGCTATTAAAAGTTGATCGAAAGATTAAAAGCTCTCAAGTGTGCCAGTTTGAAGTGGTTGTGCTTGAAAATTTAATGCATTATAATCACGTACACGTGTAAGGGTTGTTGCACGATAATTTGAAATACCTACGGAATAGTATAGTCAGCAATAAAAAAATTATTAGTCAATTAAAAATTTTAATATTAAACGAGTTTTTATAAGAATTTAAAAAATATTGGAAGAAATACGAAAAGAAAATTATTAGTAAATAATACTCCTAAATAATAATATTCTATACAATTTAATTATTTAGTAACGCCGAATTAAGTAATTTTTTTTTAATTCATAAAAATGGATAATTACTTCAATGAAAAACGAGTTTCCGTAGTAAAAAAGTAGCCATAGTTTGTGGACAGCGATATATTTGTTTGCTGTTCAGTTTAATAACAGACCTAAACCTTTTGCAAGTACAATTCAAACAATATGTCCATAAAAATCTGCCAATATTTGTTATTTTACATACGTAATGATGATTGTACGTGTTCGAGTTGGCAAGTGGACACCCTGTATACAGTGTGACCCATTTCAAAGCGGATCACCCCTAAAAAAAGTTTATGATCCGATTTTCATTTTTTTTACACGATAAAGCATCAAAAACTATTATAGCACTCTATTTAAAAATTTGATCTACACGCTCAAAGCCTATTATGATTTTTTTTCGATGTCAAAATTTTCAAAATTTATTTAGCGATTTTTTTAATTTAAAATGTGACTACACCGCTGGATTCAGAATGCCCTGAAATGGGTTTGTACCAAATTTCATGGAAAAATATTTAATATTTAATATTTTTTCTCTGTATTTTTTTATCTTTTTTACTAAAGTTAGTGGTTTACCAATCGAACATTCAATAAAAGTTTGTTTTTTACACCGCGTTTCCAATTTCGATATTAATCTAATCACTATTATTGAACTCATAATTAATCTCTTAATAATAAATATTTTTTCATAAAATTTGGTACAAACCCATTTGAGGGTATCCTGAATACAGTGGTGTAGTCAGATTTTAAAATAAAAATCGCTAAACAAATTTTGCAAATTTTGACATCGAAAAAAAAATCGTAGTATCCAGGCTTTGTGAGTGTAAACTGAATTTTAAAATAGGGTGCTGAAGTACAGTTTTTGATGCTTTATCGTTTAAAAAAGTATTTAGAAAAATCGGATCATAAATAAACTTTTTATAGGGGTGATCCGCATTGAAATGGGTCACATTGTATGTATTAAATGAAAGAAGAAAAAGTTTGTACCGCGTAGCAATATGAAAGTTTGTTACTTTGAATAGAACATCCCGTATAGTTTGTTATTTTTCAATTCGGAATAAAAAAATCTTAAAAAACTGTGTAGTGTTATGTTATCTATAACACACAAAGTACAGAGTTGTCAGTATAAGAATAAATAACATGGGAATCTCGGTTATTGTAAGAGATACAAAGTATGTAAAAATAGAGAAGTTGCCCTTTTATATATCTTTGAATCTGAAAAATTGGGACTCTTCTCTCAACGGCATGATATTCATTCATCTTATCTCTTCATAATCAAGCTGATTTATATTAATATGAATGACAAATAATTGAACAAAAGATTGTTTTTGTTTTATTTTTGTGCATGTTCTTCACATTGTAGTGTGTTATAATTTTAACATTATTAGGATACAAAACAAATGGAAAACAAATGGGAAACTGATTTGTATTATTTGCTTTTGAGGTACCTTGATTGTTGATTTTCATAGTTGATACTTGTAAAAAAATATTTATTAATGGTGTAGCTTACTTTTTAATTTTACGTGTATGATTTCAATAAAAACAAAAAAATAGTTATTTATGTATCAAGGCCAAAAAGTACGTTTTGGCCGAGGTGCATATTACATTTTTTGTGCGATAGAATTAAAAACAATTTAAATTTTTAGTAATTTTCAAAATTATAGGTTAGAAACTACGTGACATTCTGTCACTGACAGATGACGGCGTGTGTACTGCATTACCGGCCCTCTCCTTAGCAACGGCCGTAAAAGTTACTTTTTCGGCCGTTGCTAAGGGTAATGGCCTGAAAAGTAACTTTTACGGCCGTTGCTAAGGATAGGGCCGGTAATGCAGTACTTTATGGTTGCTAACGGGTCCGTCAAACAGCTGTTTCCAGTACGATCGCACAAAAAAGTTATTTTGCATGTTTTGAAAAAATTGTATTAGTATGTATATTAAAATTGTTGGTAAGTTAGTCTCTGGCAAACCACTTTTTTTGTCGAAAGAAGTAACATGTTCATCATAATCATGTAATTCTCCAGAAATCTATCATATAATTACTGCATATAATTTTGTGTCATCACAACAGTAGAATATTTATTTAATTCAATTGAATATTTTGTGTGTGTTGAAGTTTTAAAAACTTTATTGCTATAATGAAAACCTACGATATATTGAACTAACATTTTACATTTTACAATTTACACATTTCCTGTAATATGCACGTGGTATGTAAAATTTACTTTAAAAAGCAGTGTGGAAGATTTGTTTAAATCTGTGTTTTTGTATAATATAAACCTGCCTAATTCATGACTGACAACAAACAGCATGCCTTAAAAAGGGCTCATACTTGAACGTAAGACTACCAAACATTTTTCGACGTATTAAAATGATCTACACTGAATTAAGAATATTTCAAACGTAGTTACGCTGTTCAAATAATATATCTTACAAATATAAAATTATTATTTACGTGTGTAGTACAAATGTTAATTAATGAGATGATTTTTTGGGTCTAAACGTAATTTGCTAGAGCAAAATGATTTCAGTTTTGACACTTAAAGCTGCAATTGCTTTTGTTTTTTTTAAATTTTATTCTGCCATAATTAAATTTTGAGTTGTGGTTGTCAGTTTTCTGTAAATATAAAGTATGTAGTCGTTTTCATATAGATATCATGATCTAATTGTATATCAGAACTATCGCCTATAAAGGAAAAGACTTAACAGAAACAAAAATGTTTGGTGTTAATCATGCAGGTGCTACAATTATTTTTCATCAAAGAACATCTTTGAATGCAAAATTAAGATGGTACGCTAATGTATTAAAACTTATCACTGCAGTTATATCCCTTTTTTTTTAAATGTTCTAGTTAATTAAATTTTTTGCCATGTATTCGCATAATTAGCAAGGGAAAACTAAACAATTTTGACTCTAATGAGAATCTTGTAAAACAATTTTACTGCGTGTGTTTGAAGCATAAAATTTAAGTAAACATCCTTAATTTAATACAAATTGAATGCCTTAATATTTTTATTTAATGTACCATTGATGAATTTAATTGCAAAAGAATTAATCATTGTATTTGTAATTGCCGTGGAAACGTAAAACAAATTAAATGTTTAAAACAGGCAATTATTTTGAATAAATAGATTGGTTACTAACTTCTTGACTATGCCTAAATGCAAACGCGTTGTGAAACGAAATTGCATTATCACTTTTACGTGTGTCCAAAACTATAACCTATTTTCACGGGCTATTTCTGTCTCTTTATATAAACACGTTAACTTGAAGCATATTTTGGCTGAATTAGATAAGCCCAATACAAACGAAATTTTTTATCTACGTATAATAAATAAAAAAGTTAGATTATATGTATCTTACGCACTTTTACATGAGCTAAAATAATTTATGATTAAAATAAGGTTGCCATGCCGATAACGCGAACTGTTTTGTAACGGTTTTTGTTAGATTATTGGCAGAGCAACAAATTTTGATTAACCAAGGTGCGAAATTTTTATTTTTGAACCGTCTTTCGTTTCGTATAAATAAGTAATTTACGTAACTAAGGAAAATACTTTTTTTTATAAAGAATTTCTTGTAGTTTTAATAAAGTAAATTAAATTAAATGAATAGTAATAACAGAAACAGACAGTGAGTAGACATTTTTAACCTCCACAAATCTTGAAGGTACCAAGGTTATATTAGAAACAAAAGTTGGAAGACATTTAAATGTAGAAATTTTATTTTACTGAATCAGTATAGTTTTATATGAATGTTATTGCCTATGATAATCAGAGCGAAGCAGTTGCTTGAGGACAAATAAATAAATAAAACTGCTGAGGAAGACAGCATTTTGTTCCAGTGTTATAATTTGAACCTTTTCTTGGATTTAAACAAATTACGCAATAAGATATGCTTTTTTAATTTAAACAAAAATGTTGTAAAATTTGATTATGTTGTGAAATTTACAAAATGGCCGTAAATGTGTTCAATGTAACGAACATTTTTAAAAGCAGTTTAGAAAAATCTCGTAAGTGGAGTACTTGTTTAATATCAATTAAACTTGATTGTTACAATGAGGAACAAGGTTAAATTTTCCTATCACTAAAGCACTAAATGAAAATCGCCTACTGGATTTCTTAATTTTATGCACAAATACTTGATACCTGCTAATTTTATCATAGACTCAAATTAAAAACTGGAGGAGTTAATGCCAGATAAGAATCAAATAAAAACAGGGGTAAGTAATAAATATATACTCCTAGTATTTATTTTAAATAACTCTAAAGCAATTTGCTTCAGCAACAATATCTTTTGTCACTCTTGATTGTTTTTCTTTAAAAAACTTGACTTTGGCAATTAAATCTCAAGTGATTTACAGTGTGTCCCAAATTTGAGGGGATCTCGCTTATCTTAAGAGCTACGAGGTCGGTTAAATTAGGGCAAAGTTGCGAAAATAGATGCTTATCAAATATCTGCAAATAGAATTTTCATAGCTGTTTCAGTTCAAAAGTTATTCAAGAATATTTGAAAAAATTGATTTTCGTTTATTTGCCCCATTTTCTACATTTTTTAAGATATCGACAATCTGGAAGCACTTCTCTACGGCAACTTCTTACGCTTTATATTTTGAGATAACATAAAATTTCCAACAACGTTTCGTCTCTTCAGAAACATCATCAACTTCATTTTAATGATATATGACACTTAATATCTAAAATATTATTTGACCACAAAAATTTGACAAAAATTCGTTTTGTCCAATTTTTAATTGAAATGATCTCATACTAAAAAAAAACAATTTTGATATTTTTTGTCCTGTTAAAACTTAAATCACAAAATATAAAGCGTAAGAAGTTGCCATGGAGAAGTGCTTCCAGATTGTCGATATCTTAAAAATTTAGGAAATGGGGCAAAAA
Organism: Elmis aenea; assembly: GCA_947652605.1. Taxonomy (NCBI): domain Eukaryota; kingdom Metazoa; phylum Arthropoda; class Insecta; order Coleoptera; family Elmidae; genus Elmis; species Elmis aenea. The sequence goes on from OX393576.1 coordinate 21,015,201, forward strand.
AACGAAAATCAAATTTTTCTGTTTTTCTTGAATAACTTTTGAACTAAGACAGCTATGAAAATTTGCTTTGCAGATATTTGATAAGAATCTAATTTCGCAACTTTGCCCTAATTTAACCGACCTCATAGCTCCTAAGATAAGCGAGATCCTCATGCATTTACTCGAATTTGGGACACCCTGTATATGTAAAAGACTAAACAATAAGAAGTTGCGGATTTTGGTTTTTACGGTTTGTTTCTATTTAATTCTCATTTAATTCAGCTTGACCCTTGTATCATCACACAACGGACAATATTACTATTATATTTTAAAATCGATAACGTCGGCATCGTTAAATGCCCGCATAATGAAAGGAAGTGCAGACTCTATGGTCAGCGGTATGGTATGATGGTGGGTGTGATGCACTCGCCCACTGTGGCTACATTACTTTACTTAACTGAAGGACAGTTTATATGGTATAATAGACGGTCGCTTAGGGTCAAAAGCGCCAGGCAAGTGTTTGCTGTTAACAGGGAGGGTGATAAAATACAGGGCGAACGACACAAACAGGTTTACACTGAGTATTTCGCAACAATATCGGCCTTTGTTTTCTTAAGGGCGCCAGGAGTGAGGTGAGGGTGGCGTATTTGCATAACCTTAGGTCTCGAAATGTTAAAGTAATTTGGGTTTTGTAGGAATTCGTTATTTGGTTAATTATAAAACTTAAAAAATAAATAAACAAATAACAGTTAAAAATCGACCGGTGTTAATTGGCTTAGTGTACTATTGGACATGTCAATTTAATCTTAAACTTTGTGTTGGCTTGACATTTAGTTGCTTTTTACCATTTGGACAAACTAGTGGCATGTTAATTTCTAAAAATAATGACACCGACCGCTAAATTCATTGCAAATGACAAAGAACGCAGACGAATTTTATCGATGTTAGTAGCAAAACGTGTCTGAACTTAAAACAGTTAAGCAATTTATCGAGTTTTTTTTTGGAAATGTGTCAGTTATTACATACTGTGAATCTACGTAAAACATGGAAATTCAACTCAATTATTTAAACAGATTCACTAAATCCAAAAGGTAATTTCCATAGAAATGTTTGAAAGTGACTAAATATTAAGTAAAATGTCTGTTCTATAAATAATGTTAAAATTTGACACGCTATCTAGGTAACTAACATCTAATTTTTATTTAGACGAAATAAGACCATATTTAGTCTATACAGGGTGTCCCATATAACATTTACCGCATGGGGATCTCGCTTATCATAACAGGATTGCTTAAATTAGATAAATTATTCATTATTCATTAATTTAAAAAAATCACATTATTTATACCAGTATAACTATACTATAGCCAACTTTGCGGCCTTAAAAAAAAATTAAATTAAGGGTAATATTTCAAAAATGGTAAGTGATAAAAAATCTAAAATAATAGGTTCATTCTACATTAAAAAGTACCATAAGAAAGTACTAATAAAATTGATCTAATTAACAAGACAAAAAAGATGAGAGTAAAAAGAGATTCAACATTCTCATCTTTTCGGCTATGACATCTGAAGTAGGTATTAGAAATAATGTTCTTTTAAAAATTGTCTGTAGCTCCTCTTATACTTAGGAATAATTCATCTAAGTAAAGTAAACCTGTATCTCTTATAATAAGAGAGATCCCCACGCTGTAAATGTTATCTATAGTCCAGCGGTGGGCAAACCGCGGCCCGCGGGCCGCATGCGGCCCTTGGCAGTTTTACATGCGGCCCTCCATGAATTACTATATTAGTAAAAATGTCTATAATATGTTCGTATAGCTTTTTTTATACCTTAATTTTTTGTCGCTCCCAACTTACACATAATTAATAAGTTGTTATTACATTTTTTTTTTTTAGTGCGGCCCTTTTAGTCACACTATTTGCGGAAACTGGCCCTCTTTAAAAAAAGTTTGCCCATCGCTGCTATAGTCCGTTCGGCCAGTGGTGAGGTCTATCGGATTAGCGCAGTAAGGCGGCAATGAAATACATACATGCATTCTGTCTTTTTCTGTGTCATCGAGTTCTAAGCACATAAACACGAAACATACCGCCAGAACCGGTCCTAGGGTTTGCGGGACCGTGTGCGAAAACAAATGCGAGGCCGGATATTTTGAGTTAAAGTAAAATGTTACTATAAAACTGAAAAAACAGGCTGGTGATCTAAAAAAAAGCACCCTAGACGGCCAGCGCGGGGCCGGTCTATCCGCGGGCCCGCGGTGCACACCCTGCGCCCCCCCCTAGGGCCGGCCCTGCATACCGCTTACGTACTTACATTTATACACCAGTCAGTTAATCCGATAGACCTCATCACTGGCCGAATAGACTATAGACCAGGGGTCGGCAACCTTTTTGATAACAAGGGCACCCCGAATAGCTAGCTTATGACAAAGGGCACTTTTCATTAATTTTCCAAGAGCTAATAGTGCGACAGTGCGCGTCATTGGGAAAGTGGTGGGTTTACAAGTTATTTTACGTTAGTGGCGGGCACTTTTAAAATGCTTCGCGGGCACCCGGGTGCCCGCGAGCACCACGTTGCCGACCCCTGCTATAGACTATAGGACACGCCGTGTAGTCTCAAATTCGTGTCATTTTGGTGTTAAATTTGACGCCGTACTTTTTACAGTGTAACATTTAGGCCGTTTTCACACACGACGGCAAAACCGCTGCCGTCGGCGTCAGCGCTGCCGACTTCAATGTAATCAAATGGGTGCTTTCACACACAGGCGCGGGACGGCAAATTGCCGTCGCCGTCGACGGCAGCGGTTTGTGCAGGCGTCGGTGATCTCGACAATTTCGGATGCCGCCGTACTTGTTCTCATTCAGTGTTTCCATATAAGAACTGTTTTTTTTCAAATAAAAACTAATCTACGGTGTTTTAAATGACAAATATAGAAAACTGTAATAGATAAAAATTATTTGTTTATGTAAAATTGTAGTCTCACATGTATGTTATATAATATATAAGTACAAGGTGGCCTATATTTCGTGAACAGATTTTTGATATCTTTTTTAATTTTCGAAATATAGCCAAAAACCGATTTTCGTCAATTTTCAAAAATGTTAAATATCTCGCTTAAACGAAAAGATGGAGGAAAACTTTAGAGACATTTTTGGCATGGTTTTTTGTGATGTTCAATTTTTTTTTGCTCATACGAATGTTGATATATTACACCTAACTTTCTTTTTTTAAATGGCAACCATAGTTGGCTGTGACATAAATCGAAAGCTTATTTTTTGCACTTTTCAAAAATATATAATTTGCTTATGGTTGCCATTTAAAATAACAAAGTTAGGTGTAATAAATCAATATTAGTATGAGTAAAAAACAATTGAACATGGCTATCTTATTAAGGACAAAAAACCATGCCAAAAATATCTTTAGATTTTTTCTCTATCTTTTTGTTTAAGCGAGATATTTACCATTTTTGAAAATTGTCGAAAATCGGTTTTTGGCTATATGTATTTCGAAAATTAAAAAAGATATCAAAAATCTGTTTACGGCAATGAATTCGTGTCAAAAAAAGAAATCTAGACCACGTACATAGTTTTTTTTTCTATCTCTGATAATTACCGAGGTATGGGCATCGAAAATAGGCCACCCTGTACAATGTACATATATGTATGTTGGGGTCTATTAAACATTCTTCTAAATATTTTTGGTAAAATTAAAAATTACGAAATACTTTTAAAACCCCCTTTACAAGAACTGTTTGTTTATCGTAAGATTTCCCCTAGGCTGGAAAATAGCCACATTAACAAACGACACCTTCAATTCTAGTATCCTGGTGCTTAATACTTGTTTGTAATACCTAATTGCACCAGAATATCAAACGTATTGGCACTCATTCGAAAGTAATTAAAGAATTTTGATTGATCTTCTCTAAGTTTTTTAAACAAAGTATAAAAACTTCCTTCCAAATATCGCACGCTTAAAAGGGGATGAACCCAGTATTTTCTTTTATTTTTATTACATCTGTACTTCTTCCTAAGGTAAATTAGCCCAAGGAGATAACGTGTGTTGACAGCAGCATACATCTTTCTATCGTCACAACTAAAAACAAACTATTCAGCGGCAGCGGTAATGCCGTCGTGTGTGAAAGACTCGGACTTCTGATGCCACTACCGCTGGCGGCAACGGCAGCGGTATTGCCGTCGTGTGTGAAAACGGCCTTAGTATTCCATTCCTTTAAGAACCCTGGTACCTCTTATGACTACGTCACTATTGACAGAATGTCGCAAAGATTTTTTTTCGTAGTTTAACTAATTGTGTGTGCAGTACTGTTAATTAAAATTTTAAGATTTTTTAGTTGTTATGCCATTAACGATCAGTCTCTTGATAACTATATCAAGCATGCTTATTTTGTGTGCATTATATTTTGATGGATTTTAATTCATTTTTATAACATATTTTTACTCATAAACAATGAGACCATCGAGGAATTTTTGAAGAAAATTTACAGAAGGCATTTTTAATGAACTCGAATTAAGAAACATTTAAGTACATATAAAGTACCTAACTAGACAAGGTACTAATTTAAAATGTATGCTGAATAATGTACTGATTTAACATCAAAACGAATCTAGATTTAGGTATAAAAAAACAAAAGTAAACAAATCTTAAAGAAAATGTCATAACATTGATGAAATTAAATGGAGTCAAAACTTTCTGGGTACTTAAATCTCTTTTTTAAGATTATGAAAAATATCATAATTTTTTCTTAATTTGTTTTACAATAAAACATACCATACGTAGTACCTTATGAAATAATGACATTTAATTATAAAGAAGCATAAGTGAAAACTTTGATCATATAACCAAAGCGTACCTATATAATAATGATTTGTAAAAAATATAGTGATTTTATTTATTAAAAATATCTAATTTTACTCTTTTATTGATATTAATATTGAATTTTTTTCCCGTTAAGTTGTTGAATGTGATGCAGTTTGTGGAAATGATTAAAAATAACAATATTAATTGTTACAATACAATAATAAATAAAATAATTTACTTGAAATTTAGTTTTGTTACATTAATATAGAAAACGATATAATTATACAGTAAAAGGCACTGATTTTGCGTTCAAAGATTATGGCCAGTTCAAGTACGTATATGTTTGTATGTAATACAAATGTAGACATTTTGACTTTTTAAGTAAAACCTTATGTTCTGTTGTGCAGGGCACAATCATCATTTAACGGATGTTTAACTTTTAGGAGCATAATTGTTGTTACTGTGGCAATGATAGTTGACGGCTCCGTTAACTTCAATTAAGTTTTGTGTTACAGAACTTTGATACAGTTCAAGTCAAAGGTCTGTAAATGAAAGAGAAAAAATGTACGCTTATTGGATATTCCCGTTTTTCAATTGCATGTTTATTTACAAAGATACGATTCGAGTACTTTACCTTCTAAGAATTCTGTCGGCGCTCTTGCTTTTTAGAAATACACTTGATCACCGAATGACAAGACAAAATAATAACTTTCCTTTAATTTTAAGGCTGTTATAAAACCCCAAACTATGTTTTTATAGTACAACTCTATTGCTAAATGTCTGAGGTTATTGACATATTATTGTTATTCTTAGTACTTGCGGCAATGATCCATCGCTTTAATAACTTTATGACACTTTTAACACTGTTCTGAATTTTTCAGAGTTTGGGATTCACAATATTTCCAGTTCTTGTCAGGGGTTTTTAAGTACCTCAACTATGCATTTTAATTTAATATATTTCAATATATGTGTACATGTGGTCGCTCAATTAGTAAATTAAAATAACAACAAAATTAGCTATAGAAAAATGAATATTATCTTCATTAGTAAATAGAAAACAAATTTAATGCCCTTTGCTGCTTTTATTTATTTTATTCAATTAAAAATTAAAAAATACATAAATCAAATACATATTTATGTTTGTTATGTAGTACTTATTTCATTCATCATCGGTCCTATTTTAGACTTCATGTCATACGCGAGCCAAATGGTTACACAATTACGCAGTCATGCACATGATTCATTCAATACATTACTTGTATGTCGGTTTAAGTATCACTGTGCATTTATCTCTGATTTAATTTAATATTAAACAGGAAACCTAGACATATAAAGTCAAACAGTTCACGTTAGGTCACGGTGAAGGCCTGTTAAAAGTCGAAGACTATCTCGGTAGCCAAATTAATTACTTTAACACATTTTTATGTCATAAGTTAAGATTTTTTATGTTCTTATAGTTATATACTTTTTCAATGTCCTCCAAAAATATACTTAGCATAATATGTAAAGTATCTATATCAGTGGCGTACGCAAGGGGGGATTAGGGGGATAAATCCCACCCCGAAAGTTTGAAAAGAACTAAAATTATAATTACCGCAATTCAAAATTGCGCGACAGACTGCTTTTCCATACACATAAAATATATTATGTTCGAATATTTTACTCATAAATGCTATTTTTGGGTACGTTTGACCGCTGTCACCTGGGGGACTACCGCCCCCTGAATCCCCTGCAGTTCTTTCTTACGACTCACTTTTTGTGTCTAGCCCCCATAGATCATTTTTTAATTGCACCATTGCCCCGTTTGAAATTAGTCAGTATAATTTTTGCAAGTTAAAACAATATCGTCCCCTGAAATATTTTTCTGCGTACGCCACTGATCTATATCAATGGAATTTATCTCAAAAATACCGTTTTGATCGTATACATATATCTAAACAAAGATCAATTCAAAAGTATTTGTAAAATTAGGATTATAAACCGTAAAAATTATTTTTGATTGAATATACCTAGATGTAGGATACAAAATTCGATGAATTTTGGATATTTTAAAAATATCTTTTTGTATTTTTTGCGAAGTTGGTGCTAGTTAAAGTAAAATATTTTTAGTTTTGTCATATTTAGTATAAAAAAATATTGTCATTGCAAACATTTCGAGATTTTGACGGATTTACACGTTACCCAAAGACGTTTTAAGTATAAGATGACATTTGTGGGTATGTGTATGAATATGTCAGATATTGTAATGTACAGTCAGGGTGCAAGTGTATCTGACGCCCCTGGCAAAGAAAATTTGGGTGCCCCTATACATTATCGTGTAATAAGTATATTTTTGGACATTTACCCAAACGTCGAGGAGCAAATGAACAACTTTTAAGGCGGATAACTCCTCAAAAACATATTTATATTTATAAAAATAAAATTATTTCAAATTTTTAAATATTTTATTAGGAGTATTAATTAACACTAATACATTTGTACATTCATATGTATATGATTACTTCTAATATTTTTACGTCTCAAATACTAAACTAAGAAACATTAATTTGTTGGGCTTTTGCTTGAGCGAAGTTGTGAATTAATTCATTTATACTGATTGTAGATGCAATTTCATGATACATCGTATACGTTTCTGTAAGTTTTAATTAAAAAAAAACACCTTTCTGAACTTGCTACCTATACTGACATGTCGCAAAAATTCTCATAACAATAAACGTATTTGGAAAATTATATCTTAAATAAATTTTAAGTGTATCTAATTAAATTTATTATTATTATCAGCACGACGAACTGGGGATTATCAAAAAAATTTCATGTAAAATCTCATTATTTACAACACATCCAATTAGCTAAGAGGCAATATTATGGTATTTTGTACATTAACAAATCGATTTACTCCCATTTACACACCCACTTAGTTCTCGTATTTTTATCAACCTAGTTCGTCCCTGCAGATTTGTATGTTTGGTTACTTCTGGCGCACAAATTATTGTTGTCTCCTAATAATAGTATAATTAATGGTAGTCAAGTGTCTAAGTACTTTTCTGACATCTTGTTTACAAATTTTTATAAACCTACTTATAAATCTTTTTGATAAACCTTTTTTTCCATGCTTGTTTGTACTTTGTAGTGCGCAAATGTTTGATAAAAAGATTCATTTTGTTTTCCAGCACACTAACATGTCTTGTAATTTCTGAGGAAAATTATTTTCATTACACCGCAAATACTTGAGTTAATTAAATTTTTTGTTGCCTTGATATTCACAAATGTAAGAACAATAATACATTGTTGGATTATTTGAGTGATTCATTTATTAGAATGTATAAGAAAATAATAAATGCTTTTAATTTTAACTTGTTTACTTTAAAATTGTTGTTGAAACACCTCTTAATAATTGATAAATGTTGGTCCCTTTTAAGACACTTAAATGCCGTATGACTTAACCAATCTATGTATATGTTTATTATAGAATCTAGCAAGCAGTGCGCGTGTTATTTATTATTTTAAAACTAACACGTAACAGTCGCGCTATTTTAAATATAAACACAGGCATTATAATCTTGTACAAAGTATTTTTATATGTGCATCATGAATGAAATAGTTAGTGCTGTACTTGACGAGTATAACATTCCTAAAATTGTTGTAACCCTATACAGGATTTGTAAAACGTAGAAAATGTATGTAGAGTTTAGGTCTTTCGAATTTTGTAGATGCAACAAAGGCAATACGATATAATGATGTAAAGTGTACCTTTTTATTTTTTTTAATGTTTTGAATATACATACTTTGGAAACTGCTGCTTATACAACATTTGATTAAATTTTAACCTTTGTAAGTGACACGTGGGGAAAAAAGTTTGTGAAGATATGGATTTTGGCAATATATTATATTATAATTGTTTAGTTTTTATTAATTATAGCTCCTTAACAACAGTTGCTAGTTTTAAATTTATATTTACCATATTATTATCGACGATAAAATAACGTACAATTATAAGTAGAAAGTTTTATTGAACATATAATCACGATTAAGTAAACTCTAAATAAGTTAAAAATGTAAATATACAGAATAGGACAGTTAAAACATTAATTTAACTTTTGAAGTTGTTTTTTTTGTGTTTTACACTGGCAGTTCGTTACTTATTTACCAGCGTTTTTTAATGTAAATTCATGTACCGAGGATATTATAAGGATTAAATAAATTGTGTTTTTAGGATTTGAAGCAAAAAATACAAGTTTCTAATATTTTATTTTATTAAGTACCATTTCCACTTAAAAAGATAATTTTTTTGTTGGTACATTAATATATTCTTTTATCCAGATATGTAGGTATAGGACAGATAGTTTACAAATCAAAGTGGTCATAATAAACGGTCCATATCGTGGGAAACGAAAAAACAAATGCTTTTATTTATGTAACTGTCCAATACAACGTACATAAAATAATCAAAAGTTGACTTCTTAAATTTGTGATTAACTGTGCTATGAAAAAATTTATATCACTTGTTTCTTTGGCATGTGAAATTATCCATCTGCACAAAAATTTATATTATTTTTTAAATCAGATAACGATAGAAACCGCAAAATTTTATACTTTGCTTACACCAAGATAACCATACAGTTTCAAAACATTTGAAAACTACGGAGACTTTTTCTTGTAATTTCTTCTCGATTAAAGTTAAAATTTAACCTTTTTTTAAATTAAAACTTTTTAAAAAGGTATAAAACACCGTTTACAAAATTATGTATACATGTATTGTACATCCTTTAAAATGCATCGTAAAATATCGCTTCAAATTGAGCTGTATTATGTTTAGATTTTGGCAAATTAAACCAATTCCTTATCTCTAATATTAAGCGAGATTTCCATAGTGGCAATATAAGTATTCCACCCTGTGTATAATCAAATTACATGCAAATCGCACCAAATCAATTAAACAAATTCTATTTAATAAACATATTTATCACATAAATATTTAGTTCAATATTTACAAACTATTACAAAATGCCTTTAATATTCAAAATTAAAGAAATGCTCTTAGATGCAATTTTTTCGGTTAGCTTTCGATACCTTATTTAATATTTAAATAAATCAAAGTAAAAGTATTTCCGCCAGCAATTACCTGATTTAAACGTTTATTTAGAAAGCTGAGAATGTAGTGTATAAAAAGATATAATTTTTAAAATTTTACTTGCGAGTTTTCTTAAAAAAACAACTGAACATCTAGTGATGACATATTTAAATGAAATGTTCACATACAAAAAGTGTGGACAACAAACACAGACCGTCCATTAATTGTATCCTACCGGACATTTTAACATCCGGTTGTTTAACATTCTGTGTTGAACAAGATTAGTAATTTAAAATACGAATACTCAACTCGTAGTCAGGTAATAATATTAATGTAGCATCCAAATGTTGTAACAGGTAACTTCGCACCCACGAACACTTATCAATATTTCACCAAACACATAAGTTATTATATCCAAACTGAGTTATTTATGGGATCAACGTTATTAGGTTTATGGTGGTTCGTGAACTAGGCCAAACTAACACTAAAGACTTTGACTTATAATTAAGGCAATGATCTTGTAATATCGTTTTTAAGTACAGCAATAATAATAAAAATTATAACTGTTATAATCGGGAAGAGAGTTAGTGCCCTTATTATGTTTACTTGATTACAAAACGGTTTTGTGTAATTAAATAAAGTTTTAATCAGGGATGGAATAACGTTTTAAATCGTTACGTTATTGTATAACGTTATTTATTATTTGTTTTCGTTACATAACGTTATAAATAACGTTAAAAAAATGAATTGTTATGTTATATAACGTTATATAACGTTACATACATTATGATATACAGGGTGTTTCCTAAATAATGCGAAAAAAATCGGTGATTCTTATTAAAAATAAAGTGGGGTCTTTTATATAAGAATTTTTTCTTAGACGTCTCCTTTCGGAGTTACACCTCCCTAAAGGGGAGCGATAAAATTAGGTTTTTATTTTATTTCTCAAATTTAGATAAATGTAGGAGAATGATATTTGGTAGATGTTTTATACTTATTAAAAGGTTTCCCATAGTATTATTTTTAATCATCTTCCACCTTCATAGGGGGCTGATAAGTGCGACCCCTGTTGGTTTTTTAATCAGAACTTTTTGGTAAGTTGAAATTTTGCAAAAAAATTTTTTTGTTAGTTTGATTTATTTAAAACCTTTTTTTATTCTTTAGTTTTTCTCGTAAATCTTACAGTTTTGAGTAAAAAATTAAATGAGTGAATATGATGTTTATGTCATATTGGGTAAAATTGACGGGCGTTTTAGCGTTGTCGCCGCGTAAACGTCAAAATGAATTACACCCGTCACTTCTATCCAATATCGTTTTATATTGGAATGTTTGATGGTTCATGTTCTTTCATATAATTTTTTACTCAAAAACTGTAGGTTTAACGAGAACAATTAAAGAATAAAAAAAAAATCTAAATAAATCAAGTTTTTAAAGAAAATTTAAAATTGCTAGATTTCAACCCACCATAAAGTCCTGATAAAAAAAACAACAGGGGTTGCACTTTTCAGCCCCCTGTGAAGGTGGGAGATGATTAAAAATATTACTATGGGAAACCTTTTTATAAGCATAAATCTCCCACATTTATCCAAATTTGGGAAATAAAATAAAAACCCAATTACCGATACCCTTTAGGGGGGTGTAACTCTGAAAGGAGACCCTAAAGAAAAAAAATATATGAAAGACCTATCTTAATTTTCGATTAAGTATCACCTCCCGAATTTTTTCGCATTATTTAAGAAACATGCTGTATAAAAATAATTTTTATTTGTAACTCTGAAATAATTTTTGGGATCTGTAAATAAAAATTTAAAAAAACAGTAGGTACCTACAAAATTACGTTGAGGTTGAGATATTTTATTTTCAGTAGTAATATAACAAGTGCATTGAAAATTATCGATAATTTTTGGTAAAATTTACCTGGCCGAATGCAAGTTTAGCTGAAAAAATCACGAGTGCACGAAGTACACGAGTGATTTTTTCTGCTTCAACTTGCATGAGTGAAGATTTGTCAAAAATTATAGATTATTTGCAATGCACGAGTTATATTTTGTCAGAAAATTTCCTTCACCTAACCTATCTGTCAAATTAAAATGTTGTTTAATTTGGATAAATTAAAGTATACCTACTACTTACTGCGATTGTTATTATTAATAGATCATTTATAACTAATTTTTAATTCAAGAATTATATTTTAATAAAAATTAATGAACCAAATAGTATTTAGGTACATACATAATCTGTTATGTCAAATTTTACAAGTACTGTCAGAGTGGTGTGTCAGGGGTGTGGTTTAATCTAAAATTCTACAGGGTGTAGACTCGGATCACGCAACATAGCAATTTCAATGGTAAAATTTTAAAAGTCGTATTCTTGCTCCCCTAATTATTTTAGAAAAAAAGTGCAAATACGTTTTTTGTAGAGAAAAAAATTCTGTGTCCATAAATGTAATCAATATTACTTTTTCGTTTTCCAATAACCAAAAATTAAGCAATTACCAAACGCGTTTTGACAAAAATCTGTACTGCCTTGGAATTATGCTATGACAACTGCCCAGCCTAATATCACTTATACTGTCACTTTGACGCGAAGTTTATTCATAATAATCATTTTTATTGTATCTTGGAATGAAAACATAACTAACTGTGTAAAATAAATGTTTGATAAAATATAAAGGTTTAAAGAATGAATTTCGCGTCAAAGTGACAGTATAAGTGACATTAGGTAGGGCAGTGTTGTCATAGCATAATTCCAAGGCACTACAGATATTTGTCAAAACGCGTTTTGTAATTGCTTAATTTTTAGTTATTGGAAAACGAAAAAGTAATATTGATTACATTTATGGATACAGAATTTTTTTCTCTACAAAAAACGTATTTGCACTTTTTTTCTAAAATAATTAGGAGAGCAAGAATACGACTTTTAAAGTTTTACCATTAAAATTGCTATGTTGCGTGATCCGAGTCTACACCCTGTATATTAAAGTAACGTTATTGGTCGCCGACATCTGTCAAAAAATTATCAAGACCTAAATACCTTATTCCCTCTCCAAATTTATATTTTCCACCAATCAAAAACTCAGATTTCTTAGAAACGACCAATAAACGCATGAAAATCTGTTAATTGCGAAAAGTAAATTATCAGTGTATGATTATGTTTATTGGCCGATTAAAGGAAATCTGAGTTTGTTATTGGTCGAAAACGCAAATTTGACAGGAGGATCAACTCCTGGCAGTGGAATGTAAAATTATTACCGTGTAATATTGCTCCTACTGGTAGTCTCTAAAAGATTTAAGATTAGTGATTGGTTGAAAACGCAAATTTGACAGGTGAAGGGAATTTTCATTTTAATTTCCAAAATACAAACAATATCTTCAGAAAATAAAAAGTTCGCCATATAAAAATTTAATTTATAGAGAATAACGATACAAAATAACTTTTAACGAAACGTTATCGGTTATTATAACGTTATATAACGTTATAAAAATATCGTTACGTTATTGTATAAAAAATTATAGTTGAATCGTTATTATAACGTTATCGGGTATCGTTACGTTACGTTTTCCATCCCTGGTTTTAATTAGTAAATTGTTTTGCTGACCATTTTAAGTCACTCGGTTAGGTTTGGATAAAAATATTTGTACGTTACATTGGTCATGAGTGTTTCAGTAGCACTGATGAAAATAAGTGCTTCTTATAGTATTTTTTGAGCTAAATTCTTATATAGCTTTAAAAGTACGATTGTTTTGTTATCGTGTTATTATTTTTATATTATATGGGACAACTGACATACAGCAAGGCACTTTGATACGAAATACTGGTCCCAAAGAAATGAATTCATTCCAGGGAAAACTAATATCAAATTTTGTTTTTTAATTGACACACAAAATGTTTTTTTGTCTTCGCTGCAAATTAAGCTAGGACTAATGAAAATTTTCGTTAAAGTAATGGACAAGAGAGGAAAAGGATTTAAATACCTAAGGGGAATTTTTTCTAATGTTGGTGATGCAAAGTTAAAATAAGGAATTTTTGTCGGGCACCAGTTGGGCACTGTTGGATGATACAAATCTTGATGTAAGCCAATATTCTAAAAAACGCGCAACATGTTTTTTTTTGTACCAGTAATGACAGGTTTTCTTGGAAGCGGAAGGAAAACAACTACTAGTTTGTAGTAGAAAATCTTTTACAAAATCACAAGAAATTAGGATGCAGAATGTCATTGAAAATCCACTTTCCGCATTCTCACCTACGCTTCTTTCCACATAATTTGGGCGAAGCAAGTAATGAGCAAGGGGAGAGCTTTCATTAGGACTTTCGAATTATGGAAGAACGCTACCATGGAAGAGGGGAGCCGCGTGAAAAGTTGGAACATTCAAATATGGAATTTTTAAATCTGGAAAATGCACCGGTAAAATCATTCAAAGATTGAATCGTCCAACGTTGGAATCACTCAACGTAGGAATCATGCAACGATAGAACCATGCTATCATTCATCGTTGGAACGCTCAAATCTGGAATGGTGCTGTCCAATTCATGAAACTAAAAAATGTTGCTATATTTTTGGATTTTTTTAACACGATGAGATGAGTTTTTCGATGTCTAAATCCGAAAGAATAAAAGTAAATCATTTTTTGTTGCTTTCCGTGAGTTACTTTTTTTTAATTTACTAAGCATAATAATAACGCAACTTTGCCCCAATTCGTAGCCCTTGAGATACATTGACACCATGTTTATATATTATATCTTCTACGGTACAATAGTTAAGGCAAAATATAAAACGAAGAATTTTGCAAATATATTATACTTTGGCTGTTGTAATATAGAGGGCAGCAAAATTCATAAATTCCAGATTTGAGCATTCCAGCGATGAATGATTCCCGTGTTGCATGGTTCTATCATTGCACATGATTCCTACGTTGAGTGATTCCAACGTTGAACGATTCAAACTTTGAATGATTCAACGTGTGCATTTTCCACATTTGAATATTCCATATTTGAATGTTCCAGATATGAGTGGCTTACCCTTTACGTGGTAGGCTTTTTTAAGCTCATATCTGAAATCAGCGCCCCAAAATTAGTTGAGAACGCCAAAAATTATGAATGTTATTGAAAAGAAGTAAAAAATTATTGCGTAGTGTTATCAACGTTTTGTTGCATCTGAATTATTTACAACTTAAAATTAACGAAATTTTTTGAGGTGGAAAAATAATTTTCTCTTTGCACGTTATTTATTGATGATATATTTCATAACTGCTGGCCAAAGTATTGACCTTTTTTATTCGTGTTGTGTAAAAACAATAATCTGTACCTTGTGTTGCTACAAAAATATTACTTTTAATTAAAAGACTGTTGGTAATTAGTCTTAATTTCTTAATTTCGGATCGATCTTTTGTACATGTTTGACGGATGTAATAATTTTTGGAGTCCATCCTTATTGTCGAATATAATCACGTATTAATTAGATTACTCTAATTAAAGATGACTGCTAAACAGAGACAATCATTGGTTTAGATTTTGTTGTTGTTAAAGTACTTTGATGCGGTATTTTTGTTAATATCTGCAACAGTATATTTTTTAAGTGACACAGAAATCAAATTGAATAAATGCACTTTGCAAGAAAATACGTACGTAGTACGTATAAATATAGATTAAATTCAATTACATTTCGCATGTTTATTAGTACCTTACTTTTTTTATACTCTCATTTTTGGACTAGGATGATGTGTCACACGCAATAGATAAATATTTTTTCTTAATACATTCGATATTGATCGTAAATGTTGTAAATCATAATAAGCGATTAAAAAATTGTTTGACTTATAAAATTTTTCACCAGGGTTTCACAAACTTTTTGAGATAAGGCTAAAATTTGAATATTGCAAAATGGTGATTCTATATCTATATCTATTTTATTTAATCTTCTAATAAACAAAAGTACCTTCGTTGGTACAATAAATTTATACTCTGAAAGCCTTTTAACTTGATCTAGATAGAATCTAAGATTTTTGTGTGACAATCAACAGAACCGCCATCAACCAATAACAGCATTTCCCGCCCATAAGGGCTAATCTCACAAATAAGTAACCATATACGTTAAGAAACTCAAATTGAGGACTTTTATACACTAAGTCTAATAAGTAATAAAATGTAATTTACGTTGGTATTTTAATATTTGTAGCTTAAATAATGTGTTAATTTGCCCAATTCACCCAAGAAACTTAGCAAATAAAATTTTTTTACTCAGCAGTGTGACTGACCTATTCGCTTTTTTTTTTTAAATTTGACTATGCAAATACAATCTTAAGTCTTTAATTCGCCTAGCAATTTCCCCAGAAAATGTTTTCATTTTGTTACTATTTACCTTTTAACCCAAAGCTAAAACTGAATTTGCTATCTGTAAGATGTCCACTTCCTTTGCAATTATTTTTGCCATACCGCAACCAGCTCTAAAGTTTGATTAGTTTTGGCTTAAATTGTTTTGCTGATTAATGAAACTATTTTCTTCCTCTTAGCTGGAGGCTAAATTCCTTATCCCACAATGTTATTAAAATCATTTCTATCGAAACGTTTGGTGGCCAAATAAAAATCTTTCAAGGACCGTATTCGACCCACGAGCCGTAGTTTGGAGACCCCTGCTTTACACTACGCTTAGTTTGCTTATTTTTATTAAATGTATGTAATTGCAAGGTTTGGTCGTCAAAGCAACCAGAAAATTAATAAAATTGCAGCACACCACATGTCTTATTTCGCATCAGAAACGAAGAACAGTATTTTACTGTCAATATCATAGATTGCAATCTAAATATAAGTTTTCTCTGCAATAAACTTGCAGGATGTAAGTTATAATGCGGATTTTATCAATACGAGAGTCATAGAACCCAAAGCAAATATGCCGACGAATCAACGTGGTACAAAAATGTAAATAAACATAAGGTGTAGCAAAAATAGAAACGTCTATGAATTGTAAAGAATAACAATGGGATCAATAACATTAATACGTCGCTGGTGTTCCAGTTTATCTTTCGGATAAAGCTAATGGTGTGGTATTTAAATGATTCTAAAATATCGACACTAGAATGACAAAAGCTTACGGTACATTAAACTTTAAGTTAATTGTGAACCGATTTTATTGATGGTCAATTTATCGTGTACGGTTAGACAGTTAAAAAAATCTTTAGAAATTACAAATGTTAGTATTATTTGAGTGAACCATAGTTAAATGTATACAGCGTGACAAACATCTACTAAATAATAAAGGTCAGTTAGAAAAATTACACAGAAAATGTTTAAAAAATAACCAGTCTTGCCAACTTATTACAAAAAGCTGCAAAAAACTTGAAAATGTAAAAGAAAATTAACCCAAATATCTTTAAAATCATGGCAGATGGAACAAAATTGCCTACACATAATTTGATAATAATTTTACGATGATTAAAATGAAAATTATAATACTTTGGTAAATTAAATATCTCTTGAGATATAGATTAAAATTATATATTTTAAATAGCAAACGTAGTTGGTTTATGGTTTTTTAGTTATGTAAGGTATGGTACGTTATAATGCAATGTGCAGTTTTTGACAAAAAAGTGTACATATTTGTTCCATCATCATTAAACGCTTGCTTTATTTAATACAATTTTATTAACGCAAAACAAATGATTAAGGAATTTAATAACCTTAAAATTAACCCTTGAATTTTGTTGTTAAACATAAACTTTTGCTTTTTATTATTTTTAAACAATAATTACATGCGTTAAACATAATTTTCATTGTCTTATAAACAAGCGACCTTAAAGCTTTTATTTTTATCATAAAAACCATTGTCTAACTTCAGTAAATGCACGCATTATATCGTTTTTAAGTGATCACTTTTGCTTTTTAACCCTAGTTCATTGTGTTTTGAAGGTTGTTTTAAAGCAGATTTTTTGTTGTTGTGTTCGTTCAGCACAATTAAAAAGCAATGTATTTAGTTGATCTTATGATTATTGTTCACAATTAACAAAATAGCTTAATTTGTTTGTTTTGAAAGCCATCGCTCATATTATTTTTGCGTAGTCATTTAGCAATTAATACAGTTAAGTAAGCAGAGCATTTGATATGTGTTTTAATTATTTATGTGATTTATATACGGAACAGAAGAAATTTAAATTAATTTTTTTTATCTAAAGAATGTAATCAATAAAATGAATAGTATCGTGAGATCAGTTTTAAGAGTTTCGTAAGTAGCAATATTTCTTTTTTGGGTAATCTATGCTTGTAAGGGACCGGAAATCTTATTAGTTGCCATTATTAAGTTACATATTAAAAAAGAACAGCTATTTAGTTAGCAACTTCAAATTTTAAATACCTTATAACAATGACATGGGCTGGCTAAACAAATGTTTAGTTAAAAATTGAAATAAGTTATAAAAACTCCTGCAATAAAACAGCTGTTTAGTTACGAAGTGAAAAATTGAAATAACTTATTAAAACACTGAATAAAACAACAAATTAATCATACCATTATGCATAAACCAACCCCAGCTATAAACACATAGACTTTATTAAGCGGTAATGTATAGTGGGCTGCAAACCTTTTATGGAAGTTGACGCTGTCAGTGCTAGTCGCTGCAACTTCAGATTTCCGGTCCCTTACAAGCATAGATTACCCTTTTTTGTACAAGAATTACTTGATGAAAAAAATAAGTGATAACTTATTTATACTAGACAAGCATATGTTTTTTTTAAAGCCTTCGATGAAGTTTTTATTCAAAAGCTGTGTAACAAATCACTCATTAATGCTGTAAGAAATAAACGATATTTTTGATGAGATCATCGCCAACTGTGATTGCCATTTAAAAAACTATATGTATTCATTCTAAAATATTACTAATATTTTTATTATAATCTATTTCAAATTATATAGAAATTATCCACTAGCAATTATTTTTCTCTCTGTCAAAACAGATATCTGTGTTTGTAGGTTTTCAGTTTTTTTTTGTAATTTTTTAAGCAGGCTAACAACACAGGTAATTTTGGAAGCTTCTATTGATATCGTCTGTAATTCTGCCTAATTTTTCTTAAGCGACTTTCTAAGTTTTATAATAATAAAATTATCCATGCTACACGTTAAACTGTTATCGCTTTGTTTAATTTATTCAGGAATTTATTAGTTTTAATACTATTTGGTCTTTTTCACTAGGTTCTATGTCCTATTTTATTAAAATGAAGAGATGATTGAAAATTTAACGAAAGTCTAGACCAGGGACGCGCCATCTAGGGGGCGCAACCCTGTTCGGGAGCGCTACAAATGATGCGGGGGACGCGATGGCAGATACGATTTAATTTTAACCAAAAAAAAAATAATTTTTATCTATATTTCATAATTGTTTTTGTTTATAATATTATATATCGGTTCTCCTTCTTATCGGGTAATTGAAAATAATTGATTTCCACTAACTTCAGAGCAAAAAATAAGTTTATTTTTGGTACCTTGCGAGCCAAGTTAGTATGCTGAAAAAATTGGCGTGCGGCATGAAAAGTTTGCGCATCCCTGGTTTAGACTTTAATATATCAGGGGTACCGGAAAGTAATCATGTTCATTGATCCATTATATAATTACCATCATTATTTAGAATCGTTCTCCAACGATCCTTCAACTTCTCGATTCCATTCTTACAAAAATTTTCATCTTTTGAGGCAAAGAAAGCTGTTAAGCCAAAATTAACATCATCAGTATATCTGAACGTTCTATTCCTCAGAGTATGTTCTAAGGCCGGAATAGATGGTAGTTTTGCATCGGATTGTTACTAGTGCTGAAAAGTGGGTACTGAACGTGAACAACAAAAAAGCAATCGCTCTCTTCAGGACAAATGCCGATTCCGACCCCAAGAGATGAATTACACCCAAAGAAGGTTCTTTTTTGCGATCAATGAACAATTTATTTTTATTTAAAAACAAGTTTTGAAAAATGTTAATAGGTAATAATTGATTACTTTCCGGTACCCCTTATGCAAGGTGCGCCCAATAGGAATCTCGTAAACGGTAAGAGATAAAAGGTCGATAATTATATTGTAGTTAGACCAAATATGCTTTTTTAAATTTAAGATTTGAAAAATATGCAAAATTTAGTTATTCGTAAAAATCTGGTGTGCCATGAATTTTTCAAAAAAAATTGAAGTATCGCCGAGCAACTGTTTTTTTCTAATTTAACCGACCTTCTAACCGTTTACTAGATTTCTATAGTGCTTCACCTATTGCGCACCCTATACCGGGTGCCCAGTTTGGTATTCGCACCCCTTTAAGTACTAAACCACCTGACCTAGGGTAATAAAAATTGATGGGCTTCTATTACAAACCATTTAGCATCTTTTGGCATTACTGCGCCATAAATATATTCATTTGTTTTTCTGTTGTGCCGCCATCTTTAGTTTTTTTTTTTTAAATAATACCATGGGTTGTGCTGGGCATCATTTTAAAGAGAATTTAATTCTCAATATAGCAGTGCCAAATTTAATGTGAATATATTACATACGAAAAGTGTTTAAAAAAACTGTAAAATGTCATTAGACGACTCCATAGTTAACGGTAGGCTATTTATTTGCTTGAAACTTTTTTAAAAGTATCATAAACCTCTTAAAACTTAACCATTTCATTTAATTCATTGTACAAGTAAACAATACATAAATAGCGGTCCTCTGTTTACAATTGTATCTCGTAAGTTTCTCGCGAGTTTTGAAAACATTTTATCAACCGAAGGAGTATAATACTGTTGGGGTAACGCTGAAGAATCGACGCGCTGCGCGACTATTTAATTGACATTCTTAATAAATTAAAATCATGTCTAATTTTTTTTCCACCTGTATACACATCTGCCATGATAAACACATAGTTGTCACAACTAGTAAATGACAAAACAAAAGATTGGAAGCAAATAAATACCCACCTTTACCTATGAAGTCGTCTAATGACATTTTACAGTTTTTTTTTTTTTAACTTTCCCTATGTAACATATTAATATTTTGCGCTGCTGTTTTAAGAATAAAATTCTCTTTAAAATGATGCCCCACATGACCCATGGTGTGGTTTAAAAAAAATAAAGATGCCAAGTTGTGTGGTTTAGTACTTATAGGGGTGCGAATATCGAACTGAGACACCCCGTATATTTACTCATCAAGAATCGGGTCTGCTAAATAAACTATTTTTGTGACTAAACTAACTAAACATATTGATATTTATTTTTAGGAATAGGTGGAATACCCAATTTGCTTTTTGTCTTGAAGAAAATTGCATGAAGCTAAGATATTGCAAATATTTATGTTGGAATACCTATTTAAAATTAGCGTAGACGCGCAAAATTAGAACATAGCGAACAGCCGCCAAACTATTTTATTTAAAGCGAGTAAATCAGTACTTACTCTAGATATTCTCAAGGGTTGTTGAACATCGGCGCCACCATGCATACGAAAACCCCACGGAGAACCACCATCTAGTACCACTTCGCGTGTTGTCATTGCTTCGTACACCAGCGGCCAATTGGTACACAGCCAAATATCAGTACACTACAGGCAGTAGCACTACTCATCGATCAAAATAGACAATTCACTAAATATTTTCACTTAATTAAATCACTTTTATTACTTAATTTTGAAAACACTATTTTGAACTAATTAACTCGTTAATCTCCGTTCACTATTTAGTATAAAAATTATTTACGATTTATAACAGCGACTGATTCTCCTAAATTCGAAAAACTATTTAAAATGATCACAAAACTGACAGTCTTATCTATTTACCTTCAGTAGTTAACAACACGCACTGATAAAAGTAGTTGTGACCTTGGTCAGTATATGTTAGTATGTCACCGAAATTTTGTTGAGTTGCTGTGACGGCGAAATGTCGTTGTAATGTTAATTAGTAAATTAGCGTCTATCGTTAGTCACATGTTTAAGCCTTCGCCTCTGTTAGTGGTCGATTCCTTTCTGGTGGCCGTACGCATTCCTACTACACCCCACGACGTCTTCACGGACCCAGATGCCCTGAACATTGAATTCCCAAGCTTCGATCTCCTAGTTATTTAGCAGAGCCCGCATTTCACTTGAGTGTGTAAAATATGATATTTTTAGATTCGGATTCTCAAACAAAGCTTCATAATATGCTATGATTGGAATTTGCCAACAGCGCAATATTTTATTATCTCAAAGATTTTTTGTATTTTACGACGAAATTTCACTATTTATTTGTCCATTCAATATTTAAAAAAAAATATGCGACCAGACAAATGTATCAATGCATTGTCAAACGTTTGAGGGCTGTGTATTTTATAAAAGTATACTATTAAACAAGTCGGCAAGCATAATAAGTGTCACAACAATCCTACCCAATATAAACAAAACATGTTTTAATTGTAAAGAGACTCGAATCTTGCCCAAATATTTTTTTAGAAGATATTCTTTTAATAAATAGGGTGAGCGATGTTTTTAAACTAAACTTATCGAAATAAATTCAAAACACTTATCTTTTTTTAAGAGTATTTTGTCGAAATGCAGTTCAAGTTTCAAGACTCTCGTCTCTTCATCACTTGCAGTCTTATTAATAACAATTACACTGCAGCTGGCGCAGTGGCGGTGGTCTTGTAACTGCCATTGCATTTAAAAAAAAATGATTTTAATTAAGCTAATTTGCATTAATAAATAAATCACTTAGGTATCCAAAACTATCAAAAATGTAAAAATTTTTTATACCTAAAATAAATCGTTTTTTATTTTATTAATGTTTTTTTCTAAAATATCGACAGGTACAGGACTTTAAAGATATAATAATATGTTACAATTTAAAAAAGCCAGAACAAATTTCTTTGTACTTGTAATTGATAAGTGCCATTTTGGTTGTTGGTTGAGTAAAAATTATACTGTGTTTCTTAAGATTGGTTCATTTTAACATATTTAAATTAAAACAATATGCCAATTTTTTGAATAGAACATCCTATATATTTAAAAAAAAGTTGCGATAATTTATTTATATTTTTAAAACATTAGCAGTCATTTATGTCTGCAACCGGTATTTCTAAAGTTATCGTCATATTAACAATAACCCATAGGTACACACGATACTTAAAGAAAACTAAATCAGTAGCCTTTGAAATTGTTAAAAAAATCGTTGAAAATATCGTATATATTTTTTTCCTAAACTATGATTAATTTAAAGAAAACCGTATACTGAAATTAATGTTGTTCAATCTAAATCTAGAGTTATTACATTTAATTTATTAGGCCAATATAAAATACGAATGTCAAGAACACATATCGAATGTCTTTTATTTCTTTCTGAATGAAGAACATGTATCTAATGGTGTTCCATTTACTATTATCTAGAAAACTAAAGCTGTTTGGATCTATTTAAAATTCGCATTTTTAAAAATTATTTCTTTAAAGGTTTTTCGTTCACCAGTTGTTTTTTAAGTAGGTATTTTACTTCTGCTAAGATATAATTCACAGCAAAGTGTAAAGATGTTTTTACTAAAGAAATCTAGTGTGCCATTGGGCAAGTATAAATCAATCAGTCTTTAGTTACCCATGTCAGCCTGTCCCTTCTTTTAAATATAAAAGAGTCAAACAAACAGTATTATCGTCCTCGTTGTGAGTTTATTTATTAGGGAGGTTTTGAATGCAGACGACTTATAAAGGAAAAACTAAAAACATTAATATTTAATTTAAACGTAAAGAATTTTATCAGCTTCATTAATAAAAAAAATAAATGTCAGTTCACAATTCAGGAAATATCTGAGTACTATTATTAAACCTAGAAATGCATTTGCTGTTATTTTTATTCATTAATTTTTATTTATAGCAATCTGTAGTAACAAGTTACAAAATATATTTTTAATGCATATACAGGGTGTCCCCATTATACACCGCCAAAAAGTAGGTGCATATTCTTGAGTGAAAATGATGATCATTTGTCAAATATTTTGTTATCCGAAAATGCTTCCTTTCAAAGTTAGAGACCTCCAAAGTTGCAAGAAAAAAAAATTAAAAAATCGATTACTTCCTAGCCGTTTAAGCTAGAGCTATCAAACTTGGCCGAAATGTTTAGGTGTTTCCCATTGACTTTGTGGGATAATTAGAAGGAAAACACGTAATTGGAAGTATGATTTACAGGCAGATCATCCGCTTACCATCTTCAGATTTTTTTTCTCTGGGATAAAATAGAAAATGTCATTCGTCCAAAAGAAAGTACGACTTAAGAGGAAAAAATTCGTCCCTTATTGTTTTTTGCTGTAAACGTAGCCGTTTTCGAGAAAATTAGCGCTAAAGATGCATCGACAAACTCTGTTTATACACCTCAAATATTTTTTTAACTAAACTTAGTTGGCTAATGTCATGCTTGACTTAAGGCTTGTTCATAATAAACTAAGTGAATGTCGACTAATTCGTTTAGAGTATACAAGTTTGTGTCTGACATTTAAAAAAAAAGATTAGGTTAGTAATAAGCCTTAAGTCAAGCATGACATTAGCCAACTGAGTTTAGTAAAAAAATATTTGAGGTGTATAAACAGAGTTTGTCGATGCATCTTTAGCGCTAATTTTCTCGAAAACGGCTACGTTTACAGCAAAAAACAAAGAGGGACGAATTTTTTCCTCTTAAGTCGTACTTTCTTATGGACGAATGATATTTTCTATTTTATTCCAGAGAAAAAAATTCTGAAGATGGTAAGCGGATGACCTGACTATAAATCATACTTCCAATTACGTGTTTTCTTTCTAATTATCCCACAAAGTCAATGGGAAACACCTAGACATTTCGGCCAAGTTTGATAGCTCTAGCTTAAACGGCTAGGACGTAATCGATTTTTTTATTTTTTTGTCTTGCAACTTTGGAGGTCTCTAACTTTGAAAGGAAGCATTTTCGGATAACAAAATATTTGACAAATGATCATCATTTTCACTCAAGAATATGCACCTACTTTTTGGCGGTGTATAATGGGGACACCCTGTATTGATATTTAAAGTTTATTGCAACAATTTAAGCAAGAACGCGAGATAATCTTAAAATTCATAATCTTCTGTAATTATTACATTTTAAAAGTGAAGGTAAACCGATTAAGTATCTAACGATCTGTCAAATAATTTAGCAATTTCTATTGCATATTTTCTTAATCATATAATTAGATAATTATTAATATTGTAAGAACCTTATCTCTCTCTCTCTCTCTCTCTCTCTCTCTCTCTCTCTCTCTCTCTCTCTCTCTCTAGCAAAAGAAATGATTTACTATCAAGACAAAATTATACGAAGTGAAAATATATTAGTACTCATAAATTTTAATATTAAATGTCTGGGTGAAAGTTTTTTTTTCTAGATTAAACGGTTTTCGAAATTTCCTTGACATATATTTAAAATAAAATCATGTTACAAACATACTAGTTAACCTTTTTTGGCAAAATATTGTTTTCGAACTTTTATTGCTTAAAAATTACCGCTAATAAAATGTTAGTTACCTATTACGTATAACAATAAGTATAATGAAATAAGTATTTTATTGTTTATTACAAAAAGGTAATTGAAGTAATTTTAGGAATACCTAATATGACAAATAATGAGTAGTTTTTTTAAAATTCAACACTTAGTATGTAGTTAATAACATAATGTTCAACGTTATTCTAAAAGTGTGCTTGAGTATTTTGTAAACTCAAATTATGGTTATTTATAAGATAGTAAATAAATATTAGAGAAAAATGTACATGTTTTGTGAATTTTAAAAACACATAAATTTTTAATTGTGTCTGGTGACTGGCATATTCATCTACAACGGTTATAATGTGAAAATGACCTCCAAACAAAACCTAGTTTCAGTTGTTGACTAAGGTCAATTGTTCGTAGGTCACTCAAAGTATTTTGTTAGTAAACGAAGCGAGATTCCAAGCACTACTAGACATTTGCTAAATGTTTCTGGTTTGCAACGTTCAGCAAGTGCAACATGCAGAAACGAAAATTTAAATAAATCACTCTGGCATTTTAATGAAAGTATCATTAGGTTCTTATTTAAATGAAAAATGCATTAGCCACTTGTGCATTAAGTTTTTCATTCAGACCTATGAACAGAGTATGCACGAGCCAATACGGTTTTTTAGATAACTTTGTTGGTAGTAAAGATATAAAAATGAAGCATCAAATAAATTGTTGTAGTTATTTGGCATAAATTAAAATTATATTCAGTGAGGTATGCTACAACGATTGAGTATCAAAATCAGGACTCTACAGCGAACACAGATGCTACAACGAACTGTATGGACAGACAAAGAACGCAGTTGCAAATAACATGTTAATATGTCGGGGACTTCCTTCTTTTATTATTGTTTGTAAAGTTCTCTGTTTAGTTATTAGCTTAGGTCAGGATTAACTTATTTACACTTTCAGTAGTGAAACCATATTTTTACAGTTATATGTTCGATTTCTTAATATACGTTTTTGTTAAAATGGTTGTGTTTGGTGTTTGCTACTTTGGGTAGTAGGTACAGGGTACAGGGATTACATAGGTATCTCGCTTAGATAATATTCAAGATAGAGAAACGGTTAAATTACCAAAAATGTACAACTTTTTGAGACAAACTCAGAAGCGCAGAACCATTTCCAAAAATATTTCTTTATTTCCGGTTTTTGAGTTTTTTTTGCCATATTTATAATGTCATATTACCGTTATTTTGGTAGATATCGAAAAATTTTATGAAGATTATTGTTAGATATTTTTATGTAAAATTCGATTATACTAAAAAAAAAAATTACGCTTGCCGTTAAAAAGTTATGATACTAACTTACTTTTTTTTAAATGGAGCTATAGTTGGCTATTTAAATTTCTTATTATTATCTTATCTCAAATATTATAAGGGTTGATGTCGTTATTTTCAATAATACGCAAGTTACGAAGATGTTTTTTAACGAAAAACATAGTATAATACAATCTTGGTTTCCGGGTTTGGAACCGCGTCTTCTATATTTAGAAGTAGTTGACGTTTCGACCATTGTGTCTTGGTCTTTTTCAAAACGACGGTCGTTTTGAAAAAGACCAAGACACAATGGTCGAAACGTCAACTACTTCTAAATATAGAAGACGCGGTTCCAAACCCGGAAACCAAGATTGTATTATGGATAACGGCCGCGAAAGCCTCAAGAATAAAAAAGAAAAACATAGTAGTCTGTGAAAACAAAAATAAAACAAGTTGTAAAACTATCTATATAAAATTGATGTACTAGTGACGAGGGTCTTTTAATTTGTTGTTTAGATAAATATTATGAATATTTAAATATAATAATATAACAACAATATAAATAAAATCAGTAGTTATGTAGTAAATTGTTGTTTATCTTATTTTCAAATATTTATAATGCTTATCTCAACAACAAATTAAAAAACCTTCGTAACTTGTACCACACGAGTTTTAAAAGGTTTTACACATTGTTTTTTTTTGACAGCCTACTATGTTTTTTTTAAACAAAAAGATTAAAAACTATCGTGGCGTGTTATTAAAAATAACTGCATCAACCTTACATATTTGGAATGAGAAAAAAATAGGGAATCAAAATAGGTCATAGCCAACTACAGCTTTCATTTAAAAATGGTAAGTTTGTGTCATAACTCAGTACTATTAAATTCCACATAACAATATTTAAAAATAATCTTTGTAAACAATAACGGAGATATGACACATTATTAATATGACAAAAAACCCTTTTTTTTAATAACTCAGAAACTGTAATTGATAGGACATTTTTAAAAACGGTTCTGAGTTTGTCTGCACATTTTTGGTAAGTTTACTATATCTCTATCTTGAATATAAAGCGAGATATCCATGTGATCCCCACTAATTAGGACCATCCTGTGCATATAGATACTTCAATGTATGCTGGAACGACTAGATGCCATAACAAATGAGGTTCTGGAACCAATTAATTCGTTTTAGCATACCCCTCTGTATATTGTTTTGTTTTTTCAAATCTATAAGTAATATTGTTGCTTTTAATAGAATGCCGTGTATATTTCGCACTTAATCGAATTAAAATTAAATTTAGTTGCAAAAGTGCATTTTTGGTAATTTATATTTTATCGAAATTATTTACGGATACAGGACTTTAAAAAACTATTAATTCATATTAACTTAACAACGGCAGAACGTATCCCTTTGCAATTGGAATTAACAGGTTTGTAATGGTAGCTGCATAACATTTAAATTTTTTAAATAAAATACTAGGTGAATCATAAGTCAAATAAAATCCTATTTTCGTTTTTAAGTTGTTGTAAGGCAAATATAATACAACTGCTGTTCTGAATTATTTTCTTAAAATTATTCAAAAACGATTGCCTTTACGTAGATACACATCTTAAGTTTTTGAAAAAAAGATCGATTTTAAATCCAATAAATACAAAATACACAGATTGTTCCATTAAAAGTAACAAAGCTACTTATAAATAAATAAAATCTAATGCTCTGTATAGTTGAAGATAATAATTTTAAGTTATGTATTTTTTTAACCACAAACAACTTTTATGTAATACTTTGCATCTTTAACAATAACATAGTCATTGAATAATTAGTTTTGGCTGGAATACACTGCATGTGTATTAATGTTGTATTTCTAACAGGGACTAAAAACGAAAAGAATTCCGTTCGTTTCTGTTCGGAACGAAAACGAAATACATCGTTTTCGTTCTTTTCGTTCTAACCGAAAAAAATCTTTTTTCGTTTTCGTGAACCGAAATAATAACGGTTAAAACCGGTTTTACAATATTTTTTTTGTCGTCAAAAAATCAATTTTTTTTTCTAGTCACCACAACCCTCTATAAATACGATAACAATATTTGCGTCTGAACTAAAAAATGAACGATGACGATGGGGTTTGATGCTCACGGACAGCATATTTTAGACTGGCGAACCATCGCCATATTAAATTTATTAAATCGTTACATTAACATTTAACCATTTTATCAAGTTTAACACCCGTAAGGTGCAAAAACACAACGTGATTAGATTAAATAAGACACACGATCTTTATCTAAAAATATGAAAATATAGCAAGTGCTATTTTAAATTTGTTTTAGTACTAAAAATCTATGCATTTGAATTAAATAAGATCCTGCTGTAATTATTTAAAAAGACAAGAGAATGAATTCAAGTGGATAATTTACTAAATGTTACAAATAAAAAAGATATTAAAAAAAACTTATATTAACTTGAAATACACTTTAACTTTATAGTTTGTACATACCATACAATATACATTTTCACATTCCGTTAAATCTTATTAGCAACACATCTTCCAATAAATATTCCTTTACATTTGTCCTTTTCGAAGTAAGAATAAATTTTACTATTATTATGTCTAAACGCAAATAAAACATGCACATTGATAATGTATATATCCAATAAAGTGTATATTCTATATTGATGATCTAAAAAACAAATTAGAAATAGAGAATATCTGTACCGTTAATTGTGTTACACGAAATTGCAAGTATAAACAATAAAGTTGTTAATACATATTCACGTAAATATATGGAGAAAAGTGAAGCTCACTCATTTCAAGTGAGATTTTTTACTGCCTCGTGGAGTGTCCCCAACAAAGAATGTAAATTCGCGTTTGTGTAATAAAAAATAAAATTGAAATAGCGACAAAACCGGTTAAAACCGGTTTTGGAAAATATTTATTTCGTTTTCGTTCTTGAACGAAAAATAATAATTTCGTTTTCGGTTTCGTTTTCGTTCTTAAAAAAATTTCGGTTAATTTCGTTTAACGTTTTCGTTTTCGTTCCGTTCTCAGTCCCTGATTTCTAATGAATATTTGGAGCTACAACATAACACGTTTATGTATCTATATCGCTCCGGGTGTCCGGACTCCCGGAGCGAAGATACCACAATAGGCGGGTTTTGTTTCTGGTACCTTAATTTTGTACATTTTATCCGTTGCGGATATACACCTTTCCGAAGCGAACACACTACTGTTCCGGGTACCTATCTGAAATTCGTGTCTGTTATCCGTATCGGGTGTCCGGATTCCTTGTAAATGAATTTTTGGTCTTATCTATTCCGGGTTTTCCGACTCCTGGACCGAACACCTTAGCCTTAGACGATACCTAAATCTGTACCGAGTATTTGAAATATCGTGTTCCTTGTCTACTCCAGATGTCCGATCTCCCGGAACGACGACACAAAACGATTATGTTATTCCTTCAGGAAGTTTTGACTTACTGAGCAAATACACAACAAGAGGTGTCGTCTATTTTGCCTGTCTGGAAACTGAAAGCGTTATCATAACACGTGCGTTAATCCATTCCGGGAGTTTAACTTCCGGAGCAATCATGAAATGCAACTCGTGTTATTGTTATTGTTGGGGTTAGATACCATTGTTACCTCCCCTTGCATCTGGCACTGTATCATTGGCTGATTTTTGTGGCGAAGTTAATAAGATTACCAGAAAATAAGTAGGTAATGCTATTTTTGCGAACGGGTAATCACTGCCAAGTATTTAAAAATACGTTTCTTTAAAAATATTTCAATGTAATTCAAAGCGAATTTTTAATTATAAATGGAGCATCGCTATTGGTACAACAAAACGTAACATGATACGTTTGAAAATACTCGCATATTTTCTTAGGAATATCGAATTACAATTTAATATAAGCATTTAAACTCACCATTACGTAATGTTTAAATATGAGGGAGTTATAAATTTTAATATTTGTTTGTTGTCAATAAATATTATAGGTTTAATTGGCCATTTAACACAGAATTAGTTAGAAAAAATCACTGAGTTACTGTTAACAAGAAGTCACTTCTGAATTGAAAGGTCGCGTTTAACTAATTTATTTCACTAACTTAATTTAAACAAGTTTGATAATCGTCTGCATAGAGCTAAAGAACATAAGAAATAAAGTAGCATTTCTAAAGAGCAGCTGTGAGGGTGCCATTCTTGGATCATGCGCGATTCTCTGAGATCAATAATGTAATATAAAAGTTTCCTTTAGTTAGATATATTTACATTGGAAATAATTAAGCTAATAAATTCGTGGAAGAGAAACTAATTGTTAGCAACTGTAACAACGTACAAACAGGAATGTGTGTAGAATATTGTTAATTATTTTGCCCATAATATATAATTCAAGTTTTCTTTTATTTACCCAAGGAGGATGTTACATGATGAAATGTTATGATTTTTGTTTCAAGTGAAAAACAAAAAATCTCAATGGATCAGTGGAATGTTTTTTTATTGGTGCGCGTGAAGCAAAAATAACTCTTTGACGACATATTCGCGCGTTCATAAATTACCCGGCTATAAATTCGTTTTAGTAGGTTGGTGTCATCTTTCGGTTTCTATCTGTACTAACATTAAATGATTCAATGTGGGTGGCATAGAGCACGCCACAAGTTAAATTTTATATGTTGTGTGGTATTTTGCTATTTAGTTTGTAAAATCGCGTTTATACTATTTATTATTTCAACTAAAACTATTGGAGTAAATTTACATCTCTACTTTCCATAAGTTCATAAAAACAGCATAATTAATTAATTCAAAACGATAAACAATCTATAGGTTTGTTATTTTTCTACAACAAATTCTTCCAGAATTATCAACAGCTTTAAAACAACACCGGGACACCGGGAGCAAAGTGTAAAACCATCATTTTTTTGTGGTTTTGACATGACTTAACATACAACCTTGACAATGTTCATTTATTACACATTTTTAGTTTAAAGACACGTTAAATGTTAAGTAATAAAAATATCAAGGGACTTATGTAAAATATCTCGAAATAACAAATCTTTTATAAATTAGATGCAGAGTCGGCAACAGGGAAGTACAGGGTGTGCAACACCTGTGCTGGTGAAGTTTTCTTAATGATTAATTTAAAATAAAATCTAAAAAAAAACAATAACCCTTAATGGGCTTTTTTGCCCTGAATTTATTTTAGCACACAGCCCTGAAAACCCTTTTAACGCGATAACCGGTTTTGATTAGATGATCTAACAATAGGAAAAGAGAATTGTTTAAAGATAATAGTTTTGTTATAATGACCAATTTAAAAATAATAAAAATAATAATAATAATAGTAATAATCATAAGTTCCTACACCTGCCGGTAGAGGGACGTACCACAAAAAAAACAATTAATGTAAATGTTGGTTTGACTTCATATCGATGACAACTTATTAATTTGTGTATTATTTTGTGTTGCAATAACGATGTCCATTGTAGTGTGGAACATCGAATTATATTCAAATTTTTAACCCAAATTTTAAGAAAACCGTTTGCACAATATAGGAATAACTGTTTCTCCAAAAGTAAGGTTTTTGAATAGGCCAAAAACTTTGGAGAATGAATAATTCGTGGCGAAAACGAGCCTCGCGTGCGAAGAGCTGCAACTTTACTTAAGGAGACGAATAAACAAAAGAATAATGCCTTAGTTTCGAAAAATATAAGAATAAAGGGACGTGAAATTTCTGAAATAAAACCAATTAGTGTCGAAACTTTTGAAGAGATTCACATAACCTACCTGGAGTTCTCGCGTTTGTTGACCAAAAAATCGTCTGCACATAGCTTATTCCTTGCTGCAACGATATGAGAAAGAAGTTGCAGTTTCTATTGTGACAACTGACGAAACTCAAGTACACCATTTTAACCCTGAGTCAAAAACGTTCGAGCCTGCAATGGGGTCACATAACATATCCGAAAAAAGCACGTTTTCAGCTGGTAAGGTAACTACAACATTCATTTAAGATTCGCAGTAAGTTTCAGTGGTAGAATTTTTAACTGTTAATGCAGATTATTAATTAACACTTTCAAGCAATAAAGTTTAAAAAAATATTAAAGTTTTTTATGTTTTTCCAAGTATTTGCAACAAATGTTTATGCGCAAAGATTTGTCGTTTCTTTTTTTAATTGTATATTATTCAAAATTAAACACCAACTTGCTTAAGCAGCTATTTAATTTATTAGTCCTATCTATGTACATATATACATAAACTTTAACAAAAATCAACAAATATTTACAAAACAAATATCATAGACTATATAAGTAACGTAATATTATAAACAATAAGACAGAAAGACTGATGTAGTGAAAAACAAACGAACTAAATCTGGAATTATAAAACACAAAATTTGTTGTTTGAAACAAAACTTTCAAGGTGTTGTACTAAACTCAAGTGTAGATACAAATGAATCTGTAAAAAATGTACGTACTTATAACTTAACTATAACAAAAGTTTATTTGTTTGGTTGTACAGAGAACAGTAAAGATTGATTTTTCTTTATTGTTCTAAATACTCTCCTGTTTGAAATGCACCAAAAAAATAAGTTTTCGTTAATGGATTACAAAATTATGCTAGGGAAAGCAACACACAATAAAACTACAACATAAGGCACACGGATACCAATTAAAATTAAATTAAACTAATGCTGCAGGCTGTAAACACTCGCCAGTTAAAATTTTGCCCTAATTACCCATTCACCGGGGCAACATCCTATTTTACATTGAACAAAAAGCTAACCTATAAACTAATTCGATAAAAAGAAACTACAACGAAATATTTAATCGTACAAACCCTATCCTATTTCTAACCGTAAAAAAATCTAATTCAAGCAAACATTGACGTATTTACATAAAACTAATTTAATCAGTTATGTAACAACAAAACTTGAAATACTTCATTCAATTTTTTTTGAAACGAAAAACAAACGAAACAAATAATATAACACACTATTTTTTAAAACAAAACTGCAAACGGAAAATTTAGTAGTTAAACGAAAAGGCAACAAGTGTTTTTTAGTAATAGTAGTTATAGTAAAATATGAGACAGTAAAATTGCCATAATGTTTACATGTTTTTAAAAATTCGAAAATTATGCGAAGTCTGATAAATATGTTATTTGTGTGTTAAGAGTTTAATGGCAGTTTTGGTAATAAATAACAAAAGAAAAACATAAACAAAGGTTGCGTTAAAATTAACATAGTTTACGTACTTTGAGTCTTGTAAAACTTAACTTGAGCAACGTTTTTATTTAAATGTAATTATTCAAAACAACTGAACACAATCATTGAAAGTTTAAGTCAACAGTAATAACAAAAACAACGCAGGTTATAATGGTTAACAAAAGCAGCAAATAACAAAAACGTAATAAAAAAACAATCACAATGTGTTTTGTTATGGAGAAAAACGAAGCCTGCTAATTCTTAGTGATACCAGTTTAGAATGGAAATAACAAAAACTTAACAGTAACTGTATTAGTATCAACAGAAAAAAAAAACTTAACAACTGAATCTATTGTCATTTTGTTTTTATGTATTTATGATAACAAAGTAGGATCGCAGAACAGCAACAATTCGAAATCCATACAACTTATCAACAATTACTATTAACTATTCAGATCTGTAGTAACAATGCTCCATTGTTGGCGCCAAATGCTATCTGTGAAGTTATACTTAACTTTAGGCGTGTACTTTGCTGATTCGCTCATTTTGTGACGACTTTTCGTACCCATTCGAGTTCTGCAAAGGAAAATACGTTTTAGCATCGATTTATAGTACATATACATACAATGTTAATCAATCAATTAAAAAATCATATTCCTTTAAGCATCTGTTTATTTATTTTTTTAAATCTACTATTTCAGTTTACAAGCACTTTCACAACTTCGTACTGTTTCGTCTCAAGATTTTCTTTTAATTTATTTATTTACGATAAAATTAAAGTGAATGAAGGAAAAAGACGCAAAAAATAAATCATTTGATTACTTACATTCAACACAAATCATTTCAATTAGGGAATTAATTGGAACCATATTCATAACTTTCGATAACTTTAATATTGTTTAGTATACCTACAACCAGGGCAAAATATGCCAGAATAGTAATTCTTTCTCTATTGAAATTAACCAGTTAAAGAAATGTACCGTAAATATGATTAAAATATATGATCAAGGCTTAAGATGTGAATGTTGCTATATGTGTAACATAAATAAGGTTTGATTACAAATCACTTATTGTTTTCTGAAAGATCTCTTGTCGAAATGCAATACCAGCATCAAGACTCTCGTCTCTTCATTAGTTTATAAATAAGACTCCAACTGACAAAGTCTTATTTGTTAATAATTCATTAACTGCTAAAAAAACAAGAGTCTTGAAACTGGCGTTGCATTCCGAAAGAGATCCTTAAAAAAATATTAATTAAACTCGTTTATATTAGTAAAAATATCGTTCAAATATTCCTACAATTAACCAAATATATATTTAACGTTCTTTACATTCCTGAAATTTCAGTAATAGCTTGTTTCTAAATAAATAATGTAATCAAAGATTGATATATTTGTATAATACAGTATAAAATCAAACGAATCAATCAATTTGTATACCTTGAGCTTGTATATTTTATATTTGTTGCCAATAAATGAGTTTTAGTTCAATAAGTTAAATATTATTTTGAGTATAAATGATTCAAATAAATATAGTATTCAACTTATTTACATACAATGAATACGTCTTGAAAGTGGTTTTGCATTTAGTCAAGAATTATTGAAAAAAAAAACAGGTAATTTTTAATTTAGTTTGATGTTGCATCAATAAAGGAATCACTTAAATAACCAAACAATTTAATTAATTAACAATAGTCTTGTTGAAATAAATGGGACAAAAACAGCATTTAGTTTTAAACCAATAAATTCCATTGGCTTTGCAACGTAAATATGTTTTCGTGGTATGTCAAGTGAATAAGAACAATTAAATGAAAGGCATAAAGTAAGCGTCATTTGTAACAAGCAGCAATAAAATATGATAGTAAAAGAATTGAAGGTACCTGGACACTTACATTGTAAGTAACGGGCGACAGCAATAAACAAGAATTTTACTTATTTTTGTACAAAGACTAATAACTGATTTACACTTAAAATAAAAAGAACATACAAATAATGCAATGTGTGCTAATGCTTGTGAGATTATTTTGTTATGCTTGGTAAAGATAAGTCTGTGATAATTCGTACATTAATTTTTTAAATACTAAGACCTGGGTCTCAAAAGCAATAATTAGGTTTTAAAGCAGTTGAATACAAATTTTTAAAATTTGGTTTAAAATTTGTTATATCATACATAATGTATGCCCTTATTAATTTAATACCTTATAGGGACTTAAGAGCTATTAAAAATTACTTTCGTTTTCTTGTCCAACTGTAAAATAAGTTTTAAGACTGTTTGCTCTTTATCGATTGCAGTATTATTTTATAAATAATAATAATAATAATAAAATATTTTAAATAAGACTGCAACTAATGAAGAAATAAAAGTTTTGAAACTACCTAGGTACTCGTAATTTTGCATTTCGACTAAAAATGTTTCGAAAAAAAGGGATTTTTGATTACTCTTATTTAAACTGATAAACAACAATTTACTTAAATCACCAAACGCGCTATAGTATGTGAATGACATTAAAATAGTGGATAATTAGAATAATTGCAATTTTTACCTTTTATTATTGAGCGTTGAATTCATTCTTGTACATCGGCCACTTCTTCATTTTGTAATCTTGTGAAATGGTTGGACGTCAACGTGGAACTTCAAAACAAAAACTCAACAAATAGAATCTGGAAACGTCCAGAAGGACGCTCCAGATTCAGATATAACAGTTATCTAACAGCAACAAGTTTCGGAATGGTTTTTCGAAAAACCATGGGGTTTATATATTCATGACCCCTCCAACTTCTTTACGAACGCCGTGCAAGGCTATCATTCTCCCACCAGATCTTTAGTTAGGGCCAAAGAATACCCTGTTGTGTAAGAAATGGAACAAAACAACCCCAGGCTGGGACCATTTCTCCCTTTTAAATGGATTGTCCCTTTTATCATTTGCATAAACTTAAAACAGGTTAATGTTCTCACAGCGGTTGTTCGGATTTTAAAGCATCTGTCACCAGCCGCCAATCTTTGGCACGTTAGGAGACCTTTAAATTTCGTATTTAGCGATTTATATTGTTATTCGTTTAATTGTTAAATAATTTTGAATGCAAGGAAATATTATTCGCTAATTTGAATTTATACGCTTCAGGTGCTGGCAGTCTACTTTCAACGAATATTATATTTAATTATAACTAAATTCCTTGACAATAATTTTCACTTAAACCTTTCATAAAATATTAAATAATTTTAATAACGCAGGGTCGTAAGAATCTATGGCGTTACATGGGCACTTTTGATATTATAAAAAAAGCATCTTAAATTAGCAAAGTTGGTCAGAATTATATAAGAAAAAAAAATAGTTCTCCATCTTATTTATCTTGCGTGTGAAAATTTTGCCGTTTTTCTTTATTATCTTTTTTTTTTAGCTTTTTATTAGCATGTATACGGTTACAAATCGACCGGTGTTAATCATCTTGGTGTATTTGTAAATTTTGGTGTCAATTTTATTTTAAATTTTGCGTTAATTTGACATTGAAGCTTTTTACCTGTTGAACAAATTTGTAGTGTGTCTATTTCTAAAAAAATAACAAGGTAAATTTCAAATTACAAAGAACGCAGGTAACTTCTATCCATATTAGTAGCAAAACTTCACTCAGTTAAGGACATTTGACTGTGTTGTCTAATAACTTAAGCAATTTATCTAGGTTCATAATGAAAATATGTTTATAATTAGTTATTTTGAATCTAAAACACGACCAATTTTACACAATTATTTTAACTAATTCGTATGAAAATGATTGAAATTAACTAAATTAACGAAAATGTCTGATCCAATAATGTTCAATTTTACCACGTAAGCTAATTTATTTTAATATAACATGACAGTATTAAAATAACAAGTTTTTATTTTAATTTATGGTGTATTCATGCTTCATCTTCAGCAGTAAAAGTAAAAAGGACGATGTCAATTTTGAAACCAAAATAACACGGACTTGGTGCTGCATACGACAAAATGGCGTTATTTTGTATAGGAAGAATTACGTTAAACTTTAAAATCAAACTATGTTTTTTGTTATTTTATAAGGTCATTAAGTATAAAATGTCCGATTTTCTTAAGTACGATATTTGACATTTCACTTTGATTGACACTTATAATTTTTGTTCGTATTAAGAAGGTACATCCTCATCTTTTTAACGCACTTTTTGGCTTATAACAAATTTTCAAAATTTTTTAGTGGCATTTTCTAAACTCATGAAAAATTAAAAATATATTTTTAAATATGAGTTTTGTCGTGAAACGAATGCAGCGCAGAGCTTAAAATTTAAACAAAGTGTTTGGGAAGGATAGGGCTGATAAACGCATAGTACGTCGATGGTTTGGTAAGTTCCGTTCTGATGATTTTAATCTTGCCACATGGGCAACCAGAGTGGACAATAATGAGCTGAAAGCTATAGTGGAAGCGATTTTCTCTTAAACTATGCACGAATTAGCAGCAAGGTTTGACGTTACTATTCCAACAATATTGGAGCATTTGAAACGAATCGGCAAGCTGGATAGGTGGGTTCTGCATGAATTCTCTTCCACTACAGCTTTCAGCTCATTATTATCCGCCTTGGTCTTAAGTCGCCCACGGGGCTCATTTTCAAAATTAAAGTTACCAGAATGGAACCTACCAAATCATTGATGTACTGTGCGTTTATTAGTCACATTCATCTCAAACACTGTTTATATTTCGAGCTGTCTGCGATGAATTCGTTCCACGACAGAACTCATATTCCAAAATAATTTTTAATTTTTCCATGGTTTACAAAAATTGATCCAAAAACAATTAAAAATTGGTCATAAGCCACAAAGAACGTTAAAAAGAATGTGGATGTACCGTCTCAATAAGAAAAAATATTATGGGTCAATAAAAGTGAAATGTTTGAGATGCCAACTGTCAAACTTAGTACTTAAGGAAATCAGACATTTTATACTTAATCACCTAATTTAATATTTTAATTTATTAAAGTTATGATCTGATATAGAATTTTCAAGTAATCTAACGGATTGTAAATAAATAAACACAAAAAAAAAAATGTTGTACTGACGAAATAGCGCAAAACTGTGGAATTGTATGGAAATTATAATTTAAAGTTAAAGAAAAATTAGATGATTTTCATTAACTAAATTAAAATATTTAAGTTTAACAAAACTTAGTATTTTTATTTACAGAAAGTAAAACTTTTGAATACTCTGATGAGTTTATTAATTTTGATGGGATTAGTAAAGTACCTTTTGTTAAGAAAACCCAAGAGGATTATAGACCGCTTCAAGACTACATAGTTTTGGCACCTAACGTCTTTGTAATAGACTCCATTGTCGTAGCAAAAATTACTTTTTGTAACGTGGGGAGTTTTATACTATATTTTAAAAAGATATTTCTAATAACGCGGTAAATAATACGAAGAAAATTACTTTTAAATATATTTTTGGGGGTTACGTGTCGTAATGCTTGTTTTATTAAATTCCCACACAGCAACTAGAGGGATTTTCCCTTTAAAATCTGCAAATATCAATACACATTAACGTTCCCACGGTCCTACATACGCAACACCTTTTCTTGCATCGCCCCTAAATTGCATACTCGTGCATGGTCACTGAATTTCTCACCGTAAATTAAGATCAACAACCTTTAGTAGGGTTAAGGGGATTTATCTGGCGACGTGCGATATCACACATGCAATTTAATATGTGATTTTTGTACGTGTATGTATTTGTGTGTGTGCGTAAGTGAGTGTATGACTGCGTTTAGTAGAATGTGTTTAAGTGAGTAAGGAACCGCATGTGTCTGTATGTATGTGTGAGTATCGGAAGTAAGCACGAACGCAAAGCTTAGGTTCTCCGAATCCTGCAACTTCGACTCTTGGAGGATAATTTATCGTTTGAAGCTTGGCACAATATAAAACTTCATCATTTTATTTATTTGTTGTCTTCTTTGGTCCATCGGTGTAGGAGCGACATCATATACTTACTTTTCTACTTTGCGGTTTTGTGCCAGTTGTTGTATTCCTTCTATTGTTTTTTCTCCCTTTGCAACCATTTCGTTTTGCATTTATTCTTAGAACTTTTTAATTCGCATTCGTTTTGGTCCTTCCAAAAGTTTTGTTGGCTTTTCGCTGTTTGTACTTTGCATATGCTTAAATCAATTTTAATTGTGTTCTATTTTCTTAAATATTTCTTGCTCTTCAGTTGTTACTTGATCCTGCGAGCTCTTCACTTATTGGTTTGTTTTGTATATTTTTATCCTCAAAAATTTAATATAAATTGTTGTAGTTTTTGTTATATGAGTAAAGTTTAATAACCG
The DNA here is from genome assembly GCA_947652605.1 of Elmis aenea. Classification (NCBI taxonomy): domain Eukaryota; kingdom Metazoa; phylum Arthropoda; class Insecta; order Coleoptera; family Elmidae; genus Elmis; species Elmis aenea. The sequence continues at coordinate 21,055,319 of OX393576.1, forward strand.
TGAATCATGTAAGGTAACAGTAATCAGGGATTTGGAGCAGTCCAATTTTTTAATTGCTCCGCTCCAGCTCCGCTCCGGCATCACAATGCCTGCTCCAGCTCCGCTATATGCTCCAAAAATTATTAACATTTAAAAAAAAAGTGTTTGATTAAAAAAATTGTAAAGTTTTAATTTTATCGGATATGTAGAAGTTGGTCAAAAATAACAATATTTGACCCTAACAAACAAGTGAAGTAAAATAAATGGTTGAAAAAACAAATTATTGATCTTCAAACGTTGAAAAAAATAAAAAAAAGTAGTTTAAAAAAAATTGTACATAATAAACTGGAGCAGTGGAGCAGTGGAGCAATCAAAATTATTTGCTCCGGACTCCGCTCCTGCTCCGGGCAAAACCCATTGCTCCACTGCTCCGTGCTCAAGCTCCGTGCTCCGCTCCAAACCCCTGATTATAATGACCAATACTCATTCGTCAAAAAATGCTCTACTTAAATAACAGCATGAAACACTCGCTTCATTAAAAAAAAACTGACTTTGACAAAAACACCGATTTCACAACCTTGAACGTTTTTCAGAGATCTGTTAAAATTACAGAATTTAGTTTATGTAGGTCACACGCTTAATAAAAAAATTAATTTAAGTGAAAATAGTATTTGAACCTATAAAAATTAACAAAAATGGTGCAGTTGTATTCTCTATCTAAAATGTACAAATATACAGGATGTTCCACTTAAAATAAAACAGGTAGGATTTCCAGTAAATAAAATTTTAACTAAAAATCCACTTTCTTATATGGGATATCCAAGATAACATTGTCAACATAAGTATCTCGCTTATTATAAGAAATACAGGTTTGCTTAAATTAGATAAATTATTCCGAGGTATAAGAGAAGCTACAATCTTTTTTTTTAAATTTATAAGCTTCATTAGTGATTGGTAAAATACTATTTTTCTTGATTTTGCGAGTTATTTGTAAAATTAGATTCAGCAAGTAATATCTCATTAAAAAGAAAGAAAAAAACACATTTAACTACTCCAAAGTCACTTCACCGCTCATAAAAAAATCAAATTAGGGGTAATATCTCAAAAATGACAAGTGATAAAAAAATCTTATATAGCAATTACCTTTTATATAAAAAAGTACCTACCTAGAGAAAGTGCAAATAAAATTAATCCAATGATGAAGACAAAAGAATTAGGAGAGAAAAAAGATATTCAACATTTTCATATTTTGTTGCAGAAGGAGGAAACTTGTACTTTTAAAAATACATTGTTGCTCCTCTCATACCTAGAATTAATGGATCAAATTTAAGCAAATCTGTATCTCTTATAATAAGCGAAGTCCTTATGCTGGAAATGTTATCTGGGATGCCCTGTTTATTTTATTTCCGGAAAACACCACTCCACATTTCATAAAGGGGGTGCATCAATGCAAAAGAGATATTACTTATTTGGGAATATATAATTATTGGCAGGAACAGAATGTCTTTGTTAAGGAACTTGAGAGAATGGTTTGGATGTAGCTCCTTTGATCTCTTTAGATCTGCTGTGAATAAAATAAGAATGACCATGAAGAAAGCTACCTTCTAAAAAGAGATAGTATTAGACGAAAAAGAAAACAACTATACAAGCACATATAAATTTAGCTTTACAGTTTGACAAGTCTTGTGGTTTAGTTTTCTTCAATGGTTTAGTGTTAGCAAAATTTAGTAACTTCAATGCTTCTACACTGATTTAGGCCTAGGAGCCTTTTCTGGTTTATCGCAATTCTTTAAATTTTTTCAGTGACAAAAGGTGTCTTTATGTCACGGTTTCTATATTTATTTCGCTTATACCAGTCTGCATTGCCAATAAGAGAGTGAGTGTCTTTATTGAAAAAACTCTGTATTATATCGATAGTAATCTGCTGTTCCCTATATGTACACTTCGGTCTCAGAATACATACACTGAACGCAATAAATGTTTTAAGTTATATTTTTTCTTTAATGTCAATCGAACTTCTAATATCATAAAGTGTTTAATTATTAAATATATTTCTAATTATGCAATAAAAACTAATGGTTCCATTTAAGTTTTTAAAGTTACTTCCGGATTTGGCCACTTGCGGTTTAATCACGAAAATCGCTATAGCGTCAGTCAATTCTGCATATGTACTTTTGTTATAATTTTTTTCCCCCCATCTTTGTCAGAAGTCGCATTTTCGAATAAAAGTGCTGGTACGGGTGGTCTGAAACAGCCAGTATATTATTTAGAACATGAGTGGCTTCTTCCATCTATCGTTGTCGTTTTAAGTTTGGACGGTATTACCGGTAACGAACATACAATTACCGGCAATAAAAACTCCCTAAATACGAGCACTACTCCTTGGAGAACACAAGCTAATATTGAATGTAGTCTCGAGTATTGGTGACCTCATTTTTAATTAAAATAAAGAATAATTCGAGCAATTTACTGAATTAATTGTTATGTTTACGAAATAGTTCTTTACGCAATTTTTTAAAAGTCATATGTCGAAGTCAAAAACGTACATTTTTGAATGATCAAAAGTACCAAATTTTAAAAACATTAATCAATTAAGATCAAAAGCTTTAAATATTATGTTCCTTAATATAAAAACATTTTTTGCACTTGTTTTAATCGAAGTTGATTGGTTCCGTTGGTTTAAATCAACTTAGATTTGAACTACTTCGTTTCGATAAATTCGGAAGAGTTTTTTTTTTTTTAATAAACACAAAACGAATATTACTCTTGAACGTTTGTGGTCGTATAAAATATTCTTGTCCACTTCAAACATAGTTTCGAATTTTAGAAATAGGCAAGTTACAACTTTGAAGTTCTGTTTATTGCCATGTAATAAAATTTTGTGTTTACGATCTGGAGCCATGAGGACATTTACTACTAACCATTATAACATTTCTGTAACGCAAAATGTTGCAGTTTTAATATTACTCTCCGATGGTGCCTACCAACAAAAATTATAATTATAAAAGTCGATTATATTAAAGATTTTTAATGGATGAGTTTCGCCTATATTGTTTTTATATCCATTTTGTCTGAGTTGAATCTGCATTAACAAAATTGAATTTTAAGAAAATATTTGTGTTAGTTTTTATTTATTTCTTAACATTCTGATAAAATATTTTTCTTTGTAAAATGTGTTTACGTTTAGAAAGAAAAATTCTTCGGTTGGTAATTTAAACTGCGTTATAATTATTCTAAAGAATCGAACTGGGGACACAAACTGGTCCAGAGCGCCTTCCCTCATTTTCTTTCGGTTTCGCAACCAAAGGTACGTTATGTAACGCTCATTCGAGCGATTTGTATTTATGTTCTCATGGGATTTACCCCGACAGAAGTTCACCTGAGAAACTGGTCCGGAAAGATGCTTTCCCCTGAGATAAATACCGACACTGAATTTTAATACATTTCTTTCATAAGCGTATTCAAATAAATCGTTTCCTATTAAACCACCGTTAAATTTTGGGCAAGAAAAAAAATGTTTCTAGGTGAGTGCTTACGTTCTTCAACTTTCTATGTACGAGGGGGTATTGATAAATAGTTGGCCTTGGCTATTTCTAAAAATACGTCAGAAACGTCAGTGTGGTATTTAAATGACATTTGTTGATGAAGATTTTTTTGTTTTCCACGGCACGCTTGAAAATTTGTGAAACCTAGCTTATTTCTGTTAAACTTTTATTTTTATTTCTTATTAGTTTTGCACTAAAAAACACTTATTATTACATCATTGAATTCACAAAAAAATGTCTACCAGAATTAGTAAAAAAAATAGATTTTGCCATTTAAAAAAAATGACTATCGTTTGACATTTAAGTTGACCTTGACATTTTTTTAAATCCAATTCAGTTTATAGTATTTCAGGAGCCATTTCTTTTACTTTTTTGTTCATCAAAATCGAACCACAAACAACGGAGTTACAGCTTGCGGCGTTTTTTGTGTGACACCCTGTATAATTACTTTTTTTATATGTATATTGTCCAACAAAAAAATAAATGGTTTGTGTATTTATTTGTATGTTTTATTTCATGTTTAATACATGGGGTCGCGAAAAATCTGGTGATGAAAAATGGGGTCATGAACGAACAAAGTTTAAAAAGCGCTAATCTAAGAAATGTCCAGAGTGGATTCATGCTGGTTCTCCTGGTCCCAGAAAATGTTGACTGCTGTAATAGTTGTCGCCTTCGGTTTCTGGGATAAGGATGGAATAATTTTATGAAAAAAAAATAAAGTAGCTGCCCACAAGTCACTTATTGCCCTGCAAAATCTATTATGACTTCGCAGGTATGTTGTTGTTTTCAGGGCCAGGCCAGAAACTTATCAATAACCCCTCGTATGATCTATGCAACATTTTTACGTTCCGCTTATCCTAAAGATTTACCAAAACATAAATAATAATCTAAGGATAGGTTCTTATTATGAAACATGTTTACCGTATTATGTCCATCTTAAGCGCTATCGCTTCAAAAAGGAGAGAACTAAATAATTTATGGCCTCTCTGAGGAGGCTGCAGCTCCTTTGAGATGTTTTCTGGCTTTACATTGAAATCCTTTGCCGAAGTAAATTAGCAAAATCCAAAATGTTTAGCATAACGCCGATACTTTAAAAATAATCTTAGAAATAATGGACAATGTTTGTATTCTGTTAGTTAAGGCTTGTAATTGCTCTAAATGTAGGCTAAACTATATGTTTAATTAGAATATCTTATTTCGATAAAATTATGTTGTTATTAGTATTATGCAAATTGTAGCATAATCCTTCTCAGCAATTTTTATATAATAATAGATTTAGTGTTCTAGATGACTAGATGATAGCAAATTTTCAATGTATTGGTATTAATGTATTGTTTGTATTTGTTCAAATGTTGCGTAATATTGTTCATACGCAAGCTGAAAAATTCTGTTAGAATCATATCAAGCAGGGGAACTCCAAAGAATTAGTTCTTTTGAAAATCAGAACTGCAGCTGTTTGGCATATAAAGTAGGGGCTTTAGTATCAAAGACGAATGGCATGGACCCTTCGTATTCTTCTTATTAACCTTTCTTAGATCTTTACACAGCTGCCGTCTTGCCACGTGTCTAAGATACGTTATTAGGTACAACACGCGATAAAATATATCCTAGCATTGTGGTTTTTCCGCATAGGGTATTCCTAGAAAGGTAGATTTTTAATTAAGTAATTAAAGTTCAGCACACTTCACAATTTCTTGACAAAATAATTTGGATTTGCATAGAACCGACAAGTTAATATACAAGTGTGACCATGTTTTATGGATTCAAGATTTGAAGCTTAAAATATGTAAATTATACTCAAAAATACTAGCGTTACAACTTCAGCATTTTGAATATTTTTGAAAGTTTATTATGTCAGTAAATGTCCAAAAAATATTTTTTTTAATGAAACGTAAGTGGCTCATGTTTTTTTTTAAACATAATATTCTCTAACACTTTCACTTTCACTTAGTACAATAAGGGATGCCTTACCAGTAATCGGGCAAACATTAGTTAACATTATAAATGAATAATTACAGTACGGGGTAGTACCAGAAATTTGGAAAATTAATACGGTTATTCCTATTCCAAAAATTATTAACACTAAAAAATGCGGTGAGTTTAGACCTATAAATATGTTACCTAAAATATAACAAATATTAGAAATTATAGTTAAACAACAACTCGTAGAATTTCTTAACAGTAACAAAACTATTTCAGATTCTCAATCAGGATTTAGACATAAGCATTCATGCGAAACAGCATTGAATTTAGTTTTAACAAATTGGAGAGATGAAATTGTAAACGATAAAATAATTTTGGCAGTTTTTGTCGATCTGAAACGAGCATTTGAAACCGTCTGTAGAAAAAGACTTTTGCAAAAATTACAAATGTACGGAATCCAAGGGAATGAACTAAAATGGTTTGAAAGTTATTTATCAAACAGATTTCAAAAAACCAGGGTGGGAAAAGTAGAATCAAAGGCAATTATTAACGAGTTAGGTGTACCACAAGGATCAGTTTTAGGTCCAGTTTTATTCAATATTTACATAAATGACATTACGCAGACAGTTAAATCGTGTGACATGCATTTATTTGCAGATGATACGTTAATTTCGGTATCAGGTGAAGATTTACAAACAACAGTTAATGTCATAAACGAAGATTTAATTGAAGTAACAGATTGGTTTAAAGCTAATAAACTGGAGTTGAATGTATCTAAAACAAAATGCATGGTAATAGGTAGTACACAATTCAGCAATATGTCAAATGTTAACGTATTTATAGATAATAATAAAGTAGAGATAGTTGAAGAGTTTAAATACCTAGGGGTAATTATAGATAATCATCTAAAATTTAAAAAGAACATAGATTATATTGTAAAAAAAGTTGGTGCAAAAATTAGTTATTTTGGGAGAATATCGAATAAATTAAACTTTGAAGCTAGGATATTGGTCTATCATACAATAATAGAACCATACTTTAATTATTGCAGTAGCATAATATTTCTAAGTAATGAGGGGGAACTGAAAAAATTACAAAAGCAGCAAAACAGAGCTTTGCGTATCATATTACAGTGTTCTAAATTACCTAAAATTGAATATATGCATAATAAGTTGGGGTTCCTTAATATATGGCAAAATACAGTTTATAACGTTTTGGTTCTAATATATAAATGTATAAATAATATGATGCCAGGATATATGAGTAAATATCTGATATACAACAAAGAACAGCATGATTATGAAACAAGACAAAGAGAACATTTTAGACTGCCTAAATGTAAAAAAAGTAGTACCTACACAGGACTCGCTCTATTACAAAGGGCTAAAATTATTTAATCAATTACCAAACGAATTAAAATAATCTGTTAATCTGCATGCGTTCAAAGAAGGTTGTAAGACCCATGTAAAACTGCAATTTTAATTTGAAGTACTAATTGTAAAGATTGATGTATAAATAGTTTCTTTTATAACTAAATGAAGCCTATTATTATTATTATTATTATAACAACAATAACTTCATAGTTTTTATAGAGACTGCCAGGGATGGGGAGTCAGCAGAAAAATTAACGATCCCACGAGGCAGTATTTTTTAAAACCATCTCCGACTTCCGATTCCTTTTACTAATGCACTTCACTGAAGAACATAAAAGAAAAGCGAATAAAACTGTTTTGAATTGCTTTTAACCTCCAAACAATATTAAGTCTGTTCTGGTATGAGCAATCTTGGCACCCATCACACGGATAGTCTCATTCCCAAAACTTTGCATAATATGTGATGTGCTCGTTCTTTAGTTTCGCCAACAACTTCAGCTCTCTCGGTCAATTTCAGTACACGGACGTTCAACACAATTTTATGTATTTTTTTTAACTATTTCATCAGATGTAGCAGTTTTGGTCCTACTTGAACGTGGTGCATCCTCATTGCTCGTACGACCACGATTAAGATCGGCAATTTATTTTTTAACTTTTGAAAACGATGAAAAACATTTACCGAAAGTAGAATTTATCTAAGCTTTTATTTCGACAGGAGATAAACTGTTAATCAGAAATATTTTATCACTTCGCGTACGTTGGTTTCTCAATTGTTTAAAAAACGCATGATTTGTTAACTTTGACGGACTGTACACTGCAAACTTCTTAACATAAGTGCATGAAACTTTAATTTCAAATTAATGAAGAATAATACCAAAAAAACATCGGCGTCATAAAAATTTGCGTGCTTTACAGGCTAGACCTTAAACTATTTATCCAATCCTCGTAAATAGCACAATCATGTTCAAACCAAACCCAAATAAAAACAAAACTCGGAAAGAAAATCCTTTTGTAAAAGAAAGATTATTATGGCGTTGGAAGCTATTTGAAAAGCAGCTCGGCAATAAAAAGTTCTCCTCACTAAATTTCTTTTAAAAGGGCTGCATTTAGTTGAGGTTCTCACCTTCCCGAATGTTTCACATGTTCAATTTCCGAACCTAGAATTCCTATTGGTTTAAGTTAATAGCAATTCCTCATTGGAAACACTCGAGAGCTTTAGAAGTTTAATTTAAACAAAGAAAAACTGAAAGAAAACTGGAGTACTGTCCGTTACTAAGACGAGTTTAAATTAAAAGTCTTCGCAAAAGTTTGTATTTGAAGTAAATCATTACGTTAATTCAAGATGGATGCACCATCAAACCGCAACGTCGATCGTATTAAAAGGGGTAGACGATTCTCTAGTACTGTTTTTATAACTATTGGTAATTTCTATTTCCTGTTTTTGTTGTTTTAAATAGTCATCGAAATTATAAATTTGTGAAACTTATGGTATAAACTGGAGAAACTTTTTGTGAAGACCCCAAAATTTGAATATAAAAATATGGATAAAGTTATGCAAACTGAAAATGTTTTCATTATTAATTAAGCGCCTTACTTTGCTGTGATTCAACAAATCTCCATGTTCTGATCCAATACAATGTTTTTTTTTTTCGAATTTTGTATTGAAAATAACTGCAAAATTTAAATTGAGGGCGTTTTTTAAGATTGTTAGGCACGATTGCTCAAAGCTGCAGTTGATGATAATGTATTTACATGTTAACCCTAAAATTAGGCAAAATCCCAGCACTGTGGGTGTTGATATGGCATAGTTTAGCGATTACGATGTATTTTATTCAGGGCTAGAAACCGAAAAAAATTTTGGTTAACGGTTAACCGAATTCAAGAACTTTATTTTTATAACGGTTTTTGTTGAAAAACCGGTTTTTTCCGTAAAAAAATCGGTTTTGAAAAAACCGGTTAATTTAACCGGTTTTTAACATTATTCAGATTTGGAATGCAAAGTATAAAAAGATAGTATATATTTATAATTTTATAATATATGTACAATCAAGCATTCAGTAATTACTTTTGGTAAACTAATCACATTTAATACAGATTTTGTATTTTTTCAAAATAATTTTTATTAAAAAGAGATGTTTAAAAAAACGGTTTTTTATTATTTTGGTTAAAGGTTACCGTTTTTTATGCCTTTAAAAATAACGGTTTCGGTTTCGGTTAAAAATCACAATTTTGGACAAAAAATAAAGGTTAACCGGTTTTTTAAACCGGTTTAAAAAACCGGTTTCATGCCCTGATTTTATTAAGACTCGATTGCATAAAAGTTGAACCTGGGATCAACCTCGGGGTTAAACCACGTTAATCCAAGAACTAGGCCAAATCGCAACATAGTTGGCGCTGATGTTGCTTTGTTTTGTGGATTAACTCGTATTTTAGCACCAGTGCTACTTTGTGCAATCGGGCCTAGCTTGGTGGCTGGTTGGTAAAAGAACCTAACTTGTAATCGGGAGGTCCTGGGTTCGATTCCTAGGGCCGACTGTCATTGTAGAGGTTTCAGGTGGTTTCCTTTATGGTTAAGGCAAATGCTGTGGCAGTACTTCCACCTATCCTTGCCCATCCTTGACTATCCACATCCCTACCCAATATCCTTGTACCTCTAACGACTGAAGAGGGGGTCAACCCCCCTATAGCAGTCTCCGCGCGAGCGGAAAAACACGTGACCTTTGACCTTTTTTGAATCGGGCCTAACTGGTGCTTTGTGCAATCGCCTTTAATGAATGATTGCAGGCAATTAACTTTTTTTTATATTCAGTGCTACGCAAAAGTATGGAAACAAACATTGAGTTATTTAGGCTTGCTTAAACCTGTGAAATTTGACATAGGTCACTCATTTTTGTTATATACAACACCCTATATTTTTTACACAGTATTTAATAGTCCTTCAGAAACATAAAGCCTATTTTATATCTAAAATAGATATTACGAAATATGGCGATTTTATTATTAATTATTAGGACAACGTAATATCTTAAGTGGGCTGTGTAGGTAGACAGTGATAGTTTTATAACAGCTGAAAAAAAGACAAGAAATTTAAAATGTAATTTTTATTGTTTACCTACGAATTTGTGGCATTTTTTATAATAACGTAATTTAGCATTCTTAAATTAAATTAAGGTTACTTAAAATCTTTCGTTGGACCAGTGCGATGAGGCAATTACTAAATCCTACAAACTATTTTTTGTGTGTTTATAGCAGTGTTTCTTAAACTTTTTTCTTCGCGACCCTCTTTCCAACCAAAAAATTGTTTCGACCCAACAAAATTTTGATACTTCAAAATGATAATATTAACCATTCATAACCATAGACCCGAACCGAACCGAAACTGGAACAAAAACCGCAACGAACCGGTACATTTTTCATGAAACGTGAACTAGAACCGAATCTGTTAAAAACAATAAAACCGTAAAATCGAACAGACTGGTGTGAACCAGTTCAAATCGCTATAACAGGTTCAATTCGTGTCAATTATATTTCTTAGTGACTGCATATTTGTTATTTTTATAATTTTGATTACATTTGAAGAAAAATAGAAACATTTCAGACAGTTTAATTGATACATGTGCATCGTCATCATAAACATTTTTGCATAATTTATACTTTTTTATATTTCCTATTAAAAACAAAGGGCATTTTACCGGAACTGCAAATGAACCGTTGGCGCCGAACCATTTGCCGAATTATTCATTATAAAATAAAAACCGGTGGTTCGGAACGTAAACCGAAAAATTAAAATGTATCGAACCGGTAACCGGAACCGTTTTTTATGCGGTTCGGGTTCCGTTTATAACCGTTATTATTTTTATGATTATAAAAAAAAATCAAATACTAAATTTGCTATTAAATGTGTTAATAAACTAAAACTTAAAATCTCATTACACAAAACATTACCTTTAAAATAAATAAAATATTAATTTTCGGCTTGGTTAAATAAATAAAAACCTTATTAATAGTTTCAGTACGGTTTGCGACCCAAAATAAAATTCTCGCGACCCACTTTTGGGTCGCGACCCATAGTTTAAGAAACACTGGTTTATAGCACGGCTTTCCTTTCAGAAATGGATTCAATCCTAAACTTTTTTTAACCCTAGAAGCCCAATCATATTTTTGAGGCTATAAAGCCCAATCATACGTCAAAACGACGTACAATTATAAAAGAGCTCTATCTAAATAAACTTTACTGCAAATACTAGTTTTTTGTATGCTTTATGTGAAATACTTTCTATGTATATAAAAAAACAGAAATTTAGAAAAAATATTGTTTATTTAAACTCTTAAATGTTCACTTTAATTAAACATACAAAAAATGGCACGAAAACTGAGATCCTTGTAATTTTTTCTTATATACTACAAATTGCTTACAAAAATCAACTATATATATTTTTTTATGAAAAACTAATCAACTCTTATCAAACATAAATCACTTAAGTCAAATATAATACAGAAAATTCGAAAAGTGCAAAAGTTAACAAAGCCCAAACATACGTCATAACGACGTGAACATTGCGATAACAACAAAATGGCGGCACTTATCAAAGCGAGTCTGCTGTCTTCTGTTAGCTCTGGGCTGGGCACGTACCTAGTTGGTTCGGATGGTCACGGCGATCTAAGCAAGCATGCGAAAGAGATCGCGAATATGTGTTGGAGTGTACGTCAAAATGACGTAGATTGGGCTTCTAGGGTTAAAAGTAAAGCTAAGAGAGGTCAGTAGCAATTTTTTAATTAGCGTCCTTTACGCGTAACTTATTTGTAATCAGTCGGTTTTAAGGATTTTGCAACCGATCAAACTCAGTGGCGTGCAGTCCATGAATGCGTTGGATGCGGCGCATCCCTTAAAATTTTGAAATATTTCATACATTAATTTAATATATAGTAATAATTGAACTATTATGTCCAATAAAAGTTACATTTTAAAGTTAAGGGGAAAAAGATCATAATATATCCCATTTGTCTGACTGCCTCATTTAAAGCCGTGAATGCGGTGTAGCGCTCAGCATCTAGGGCTGGACATAGCATAGAGATATAGAAGTTAACGCATGCGTATTAAGTATCAGTTGATGGAGCTATATACTAGCTGTAGATGCTGGTTTCAAAACAGCATCTACAGCCTACAGCTAAAAACGCATTCACCGATCACCGGTAAGTCTGCGTTTTCATTACAAGCGTATTCGCGCGAATGAGCCTCGCGCGTACGCGTCCGTATTCGCGCGACTGAAACAAACCAATGCAAGCATATAAGAGCGGTTATACTACAAGCGAGAATTCGCCCGAAACCACTCTCATATGCTTGCATTGGTTTTTTGATTCGCGCGTATACGGACGCATACGCGCGAAGCTCTTTCGCGCGAATACGGCTGTACTGTAACCGCAGCCTAATGCGGTAGTATTGTGTTCGCGCTTAGCGTTTATTGTTGGATACGATTTCATTAAACATGAATGCAATATGCAACTGCATAGTGGAGAGTTTGTTAAAACCGTCATAGCTCTAAAAAATTTTAGTCAGTCTGTAAAATAAAAGTTTTTTTATGTTAATAAGTTGCAGAGCTCGAATATCTTAATTTAATTTTTTTATTTCTCAAATTATCAGTTACAATTTTCTTTAGCTTCGTTAAAAATACGAGAGTTTCTCTCGCAGGTATGTACATCACGAATTATAACAGACTAGTAAGAAGTTGAATTTTTTTTTAAATTAAAACTTTTTTGGATTATTACAAGTTATTAGTAGTGCTAGTTAATAATAATACGTTGTCATGCTATTTTACGGGATTTAAGCATGTATATATATATATATATATATATATATACAGGGTGTCCAGTTTAAAATGAAGTACATGGGGATCTCGGAAACCGTTAGAAATACAAAATCGGTTAAATGGGGAAAAAGTTGCGCAATTACATGCGTAACTATAATCCACTTTTACATTTTCAATAATTCATACTGTTACGTGGTACCACCATGAAAACGAAAAATGTGCATTTTCTTAAAACCTCCATATTACCTTTGTTTGAAAAGATTTTTGCGCCAAATTTTCAGGATCGGGGAAGTAACCAATAAGGATTTCAAAAATGACATTAAAAATATTCTAGGCCTACTATGTTTCGCGCGGCCATAGCCAACTTTTGTTTTTCTTATGGACGCCATATTGGATTTTTGCATTTTTGAAATCTCCATAAAAAATGCTTTTCAACCATGTAAGACATCGGTATGTTTAACCCAGGGAAAATATGAAAATTTGCAAAATTAAGGTTTCACCACAGTAGGCCTTGGTGTCGTGATTAAACAATTGCAACGACTATTTCTAACAACTGTCAAATAATACATATTTTGCTGTAGTGCTAACAAATAAGTGATTTCCGAGTTTGTAATCGATGTTTAAAGTTTCACAAGTTTAATCAAGCGTTAAAAACGCCCTATGTAGATGCTATTTTAAAAATGTAGCTGGTGCAAAGTGATAACTAATTTATTGTTAATCAAACACATTTTTATTGCGGAAGCGAAAGTCCTATTGCAATTTTCATCGAATTTTTAACACGATTACGGCCAGATCCCAAATTTCATTGTAATATCTTTCTGTTTTCATACTTTTGCCCAGCACTGTATAAAAAATGTGTTCATATGCAGAGTTAACCCAACATTACAATCGATCATACATAAAATAATAACAGTTTCTTTTTGTGTCTGAATTATAATTTTTACATCTTAAGGTTCACTATTTTTGGAATATTCCAGTTGCCGGCTCATCATACGTGTTATGAGATGTAGTTGGACAACTTAGCTGTATAGTAAAGTGTGTTGCCTAACACTACATAGATGTTCAAATACATGCTGTTTGTGGATTAAAAAACCTCTGAATTTATTGAGAACGAAAAAGAAACTATTAGACCATGATAATTGAAATCCATCTTTATATTAGCTAGTTCTATAATTGTCAATTAATATTTAAGTATCAAAGTCTAGTTGGTTCAAATCTGTATTATTTTTTAAAATAGTGGAAGTAGTAAAAAAAATGTGTTAACCCGAGAGAAGTTTCGAATTATGATTTATTACGATTATTAAAAGAACCAAAGCGCTTGTGTTTGAATGCAAGAAAAGTTAACATTCAATATTTAGCGAAAAAGAGCCTTGCTTGGCTAAAATTTACCGCTGATATAAATAATTTGATTGGGAAAAGGTTCTGTTCATCATCAAAAAGGGACAGGTGGCCTGCCACGACTGTTACCTACAGTGGCGGATCTTGATTTTGTGGGGCACCAGGCGCAACCTGATCTGGAGGCCCCCTATTAAGATGGTTCACTAAAATGAACAATGCAGAAAAATCATAACGTTTTTTATTTTTAGAACCAACAAAAACATAAACACAAAAATCAAATACGGAAACAAAAAAATATTCTCAGGTACCAGAAAAAAAATCACATTCCCATTTAAAAAAAAAAATCTCATCTCAGGTAAAAAAATCAAAGTAAAATTCTGCATCATACAGTACAGGTAGTACAAATTCGATGGGACTACAATGGGTATCTCGCTTAATAGTCAAGATAGAGAAACGGTTAAATTACTAATAATGTGCAGTTTTTTTAGAACAAACTCAGAACAGTTTTCAAAAATATTCTATCATTTCCGGTTTTTGAATTATTAATGAAAAACTGTTTTTTTGTTATATTTATAATGTGTCATATCTCCCTTATTGTTTTAAATATCGAAAAAGTTTATGAAGATTATTTTTAGATATTTTTATGTAGATTTTGATAGTACTACAAAAAAAAAAAAACGCTTATCGTTAAAAAGTTATGACACAAACTTACCTGTTTTAAATGAAAGCTATAGTTGGCTATGACCTATTTAAATTCCTTTTTTTTCCTTTCCAAATATATAAGGGTTCATGTATTTATTTTCAATAATACGCAAGTTACAAAGGTTTTTAAATTTTTTTTAAGATGAGAAACAAAAAGCAGGTTGTGAAAACAAAGGAAAATCGGAAAAGATAGAATATATTTGACAACAATTTTGAGTTTGTCCCAACTGCACATTTTTGGTACATTAACCGTTTCTCTATCTTGACGTACAGTGGCGTAGCTAGGGTAATTTGCGCCCGGGGACAAAACACAAAATCTGCGCCCCTTCTCGTATCGAGAGTCTGAAGACTCACTGGGGCCGGAGTCCCCCAAAAAATTGTTATTTTCAGTTTATATTATGGTTCATAAATAGAATAAAAACTAAAAATTCTTTTTATGGATTGAAACAATTTATTTAATAAACACTAAAATACTAAAATAAATACTAATTAATTATTAAAATTACTAAATACTAATAACAACTAAATTCTATACATATTTATTGTACTGGTCCGTGAGTGTATATGTGTAGTATATATGAATTGGAATTCTACTATAAATTGATCTTCCTCGATTTGACTGTCGCAAACTCATCAATTACGTTGTCAAAATTAATAGAATAAAGGGTTTGTCTTTCGATGCTAAGGACTGCAAGATCATTCAGACGATCTTGTCCCATTGAAGCACGTAAATATGATAAAATAAGCTTTAGTTTGCTGAAAGACCGCTCACAACTTTAAATTGATCCTCATTTTGGCGCCCCCTAAGCTGTGGCGCCCAGGGACATATGTACCCCCCTAGCTACGCCTCTGCTTGACTATTAAGCGAGATGCCCATGTAATCCCATCGAATTTGTACCACCCTGTACAGTACATCGGCTTGCAGTGCACTGTAATCAGATGCAAGCAGGGTTGCAAGTTTTGGCGATTTGGAACCAAATTGGCTATCATTTTTGTTTAATTTAACATGTTTTTTTTTTTTAAATTGGCATCAATGGCTATTACACAATACCCACTATGTAAATAGGTTTTAGAAGATATTACAATTTGCCTACAATTATTATTTTATAATTCTCATATTAACAGACAATAAAAATTTAATTTTGGTTTTTGAGGATGACGAACCCAACGATTCTGAGGCCCCCTTTTTGCCGAGGCCCGAGGCGCGCGCCTCATGCGCCTGTGCGGTAATCCGCCACTGGTTACGTAAAACAAAACAATACTGCTTTAAAAAAAATTGAAGATAACAACAAAGACACTTATCGGGTAATAGAGCACCCACTTAAGGTTGGATCCTTAGCTGTTAGAACGATCCTCCACGATCAGCTGCGTAAAAAAAGGTGTCAGACGTTTTGTGTCGTATCTGCTCTCTGAGCTCCAAAAATCAAAACGTGTAAGAATTTGTTATGAATTTGACTTTTCTCAATATTGGCGGATATTATTTTCAAATACATGACAGGCGATGAAACTCACAAATCCTGTGTCGATGTACCTACCCTAGGAGATTGATACTGTCGTTCACGATTATTTTGCAAGAATGCAGATTGGATGGGAACTTTTAAGGAGTGGAAAGTACGAAAATGAAGTTTAATATAGCTGAAGGGAATTACTTTGAACATAATTATTTAATATAAAATCTTGGAAAATATTTATCGTGTCTGTTATTCCTTACAAATTTAGCTCGACTCTTATTTATTTTCATTACTTAATTACAAGTAGCATCTCAGTAACCGTCTTAAATTAAACCTAAATGTACAAAAATATTCTTCTTGTACTATTTATATCCGTAAAGATATGCTCTTCGTGGGTAATACCACCTTGGTAATTAAATAATAATAGCATTTATTTGATTACTTGATTATATTAGGTTGGATAATAAGTACCTAATAGCCGTTTTCTTTTTTAAATTTGAAAATGTGCGTGAAAAAAATGTTTGTTTGTCTAAGGGCCGTTATTATAAACGTCAGTTAAATTGTCGGATAGCTATCCTTCAAATAAATTTACTTGGCAAGTAAATGTATTCCCGCTATTATAAACAAAAATTGCCGAATAAATAGTTAACCGTGAAATAACTAATTAAGGTCTTTTCACACACATCAGTCACGGCGCGTCTCAGTTCCGTCTCCGATCCGTCACCGTTTTGTCTCAGTCATACCCACGATGCCTATTCACACACGTCAGTCAGGCGTCAGGCAATATCGGTAAGAAGAAATAGCAAGTTTGACTGACGAGATATTATTCGTAACTGCACCGGACGAGTGTAGATGAATCAACTTAAATTACAAGAAAGTATATTTTTCATGACTGACGGTCACGGTCTACTACACAGGTTAGGAAGCCTGTCAAAAAATCTGGAACTTTTCGACATAAATTTCCGCTAGACGGCGATAAGTCTAAGAACCATTCGCCATAAAAATCCGTTAGATGGCGATTAAGTTTAAGAACCTATTTTAAACAAACCTGACTTAAAAATTCAATTAAAACATTTTTATATACATCATCTGATTGATTAAATTCGAATTTTTTAAGCGAAAGCTTATAAATCTCGCTGATTATGTCAAAATTGTGCACGAACCGGTTCTTAGACGTATCGCCATCTAGTGATCATTTATGGCGAATGGTTCTTATGGTGCCTGTCCACGTGAGAGTAAACTACTCTCGATAGCAGCGTCGCCAAGGATACAGCCCCTGAGAGTAACTCGCGATTGGCTGTATCCTTGGCGACGCTGCTATCGAGAGTTGTTTACACCATTAGACTTATCGCCTCTGTGGGATAATTTACGGAACTAGTTACCGGCCTCAATCGGTTTTATATGGGAGTTTCCCAACCTGTGTAGGAGACCGTGCTGACGGTTGACGGAGCTGACGGAACTGAGACGCGCCGTGACTGATGTGTGTGAAGAGACCTTTAAAGTGATAAATAAACAAACACAACCTCATAAATGCGATATTCCTATGATTATTTATTACTTACCTTTTATAATTATTATTATGTCACATTTACTAAACAGTTGACATGAAAAAGTAGAGTTATGTTTATTCGACAGTTAAAATTTATCTCTTGGTTTATCAGAGGTTATTTAACTTTGGGAATTTATTTGACAAATAAAATTATTTGACGTTTATAATACTCAAAATAGCTATCTATTCTGGAAGTAAATTTTATTCCATGAGTAAATTACTTATTCGTCGTTTATAATAACGGCCCTAAATGTTATACGTCATTTAAAAGGAAACTTTATTTGAGTCAACTTGAGTTAATTTTGAGGTAATGAAAATGGAACGTCGTGGACAAAAGTGAGCATTTTTGACACCATTTCCTTTTTGCGTTTAACCGTGGCGTTAAAACCTCTGAAGCTGTTTATGAGATTTGTGCTGTTTATGAAGAAGCGCAATGCCTGAAAGGACGGCTCGAAATTGGTTTACACGATTCCAAAATGGCAATTTCGACCTGAAAGACATGGCTCGCTCTGGACGCCCGGTTGAGTTTGATGAAGAGCGAACGAATCAACTTCTTCATGAAAAACCGCGCCAATCCACAAGAGAATTGGCTGAGCAAATGAACTGTGTGCATAGTACAGTCGTTAACCACCTTCATTCAATGGGAAAGGTTCAAAAACTCGGTGCTTGAGTTCCTCACGTCTTGAATGAAAACAACAAAAATCAACGCTCCACAATTGCCGCCGGTTTGCTCGCCCTTCATTGCTCGACACGGGGTCACAAGCAACATTTCCTTTATCGCATAGTCACGGGTGACGAAAAATGGTGCCTTTACGTCAATATGAAGCAACGGAAAAAATGGCTTCCAAAAAACAAGCGACGCCGCGCTAAAAACAAGAAAATCATCCTTAAAAGACAATGTTGTGCGTCTGATGTGACTGGGAGGGTATCATTCACTACGAACTTCTTCAGAACAACGAGACGGTCAACGCAATTCATTCAGCAAATGCATCGACTCAACGGCGCCATTCCGTAAAAACGACCTAATCGGCGATAAGGCGTCTTGCTGCAACACGACAACTCCCGTCCCCACATCGCCAACGTAACCAAAAATGCCATTCAAACGCTTGGTTGGGAAGTTTTGCCGCATCCGTCCTACTCTCCCGACCTGGCACCATCGGATTTCCATCTTTTTCGATCTCTTTCAAACGCTCTGCGCGGCGTTTCGTTCAATAATGACGTGGAATTAAAAACTTGGTTGGACGATTTTTTTAAGTCCAGACCGCGGGATTTCTAACGTAAAGGATTCGATAAACTTGTTAACACTAGAACCGCCAGAAAATGTTATTACCTTCAACCTTTTGACCGCTGTGTTTAAATTAAGCCTTCTTACTGGTTGTAAAATTTTATAATGTTTAATAACACAAATAAAGCATAATTAAATAATATAATAATATTAGGCTAAGTGTAAGTGCTTAAAAATAAATATTTTAACAAAAAATATTTTAGCATAAATATTAATTAGCACAATTTAAACAAGTTACAGTTGTTTGTACACTTCCAGCACATTTTCCGCAGACATATTTTTTTAGACAAATCATAAACATTTGCAGTTTTGTTTGAGTTATATTGTTTAATTTGGCACTGGTGTCTTTTGAAAGCTTTGGGTTGGCCTGTACTGGCATCTTGGAGTAGCACTTTTTTGCAAATCTCTATATTCTCTTTCAATTTCTCCAGCTACATGTAATATAATATCTCTTCTTGTTGTATTTTGACCTGTCACTTTCTTATAAATAACCCACGCATTAATTAATGCTAGGTCTAAGATATTGTGGAAATTGTGAACAGGCCATCTTCGTGAATTTGCATTTATGGGATATTTTTTGTCGTGTGATATAAAATATCAACACCACACTTTGTCTCATTGTAAAATATATTTGTTTCAGGTTTTTTCTTCTTTTCTTGATTTACTGTTATAGTTGTATGAAGGGTACTCAAAATCGTTTGCTTGATATATTTTCAGTGTAGGTACTATGTTCCAGTTTCATTATTGTAGTAGAATATAATAATTGCATTTTATTGTTTTTGCAAAGATATTGGAATTTTTTTCGTGTCCGTTTGATGGTGCCAACTATGGTCATTTTCCGCCAACTTATTTGCATAAAGAGTTGGTCCAGGGTTATCACGAATTATATTTATCGTAAGTGCATGTCCAGAAGAAGGGCTGTTCGGTGCTATAACCTCCCAAACGTCCAGCTTTTGAAGTTTGATTACTTCCGATTAGTAGAGTGACAAAGTTTTTTCGCATACGATGTTGGGTAACGTTGCCTTCCGGTACATTTGATGTACTTGGTCATTTGTTGTATTTGGATTAGTAATTACATTAATTTTACTGCTGCTAGATTCCCTACTAAGATTTTTAGTAATTGATTCATCGTTTTTTCCATCTACAAGTGTGTCATCATCTTCTTCACTTTCTCCTCCAGATTCATTTTCTGGTAACTTTTCTAATTCTTCTAAATATTTTAGCGCTGCCTCCTGTGAGGCCATGAGATGAACAAATCTTGTCAATGCACTAGCACTAGCACAACAAAAATTGTGGGTCTGTATACTATACAACACATAGCAGATCAATATAATGCATGATGTATAACAATATTCCGCTAAAAAAGTCAAACTTGCAGAAATATAACTTGCAAAATCATGAAATATAAAACAAGTAACTATTGATAACCATAACAAAATTTACTAAAACTAAAACAATGAAAGATTGTGTGTAATGTAAACATTTTTAACAACGGTCAAATTGACCGTATTTGGCGGTAAGGTATAGAATTTGAATTTTCATAGAAATAATTTTTTTTAAATTTTGAAACTTGGTGTATTATAAGATAAAAAGAAGCTAGGAAAATTCATTAAAGCGCATAGTTGTACTTAAAAAAATAACCGAACCAGCTCAATTTAAAGAACGCGAACGGTCAAATTGACCGCTGCGGCGGTTCTAGTGTTAAACAGTTTTTGTTAAAATATTCATCACCAAAGTAAATAAATATTTGTAATACTGTTTTTCAATATATTTTTGCTTAGCAATTTTTTGAAATTTTTGTTTAATTATTTTCAAGCACATTTGCGAAGTATATAATTGTGTGTTGACAAAATTATATTTTGTTATGAAACAGTTTTCCAGATAAATTTTCATTGAACAGTGATTCAATAATATTCATTCTTTGAATAGTTTATTAATAAAAGTTTTTTAAGTGCATTTACCTTAAACTGTTTTTTAAATGAATACAATGGAACAGTTTTTCGTTTAAAGAATATTAAAGAGTTTTTAATGTCAATTTACAAAAGCAGTTATTTATGATTTTTTTTTAACAGTCAATTAATTTTGAAATTTTTGAGATCGGAAACAATACTGAGCTAAAACGACGCAAAGAAACTAATCTTGTTTACAAAAGTTTTGCAAATTAGATTTTTTTTTAATAAAGCAAAATTTTTGAGTTAAATTACTCAGAACCAACTGGTACTGAAATTTGTTGTCAAGTTCGTTTTTTTTTCAGTTTGTAGAGCCGTTTGCGCTCTTGTAGCCTACGCTGCCGCTGCTCCAGTAGTTCACGCTGCCCCAATTGTTTACGCTGCCCCAGTAGTTCACGCTGCACCCGCTATCGTTAAAACCGCTGCCCCTGCTGTAGACTACTTCGTAAGTACATTTAATTATAGCAAGGGACTTTAAAGACCCCTCTTGAATTTCTAAGACTCCGATGCGACTTTTACGTTTAACGTACATTTCTATAAATATGGGGGAAAAAATGTTAAAGAATTTTTAGACCCATTTTGGTTTAAATTACTGACACGGTCGATAACTACAAAAAACTTCAACGACTCGTTCGATTTTGACGGTTCAATTGCAGTAGTACAATTTCTGAAGAGTATTTTGGAGAATTTTAAGAGCTTAAGTACAGTGCTGAATTTACTGCAAATACTTTTGAAGCCTCTTGTAACTCATTACTTATTATACAAAAATTTAACTATTGCAATGGAGATCAAACACCACTAAACGACTTGCAGGCTTAAAATACGGTGACAAATTATTTCTAATACTTTCTGAGACTCTCGGGACCCAGTGAGGGTTAAAATATATTTGTTAAATTATTGCAATTGACCTGGAAGGCCCGGAAGGTGAGGTGACCTACAAGGAAAAATGATGTGGCGCGTGTGTTAAAGGGTAGGGAGTGCGACGGTGATCACAAAAAAATTAGCAGTCGATGACTGATGTGTGAAGGGCGAGTATCGACGTATAGATCTTTAAGTTTATGTACAACGTTTAATAAATTAGTTACTGCAATTTAAAGTTTATTATTTAAATCTACGTTGGTGGTAGAGAAGACGTAGCATTTTGGCGCCCAACGTGGGGCAAAGAACAATAAATAGAAGAACAAAAAATATAATAAAAAGTGAAAATTGTGCAACGCAATTCACAAATTCACATACGACAGCGGGCAGCGGCTCGCGGATCCGTATCAAGGGAGGTTACGTCATCACTAGCGTTAGCTAGATATTTGGCGACGTCGAGCTACTGTTTTGACTGGCAGGCGCGGCATCAAAGGCGGCATCTTCGTTCAACAAGTTTGAAAAAAAAAACAAACTAAACAACGAAAGGTATTTATAGAATACTAGTGATTGTTGCGAATAAAATAACTGTGTAAAGTTTTTAAAGTATTTAGTATAAGTAGTACTTATATTATAATATTAGTTAGTACACTTAGCATTGCATTTAATATTGTTGTATTGTTGTGTATTAAAAATGCCTCGTAAATCAAAAGACAATAAGGTGGAAACAGAAGTTGATTTAAAAGAGGTAATTTCGGCACTAGCTTGTAATATGATCGCAATGCAATCTAGTGTTAAAGAGCTAGTTTCAGCCGTAAATGAAAATCAACAATCAGTTATGGAAGTTAGGGGAAATCAAGGCAATACCCCGGTAGCAAGAAGCGATAATAAACAATACATTTCATTATGGAAAGATGTAGGTGGAAATAGTTTGAGATTTTATCCTGGAGGCCAGGTGCATCCAGCGTTATTTTAAAAAAAACTAGAGTGTGCTTTTGAAGATGCTGGAGTACCAGATTGCGCAAGGGTTCATTTAGCGATAAATTGTTTAAAAGGGTCGGCTGCTGATTGGGCGCTGATAAAAGAGGTTACTTTTGTAAATTTTCGTGTATTTGAAGAGAGCTTTCCTGATAGGTACTGGGGGGTTGAAAATGAGCGGGAGCTATTTTACGAACTAAAATATGGAGAGTATAAAAATGGTAGTCGGGCTGATTACCTATTAAAAATGGTAGGTAAGGCGTCGTATTTATCGGAACCAGTGGCGGGGGAAGTCCTGGTTAATTGGGTGAGTAAGCATTTCCCTAGGGATATACAACGAGGTATTTGGACTTCAGGCATAAAAACAACTGATGACCTCGAAATATATCTGAGAAATATTGATGAAACGTACAAAGGCAGTGGCGGCGTTGCTAATAATAATGGATGGCGGAATACCGAGGTTAGGAGTACAGAAAGAACGATTAATAAACCAGTAATTAGACGTGAAAGTAACGGGGTTACTGCGCAGGAGTCCAATCAAGAGATTCGTTTTATTCGGAAAGTTGGAGTTGATTCAGATGATCTCTTGAGCGACGACAAAAAAGGGAGCGAAGTTAAGAAAAAACTTTTCACGCCTGTGTTACACGCAAAAATATATGGGGAAAATATTAATGTATTAATTGATTCCGGAAGTCAAGTTTCGGCCGTGTCCGAAGAATTTATGCAAAATATTCAGTCAAGAGTAGGCGAGATTTTGATGTTACCGGTCAGTAATACAACCTTGTCGGTGGCGGTAGGATGCACTAAACAAAAAATTAGGGAACAGGTGTTATTACCCTTAGAGGTACAAGGAGAAAAATTTGATGTTGTTTGTGTGGTTGTATCAAAATTGAATAGAGACCTTATATTAGGTTGCGATTTTCTTGCCGAGAATAAAATCGTGATGGATTTCAATCGGTTATTTATGCGTTTGCCTAATCAGGAATTGATTAAAATAGATATGAGTAACGGCGATAATGACAAGAACGTTTCTGTCAATTTGATAAATGAAAAAAGAGAAAACATTAAACGACATAAATATTCTGAAGTAGAGTTTAAAGAAGCGGTAAGTAATGCGCAGACATTAGACGAGATAAACAAAAAGGAGCTCTTCGATTTACTAGAAGAATACGATGATGTATTTTCGGAAACTCCGGGCCGGACGAACCATTATGAACACCAGATCATAATGAAGTATAAAACACCATTTTTTAAACGTAATTACCCAATACCGTACGCGTATCGCGAGGTAGTGCGGAAGCAAGTAGACGAAATGATAAATTTGGGAATAATTCGACCATGCCAAACTGAATATGTATCGCCACTGGTGAAAGTGTATGTTTTAAAACGAGCAACGTCGCGAGCTATACTCAACCGATTAGAAAAGGACTATTTTCAAAGTGTTGGTATTCCAAAGGCTATATTAAGCGATAACGGCACGTAGTTTAGTTCCAAATTGTGGAAGGTTTCGTTGGAAAAATATAACGTTAAAGTTAAACATGCCTCGGTGTATTTTCCACAGGGGAATCCTACAGAAAGGGTAAATGAGGAAATCGGGCGTTTATTGCGGGCTTTTTGTCACAATCAACATACTTTGTGGGCATATAAGGTTACGGACGTTGAACATTGTTTAAATAACGTAATCCATTCTAGTACGGGTTTTACTCCTAACTTTTTACATTTTGGGATTGAAGACCAAAATATCATTCGTAAAATAATCAATTATCCTGAAATTAACCCAGTAGCCAATCCAAATTTAAATTACATTTGGGAAAAAGCCAAAGAAAATCAATTAAGTAAGGCCGAAAGGAGAAAGTTGAAACATGCACAGGCTAATAAATGTGTAAAGTTTAACGTTGGGGACGCAGTTTTGGTAAAACAGCATCCAAAGTCGTCAGCAGTAGATTCAGAAATCAAGAAATTATTCTTATTGTACCAGGGGCCGTATTACGTTTCTCAAATAGTCGGTCCAAATTCATATGTGTTGGTAGACTCCGAGGGTATTGTCCTTGAAAAGCAGAATGTGGTTAACATGAAACCGTATGTTTCTTTGTAAGATTATTTTACTTTATATTTTTATATTATATTGTATTGTTTGTTTGAAAAAAAAATGTATTAGGAAATAAGTCCATTTATTAGGTAGTTGAATGACATTTTCGATATGTGTTGTGTTAATAACAAATCCTAATTTTGTGAAAGTGAATTTGTTAGGGGGGTGATGAGGTGATCTACAAGGAAAAATGAGGTGCGGCGCGTGTGTTAAAGGGTAGGGAGTGCGACGGTGATCACAAAAAAATTAGCAGTCGATGACCGATGTGTGAAGGGCGAGTATCGACGTATAGGTCTTCAAGTTTATGTACAACGTTTAATAAATTAGTTACTGCAATTTAAAGTTTATTATTTAAATCTACGTTGGTGGTAGAGAAGACGTAGCAAAGGGATAAAATATAGTGAAAAAAATTTCAATAAACACTATTGCGAACCGTTGAGGGTTCAAATCTTCCAAAGGACTTTAAAGATTCCTGGGGATGTCGAGGGTTGATTTAGAATATATTGAGTAGCTGAATTTCAAGAGTATTAAAGTTTTTTTTATGCTTCTAGGCCCCAGCTCATTACGAATTTTACTATGGTGTTGCTGATGCTCACACTGGTGACCAAAAAAGCCAACACGAAGTCCGTGAAGGTGATGTAGTCAAAGGCCAATACTCCCTCGTCGAACCCGATGGCACCACCCGTACCGTAGACTACACCGCTGATCCACACAACGGTTTCAACGCTGTCGTACACAGATCTGGACACGCTGCCCACCCACAAGTCGCCGTTGCCGCCAAAGCCATCGTCGCTGCCCCAATCAAAACGTGGCTGGGCACGTGGCTGGGTACTCGCTGGGCACGTTGCTGGGCACGTCGCTGGGCACTTGCTGGGTACGTGACTGGGCACGTGACTGGGCACGTGGCTGGGTACGGTCGTAAAACATTTAATTTGATTTTAATTTTTTATGGAGTTTTTTTTTTAAATTGTAAATAAGAAAAATAACATTGTTCATCATTATTACAAAATACCTTTGTTTTAATTTGAGACTCGTGAAAGACAAGTTGAGAATTTACTAAGATTTGGTCTTGTATGTGATTCGTTAGCTCGCCCATAAAATAAATGTATATCTGACATTTCTGCAAAGGTATACTGTTCCATTTTGGGTAACAAAATAAAATTTACACAGCTTAAGTCACGTAGTAATAACTGACATAAGCCAACCTAGATCAATGATTATATCACTTTATTAACCTTTCTGCTGCAACTTTTTTAAACCTATTTTTCTTGAAGATAGTTGGTTCTATTGCAAATTACAAAGAGTACCTTTTTAAGGTAGTTTTATTCGTACAATCACATTCTTGAACGTGATTAGAGTAAACAGTAAACATTAAAAAAATAATGAGAAAAAAGGGGGGTAGGGTCCAGTTTCGTACGCCTATGGTTTAAAGATAATTTTGTCAATAGCGTAAAATAATACCATGCATAACTACTAAACTGCATACCAAGTCTCATAACTGTACCTTAACGGATTCCTGAGATAATAAATAAAATCCACTTTTTCGACACCTCGTTCGAGGGGCTCTAGCTCTCTTAGGAAGCATTTTCGGACCTATGTTTATATGAACTTTTTTTCTTATTTTTCACGTAGAATTAGCACTAGAATTTTTGGACAACCTCTTAGAAACACCCTGTATAATCATATAATCACCCAGTACCCTATTACGATACTCCGAAAAACCTTTGTATATTACTTATAAGTTTTAGGGGCAGCAGAAGTTGAAATTGCACTACTCTGAGTACGACGAAGTTTTGAAGAATTTCTTAAAATAATGTATACGCAGAACAATAAATAACAACAAATAACAATAGACTACGAGAGCAAATAACATAAAAACAATGTATAAGAGCCCTAGCAAAGCTGCTGTTTCATACAGCTTCATTCTCCACATTTTTGATAACATAGTTTTTGATTTTGTATTAGTTGGCTTAAGCAGAGCTGATAGCTAAAATGATCTGAACTTATACTAAACTAATAACTTACTTGTTTGCAAATTGTTTTAAAGTAATTTATTTATAAATGCATAAATGTTAAAGGTTATCTAGTAGCCACTGGCAAAGATGTAAGAGTCTTAAAGTCTACCATTTCTTAATAAGATTTTTGTATTAAAAAAGATACGTGACTTTAATTATACTTACACAAGTATATGTTAAAGTTTCACAGAAGTAAATCTGTTTAATTAAGTGATTTCAATGTTATAAAGAGTAACAGAATCTTTAGAAATCTACAATTTAAAAAAATCTTATATAAGTAGACACAAGAACGTAAAGATTTATTTCATTTTAATTCTTATTCTTACAGGTCACTTAATTATGTGATTAATATTACGTAAGTTATAATAAGTAAATAAATAGTAGGAAAATATCCTTTTGATAAAAAAGTGCGTAGCTGGGAAACTCAGATTAAACACATTGATTCGTTTTTATTATTAATTGCTATACTAAAATGTGAATAAAATGTTTTTTTAGTGTATAAATTATTTTTGAATAGATATATGTACTACATTTAAGAGTTTAAAAATTCCAAAGATCATTTTCGGAAGTTTCGCTAAATCAGTTTATTAAAAGATTATTCGAAAAGTACTCGACACATTAAAATTTGCAAAAATGTGTTTTGAAAGTTTCTTAAAAAAATATATTCGGAATAACAGCAGTTATTTTAAATAAGTTCATGCAATTGTTTTTTTCGAAAGTGTTAAAATTTATTATTAAAGTTAGTTAAATAATTTCAGATTCTTAAAGTATGTCGAAAATTCGATCAGATATTATTTTCGATCGATTAATATTGTTTTTGCAAATGTTTTGAAAAATTAGCAGAGCTACATGTTGGTAACACCCCGTTATCACCGCGAATATTTTAAGTGGTGATAGAGGACCTTTTTCTAAGAAAAAATTTCAAGTAAATTTTTTTCCTAAAATCAAATGCTAAGCTGATATCAACACTTACTTGATTTTTTTACACTTCTGCATTTATAAGACTCTGTAGCCGAAAATGTCAATTTTATCGTAAAATACCTGAAAGCTTTTGAATAGAGCATGAAATTCTCTACAAAATTAGTTCTATTTATTTTTTGTCTACAGGCAATGGTTTGAGAGTTATAAAGCAGTTTGTACAAATTTTTTTAAAAAAGTTACAAAATTTAATTGTTTCTTAGACTTTGCAACCGCTATATCTTTAAAAAGAAAGGTTGTACAAAAAAACCAACGGCCCAATCCGGATAGCAAATTTTATGGGCTACAACTTTGGTCCAGTGAAAGTTTTGGAAAATAAAACCGATTTTTCGGAAAAGTCGAAAATAAGGAATAGAGTGCAAAAACAAAGTTTCCTACAAATATTGTTTTGTATTTAAAAATGCTTTTAAAGAGAGTGCGATTACGTGATTGAAAATGATGGAGGTCATTTTGAACACTTATTGAAGTAATTTTGTGGTTACATGTTAATTTTATTGCGTCCAGATGGATTTGCATTGTTTTGCATTTTATCGTTTTCGAAAAACAAAAACTCCCGGTAATTAAGATATTTTGTATTTAAAAATGCCATAGCATCGGCAACATTAATAAAATTAGGTATCTCATCAGTTTCAAAGCTTTTTATGAAGTTTGAAATTCTTCAGAAAACCACCCCTTATCATTTTTTTAAGGAGCTAACGAACAAATTTAACAAAAAATTGTAAAATTGCATATAAATAAGTTATGTAAATTTTTAAAAACTCCGCTTCTTTTTAACGAAACGTCGTAGAGCAAAACGGATGCCTATAGCGGATAAGGCATTTAACGGACTACAACTTCGGTAAATATGTTGTTCAATAAAACTAAATGTATCATAGAAATGTTTATAATAGTGAAAAAGGTGGAAAAAAAACGATAAAATGCAAAACAATGCAAATCCATCTGGACGCAATAAAATTAACATGTAACCACAAAATTACTTCAATAAGTGTTCAAAATGATCTCCATCATTTTCAATCACGTAATCGCACTCTCTTTTAACGCATTTTTAAATACAAAACAATATTTGTAGGAAATTTTGTTTTTGCACTCTATTCCTTATTTTCAGCTTTTCCGGAAAATCGGTTTGATTTTCAAAAAATTTCACTAGACCAAAGTTGTAGCCCATAAAATTTGCTATCCGGAATGGGCCGTCGGTGTTTTTGTACAACCTTTCGTTTTAAAGATACAGCGGTTGCAAAGTCTAAGAAACAATTGGATTTTGTAAATTTTTTACATTTTTTTATACAAACTGCTTTATAACTCTCAAACCATTGCCTGTAGACAAAAAATAAATAGAACCAATTTTGTAGAGAATTTCATGTTCTATTAAAAAGCTTGAAGGTATTTTACGATAAAATTGATATTTTCGGCTACAGAGTCTTATAAATGCAGAAGTGTAAAAAAATCAAGTAAGTGTTGATATCAGCTTAGCATTTGATTTTAGGAAAAAATTTGACTTGAAATTTTTTCTTAGAAAAAGGTCCTCTATCACCACTTAAAATATTCGCTGTGATAACGGGGACACCCTGTATTTATACAAAATAATTTACAAAAATTAAATGGTTGTATAAATAAACGTAAATAAATTGCTTAACAAGGTAAATATTTTGTGCAAAAAAATAATTCTCAAAATGTTTTTTATTAGGGTTTCTCATATTTGACATATTTGCTTGTCCCTGGATTCCGGAAAGCAATCGGTATTTTTTCCAGGATTTTCCAGGAACCCAGGATATAATACATTAAGTCAATATTTTAACATAAACAAGCCAGAAACAGGACAGGATTATTACTTAAAAACAACACCAAGTCATATATGTAATACAATTGGCTCCATGAATATTATAAGTAAAAAATAAAATAATATTGGTTAGAGAAACATACATTTCAGAAATATTACCTTACTATTGTAATATCATTTGTATGAACACAATAATATAATTTTTACAATGAATTTTTCTAATACAATTTAAAAAAATAAAGTTTATCATGCTTCAGTCACTTAGTCATATTCTTAATTTATTAACAGAGAGTCTTCCCGCAGAAAATGATTTCTCAGTTTTTAATGGAATGGGTTGAATTATTTTGAGAGCATTTAATAGAAAAGATACATCGTTTTTATTAATAAAATGTCATTTATAAGCTGCTCGTATTTTGATTCGCATTACAAGAGTACAAAAAACTAGACAGGTAAACGTATTTTGACAACATTAACTTTGTCATAGAGACAGGACTTCTTGACTCATACTATATGTGTACAAAATTTGTTATGCCACAGCAGAAAAACTATTTTTATCGATTTTATCGATCAACGCGTCGGCAAATAGAAACAACATTCGCAAATTTGTTACATATGTTCCCAAATTATGATTGCCGAAATAACCTTTCCATTTTTTATTCCTTATGGGGAAGGTTTTTGGTGGGCTATAGTTACTATAAATAAGCAAATGATTCTGTTCGTAGGACAGTATTGTGTAGTGCACTGTGCATAATATACAGTGATGTGAAATGACGGTCATTTATGATTGTGACGTAATGACCGTCATGACCGGTCATATGACCGTCATTTATGATTTTTTTTAATAACAATGGTATAAAATTAATATATATGTAATAGGAATAATAAATAAAAAGTAGAAATATTAGTATCAGTATCTCTATCTGGGTATTGTATTCCTTCAGAGAAGGCTCTAGAAGTCGAGGGAGTTGAAGGTGATTTTGGACTACTTATGCTGAGAGCTAAACATTTTTTAATAAAATTTTTATTTGAGTTTAAACTTTAATTTTACATGCTCTGGGTATTTCTTGCATGTTGTAATTAAATGTTTTGCCATTCTAGTGGCATGTAATCCGTATCTCTTTCTACAAAATTGGCAACCATAAGTAGCTACCTTTTGCTGCGAACTTGCAGGATAACGTACAAAAAAGTAAAATACCTTCCCTTTTCTCCGCATTGTGTTTACCAACTTTCAGAATACTTTATATAGTGGTATTTACATTTTTATTAACGATATTGCAATTAAGATTAACACAAATCAATTGACAACCACCATATAAACTTAAAACTGTCATTTTTGGATGTTAGAAAAACTGTCATTTTGAATTTTGGAGCTTAGAATGGTCACGGTCATTTAAAATCATTGTGACGTGACGTCATGACCGTCATGACAAACTGTCATGACGCGGTCATATGACACACTCACATCACTGATAATATAACATACCATGATTGGAAAGGTGTGTAAAACGCATTTAATTATTATGTTATCTTATACATCGTGACTTCTTACAAAGTATATCTGTCAATAAATGTTTATTGATTAGTTTAAGTGTTTTGCGATTTAAATTTTTCATGTAAATTAACAATAAAGAGCTTTTATTGTAATTAAAGTTTTTCGAGTATATTTTGTTTGATAAGATATTAAAATAATTTTTATAAAATATTTTCTCAAGTAATTAACTTAATAGGTTTTCCAAAATAAATGTTCATAAAACAGATACTACAAGAAAATTTTTATTTCGGATTTTTCTAGCATCTTTTTTCTCACTTTTTTAGTTTGTGTTTTATTAAAAATGATTTACCAAAGACGGTTTTCCGAGTTAATTTTCAATGAACAGTTTTTTAAATGTTTCTCTTAAACAGTTTTGCAATTCAATTTTTGCAAGAAACTTTTAAATTACATTCACATCAATTAGTTTTCCAAGAGGATTTTCATTAAACAGTTTTTGTTGAAATATTCATCACCAAAGTAAATAAATATTTGTAATACTGTTTTTCAATATATTTTTGCTTAGCAATTTTTTGAAACTTTTGTTTAATTATTTTCAAGCACATTTGCGAAGTATTTCGTGACAACGAAATATTAACCTTTTATGGTCTATTTATTCTCGAAGCCATCCTGTTCGTAAAAAATAATGTAGATCTGTTCGAAGAGAATATAAGAAATCATGCAGCCAATACGCGACATAAAAAAAACCTAAAACCCGATTGTTTCAAATATACCTATCTTCAAAAAAATGTTGCCTCCACAATTATTGCTATATATAATAAATTTAACACA
Source organism: Elmis aenea (assembly GCA_947652605.1). Lineage (NCBI taxonomy): Eukaryota > Metazoa > Arthropoda > Insecta > Coleoptera > Elmidae > Elmis > Elmis aenea. Next base: position 21,087,232 of record OX393576.1, read on the forward strand.
TCACCTGAGAGTATAATAAATCTTCCCACCCACGAATTGAAGAAGAAATTAAGAAAAGCTCTGATTTCTAAAGCTTACTATGGAGTAAGCGAATATTTAAATGATGCTGACTTTATAAAATGTTATATTTAAATATCATTTTTCTGTGTTTTTATTAACTATGTATATTATTTGTAATGTACGTAAATTATTATTGTGACAAGTTCTACACCTTTTTTGGGATATTCAGAACAAATAAAGATTATTATTATTATTATTATTATTATAATTGTGTGTTGACAAAATTATATTTTGTTATGAAACAGTTTTCCAGATAAATTTTCATTGAACAGTGATTCAATAATATTCATTCTTTGAATAGTTTATTAATAAAAGTTTTTTAAGTGCATTTACCTTAAACTGTTTTTTAAATAAATACAATGGAACAGTTTTTCGTTTAAAGAATATTAAAGAGTTTTTAATGTCAATTTACAAAAGCAGTTATTTAGGATTTTTTTTAACAGTCAATTAATTTTGAAATTTTTGAGATCGGAAACAATACTGAGCTAAAACGACGCAAAGAAACTAATCTTGTTTACAAAAGTTTTGCAAATTAGATTTTTTTTTTAATAAAGCAAAATTTTTGAGTTAAATTACTCAGAACCAAGTGGTACTGAAATTTGTTGTCTAGTTCGTTTTTTTTCAGTTTGTAGCCGTTTGCGCTCTTGTAGCCTACGCTGCCGCTGCTCCAGTAGTTCACGCTGCCCCAATTGTTTACTCTGCCCCAGTAGTTCACGCTGCACCCGCTATCGTTAAAACCGCTGCCCCTGCTGTAGACTACTTCGTAAGTACATTTAATTATAGCAAGGGACTTTAAAGACCCCTCTTGAATTTCTAAGACTCCGATGGGACTTTTACGTTTAACGTGTACAGTTCTATAAATATTGGGGAAAAAATGTTAAAGAATTTTTAGACCCATTTTGGTTTAAATTACTGACACGGTCGATAACTACAAAAAACTTCAACGACTCGTTCGATTTTGACGGTTCAATTGCAGAAGTACAATTTCTGAAGAGTATTTTGGAGACCCTAAACGATGGGAGGAAGTTGTAAATAACAACGGAGAATACATAATTGATTAATTTATTGTTTTATTTGTGTTTAAAGTAAAATAATAATAATAATAAAAAAAAGGCCATTACTTATTATCCAACCCAATATGTAAAACTGCTTTTTTAAGTGTTCGTTCAATTAACTTTCAGTCTACGATAATTTTAAGAAGTTTTTAGTTCGTTTAATGACAGTTTTTGCCTAGTTCTCCAGAAGATCATTTCTACTAACAGTATACTAAAACGCTAGAAGGCCTTTGTGTTTCAGATCGTAGAATTAAGTTTGTAATAAAGTTTTATTTGACGCCGCTCGCGTTTTAATCGTTCTCTTAATGACACAAATTACATAATTGGAAAATACCTTGTAAACATTTAGTTCTGATGTTTTCTTAGCTAACTGCTAATCTCTTAGGAAGTCTTTATATTTGTATTCATCATTGCTTTCGACCGTTTAGCAGAAATCTCTTTAAAAACGTTTTCGTGTTGCTATATCTAAGCTAAATTTAATGTAAATGCTTCTTATCCATTCTACCTTGCAGCACGCGCCCATTAAATTACGCTTAAAATGATAATAAAGGTGATAAAGTTTTTTATAATCCGTAACGATCTTGCTTATACTACTTTATTATAATTAAAAACGCCATTATGCACAAAAGTTTTAAGGATTTTATAATGTGCAGACTTGGAATTTTACTCGGTTGCTGATTAGGTAATCTTAACACTTGAAATTAAATTCTTGGACGTCATCATCGTTTTAAATTCTTTTTATTTTATCATGCATTAAAAAACAAGCAATTTATTGTTAGACAATATAATACAATTTCATTTAAAAGTCCGTAGTTTTTTGATGGGTAAATAATAAAAAATTTATAAAATAAAGCAAAATTTCTACTGGCGTAAACTTTTTGTCGTAAAAGAAAAGTTGAACATCGGGTCTCGGAGGATGTAAAAGTAAATTGATACATCGTTCCACTAACAAAATCTCTATTATAGACTTCTCGCTACAAGAGCATCTCTGATGCAACAACAGCGCCTTACAAATTGCTTACTTTTGTTCTTTGCTTTGTAGCTTCTTACTGCCACGCGTCTTAGGCTGCGGTTACATTACAACCGTATTCGCGCGATGGGCTTCGCGCGTATGCGTCCGTATACGCGCGAATCAAAGAAACCAATGCAAGCATATGAGAGTGGTTTCGGGCGAATTATCGCTTGTAGTATAACCGCTCTTATATGCTTGCATTGGTTTGTTTCAGTCGCGCGAATACGGACGCGTACGCGCGAAGCTCATTCGCGCGAATACGCTTGTAATGAAAACGCAGGCTTAGGAATAGTAAACTCGTGAAAAAACTGCATTAAGATGTATTCTTTAGGTGGATGTCTGTTTCTTTATAAAATTCTAATTAAGTATTTAAGGAAAGGGCATTTTAATAAGACATTCAATTTTTTTTGTATAGTTTTATATAATTATAGCTTTTGTAATTTACTATATCAAAACCACAAAAAAATTTCATGATTTTGCTCTTCATAAACTTTCAGTTCAAAAGCAGTCAGGAATTTAAAATCATCAAATAGATCTCCACATTCGATGTTCTGAGCCAGTTTTCCAAAGTAAACATTTGTTTTTCAATACCTTTTAGTTACGCAATGCGATCTACGACTTTGTTGTGTTTGGATTCCTTCCTGTGGAACCTAATTACTCGTTCACAGTTTACTGCTGATAATTCTTTTACAAATTTAGTGCAAACATAATTTTTTGCGTAATTGCGTACACTGATAATCTAGTAACACGAATACCAGGTATATTATAAAAAGCATTTAGAAAACTGAAGGATGAAGCCAAATAATTCAGTTTGACAATACATGAATTAAAAACAAAATATATGAAGATAGGGGGTAATGATGATGTCTTAAAATAACATCCACGAGTAGAAAAAATCAGATTTTGAGATAGTAAAAATTTACAAAACCTAAAATAGTACGGTAAATTGGATCAAAATTATCTGCCGTCAAAAATATTCTTAGAAACCTTAATATTTTTAAATTTTTTAACGCTCAAAATATTGAAAATATAGAGAATTTTTGCAATTTTCTTAGAAATCTCGCTCGTAGTACCTAAGGTACCAATAAACAGGGTATGGACAGCCAAGAACAAGTTTCTATTGGCTGAGGTGTATATATGGTCGAGTTTCGCTTGCCGCTAGGCTGAGACCTCCAGATTTCAAATAATTAGTATGGAGTGCATAGGGAAATATTCATATTTTATTTTTTTCTTGCGTGTTTAGAGTGTTTAAGTGTGTTCTAAGACTTTAAAAGACATTAGTGATAGTTGTGTAAGTTAAAATGTGCGATGTATTATTGGTCTACATCGAACTTAATAGCAATGATTGGGATTAATAATGTAACTTTGTGATAAAATATGAAATTAAATTGATGAATCTATACTTTTCAGTTGCTCATTGGACATTAAAAAATACGTTTATTATGACGTCTTGTGTTTTATTCCTTACATGCCTACACGCCATGATACACGGAGTGTGTCATGGGTTGCATGCCTACCATGGAAATACGCGCTCCGTAAATGTTTTTTAAACATTAATAGCTAATAACAATTGTTAATCCTTCATTTTACTCATTTTTAAATTGCTATACTTATTATTGCATCTATTTCTGCACGCCAATTGAGTTTTTACCTACAAATTTCTTTTAAAAATTGAGTTATTAAAAGAAATCCTATATAATCCCACAGTGGCTATTAGAAATTTGGAGGGTTTGTGAAGCGTGGCCATACCCTGTTATATAGAGGTACCCTAGTAGTACCTACTTATTAAAATAAGAATTACCCTCAGCTATTGTTACATAATGTATTATTTATTTCCTGATTTTGTTTATCGTTTTTACGACATTTTTCGTAATTTTTAATATCAAAATACTCAAACAAAATTATTTATTATTGCATAGAAAATATAAATAACTTATAATGTGTTAAGGCTACTGTGATTTTTATTAAAAAAAATTAAAATTTGTCGAAGTTAACTGGATTTACACAAAATATAAATAGGAAAATGTAGCACTTTAGTAATTTAGTACTGAAAGAATATACAGTCGGTTTATAGTCAATATTTTGAGTTAGGGTGCCATCTGAAAGTAAAATTTTGTTTCATTTATTGCACTCTGTATCTTATAACGTCTTCGACATGCCTATGTGTCGTAGATGAAATGTTGAGAATTCAATTCCCTACTTACCTTTATTGAAAATATTATTGACTTTTCTGCAGGTGATGCATTCAGGGCTATAAAATGTGTTCGTGATAAACTGCTAAAGGTAAATTGTAAGCTGTGAATCGTGTGCACTCAGAATTGCTGATAGTGAACTTTCAGTTACCCTTTAACCAACTGCCGATGTCAATGATTTTAAAGCTTGTGAGTTAGCGAAGCCCCCAGAAAGCTATTTTGGAACCAGTTGCACAGCTATTTGATTCTGTATGTTTCAAAATTCTTTTTATTGTAAAAAAAATGAGAAAAGAGAAAAGTTATACCTTAACAAACTCGATTCTCTCGTTTAGTTCTTTGCTAAAACGTTGACGCTCTGGTATGGTCCTCAAGTTATTAATTTCTTAAGTTTTGACAGGCTCTAAAATTGGGGAGACTAAATTTATAGACGCAATTACATGAAGTTTAGGATAAAAAACAAGCTTATTAAAAAAAAAAAAACGTCTTTTCAAATATCGTGCTGGGAACAGTGCATGAGGCTGCAAACTTCTCAACATTATACCCAGCGTCATCGTTTGAATATGGTGATTATTAGGTTGATTAAACTGGTGTAGCAATTAATTTGAAAGTACAAATTTTGTCGCTTAACAATTTGCGTGTTGTGTAATGGCCTGCTAGTATTTGTTTGTTCTGAAACTTTGCCAAGCAGATCCGCTTGTCGCACTGGTCGGCTAATTAAACCGATAAATCAATAGCTGCCCGGCAGGAAAGTTGAAACTATTCCTATTGCTGCCTGTGTAATGGCAGTGACGGCGGTGAACATAACAAGTTGTGGACCGAGTAAAAACCACATATCGTCTGCACATGGAGCAATAAACATGTAATTCATCCGGAGTTATACAGTTTGACATTATTTTGTTGACTATCAAATAGCATGAATAACAATCATGAGCCTTAGGTTTACTAAAACGCGAATAATTTAGAGCAGCTGTTTGCAAACTTCTTTTGAAAAATTTATTTTCAAAAATTGCGCAACCCTTACAATACCTACATAAACGAGGGACGTTCAAATATAAACAGGAATTTCATGCTCTGTTCTTGTTAAGAGTTTAACGTAATAATGACTCACTGGGCAAACACTGACATGTTAGAATGTGTCAATAGTAGTGCTAATTCCTGTTCCCTGTTAGTTGTAACCAACATGTCGGAGCAGAAGGTTCACAACAGTTTGGAGATGAATGTCTCTTTCAATTTGTATGTATGATTGGTGCGTCTTTTAAAAAACAGTCTAAAATGAACCAAATGCTCGTCGGCTGAGAACCTTAACCGATGAAGACAACCTGACCATTTTTGATAGACTAGTTCGAGACAATCGGAAAATTACCGTCAGAGAAATCGCTAAGAAACTTAAAATAAGTGTTGGTAGTGTGAAAACATTAGCTTAAAGATAGCAATAAAAAAATAAAAGCGTTCCAACACTCGCTAATTCTTGGCGATACGTGTATTAGTACATAGTTCACGCATGCGAATAAAACGGTTCATGAACTAATAAGAAATCAGTCTTAAACTGCTTGTAGGAACAAACCTATAAATAACTATTTTGTGCGATCGTACTAGAAACAGCTGTTTGACGGACGCGTTAGCAACCATAAAGTACTGCATTACCGGCCCTATCCTTAGCAACGGCCGTAAAAGTTACTTTTCAGGCCGTTACCCTTAGCAACGGCCGAAAAAGTAACTTTTACGGCCGTTGCTAAGGAGAGGGCCGGTAATGCAGTACATACGCCGTCATCTGTCAGTGACAGAATGTCACGTAGTTTCTAACCTATAATTTAGAAAATTACTAAAAATTTTAATTGTTTTTAATTCGATCGCACAAAAAATGTAATATGCACCTCGGCCAAAACGTACTTTTTCGGCCTTGTCTGTTTGCTGGCTTCGATTACGTCTCGGCCAGCAAACCAGACGCTACATACGATACATAAATAACTATTTCGTGTGCTCCACACATTTACAAATGTTGCCAAAAGAAAAATAATATGCATATTATGCATGAAGTTAGCTTGCTTTGTATGCGATGTTTTGGGTCTGTGTAATTTAGGAGTTATTGCGCTTACAGAATTATAGACAGCGTGTTAAAGAAATTAATAGAATAAAATTCTCAATTTCGACAAAAATTGGAGCTGGCCTGTGCTGTCTTTATCACCTGCAGTTTTATTAAAGACACAAACATCTTACATTTATCGTTGAATTTCGACAAGATGTCCTGCAAAAAAAATAAGTGATTTTTAATTAAGTTTATTTTCATTAATAAATGAATCAGTAAAATAATGCAACGATATTTTATTTTATATACATTTTTACACAAGGAAACTATTCTGTTCATAGGATACTGTTAATTTACTTCGTCGTTAGACTACAAACCTGAATGTTGTTGCAGTTTAGTTACAACAGCAATTTTCTTGCTGCAGAAGCGACAAATTAATTGCGTACCCGAATTCTTGCGACGAGAATCGCTTTATTGAAACAATGTTTTATTAAGTTAACCAAATTATCAAGTTTAAAGATTGCAACTTAAGCAAAATCATAAGTCCCTCTACTCCTTACAGACAATTTTTTTTAATAACGAAATTTAACTGAAGAATGCGTTTGCAAATTTTAACTGTCATGTTTCATTTGACTTTAATTGAGTTAGACCTGTCACAACTTTCTTATTTGTGCTACACAAATTGTTTAGAACCAGCAAATGGGTACATTTAAAGTTCCAGAAAGGCATCTGCTAGCTTTTAACGTCAGAAAGTTGAAGATATTAGAAACACTAAGTGTGTGTGAAATACCAAGAATACAAATTAATTTTCTAGCGTAAGATGTATTCCAAATATGTCTAAATGTCCAAAGACGTGCTCAAGTAGATTAGAAGTGCTGACTTATTTGTAATTTGTTGGTTTTAAGGTGACATTTCAGATACAATGTTGCAATTTGCATGTTTGAGGGAAAACAGTAAAAGCAAGAATTAGGTGAATGTAGTTCGTTAGTTTGCTAAACAATATATTGTTCTGTGAAGTAAATTTGGAAAACACATATCTAGCAACGTTGCCTAATTAAATATAAAAACACTTAATTAAAAATCACATAACTTTTTCGAAGTATTGTCGCCATGCAATATCAATATATTACTAAACAAGGTGGTCCACATCCACATACGAGTAGAAGGGCCACTATTGGGAACTCGCAAACGGTAAGAGCTACAAAGAAGTTTAAATTGGACAAGTTTTATGGCACGTTAGAAATAATAAACAAAAATCAAAATGGGCATTTTCTTTAAAGCGTTAATAACTCGCTTATGGTACAAAAATATTTTTGGGGAGCAAGTTGTAGATTTTTTTAGGCACTGTAAAATAAAAAAATTCATTTGTTTTCAATATTGTTTAAATTCATGGCACTCTCTTTAAAGCCTTCATAGGGACTTTTTGATGATTTTTATTTGCTTTTAGCCTAAACTTCAAAGTAAATACTTACATTAAACCTTATATTATTAAAAAGAGGTAATAAAATGGTTTTATATGAGGCCATATGGTTTCCACAAGAAAAAAAATGGAATTTTGTAGTTTATCTAGGAATTTTAACCATATTGAAACAGATGATTGTCTTCATTTTACAGGACGCAAAAAATCTAAAATTTTGCCTCAAAAATAATTTTGTACTATCAAGTATAACCGAGCCATTAACGATTTAAAAAAAAATCCATTTTGTTTATTATCTAGAGCACCATGGAACGTTTTTGCAACATTAAAGTATTACTGAAAAGGTCTCAAAAAGGGGAATAATTTGTCTAATTCAAGTTCCTTTGTAGCTCTTACTCCCAATAGTGGCCCTTCTATTTGGACCATCCTGTATATCTTAATTTTTTCAGGCTTCATTGATATTTTTTGTATTTGTTCATTAATAAAACTTAAGAACAGGTTAGTATCCACTTTGCATGCAAATGATAGCCTTTTTAGTACCAAAAATATCAAAGTTTTGCATTGGGCGTAACAAGGTTGTGTGATGGGGTTGATTGTGCTTTACTACTGATTACTAAGCGGCCATTAATATTACTATTTTTGTTGTTACATATATATTTTTTGTCTGTGCCTTTATGTTTACATTGTTGTCATTTGTTGCAGCGTTGTGCGTTTTTATTTGTATTTGAGTGATTACTTGTGATTTTTTGTATTAACTACTTTCTTGACCTCTTAGAAGGAAAGAAATAAAATAAAAATAAAATTAATTGCTGTTTCATTTATGTATGTATTAATTATCTATGGATCATTTAGTTTAGTTATAACTAAATATGAATGTGATGTTTTAAGTATGGATAGACGGTTTTAAAACACTAAATTAGAAAAGTTTAAAAATCAATAAACCTTTGTAAAGAGATGTGGAGGTAAATTATGTTATTCAAAATTTTTTGATTATAACACCTTCTCTAAACAACGTTAGGATTAATCAAATTTCATAAAAAGCCTAATTTTCTGTTTAAAAGGAAAGAATAAAATGTATAAGTATTTACACAAATAAATTTAATATTAATTCAGGTTCATTTTACTATCAAGTTATTTTGACAAAAAATACTGGCAGAATTTACACAGAAACTGCATATAGTAGCGAAAATCACAAACTAGTACACAAATCGTTAAATTTTATATATGTAAGTTCAATAAACTAGTAACTAACGAAATTTGAATTCAACTACTTTTATTGACATGTCAACGACAGTTCGAAATCACACAAAATTTTAAATGAGAATTCCAAAAACATATAGGTACGTATTATTAAAATGTTAGAATTGTTCCAATTCTAATGAAACACTCCTAATGAACAAATTTTTGATGAATATTGAACCATGTTTATACAATAGACGCTAGTGTAAATAGTTGACTGCTACTGATGAAGAGACGAGAGTGTTGAAACCGCATTTCTACACGAGATTCTTTAAAACAATGATTTTAAATAAGCTTGTTTATGTTAATAAATCAATCTCTAAAATAAACCACTAATCAGCAAGAAGAGAATTTTAAGGCCTTTATTTTATTTATACAAGATGGTTTATCCGGCGTTGCACGGGCGATTACAATTTTAATTACTGTTTTAACTTGAATAAGGCCAATAATTCCAAATCATACACAAATGACATACTCTGATGAATCATCTTTTCATTTTCTTATAATTCCTTAAAAAATAACTATTTATTGCTTAAAAATTGAATAATAACTCAAATTTATTTTCTTTCGTCTTGTTTCAATTAAAAATGTACTAATAAAAATAATACTTCATGTACATTTATTACTAATTGTATACAAAACAATCTTTACTTGAGAAATACACCGCGCCGTATCGTGTTGACCAGGTATTTGCCGACGTAAGATCGAATCCCGTCCAAGTAATTTTTTTTTTTAAATTGGTAATATGTGCTTGTACTTAAAGTTTGGCGTTAGATCTGCAAGGTCCTAAATAGTAACTGTGCAAAATTTGGTCCCGATCGGTCAACGGACCTAGGATTCTATAGCGAACAAACAAAAACAAACAAACAAACAAACACACAAACAAACAAACAAATTTCCTTTATATCTCGTACAGTATTATACATGATTAAGTAGCGAAAGGCATAATTCATTATATTAATATGTTGGCAAGGATCTAAAAAATTTATTGAATATATTAGATGATTTCATGTAGCATTAACAACAATTAAATAATAATTTAAAATTTAAACAAACATATTAAAGTCCCTGCAACATATACTCACTTAATTTATTAACAAATATTATTACAAATATCGTTATCCCAAAAGCTTAAAACATCATGACCAAAGCTTTTAAACTGTCTTGTAATGTTAAATGTTAATTATCTTGTCTTTGCTAAAATTCAATTCATTTTATAGTAATTAAAGGTCTGTCTGTTGCAGAACGATGTCTATAATTAAATATCTCGGATCCTTCGTTACAACTTAATTATCTTAGCACTGCTCTACCAAATACGAGTCCAGATGGGAATTAAGCATAAAAATCTTTCATATTTTACATTTGTGACTACAATTATTCGCACGTGTTTGCAGAGCTTATAATTACGCCTATAATTCATGTAATTTGGTCCATTAGCTTATCATCGTAACGAAACAAACGTTATTTGTTTTATAAAATTTGTTAAATACGAGAACCAAGCAAAATTTTTAGAAACAAAAATAAGTAATTGTTCTTGAAAATCAAAATGTGTACCTTTATACTATTTAAGTCGTTGCCTGTCAATTGAGGTTAAATGTCAAAGTCAAGTTAGGTTTAAACAAGCTTTTAATTTATTAATATATTTGAAGTGGTGACAAAAATAATTTAAACCGAGAGTATTTTTGAATTGTGATTTATTACGATTTTAAAATAGGTTAAAGTGCAAGAAAATTTTATACTCAGCTTTAAGGACACGAACTCTTTCTTTAGCCACAGTTTACCGCTGGTCTAAAACATTTTAGCACAAACAAAATTTTGCTTATCAACAAGACATCCTCCTACGGCTCTTATTTAAAAAAAAAAAAATTGTTGCTGTTGGTAAGATTATTGGATGACAATTAAGTCATCTATGGGGTAATTAAGCATCAATTTAAGATTGGATCCTCGGCTGTTAACATTATCCTTAATGATCACCTGCTTTTAAAAAAGTTCTCAGTCGGTTTGTGTCGTATCAGCTCTCTGAGCTGCAAAAAGAAGATCGTGCGAGAATTTGCTTTAAAACTATCAATCGCTCAATAATGGCGGTCACCACATGTTTTCCAAAATTATGACATACAACCAGGGGTTTGGAGCGGAGCTTGGAGTTGGAGCACGGAGCAGTGGAGCAATGGGTTTTTGCCCGGAGCAGGAGCGGAGCCCGGAGCAAAGAATTTTGATTGCTCCACTGCTCCAGTTTATGTACAATTTTTTAAAAAACTATATTTTTTTTCTTTTTTTCAACGTTTGAAGATCAATAATTTGTTTTTTTAAACATTTATTTAGGTTCACTTGTTTGTTAGGGTCAAATATTGTTATTTTTGACCAACTTTTACATATCCGATAAAATTAAAACTTTGTTTTTAAAAACAAATTTTTTAATCAAAAAAGTGTTTTTTTTTACTGTTAACAATATTTGGAGCATGAAGCGGAGCTGGAGCAGGCATTTTGATGCCGGAGCGGAGCTGGAGCGGAGCAATTAAAAAATTGTAGGTACTGCTCCAAACCCCTGCATACAACGAAACTTATATTTCCTTTTTCGACGTATCTTCCTGCAAAGATGTATGGATTCACGAAGATGAGCAAACTTGGGTGTTTAGATTGGCTGGTAGCTTTTGAGGAGTGGAGAGTAAAAATGATGAAGTGTATTATTGCTTAAGGCTATTACTTTGAACATATCTTAAATAAAATCAGAAAATATTAGCTGTAACTTTCGTTCTTAATAATTTCAGATTACCCTCATATCATCGCTTGGTGAGAATGTTAACTGATTATATCATTCTTTATACTGCAGACTTTTGTTTTTAAATGAAGGTCAGGTCTATCATTAAAGAACAAATTGTAAGGCTAGGCGTTGACATGCAATTATCGGTTGTGCAACAGTTTGGTTGCGGGAGTAATTACCAATGATTTATATGGGAACACGCTCATATGCAACCGATGTACAACTGTAAGTTTAGGCAACTAAACGATTGCGCGACATTGTATAACTATTGTGTGTCGCATGGGTTTGAATTTCGTCCTCCTTATCATCTCAAGAGCAAACACCGTAGCTAATTCGTAGATATCCATGTTAAAACCTAACAATTTAATTGCTTGTGTGCTTGCATTTATGTGACTCCTGATTTAGTTTCGCGCACGTGAGCGCGGTTTAGCCATTCGCGAATCAAACTGTTGCAGAACTGATTAATTGCATGTCAGTGCCCGGCCTTATCGTACAAAACTTTCATCAAGCCCATATGGACTTACGGAACGGAGCGATGGGGATGTGCGAATAAGTGCAACTTGGCTGTAATTCAGAGAAGCCAGTCAAAAATACTAATTAAATTGTAAATGCACATTGATTTGTCACCTACCAAACTCTGCATGAAGATACTTTAAATTTACATTTGAATATTTAAGAGATAACTGCGTAAACTATTTTTAAAATTTTATTTTCCAAATTACTTGAATAATTCCACATTTTATAATTTCTGTATCGAAACAGCTTTATTTTATAGTAATATCAACATAAATTTAACGTCTTTTGTATGTGTAGAAGTTCAGAACAAATAAAAGTATATTTTTATTAAATTTTTTTCTGTACAAGTACCCAAAGTCGATTATTAACTAAAACTAAACGAACCTTGTTTTTATAACAATGTCTTATCAATTTATATCCTTTCTAGGTATCAGTACAAGAAAAGCCTTTCTTATACATTAACATAAAAAGTATTTATGTTAATGTAAATTGAAGTTTGATTTAAATGTCACTCTGTAAAATACCGCTACGCTGTTTTATAGTATAAATGTGTATATAATGCGATGAAAAATGAAAAAGTAATGCTGACGTACGTACAAAAAACTAAGCTAGAGAAAGAAACCGTCCACACAAAAGAATAAGCCTAAAATAAGAATCGCACGAATTGCTTTGACATCAAGTAGTACGATTGGATTGTCAACAGCAGAAATAGATGTCGCTTTGGTGTTGTCGAAAATGTCAACAAAGAAACACAACACACATCTTAATATTATGAAACACATCTTGAAATATTTACTTATTATTTATAAGAAGCGGGTATTTCGTTTGATTTATTGATATTATTAATGGGCATTGCTAAAAATTGTTAGCTCTGTATTTACAAAAATGTTAAGTATTGATCGGTTTTTATATGTTAAGCCGGCCAATATATTTTTATGTTCTAAAAACCTTTACCTTTTCGATTACCTCTTTTGTTTTTAAAGCAACTGCAACATTCTTTTATTTAATGATTTAATGGCGGTATTAGCTACATATAATGCGACAAAAACAATTTTAAAATATTAATATGCATTGAAAGGAAGTTATTCTGCTTTTTTAATAGCACTACTACGTCTTAAAGTAAAATCGAATACATAGTATAAAAATTATTTTTCCGCGATGTAAACATTTTAACCCTCAAGCGGATACGCCCCTTATTTTTTCACGACCGGGCGAGTGATATACTTTGTTCATAGCATATTTTTAAACAAATAACTCATGTGTTTGATAGTATTATTGGTTTATATTTCATCAATGTGAACTTTTATGTTGTACAATAGCAACTTAATTGATATTTTTTAATAAAACAAAATATTTCTATGTATCTAATACAAATTATATATCTAAAAATATTTTAATTATTTAGCACACAAAACGAAGTAGCAGTAGTAAACTGCCTTTATTTATTTGAGTAACATTCTCCAGCACTACATGTCTGACAAATATTGTGGTTTTGACATAATTTTGGCAGGAAATTGATTGCAAGAATCGCATTTGATTGTCAGGTCCACATTTTTTCCTACAGAATTAGAGTAATACATTATTATTATCACCTACACTGCACATCTTTGAGATACGACAACATACTCAATTGGAAGTCAAAATGACACTAAAGGAATACCCAAAGTCTTTTAGGATTTGATCTAAACACAGAGTTGCCACATTGAGTTTCATAACATTAGCGTACTGTATATTCTAACGCGGTCGCTTCAGGGTTAATACGTTCATTAATATTTTTCCCAACAACAAACGACAACTATCAAAAGGCCACGAAAAAAAAGCATAAGTGAGAGTTAGTAAGAGATTTTTGTAAAAATTTCTCTTTTTGACTAAAACTTTTTATCTCCAAAATATTCTTCTAGGGCTTCATATGTTGCTAAGAGCAAGATCTGCGGTGTATGCTGGATGGGATAGAAGGTCTCACTGTAAATTTGTTATTACCGCAATAGGTTTTGCAGTCGTAAAAGGCGGAGCATTGTCTTGGAGGAGATACACAAAGCTTTTTTTTTTTTTTGTTCCTGATCGCATTCTTAACTTTATTCTTAAAAGTGTTGAGTTATAGTCTACGTTTCAGTGCTGCGTTCAGTTAGAAAATTAACCAAAGAATGGTATCATTACATCTCTAGCTAAAAACTTGCAATTTTAATTTTTGATCTTAGAGATGAGATGTAACCGACATGCTCGAACATTTTGTTTCAGTGATAAAATGGTCTCCTCAAGTTTCGTCAGTTGTAGTGTTTCTTCTCGAGAAATTCTTTAGAAAAAGTAATTTTTTTGATTTCTCATTTCTCGAGAAATTTAGAGTTTATCTCGAGAAAAAAAATTAAAAAAACTTGTGTTTTTTCTGTTTAAGTGCAACAGTGTAAATGACAAAAGTAAATTATTATTAAGCAAGAATTTAATATATTTCAATCATCAAGTACAAGAACTAAAAATTTTGAACTACTCAGGAATGCGTTATCCACAATAAAGCCTACATCGACACAAAACGAACGAAATTTTTCTGTTGCTAATGATTTTGTGACAAAAAAAAAGAAATAAATTGTCTAGTACTACTTTAGATGCTCTGTGTTTTTTTAAAAAATATTTTAAAGATGTACAATGAAAACTTTTATTTTTTTTATATATGTTTAAGTTTTAAGTGAATCATAATGTTTAGAATAATAATGTTTAATTAAAATCACTTACGGTTATTATCTTTTTATCAATGAAATCAGGGTTTTAACGTTGTAAATAATAAATCAAAAATAAATTTCTGATTAATTTTAAAATTAATTTATTACGTGTCGGTCCAAGATGTGTTAAAATAACAAGTAAAATATGTGAATTAATTATTAAAGAGTATTTCTCTTGTTATATAACTTTTTAAACTGAATTTAAGCGGGTAAATGTAAATTTTATATATTATATGAGAATTCTCGAGACTCGAGAAATGAAAACTATCGTGAAATCTTAAACACTAGTCAGTTGTCACAATTGAGTCCGAAAATGCATCTCCTTCCGTAAATCGTTATGACAAGGAAGAAGCTATGCGCAAACGATTCATCTTATGTTCTTCGGTCAATAAACGCGAAATTCATCTCATACTTTAAGTGGCTTCAATAGTCTCTTCAACACTTTCGACAATAATTTGTTTCATTTCAGAAATCTCAAAAACTTTTATTTCTATATTTTTAAAATAGAGGAATTGGCTTTTTGTTCATTCACCTAATTAACTGAAGTTAAAGATCGTCGCACAAATTCTTACTTCCCTAAAGAATTTGGCACAGTCAAATACCCGGACTCTTAAGACGTCAATTATTCTCCTATTGTGCAAAAAGTCTAGTGAAAATTTCGGTATAATTATTTACTCCTTGTTTTGCTAAAAATATTATAATACTACGTTGGTTCACGCAACAATAAATAAAAGTTTCAAACACGGTAATCTTAATAGTATTTTACATAACAAGAGTTGTAAGAAGCATATTACGCACGAGTGGAAAAGTTGCGCGCGGAGCCGCGTAGCGGCGAGTGCGTATTTCCACAAGTGCATAATTGCTTAACAGTGTTATGTAGCTTACTTTTTCTACGATCACATAATACCTACGATTTTACCGATTTTTTCACTAATAGTAAACACACTTGTACGTACGCTGTCGTAAGTCTACTTTGACATTTCTAGACAAGTGTGCCTTTTGCTTACCGTGCGTAAAAACCCACTTACTGTGCATGGATGCTGTACCTTATAGTAATAGTCATATACAATAGTGGTTGTAGAAAAGATAATAAACAAATTTATAAGTTGTCATGGATATACCTATAGTCAAAGATTGCCGCCAATCTTCAGATTAGTCCAGGGTTTCTCAACCTTTTTGTACTTGCGCCCTTCTTTTCCAAATCAAATCAAATGTTATTGCACCCTCTTTTTTTAATCAAAATTTTTTGAGCCCCCCTTTTTCATGTCAACTTTAATTGGGCCCCTCTTTTAATCCTCTTATCGGGATACTGCCAAAACACCCTATTTGTTTTTATTTCTCAACCTTCTTTTGACTAAGTACATTATTTTTATAATTCGTGTATTTATTAATACCATTTTGGCTAATGTAAACTTAAAAATGCATTTAAATCAGGCTTTAGCTCAATAAGATGTCAAATGTTCGTTTTTTGTTATTGTTTAGTTGTTGTTTAAATAAAGACTTTTTTCTTCGGTTTTCACTTTTCTTCGGACAGGGGGGTCCGAAGAAAAGTGAAAGACGCATCCCCCAGGTTGGGAATCACTGGATTTGGCCATTTTTAAATTTGCTAATAACATTGATATTTACAAAAGTATAACTGGTTAAATATAACCTCTCCTCGTGTTATAGTTTTCAAGTGTAATAATATCGTATCCGGACTGTCCAAGCTTCCGATGTTTTATATTTATTTTAATTTTTAGTATCAAATGTAGGCATATTTTATAGTCCATAAAGCCCATTTTTGTTGGTTCAAATGAAATAAATCGAACTACGCAGCTCGTTGTCGTTTAAAGCCGACACGAATAAAATATAGAAAATATCCAAAGTTCAATACATACAAGATATTGACTTTGACGGACTTTGATAAATGAAGTGAAGTTGAAACGAACGCTGTGCTCTTACACAAGTATTCGTGGCAGTAACTCATAAATACGACAAGAATTTTTCATTTTAAAAGCTGCGACTACAGTCTTCCATTTGACGATAAAAGTTTTGGGTTATATTGCTTCAAAATGCTCTTAATGGAGTGTAATGGGGCGTCGGACATGATCATACAGTGGTATTAGGGAGTCCGCCACGCATATTTGAAATGATAACGTGCTAGTAACCACAACTTGGCATTTGAGTTTTCCCAACCCTACAGATTTTGAAAATCGTCCAAGCAATCTAGACGAGATAATAATAAGCTGCTAAAGATATTCCTATGTTATAGCTCCTTAAATCAGTTTTAACCATATATGTAAGTTAATGGGTTTATTAAAATAAGTAAGGAACCTTGGAACCTATTAACATATTTTAACAAAATGAAAATATAACATTGTAGAAGTACTATGTAATAGTTAATTTTGCGGATTATGAGACTCACCGCATTAGACGCACCCCAAATTAATGAGACCATTTTTAGGGGAAAAAAATTATACCTGTGAACCGTAAGAGACACCCCAATTTTTAATTAATTTTTCGAAGAAAAATACCTTGTGTTTAGGTATTTAGTACATTCATAGTCTTCGCTATAAATGTAGCGTATAAGGCTAAGGGAAATATAGGCAAGCAAAAATTGTTTTCAGTCGAACAAATAAAACCTGCAAAACCTATTTTGTTTGAACAAAAACTAATTTTGAAATGACTAATTTTTTTTGAATATAAATTAGCTAAGTTATAAACCACTTTCCTTATTACAAAGGATCTCTTGTCGAGTGTCGACAGCCCTACACCAAACGGTAGATAGACTTAGGACCAGGGACTGAGAACGGAACGAAAACGAAAACGTTAAACGAAATTAACCGAAATTTTTTTAAGAACGAAAACGAAATTATTATTTTTCGTTCAAGAACGAAAACGAAATAAATATTTTCCAAAGCCGGTTTTAACCGGTTTTGTCGCTATTTCAATTTTATTTGTTAAACACAAACGCGAATTTACCTTCTGTGGTGGGGAGACTCCACGAGGCAGTAAAAAATCTCACTTGAAATAAGTGAGCTTCACTTTTCTCCATATATTTACGTGAATGTGTATTAACTATTAACAACTTTATTGTTTATACTTGCAATTTCGTGTAACAAAATTAACGGTACAGATATTCTCTATTTCTAATTTGTTTTTTAGATCATCAATATAGAATATACACTTGATTGAATATATATTATCAATGTGTATGTTTTATTTGCGTTTAGACATAATAATAGTAAAATTTATTCGTACTTCGAAAAGGACTAATGTAAAAGAAGATTTATTGGAAGATGTGTTGCTAGTAAGATTTAACGGAATGTGAAAATGTATATTGTATGGTATGTGCAAACTATAAAGTTAAAGTACATTTCAAGTTAATATAAGTTTTTTTTAATATCTTTTTTATTTATAACGTTTAGTAAATTATCCGCTTGAATAAATTCTTTTGTCCCAACAAGCAGTTTAAGACCGATCCTTGGATGAATCCATGAACTGTTTTATTCGCATTCATAAACCACAGCTTGAGCTGTGGATAAACTATGTACTAATAAATGTATTGGCCAGTATTAGCCGGTGTTGGAACGCTTTTACGACTGGCCTAACTGTAAATTACATTTGCGTCTATTGGGTTCATAGAAATGTGCGCATCGCTAGGGTAAACAAACGTTAAGAATCTAGCACTAAGTGGAGTTGGGAAAGTGATGCATAACTACCTGAGCTCACGTTAGTTATGAACAGCGCATGCCTTTAAAAATCCAAATGCTGGTACATGCTCTCATCTAAGAACTGTTTTGACCGTAGACTGACTAGTTCATGTATTAATTTTGTAATTATGGAACAGCCGACTAAACCGTCCAGAGAACTATCAGAGACTGTGACGGAACGCGATATTGATACTGCGCACACTCCTGATAGTGCGCCGCACAGTTGGAACAAACCTAGTTTTAATACTCTTACGTTCTTACGTCTTCATCAATTGCAGTCTAATTTATAATATAAATGATTTTTAATTAAACTTTATCTCTATTATTTACATTAAGTTTATAAATAGTCTACAAAAAAGGTATACCTCATGAAATAAAAGCTATTTTTTTAAAAACTAGACCAAAACGGAAAAACTTTTTGTTTTGTGATAATGGAAGCATATAAATGTTTTTTATAAATAAAAATACAATAAGAGAATAATTTTCATGTACAAATTGAGAAAAATTGCAAACTTTTAAAACTTTTATACTTTAAAACTAATAAATTTAAAAACTTTTGTTAGCACACAGCAGTTACGGTATGCGTGTATTGTTCTGGACTTAAAATATATGACAATATTTCATAACAAATGTTCTTAAAATGAAAATATGAGATTCATGAAATTGACAACGACAGTGATTAATTAGTAAATGCTTTCTTTTGTTCTTTTTTTTTTAATTTTGCAAATTTTTAATGGAATAATTTATTACGTGTACATTGTTTTTGTAGGTGCTATTAATATTAAAGTTGTTATTGATTAATGACTTAAAATTGTATATAAAAAGCTGTTGCTTTTGGAACATTTGTAATGTATGTGATAAGGCAATAATATTTTCCTTATTTTGTCTTTTAGTTGCATTGCAGATGGAACACAGCCAATAATATTTCAGTAAATTGTGCTGTATCTGTAT
Organism: Elmis aenea; assembly: GCA_947652605.1. NCBI lineage: Eukaryota > Metazoa > Arthropoda > Insecta > Coleoptera > Elmidae > Elmis > Elmis aenea. Next base: position 21,106,867 of record OX393576.1, read on the forward strand.
TAAAATATTTGAATAGAAGTTAATATGTTGTCTTTATGAATTTATAGGACAACAACTTATTTTTTTTACAACATTAAATGTAAATAACAATCAAACTTAGCGCAAAAGACGCTTATCTATTATGGAAACAGTCCACTGAGTTAGGGAAATATACAATATTACGTTTCAATGTTAAGGATCTCTTAAAGGAATTGTATCTGAACTCTTCATAGACTGTGTGTTTATGTTTATATAAATGACAAACCGTTAAACTAGATCGAGAACATTTGCAGAATTGTCGTTCAATATGTATACTTTTATTGCGCCCTTAATATAACGACAAAAATTAAGTAGTTTTGATTTTTCTGATTGAATTAATGTGCACTACAGAATTATTCCTTTTCTACATAAAATAAAGATAACATTACAAAATATCTAATTGTAAGTATTACAGGCACATCTGTATGTGTTGTATAATTTTAAATAAGTACACATACAGTTGTACGTTGGGGAGTAAACGATTAAAAATTTATTTATGTTTCTATTGCATTTTGAAAAGTGATTTGTAATTGTTAGGTTTTCAAAATTATTTTAAATTAATTGGATTGATAGTTACACAAAAAAAAAACAGTAATTTAAGTAGGGTTGTCAGATTTTGGGAAACCAGATACATTAGTGTTTTAAGAATAATTGCAAGCCCCAACACGTACTTATTAAATGACATATGTATAAATATTATGAAAATTTTTGGCGCTTCAAGCCTTATATTTAGTATTACTTTTAGCATTCTTTAAACTTTAAACACAAAAAACTTTGTCTATCGTAATTGGGCTTGCATTTTTACTACGAACTTGTTTGAATTGTGAGTTTCATAGTTTACTTATCAATTTCTAGTAAGAATCTTTGAGAAGAATATCAAAAATAATATTTACTTTAACAAATTATTCATAATTTTATTTTTTCTTGAATATACGGCACATAATGCTGTTCCTACAAGTACAATACGGGACAGTTCCGTATATACGGGACGTCTGGCAAATCTAACAAAAAGTTTGAATCTAACCAATCTTATTTGTCAATAGTACTCTTTATCTTCGCTATATGACGTAATCTGCAACTTCAGTATTTCTATATACAGAGTCATTTAAAAAGTCTGCAAGTTTTTTTAATTTCTCAGAAAATTTTATTTTTAATAACAGTTGTTGCATGGTCTTAAATTAGTTTTCAGATGAAAAAGGTTCAATAAAACTTTATATGACACTAGATTTTGGTACTTTGAGGTATATTTGCAAGAGAGAAGTACTCTTATTATAGCAGTTACAAAAAACATTTAAAAAAAAGTTATTTAGAATTCAAAATGACTTAATATGAAATTTCCGTTAAATTTCCAATTATAATTTTTATGGTTTATGTTTCTAAAATCGCTAAAATCTAGTGTAAATTATAAGAATTTTTTTGATCTTGAAAAACAGTTTAGGACATGTACTTACCAACTTTTATCAAAACAAAATTTTCTAAAAAAATCAATAGTAAAGAACGGTTTTTTGAACTACACTGTACACTCATATTCTTTCTTTTTAGTAGTACCTACACCAATTAGGATTTACAACAAATAATCGTAACTTTTATCATATTTGTACGGGCATAAAATTAGTGCTTGTTCACATATGTTATAGGTAAAAAAAAAAACTAATTAAAATTTCAAAGCAATTTATTTATGTTTTTTTTTTGGAAAGATCAATCATTTTGAAAATAAACCTAAAAGTCGTCATATACCGATATTTGATTGCTATTAAAATACATTTATCTTTTCTTTATACGTGTGTATTATGGCGTATTCATCATGTGAGTGACTCGGCACTAAATTATACCATTCTTATATCGTGACACGGAATTATTCAGAAAACATATTTTATCCATATTTTTCTTTGTATCGTTATGTAAGTTTACCTCTACATAAAAATAATACACTTTAATACTTTGATTGCAATCTCACATTCAAACTAGTGTGGTTGTGTCCAATCGTAAACTTCTAATTACGAGTAACTACATATTTTGTTTTTGATTGTTTCCTAAATGATCTAGGTTTTCAAAAATATTCTGTCGCTTCGAATTTACAAATTGTGCCATACATTTCTTAGTTTTTTAAATCTTTGTTTTGTTATGAATAGATATGTCTTTATCCTTAAGGAACGCCACAGCCTCTCCCTGCTGTTTTGTATTACTACTTGATCATCTACGCGTATAGTTGTGTTGAAGTCTTTATTCTTATTTAATTTGATTCCGAGATAAATTTCTCTTTAACATTTTCGAGCAAGATTATTTATGTATGATATACAGTATGGTTTACATAGAAGCGTCAGAATGTTTCATGGCACGCTAGATAATAAACAAAAGTTAAAATGGGAATTTTTAAAATCGTTTGTTCGTACACAAATATTTTTGGGGAAAAAGTTGTAGATTTTTTCACGCGCTATACTAAAAACATTCATTTGTTTCATTATTGTTTTAATTCTGAGATAAATTACAAACCGTAGTTGGCTATGACTTCATTAAAAAGCTTTTCTATTCTCTCCTTTCAATAATAAAAGGTTTAATGTATTTATTTTGATATTTAAGCTTAAAACAAATAAAATTCTTCAAAAAGTTTCATTTTACAGTGCGTGTAGGTAAGGTCTACAACTTTTTCTCTAAAAATATTTTTGTACCATCAAGAATAACCGAGTTATCAACGATTTAAAAAAAAGGCCATTTTGATTTTTGTCTATGATCCAGTGTGCCATGGAACTTTTTTAAAACATTAAAGCATCACAGAAAGAGGAGCAATTTGTCTAATTTAAACTTCTTTGTTACTCTTTTCGTTTACGTTACGAGGTCCCAATAGTGGCTCTTCTATGTGAACCACGCTGTATATTAACCTAGTGAAGCTAAAAGACATAAAATCTTTGTATTTCATTGTTTTTCTGAAATTAAAATGTTACTTTGACAGGCATAGGTCTTCTACGACAATGGCTTTGTGTAAGTAATCGTCATGATAAGGATACCATAAGATAATGCAGAAATAATAAATGTTAATTTTCTGGTGAGCTCATTGTTCGCGAAAATCCGATATAAATTCTAAACTGTAAGGGTGTGATAGGGAAGGGGATGAATGCCTAGAGGACACCGAGCGCGACACCACGTTCACATCAATCACGAGTCGTTCGCCTCCAGAATAAAAAGTTTGTTAAGAGCTTAACTTAAGAGATAACACACAAAATATTTTTCCATTATATCTAATACCATTATTCTTATGTTGGTTAAAGTTTCACTATGACACTTTAAGTTTGCAAGATAAAAGTATTTTTGTTTGTTTTAGTAACAAAGGAAATGCGATGGTCATTGGTGACAAAAAAATCATAGCGATTTATTTGTTTAAGAAGGATTTGATTCTTCTGAATGTAAGAAATTGTTCTATTCGGTTAAAAAACGGTACAAGTTAATGTATTAAAAATAAAAAACACAATTAATGTTTTTTTAGATTCTATTTTAAATTCGTTCAATGTTTCCTTTAAGCGATAATGTATTTAAGCATGTTTACGTAATACTTGCTGAAAGCTCCCACCCAATTTTTTATTTAGGCGCTCGAAAGATGATCGTAAACGGCAGTGTTAATCTTTCCCACAAAAAAAACCTTTCATCACCAAATTTCTTTCAAGTTCAAAATATAAGCAGTAGTCACTTGTTGCCAAGTCAGGTGAGACCAGTGAAGGCTCTACTACTTTAATCTGTTTTTCAGCCAATAACGTAAAGTTGAAGCAGCTGCATAAAAAGGTGTATAATCGCGATGTAGCGTAATCACCTGCTGTGAAACGTTATTGAATATTTCAGATAAATCTTTTACTGTACTAAAAAATATTTTTAAAGAAAAATTTAATTTCTTCTGTTTTAGCAGATTATTTTTTCAAGAATTTGACTATTGTAGTACAAAATTGATAAATATTGATAAATATAATAACGTTTGTGTAAATTGTTTGGGCACACCCCTGGCAAATTTTGTAATAAAAGTGTTTAACACGCTATTGCGCTGGAGGCATTTGTAGCTTAGATTCCCGGAAGCAATCGGCATTTGTCCCGGGATTTCCCGGGATCCCGGGATGTAATAAATTATGTCAATATTTTTAAATAAATAACCCAAAAAATTAAGGGAGCGGTTTATTACTTAAAAACAACTCCAAGTATATGTAATACATTTTGCTCCATGATTATTATAAATAATTCAATAATATTGGTGAGAGAAACATACATTTGGGATTTATAACCTTTCTATTGCAATTTCATATTTATGAATACAATAATATAATTTTTACAATAAATTTTTGTAATGTGATCTAAGAAAACAAAGGTGATCTGTGCTTCAGTCAATTAGTCTTTTTCTTAATTTATTAACAAAAAGTCCTGCTGCATAAAATGCTCTCTCAGTCTGTATTGATGTAGGTGAAATTGTCTTGAGAGCATCTAGCAGCAAAAAAACATCGTTATTATCAATAAAATTTCATTTATAAGCTATTTTGCTTTGAATTATCAGGGTACACAAAAATAAAACTGTAAAGTTTTTTGAAGCCATACTAAAAGAGAAAAATTATTTTGAAATAAAAATTTCCATAATTTACTGTTAGTAAAGCTATTTTAAGTATAAAATTCTGATAAGTTATGATAGTATTACAATGATCTTAGCACAAAATAAACGAAAATAACACTTTTTAAAATCCCGGGCATTCCCGGGACAAAAAGCATATCCCGGGAAATATAAAATAGCTTAAAATGGACCGGGATCCCGGGAAAGAAACCCTAGTAGTCATGCATACAATAATTTAAAACTTTTAATACTTTTACAATTATTGGTTTAATAATTGTTTTTTATGGCTACCTTGATTTTTCCCTATTTCATTGCAAGTATTTTTTTTGTATCACGATCATTTTTGTTTATTTGCTTTTAATTAAAAGCGATAAATATTTTTAATCTTGTAGAGCGCATACAACTGCTATATTTAAGGTTTAAACAAGTTTACGTGTAAACTTGCAAAAAATTATTTTTTGAGTGCCTTTTCTTTATTTTGTTTCAGTATTAGCTGATACTGAACAGCTGACGTGGATGTACGAAAATGGTCTTACCTTTAAGTTTGATTAAAGAGACTCAACTGTATTGCTGCGACCATCAAGTTTGTCTTTTTCGAGAAAGGCGGACGATAATTTCGAACTTTGCGAGGCCCATGATCAAATTCGAGGATTACAGTGCCGGATTTAGCAGTACAAAGTTCGTATATACCGGGTGATTCAGTTTGACTGTCGCACCCCTATAACTTTTTAATTATTGAAAATAACCCCAACAAACCTTAAATTTTTGGAAACGGCGACAAATTCTCTATTAAATGATGTGCATTTGTTATTTTACGATGACGTATGTCAAATCCGTGATAGGCAACTGTTTTTTTTTAAATTACATAGTATACATTTTGTTTTTGATTCGGATAGAGAATTTAATTCTGAATCCGACCATCTACTCAAAAAGTAGGCATACATTTTCGAGAAAAATCAGTTCAAAGTTTATTCAAATCATAGCAAACTGTCTACTTAACATAACAAAAAACGATCAAATCTTAAATACTATACTAGGTATAACTGTCAATGGAAATGTATTAAAAATTAGTTTTTAATAAAAATAAAAACAAATAATAAACGTTGACATAAAAAAATTAGACTCTAATTTCAATCAAGCAGTTACAAATAGAGGACAACTGTGTTTAAAATGTGAATACCTTAAAGCCTAATTTTTTATGTCGACGTTTATTATTTGTTTTTATTTTTATTAAAAATTAATTTTTAATACATTTCCATTTATAGTTACAGTATAATTTTTAAGGTTTGATCCTTTTTTGTTATGTTAAATAGATTGTTTGCTATGATTTGAATAAACTTTGAACTGATTTTTCTCGATAAATTTCTTATGAAAGCAAACTATTTTAATACACGGTTGTATTCAGAATTAAATTCTCTATCCGAATCAAAAACAAAATGTATACTATGGAATTTAAAAAAAAACCAGTTGCCTATCGCGGAATTGACATGCGTCATCGTAGAGATAACAAATGCACATCATTTAATAGAGAATTTGTCGCCGTTTCCAAAAATATAAAGTTTGTTGGGGTTATTTTCAATAATTAAAAAGTTATAGGGGTGCGACAGTTAAACTGAATCACCCAGTATAGTAAATGAGATTTCTTAAAAAAATTGTAAATTTGTGCAATGGGTTAGTTAAACAACGGTTTAGTATTATAGAGTAAATCATTAATAGACGTCATTTTATACTTCAAATTTCCATTCGCTTGTATTAATACATAAATATAAAAATGCCTGTCTGTTGAATACTTCACTAAATATTACTTACCTGATAATATTAATTTAATTGCGATTCTAATAAAGGTTCGCCAAAACGCTGTGTTGAATAGAATTTAATAAGCAACTGTACGCTTAAATCAATTATTGCTGTGTAAGAAATATTTATGTGCGTATCAATTTTCGGCTGTAGGGAAATAAATCACATTTTAACAAATAAATGTAAAAGATACAGCTTTTCTCCCGAAATAGGCTCTTAATATCTGGCAGGAAATTTAAAGGATTTACATTTTCCGTTGCCTTTATTAGATGTGCATTATAGTTTCTTCGGTAAATTTATTTAAAATTGAATAAAGCAAATTTCTTCTTCGTCTTCTTTATTCTTCTATTTTTGGCCATGACCTGTTTTTTCTTCGGTGTTGTCCTCATATTGGAGTTGGGTTGTCACTCCATTTTTTCTAGACCGTCCTGCGCTTCGTCTGCCGTTGGGAGATTTATCGCTCTCAATTTTGACCAAAGTAAATTAGCAAATTAAATGAAACGCTACGATTATAAAGTGTAAAACACCATGATATTACTTATTTCTTCTTCTTCTTCTTTCTCTGGTGTAGATCCATGGTCTGTTGCTTTAACTGGGCTTTCTTAAGAAGCATATACGATGCAGCATTATTTGTGAAATACACCATCGTTTTCTTGGTCTTCTTGTGTTTCTTTGACCTGTAGGAATCTTGTCTCTTGCTATCTTTTTTAGCAACTGTCCACATGCGATCAATATAGTTGGTTATTTCACATAGTACTCCTTCTTCCACCCAATCGCAGATTGGCGTAATTGTCAGTGTTGTTATGTTTTCACTGCGTTCCCCATCTCTTATTGTTTTATTAGATATTTTTCTTGTTTCTCATTTTTGTGTTTGAATTGTTCTCCTGTTTAAACAGGCTCTCGTTTATCTTTGTTTTTGTTTCGAGGAATTGATACTTATTTCTTCATAACATTAAAGCAAACCGATATTCTGTGAGCCTTTTCTATAATATTACTCTGCTGGTGGTACTGGTTTCTATGTAGTATGCATTAGTTGTTATTTATTTCACGATCCACTTTCAGCTTGCAACTAAAAAGGTGTTTTGATATTGCTATTGATTTTGTGTTGTGTTTTTAAGTCGAAAATATAGCCCTGTGGGTTGTCTCTATCATGCTTAAGGCTCCGACATTTGACTTAACCCCTATTCTCCGGAATTAAGAAATATTTATCAAAATGTTTTGAAATTCAATCAGTTGTTTAAAAATGGCCATAGATACATGAAAAATCACTTTTTATTAAATTACAGGACGAAGGTCCTGACTTAGGAGCTGTCGTTATATGACGACGCTAGGGAAATATGAGTACAAATAATAATAATCTTGGTATGTTTTATAATTTCAGATTTATTTGTGAAAGTATATTACAATGTAAATTAAATTTGAGACATATAAACTATAAACTTATAAACTATGATAAGGTTGAAAGCAAGGTATACATAATCCTACATTGCATTTCGAACATTCAGTTCTAATTGTAGATTTGCAGTTACTTCCAGCACAACGTCTCTGCTTATTGTTTCCTGTTTTTTTGACAAAATGTCCAATTTTGTCCAAACGAGCTATAGTAGCACCAGATGGATTTTTCGGTTTCCTTCCAGCTGCTTTTGGAGGATTTGTATGTTGCAACAGGTATGACATTGCCAAATCTCGACGAAAACTATGTTGAGACATTTTTGTAGAATTTGTTTGTGATCGCGCTAGCAACCAAGCGTTTTGTACAGAAACGTCTAACATCCATGTAAATAGTGACCACCACCATTTCTTTCCACGAATGGATATGCGATAACCATTTACATTTTGATCCATTCTGTCAATACCACCCATATTTTGATTATAATTTTGAATGGAATGCGGAATACTTACAAAAATGTGCTTCAGGTCACTCTTACTCCATCGCTTGACGCTTCCTTCAGGATCAGCTGCAAAACTTGAAGAAGCAACTGTTACTACTGCATTATCTTTTCACCGAGTTACAAAAAAATTGTTTCCGTCAAATTTTGCAGTCGCAATTTCTGTATGGCCTCTATTTTTCTTTTCAAATTCTTTTGCGTTCAAAAGGCAGCTGTTGTTTCCCAAGAGGTTGGCTCTTATTGTACCGGTGCAATTATATACACGATCTTTTAGTTCCGATAGTAGAGGAAACGTGGTAAACAAATTATCGCAATAGATATGGTACGGATATTCTGACATACTTATAGGATATTGGTCTAGCAAGTAAAGCACTGTAGATGAACATTTACCAAATTTACTCTCCATTATTTCATTTCCTTGATAAGTTTTTCCTTGGTAAGGATCAAAGGCGATTAGATAACCAGATGGTGAATTTTGACACCAATCCTTGTATCCAAATCGTATTGGTTTATTTCTAATCGCTTGCTTACATCCGTGCCTACCGAAGTATTCCACCATTGCCTCATCATGCGATATTGCTGAGGTGGGTGTATAATTTTCCATACATTTTTTTTTGAATATATGAAATTAATGGTCGTAATTTGGAAAACTTATCGAGCTTGTCTAAGTTTAAATTTAATTTAAAATGAAGTGATTTCATGATATTATCAAATCTATCCCTCCGAATAGATTCATATATCGCAATGTTGCGCAAATCACTACATGTACTCCAATACATTGCTTTTCCTGGCAATGGAATGTACCCAGAAACAATTAAAATGGCAAAAAATACTCGCAGTTCCTCTTTGGTTAATTTTATATCTGGCCAGTTTTTTGATAAGCAATATTCGGAACTGGCAGGAATAATTAATTCGATAAAAGTATGACTTCATCAATATTTTCTTCTGCCATAAGATGAAATTGACTAGGTTGTATATGTATAGTTTTACCGCCACTGCTCCATATAATTTGATCTTTTTTTGATTTTTTGGTGATCTTTGGTATTTTGTTTAGGTTGGAAATAGTTGAAACTTCTTTTCTGGTCTGTTTTTTCTCTGCCGGTGCCATTAGTTGATTTCTGGATAAACAGTTTATATTCGTCCCTTCTTCTTCCGAATCTTCGTCTGTTAGCTCATTAACTGCAGGTGGTTCAATAAAAATATCTTGGTCACTATCATCATTTTCTAACAAATCCATCATTTCGGCTACACTCAAAAATCTAAAGACAAATAGGGTATGTTAGTACATGCATTCTCCTAGCGTCGTCATATGACGACAATCAAATTTATAGCGAAATAACTCCCTTATAAATGTTATTATAAATAATTACATTTTATATAAAAAACACTTGACTATTATATATTCAAAATATGTAAACAAATAAAATATTTTTACCGTAATTATATTATTTAGTACTTACTTTTTTGACGACGTCATGGTTTTCGTGTTCTCTCGTAAATTGGTCACTTTTAACAATTAAATATGTTCGAAGTCTGCAACTTACTGCGATGCAATGGCTACATTTATGAAAACAATTGTTTACCTGAGTAATTAAACTTAAGCTGACAGGTTTAAAATCATCAGGTACCTGACAATACACCGTTATTACAGGACAGGTAAACGTCGTCATTTGACGACGCTAGGAGAATAAGGGTTAATAAATGAACATGTTTAAAAGTGGAAGCTTAACGAGCTTTCTTGTATTGCTTTATTATTAGATACTTCCTGGCAAATTTTTTAGTTTTTTTGGTATTCATATAGAGTTCTTACAATAGATGTTTTCTATAAATTGTATTAATTGCAGCGTCGCTTTTGTAGCAATATAACATCATTATTCAATTAGTGTAATCAATAATTTAATAAAAACCGTATTAACTTATCTATCATAAGGTATAAAAAAATATTTAGTAACAAAAATGCTGAATTTTAAATTCATACAGTTTCAAATACCGGGTTTAGAAGACGTCAAAATTCAATGGAACGTAGGCGCCCTGGGCACTGGAAACTTATATCTTACGATTTTAGCCCTCTGTTTCGATGATTTGCGCCACACGTTATCAAAAAGACCTCTAGTTATATTTAAAACATGACATAACGATTTTTTACTTTTACAATTTTGAAATTGCCATATAAATGGTTGTAATACGTTACAAACCTCCTCAAAATAAAATGTTTTATGTCAAACGTAGGCCAAGAACGAAGTGTATAGGTTTTTAAGTGGAGCAATATATATTTTTTTGAATGTATCCCGTCCGGACTGTATGAATTTGTGGCATTTTTCGAGGTTATAAAGATTTATATCGTAAAAACGCTGAAATTCAGTATTTCTTACATCTCGCAGCATTCATCCCTATCCTTTTACCTACCTTGTTAGTATAAAATACTTGAATGTATAAAAATTTTTTGGAAAGTTTCATATTAAATTAAAGTTTCATTCGTACCTATACCGGGTATAAGCGAAATTAGGCTCACCTTCTTTTTTTTTAGTTTTTAATTTAAACAAGCACAATTTTACACATGTAATTTGAATATGTGCATTAAACTTGATTATGTGTACACCTTTACATTATTACCGGTTTCGCAACAAATGGTCGTAATTTTGTTATTTCAAAAGAGACACCTCATATGTGTATTTTCAGGTCAAAAAATGTCTAAATATGTCCTTGTAAACTTTAATTGACATTCATCCTATTTTAAAGGTACCAAAGTAGGTTTTTTGACTAAGTTTTTTTTAATGGAACGATAACAGCTTATGCGGTTATTTAAATTCAATGTTTTCTCATAAATCCACCAATGGGAATACACATTTAGCAGTGAAAGAGACTAATTCATGATCACGATGTAAGATTTTGATCACGATAGGTTTTCAACCAAACTGGCCATTACCCTGGTAATATAAAATGTCCGAGAAATTAAAAAGTACTAAAAAAAGTTTAAATTTTGATGCACACTCCTTTCAAACAATAATTATAAAGTGTTGTTGCTTTATTTAGTTTTTTATTATATTGTAAGACGAATATACCCCAAAAGATTTGAAAAAATAGATATGCTTAGGGGAAAGTCGGGTAATATCGGACAGCGGGTAATATCGGACAAGCGGTTTTTCGGGCACGCCATGCACAGAGGCACCTATCGCGATATTGGCTGTTGACAGCAACTAGTAGAAGGAAAACGCACACTACATTAGAATGCGTCGTTTCCGTGTGTCAAAGCAATAGAGTTTTTTCTGTTTAGAGAGTGTTTTTTCGTAGACGAAGCTAAGTTTGGAGTGCTGATCCTGCTTAAACGTATCAGTACAATCACTTTCTAAGCGTATTGGTAGCAACAAGAAATACTTTTTTAAATGTTTTACGCTTAAATCTGATCAGGCCTGGACAGTAATAAAAACTTGTTTGGATAACCAAAAATATGTAATTTTCTAAACATTAAATCATGTCCGATATAACCCTCCAACTTTTTGAATGGGCAAAAAGTAAGGTCTTTTTCGATTGCCTAAAAATGGTAAAAAATTTCCCCCTAGGGGTAATTGCTTTTATGGGTGTTTGTACAACATATCTAATTATGCTTTGATGCGTAGTATGGTCAAATTGAGCCTTTAACAAATTCACAAATAGTAAAAAAGCTTAACCGTCCGATATAACCCGACCTTCCCCTAAGAATATGATTAAAGAAACAATAAAAGATATGAAAGAAACAAAATATCTCGAGAGCGACGAGTATACGTCGGAGGATTCGAAACGAAAAAGAGAACAGGACATAAAAGACATATCAAAATGGAGTAAAAAGATAAACACTTCAAAAAGAGAAAAAAGAGAAAGCAGGTAACAGGGATACGCTTACGAACATTATCAAGGAAATAATGAGAGATATAAAAGAAATAAAACTTGACCAGAGGTCATATCAAGAGGAACTGAAGGAACTGTAACAGAAAAATGAATTGCTGAAAAATGGAAAAAAGATAATAAAAGAGAAGATGAAATCCGTAGAAGATAGAGTTAGAAGACTGGAAAGAGATAGAACCAAAAATAAGATCGTTGTGACAGGCTTGGAGATAAACGCCATACAGATAGGAACAAAAGCATGTAAGTTAGAACTAGACAAACCACTAGAAAAAGAAAAGGTACCTAATAAAAAACAAGTATAAGCTAAAACTACTCCAAGAAATAATATATATGTAAACAACAAAATGACAAAGGAGAAACTGGAAATTCAAAAGAAGCTAAAACAAATTGCGGAAGAAGAGAGACGGAAAGGAAGAACAACAAAAATAGGATACTAAAAGATCACAATTGATGGAAGAGAATGGAGATGGGACAGCGAGCAGAAAAAGTTGATAGAAAATAAAAAAACAACAAACCACCAACCTTCAGAAAACTGATGGTAAAGAATAACAGAAATATTAGGACAACGATACAGGCAAAGAGAAAGGACACGGCAATAAAATAAATTTAAAAAAGTAAGAAATAAGAAAAGTTAACAAGAGGACATCGGAAATGACACAATCAATGAAAAAGGACATGCGAAAGGAAATAAAAAGAAAAGAGCAAAACCCAAAAACAACTCAACTCCAGGAAAAAAAAGAATGTGGCACAAGGGCGTATCCAGCCCTCAATCTTAGGGGGGGAATTAAAGGTTTCAGTGGGCCCTTGCCAATTGGCCTCCGCTGTTTTTTTTTTCCTTTTACCTGTAATCAGCAATTGATAATTGTTTCGCTTTGCCCCTTAATAATTAATTGTAATTATCAATCTTTCAAATAAAAACAGGCCAATGGCTAAAACTATACGGGAAGTGTATAATAATTAATAAATATGACTATTTTTGTAATTTACAGTTTTAATTTAGGCAATAATACATTGAACTACAACTAATTTTATTAAAACAAAAAGTACTTTATTTAATTGTAAGAGATAGTAAATAACTGGTTCGGCTTTTTAAAAATTATACAATAAAATTAAGTTTTTTACATTTGGCTCCAAATGTATTAATTATAATGTCTATGTTGACATCTATATCTCTATGAATATGCAATAAAGCTAATCCCGTTAAACGTTCTTGTGTCATAATAGATCGTAACCACCTTTTTAACCTTTTTTAAGCCGAAAAACTCCTTTCTGCCGAGGCAACGCTAACAGAAAGATTGCATAAAATTTGCAAAATGATTTTAAAAGTGGGGTATATTTCGGCGTTACATATTTCATAGTGTGTCCAATAGTTTGTTATGGAATATGCTATATATCTCAGTAAATATCTACTTTAGAGAAAAATGTTTTGAATAAAATTTGTTTGGTACTTAGTTTTCCACTATAAGACAAAATTTAATATTTTTTTTTTTTTCGAATAACAAGGGCGCAATAAAAAACAACAATTGAATTTTTTTTTTTAAATGACAAGATACTCATTTGATAAGAAAAAATCTGATTCCAAATCATCAGTTTGGATTCAGAGATAAACATAGCACACTAGATCAAGTACATCGGATCACTGATGTCATAGAGAAAGCGTTAGAAAACAAACAAGTCTGCTCAGCTATGTTTTTAGATGTGACCCAGGCTTTCGATAAGGTCTGGCACAAAGGGCTTGTGTACAAATTAAATAAATTGCTACCGCAACAATATGCCAAATTACTGAAATCATACATTTCCAATCGATTATTTAGAATAAAACAAGAAGATGAGTATTCGGAGTTAAAGGATATCAGAGCTGGAGTACCGCAGGGCAGCGTCCTTGGGCCGATCCCCTATTTGCTCTATACAGCTGATCTGCCAGAATTAAAAACTGTAACTATTGCCACGTTCGCAGATGACACTGCAATCCTAGCAGTTGATAAGGACATAGAATCCACGACACATAAACTTCAGCTAGCCAGTGACCAGATATTCAATTGGACCAGGGAATGGAAGATAAAATTAAACGAGGTAAAATCAACTCACATTAATTTTACGAACAAAAACATAAGGAATCCGTTGCCCATCACAATAAATGGTAATACTGTTCCTTACGAAAACACTGCAAAATATTTAGGAATAACACTAGACGCTAAACTAAGATGGAAGGAACACGTAAAAAAGAAAAGAACTGAGTTGGGTCTAAAATATAGGAAATTATATTGGTTGTTGGGGCGCAATTCCCAATTGTCAATATACAACAAAATATTAATATATAATCAGATCTTAAAACCAGTTTGGGCGTATGGCATACAACTATGGGGGTGTGCTAAACAGTGTCATATAAGTACAATACAAACATTTCAAAATAAAGTGCTGCGTAACATCGTCAATGCACCATGGTACGTACGCAACTGTGACATTCATCGCGATCTAGGTATCAAGGATGTGGCCAGCGAAATTAGAAGATATGCAGCTAAACATGAGGCGAGACTAAATCAGCACGTTAACATCGAGGCAATCCAACTTCTCGATGTAAATGACCTGAACAGAAGACTGAAGAGAACAAAGCCGCATGAGTTAGTTTAAGTGTTCAAAAAGCAGAGTACAGTGCGAAAAGTATAGTGCCGTGTGCAAATTAGCAGAAACTCGAGGACACCAATGGGTGAACTCTAGAATTTAAGTTTTTAGTTCTAAGATCTGAGAAATAAATTAATGGTTGGTCTCTTACAGACCAGTTTTAATATTTAAGGACGCCACAAGCGTAGTTTAAAAAAAAAAAAAAAAAAAATAAAATACTCATTTGATAGAGTTTTTTTTTCTTTTCAATGATGCGGTAACCTTAAAAATAAAGTTTATGCTAAGAGGCCGGAGAATATCGAAAATTTAAAAGATCGTATTAGGGAAGAGATGAGGTCTATTACACCTGAAATGGTTGGGAATGTTATAAACGGGTTTAAAAACCGAGTTTATCATTGCCAAGCTGTAAATGGTTCACAGTTTGAACACTTATTTTTTTTTTTTTTTTTTTTTTCTTAAACTACGCTTGTGGCTTATTTCGTCAAAAACATTTAATCTTATGATGTTTTTGTTAGAAATGACTACTAAACAATTAAAATAATTTAGGAGTATTTTTTTGCGTTTTTCTCAAAAAGTTGCTTAAGTAAGGGTACTAAAGTTTTGCATTATTGAAAAAAGAAAAACAATTCTCTATCAAATGAGTATAATATAGGGGTATCTTGTCATTTAAAAAAAAAAACGATTGTTTTTCATTGCGCTTTTGTTATTCGAAAAAAAAAAAGTTATTTTGTCTTATGGTGGAAAACTAAGTACCAAACAACTTTTATTCAAAACATTTTTTCCTAAAGTAGATATTTACTGAGATATATAGCATTTACTCCATACCTTTTGGACACACTGTATGATTCAAAAGCACTGGCAGGTACATTTTCGTTTAACTGAAATTTCTTTTGCCATTCTAATGTCCAAAAATCGGTTTCAGATTTAAGCTTTAATTTTATTAGGTCGTCGTTTTTAAATACTTTACTTAAATAAGTGACCATTGCATTTATAAATTCATTTACATCTTCTCTAGACTTAGATCTAAACTAAGGCGGGAACGCAGGAAATAAGATATTTGTATAACTTAATTTTTTAAAATATCTTAGTCTTAGGGAGGGGTAATTACCCCATTTACCCCCCCTGGATCCACCACTGTGTGGCATTACACCCGTGAGGGTAAACAAAGGCTTCCCTCTACACTGAAAGGTAGAAGAGGACCGTATAAGTAAGTAAGGTCAGTGCTTCTTAAGTTTTTTGTACTTACGCCCCCCTTTTCTATATCAAATTTTATTGCGCCCCCTTTTCCATAGCAATTTTTATTAGTTTTGTCCTACCAGCACCCTTTATTTGTTTTTAATTTTTAACCGTGCTTTGACTGAGTTCATTATTTTTAAAATATGTTTTTTTGTTAGTACTTTTTCTTGCTAATGTAACTTTAAAAATACGTTGAAGATCGAAACACTACTTATTAGGCTCATTAAGAACCTATCATATGTACGACTTCTGTCATTTTTAGAATATATTTTATGTAATTATTTTATTTGTTTCAATAAAAATCTTTTTCTCCGATTCCCACTTTCTTCGCGACCCGCTATTAGATATTTCGCTCCCCTCCTAGAAAGTGTTCCCCACAGGTTGAGAATCACTTGTGTGTAGGTTGTGATTCTAACTGATGGTGCTTGAATATACATAATTTGGGTTGCCATAAGCAAAAATATTTTCTTTTAATCCAACAAATAATTTTTGTTTGACATAAAATGTGTAAATATATAAAATTAGTCTCTAATCAGAGTAAAACGGAAGTGGTTTCAAATTTCACCAGAACTAATTCTACTAGTAATTAATTGTACCGATTATCATACCTCGTTAATAGTGAATGAAACCTTATTGCAGGATGTTTACCGGAAGTAGTTAATAATTAGATTCTCTCGAAACCGTTAAATTATTGCCCAGATTGTACACACTATTTTACTATAGCATGCAGTTATTCACAAAAAAAAGTAGGTAGATAATATTTTATTTCACTTAAACTATAATTAAAATCAAAAATTACACCAAAAATAAACTACAGTTTATAACCAACTTTGGTTAAATTTATTTTCTTTATTTAACTCACTCGTTTCAACTTAAACATTGTCTACTTTATATAAAAAGATTGGATTAAACCGTTAGTTTAAAAATTAATTTTTTTAAACAAAGGCAGTAGTGATACTAAAAAGTTTCATAGCTTACTAGATAATGAGATTTGTCGGCAGTTTTTTTACCATAATATAATACAATTATTGTTACTAAGTGTAGGGGTAAGTATATCACAAATTAATTGTAAAACTGAAATAAAATTATGTGCCTATAAAATAAACATTCGTAATTAAAACTTTAGGTTAGAAGCGATTTATTAAAAAAAAAGTTTTGAAAATAAACAAACTTGTTCTCATTACGTCAAAAACATTCTGAAACACTTACAAGTACAACTTTTTAATTATGATGTGGAGGGTGAAGCACCCAGAATTGTGCTAATTTACTTCAACAGTAAGAGACTTTTAAAGTTTTGCAAAATTTGAAAAATCAAATGTGACACAAGTTTACAGGATATCAGAACAATTTCTTAAAACTAACAATTCATTTTTTTCTTTGACTATTATAATACTTATCTATATCTATAAAAACAAAAATCGTGTAAAACACTCGTTAAAATATTTAAAAAATGTTAATGGTGCATTACTTTGTGCCCATGCGCTTAAAATATTCGTCTTATTAAACTAATTGGGTTAAAATTAATACTAGATTAATATTAGCGCTATTTTATAATTATTGCATTCATCCTGTAGTTGCGTTATCTTGATGCTGGGGATTGTCTGTAACACTGTCGTTATTTGAAGAGCTCGCAGGCTTAGTGGTTGTTGTGGATGATGGACGACCATATAGATAACTTGTGCCACGATAGTAACCATTATCATAATAATCTCTTGGTCTATTGGCACCGCTTGAGAATCTGTAACAATAGTACATTACAATTAACACACATTACGCAACAATCAATAGACAAGGTAAAGAGAATGAAAAATAAAAAATCGCCTATGGAAAACGAAGTGTTCAATGAACCACTCAAATATGGTAGTGAGTTTGCAGTAAAGCTGAAATACAAATGAAATAAATACAAAAATTATCCCGTCTAATAGAAAAACCAGCATTTTACACCTATTCGTTCGCAGAAAATTATCCAGGGGGAGGAGGCAAAGCTTGGAAAGAATTGCAGTAAAATATTAACGAACTTTTAACGTGACCCTCTTTCATTTGGTCATTAATGAATGGAGTACTCGATTCCAGGGAGGGGCAAGTGCCCTGTTTGCCCTCCCCTGTGGACGCCCATGATCAGTCACTCTTAAAAAGACAAAAAATTTGTAGGGAAAAGATAAAATTATAACCTTCTTGTTTTTATTTATCAATTGTTTCAAAATTAACGCCGTCTACCTTCATAGCCTACTCGAAAATGTTGCCTCGCCCTAATAATTTACAATAAAATCGCGATATCTCGAAAAATATCGGTTTTAGGTATAAAACATGATTAATGTTTTTGATTTTCTATTTAAAATTTCAAAGTTTACGGTTGAACCGGAAATCGTATTGCAACCTCAGTATTTTCACTGAATCCGAAAAATACGATAACGCTTGGATACCAAATTTCATTGTAATATCTGCAATAGTAATTTGGATATTTGTCTGTTTCCCTACTTTTGCGCATCACTGCATTTATAAAAATAAGAGCTTAAATCAGATTGTATACTCAGAAACTATCGCGAAAGACATTATTAATTATATTTACTTTTAAGGGGCGACACACTAAACCCGTTGTGCAAATGTCTTTTAAAATAAATAATAGGCAATAATAAATGGTTCTAATAAATTAAAACAAAAGAGTCATGGATATATGTGAAACAATATACAGGGTGTCCCAAATTCGAGTAAATGCATGGGGATCTCGCTTATCTTAAGAGCTACGAGGTCGGTTAAATTAGGGCAAAGTTGCGAAATTAGGTGCTCATTAATAATCCAAAGAGAAATTGGAAATATCTCAAACGGTATCCGAGAAAATTAGGAAAAACTGGAAAATACGATTTTTGAAAATCGTCTATAACTCCTTTGGAGTATGAAATATTTTAAATGTGTTAAAATATTGCCCAAGCAACTTTTCAAGCCGAATCGAATAGTAGTCACAAATTTTTTCTAGATTGATTCGTTTTTGTTTTATGATAACCAACTTTATTTTTTCTTATGGGCGCAATTTTTGCTATTTACATAATCAAATAGAATTTATTTTTCTGAATCCATTGATGTATCACACATGGTATTTTACTTTTTCTTTCATTGTCAAATTTCAAAAAATACGTTTTAAACAATAACCATTATAAATCAGGTTGACCGGTCATTGTAGTTTATGTTGTTTCCATGACAACCGATCAACAAACTAAAAGTTTTGAAGGCCTGTTGGTCGTAAAAATGAACTTAAATAACGAAGAAAAACGCGATATGCTGCCCATAAGAAAAAACAAAGTTGGTTGTCTAAAACAAAAACGAATCGACCTAGGAAAAATTTGTGACCACCATCCGATTCGGCTTAAAAAGTTGCTTGGGCAACTTTTTCACACAGTTAAAATATTTCAAACTCCAAAGGACTTATAAACAATTTTCAAAAATGGACTTTCCAGTTTTTCCTAATTTTCTCGGATACCGTTTGAGATATTTCCAATTTCTCTTTAGATTATCAAAAAGCATCGAATTTAGCAACTTAGCCCTAATTTAACCGACCTCGTAGCTCTTAAGATAAGCGAGATCCCCATGCATTTACTCGAATTTGGGACACCCTGTATATATTTTATCTTTGACCTATATCTTGGAAACGGATTTAGATATTTGATTTCCGTTTGCACTGTTAGCTTCCTCCTATAAATTTGAGTCAATAATGTCAGATTTTGTTACTTCTTCAATAAACAAAATAACCACCTCGATAATGCGTTCTCCAAATTAGCATCACCCACCCTGTATATGACTATATTTCTTAAAATAATCAAACATGATCTTGCGCATGTAACAAAAAAAATTTGAAAAACAATTTTGCTTTTAAAATAAATTGTTTAATAATTATTGTAATTTGTACAATTTATGTTGTACAATAGGTTTACGTTAAATAAAAATCTTTAACGGACCTTATTGTTAAACAAACAAATGTGGGATAAGATGACAACGTAATTTTGCTATTTACAATGGTAAAATTGCCTGAGAAGTTTTACAACAATTATTACGTATAAATATCAAAATTAAACCACTCAGTTATTTAACATTAAGCTAATTAAATGTGCAATTAAGCAATTGCCAAAATATGAGAAAGAAAGTATAACTGTATGCTGTGAGTTTAATTTAAAATTTGTAATAGTTGTTCTTGGTTAATTATTAAACCGTTTATAATGAAATATTTTATCATTTGTTCAATTATGCACATCTTAGTTCACAAAAGCTTTATTTGATTTTGTAACTCACAAATTAAATACCAACATTTGTAAGAAGTTAAATATATTATATTAGAAAATCGAATTTTAATATCTATAGATATTTTAAACGATTATTTAATCGACAATTCTTAAAGATAAATAAACCAATTACGAAAAGCATCTTTTTTTCTTTCAAAATCAAAATTTCTTGTAGCAAATCAATCTTAACAAAAAAAAACAATTTAAAGTGTAGGTACGCATTTTTATGACTTATTGCCCTTATTGGTCACTTTGCTATTGACGCGTTTCCTTTGTTTTTGTTAGTTTGAAAGGTACACCCTATATTTTTTCACATCTTTAAATATACAGGGTGTCCCAGATTACATTTTCAGCATGAAGATCTAGCTTATTATAAGAGATAGAGGTTTGCTTAAAGTAGATGAATTATTCCTTAGTATGAGAGCAGCCAATATCAATTTTTAAAGTATAAAATTCCTTGTGCTTCAGATGTTATAGCAAAAAATATGAAAATGTCGAATTTCTTTTTTCTCTCGTAACTATTTTATCTTAATCGTTAGAAAAATTTTATTTGTACTTTCTTAAACTACTTTTTAATGGAGAATGTAACTGTTATTTTAGATTTTATTAAACACCAACCATTTTTGAGATATTATCCCTAATTTAATTTTTTCTTATGGGCCGCGAAGTTGTCTATGGGATAGTTACCTATATATACACATATATTATTCAGTAACCTCTTCTACCAGCGGTGTCGGGGTGATAGTGAAATGTGCTTTTTTCCCCTTTAAATGAGATATTACTTACTATATCTATTTTCTATTTTTATAAATAAGTCACAAAATCAAGAAAAATCGTATTTTACCCATCACTTATCAAGCTATCTATGAAAATGAAAACAAAAAACAACTAATTGTGGTGTGTTTTAAAAAAATCTAAAGTAACAGTTACATTCTCCATTAAAACGTACCTCAAAAAAGTACAAATAAAATAGTTCTAACGATTAAGACAAAAAAGTTATGAGAGAAAAAAGAAATTCGGAATTTTCATATTTTTTGCTATAACATCTGAAGCACAAGGAATTTTGTACTAAAAATCGATTGTGGCTCCTCTCAAACTAAGGAATAATTCATCTAATTTAAACAAACCTGTTTCTCTTATAATAAGCGAGATCATCATGCTGAAAATGTAATCTGGGACACCCTGTATAAGCACATCTGATTATTTAAATATTATTGACATTTATCCTAAATACTAATATTTCTCGAGGTATTGCTGTGTTGTTGTAAAATATAGGGTGCTTTATTTGAAAAAGTACTCTTTTATGTTTGAAAATCAGTAAAATATACCAATATACAAAAACCATGTCTAAACTACAATTGTTTAGAAGCCACTATAACAGTGCCTTTAAGAAACCTCTTTTATTTTATTTTAGGATTGTTAAATCGTTGAAAAATACACACGGTATTATATTTAACGTAATATTTACGTATTGGTACACAGAAACAAACACTTGGGATAGCTGATTTTTATTTGTAGGTTATGTAACTGATGATTTCTAAAATCTATTTTATTTATTTTTTTTATAATATGATTAGTAAATGAGTAAGGAAGCACAAACGCACTAGGTAGACACCCACCCTGTTTACAAAACGAAAAGCTTAAACCAGAACAATAGATTATGGATAGGAAAAAGGGTATGTAAATAAATAATATGAAGTTTCAATTTCAGGGTTGGTTAAGTTATTAAACAAAGATTTTATGCAACTCCAATATTCTAGATTAATTGAAAGCAAGCTTAACTTATCAAAAGGATTATATGTAGTAAATAATTATAAAAAGTTGAAAGGTTATAAAAATCTATTGCAGTGTTAAACATAAAGCAAAGGTATTTCGTCTATTGATTAAATATTAATTCATTTATGTATAACAATTGTAATTTTACGTTTAAAATCCATATAAATACGACTCGATATAATGTTACCAATATTTTCATAACTCTCTGTCACACTTCCGGACCTTTTTAGAGACACAGGAAATCAAGTCACGTCCTACTAATTCACTCATACATAATTACTTCTACAACGTGTTCGCACTACACTAAATTACTGATCCATTTTGGTGGTGCCGGCCAAAATTTAGGGAGCAATTATAAATTAAATGTTACAAAGTTAGTAAAGCCATGCCTAATACCCAAGTACAGGGAGCTTTTATTGGTGATATATGGTTTGCGGTGGAACTTTGGAATCCTGTAGCTTTATTTACAATTTTAAGGGCCCATTTCCGTTGTTTTACATATAATACTACCTCTATTAGATATAGGTTATTTAATATTTGTACATGGGTAGTTCATACAGCTTTGATCTTGAATAAAATAAAGCATTTTCGACTAACTGTTGGCCTTATTCAAAAGGACGGTATTATTTGTTTTACCATACATTTAACTTTGCCTTTAAGGGTCACAAAATTTTCCTGTTTATATCAAATACTATTAGACAACAAGCGGTATACCTCTGTGTACAACTAAAACAAAGAAGTAACCAGGCAAATGTGTCCAAAGTAGTATAACAACTGTAAATCAAACTAGATGGTGTGGTAATAATATATGTGCGTAAGTAAGAAATTTAATAATATCGTGCAAAAATTAACCTGACACAAATTCTAGATCGAATTTCTTAATCAGAAAATTATTATTTCAGGCTTTGTGAAATTGATCGTCAAAGTGACGTTAATTACGAGTCAATACCGTATAAATATGGAAGTAACAATAACTGTACTAATTTCCTAATAACCAATTCACAGCAGTCATAGCATTAGGTTTGTTTCAGCAGTACATTTTGTATTAATTCACGAACTGTCCATGAACCGGTTTATGCACATGCCTCAGTTATGAACTAATAAGTAAATGCATTAACCGCTGTCTGGACGCTTTAACGACACGCCTAACTGTAAATGACATTTGTTTTTGTTGGGTTCAAGAAATTTAAGCATTGCATTAGTAAACTTAAGAAAGCAGTAATAACACAGGAATGGGTTGGTGATGCATAAGTGCCAAAGGTCACGTTAGTTGTAAGAGCTTATGAAAGTAAAAATCTAGCAATGGTGCTTGCCTTCATTCACACACAACTAGTTCATGAATTTAGCCGATAGCTGCTGGAACAGCCGACTAAGCGTTTGATGAACTATAGAAACTGTGCTGAAACGCGATATCAATATTGCGCATACTTGTGATCGTTCATCGGATCATCGGAACAAACCTATTGTCACAAGAATTTTTTATCTCACACTTATTTTGTAAATATACATTTTGCAATTACATTTATACCCTGGCATTTGAGTTCTGCTCTTCATTATAGATTTAAACTTAAAAAACGCACCAAGGAATAACAATACGAGTTTCAAGACTCGTTTTTTTTTTTGTAACAATTGCAGTGTTTTTTATTCGCCTACTTACACACGCGCAACTGTCATAGTGACGATCGTCGTTGACAATAACGTTTATCTAAAACTATGTATATTGATTTAGTTGAATAATTTACATCGTTAAGCAACGTCTTCCAACTTTTGTCTTCTAGACCAGCGTTTTCCAAATTGGAATCCACGGAAACCTGCGGTTCTGCGAAATAATAAAAGGGGCTCCGTCAGAAAATGATGTAAACATTAATAAACTCACAATTTATTCTGATGAACGTTTAGTGAATTATCCATTGTAATTAATAATTTTGTCTTTTTAATTAATAACGAAAGAATCAAATTTAATTTAATTAACTAGTTTTTCAGTACAAAAATAAATTTAAAACGGCATTCGCCGATTCAACTAATCGAGTTGTGGTTTTACACCTGACGGGTAAGAAGTTATTCTAAATAAAATGAACAAATTTTATTTGAATATACAATATAGCTAATTATGTTCAGACATTTTTCTGTCCATGACATATAATTAAGCGCGAGCCCAAAGACTGCTAAGGAATAGAAATAAGAATATAAATGGACTTTTAAACTCATCACAAATATTTTACTTCTACCACTGAATAACCAAACAAAATAACCACGCCAAATTAGTTTTTATTCAAAGGTGAACTGTGTAAATTTACACATTACTACAAAAGAAGTATTTATAATCTGAAGTATCGAACTTTCCAAGAATTGGTGTGTTTTTTATCAACAATATTTCAATATTAATAAAGTTATAACCGGCATTATTTGTTCCGATTAGAAATAAGCGAAATATTTTTCGTTACCATTCTTTTAGCCTGTGCTGGGCATGTAAAAATATAATAGGGATACAGATCGTTTAAAAAAATAGAAAAGGGTACCATGGTTAAAACAAGAGAGACGCTGGTCTAGGGTCTAGGGCAGGGATGCACAGACCGTGGCCCTCCGTTGATTTGTTGGCTGCCCGTCTCATTATGTGGTATTTTAACAAGTTGCACGTATTTTTTTAAATGCCTAAAAAAAAAACTTAACAACTACATAACTAAGGTGGCTGGTATACAAGGTGTGGACAAAAAGTTCGTGCGCTGAGCTCGTATACCTATATGCAGAGCTAATTCTGGATTGTTATTGAAACAGCATATGGAAAGCCACGGCACAATTTTACTGTATAATTCACCAGGAGAGCTTGTGTTTCAAAAAAGTAGGGTTTGAACATGTTATGAAGGTTGTGATTTTAATAATTAATTTTATAAAATTAATTATCGACAATTTAAAAAGTTTCTTGATGAAATTCACAGCGAATATGGTGATTTAATTTTCTACACAGAAGTGAGGTGGCGAAGCCACGGTCAAGTATTAGGGCGGGTTTTAAATTGAATTGACGAAAACGAAATTTTCGTCACCGAAAAGAAAGCAAAACCTTCCCCGAAATAACATGTTCGGCCTGGTTATGTGACTTAGATTTTCTGGTTGACATAACTAGTCATTTAAATACGTTAAATACGCGACTTAAAGGCAAAAATCAATTGATTTTACATCTTTACGCCCACATTTTGTCTTTTCGGTGCAAGTTTAATTTATTAAAGTCAGGTAACTACGTTCATTTTCCAAATTACAAAAAATATTCTGAAAAATTCAATACCTACCAACCATATGTATGTAGAAAAAAATTGATAATTTGATAACGGCCTTCAAGGATCGATTTTCTTATTTTAAAAAAGTAAAACCATTGGTAGATTTGTTTAGCAACGCTGAAACCCTTTATCAATTTTGCCTAAAATTGCACCTGAATTATTACATCTTGAACTCATTGATATACATACTAAACGATGAGCATCTGCGATTTAAATTTAATTAATGCAGTTTATTAAACTTTTATTGCTGCCTGGATAAAAACAACTTTTAATCGCTGCTAGAAAATGCATTAGAATACGCGAGCCTCTGGATCAACATACATCTGCGAACAAACTTTTTTGCTCATTAATATTAATAAATCGAAAAATAGGAACCGTTTTACTAATGGAACCAATTTTGCGTTTGGCCACTACAGATGTCAAACCTAATCTAAAAAATTCTTATTTCCATGCAATGTCACACAACGAATGAAAAATATTTAGTTTAATTTTTTTTTGTAACATACGATTAATAAATAATATATGATACATAACCTTCTTGATTTTTTTGGCGGCCCTCCCATAAGTCACAGTGAATCTGTAGCCCCTGGTATTAATAAGTCTGCGCATACCTCGTCTAGGGCAATACCTTCCGCTCTATCAATGCAAGAATGTTCGTCTGTAAATATTTTTTTAAATTATGATATTTTTTTAAATTTCATATTTATACTTTAGCAAGTATTGCGTTTCGACAAGGGTTCTTTTGAAAAAAAAAAAACTTATTTATGTTGCCCTTACTAGTTTTCCCCGTACTGAAAACTTTAAATGTGTTACCGAATCGTTTATTGCAGCTTGGCTGTAACGGTAATGGAATTGTTTAAATTTTATTGCTGTTAAATCCGTTGCATGTGTATAAAGCAAAGATTTGCTAATTTTAATTTCAGTACAGATATGTTTAGAGGTTGTGTTGGTAGTGCACCTCGTAAAACCTTTTAATAATGCATTGTACAGAAATACCAGTGATTAACTATCTGCAGCTGAATAATTCCGAATTGTTTTAGAATCAGATAAGAGTAAATTTGAAGCCATTTAAAACACCGCTTTTGTTGTTTATTACGACTGTAGAACAGGTCATGGTCAATAAATGTATTGTTAATTACTTTCCCTGTATTTCAAATCCATAATTACTTGTCCTATATCGTACGGCAACAAAACATGCTATTTAGCGTTTATAAACTTGTAAATACCATGCGGGAAAATGTATTGTGATACCATAAAAAAATTGTAGCTCGTAAAATTTTTGAAATATTCATGTCAAACGATTTTTAAGTGAAAACTGTTTAAAATTCGTTTTAACCGATGTTATTTGCATTTATTTTTTTACTACGCAGAACAGCGTCAAATCACCATAGATTGATCTTGATATTATATGTAAATACAGAGTGAAAGTTAAAGTGAAAGTTACTACAGTAGTACAAAATAATATAACAATGACGTTTCGTACCGTGTCTTCTTCATGAAAATATTGCGACTGTTTTATAAATACCCTTAGACATGCGCAATAAATATTTATATCAACGTTGTCGAAGTTTTTTATGCTTCTTTTACCACTTAATTCTGCCCACCATACTTAATATAAGATGAAGAAAGAGATAATAATAATAGATAAAGGTTAAGTTAAATTGGCAAAATATTTTATTTTACTTTATGTTTTTTGAGTTTTTGATGTATTCGTCGTAGCAATTGTTTTTTTTTTTATAGTAGATAATATAACAGCCAATATCAATTGTCCTATATAGACATATATAAGTATTCTGCACTAGACAGCATTTGTTTTTCTCATTTTAATAAAATATAACTGCGAACAAAATTTAACATGAACCTTCTTTAACACAAAATAGAACAAAAAATAGAACACGAGGTATTTTAAAAATAACCAATATGTTTCAATGTTAAAGGATAAGCAGCTTTCGTTCTGTTTATAAAACAAATGGTGATCTCATGGTCTACCCATCAAAAAAACTAATATGTATGTGTGATAAAAAAAATGCAATAGATATACCGGTGTAACTGAAATCAGGATCACCCCCCTATTTTTCTTTAGTTTTGAACTTAGACAAATGAAGTTTTAGACATGTGATATGTGCAAAAAACTGGATTAGTTGAACATAGGTACACTTTTGTTTCACTTCCGGTTTCGCCGGAAATTACCCCAACTTATTTATTTTAAATGGAACACCCTGTATATTTTTACATTTTTGGAAAGAGGAAACGATTTTGGATACAATTGCATCATTTTGGTTAATTTTTATAACCTCAAATAATTTTTGGACGAAAATTAAATTTTTTATTAAGTGTGCCGTGACCCTCATAAATTAAATTTTATTATGTCAACAAGTGTCCATAAAACGGTTTTGTAAAAAAACACAAAAAAAAGCATTTGTTTTGTTGCCATTTGGCATAGTCAACTATGATTATTAGGATATCTTACCAAAATCTTCCAATAATTTAAAATTTTAATGCATGTTCCTAATAAAAATACCAAGTTATTGGTATTGTTGAATTCGCCAGAAAATACTTCATTTAAATAACCGCATAAGTCACCATCGTTCTATTTAAAAAAAATGACTTTGTCAAAAAACCAATTTCGCAACCTTTAAGGTCTATTTAAGCAGCCCAAATGTTAATTAAACTTTACAAAACCATTTTTCGGACACTTGTTGACATAATAAAATTTAATTTATGCGGGTCACGGCACACTTACTAAAAAATTTAATTTTTGTCAAAAAATTATTTGAGGTTATAAAAATTAACCAAAATGGTGCAATTGTATCCAAAATCGCTTCCTCTTTCCAAAAATGTAAGAATATACAGGGTGTTCCATTTAAAATAACAAACTTATGGCCATTTCCGGCGAAACCGGAAGTGAAACAAAAGTGTACCTATGTTCAAATAATCCAGTTTTTTGCACATATTACATGTCTATAATTTCATTAAAGGGGGTGAGCCTGATTTCAGTTACACCCGGTATTGTTGAAAAACAAAATAATGCTATATGTACAGCGTCATTTCAGTAGTCTATAACAAAGGGAGAAGTTTTTTATTATCGGTCTCTCAGTTTTTTTTTATGATATATACTAGATTTTAGAAATTTTTCGAGAGATTAACAAAAAATGTGGCAAAAAGTTCAATATTATGACAAATATAAAAGTTGACATTAAAGCTCAAAATTTGTGTTTTTATAGTAATTTTAATAATATTCTTAGAGACTGCAAAAAAATAAAAAATAAAATCGCCAACATCTAGTGTCATGAAATTTCGCTTTTTAATCTTAAAATTAGTTTTACACCATTAACCTACTTTTATTTAGATTTTTTTTGAGAAATCCGTAATAAAAAAATTTTTACTCGTTGCAGACCTTTTAAATGACTATAACCTCCAGTAAGTATTTAATTCGGCCCTTAAAAAAAAAGCAAAAGTATATTGATGCAAAAGTTAAAATAAAGGCGGTTAAAAATATTAAATAAAAAATGGGGTGTTGTATTTGAAATATAATAGTTGCTATTAGTTCCAGAGAGGTGGCTCACCCTGTACCTATATTTGAAAATATTTTTATCGTGTTCGGAGGAAAAAACTGTATGAAATAGCGTTTGAATCAACTTTCTATCGACCGATCCCACACCAATGACTCACCCTGTATAACGTTAATTAATTATTTCCCAAAAGATATTAATATTACTACAGATTAAGTTCTACTTAACTGCAACTTTTTCTTGATTTAATAGATCTCTGTTTCGAATATTAATCGTGATCTCTATACAGGCCCAAGTTGAGTGTTAGGTACATGAAACAATTTTTGTATGTGTTTTTATAATGTAAAAATGATTTTTTTTTGTGTGATACACTTCACTGTAGTAAAGAAACTACTACTTTTCGATAATAAATCATGCCCTAAACGTATCTAACTGGGTCAGAAGTTCACAGTTAGATAGCAATAAATAAGTGCGATAATAGATTTAAAGACGGTACTAAGGTTGGCTATGCAATAAAACTTTTTTAAAAGCAGCAATCCTCCGAGGACTAGGTACATGCAAGCGCTGACGCGTATTGCACACTAAATCCTGTGACCACATTAAATTTTTATGATCGGCCAACCACCAAGCAATTTATTACATCTCCTTCATCTATTACTGTTGTAGCTTGGCTCAGCTCGGCCACTTATGGCTCGATTTGTTCTTACGGCCTGTCTTAAATCAGAAATTTAGTGCACCAGACTTCTCTTGTATTTTAAAGTAGGTACGTAAGGGATTTAAATGTTTGATCTACAAAAATTTCATTCATATTCCTAAAAATAAACCACCTGTGTTTGACTTGTCTTTTGTACTTTTTACAGTTTAGAACCTTTTTAAGAAATACCTTTGTACCAAATTTTTTTACAAAAAATACACCACAGCACAAAATATACAGAGTGTATCAAAAGTCTCTTTATATTTTTCTAAAGTAGGATAGTATAAGTAAATTGGTATTAAATACAGAGAATATGTGCATCGGTAGAACTATAGACGACCTGAGTTAAAACGACAACAGGATAAAAAGTTGTACAAAATTTAAATACCTAGGTACCCTTTTTTTTTAACAACAAAGAAAACGTTGTCAGAGTCGTAGGAAATAAAGTAGAAATGGGAAAATACGCTACACAAGCTGTCCATGAAGTTTTCTGGACAAAAATATTAACGAGGAAAGAACAAAACATATTTTTTAAGGCGTTATAGTTAAGAGTACCTAATAAGTAATGGTCGTGTGGTAGTGATAGTAAAATGTGGCCAATGACCCAAAAAGAAGAGACAAGGTGAGATCTGTGGAGCTAGATTTCATGAGATAGATTGAAAACTGAAGCAATTTGGCAAAAAATGGATGTAACATCAATAAGAACCAAAATTAAAAATAAGTTTTAAAGTGGTACGGACATGTTCAAAGGATAAACAATGAGAGATGACCAAAATAGTACTAATGATTCGCCTTAAGGCTAGAGGAGAAGAGGTCGACTAGCTTTTAAGTAGAGGATAAGGACTAGAGGAAAGAGATTGGACCGATCAAGACCCATGGTGAATGAAAACGATAAATTCTTGAAAGGAGAGAACATTGATGAAGAAAAGAGTGGTATTAAAAATAGTTAAATTTATCTTGATATATTTGAACTGAAATTGAGCCAAACAATTAATGAATATAATACAACTGCCTCAGCAACTAAGATAAAAGTGATGGTCTTCATAAGGAGACGCTCAAATCAGAACCGAAAATAATACCGTACGACTAAACTATAGAATAGAACAAGTCAATCTTTCAAATATCTAGGCTGTCAAATATCATTGTGGTAGGAGGGAAAAAATTAAAACAAAGAAGAAAAGTTTATCTATGCACGTATCAAGGGAATGATCAGACGACAATTAAAGAACAAAGATAGCCAAATCACAGAAGTAGTTCTTTAAAACAGTGTCAATACCGACTATAACCCACAGCAGCGAGACTTAGACAATAGCAAAAGAAAATGAAGAACGAATACAAAGTTTAAAAATGAAATTCCTTAGAACAGAGGCAGGGTATAAAAAGTTGAAAGAAAGCAAAACACGTAATAAACTACACCTAGAAGAACAGCTTAAACTACAAAATAATGGAATATAGAACGGTATGAATGAAATAGCTAGAAATAACACCTGTATCCGAATTAAAAATACAGTGGTATGCGGGGGGGGGGGGGATTCCGACCCGCGTTATATGATAACCGTGGTGTAACCGAATTGTTGATGATTATTATATTTTAGTTCAAACAACTCATTTTTTGAATTTTGTTTGTAATTTAGAAATCATAAAAATAAAATAAACTTTGTTTACCTACATATCAGAAAATACATTCAAAAGCAAAAAAATTACAATTGCTTTACAATTAAGCATCCTGTAAAGATTCAAGGTTCTCAAATTAAACTACATAACAATTACAATTTACGATTAATATTATTGTGTCCGATAAGTATTCCGACAACATTTTTAGTAGTTTTATTTGCCCCCACACCTTGTCTTTCACACTGGGAGCGTCAATACAAAAAAGAACACAAAAAAGTCCTGCGGTATATCCGAATGCGCGTTATTAAAGGCGCGTTATAAAAGGCGCGTTGTAAAAGGCGCGTTGTAAAAGGCGCGTTATAAAAGGCGCGTTATAACTGACTTCCACTGTACCAACACAGGCCCAGAGGAAGACGCAACATAGAAAGACCAAGGAAAAGATGGAGAGAACAAAAAAATAAGTGACATAACAGGCATAAGAGTCTAATTATTCTTGAAGATACAGAAATAAAGTATGATGAACGTAAAAGAACATGTTTTGTATTAACATGTATCTAACGAATGCTACTTAGTAACAAATCATGGTTTTTAAATACAAAAAAGTGTAAAAAAATAATTGTGTTTTCCATACATAGGTACATAATAAATTCATTAAGTACATTAATAAAAGTTTATTGTATGGCACCATAAGCAATAGAAATTTCTGGCTCTTCCTGTATATAAAAAATATTTAAGGGTTGTATTAGGCAGACTTTCTACTAAAGTTATTACTTAGAGTGATCACACTTCTACGTTTCATTAAAAACAAATAATGTGTTGCATACTACCCTAGCAGCGTAAGGTTTTGGCGTTAACAGTGATATAAAATTATTATTTTAATCAAATAGGCTTGCTTCAATTAAATGTTCCAAATAATAAACTTTTTTATGCTTAATCAAAATACTAATCTTATTCACTTTGTTTTCTTTAGTTTCCATTCTAAACTATTTCACATTTTCGCAATGCTTGAACAGTAGACAAAAAATTATCGCACTAACGAAGCAACGAAAAGATGTGAAACAGCTGAGCAATTAAAGTAAACAAAAAACAGAATAAATCAATTTTTTTTATTAAACGCATCAATCCACCTACACGATTTTAATTTTTTGTGTTTCAAAGTACAATATGTAACCGGTTATATAAATAATCAGTGACTCAATTAATACTTTGAGCATTCATCTATAAATGCAAACAAATCATCTTTATAAATATGTGGACTCTAACATTGAAATAAAACTGTCCTTTAATTATATGCTTTTCTCCCCTTGATAGCTGTAAGGTAAAATTTAACGATTGTGCATTAGACATAATGTATTCCTAGCGGCTTTAAGCGATTTAAAAATAAATATATAGGATACGTTTGCTTTTTAGTTATTTAAAGTAAATTGACAAAGAAGTTAATACAACCTTGCATGAATGTTGATGCTACATACGCTATCATTATTCTGCAAGTATCATCTCTTTCAGTACTAGTTTTATATATGATGCACTGGTGCAGAAAATGTTTGCTTTTCCTTTGATTTATTTAAAATATTAGACATCTCATGAAATATTCTGCATTGCAGAGCTATACATATACATGTGCAGAGTTTTCTTTACATTTTATTCTCTTTCAGTTTTTGAAATTAACTTCCAGAATGATTGAAATAGCGAAACATATTTTCTTATTATTCGCGTGCAGTCTGCATGTGATATAAATCTTGAAATATCTATAAACTCGATGTATAATAAAGCTGAAATGCAAAATACGAGAAATGTGTTTGTGTCATTAACTGTTCCTTTGCGCATCAAATTATTTCAGTTCAGATTATTAATATTAATGAACACATTTATTATTTAAATGTGGTATTTCAGTAAATTTGGAAACAAAAGGAAATGCCCAATGTCGTTAACTCAAAGTTCCTCGTATTTATCTTGGCATAAACCGATTCCTTGAAATGGTTTCATGATATGACGCCGATTTGGCGTTAGGGTGTTTTGCTATTACAAGTTTTAAAATGTTAATGGCATTTTATTTTTTTGTAGGGTTGATTTGGATTCTGCACACAAGCTTATGACGTTCTCCGATTTTAGACTCGTAGCTTGCACTGTAACCAGAAAATAAGACAGTGGGATAATTAAATTTTTTGTTTATTTAAAAGCTCTTTTAAAACGTGTCAGTACTTCCAGAAGTACATAAACCAGTAACTGCTGGCAACTTATAATGAAGTTATCAAATGAATGTGTTTAAAAAGATCTACAGACAATTTAAAACAGTTTATGGTGTGCAAATGATTTTATAAGTAGATACAAAAAAACTTTTTTTTATTCGTTTGTCCTGTTAAATCTGTTGTTTTGACATTAATATGATCGTGATTAATTGTATAATTTGCAACCAGCTAGAAATTCTTTGATATTTGTGGTTTTGTTCACAATATTTATTTTCACTATGTTCTAGTAGTACATATTTAATTAATTTATTTATTCGCTATTCCTTCGTGTATTTCGGAGTATTGTTAAAATAATTTTCGACAATTATGAAATACAAAAAGTGTTACAAATATGACATTGTAATTAATTTTAATGAAGTATTGAATAAACTGTTTAAAATTTAAAAGCATGCCATGAGAAAACAAAATTTTGTGTATAGGTATTATGATATTTCTTGAATTCGTTAAAAGGTGTTGATTGTCATCTTTAATAAAATTGTTTTCATAAACAAAGAAAACCAGGACATGTTACAAATTTATTATTCTTCACATAGAAATTGAGATTGATCGGTTCATATTATCTTGAACTGTACCCAGAAAGACAACAACCATTCCGATATTGTTTTTATCTATTGCACAAAAACTTATCAAAGTATGGATCGTTTAAAAAACGTCGCAAATCTTATGGCAGCAGAGTGCCCAATGAGACTAGAGATATTATTTTAGAACAGGTATATTTTTATAAAACTGTAGGTATAAGGGTTCCACAACAAAATTAGTTTGGGAACCGCTAATTTAGCTTATCAATTATGTCAAGTCCGGTCAGAAGGTTAGGCTAGGTTGAAACTTAGAATTTTAGTTCTACTAGAAGTGATCGAATTATTGGCGAACTTAATCAGCTCACATTGCGACTAGGGTTTGGGAAGATTCGGTCTTTTTGGATTCGACGAATCCGAATCGAATCCACGATTATTTTACGAATCCGAATCCGGATCCGAATCCAGTTCTAAAATTAAATGAATTGTAGTGCCATAAAAATTATTGTATGGTGTTTAAAGTTCGCGCAAATTTAAAATTACAGGCGATTTACAATATTTGTCAGCGGTTGTCAGTTTTGTCAGTAGCGCATCAATGGGTTTTACTAACACGGTGTTAAGTTAATTCATGTTTATATTAATAATTCAAACGGCCTTCAATCAGTTAAAATGGCACTGTATTTCATTGTTAAAGTACGAAGCAAAATAACAAGTATATTAGTATACAGGGTGTTTCACTTTTCCATGGGACACTATTGCTATCTCCGTAAATAATGAAAATACAAGGTTGATCAAATGGGACAAAAGTTAGCTATTTAGGGGTGTATTTTAAACCAGATCTTGTTTTGTTTAAAAATTCCATGGCTTGCGTAATATAACGAAAAAACCGAAATTGATCAAAATTTTTAAACTTAAATATCTCGGCTATTGTTGCGAATACACAAAAACGCCAAAGGAAAAAAGTTTTGTAGATTTGGTTTGCTATAAGATGGCAACAGTCAGATTTTTTTTTTATGAAATACCGTGCGAGATATTTGACAAAACAACTTTTTTTTAAATGGCAATCGTAGTAGGTGATGACTGATTTAAAGATTATTTTTTTCTCTTTACAATGATATAATATTTTGTATGTCTATTTTCAAAAATAAGCGAAATAACCTAAAAAAATGCAAAATCAAGATAAAAATCATGATGATTATGATTGCTCGATATACTTTTTCTAAATAGTTCGTTCTAATTTTGGCATTTGAAAATAATGCATTTTTTTTAAGTAGGCAAATTTTTCTTGAGACTTTGGTAATATAAGGCATTTTACCGTTTCCAATATATGATTAAGCTCTTCTTCCATCGTTAACAACTGAACGTCATCTGCAATATTCCGCAATCACCCTCTGTTGAATGCTCTGTTTCTTCATTTTTGTCTTCTCCGTCAAACAATCGTTTCGTAATATTTGTTGCAAAATTAAGTATTTTCTCTGAAGTTGTGGTAGCATTAATGAGACCTAATCCGAGATTCGTCGAATCTTAGACCGAATGTCGAATCCGAATATTTGCTGTAGGATTCGGCGAATCCGAATCCGGGTACCCGGATCCGAAAAACCCTAATTGCGACTAAGAGTAGCAATTATAACGACCTATTTTGATATAATATGTACTTTAGCTTTGTTCCAGCAGCGCTATTTAATATCCCATGAACTAACAGATTCTGCGCAGTATCGCATGCCAGCAGCGTTTCTGATAGTTCACTGGATGGTTAGTCAGCTGCACTCTGACTACTTTTGGACTAGTTTGCGGACGGTCCAATCAGTACAT
Organism: Elmis aenea; assembly: GCA_947652605.1. Taxonomy (NCBI): domain Eukaryota; kingdom Metazoa; phylum Arthropoda; class Insecta; order Coleoptera; family Elmidae; genus Elmis; species Elmis aenea. Next base: position 21,142,605 of record OX393576.1, read on the forward strand.
GGATTAGGACAAGAACTACGCTGGGATTATTACACCCATGCGCTGTTTACAATTAACGTGGCTCCTGCTAGCTGCTAGCCCTTCCAACCCTATGTAGTTTAGGTTTCTTAAGATGTTGACGCTTGCGGTGCGCAAATTTCTATGAACCCAACAGATACAAATCTCATTTGTGTGAACTACCCAAGTATGGTAGGCTTACGTTAAAATGCCGAATGTCGATATCGATATCGCGGCACTAGCGTCGTGACATCGTGGCACCGCGACACCAGGCTGTTCACACGGTGACATTTGATGTCGCGACATTAAATGTCGTGTCGTTAAGGCGTTCCAGCAGCAGCTAAAACATTTGTAAGTTGGCGCATGTGCAAAAACCAATTCATGAACCAGTAATAAATTCTTTCCAAACTAGCTGCTGGAACGACCTTTTACATCAAGAATAGATCAACCCCGAAAATAATGTTTTATAAGAAATGTATATGCATAAAAGAGAGTACATTTAATAGACTTGCAAACAACTTGTTGCTAAAGCTTTCGACTTATTTAATAATAAAGTCGTTTTATTATAACGGGTAATTAAAACTTACCCTTGATCTCGCCATCTGTCTCTGCTGTAATAATCATCTCCTCGACCGCCGCCGCTGTTGTACGACCAACTACTCGCATATCCAGAACCGTAATCAGGTCGCCCTCCGCTGGAAGCATAGTTTCCCCCCTTTCCGCTATTATCCCATCCTGATGTCCCTCTGTTCGATTCGTCTGCAGGCCTGTAACTTCCTCTTCTGCTGTCATACCCTCTGTTATCGGATCCTCTATCATTATAGCGGTCATTTTTGTCAGGCCGGTCATACCTGTCATATCTATTATATCTGTCATACTTATCCCTATCATTTCTGTCTCTGTCATACCTATCTTTATCATATCTATCTCTATCATATTCGTCGCGATCATAATAATCATAGTACTCGGGTCGTTTTTCGCTGTAACGGTCCCTGTCATATCTATCGTTCCTGTCATATTTCTCGTAGCGGTCGTATCTATCGTCATATCTCCTGTCATCCTCATATCTATCTCTGTATCTATCTTCGCCGTACCGGTCCCTGTTTCTATCGTCATATCTATCCCGATTTCTATCGTCATATCTGTCTTCGTAGCGCGTTCGCGATTCGTAGGGATATCGGTATTCCTTGTAGGCGCACCGCGAGCATCTTTTTTCTATGTTGGCTTGATCTTGTCTAGCTTCGGGTGACTCTTCAGGTTTTAAGGTTCTAGTGGGAGTTGATTGCACTGTTGCGCTATCTCCATAACGATTATATCCGCTATCTCTAGCTACTCTGCTAAGCGGCGTATTTAATTTAAATATGTCTTTTACAGCTGCACTTTGAACCGCTGATAGTATTACCAAGAGGATAAATGAAATTTCTCTTGCTTTACGGCTAGGGCCCTAAAAAAAAACATTATTTTTAATGTCATGGTATAACGCTAAGGGATTGTGTATGTGTGTTTAGTGAAATAATAATGTTGTTATGGCGTATAATTATTTGCATAATTGGACCATGAAGATTGAACTGTTACCGTAAGGTCATTAACTTTTAATGTATTCAACATTATGTTTAATTACACGGACATTTTCGTTGTTATCTGAAATCAAGTTTGTTGATTCTTGGAAAAAACGGTTGATACAATAACCCTAAATAACATAATATATGAACCAAATAAAGTTCACTTTATTTATGTATATACATTTGTAATGTTATCGTTTTAAATAATAAGGAACATGATAGAGATAATTTTAGATAAATAAAAAACCTAAGGGATGTTTGTTACACGTTTGTTGTGTTGCAAATAAAATAAATTTGCCTTATTATATAACTTAAAACATCACAATTTACAATACGAATCTTAAAGCATTTATAAAGGTTCTCAGTTTTACAGGCAATTTTTATTTGTGCAAAGTAAGTAATGAAAGATACAATGTCAATACTGGGCAACCTTGGACGTTCAAGTAGGTACTAAATCTAATAAAAGTTTGGAATAAAACGAAAAAAGTAAATACATTTCTTTTTTATAGGAATTAAATGTATAGCGCCAGTTCCAGAAACAATACATAAAATATCTATTTGATAAAGTTTTTAAATGACAGTTTTATTTAAGTTAAGAGCATTTGTTACAAATATTATGGCTATGTATCCAACAATACTGCCCTAACCGATATTATCAATTTAACGCTTATAATAAACGTCATATTTGATGTAGAATTTTCGAGTACCTGTTAAATTTCTTCTTCAAATTAAGTTTAATTTGGCTTTAATTAAAATTATAGCCTTATAGTTGATAATGAAGAAAGTTCATTAAACTTTCTAACTTCTAAATATGTTCAGTTTTCAATAAATTATCTTTTTTTCAAAGAATATTTGTCGAATTGTTAAAGACCTCTACTCATTATCCAACTTGTCGGAGCCGACCGTCGGGAACTCCGTGTTGGGTGTTGTCTACACACCTCCCGACCTGTCCAACCAACACAGCATAAACGTCATAACTTTTTTTGTTATTTTGGCTCTAATGCCATTTTGTGGATAAATTTATAAATAGCGTTAAATTTTCGGTTTGATAGTCCTTATCTAGAGGAATGTGGTGGGGCGGTTGGCTTGTTGGATGATCTGGCCACCCGACCGTTCCAACTTGTCCAACTGTCGGGTTGGTCGGGTGATAGACTACACATTAAACAATTTATCGGAATGGGCGGTCGGTTGTACCGACACATTGGTAGATGAGTCGAGGCCTTAAATCAGTTTCATCAGTTGCAGTATTGTTTATTAATATGTTTACACACACGCAGCTGACATTGCTACGAAGTTTATCTAAAACAATATCGATTTTTATTTAAGGCTGAAAGGCCCCTACTCACCTACCAATTTGTCGGTACAACCGAGCGACCATTCCGGTAAATTGTTTAGTGTGTAGTCTGTCACCCGACCAACCCGACAGTTGGACAAGTTGGAACGGTCGGGTGGCCAGACCATCCAACAATCCAACCGCCCTACCACATTCCTCTAGATAAGGACTATCAAACCGAAAATTTAACGCTCTTTATAAATTTGTTATCCACAAAATGGCATCAGAGCCAAAATAACAAAAAAAGTTATGACGTTTATGCTGTGTTGGTTGGACTGGTCGGGAGGTGTGTAGACAACACCCAACACGGAGTTCCCGACGGTCGGCTCCGACAAGTTGGATAATGAGTAGAGGCCTTTAGTTTTTGGCTACAGTATAACCCTCCTCTCTATTTTTGCAAGCAATTTCTTGCTACTTTTAAAAAAAAGTATCCTTAATGCCAGTATTTTCTTTTTAAACCATTAAAGGCCTCATTATCCAACTTGTTGGTTTGATAGTCCTTATCTAGAGGAATGTGGTATGGCGGTTGGTTTGTTGGATGGTCTGGCAACCCGACCGTTCCAACTTGTCCAACTGTCGGGTTGGTCGGGTGGCAGACTACTCATTAAACAATTTATCGGAATGGTCGGTCGGTTGTACCGACAAATTGGTAGGTGAGTAGAGGCCTTTATTAAACTCTGAATCGTAGGCTTGTGTAGTGTTTTTCATACATTTAATATAACTTATACCTAACAATTATAAAGCCATTGTAACTCAGGAAAATTAAAAATATTCTGCAACAAAAGCTAATTGAAACTTGTTATTAAGGTTAAGCAATAATTGTTTTGCAACATTCATTTCTAAAAGAAATGCTCCATATACCACTAAATTAATTATTAATTTTTCCTTATGTACCTATACATGACAAGATAATTTTTTTGCAGCATTTGTGAAAGTTTATACATACCTTTAGCGTAATTTTGGGGAGATGAACGTCATAATATTAAAAAAGTAAGGAGTAATTATTAGAAATAAAAAATTGCTGTAGATTTAGGTAACAAATTATTTTGACTGTTTAAAAGTTTGTTGACAATTTTTTAGATGTGTACTGGTTGTGTTTTAAACAATATTTATTATAAATAAAAAAAAAAATTACGCGTTGATCTTGTTCACTGTATAAATTTGACATATTGCTATTGTTATTTTTAATCATTAAAAATGTATCTATTAGAGACTATTGCATTTTTATTGGCGCCTTTAAAGCAAGTTTTTAGTGGTTAGAAACAGTTATGAAAATTAGGAAAACTGTTTTTTTGTTATTTGAAGCAAAGTAGGTACATGCTTTTACTTGGTAATCTACTGCAGCTTTTAAATAAGTAACACAAATTATTATTAGCTAGCAATTATTTTTAGTTTATTTATTTTTCCTTAACATCCTCCGCTTAATGTTTGTTTTTCTCATATACTTAAAACATGTTGCGTAGCTTAATTATGATTAATGTAATTGCGCGTTCAGTTAATTAAGATTGCTTTAAGTTAGTCATCTGACACCTTCTGAAGGATTTTTTACTGACGAAAAAGATTACACTAATTATTCTTAATAATTAAAATAAATTAATATGATCAAAAGCGGAACGCTTTTTGTTTAATTGTTTTGAAGAGGTAGTTCCATACACCTTGACAAATGAATCGCAAAATTCAGTAACATTACTACTAACTGCATACAGTTCTTAAATTTTAGTTTCAGAAATATGAGTAATAATTTTGCATTTTACCACGATTTTAAAGAATTTAAAAGCAATCAATCGTTTTTTTTTTACATTAATTCTGTACTTCTTTAATTCTTAATTCCACTAAGTCTGCAACCAAATGGAAAAGTGTTTTGTTTCCGATTTATCAGGAAATTTTATTCCAAAAAAATTTTGAACTTAAATTAACGCTGTACATAATTTTATATCTTCGCATGGCATTGTAAATAAAAAAATATTTATTATTATTATTGTTATTATTATTAATTAAAGTATACAACTGCTAACAAAATTAATCTGTTAAATAATTTATGTTTATCAATTTTTTGCACTATAATTTAAATCGATAATTTTTTTAACAGAATAAACTTAACATTATTTTAAAATGGGCGTTAAATAATAGTTATTTATGTATCAAGGCCAAAAAGTACGTTTTGGCCGAGGTGCATATTACATTTTTTGTGCGATCGAATTAAAAACAATTTAAATTTTTAGTAATTTTCAAAATAATAGGTTAGACACTACGTGACATTCTGTTACCGACATGACGGCGTATGTACTGCATTACCGGCCCTCTCCTTAGCAACGGCCGTAAAAGTTACTTTTTCGGCCGTTGCTAAGGGTAACGGCCTGAAAAATAACTTTTACGGCCGTTGCTAAGGATAGGGCCGGTAATGCAGTACTTTATGGTTGCTAACGCGTCCGTCAAACAGCTGTTTCTAGTACGATCGCACAAAAAAGACATTTAAGCCTAAAAAGAAATTTGCAAAAATTAGGTTGCTTTTTTATGTACTTTTTGTATTTAAAAAAAATCAAAATAACTTTCTTAAGCATTATAAAAGTTTTAAAGCTTTTGATGTGTTAACGATCGCCATTTATTTAAAATATTTCATTTTTGCGACATTATATTGTACATTTTATACTGATTTCCTCTTGGTTTTAATTGTGTTTTGGACATTGCTTCTAGCTCTAGGCTTTAGGTGATTTAAAAGAATGTACAATCACTTTTGCTTCTATTTCGCTTCTAGACGTTTTAGTAGTTTTAACATATCCCGTCTAAACATGATAATAGTTAGTTATTAAATGTTTTTATGAACGCTTCTTTTATAGTAACAGTGCACAAAAACATTTTCGTGATTTTAATATTGCAAATATGAACACGACCTTGATAATAAGTTTAAATTTAATTTATTTGCTAGTAAACAAGCTCTACATCGTTTGCGTATGACAAAGGACATACTATATTACAATATCTGTTTAAAAACTGTTCTTAAAATGTAATAAAAAAACAATAAAGCATTTTCCTATTGAAAGCTACAGTTTTGCGTAGTTTCCAGTTTTTGTAGTAACAGGTTACGAAATGATCTACAAAAAACTATCCCGTAACTACTTAATTGTCTTAATAACACAGCCAATTGTATAAATAAGAGAATGTTGAGAATTTTAACAAGTTTACCATGTATTTTACAGTCAATATATCTGCTAAGTTAACTATTTTTTAAAATTTCTTAGTTATGCTATATTTGAATGCGTTTTGTATTAAAACCAGTTTTCTTCTCATAAGTGCTTATTTAAATTGAAAAAAAACAATATTAGCCGAACCTTTGAGATGATATTCTATAAATAGTAGCAAAATTAAAAATCTAGTGATTTAGTAATATTTTTTATGCATAAATTCTAAATTGTAATCCCACAAGATTTTAAAATAACAACTAGCTATTGATTATATCTTAATTTATTAAAATAGTTACAGAAATTTAATGTAACATCTACAACAAATTAATATTTCGTGAACAATTGAATAAAATTTATATACCTAGTGCTGCAAAATTTCCTTAAATGACTTAAATACTTAAATAAAGCTTATAAATTGATCATTTCTGAATGCTGCAAAGCTGCTATTTGTAAAATGGTAATACGTTAAGATATTAATACCGTACTTGTAATTAATTCCTACCCGAATACCTAGAGATTCGATGTGACTTTGCACAAAGACGTAATTAACCAATATATCACATTTTGTTATCAAAAGGAATTTAAAATATTTAGACGGAAAGTGGAACAATGTGGTATTTACGTACCGTGCCAGACCCCATATTTCCTTAAACAAATGTCACTTCGTCCTGAGGATTACACTTAATCATTAACTGTTTACCATAAGCACACCGCAGCACACACAAACAATGTCCGTATTAGTGATGGTACAGCTAGTAATAATAAAAGAGTGGAGTGCGTGCATAACTTTTGTCTGATTTATACAACATATCGCGCCAGGTTCACACTCTGTAACCTTGTCAGGTGGGAGATGAACATTTATTATGCATTTTCAGTGCTGCTAAGAGACCTGCCGTAATAAAAGCTAAGTGTTCTCTTATCTTTTATTGCTCGCTTCTGAAAAATATAAAATCCGTGATTGTTTTACAATGTCCTATTAATAAGAAATAGTACAACCATATTATGTACGCTCAACCCGGTTAACGCCGAGGTTGCTAAGAGCGCTAAGCGAGTCCGTTTTCTATTTGTATAAATAGGGACAGGAAAACTCAAACATGAATTTAAAAAACTTGAAGGGGGTGACTATTCAGTTTTGAGTAAAAAATGTTAATGTGCCGTGTATGATTCTCAAGGGATACAGCAGAGTTTCCCAAAGTAGATTCCGCCGAACGCTGACGTTCTACGTTCTACGTAAAAAATAGTGTTATAATGAAATTTCACAAGACAAAATTACCCGTGATAACACTACACAGCAAACATTATACATGGAAGAAATAACATAGGGAAGAACTTACACAGGGAAGGAATTACACAGGGAAATAATTACACACAATAGTTATTTATGTATCAAGGCCAAAAACTTTTTCGGCCGCGTCGGGCAAGGCCGAAACAGTACGTTTTGGCCGAGGTGCATATTACATTTTTTGTGCGATCGAATTAAAAACAATTTAAATTTTTAGTAATTTTCAAAATTATAGGTTAAAAACTACGTGACATTCTATCACTGACAGATGACGGCGTATGTACTGCATTACCGGCCCTCTCCTTAGCAACGGCCGTAAAAGTTACTTTTTCGGCCGTTGCTAAGGGTAATGCAGTACTTTATGGTTCCTAACGCGTCCGTCAAACAGCTGTTTCTAGTACGATCGCACAAAAAATACATTTTACAACGAAAAAATTACAACCATTCGAAATCTCACATTAATATAATTTAAGATTATTTTTCCAAATTTTGAGCTTTTAATGTTTATGATTCAATTTAATGGTTTTATTATTTGTAACAATTACAAAATGATAAATATTTTACCGACTTCCATGTACCTATTCTTTAATTTTTATTATTTTAAAATACTTTTTGAAATTTTTAAGGGTATTAAAGAGATTAGTGAAATATCGAAATACATGAATTTTTGAATATACATGCGGGATGGGTCACCGGCTGGTTTTTGAAGATTTTCAGGAATTATTTCATGGCTTGTGCTAAAATATGTAGAATAAAGTCAATATGCAATTTAGACGGTGTGTAACTTTTTACCTGTGTAATTTATTCCTTGTGTTATTGTGTAATTTAACAATTAACACCAATCATTTCTTCTTCTGTAATTAAATCATGTACCCTTTCTAAATATGCTGATACAAAAACTGAAATATTACAGTAGACTGGATGCTGCACCAGATAAGTATGTTAATTTTGTATCGAACATTACACCAAATTTTCGGGGGATCCTGGAATCTAAGAATGAAGTAAATTTTTTTTATAAATCTTTTTTTATTTATTTATCCACATATTTATCATGCATAGAAGTCATTCATAATTTTAGTTTTTTGTAGTTTTTTGGTATATTTTGTTTGTTAAGAATGAACGTTTGTTTTAATCACATATTATTATAGTTTTGTTTAATTTTGTACTATAATCGTTTTTATGATCGTTAATATTTATCTTGAATGTGTATCAACAAAAATAGTTTTTTTATGTAAGCGAAAAACCAAGCAAATACATAAAGTTTTACTTCATCTGTCAGATTCTCATTCTCATCTCATTCTATGTATCTTTGAACAAAAGCATGCTCAATTTTTCTAATATCAACCGAGCGTAGCGCATTTTACTTTTTTACTGCCTAGGCAGTAAAAAAGATTATTACAGCCGCTTTTGGGTACTTATTTAGTTAGTTTAGTGACGATTTCAGAAAAAATTGATTATTTATTATTTAGTCATGAGTCGTTCTACTGTTGAGTTGTATTGTGCTGACTTTTTTCCATGTTTTTTTGTCTTGTGCTAGCTTTTTTACGTCTTTCCATTTGATGTTTCTATCCCTTGCTGCTTTTTTAACTTCGTCTTGCCAGTTTTCCTCAGTATTAGGTATATCAATCAATTAATTTAGTTTTATTTAATGTCTTATTAAAGTTGGTGGGGGTCTGTGAAATATAGGTATGGTTCGGGTTTCTCATTTTTGAGAAATGTGTAAAGGGTTCCCAAAAAGTACAGCAACACAATCGCTCGTTTACATATTTGTCCTTTTTCACTTCTTTGATGATACTTCAGATTTCTTTCACCAAATATTATGGATTGATGAGGAACAGAAAACTTGAGATGAAGTAAATATTTGATATAATGTGATACAAGATCGTTTTAATGCCGTAACCTACAGTTTCTACAAAAAAACCTTATTAATTCTGATCTAAGATTTGCTTCTAGGGTTTTGCAGAACTATAAGGTTTAAGCATGATGTACATCTGGCAACGACGGCTGAATAACGAATATCCTCAACGCTGGATGGGACACGGGGTCCAATTGTATGCCCCCTTGTTCACTTGACATAACTCCTTTAGATTTTTATTTGTAGGGTTGTATAAAGGAAGAAATGTATTTAGTTATAATTCAAAATCGCGATCATTTAATAAATGAAGCTGCTTCAGAATTTCGTCAAAGGCAAGAAGAAGTACATAATCTACGTGCTTGTATTATTAGTAGAGGTGAAGCTTGTACAAGAAGCGAAAACTATCACTTTGAACAATTTTTGAATTGTTATTTATTTTTAAGTTTTATTTACTAATGTTTACGAGTTTAAATATAGGCCTTTCTGCATAACTCTGTCACTCTTGAAAATTGGACACGAGTCATTGTAATTTTTGACTCAAATTTAAATCATTAAATACCCCCTAAAGTCATCAGCACACCTTGTACATCACTTGTGTATACATTTTTTAAAGTACATTTAATTCTGTATTTTAATTGAAGAGGAGGACTGTGGGCCATCTAAAGTATTCGGCATCTTGGTAATATCGAGGATCGAGGAGCTTTGGATGACAGGATATATTTTCCATAATACCCCGCCGAGCTTTAGAGCTCCTCTCATAATCTGGGTCGTTTTCTACGAATTGGTCCATAATTTGCATGATTGTTGTGATACCTTAACCGAGAATGTCGGTAGAATGTTGCATTATCAAAAGCGTGCTATAACGGCGCAGAGTTAAACGGGGCAGGATAAAACAGCTTCTTACTGTATTTAAAATTGATACCCAACTAGTCACTGTGTAGTATATTGGCGCTACAAAATAAAAAAAAGCTAATCTTCTTAAGAAATTAGACATATGTGTAGGGGAAGATGGTATATTCTGGGACATGGTATATAGTGGGACAACAGAGATTTTGGCCATCTGTTATCCCGTACTTGAAGTTTGTTTACATCAAAATAGCGGTTAAGCAGTCCCATTATATCCTGTCTACAGTATGTGTCGTAAACAATGTCATAGTGACTTGCACATGTGAGGCATGTTTGGTAACTGCGCATTGTTTTTTTTGTGGTTATTCAGTTCATGTGCTAAAACTTTTTTATTTATTTAACAACAATTAGAAAATTTGGCGTAGGTGTACCTTACAGTATATTAAATGTATGTACAATGTTAAAACTTAAAATAATCATACAAGTTTTTTATTAAATCGTTGCTTTTAAAAGTTGATCATAATGGTGCATTGTGGGACAATGATGATAATCAGGTAAATTTTCTGAAAAAGACTTCCGACTTTAGATGTTCTTTTTCTAAAAACAGAGATAACGACTGTGTTGAAAAAGACAATATTCTGTGTAGGTTCAGGGCCGGCGCCAGGTTATTTAGCGCCCTAGGCAAAACTTATTATAACGCCCCCTTTCACACAAATTTTCACAGAAATTAATATTTGTGACAGTACGATAACCGATAAACAATAAAATTTTATGGTGATTACACATTTTTGCGCCCCCCCTATGGATAGCGCCCTAGGCGACCGCCTAGTTCGCTTTAATGGTAGCGCCGGCCCTGTGTAGGTTAAGCGCACCGACTACGTTTGGGGGCACTGAAAAAACAAATTTTCAATTTTAGTTTGATTTTTCAAAGTACAATGTCTAAATGCCCATGAAAAGTGAAAGTTTTTAAAATAAAAAATTAAAATTAAGCTTTTTTTAAATTACTTATGCTTTATTCCATATATATTTTTTGCTGTCCCACAATGTACCACGGGGTGGTTTATGTGGGGACAAGTGGTGTATAGTGGGACAGTCCCTCTATTTGTGTACCTTTATTTTAAAAAAATATTTTTTTGTATATGCAATGATAAACTAAAGCAATATGAATATCTCATATCAATTTGAGGTATGCAAATTAAGCCGTTCAAAAGTTACGCAAAATTTAAAAAAAGTGTCCTAGTATATACCACCTTCCCCTACACTTACTAAATGCAAAAACCATTTCCCAACAATTATCAAAGTTGTCTTGTCTGCACACGAAACCCAGCAGCTCCGCAAATAAATAGTTTATTTAGTAAATTTGTTTAAAATTGCACTTTACTCTAACACACTTGTCATGTGTTGTTTATCTCCAAGAGCATTTTAAAATATATTCATACATTACGTGTAGTGTAGTACTTTGTGAGTTGGTGGTAATGTAAATAAGAGTGTGCTTGAAGCTTGACAATGGAGCGTGAATTTCTTTAAGTAATGCTCATATAAGATACATTTGCTAAAAAAAAAGTGCAGCGTAATGCACAATGCAATGTTTGTGTAGGTGCTGTGTGGGTATAAATCAGCGGTAAAATTTTAAGATAGTTTTATATTATTTAAGCAACTAAACCATGTTCAAAATAGATTCCACTTAATTTTTGAAATAGATTATTTATGAATTTTCTGTTTTTCACACGGTAATATTGATTTACAGAAGAAAAAAAAAAGTAGTTTAAGTGTACCTCTGAATTATTCAATTCCTATATTGTCATTGGAGATGTGTGTTCACGCATGTGTAAAAATTTTACGTATTTGTATAACATTCTTGTGAAAATAAATTTTGTGCTAAAAAAGGTCAAGATTATTATAACAACTTTTAGTTATTTCTACCGCATACTGCTATCGCACTCTGGATCAGTAAGAGAGGGTCAGGTTAGAGTCAAACGGGGTTCCGCGAAAAATCGCTAGGGGTTCCGAGTTGGTTGCTAACTTCCTGGGGTGTCAGGAAACGACAATAGTCAAAATACCGAGACATCCGTGTAAATAAAAGTTCACCTTGCAAATTTCCAAACACCAATTGTACACGATGGAAAAAAACACACAAACGAAATAAAATTTGTCATAAAAATAATAAACAAAAAAGTGATGTGTACAAAAGTAAAAGAGGGGGACATTTCTTGTCCTTTTTGATATCAAGCAAAGACGTCTGATATAAAGACTGCAGTGGCGGATTAACTAAATGTGGAACCCAACACGCAATCTGATTTCGGGATCTCTATCTCCTTGAAAAATTACACTTAAAGATCTGAGAAAATATAATTTTTATTCGGAACTTATCCAAACCATTTCAAACCCGCCCGAACAATTCATTTTTAAATCAACTCGATAGTACCCATACATTTTATTGAAAATAAAGACTCGAAAAAAAAACTAATAAATTTACCAACCCATTACAATTTGGAGCATGCAATTTGCGTTTCAAGTAGCAATTTTTTTATATTGACCTAAAAAATAAGCCTTTGCAACACTTTTATATAGATTGAACAACTTTTATTTTAATGTTTGTTTTTATTTAAATTAAATTATAACCTGGCAAAAACATACTTGTTTTAAACGTAAAAATTGCATTTAGTTCGACATTCACAAAAATCAAGATAATCCAAAGCTAGTTTTGTTGTGTTAAATACTGTGTTTGTGTCCGCAAATTATCATCAAGACCACAATTACACGAGAAATATTAATTTTAGACATAAATTATATCCAATAAGTTTTAAAGATAAATAAATTATCTAAACACAAATGTTGATTTATAGGGTGTTCCAATTTAAAACAATTATTTATTTGCGTCTGAATAATAGCCAAACTACTGGGCATAAAAACCACCCTGTGTATTATTGTAAATTTTAACTAGTCAGCAAATACTATGACACTACTAACTAAAGTATCAAAGTAATTTGTGCTGAAATTGTTAAATATTAATATTTTTTTGACCTGTTAAAAACGATTAATTTTAGATACATATAACACCATACATTTTTGACAGAAAATTTAGTTTAAATCTAAAAAGGGGTTGTGTTTAAACTGAAAAGTTACGTATCGGAGCGCGGAAACAAAACATTCTGTAAAGTTAAAAATAATTTAGGGTTTGGGCTGTTTTCGTACAGCATTTAATTTCAATCCTTTGATAATTGTCCGTTTATACAGGATGTGTATAAATTGGCGGAGGCGTTACACGTGACGATGTTCTTCTTAAAATTCTAAGTCGAAAATCTTGATACAAAAATTTTGTACCATGCTTTCTATGGCCTCAGGAACCATTTAAAGAAAAAAAAAATTGGCAACATTGCATACATTGATTTGCGTTTGGACATTTTTTTATCAGCAATTTATTTTTACTTAGGTATTTACAATTTTTGTTTGAACTGAAAGCCTTCAGTTCGTAAACATAGCTGCAACTTTTGGGTATCATTTAACACAAACAAGAAATAATTACGAGAAAAACAGAGATGACAGCTAATGACAATGTTGCCATATGTATTATTTTCATTCAAATCAGTGATTTACATATTTTCAACACCAATTTTTGAAAGGAAGAACACAATACCTACCTAGGAAAAAATACTATTCAAAATTTATTTTTATTCCAAATTGCAGCTTTTTCATTTGCAAGTATTAAATATTAACGCTTATTAAAGGACTAAATGTCAAAACTTTGAGGACCTCTTGCAGACACAGCAAGCATGGTACAACATTTTCGTATTAAGATTTTCGACTTAGAATTTTACGAAGAACATCACTACGTGTAGCGCTTCCGCCAATTTTTACACACCCTGTATATGGGATGGATTTATTAATATAAATAATTATATTATTGTTTTTAGTTTAGGTGCATTTTAGGAACCATGGGGTACAACTCGGGCAACCGGTTTAATAATTCGTATTGAACTGAAACATTTTATGAGCTTTCACTTGCAGTATGCAAAATATAAATGAAAATATAACTGCAAATGAATTGGAAATACGTGGAAAATTGCAAATGTTTATTGAGCATAATATCGCTTAGTTTAGTCTTAACTTAAATATTTTCTAATATTAGGCAAAGTATCAAAACTTTAGCAACTAAACTCTGTTTACTTATGTTCATTCTTTTTTAAAATTAATTAAGTTGTAGCAGATGGTAGTTCCCAAAATTGTATGGCAATTATTTGTAACCTAACCTTCAATTAAAGTCTACTTAAGATTGTTCCAAATTAAGAAATTCACGCTTCCATGCGTTAATACGAAACCATTAGTGTGCCGTAACCCGTAATAAATGCCGACTATATAAAACACCTCTGTGTGTATTTGTTTGTATGTAAACCATGCGGTTCCCAGAATTATTTCAGACGTTGCATCATAACTGCGTGTTCGTCTTGCATGTCGTCACTGCACGCCCATCAATCACCTTCCACCTCTTTTACCCTAGAAAAGAGTTAAATACATAAATGGAATAAAAACCGCGACCATGTTCGTCACGGTAGCAGACAGTATCTATCGTAAGCGTTGCACAGGTGGCTGCTTTAGAATGTGAATTATGGCAAATGTTCCCAAAGTTTCGTCATATCCTTCCGCCAAAGTTCAAAACAAAGAGTGTCCGACAGCGCTACAGTGCAAAATAAGCATACCAGAAAATTTTTGTTCATTGGATATTACTATATTCCCTTTTCTGACTGATAAATCTGAATAACTCGTTATGGCCAGGGCGGCGTCCTTTACGCTCCGGAGCTTTTGTTCATTGCACACATAGGCAGCGAGGCCCTGATTATGTCATTAAATTTTTTAACAATTCGTGATCAAATTGATATTTAAATACAATTTTAAACACTGCTATACAAAATGTTATCTTTACAAAATAGTTGTACCTACATATCTATAAAAGAATAAAAAGCAGATCCTGTTTTTTCTGTTATGGGGTCCTTTCGAAATCTTGTACAAAAATGTTTGTTAAGGAATCTAAAATTTCAAAACTTGTCACCGAAAAAGATGTGAAAATTAGTGTGGAATCACCGTAACAAAATTGATAGGTCATGGAAAAGTAATACAGAAAACTATAAAAACAAATAAGAAATACAATTGGGGAAAATTAAACAGGATTTACAACAGAAAGATCGTGATTAGATCATATCTGCACATTACAACAACTTACAGAACAAAACCTTGCATAACCGATCTGTTAACCTTGCAAATATAGATTTAAGGAAAACAGTTTCCAAAATAAAGCTATGGAATGCTTAAAGATAAATGGGGATACCGGAAGGGATGGTAAGAGTAGTGAAAAACATTTATAAACAAAAAGTAGGAAGGTACGTTTTATGACACAAAAGTTAGAAGAAAAGAGTACAAAAATGAACCAGAAATAAATGTACTTAAAACAAAATATTTAAGAAACAAAAGATAGTGAAAAATTTTAAATTGGATAAGACCCAGGAAATTAATGGAACAGAAAACTTATTTAAGGTACATGCTTCCCAAAAACAAAACAACCGAAGAAGAAACTGACACCAGGCTCCGATCCAGGGGCGTCGGCAGAAAATTATCCAGGGGGAGGCAAAACTTCTAAGGGAATGCACTAAAATATTAACGAACTTTTAACTTGACCCACTTTCATTTGGTCATTAATGGAGTACCTACTCGATTCCAGGCAGGGGCAAGTGCCCCGTTTACCCTCCACTGTGGACGCCCATGCTCCGATCGATAGATATTTATGATTGTTTTTAAATTTCAAATTGATTTTTATTATCACCTCATGTATCAAATCTACAAATTAGTTCGGTTTCTTGAATTTATGCATTTATAATTACTATTTAAATTGTAAAAATGTATCCGCTTTTTTTGTGGATTTACAGTGCTACCAATAACGGTTATAAAATACACAATGACAGGTGAAATAGCGACAGATTACATTGGCAGATAAAATAAAGGCAAGAAGAAAGATTGAGCTTGACAAAGCGCATTTAAGGCTTTGTATTCTTTTTGCATTCTAATTGAAAAAAAAGGTGCTACTGCTCTGCTTTTGGTGAAGGTTCCGTGACTCACAAAACCTGCAAGAAGTGGTACTAGAGATTTTGTGTTGAAAATTAGGACCTCAGTGATCGAGAACGTTTTGACCAACCTCAAAAATTTGAAGACAACTAATTGTAACAGTTATTGGATGAGAACTCTGCCCTAACTCAAGAAGAGCTTGCTTCACACGATATTTCTGATCGACTACATCTAATGGGAAAAATTGAGAAAGTGGGCTGGTGGGTTCACTGAAAACAAAAAACTGCGACGAATCGATATAGCTGTAGCTTTATTGTCTAGGAAGGAAAAAAAAAGATATCACATATTATCATAGTTTGCGACTGGCGACGAAAAAAGCGTTTTGTATGATCCTTAATGCAGAAAATCGGGCTTGGTCGCAGTTCAGGCATTAACATCAATTCCAAAAATGTGCTGTTTTGCATTTGGTGGGATATGAAAGGTGTACTCTACTATGAATTGCTGAATTTAGATTAAACAGCCACAACAGAGCAGCAACTCATCAAGCTGAGTGATGTGTTGGAGAAAAAGAGGCCATTTACTGGTCAAGAAAGCCGCCATTTTGCTGCAAGATAGTACTAAACCACATATCGCAAAAGGGACAAAGGAAGTAATCTTTTCCTGTATTGAATAGTTCTCCCTCATGCAGTTTACTCGCCAATCTGGTTCCTTTTGATTTCCATCTTATTCGGGTGCTGCATCAGATAGCCACTTTAAAGGGCCGTTATTATAAACGACGAATAAGTAGTTTACTCGTGGAGTAAAATTTACTTCTGGAATAAATAGCTATTTTGAGTATTATAAACGTCAGTTAAATTTACTCGCCAAGTAAATTTCCGAAGTTAACTAACTTTTGATAAACCACGGGATCAATTTTAACTGTCAAATAAACGTAACTCTACTTTATCATGTCAACTGCTTAGTAAATGTGACATAATAATAATTATAAAAGGTAAGTAATAATTAATTATAAGAATATTGCATATGGGTCATTCTAAACAGATGAATCTTCCTTAGGTGTAAACACATTTTACTATGGTTACCTTTGTTAATAACAATTATAATCTCAATAGCAACAATGGTAACCACAGTAAAATATTTTTACACCTAAGGAAGATTCATCTGTTTAGATTGACCCATACCTACACACGATTTATGAATTTATGAGGTTGTGTTTGTTTATTTATCACTTTAATTAGTTATTTCACGGTTAACTGTTTATTCGGCAATTTTCGTTTTTAATAGCGGGAATAAATTTACTCGCCAAGTAAATTTATTTGAAGGATAGCTATTCGACGATTTAACTGACGTTTATAATAACTTAAAGTTGCCAAGTTTTTATTGTGATGGGATTTGAAAACTACTTGATAAGTGGCGTCATCGACACCGTGGCTATTTTTTAATTGAGTTTCTTTTAGTTTTTTTTTTATTATTGGACGTTGATATTTGTTATAAAGGCACCGAATTAATTTGTAGACCTAATACATGTTATAATTTTATTAGCATACTTTTGTACTCGTATATAACGTCGAATCTAGAAGTTTTTATTATCATTTGTTTCCTTAAATGAAAAATTGTTCTTTAAATGAACGCCATATTTGTTTATAATTTTAATGTAAAATACCTAAAATAAAAAATAGAAATATTTTATGAACAAAATATTTATTTTAATACAACTGACAGCTATGAAACAAACTAAAACATCGAAAGCATTTGAAAAGCAACCGTTGCAATAATTTTTTTTAATACTTTTGTTTATTTCATACCTGTCGATTTAAAAAAATATATTTTTGCTCATAAAATATTTTGAAAAGTTATACAACATAATGGTCATACGGCACTGTATAATATATCAGAGTTAGTTCTCTAACAATGTTAAACTTGAAATATATTGCAATTTACAGGTTATAAAAAAATTGACTTGCAAATACAATAATTCTATATTTTACAGGAAACTGAATAAACAATGCCGATATTTTTTAATTTCTGATTCTTATCAGTCACGAAAATGTGCAACTTTTCCTTAATTAAACCGAATTCTTTTTGTTTTATTCTTATCTTTCATTAATACCGTTTAGTGCCAATCTTTTTTTTAACATTATTACATCTATCAATATTTTTATTGCAGTAGTGTGTTGTATTATATTAAATTTAAGGATTAATTATCAGAATTTGTAAAATATTTGTTTTAGGCCATATTAGAAAATATGCTAGAAACTTTAAAAAGTGCTTTCTTCGTAGACAATATTGTAAAATAACACTTACATACGCTATTTAAAATTACTATTTATTTTGAGAACGTGTAAAGTTTACATCTTAAGAAATTTATTGTTGTAATAACTTCATTGTTAATACACATCATAATATGATACAACTGTGTGTTTATTTGCTAATATACACACTTTTGTGGCTGTAGTATTGTTTGTTTAATCCTTTAATTAAATACTAATAACACAAGAGATTCTATCATTGTTAATTATGTAAGTAAACATATCTGTTTACTTCTTAATAACATATTAATTAAATGCTAGCTAAAATGTATCGCTTCCTCGGAGTTAGCTAAATGTTTATTTAAAACTGGAAAATAAACATAATGTTATGTACCTATAATCTTTACAGAATTATGTAGTTTATATGTGTAAATATAACGATCTTTTAAAAGAAATAATCACACAACTTCATCTGATAGCCAACAATTATTGTACCTACAACCTATTACAGTCTGATAATTTTCGAAAATATTGTAGTATTGCTTATCATGTTGGTATTTAGGTCTCCGAAAAAACATTTCTTTGGTGCTGAAAAACAAAAGATAACTACTGACAGTGATAAAAAAAATACTGGGTATGATTTAAGACGACCTGGCGCCTAACGATTCGTCGCAGTAACGTAACAATAAGTTAAAGTTTATTTAAAAAAAACCTAATGGCCTATTATATCACACAACAAAAAGAATGTAACAGTAAAATGCTTTCAATAAGTCGATATTTCTGTACTATAGGGCGTGATATATTTACCAGCTTGATGTTTTGCAAGGACGTCATTTTAAACGGAACTTATTGTCAAAGATATAAAACAAAAAATATTTACCGTTTATTTCTCCTTTTTTTGTTTTTATACTAAATAATTACAAAAAAAACTTTTTGTTGCTTTAAAATTTTGCGAATTCAAAATAAGAATTCATTTTCTGTTACAATTTAGTCGACTTGCCTGAAACAATTATTGCAAGAATCGTGCTTTTCACTTTTTAAGTCTTTCGTTAAAGCAAAAATGTTAATTATACTAAAATGCAACCAGAGCTTTAGCAGTTAGTATCTGCTCTTTTTGATTCCCTCGCTAAAAAAGGCGACAAACGTGTTATTTTCATTAGCTCCAGAACGTGCCAAAGAAAGTTAATTTCCGGTTGGAATTTTAAATAACGATTTTCAGTGTGAAATTTTCACTTGCTACAAGCCCAGTTGATTACAAAATAATTAACATTTTATAACAACAAGAAAATGCTAATGAACTTTGAAGATGTCTTTAATATTTTTCGGTTCCTTATGATTTTAAAATAATATTTAGTTTTTAGGTAAAACTTATTCATATCCGTTATACAGATAAAGAAATTCATTACTGATGAACCGTTTTAAATTATCTTCTAAACTTGTTTAAATGTTTAAAAAAAGCTTAAAAATTGAGTAATATCAGTCTGAGTTTATCAACTTAGCTAGTAATGCTTTTCTTTCTTAACAAATATTAAATAAATAAATAAATTTAAAATGCAACGCTAGCATCTAGACCAGATTTTTTTAAATAACAAAGTAACAACTGTTATAACCCTATACCCTTGTTGTTAATAAAATTGTACATATTTAAAATCGTAGTAACGTTTAACTTGTTTTGTTTGGAAATTTTTTAGACAATAAAACGATTTTGTGCAATCCTCCACTAAATTACGTTGCAGCTGTGAAACACATACACAAAACAAGTGCTTGTTAGTTCTGTGGGTTTAAATCTGCCGTTAACATATGACACTAATGTTATTTTGTCTTTTTCTGATAATATTAGGACTTTTGGTTTGATTAAAAGGTATTTTCGAAGTAATAAGCATCACACAATCCACGTATGTTATTTATAAGGACAAAAAATATTTTCTGATGGATCACACCTATTAAGTTATGATCAAACACAGCAGATCTTTTTTATTTTTCTTCTAATTTTTTTTACTTACAATCCGATTTTTGCAACTTGCGGATTAAATTAGGTAAATCAAATTAATAAATTATTATCTAAAACTCTGACAAGTTTTTTTTGCAAGTTTTCTTGTATCATTGACCCTAGAATTAACGGTTTTATGTAACCTACCTTTGAATAAATTGATATCGGCAAATACTTCTGTGGTTCGAATTTGTTTTTCCAGTTTTTTTATTCGTTTACATTGGGTTTATTCCATTAGGCGATTTTGAATGTATTCATGTACTCATACATGAACTGGGTTATGCACCTGCGCCAACTATGAACTAACAAGTTTATTCAGGGCCGGCCTTAATCCTTTGCGGTCCAACATCGGGTCGTCCCCGCCGGCATATTTTAACGCCTGCGTTTCAAGGTCGGCTAACATCATTATAACTGCCGCTCACTTTTATTTTAAACCTAGAAACCTGTAGTTGTATGTATAAGATACTGTTATCAGTAGATGTCGCTGCAAAAAAAAAATATTTAGTTATAATTTCGGAAAATTATTGAGTAGAATTTTGCGAAAATTAATTGGACCGCAAAGGGTTAATGTTTCAAAAAGTTTCATGGCACGCTAGCTACTAAATAAAAAACAAAATGGGAATTTTTAAAATAGTTTTTAACTCGGTTATACTTGTTGGTACACAAATATTTTTCACGCGCTGTAAAATAAAAACTTTCATTTGTATCATTATTGTTTTAATTCTGAGATAAATTACAAACTGTAGTTGACTATGACTTCATTAAAAAGCCTGTTTTTTCTCTTTTCAATAATAAAAGGTTTGATGTATTTATTTTGATATTTAAGCTTAATAAAAATAAAAATAATAAACAAATAAAATTCATCAAAAAGTTTCATTTTACAGTGCGTGTAAAATCTACAACTTTTTCCTACAAAATGCTTAAATTAACGGCATTTTTGTCAATCAAAAGTTAAAACGTGAGGAAAATGGAATTTCGATAATTTTTATATGTTGGCAAACTAAAGCCAAAAATTTGAGTGTCCAATTAGTTTATAAAAAAATTGGTTTGTTTAGCTTTTTTTTGCATAATCGATTCGCCAAATTTGTCGTTTGTTTACAATTTACAATATAAAATATAAGTACCCATAACAATATCATACCAATAATGATTGGTTTTCTTCAGATTTTTTTAAAGATCCCCGCAGTTTGTCCTTGCGTAGGATCCCGCACTTCTTAGGGTCGGACCTGAACGCTTGCCCCCCCCTGGAATCGAGTAAAATTAGCACTTTTTAAAACAAATCACAAAAATTAAAAATTACATTACAATTTATATATATTTTTGTTTGTCTCTATGCTTTGCCCCCCTGCAAAATTTTCTGCGGACGCCCATGGCTATTAGCTATTAAAGGCTACGTTAGTTAGGAACAGCGCCTGCCTGTAAAATTACAGTGATAGGTCTTGCCCTCGTTCATATACTGTTTTGCCGTGCACAAACTAGTTCATGAATTGATCCGATAACAGCTGGAACAGTCGACTAAACGTCTAATGAAGCGTTAGAGCAGTGGCCTCCAATCCGTCGATCGCGATCGACCGGTCGATCTCGACGATTTTATATTTTTAATTGATAATTTTGCCCACATTTACCCTTGTTAGGCTATGCAATACTTTAATAAACAATACAATTTTGCGGCAATAATTAAAAAAAAAATCAAAAGTTGATCTCAAGTACAAATTCGACATTAAAAGTGATCCTAGATCACAAAAGGTTGGAGACTACTGCGTTAGAGAGTGTTGTGCTGGAACAAGATATTGATGCCGCGCATACCCTGATCGTTTATCGCATCGTACGTAGCCCTGCTGGACAAATCTTATTCTTTTTTAATACATCATTTGGAAACCCTTAAAATTCCTTTTTACATGATAGATAATAGAAGTATATTAAACATTATGTGGTAGGACATTTTAATTGTTTTAAAATGATATACTGGAAATTGTACGTTAATATTGTAAAAACAAAATTAAAATGTATGTTAAATCTAATAATCTGTAAAGAACTAAGGACCACATACATTTATATGAAACACCAAAGATATATTTCTTAAAATAAAGATGTTATAAAGCTAGGAAGTTCTAACCGACACAGTCTATAAATATATTTTTTTTAAATCCAATGTAGCAGCTTTAAATCGGGGCATATATTTTCTTAACTCAATTATAATTTGAGAATACATTAGTGACACACTACAACACAGAAACATTCCATTTAAACCACTTAAACACTGTATAATTTGCACTTGAGCAATCACAATTTATCTTTGTAATATTGTACAAATTATGAGAAGGATATCCTCAAAAATATGACTGCACAAGTATTTGGTACATGTAGATACAACAAAAAAATTGTAATCTGATTTGAAAAGACATGCTGCATTAACATAGGATTGTGATAATACGTATTTTATTACTATGGAACCACATCATGTTTTAACCGGAAACGGTGTAGTTAAGTTGATGTTTTACTAATGCATATTCCATATTACATGGTGCATGCACGTTATTTCTTGCATTAAATCTGCATTAATAATATTTTCGGTATATTAACCTCTGATAATGATCATTTTTATACAATTAATGTTAATATTCTCACCGTGTTCTGTTTTAGAGTTCCTATATTCTGTTGCAATTTATTTTATATGAAAAAACATAGTTAAGAGGCTAATGCAAATATTAAATAGATCTGACAAGGTTAATTATAAAGATAATTAAATACAGAAAATGATTTTCTGTTGTATTGGGCAACTTCCAGGACTGTGCAGTAATAGGAAAAAAAAATGTATACAGGGTGTCAATTTTTCTACCCTATTGTATGGGTAACTCCGTTAATATTGAAGATACAGAAACGTTTAAATTAGCAAGTTTGTGCAGAATTTAAAGGGAAATACTTTTCTCTTGTAGTTTTTTTTTTTATAACCAAAAATCATTTTACATGTTCACTGCCTACTAATAGATGGGAGTTATCCCGTGTTGATGTTCTTTTCTTTTTGATGTGACCTTTTAAAACTCATTTGCTATATGTTACGAAGGTTTCTTATTTGTTGTTGAGATAAGCATTATGAATAGCCGAACATAAGATAACAACAATAGAGACAGAATAAACAGTTATGTAGTATATAATATTTTCAAATATTTAAAGTGTTTATCTCAACCAAAAATTGAATAAGTGTATACGTATTTGTAAATAAATTTAAATACATTTTTCTAAGAGTAAACAAATGTAAACAACTTTTCTAGTACATTAATTATTTTGTATTTATAAAAATGTACTATTTTTTCATTTTTTCGAGCAATTTTCCTTTCGAGCAATTGTCATTCGAGCAATTTACCTTTCGAGCAATTTTCCATTGGAGCAATTGTATTTCGAGCAATTGTATTGGAGAAATTTTCCTTCGAGCAATTTTCACCAAACCGTTTGTCACATCCTAATCGCCATTTTCTTTTGTTTTGCCAGGAATCTTCTTCAAGGTCTCTGTTTTTATCGCCGTCTCCATTTTATTTTCCTAGCGCGTTCTTGGTCTTCCTATTTTCCTTCTTCTCATATACTTGTTTGGGCATTCCTTTTTTTTCCATTCTTTTCATGTGGCCGTATCATCTAGTTGTATCTTTTCCATGTTATCTGTTAGTATATCTTTTATTCCCATTTTTGTCTGATTGTTTCGTTTCTTACATGGTCATGTATTGTCACACCGCAACATCTTCGCCAAAAACTGTTCTCTACTGATCTCACTCTATTTTTTATTTAATTGCTTATTGCCCAAACTTCTGCCCCAAAGGTGACACAACTTTCAACAATTTGAACAAATGTATCTTTGTTTGTTCATTAATGTCTTTATTTCAAAGAAGCGAATCGATTTTAGAGTTAATGGTTCGTCCTTGTTCTATTTTGGTCAAGATATCTTTCTCATCTCTCCCGTCACTCGTTAAAGTGTTATCTAAATATTTGTAGAGTTTTGTAGTATTGATATGTGCATCATTCAGTCAGATATTCGTCTCCATATCCCACTGCCATATGTTGTGTTTTTTTTTGTGTTTATTTCTAAACCCAGCTTTTATATTCCTCTATAAATTTCCTTGGCATAAACGAAGCATCCTCTACGTCCTGGACAAGGACGACCTTGTCGTCTGCGAATAATAGGCTATAATTATTTCTCTCTCCAATTTGGACTTCCATACTAATAAATTTTCTAATCCAATTTCCCAAAGCAGAATTCAAATACATTTTAAACAGTGTTGGAGAGAGACAGCAGCCCTGTCTTAGACCTTTGTTGACAGGAAACGAATATGTCACTCTTGTACTAGTTTTAACACAACTGACATTGTTTTCCTAAAAATTCTTCACAGCGTTTATATGTCCAGCAATTTCCATTCATCGCACTCCATAATTTACATACGGGAACACTATCATATGCATTTTTCAGATTTATAAACACTAAATGTAATTCACTTCCGTGCGCAAGTTTTTCCCATTAGTTGTTTTAAGAAAAAGAGATTATCGATGCATGATCTTCCCGGTCTAAAACTGATTTGTTGCTCCAACTGTCTCATTTGACTCTCTGTTTTGTGTTTTAGCATCCTTCCGCTAAAGTGAAATTAAAATTCGTAAAATATAAGCATTTTAGAAACAAAAAATATTCATATTAAGACAGTTTTTAGTGGGTAAAATAATCTTTTTTGCTTATAGATTTTATACTTTATTGATCATTGTTAAACTTACTACTAATTTTTTGTCAGTATCCTTTAAAATTGTTGCCGTCAAACGGCTTTCGATATCCCCATGATTTTTGATGGCGAGATGGTGATTTTATTAATAGTAAATTATTTCTATGTGCTGTAGAAAATTGTTTTCACCATAAGTTTACAAATCGCCCAAAGTTTATATAGTTGTTACTATAGTATAATGCTCCAGAGAATCGTTGAGCTAGTTTATATGAGATTGAGCTATTGAGTTTGATTCCAAGGTTTGATACAATACTTCTAAGGTTGATTTAAACAAGCAAATCGCAAGTTAGCATTAGTTCCATGCAAGCGATTTCTCAGTACTGCCGAATCGTATCTGTTGGTTGTAATATATGCATAATCTTAAACAAGTATTCTGTATGTTTACACAGTTGGATGGCGATTGGTCTGTCTGTATTTACCGAAGTTAAAAGCTTGAGCATAACGCTCTATGGTATAAACATTTAATTAAACTCATAGGAATTACACTAATTACTGTTTATTCTAATATGTATATTTTGTGTACATACACAAAAGAATATCTCTTTTACTAGCCAACAGTAAAATCTTCAGTTTTATATTTGACATCACATTACAAAACAACCAGTTTAAATCGTAAACGCACAAACTTGCTACTTCCAATTTTTATTTGTTTTCACACCTAAAATAATTTTTAGGAGGAAATGTGTCACAAATAAAAAAGTTGTAGAAGGTTTCTTTGAGTGGGTGAACATGCAGCCAAAAATCTTATTTCAGCAAGGAATCAGAGAGTTCTTTGTCTATGGTGCAAGTGTATTCAGGGACAAGGGGACTGTATAGAATTATAGAATAATAACACATCAAGTATTATTCGCTCAGCCATCAGCAGTGTTGTATATCTTTTCAAAAACACATTCTTAATTCATTTTATCGTTCCTCGTATTTTTTCTACAATAATATAAATGTTTATTTAAGCTGCAACTGAATACTTTATCAACAATACATAATTAACAAAATTTTATTCTGTTTGGATGATTTGTAAAGTATAGTTAGGATGTTTTTTTTTACAAAATGTTTTGGAACTTTATTTAAATAAAAAAGATAAATTGCCCTTCATGTTAATGTCAAGATCTACTACGATAGTTCCTTTAGAAAAAATGATGCTTATATCATATCTCATCAATAAAAATCCAAACATCGCCATGTAACAGCGAATAAAACTTATTCTTCTGACTTGTATAATACATAATTGATTACCAAACTTGAATATAATTGTCGACGGCTATAGTTCGACTAAAAACAGCATGTGTTATTTTTTTTAAATAAATACGTTGTGTCTCTTAAAACCAATTCAAATATAAAATTTTAGGACTATAAAAACATATACATAGAGTAACACCACATTTTTCACAATTTGTTGTTCATTCCATTTTATTTTGTAATTACATGTCACTATAAAATGTTTTTTTATGTAAATAACAAGAAAATTATACAACGCCAAATTTGTAATAAATGCAAAATGTTGCTAATTAGCAACACAATTTTTATAGTACCTACTGCTATGTACGGAGGTACAATATTGCAATATAATTCGATAAACTTAACTTTGATCTGTTAAAAACTTTTTTCTATGTTAAAATATTCTTTAATTTAAAAACAAAAATTCTAAATCTTAAAAAGTATAAAAAAACAAAAAAAAAAGGTTTTGTTTTGGTGATAAATTTTCAGAAACTATCGCTCTTTATGAAATTGTTTCTTAACATATGCATTGCCAGAAGTGTTGTGAATCATCAACAAAAAGTAGAATTGTGACAAAATAATTTTTATAGTTTTTACATAATATAATAATATATGTTGCTAATCGGCAACACTATGCATTTAAGGGTTAACATCCTAAAAAAATGGTTCTTAGTCTCATGGAATACTAAATATAATTTTTTTAACTAGGTACATGATTGACGTTTTAAAATTTATTGGTAATTTATGTGTTATCATATGAATTATACTTTGGCTGATTAGAAGTTTTGGCAGATTACTCCCTTGTAGTAATATTTTCGTTAAACAATGTTTTGTACAAGCAAGCAAGTATCGTGTTACGTTCAGCAAATTAAATTGGTTTCAGACTCTGCAATAAATCAAAACCAATTTAGTATTTGCTCGAAACTTCTTACTAACTAGAATTTTTTCTCCTTAATGATAAATAAAGCTCAAATTTATTTGACACCTATTTGATTTAAAAACAAAAGAATGATTAAAGTTTGTAGCTTGTAAACTTAATTCCGACGTCAATAAGTTTGTGTTAGTGAAAACGTGTACAAAGACTTAGGAGAAAGATCTTCTTTTGTTATATGAACAATATTGTAAAAAATAATGAAAAACAGAAACATGTTTATCCTATTATAAAATCTAATTAAACCAAGAAAGATTCCGCTTTTTAAAAGGTTTTATATTGTGCAGGAAAAAAAAGCTTTTACGAAAGTTCATTAGGGTGGTCTTTCAGGATTTGTTGCTGAATAGCGAAAATTTAATATAGGTGACAGCATTTAACGAAAAACGAATTCAAAAAGAAATCAAATATATGTGTATTTGTAGAAATAAAGTACTATGATTTCGCTTAAGGCCTGTATAATCCGGTGAAGAAAATATTACTTCCAAGAACATTTACTGCTTTCATAAATATTTCAGATTTGTTTTAGAATTATTTTGCCGTTATCACATAAATGTTTAAACTGACATAGGTAATCCTTGGTAAGATGAAAATGTGAAATTGAAGCAAATCGAAAAAGTTTTGATCTGAATCTTGCACTGCGAATTGGTCTTCTCCGCTGCTATGTTTATTCTATAGTGTCCTCTTATATGGAGTGAAAGCTCGAACGCTTGCGAAAGCTATGTGCCAAAATTTCAGCTAAAAAACATTTTTTAAACAAGCTCTTATTATAATGTACCTACTAAAAAAATATATTTCCTGAAAGCTTATCGCGAGAAGTTCATAAGTATTTACTTCGAGAGAAATAGGATTATTTTAATGTTGAATAATTATTTTTCTAAAATATATTATTTCCGTTTTAGTCATCTTCGCCTAATTTGCACAGCTATTCTGAATTCCTAAATTTTAACCCGAAAATCGTAATTAGCACCCCAGAAAACCTATAGATATCGACTTTTAGTCGAGTCATACTATACATATATGACAAAAATTATCAGCCCCAACTTGCATTTGAATTGTAGAAAAGTGTTAAACTGTACTGTTACAGACACCATAATTGCATGCAAACTTTCAAGGCAATCAGATAAAGAAGTGGATCAAAATTGAGTTGCAAGATTTGATCACAACAAACAATCATGTAAAGTTGATTAAAAGCTTGTAAAAAATTAAAGCGTTTGGAATGTGACTAGAATTTTAAAAAGATCATGGTCGGAACGAGTGATAAATGTCTAGAAGACTTGAAAAAACAAACAGCAAGTACTAATTGCTGCATATCTTGATCGAGAAAAATAAGATGAAAGCGAGAACTATGACGGAAAAGATCCTTGTGGCAAAAAAAATCTAAAACAATGGTTTGGGAAGTATTCAGGATCGCTTGTTTGAAAAGCAGTTGATAAACTGGAACTCATGCTAAGGGTCGTTCTAGGAGGACAGGGCACCTGGAGAAGAAGGAGAAGAAGAAACATTCCTTTTTTAAACAACATTTTATTTGTAAATTTATCAATGTTTAAATTGATTTCATAAATTTTGCTAAAAACTCGACTTTTAGGCTGATTTTTATCATGAAGTAATAGATTTTAAAAAAAAGGTATGTATGTACTCTGCTTTCAGTTTTAAAAAAAATTTTTGGCTATACGTATTGCTCTATGGTTAAACTCATAATTCTAAATAATATTGTTCCATCCTTGACGAACATTATTAAAGTCGATGATAATTAAAAAAAATATATTTTGTTAGCCTCTTTGCTTGACACTAATTGGTTGGTCAATTACACGTGTAATAGAAAAACCTTGCAGAGAAGTTTCGTACGAGATAAACCTTGGAGTTTTGGAAACATGGAAATATTAAATAGTCGGCAACACAGAAATTTAGCCGTAATGGACCAAGGCACCGGACCGGACGCGTTACGCTTTTGAGTTTGTATCCGGTCTCCGCACAGTCCATTGTCCGATCATTCAACGCTTGCCGCAGCCATATAATTCGGCCTTTAGCCGCGTATTATTGTTACAATAATAATTTTAATGCCACTAATCACGTTTAATTACTCTTTTTTTGCCAATAATTATTTTAGCCGACTATGCAAAATTATAAAACCTAGCGTATGAAATAAAGTCTAGACACAAAAATGAAATATTCTGACTTGAAAACTAATTTCATTGGAACGAAAAAGTTTGTGAGAAATAATTGTCTTGAAAATTAAACAGCGTGTCTTCATTTAAGTGAATATTTAATAGTAGATTCTCAAGAAAAGCAAAAAATTTACCGAGTTTTTTTTTTTAAGAATTTCCTTAATCCTCTAAACGTCTAAACAGCTACGTATTTATTATAAAATTCTAGGATTTCATTCAGATACATTAACACTGTAAAAAAATACATTCATTTTCTTTATTTTGGTATTTTCTTTAAACACATCACATTACCCAAACCACTAGAACAACAATAACAACCTGCGATGGTAAAACTACTAGAATCGTTCCACCAAATCATCCCAACTCTGCGGTAGACCTCACTCTGATTACACCAACTTTAGCAGGCAAAGTAGTTTGGAAGGTTTTACCAGACACAATGGGTTCAGATCATTACCCTATTCTCATTAACCTTAGTGGCCATAATGTCACCGCAAAAATCCAACCGAGTACCAAATGGCAAGAAAAAAGAGCGAATTGGCATAAATTCCGATGCCAATTAGAAGGCTCAGTCGCAAGCTGCTGCGATACCTTTACCAATAACGTTAATAAATTTACTTTTTTAACAAACGCTATAGAAAATGCTGCTTCTATAGCAATACCAATCAAAAAACCTTTCATCGCGTCAACTCGGCGCCCTGTCTGGTGGGATGAAGAATGTTCCGATATGGTATCAGCTCGTTCTCAAGCATCAGCATACAAAAAACGATCAAATTGGGAAAACTATTTGCTGTTTAAAAATGTTGAAGCTTCAGCAAAAAGATTATTTAAAAAGAAAAGTAGAGAAAGCTGGAAAAACTTTCTGAATCAAATTAATAAAAACACTCCCCCTTCCGATATATGGAGTCACATAAGAAAAATTAATAACATCCATTCAAAGAAAACCCCCATCACTCCTTTACTAATTGAAAAACTCCTCAATCACTTTGCTCCAGCTTATGTTATTAATAACCATGATCTAAAACTTCCACCTATTAATATTAACCCGATATCCAAAAATACCTTTGAAACGGCATTTACTGACGATAAACTTGATTCTGCGACTAAGCAAACTAAAAGTACTGCCCCAGGCTTGGACAACTTTACATATAAAATAATCCAAAACCTGCCCGATAACGCAAAAGCACTCCTACTCAACATTTTTAACGACTGGTGGCTAAACAATAACTACATTAATGATCTTAAACATATCGTTATTTGTGTCTTTCTAAAACCCAACAAAAATAAAGAATTACCAACTTCATATAGACCTATCTCATTGATGTCATGTATCACTAAAACATTTGAACGATTGATAAAAATACGGTTAGAATGGTACCTGGAACATAATTCGTTACTTCCCAACACACAGTTTGGATTTCGAAGAGGAATGGGAACAGTTGACACACTCTCATACCTTGTTTCAGACATTCTCTGTTCATTAACAAAGAACGAATATTTTGCTTGTTTTTTTTTGGATCTTACCGGAGCATACGACTCCGTTAATTTAGATGTGCTTAACCAAAAAATTACAAATCTTGGCATAAACCCACAAATTAATATCGACTAATATAACGGAGTTGTATAAAAACAGAAAAATCTTTATTAGAGACCATAACAACCAATTGCATGGCTCAAGATTAGTATGCCAAGGAATACCCCAAGGCTCTGTGCTTAGCCCCACTTTATTTAATATATACACTATTGATCTGCACACAATTTTTGACACCACCAACATTAAATGCATACAATACGCAGATGATATATGCATTTACACTTCATGCAGAAAACTTGAAGATTGCACCACCGATATAGAATACATTATAAACCAGCTACAACCGTGGTTACTCCAAAATGGACTGAATTTATCACTTGAAAAATCTGCTGTGATGTTCTTTACCAGACATAGGATACAACCCCCCAACAACATCCGTGTGGAAAATAATTTTATACCGGTTAAAAATGAATTTAAATACTTAGGAATGATATTAGACAAAACTCTGACGTGGGCAAAACACATAAAATACATAAAAACCAAGTCCGAAAAAGGTATCAACCTACTTAAATGTGTAAGTAGATGTAAGTGGGGAGCCGATCCCAAAACAGCAATAATGTTCTATAGAACCTATATTCGCTCAATTTTGGATCGATGTTGTTCGGTTCTGCATCCAAAACAAACCTTTTGGCGCTAGACCGTATCCAGTTTAAAGCTCTTAGAATTGGTGCAATGAAAAGTTCACCATGTCAAGCCTTACTAGCAGAAACTCAAGAACCACCGCTTTGGATTAGACAAAAGTGTCTGGCTTTTAAAATGCTCGTCAAAATTCGCAGCTCTCAACCAAATAAAATTTCCAATAAACTTTATTATTTAAGCATTGAAAATCTTACAAACAGATACTGGAAAAACAAAAACAGCCCTCCACTAGTCGAGGCTTTTTACGATACCAACCCATACGCAGAATTAATAGAAAATAACCATAAGGGGTCAATTTTTGATTTCGACTACAATATGTTGTTTTATAAGCCTCGTGTCATTTATCCTGTCTATTCTGATATTCAAGTGTTAAACAACAACATTATAAAACCTTTTATAAACTGTTACAACAACCCAGTTGTTGTATATAGGTACTGATGGCTCCAAAACGAATGACGGTGTTGGTAGTGCATTTTTTTATTAAAAATGACAATATTTCGAAAACATACAGCATTCCTAA
Organism: Elmis aenea; assembly: GCA_947652605.1. Taxonomy (NCBI): domain Eukaryota; kingdom Metazoa; phylum Arthropoda; class Insecta; order Coleoptera; family Elmidae; genus Elmis; species Elmis aenea. Next base: position 21,174,773 of record OX393576.1, read on the forward strand.
GATCTGCTCAATTTACACTGCTGAGGCATATGCGATCGAGCGAGTTTTGAAATACAGTAAAACTAACTATAATGCTAGAAACATCGTTATACTTTCCGATTCGAGATCTGTATTAAACTCGATTCAAAGTACGTCCTTAACAAAAAAACTTCCACATGTAATATCTAATATTAAAAAACATCTTCTGGATCTAACGAAAGTACAATGCTTAGTGGACTTCGTGTGGACAAAGGGCCATGCAGGAATCGTTGGTAATGAGATTGTAGACAACCTGGCTAGAGAAGCTACCTTTCTGCCAGTCAACAAGAATATTGCCTTACTTGACGATGTCAATAATCAATTCAAATTTCACGCCAGGACTCTGTGGAGACAAAGTTGGGATCGGTTTACACAGACTTCACCTACACAATATACTTTAATACATCCCACTTTACCGCAAATAATTCCACACATAACATCTTTTATTGTCAGCAAATCATATTCAACAACTATCACCCGTTTAAAATTAAATCATGGCAACTTCCCCTCCCATCTGTATAAAATTGGCATAAAGGATAGCCCAGCATGCCCATGTGATGGGCAGTCTTACGGGGACTTAAATCATTTATTCTTTTCGTGTAGTCATAATACAATTTTAACAGAAAAGCTCTACAAAGATCTGATATCGTTGGGGGTGCACCTCCCTGTTAACATAGTATCGGTTCTATCTGTAATACCAAGGGACATTTGTGACGTTCTCGTTAATTTTGCTCGACTTGCTAATTTAAATATTTAAAGTATCGATAATATAAAATATCTGTGGCTGATGGACTACAGTCCAATGCCAAACAAACCCAAAAACAAAAAAAAACAACCTGCGAAGATGACATTACAATATTAGCAGTGGGAGAGTCAAAAGGAAGCTGCAAATAAATTACAATATGTCGTAAACAACAACAGCTATTGGACTAACAAGTGAGAAATACAATTTTATCAAAATAAATCAGTGCAAATTTATTTCACTAATAAGAAAATAGAACAGCGAACTCCCATAATTAAAAAAAAATCAAAAAAGTATCCCTTATTAATTTACATCAAGCCAAATACTTAAGAACGATCTTTGATGCCAAGCACCGATGGAAGGTGCATGTTAAAACAATGTTAAGAACTTACATTTAAATATTTATTTTCTATGTAGAAAAATGTACGGGATGTTAGGTCCAAATTCTACGCTAACAGTACATAATAAATTGCTGTTATACAAGCAGGTCCTAAAACCAGTATGGACAGCTCTGGGGGTGTACCAGATCATCGAACGTCAAGACCATATAGAAGTTACAAAAGAAAGTAGTACTAAGGGGAGGGATTTAATCAAAGCCTTTTTGAGTATGTAAAAAACACTTTTTTAGGATCTTTAAATAGAGATAGATATCAAGCATTTTGCCCAGGTTGTATGACCTGGGCAGTATTGAAAGTCATTCAGCCCTTGACACATGGAGGCTAACCGAAGAGATTCAGGTGAAGAAAAACACAAGATCTAGTGCAATGCAGTTTTTGGTAAAAGTAATGTGTACAAGAATGTTTATTTAGTTTGCTACGCGTAAATTAATAGTAGGCGATTAATAGCTATGTCGTTACCGATATACTGATAACGGCTTGACTCAGTTGGCAAAGGCTCGTGTTGTAAATGGGTTCCATTACAGCCACTTGGCGACAAATGTTGTATCGGATATGCTATTTAGCTTCAAGCAGAGAGTTCTCGTACGGTTAAGCAAACATTTTGCAAGATCTAAGTGTTAGTAAGCATAAAACGTCAGTGATTAATGCCTAATGCGTAAAATGTTGGTAATATATATATTTAAAATTACAATGCAGGGTTTAAAATTTAAAAGTATCACACAGGTTGTTATTTTTTCTGTTGACTTGACTGATCTTATGAAAAAATATAATCGTATTTTCCTGAAGTTTAAATTAGCAAAAAAATAAATTTCATCTTTTAATTCAATGGTCAAGCTGAATTTATTAAGAATAAAACAAAAATTACAGGCCCTAATAAACCAAAATCGCACTTTTATTATTAGTTTTTTTACCAGCTAATTGGGGTAGGTATATTTAGCAAAGTTAACTTAGTCAGAATCTAATTGTTAGTTTCTTAAATAAATGAAAGCAAAAAAAGGTCGTGTGTAGATCACGTACACACAATCCAACAACTTATAGATAAAAAGATGACGAAGAACAGAGCTGTTTACCAGGCTTTTATAGATCTAAAGAAAGCTTACAACTCTGTTTCCAGAATAAAGTTATGGCAAGCTATTCAAAAATTGGAAATATCGAAAAGAATGATAAGAGCACTTAAGAACATTTACAAACAAAACAAAGCAGCAATCAAAGTAGGAAATAAACTCAAAAAAAGCTTCATAACAAAAAAGGAATTTTACAACGGTGCTCCACGCCACCGACACTATTTAAAACCTTTTTGGAGAAAGCACTGAGACCGTGAAATAGAATGTGTGAAGGGATGGGAGTCCCGTTCAGAAATAAACACCTCTACACTCTGAATTTTGCGGACGACCAGTTGGTCATTGCACAAGATGAGGAAGATCTAAGTATTATGGTAAGAAAGTTAGAAGAAGAATTTACGAAAAATGGTTTAGATAATAATTTGGATAAAACAAAACATTTAACAGCAACCCAAGAAGAAATTAAAATTGTACAACAAACAAAACAAACAGGAAAATTTAGATATTTGGGGTGTATAGTATCTAAAAACGAAAGAACAGAAGAAAAAATGAAGAGCTGACTAGGACAAACCAGAACTTGTATAAAACAGTTAAACCCAATTTTATGAGACCTACATATTACATACAATACTAAAACAATGAATATACTTATATAACACCATGGTACGGAGTATAGTGACATATTGAGCTTAAAACAGGGTTAAAAATAAAAAGAGCAGAAGTAAACTTACTGCAACGGAGATGGAATATTGAAGAAGGAGCTACGAAGTTACAAGGATGGGCAGGTTTAGCAACAAAGAAATCAAAAGAAGAATGGAAGTACAAAAAGACGTACTCAGATACACGAAAGAAAAAAAAACTGACCTGGTATGGACATATTAAAAGAACGGATAAAAACAGATCGATAGCACGTGTCACTCCTATAGGCAGAAGGAAAAGAGACAGACCCAGAAGATCATGAAGAGATGAAATAGACGAAGCGATGGAAAGAAGATGCCTACACAACGGAGAATGGCAAGATCGAGACTCATGGAGACAGTGGTAGAATCCTATTATAGATATACATATTTTTTAAATTAATTCCAGGTATGGGGAGCCGGAGTCGGAGTTGGAAGTTGAAAGTCGAAGAGTAGAGTCTCTTTTGAGTTGAGGAGTCTGAGTGATGTTAGGGATTTAGAGAGCTGTAAGGTTGGCACGAGTTGTTGTCGTGGCAACCAGGTAGTTGTTATTTTATAGAAGGGGCACGAATGTATTCTTTACGATTCTGTATTCTATAATTGATTCTATAATAAAATATCTTATTAGAATATTATAACAAGAATATAACATGGCGCAGTCGGTAGGATAAATTGCTGAACTTACGTAAGAAATAAATTGTACAATGGAATTTTTGAAGCCGCCCAAAGAATTGTCGCTAGAGGGCGATGTAAGCGTAAATTTTAAAAGATGGAAACAACAATTTTTATTATATATGGAAGCTACAGGAGCACATTCAAGACTTACTGAAGAGGCTAGAGTATCGGTACTACTTCACGTAATTGGTGAGCAAGCCCTAGAAATATATAATACTTTTGAAATAAATGCTGATGAAAAAAAGGTTGATTTGGTTTTGGCTAAGTTTGAAAAACATTTTGTCCCAGCGTCTAATGAAACCTTTAATCGTTATGTATTTTTTACAAGAATACAAAAAGAGATGGAGTCGCTAGATAATTTCGTAACAGACTTACGAAAATTGAGTAAAGATTGTGAATTTGGCGACATAAGAGACAGTTTGGTGAGAGACAGAATAATATGTGGTATCAGAGATACAAGATTGAAAGATCGTTTATTAAGAGAAGCAAAGTTAGATCTGCAGAAATGTATTAATATTTGCAAAGCAGCTGAAATCGCAGAACATCAGCTGAAAACAATTATTGATGAAGACAAGTTCAGTGTTAGTGCACTAAGACATGGAGAGCGATCAGCACAAGTAAATCAGTCCAGTAAGTCAAATAAAACACAAAGAAACCAGTTTAAAGTGCAACAATGTTCATACTGTGGTTATGTGCATAAAGGAAGAGCCTGCCCTGCTTATGGAAAGCAGTGTAACAATTGCAATAGAAGTAATCACTTCGAAAGTGTATGCAAAAGTGGAAAGCGAACAGTGAATGTTGTACAGGAGGAAGACATGAATAAAGAAAGTATGTGGATATGGCAACATGAACAGGAAAAATCATTTAATACTCTTAAAAAAATGTTAAGTCAAACACCTATTTTACAGTATTATAACGTGGAAAAACCTATTGTAATATCAGTTGATGCATCATCCACTGGTTTAGGTGCAGTTTTACTACAATACAACTAGAATATAACAAGTGAGAACTGAACAAAAATAAAACAAAATAAGAATCTTAACCGTAATTTTTTTAAGAACGGAAACGGGAACGACATTTGGTTTTTTGTTTAAGAAAAGAAACGACACTGAAAATATTCAATACCGACTTCCTTGTTGTTCTCCAGTATAGTGCACTAGTGAAAGGAGTCGGAAGTCGGAGTCGGAAGTCGTAGTCGGAAGTCGTAGTCGGAAGTCGTAGTCGGAAGTCGTAGTCGGAAGTCGGAGTCGGAAGTCGTAGTCGGAAGTCGTAGTCGGAGTCGGAAGTCGGAGTCGGCAGTCGGAGTCGGAAGTCGGAGTCGGAAGTCGGAGTCGGAGTCGGAAGTCGGAGTTGGAAGTCGGAGTCGGTTTTAAAAATTATTTACTTTAAAAATATTTTTTTAAGCGCTTATGAGTACTAGAAAAGTTTGAAATCAGCTTCAAATTAACCTGAGCCTTCCTTGGCTTTAATTTAGTAGTGAGTAAAAAGAATTTTAACACGACAGGTATTCTGTTCAGTATCAAAAGAAACAGGACGTCCTTCTACGGTTGTTACCTGAAAAAAAAAATACTGCTGTTAAAAATATAATTAAAAACGACAAAACAGCTACAAAGCACCAACCCAAGATTGAATTCTCAGCTATTACAACAATCTTCCATGATCACCTGCATGTAAAAAAGTTATTAGTCGTTTTGTGCCGCATCAGTTGTCTCTTCTCCGAGCTCCAAAAAATCAGAGCGTGTTAGAATTTGCCATTTAACTTCTTCTCTCCAGTTTTTTGGCTGAAAGAAGATTGGTTGCGGGCTTATAAGGTGTGGAAAGTAAGAGTGATAATGTATATGATTGCTGGAAGGAATTACTTTGACCAATTACCGAACAAACTCTTAAAAACTATTGAGGGCGTTTTTATTTTCAATGATTTCAGAATTACCCTTGCACCTATATACAAAGTCTTAAAAATTAATTTTTTAAAGTAAATAATATTTACCGATTATACCATAAATTAATGATATATTAAAAATTATTTTCTATATTATCGTTCAATGAAGAACCATTGTCACATAAAACAAAAACAAATTAATAATACAACAGTTTCCATTTTAAAGCGATTTACAATGAGAACTATTTTAGACATAAATTTAACGAGTGACTTCAGAAACGTCCCGGTGTTTATTATTTTAAAATTTTATAATTGAATGTAAATATCTCAAACCAATTAATAAATAGTTTCACAGTGGAATGAACTGACGGCTTAAGAATTATGATATCGTACATTTCCAAGTGGCGAATAAAATTTCTTCTACTTTTTAAAGTGATTCGAAGTGTGAATATCTTCTTTTTTTTTTATATTTTGCATAGCAGTTACGGTAACTAATTTGAAGTTATGTATTTAAATTGTGTTTTAATTTACTAAAATAGTTTCATATTTGTATAAATAAAATAAGATAAGTTTAATAATTACAAACGCTAAACAACTGGCAAATACAAGAACATTAAAAATAATACAGCCATATTAATTTATTATTGGCTGTAGTACATAAAAATTTACTATAAAAGTTTTGACATGCAAGCCACATCAATTATTTTATTAATTAAATATTTATTTAACTTTGGAAGCATCTAAAACAGCGTTACCTATCCTATACAAACGAAAATGTAATATATCACGGTATCGTGGTTTGTTTGATAATAAATGAAATATTAATGCGACGTACCAAATAAAGTTGATTACGAAAATCACTATTACTAAATTAAATGTAAAATTGACGGGAAAACTGATTTATGATGGATTTTATCCATATTAAAATATGACTACTTTGCCTAATTATAACATTAAAATTTAATTAACTCATTACATTAAATTTTATGTACACAATTTGCATGTTTTGTAACAATAATTACTTCCTAAAAAAAAAAGATATATTATTTTAGCGTAAAGTACAAGATAATTGTGTTGAAATATTGGTGAATTTAAAGATTGTAACGCAAGTTATGTAAACCAAGACTCTTTACGTACAACTTTAGGAAACGCTTTGTGCTTATTTTACTGACAACGTTTGTTATTTCTTTAGGTACCCATACCCATATACATGAACGCACATGGAACTTACGTCAGAAACACCTGACAGTGTACGCACGCACGCCTCCTATCAAAAATACTATAATCGTCTTATGAAATATCACGAAAAGAACTGTAGAAGATTTGTTTTTGCACTGCATTATTGTAAACTGATTATTGTATTCATTTTGCTCTTCCAAATTCGTCATAATTTAAAACTTAAACAGTAAGTATGGTTTTCATGATAGTAATCGACAAAAAATTTATTTAAGACTACATTTTTAATTAAAGCGAAAGCAATCCACCAAATGAAAACATTTTGTTTGTCAAACGTCTTGTTGTACTAAACGGACTCCCTGTATATTTATCCGTTTTCTTTTTAAATCGCACTTATTATTTATTCAATGTAGAAAAGTATACAGAATAGAAAAATTATGAAATTTTTATAGATAAATAATTCGCTCAAATACGATAAATGGTTAATAGGGTAAGACCAGGATAGATGCCCCACCGGCGAAGATGCCCCATCAAAATAATTTCGTTATTAACGGACAGGTTGCGCTGGCTTTTTAAGGGTTGGTTTGTATTGCGTATGTGATTGTGTGCAGTGCTAATTTAAAAAAAAAAAACTTATTCGGGCAAGTTATTTGCAAAAATTCATTTTTAGAGCTTCACAAAATTTATCACTATGGTTTGCTTGTACACGCATATCATGATAAAGTACTTTTATCATTGTTTTTGTAGTGCAATACATTTAGGCATACAATAGGTTAGTGTTCGTGCCAAAGTACATATTCTGGCGCAAAATTTAAATTTGATATTTGGCTGGGGCATCTATACCGGACGATAGGGGAAGATGCCCTACATGTGTTGGGTGTGGGGAAATGTACACAAACACAAAATGGAATGATGAGTGGGTTCAGTGCATGCATTGCAACAAATGGTCCCATGAAGGCTGTTCTAAATATGAAATACTTTGTAATTTGTGTGGCAAAATACTGACATTAAAAAAGAAATAAGTACTTAATTGTTAATACGTTTACTAAACATTTAGTTTCTGTTTATTAGTTTGTAATTACATAATATTTTCGTAGGGGCATCTATACCTATACTAGTGGGGCATCTTTGCCCCACAGTTTGGTGAAGATGGCAAATGCTCATATTTTAAGTTTTTAATTTTTCGAATCATATAAGTTTATAACAGTGTAAATTTTCATGTTTAAATAAAATAATATATATATAGAGTTGTCATACAACGTAGTTACAACCATAGTTTTCACTCCTTTGTCCAGAAAATATTAGCATCTAAAAAGGTGGGGCATCTATCCCGGACTTACCCTACATTATTTTTTTTTAACTTCCCAAGTTTTATTTGCAATCTACTTACCATGAAGCAATAAGCAAATTTGTTGACAATTTAACATGAGAAGGTTTACTGTCCAGTGTTAGCAAACCAATAGGTACATTTTTTTATTGCTATTTTTGCAACTAATTGTTCGTCGATTTACCAATTTTATTATAGACATTGATATCGTCGAGGAGCCTCAATCGCATTTGCAGCCGAAATTGCATAACATTTTATCATGAAACAACAATTTCGCCTCACGGCATTTTCCTCCCTTTTGGTTAATTAGAATTGCTGTCTGTATAAATATATTTTTAAGCAATATATGGTTTTGGCCAATCATCTAACTGAATGATATGCTTGGTTGGCGAAAATGTATTCCTCGTAACGGCGACTTCCCTAAAAATATTATTAATTCGAACAATTCTCGATAATCATCACGAAGAAGAATCCTCATTTTATTTTTAGTGTAAAGTAAAATCTCATTTGTATTATCTGTCAGTATTTCGGAAACTCTTAGAAGCTGTTCTAGGTTAAGAGTGTAGCTATGGCTGGAACTCGATCAACATTGTTTTGTCCAGAAATGTCTGGAAGCATTTTGGAATCCTTGTGGATGGCTACAAAGTTTAATTTTTGACTTGACATCCTGTGAAATCTTTTTACGAAACCTTTACCGAGCTCTCTTAATGACAAAATCATTTGGATTTAAATGAACGACATCCCCATCACAGATCTTTCACCTGTCTAGAGCTGCTGAGAGTCGAGTAGTCAATATACCTTTTCTAGCTCTTCTGTTTTTTGACACTTCTCTTTCTATTTCTGTTTCTTCATATTCCCCATTTTTTGATGTGCCGGGTTGGCTAACCCTTTGATTCCCAAAATAAGTTTTATTGATAAAAAGAAAAAACAAATTACTTTATTAACTTAAAATACCATAACATGAACAATAAAAAAATCTGTTTGTAATATATTTTTTTTAAATAGAAAAAAAGGCGGTGATTTCATCAGATAACCACTGGGACAAAAAAAAACACTTTCCCTTTTTATGGTGTTTAATAATTTAATAATAAATAATTTTTTTTTGAACCCAAAATAATTTTTTTCAATAAAAAAAAAGTTATCATTCACTTCATGAACTTAAAATAAATTAAAATTAACATATTTTTTTTTTACACTAATAGAAACAAAAGCGGTGGTTTCATCAGATAACCAGTGGCGCACAAGGAACACACTTTAAATATTTTTATAAATATTTTTTATAACTTCGAATTTAAAAGCAAATCCATAAACAAATTATCACCTGATCATAATTCACTGATAAATTTACTTACCAGCCATTACAATCCACTAATTGCGTAAAATTTAATATTTTCTTGCGATTTACTACTGTTTGACAAGTCGACTTACACCATGCAAAACATTTAAATGAAATTTTGGTATACGGACCTATTTTAGTACGAACTTTTGCTTTTTGCCAAGAGATGGTGCTATAAGACATAGAATAGCTTTAGTGGTTTTAAAGCTTGGTCACTGGGTATCATATAATAAATTATTTGAAAGGTGGTTTCTCGGTGAAACCACAAGGAATCAAAGGGCTAAGGAATGGAACAGTTTCGATTTCAGTTCTACAACCACGATCGGGTTATTCGGCACAATGCGATTAGACGATGTTACAGTCGTATGTAGTGCAAAGAAATGGAAAAATATCAATCATTGCAACAAGCACTAGAAAAGTTGAAACTTGTCTTTTCAGTCGAAATAGGTTTGTTTACACATCAAACAAAATAATGAAATTCACCATATTGTGAAATTGAACTTATTTACAATTATTTCAGCTTTTGAGCCCCGTGGGGCACGGGTTAATATTTAGTAATGGTCCCAAATTTTACAGGAAGTGATTATTTATATAAAGGAACAAATTGAGAGGGTCCTGCATGAAAATATGTGAAGTTCAAAAATAAGGACCACCCTAATAGATAATGTATAGTCGTGTAGCATGTTTCTATGTTATGCAGTTTTTAAGTACTGTTTTTATTTGATATGCTGCACCTTCGATGTAAGGTGTAAGGTAAAGAATATCTTGTAGTATAGTGTATTTGTTTGCATTATTAACACCAGTTTTTTAGTGCTATTACTAGCGGTTACTTTTCTTAGTTTTTTACATGTTGTGGTATGTAGCCCATTGTTTTACAGTAACGAACGTACAATTTGATTTTTATACAGAGTTATTGTCAAATATGTATAGGCTAGGGCGCTAGGCAGTTACTCTATAATTTTTGTGATCGTACTAATTTGAGTGTAAATGTATTATAAATACTTGTTGGTGTGCGTTGGTTTTTCAGAAATTTATTTATAACTCATTTAAGTTATGTAGCTAAATGAAATTGGAACAATTTTGAACAATAAAATTTATTTAGGTACGTATTTTGTAAATATCAATTATATTAACAATTAACAAACCTTTCTAAAAAGGCAACATCTAATGATTGAAATATTGTATTATAATCCATATTTAATTAAGTTCATGAACTCTTACCTTACCTCGTAAAACTTATATTACTTCGAGGTTGCGATGTAAGGTCGTCGATTTAACAAAACGGCGTCTGTTATTTAACTTTCTTCTGTACAGGAAAAGAGATTGAATGACATAAATTTTTTACTTCCAATTTTTACAACTGCTTTTATACGAGAAATACAAGCTGGCTTTTAAAAAGTGCTAGTCAGTAAACTACGAAGTGTCTGTCTTTTGAATTTTTTATGTTACGGATTAAAACAATCTTTGCCTCTTTCTGTACCATAAAGACTTTTTGTTCTATTAAATATTGCCTGCAAATGTTTATTAAACCCTAATAAATATAGATACATATATTAATCTCACACTTCACTTATTTCTGTTTTTATAAGAAAATTTAGTTAGTAGATAGGTAATAAAAAAAATAAAAATGTAAAAGGTTTTTCATTTAAAATAATTTGTTTATTTATTTTTAAAGTTATGTCAAATGGACCTATTGTAAACTACGCATATTATTATTGTCACTATTTAAGTATCATAAACCACAATAAGACTCTCGCGTTTCCAAAGAAATTTGTTCTGATAGTTTTAAGATGTTAATATTATTAAAATGTTTAACCCTCGAGCGGTCGCGCTGGAGTATAAGGTACACCAATTTTATGAAATTTAATGTAGTACCACTGTGTCTAGATCTAATCGTAAAAGACTTTGTAATTTTGTCATTTTGACTTCCAATATGTGAAGTGTAGGTGATAATAATAATTTATTACTCTAATTCTGTAGGAAAAATGTGAACACAACAATTAAATGGGATTATTGCAATCAGTTTTCTTGCAAAAATCATGTTAAAAAGACTTTTTTTAATACAGGATGTTTCAGACCACCGGTACCAGCACTTTTATTCGTAAATGCGACGTCTGACAAAGATGGGAAAAAGGTTTTAACTACAAAAGTTTATATGTAAAATTGACTGACGCTATAGCGGTTTTCGTGATTAAACCGGAAGTGGCCAAATCCGGAAGTAACTTTAAAAGCTTAAATACAACGATCCGGTTTTTATTGCATAATTAGAAAGATATTTAATAAAAAAACACTTTTTACTTGAACATTTTTTTGATTATCAGTATAGTTTGTGATCCATTGGACCTAAATCATAACAACATTAACCCGATCAAAAAAAATTTCAAGTAAAAAGAGTTTCTTTATTAAATAGTTCTCTAATTATGCAATAAAAACCGGATGGTTCTATTTAGGTTTTTAACGTTACTTCCGGATTTGGGCACTTCCGGTTTAATCACGAAAACCGCTATAGCGTCAACAATTTTACATATGCACTTTTGTTAAAAAGAAATTTTCGCCGTCTTTGTCAGACGTCGCATTTTCGAATAAAAGTGCTGGTACGGGTGGTCTGAAACACCCTGTATAATAATGTATGAATTATATGATAGCACTTGCAGAATATAAATAGATTCGATAATTGTAAAAGTGGACTGTATTTAAATTGTTTGAAGTTGTTATTATTATTTTTTACATTTCACTTATACCATGGCAACATACATAGTTACATGGCTATCTTTAAATAGTTAAGCAGCATACATAGCAGAGCTGGGCAATGCTTGAATGCTTACTACTTGCAATAATTTTTTAAGCACTTTTAATGCTTCGAGCACAATGCTTGGAGCACTTTCTAAAACAGATGCTCGATGCTTAGAGCACCAAGCACTTTCTTGAACACTTGGTACTTATTAAGCACTAGAAAGACAGTGCTTAATAAGCATTTTTTAAATTTATATATGCTTACTGCATAGTATTTAATCCTAACATGTATGCTACAAGACTGTTTAAATTTTAAATTTCTCTTAAGCATTTCCAAAATGCTCAATGCTTGCTGCTTAATTTTTTTAAGCACTTGGGTCAGTGCTTGATGCTTTTAAGCATTTTTAAAAACCAAAGTACTTACTGCTTAATTAGATCAAGCACTTACACAAGTGCTTGAATGCTCGGTGCTTCAAGCACTTTGGGTCGGTGCTTTGCCCAGCTCTGATACATAGTTACATCGCTATCTAAATTATTAAATAGTTAATATGCGTTAACATGCCCCCCGCCTTGACGAACAGTCTAAAATTATCCTAATAAATTACATGTCACAAAATGTCTCAAGTATTACATACATGTTAAAATATTAGTATAGGTAAATCGAATTCAAACATAAATGTTATAATAGGTACATGTTAAAATGCTTTCAATTGTAACTAGCAATGTTAAAAAATTTGCAAATGTTATAGGTGTGTGTATCCTATAATTTTCTTTAAATGAAATTATGTTGATTTTATACCAACTTCCCTTAAACTCCCAACATTTGGAGAATACTGAGGTATAAAATGTCATTGTATACCTAGTGATTGTTTATCATGAGTGATAAATTTACCTAATGCAATTAATTCTTTGCTTGCCATAAAATAAGTTGTTCCGTTATCTGAATGTATTTGAGATGGTCTTGCAATGAATCTTTTTAAGGTAGCAATGAATGATTCAGTGATTAGGTCTGTGACAGGTTCTAAATAAATCGCCTTTGCCGTTTTGCAAATGAAAATTACCAAGTTTTTTGGCGTAATGTAAATGGCCCGGCAAAATCGGTGCCAGTAATAGTGATTGTCAAAAACTGGATTGACTTCATATGATAAAAATTGCTCATTAATAGCGGTATACTTTTTTAATTGACCCTAAAGCACTTGAGACATTGACGAACAGTATTTTTTACTAAATTGAGACTTAATTTGTATTTGCTTGATAATAGAATAGGATGTATGCTTCCTATTGAAATCTACCACCCATTCTTAATAGATCATCTTCATCTAAGAATGATGGACAACCTTGTAATCTACCTTTGTCAAAAATAATTTTTTGAAACGTTTTATCTTCTGGTTTTGCAACAACGTACGACCAATTTTGTCTCTTGAAATTGTTTTCATAAAAAGTTCTTCACACCTGCTGTTATCAGGAGATAAAATTGGTTTTGAATATTCTTCTAATTCCCAGAATTGTTGAAGTTTATTCTGTATGTCACTAGTTTTGCTCAAGTGACATTGTGAAATTGAATGTTTTGTAGGAAGTTGCAAATTGCCCGCAACAATCCATCCAAATATTGTGTTTTGTAGTATAGGTTTATTTTTGCCTAAGGAAATTCTTCCTTCTCTTAGGATATCCCAGAACAATGCGCCTCCAAGTAGTATGTCAACTTGGTTGGTTTGTCCAAATTGAGGATCTGCCAATGAAATGTTGGAAGGAATCCCTAATTCATCTAAATTTACTTCTTGTTTACATGAATTTTCGCTTATAGTATCAATCACAAAACATGGCACCTTTGTCTGAAAATTGTTAATTTTTGCTTTAATTGTCACTTTGCATTCAAAATTAATTGTGGATGTGTACTGGTTAATGCCAATAATTGATACTTTTGTCTTCATTTTTTGTAAACCTAACTGTTCACATAATTGTTTTGTTATGAAATGAGATTGTGAACCACAATCTAACATTGCTTTGCACTGGTGTGCCTTGCCAAATTTATCTAAAATTGCAATACTAGCTGTTGCTAATAAAGTTTGTCCTCGTGATTGACAACTTGCATTGAAAGTTTCTTTGCGTTCATTAGGAAAATTGTCAGGTTTCAACCTGGTTATAGCAAAATCGTCAGGTTTTGACCTGTTCACGTCTTCATGTAATAATGAATTATGTTTTAAATTGCATTTCATACAAGTTCCTAAAATGCAATTCTTACTACTGTGCCCAGTACGTAAGCAGTTGAAACATAAATTGAGCCTTTTAACATGTTCTTTTCTTTGTTTAACATCCATCTTCAAAAATAAATCGCAGTAGTAAATTAAGTGATTGTTTTTGCAATAATTACAAGATACTATACTTGCAGTATATGCCTTATGATGTGGGTATTTCTCCAAATTGTCTGATTTCTTTGTTCCATGTGCTTCTAATGTTTCTAACAAATCGGCCTTATGTTTCAAAAAATCTTTAAAATCATCTAATGTATATCCATCTTCATTTTTCTTTTCTTCCCACTGTTTCACACATTTAATGTCTAACTTGTTTAATAAAATGTAAATTATTAATGCGTCAAAGGTATCTGTTTTTTGTTGCAAAATATTTAATGAGCGAAGATGTTTTGATATATCGTCAACCATTTTACGAAAAGCTGAAGAAGATTCTTTTACTATATGTGGGATATCAAATATTGCCCTAATATGATTATGAACAAGAAGACGACTGTTATCGTATCTGCTACAAAGTAAATCCCATGCCATGTCATAATTGGTTGCAGAAAATACAATTGATTTAATTACCTGAGCGGCATTGTCTTCAAGTGATGCTCTTAAATAGTGAAATTTTTGTATTGCTGAGATATTACTATTTTCATGTACTAATGAAATAAAAATATCTTTGAATTCTAACCAATTAATATATTGACCTCTAAATTTGTTAATATATTAATTGGTTAGGGGGTGTAACTTCGAAAGGAGACGTCTAAGGATTTTTTTTTAAGGAAATACCCCCCTTAATTTTTGACAAGGAATCACTTCCTGATTTTTTTTGGAATACTTAAGAAACACCCTGTATATTACATGAGAATATTATTTGTTTTATGAAGAAATATAATTAAAAGTTTTATTTTTAAGACATGAAAGATTACCTATAATGTACAAAAACATAATACCTACTAGAATACCAATATTAAACATAGGAATTATTTATTTTTAAAGATGCTTCGGACGTCGTGCGCTCGGTCGTCTATAAATAAGGACGCACCCTCTTGAGGGTTAAAATCCTGTATCTGTGAATTTTTGAAAAAACATACTCCTGAAATTAATACAATTGATTAGGTTCAAAAAAACTTTAACATGTTTAAAAGAAAATATGATTTCCAATTCAAAAATATAAAATATATAGATTGTTTTGTTTACAGTGTTAAACAATGTCGAATCAACTTTTAAGGAAAATGGAAATCTTGTAGGATTTACAAAAAATTGTAATATAAAATTAAGATAATTGTGTTTGTTACTAAATTTTTATAATGCTGGAATATAATAGAATTTTATGACGATGTTTTTCATGGTATCAATTTAAAAAGTGAGATGTTTTATTACTTTTGTAGTTTAATCTCAATAATAACTAAGTTTGTTCCAAGGTTAACTTAGGATATTTAAAACAAACGCACATCAATTAAAAACTATTGCTTAATTTTTTAAGACGCGCAACATATACCTATATCACAACTACTAGACACATATGGTTTGTTTTATAGTTACCTGTAATACATAATTTGCTACAATAACAATAATGATACATAATTTATACTTCGATTACGATATATTATGTACATGTGCAACAACGGTGTGTATGTAATCACAGTTTGTTCAACCAACTTATGTGCTCCAATATCAAACATTTTTACTGTACTGTTGGACAGATGTGACAAGAATATTTCCTATTTCCTGTTCTACATATTGTCATATAACGGAAATTTATGAAATGTATACTTTTATCTAAAATTACATCAGAGAAACAATGCTAATAAAACACTAACGGCGACCATCAATCATCTATGTGTTAAAAAATACGCATTAATCTCAAAATAATTGGGTCACCAGACTTCACCTTACCTTCTAGGCATGCGTTACCAAATACTTTGTTTCACTGTAATTTTGCCACCTTTAACGCTATCTCAATCTTTGTACAAATGTTGCTACTACATGTTTTATTTGAATAGAACAGATAATAGATTTCTTTAGCCTTGTGCATTGCTGTTATGTGAGAAAGTTTAAAAATAATCCACAATGTGCTCCATAGTTTGCACAAGTAAAATGAAAATTGGGATTATATACCTTCTATAGGTGCAACACCGAATAGCATAATATTGTTATAGTTACGCCCAGAGTTGTAAGATAGTTTAAGCGATATTACCTGTTACATTTTTTTAAATGCTTTTGGTTTTAGGCCTTTTAGAAATTTATTATCAAAAAGTAAAGTATTGTAAGGTGTAGTGTAAGATATGTTTTGAATTTTCAGTGGCATGGGGTGTTCGGAGCTGCAAAAAAAGAACACAATAATTGTACACATAACACAATAATTGTAGACTAGTTATATGATCACGTTAACCTTTGCAGGTTTGGCGGGGTAATAACTGCTAATTAATTGCCTTTTATAACAGTATCGTCATCAACGGTACACTAGCTTAATCTATCTAACTTATTATATTTCTTATTAGAAATTTATTAATCGTGTATTATAAAAGCGTTAAAAGTTTTATTCTGCACGTGTCAGGCACGGGCATGCACAAAGATGACAGAATCGCATGCTCGTGTCAGACACGGGCATGTGCCTTCAGTGCCGTAACAAGGGCGCCACGAAAGAGGCGCCCGCCACAGGCGCAACTAGATTTGGGGCGCAAAATATAAAAAATGTAAAGTAAAAAGATATAAAAGTCCGCTATTGTATATATTATTTTTAAATTTCGGCAATACGCCGCTTTAGACTTACTACATCTATAAAACAGCGGAATTTTCCTACATTTGGTAACACTGGTGAGCTCCAATTCGTTTCGAGTTAGATGGCAAAGACTAAAGACAAGTTACAGTACACTCTGTAAGAAATGCTCGAATGTTGCTCAAATTATTAACAAAATTTAAGTTTGTTGCATAACTAATATTTAGGGATGCAATATTAGGAAAGATAAATAATGTAAATTTACTTTTACAAAAAAAATGCTGCGAAAATGATAAAAGCTCTAAAAAATTAAATTCAACAGTACCAAAACGATTTTTTCGATTTGCTTCACCATTCGGCGAAAAGTTTAGCCAAAAAAATAAATATTAAAACTTACATCCAGAAAAAAAAAGCCGCAAAATAAAAAATATGCCTGGTGAGAAAGAAAGATGATTCGTTTGTCATAAATGGTGCACTAAAAAATAAATGTGTAAACTTTTAGATCTAATACTCATACAACTCATTGATAGTCTCACTGCTTTACAAGAGGTCGCAAGTTTAAAAAATTATGCTGCTATATGATCTCAAATGATGCGCAGCTGACCTGGCATTGAAATATAATAGAACTTGTATGTGAAATTGCGAGTTTCAAATATCAAGCCATGGTAGTTTTTGAAACTTTAGGCTTTTCAAATCTTGGCAAAAAAATTACGACTCGTTACAAAGTTTTTTATAACAATGCCTGTAATAACAGCTTCCTACGAACGTTCGTTTAGCAAATTGAAAATTGTAAAATCGTACATTCGTTCTTTTATTGGACAAGAGCGATTAACAAACATATAATATAAATTGAAAAAGATATTGCAAAAACATTAAAATATGACGAAGTGTTTTCAAATGAAAAAGCTAGAAAAATTAACATCTAAAATATGCTGAAGTTATTTATGGTTTTATTATATTATATACTTTATATTTTACCTATATCCTGTATTTCTTTAATTTGTTTGTCACTGAATTTGAATAAAAATTTATTTAATAGATTATTTATTTATAGGTACCAATGCATAATTGGTTTTACAGGTAACTCATTTTGATGGGGTTAATACTAAGTATTTAACATACTGCATTTAATAAAATTTAACTTGTTACATTTAAATTTTTCAAAATTTTGATCATTTTTGGGTTGGGGGGGGACGCAAGTTAGACACTTGCCACAGGCGCTTCGTACCCACGTTACGGCACTGTGTGCCTTAAGGGGTTAAACTTCAAAAACAGCTTTTTGTATTTTAAAATACTGTTTTCAATAGTCAATACTAAATTTAATGTATTAAAATTAATTAATTATTTAACTACAAGCGTTTATATTTTGTAATAAGACTAAAATATATAGACAGATATTGTACAGTATCGGACTGGTGAAAGTTTAACATAAAAGCCGCAAACGCATTCTATTATGCAATTTATTGTGCACTTCCTATGTTGTCTGAAAATTGCAAGCATTTTATCAAATTTGAAGAATTTGTAGAAAATCTCCCTCAAGAGACAATCCCTATTAGAAGTACATAAAACAAGAAAAAAAAGGAGAATTAAGCTTAATTTTTAACTGCCAAACGACATAGAATACGTTAGACGCCAAGAATGAAAGATTTATAACATTAAAAGAATGCGTTGTTTTGACATGGAACGATATTGGAGCTTCTCATATGTGGAATCAAACTCAATATCCTAAAATCGTAAAGCTTTTTGCAGTGTTGGTACCAGTACGTCTAGCAGCTGAGGCCTTAGAGCGGGGAATGCCAGTTTACTAACAAGGCATATTTGAACTTCTGTTAAATAAACTAAAAAATTTTTAAACCTAAATAAGTTCCAAATGATTATATTACTAAGTACGATTTAAGAAAGAAGACTTATTGGATTGGCAACCCTTTTGCTATATTTGCATAATCCACAAAACATTTTAACAAAGAAATCTATTGTATTGTCACTAGCTTAAAAACTCGATATTCTTTATTTATCTGGAAAAGAAAATACGCGAAAGAACAGTAAAGGTGAGAAGAATATTTAATAGCTTAAGAACAACATTTTTTGGACGAACAGAGGTGGAAGTGGTAAAAAAGGTAGGACCTTACTCCAGCACTTTTATACGAAAGTGGACACTCACAAACAAAAAATGCAGCTGAAATGAAATATATAAAGAAGAATTAAAGATAAAATCAGTTGAAATCAGTTGATACATAAATACAAGAACGACAGCTGGGATGGTTGTCTTACATTTATAGAATGAAAGAAGAAAGTTTAACCAGAAAAGCCTATCAAGCAAGGCTACAGGAAAAAAACAAAAGAGGTAGACCGAGGAAAACCTGGCAAGACGAAATTAAAAAAGCAGCAACGGATAGAAACATCAAATGGAAAGAGATAAAAAAGCTAGCACAAGACAAAAAAACATGAAAAAAAGTCAGCACAACACAACTCAACAGTAGAAGGACTTATGACTAAATTAGTATCTGGAAAAAATATTGTCAAGGATATATTTAAATTTTTGTATGGAAGAGATTCCGATAATGAACAGATCAGAGAAACTAAATATGAATTATGGCTATGCTTTCATAAAAGCCATGGAATATTAACTCATGTTTCTCGAGAAACCTGAAGAAATAATATCCAATCCGAAGACACTGAAGGCTGAATTGTGAATATTTGAGGCAACCAATTAAAAAATAAACAAAAAAAAAATGATTTAACATTTGATGCCCTAAAAACGATAAAACCAAGTTCAGAAGCCATTGATAAAAAAAAAATGATTTAGTCAATATTGTATCTACAATATGAGCAAGATTAAGTAATCGTTCAGTGAACGATTTTTATGTAAAAATTGGAAATCCGGTTGTAACCAGATTATTGGAAATACAACTGGCCTTTGAAACCCTGCTAAATAATATAAAATGTTAAATACACTGAAAATTTAATCATTCGCATATTAATTACAACGTCCAGCTCTGCTTTTTGTAATATGTTGATCAAAAAATAAAATAAAAATACATTAGAATACATTTAAGATGCAGTTGTATACAGATTGTCCACAAAGTGGGTATTTCCGTCTTAAGTCATTAAATAATCATTTTTTTAAAAGTATTTTAAAAGTTGTTTGAGATCAATAACTGCATAACCGAATATTATTTTCAATTATACGAAGCTTTTTTGTTTAAACGTAGGTACTTATAAATAACTGTAATATTTAAATTAAACAACTTGTTTATTTTCCATTTCCCAAAGAGTCTTGAATTTCGCCAAGAGGTCCTTAATGTAAACAATGATTAATTTTTTGATAAAACTCGTTTGAATCACAACGAAATGTGTTTTAATTTTAAAAAACAAATTTTCAATTTCATTTTGTTTTCCTTATTATTTTCAATGTTTGTGTTGGTACGTTTGTCGAGTCACATTTACGCACGCAAAGTTACATATTTAGTCACGCAGGAATTACATCCCTGGTTGCTAGGCAACCAAGCTTACCCTTGAGATTTGTGTACATTCCAAACAATACATCCGATTCAGTCATTCAGTGAAATAGCAAAGATGTTTACTAAAGAAAATTTCATTTTATTTTCGAGAGGGACAAATTCGTTTTCCAGCTTTAGTCATGCACTTCTGTTCGTGTACATGTCCACATAAAATTTTGTATAACAAAACGTCTTAACGATTTTTTATCAAATTAGGTAGATAAAGTAAAGCACTGAAGTTAAGATTTTATGATGAGGTACCGCAGCAGTAGGCTATATCATAAACGTAGCTTCTTCCTTTTATTACTCCACGTTTAAGTATATTATATTGCATTTAAGTTGAATAATACTATAAACTTCTAATCTCTGATTATAAATCCTGAATAAGAAAGTTTTGTGATCCATGTAAGTGTTACACCAACGATGCAGACACTTGCAAGATGCAAACTTCTTCCTTTTAACGTAGCATTAAAAATGTTTTATGTGTTGTGTGTCACAAAAAGTTATAAACACTTTTCACTGCCAAAATAAATAGTCTGGATTATTTGCAATTGAATAAGCGAAATTACTTTCGCATGTACTTCTAAATTTTACCAAGATAAATGTAGTGTGTTTGTTAAATGTTATTGACTTTTGCAATTTATGCTTCCTCAAAATACAGTGGTGCATAATTTTCAGTGAATGGTGTTTTCAAGTAGCAAAAATTATTCATGATGCTTGTAGTTTAATCAAGGTATATTGATATAACACACTGTAACTTTAAGAAAAGTTATTTACAAAAAAATTGTTTCGATTTGATTTATATTTGCATATACGTCCAACATTTTTAGTTAAAAAAAAAAACTGTAATTGGTATTATTACGAATAGGTTAAATTAAAAATTACTTTATTTTTATTTAGCCTATTCATAATAATCGAGCAATAGGGGTGCTCGTCTTCAACCGACTCATTTCCGCTTTTAAATCGCTCATACCACTTGTAAACAGTCACCACATTATCACCATACACTGATTTTAACATTTCATGAGCTTCTTTGGCACTTTTTTGCAACTTAAAGCAAAACTTAATGTTAAGGCGTTGTTCGAAATCCATGATGCACGACAGACACGGTAAACACGATCTCACTTTCAGCTCTGGAAGCCGACCGACAAGTCACAACTTGTTCAAACTTGACACTGACTGTCTCAACGGATCAGACTATTGGACAATACGTCAAATGGATATAGCGTCAGCAGTTGCTTCTATAAAAATTCATTCACCGTATTTTTTGATCACACCTCGTAGTTTTAAAAGAACGCCATTGCCAAACATTAACATGACAACTGGGTGTGTGTAAATGAATAAGTAAATAAGATAAAAAGTGATAAAGAGACGAGAGAGAATATTTTTACATAATTACCTACTTCAGAAAAAAAAAAACGATTTTTATTTGCGCTTATTTATTTTATTTAGTCAATTACTCGAATTTATAGTTAACATTGTGTTATCATTGGAAACTTTAATTTAAAATTCTAGATCACTCAAATGAATATTATTTTGCTAATCTCATAAAGCGAATTGTTACAGCTCATTTACTTCAGGTCTGTAAATTGTTCAAGTCATATTGAGAGACGCATGTAAATTAATTATTGCCAAGAGCTGACTACAATTAATTAAGGAAACTGATCTGTTGTTTGTCTGAATAAATTTTATATAGGAAAACATGTTGTATAAGCGAACGTGACGTCTTTAAGTAAGTGTCAAGGGAATTTTCCCTATTTGGCTTATGTCACAAATGGGGCTTTTCCAATCTATTGTTGAAACTGTCGTTTTAATTGGTCGATTTATAAGCTTGTTTTTTATTTAAAAAAATGTCTGACAAACCACAGAAATAACAGGAAATTTTCTATAATTTCATATTCAGGGTAACATTACATGGGTTTGGTGAAAATTGCTCGAAAACAATTGCTCGAAGGAAAATTGCTCGAATACAATTGCTCGAAAAACACTTGCTCGAATGGAAAATTGCTTAAAAGGTGTATTGCTCAAAAAAATGAAAAAATATTACATTTTTATAAATACAAAATAATTAAATGTACTTACTAGAAAAGTTGTTTACATTTGTTTACTCTTGGAAAAAATTATTTAAATTTATTTACAAATACATGTACACTTATTCAATTTGTTGTTGAGATAAATATTTGAAAATATTATACACTACATAACTGCTGATTCTGACTATATTTTTGTTATCTTATGTTCAAAATTTTCATAATGCTTATCTCAAAAACAAAAATAAGAAACCGCTGTAACATGTAGGTACCAAATGAGTTTTAAAAGGTTTTAAACCTCGTTTTTTTTTTGTTTTTTGTTTTGTTTTGTTTTGTTTTAAACCTAAAAACGATGCTATAGATAAAAATATTCCTTTTATGTAGAATTTTAGGCTACGTTGAGATTAATAAAAAACCCAATAACTTTTTTTGGTAAATTTAAAGTTACGAAAACAGCCCCAACAATTAAAAAACAATTAAGTAAGCTATAGAGTTCATATTCCTTAGTAAAATGCCGTTTGTAATAATTCTCCTACGTTTCATTTTTTCTTATGAGCTGTCAAGTTAGCGTTGGAATAGATGAATGTGTTTTTTTTCCTCTTGGCTATATCTTGCTATATCTATTTTTATAAATAATTTACGAAAAAAGATACAATAAACAGCCAACTAAATGTCAAATGACAGTAGCATTTATTTGTCTGCGGTATTATTTATGAATAAAGAAAAATTTCAGATGTTGGGATGCTACATTCTTTGCTATAAAAACGTGTTTTTATATTTTTTGCTATAACTTGTAAAGTAGGTACAAGGAATTTTGTATTTTGAAAAATAGATTGTGACTCCTTTTTTTATACCTGGGAATAATTCATCTCATTTAAGCAAACCTGTATCTCTTATAATAAGCGATATCCCCGTGCTGAAAAGGCTATCTGTGCAACCTGTATATCAGAGTAGTAATAAATTGTTATTATTTTACATTCTTAAATGATCTGTATCTCTGTTAAATTCGTTTATATTAATGATAACCTATTAAGTATACCATTCTATTAATTAAAAGTTGAACTACAAATTTTAATTTAAATGCAAAAAAGTAATTGGAATGTATTCCAAAAAAAACCTTCTGAATTGAAATATTGAAGAGAAAATATTGTAATAAAATTGATAAAACGCTAATGTAGTTGAAATATGGTTGTGTAGAATAGCAGGCCACGAAAATACTTGTTATCTCGTATTCAGTAACGGTTCAATAAGCCGAGATCAAAAGCTCGCACTAGCAGATATAAAATAAGTTCGCCGAAGCGTGAGGAATTGTTTTTTTAAACGAAGCTACGAGTATAAAATAAGCTTCGTCTTTATCAGTCGATTCTTTCAAGGCACACTGAAGAATTGCTCTGACTAAGCGCTTTGTTTCATTAAAGCTATAAAACGTAATAAAAACCAGAAGACATTGTAACTTTTGAGTTATAGCCCGAAAGTTTGATGAAAAATTTTTAATTAAAGTTTGAAGTACTACCTCACCAATTAACACGAAGATATAACACTCCTGAGATGTACCATAACGAAGACAAACATCATGTGTTGTAACTGTATTGTTTATAGTTTTACACACGTTTTTAATTTTTTATACTTCTGTATATTTCTCCGTTATCGATATTTCATAGTTTACTGACCAGAAACACTAAATTTTATCTACAGTGTTATGTAGGGAAGTAAAACCACAGCAAAAACTAGTTATAATTAATTCTACTCAACGCTTTAAAGCATATCTTTTAAAGATTTTGTTAATTAACTTAACCACTTTGATTTTTGTAATGGTTGCAATCATATCAAAGAATATGAAATTAATTTCGTATAGGTACCTTGAGTGATTGGTTTGCACACATTGCTAATATAGTTATTTCTTTATCGATTTCATGAATACGGGGGCCAAACTTAATTTGTTAAGAAAAAAAAATAAACTAGTAGGCCGTGAAAAACAAAATCTATAACTTCATATGATTTACTTATTTACCCGTAATTACAACCTGGTTATTAATTTCTTAAAACTGTGATAGTAGTGGAGAAACTGAGGTATTACAAATATATTTTCAAATTATGATTTATTACGAATTTAAAAAGTTAG
The DNA here is from genome assembly GCA_947652605.1 of Elmis aenea. NCBI lineage: Eukaryota > Metazoa > Arthropoda > Insecta > Coleoptera > Elmidae > Elmis > Elmis aenea. The sequence goes on from OX393576.1 coordinate 21,199,406, forward strand.
GATTCAGATTTGAGTAAATAAGCACCGTCTTGAGCTAAAATGTACTGCAGGTATAAATGATGTAAGCGCGGGAGGAGTTCTATTCAGCATCAAATAGGAACAACACGTCCTGCAAACTCCGATAATGACCAAAAAGTAGCGAGCAATGAAAAAAGTAGAATAAGCAGTTTTGTTTAGGAGCACGGCATGGTGCATGGTCAATACAATTAAGTCATCTTGGCGATGGGCGATAGCAAAATAGGCGACAAAATAATAGACCTAACATACAATACAATGAAAAAACTTTTTGAAACATCATTTTCTTCCATCTGTTGTCGGTTTTTCGACGAAACATCAAAGAATGATACGGGTATATGACACGCAACGTGGTTACACAAGTTTGGACGGGCAAAGTTAATCGTATGTGTATGGTTCGTTTAGTTGATACAGTAGGTACCTACACTGTCACGGTTCGATTGAAAGTTTTACGATGAGGTACGCTGTTCGGAACGCGACGTGGTATGCGACGGGGTTCGCGATGTGGTTACGTTACACATATCTGTACTTAGCTTTAAATGACGCTTTAAAATTCACTTACAAAAAGCATGCAATATTATTATCTATATATAAAAGAGCTTGTTTGTGTGTTTGTTTGTTTGTTCGCTATAGAATCCTAGGTCCGTTGACCGATCGGGACCAAATTTGGCACAGTTACTATTTAGGACCTTGCAGATCTAACGCCAAACTTTAAGTACAAGCACATATTACCAATTTAAAAAAAAAAAAATTACTTGGACGGGATTCGATCTTACGTCGGCAAATACCTGGTCATAACACGATACGGCGCGGTGTATTTCACAAGTAAAGATTGTTTTGTATACAATTAGTAATAAATCTACATGAAGTATTATTTTTATTAGTACATTTTTAATTGAAACAAGACGAAAGAAAATAAATTTGAGTTATTATTCAATTTTTAAGCAATAAATAGTTATTTTTTAATGAATTATAAGAAAATGAAAAGATGATTGATCAGAGTATGTCATTTGTGTATGATTTGGAATTATTGGGCTTATTCAAGTTAAAAAAGTAATTAAAATTGTAATCGCCCGTGCAACGCCGGGTAAACCATCTTGTTATCTATATATTGGAGCATGCTGACAATAAATGTACAAATTAAAAAAAATATATACATTTTCTCATATGCAGTTAATACCGATCTTGGATACTGGGCCGCTATTATGCAAACCTCCTTTTGGGCGCCCCATTATTCCGTTAAAATAACATACATTATGTATATATATATTATGTATTTGTACGTGTAAATTGTTTTAATATTTATTTCAATAGAAAATTAAAAATAAATACTACAATCTTTGGATCTTTTAAAATATTGTACCCACGTTTTTATAACATTCCTTCTGGCTTTTAAAGACACGAATTTGTCTATCAATTATGATAAGTCTATACTTCCTGACAGTGGCCTACGTAAGGGGGGGATTAGGGGATAAATCCCCCGGAAATTTCAAAAGAACTAAAAGTATAATTACCGTATTTCAAAATTGAGCCGCAGACTGCTTTTCCATACATATAAAATATATTATGTTTGTATATTTTACTCATAAATGCTATTTTTGCGTACATTTGATTAGAACATTTTAAAAAAAGCCGGTGGCACTATAGCCCGGGGGGCGCTCACCCCCTGAACCCCCGCAACTCTTTCTTACAACTAACTTTTTGTGTCTAGCCCCTATGTGATTTTCAGATTGTACCATGCACCGTTTGAAATTAGTATTATTTTTGCAAATTAAAACAATATCCCCCCTGAAATAGTTTTCTGCGTACGCTACTGTTTCCTGATATTTCAAGTTCAATACAAATAAGTGAAAGACTACTTAGTCTTTCCTGGAACATCATACACCGTAGATAGTTTTTAACAATTTTTTGTTTTGAAAAACTTCTTTGGGGAGATGCAAAGGAAAATTGCTGTGTTAAAAATTCTTAAAGCAATAGTAACATTTGGAGAGTAACTTTTGCTTTTTTATTTAAATTTTTTATTTTGAAATTTGTTATCAGTCACCGTATAGAATGAAATTGTTTATAGCTTGATAATTTTTTTAATTATTATTACGCACTTTCATTGTTTTTCAAATTAAGATTTTGTTTCAGTTTTTGTAAAACATTAAGACCGCAAGGGCCGCCTTTAGCCGCCCCTTAGATCGCCCGCGTGCGTTCACGCGTTTGCCCTTTGCCTGGTCCGGCCCTGATGCAGCTTCTACTCTACCGTCCTTTAATGAAAATAAAAGTAATAGAGCTTACGAAGCACACGCCTAACTGGACAATGTGCGAATTTTGGTCATTTTTTTACTTAAAAGAAATATGCGGGAAAGAAAAGTCTTGTCTGAGGAAATTTATACTACCATTCACAAGTTTTCCGAAAGAAGATTGGTTGGAGGCTTTAACAGAGTGAAAAGTAAGAATGGTAGAATGTATTGAAAATCTTTATAACACAAATTTAAAAATCAAAAATTTTTGTACGTAATAAATTCAGCTTGACCTTAGTTATAAAATACTCACCTGTTTGTTTTCCTTACCTGATTAGGATGTAGAGTAGTCGTCCATCAAAATGATACAATGAGCAGTCCAATGAATTTTGCAATTTTTTAAATTACTTAATTGACTCCTTAAGCCGCGTACTGACCAAAATGAGTTCGCGAACTCGGTTCGCGCACTCGGTTCGCGAACTCGGTTCGCGAACACGGTTCGGGAACTCGCTTCGCGCACTCAGTTTGCGAACTCTCGTCCATACCAGGTTCGCAAACACGTCCACATCAAAACATTATTGTGTTCGTAACAGCTCCAAAACAGTTGGTAAAGGGTTTGCGTTTTGTAAATAATTAAGTCTTCAAGCTTAGGGCTTATCGATGATAAACACCAACCACAAATAACGTGTGCAGTCAGTAATTGAGGTTATGGCAGGCACGAGTTCGCGAACAGCCCCTTTGATGTACCGCCTCAAGAGCGAACTCTGCCCGAACTGGCGAGCTACTCGCGAGCTGTTCGCGAACTGTTTGCATACTCCAGGTACACACCGGGTTCGCGAACTGTTCGCGAACCCGGTGTGTACGCGGCTTTAGAGTAACTGTATACTTTTGCACAGATGAATTTATTTTCTTTATAGATAGGCAACAAAAATCACATTGACTTCATTGAAAATCAAATTGTAATCTATAAACTGTAAACCCTGACACAAAAAAAAAATACTTAACATCATTTTTGATTTATTTCATACAATAATTTTCATAAATAACTATCGTTTTAAAAATATTATTGACAATTTTTGTTAGTGAAGCAGTGGATGTTAGTTTTCCAAATTAAATTTCATTGACACTTATTTTTACCAGCAAGAAAGGATTGTAAACCTTGCATTAATAGCCATATAAAATTATGTACATACCTACTGAATAATGTGTAAAGAGATTGTTTTCTAATTTTGTAAATTTGAAATCAAGAATATAAATTTTAGATGGAAATAAAATTTCATATTTATTTATTGGTTTATCTATTGCAACATTTTATTCATGTTACACTAAAATGTGTAACGTTTCTTTGTCGACGATGTTTTTTTTAAAAATACTATTTTGCAAAATAGTTATAAATTACCTAGAGTCGGTCCTGCCTCAAATGTTGAATTTTGTTATACCATGCACTTTAACCCAACGAAACACTAAAAACGACAATTTTATTGTTTGATTGTAGTTGTATAGTAATAAAGGGTGTTCAATAATTACATGGTTTATTGTTTTATTATGTATTTATTACAGTGATGCTTAATACAAAACTGTTTTTTCTGCAAATGAAAATATATTATGACTAAAATGTGATTTAATACAGTCATAACCAAAGTTTGCACAGTAAAATTAAATGTGTAAGCTACATCGCGTCCCCAATAACGTTTGCAAATTCCAATAGCTTTAAACATGTTCTGTTTGTAAAATTGGATTGTTTGAAAAGCAAAACAATAGCTTATTTTGAAATGATTTAGCACAAACACATCTAGAAACGTCACGTTTTGTTTGCACAAAATATATGTAATTTTGGAGAGAAAATATTTCTACATATTTTAGTTTTTAATCAACATTACTTACAATTAACGTTGCTGTACTGTGGCTTTTATATTTTTAATGCAAGTATTAAAGTGCAACGGGATGGAAAAATTAAAAAGCGGATTTTTATATTACGGAACGTTAGCAAACTATGTTTATTTTTAGAGTTTGGTGTTCACTTTGGTTACGAGGACGTACAATACAATTAGAATGATACAATTTTCATTCGATGTGAACATATACTGTCTTAGTAATCTAAAAGAACAAGTTATTGTAAAAACTATTACGAACTAACGAAATGTAACTATTATAGAGCTTTTATCTATTTCGGCTGATATATCACATTCAATAACGACTTTGGCAAATCATTCGATAAATAAACTTAGCACCTTCACTCAAGTCCGGTAATAACGACAATCGTGTTGGATCACCTACGGCTTTCACATCGGATGGAACTTTATTACGTCTGTAATAGTAGGGCCACCGATCAAAATTCTGACCTCCGATTTAAAGAAGGATGCTCTCAAGTAGGTTTTTTAACTTTTTTTGTATGATGTGACAAAGCTGGTGCTGGTGGATATTTTGCAGGACTACTATTAGCGGCTATGTCATCACGAAATGCCAGAAAACCTAGTTGAGCGTGGGAGGCTTCGTTCAGCGCTCTTGAGCGAATACATGCCCGGTATTGATCAGCTGTCAATTTTTGCCCACCGGGACCACCAGAGCAAACCTAAAACAAATCAAACAAGCGTTTTAGGAGAAAGTGGATAGACAGATAAATTATATAAAAATTAAAGATAACAAAAATGTTGTCAGTATTTAACAAGCCAGACATAAGTAGTGTGTTGTAATTTATGTTTAGACTTTATCCAGAAGATTAGACTATCAAAAAAAACATTGCAACATAAACCTATTAAAACCCTAAAACTTAAAATTGATCCATAACAAACTAGCACTTAAAACCAGGGACTGGGAACGAAAACGAAACCCTTAAACGAAATTAACCGAAACTTTTATAAGAACAAAAACAAAATTATAATTTTTTGTTCCAGAACGAAAACGAAATAAATAATTACTAAAACCCGTTTTAACCTATTGTATCACTATTTAAGTTTATATTCATTAGGCTGCGGTTACAGTACAGCCGTATTCGCGCGAAGAGCTTCGCGCGTATGCGTCCGTATACGCGCGAATCAAAAAACCAATGCAAGCATATGAGAGTGGTTTCGGGCGAATTCTCGCTTGTAGTATAACCGCTCTTATATGCTTGCATTGGTTTGTTTCAGTCGCGCGAATACGGACGCGTACGCGCGAGGCTCATTCGCGCGAATACGCTTGTAATGAAAACGCAGACTTAAACACCAAAGCGAATTTACCGTCTATGCGGGGAAGACTACACAAGGTACAAATGTATTAACAACTTCATTTTTTATATCGTGCAACACAAGCAACGGTACATATATTTTCTCTTTCTAATTTGTTGATTGGAACATCAATAAATAATAAACACTTGGTAAAACAACAAATGGGCGGGTAAGACACACGTCATTTTTACCAGTTTAAAAATATTACATTTTACTTGATGACCTATGGTTTGACAAACTAGTGTTTTTGCACCTGACGGGTGTTATATACTAAATAAAATGCACATTTTTTTGGTTATATGTTAATTGTGTATAACAATTTAGTAAATTTAACATGGCGATTTGCTAGTTAAAATTATGCCGTCCATAATCTTAATTCAAAACTTAACATATCCCCGTTTACAATTTAGTGTGGGCTCAACGATTGCTAAGAAACAGAAACAAAAATGTAAATGGACTTGAAATTTTATCACAAACCTTTTGTATTTCACATTTATTACCAAAAGTACAAAATTATCACTCTTTTTGTTTTTATTTAAAGGCGAACTATACTGTCGCTGCTTAAAACGTAAAATATTTCCTTTGTTTCTGATTGAATCAAAAACAGAAAATTTCGTTTTTTGTACGTTCGCAACCAAAAATTTTGTTGACGGTTTCGTAAACTAATATTAAATAACTTTTAATACCCGTCATAACGGGTACAAAAAAAACCCGATTATTTGAATATCCGTTTATCCAGATTATAAATACTTTCTATGTAAATTTATGTAAAGTAGTAGGTACAGTTCGACTTTTAATTCTAAAAAATTTGGCGTAGTTATTTTGTATTTTTGGCAAACCAATGGTGGAAGTAAAATGTTTGTGATGAGTTATTAAGTCCATTCACATTCATGTTTCTGTTTTTTAGCAATCGCTGGGCTTCCGCTAAATTATAAACTGGTATAATATGTTGGGTTTTGTTCCTTATCGACAGCACATTTTAGCTTAGGGAACAACCATATAAAATTTACAAAATTTGTGCATCTATTAAGGATTCATCAGGTGTAGTAACACAACTCGATTTGTTTATTGAAAATGTACACACATGTATTTTTGAATTAAAAAACTATACATGGTGAGTTACGACGGACGCCACGGAGTTTTATGGCGAAACGGTATATATTTTCAAACTTCTGTGGCGGTTAGATTATGTACGTCAATATGGGCTACATTTTAAAAATGTTTTCAAACATACAGGGTGCTCCAAGAAAGAGTAGCAGATCAAAGTTATACTTTTTCTTATGGAACACCCTGTATATTTTTGCATTTTTGGATTCCTCCTTAAATTTACTTCAAAAAGTGTATTAGGTTATATGGGTCTAAAGTTAACCGTTTTCGTGAAAATTGCATTTTCATGAAAATGGAGTACTTTCAAAAATTTCTAACATTTGGAAACTTTAAAAAGTCTGAATAAATTCGCTTGGAAATTAGATTGACAATAGGTTAATTACCACTTTGCACCACCTACATTTTTAAAATATTATACAGGGCGTTTTTTACGCTTGGTCAAACTTTAAACAACGATAACTCATTTTTCTTAAATACAACACCCTATATTTTTTTACACAGACTTATACAAAATGTAATTATCTTTCGAAAACATTAAGGTGATTTTTCACCTAAAATTGATATTTTCCGAGATATAGCGATTTTATTGTAAATTATTAGGGCAAAGTGATATTTTCAAGTAACGTCCTACATGTCAATGGATCAGCTTCTTCAAACAAATTACTGAATGTCGATTTTTGAGGCAGATTGTAATATTCTGGGATCAAATTTAAAAAATTTAAAAGTCTTCAAACAAAAATTAAATTATTTTTTTTCGTTTTGATTTTTATAACAATTTCGGGTTATTTTCAATCCGTGCTTATAAAAGCCATTTGCTCAGTAGCGTAGAATAGTTTAGCCCCTAGGCAACACATAATTTTGCTTCCCTTATTTTCATTATAATAAAATTTAAATAAGTATAATCAATAAAAAATTTATGAACCGTTTCAATAACATTACGATTTATTCATGATGTTACCAAGATAAAAAACCAGGATAATTAATATTACGATGTAAAACTACTTATTGACAATATGACAAACATAAAAAATTATGCTGTAACTCATGAATTTACGAAAAACGTTAAATGTAACTTTTCGCGCTTTTAAAGATTCATGATCGAAATCATTAATAATATCTTTTAAATCCATTTTATTGGCATATTCATGCAAAACACCCAACAATTCGAGAATGCACAATCTACTTTCACCAATAAATAATTTTTTTAGTATTCTTTTATTTTTACTAATTTACTTAATAATCTTTAGGCAGAGGCAGTGTAAGAACTAAGAAATATCAAAATAAAAGTTTCTGAGAAGTCACTTTCTAGGGAACTATTCCTTGAAATGAACAAATAAAAAAATTATCTGATAAACAGGTCTGTTAATAAATCTTGTTAATTAACACGTTGGCGACGGCTATTGTATACAGTGTGCATTCACTAGGGACTGGGAGAAATACCAAGAAACTCCCTGACCACGGTACAAAGTTAGTTAAATTTCCTAATGTTTCTAGCTTTTGAAACCCGCGCGCAAGTCACTAGATATTTTTTCTTCTGTACAGACGAATCAGAAAGCATATAACCTGTGAACGACACACAGTGTATTTTCATTTAGTTAAATACTTCGTGAGTCCGCCGGCAGGTCTCATCGTCCCAGGATTATGAGTCAGTTTGTCTTCAAATTTGGAATCTACCCTGAACTTCTTGGCAAGTTGCTTTGTGTCGTATTTAATGTGTGTATGAATTTCGAATGTTTTGTAAATTTTTAACATCTCGATTCAATAAAGAAGTCAATATTATGTTTCGGTGGATTTTCTGAGGTATAAATAATTTATACCATTGTGTTATTTAAAACTGTATAAATGTCATCATTTGCTTCATTATTCTAAGCGCTTCGTCTTGATCTGCAAATATTATTCCAAAATGTAGAATGACTTGCAAAAGATTACAACCGTAACTTAATGCTTGCCTTTAGCGTTTGCTCAAATAAAAGGTTTATTTGTACTGCTTGATCCTGCTTTTTATATTATTTTCTGTTATACTATTTTGTCTCTTGGTCCATTCTTTATTTTTAAAGGCGTGCACCCGTTGCAAAGGCGGATGGGAGCGCCTCTGGAATTATGAATAAATAAAAGCTGTCTTCGAATAGTATTTGAACAAAAGCTCCTAAACGGAATTGGCGATTATCGAACGTCAGTTAGTACAATGAACTATCATTCGCTGGGGATTTGAGAACTAATTCAAACCAATACGCCAGCTGGTGATAAAATATATTAATCAAGTAGGTAACTCGCACTTCCATCCGGGAAGTACACCTTAATTACTTGATGTAGGATGTAGGTTATTTATTAAAAACACCTTCAGCGATATATCTATTTTAAGCTAAACTTTTCACAAATTTAATTAGATACCACATTAATACTTTCAGCAAATTGCAACGCTTACCAACCCAATTAAAAATTTATAAACTTCCTGTTTACTTTTTTTTATCCGGCAACTAATTTCTTGTAAGGCTGTGTAGGTATTCATTTTCGAACAATACAAATTGGCAGGATAACTAATGCCTCGAAATGAAATTCCAACTATGTAATGTGGTACAGGCCTACCTTGAGAAATCATTACAGCCCGGTAGTTTGTAGGTGGTAAGTGGGGATATGACGTTGGTGATATTGCATTCCATTATTGTAACTGTGAGTAACTTTGCACCGCTTAGGCTAAATTTGTAATCTCTTGTAGTATATGACGATAAAAAACTGCCAATAATAAAGTCAACCTACAACGTGCCACCTTCCAACTAAAAAAAATATGCTTTGGATAAATTCTAGAGCTTTCGCCCTCAAAAACCAAAGTAATGGTGTACAATGAAAATTAAATAGTGCGTACAAAAATAGTTATACATGAAAAAAGAATAGAACAAGTAAATATTGTTAAGAAAATTTCACGATAAACAATACAATAAATGAGGATTAACAATAAATAGGTTTTAAAAGGAGTATATCGTTATAGGTGAACAAATGAACCTTTGTATCTAGATAACAACACTATTGCTAGTAAAAGTACCTGGAAACAGAAATTTCAGGTACTGCAAAAAGTGACCAGCAAGTAAGAAACGAATAGGCCAAGGAAGACAACTCATAACCTATTATAACATATATTTTACATAATGTTATCGGGATTTTTGTTAAATCAATGAAGTTTATTTAGATGACCAACGTTACAAACATAGATTGTATCTTTGACCCATACTTTAAAATAAGCTTTAAATTTAACTATAACTCTTACAAAATCGATCAAGCATTAAAAACTTAAATGACTTGGCTTCTTAAAAGCATCGTATTAAAATAAATCTTACTTACGCTGACTTTCATTACTATAACTTGGTTAATGACTAATAAGCAAAAGAAATATATTTGTTTTTGTAATAAAGGTAATCATATTTGGCATTTTTTTAAAATACAAAAGCCTGTAATAACAGCGACAAAAAAATTGTTACCATAATAATGAAACCAAAAAATTTCAGTTAACCTGTCAACCACTTCTTTTAAAATATTGTTGTTTAGCAACCAATTTTTTACTTAAAAGTTTATCTTGTTATATTATAAATACTTTTTATTTGATTCACACAACAAATAGTTTTAAAGTAAATTTTTGTGACTACATCAGTTGCATCATATATCTCATCTCATCCTTGCAAATGTGCCTTTTTCATATTTATACAATAATTATTTGCACTGCATTATTTCATAATAAGAAGTATGTGTTGCTAACATTGTGAAAATATGTCTTTATTTAAATAATAAACTATGCAAACTTAGTTTTTTTTTATTGTAGAAGCTATGTTACACTGAAAAAACAAAGATACCAAAACTTACAGTACAATGAGAGTACGTTTTAATTTAATAGAAATGTAAAAACTTTTTAAAAATATATTTGCTGCCAAAACCTTGTCAGAATTTCACAGTTGCATTGTAAAAAAAACAACAAAATTTTTTGCTTTAATCTTTTTGTAGTTAATTATATATTAATTCAACACTCCATCTGCTAAGATTATATTTATTTTAGCTCATATTATACACTAAATCAAATTTAAACATAGGCATTTACTGACAAGTTATAAGGTTCTCAAATAAATTGAAGTAACTCTTTATCGAACGAAGCTTCCACGGCACACTAAGTTTTATTTTCAGTTCGATTTTACAGTTTTTGAACTACTTAACACTTTTCACATAAATTCTGAAATGAAACTAATTTGACTTCACAAACTTTTTTCGGTAAACTACAGTTCCAAATTACAGTTAAGGCTGATTTACATTGGGCAACTTTACTGAAAGTAAGTACATCAAGTTACTAAACTCGAAACCAGCTAATTGTTCACACGGGTAAAATAGATATGAGAAGTAAGTTCTTAGAACAAATGAAAGTGTGTTTAATCCCCTTTGGTAAAGTTAAAACAAGTCAAGCTTGCAACATGTGTGTTATGGTTACAATATTAAAATTTAACAAATAGTCTTCTATCAGAAAACGTTTTTTAAAATGAGAAAACAGGACTCTTTTTTTTAAATTTCATTATTCGTTCCAGCTCCATTTTTCAAATTTATTGCCAATAATCACTAAATAAATATGTAGATAATTTAAGCGCAAGAAGATTATTTAAAGTTATTATTGCAATTATCGAAAAATTCATAAACTTTCTAGGTACCTAGTTCGATTTTTCAAGTCAAAATTTCAGTACACAGGTCTTAATCATATACCGCGTTACCTGGGTAACTTTGTTATTATTAGAATTAAAACAAAGTTAGGCAAAATTACAATAAACATTGTATAAACTTACAAAAATTGTTTAGTATTTCCAATTTTCTTAAAAAAAAATACAGAAAATAAAAAGAGACAAAATTTTCAAACACAGAAAAAGTGTCCAATAAGCAATTTTCATAAAAACTTATGATAATTAAAACATTATACTAAAATTTTTTAAATGGCAAGTTTTTCATAAAAACAAAAAAAATCATCGAATCTGAAAAACTGAAAATAAAGACTAAAACAAAAAAATATAGGGATCATACATTTGTATAGAGTTGTACATATAAAGGGTGTGTAAAAATTGGCGGAAGCGCTACACGTGGCGATGTTCTTGGTAAAATTCTAAGTAGAAAATCTTAATACGAAAATGTTGTACCATGCTTGCTGTGTCTGCAAGAGGTCCTCAAAGTTTTGACATTTAGTCCTTTAATAAGCGTTATTATTTAATACTTGCAAATGAAAAAGCTGCATTTGGAATAAAAATAAATTGCGAATAGTATTTTTTCCTAGATATTGTGTTCTTCCTTTCAAAAATTGGTGTTGAAAATATGTAAATCACTGATTTGAATGAAAATAATACATATGGCAACATTGTCATTAGCTGTCATCTCTGTTTTTCTCGTAATTATTTCTAGTTTGTGTTAGACGATACCTAAATGTTTGCAGCTATGTTAACGAACTGAAGGCTTTCAGTTTGAATAAATATTATAAATACCTAAGTAAGAATAGCTGATAAAAAAATGTCCAAACGCATATCAATGTATGCAGTGTTGCCATTTTTTTTTCTTTAAATGGTTCCTGAGGCCATAAGAAGCATGGTACAACATTTTTGTATCAAGATTTTCGACTTTATTACAGTGATTACAGTGCACTGTACAGGGTGGTCCAAATTCGATGGAATTGCATGGGTATCTCACTTAATAGTCAAGATAGAGAAACGGTTAAATTACCAAAAATTTGCAGTTTTTTTGAGACAAAATCGGAACAGTTCTCAAATATATTCTATCATTTCCGGTTTTTGAGTTATTCAAAAAAAAATTTTTTGTTATATTTACAATGTGTCATATTGCCCTTATTGTTTTAAATATCGAAAAAGTTTATGAAGATTATTTTTAGATGTTTTTATAAAGATTTTAATAGTACTACTAAAAATTGGTTTTTACGCTCGCCGTTAAAAAGTTATGACGGCTGTGTTTGTCCTAAGAAACGGCACAGTTTTGGTCTTTTGACCATTTCTCTATCTTGACTATTAAGCGAGATACCCATGTAACCCCATCGAATTTAGACCACCCTGTACTGTATGATACAGAATACTGTGATTTTTTTCCTTTGAATGGGAATGTGATTTTTTTCTCGTACCTGAGAATATTTTTTTATTTTCGTATCTTATTTTTATGTTTGTTTTTGTCGATACCAGAAATAAAAAACATTATTATTTTCTGCATTGTTCATTTTAGTGAACCATCCTATTCTTAGTAGGGTCAATAGGGGGGGCCTCTAGATCAGGTTGCGCCTGGGGCCCCACAAAATCAAGATCCGCCACTGGATTAAATGATTGAAAATGTAAACATTTGTCTCTTTTTGTAAAAAAACTATCAACGCTACATAAAAAATATCAATAAAATTATAAAACAAATATGACAACTAAAGTTACCATGTTATTTTTTCAATTTGGTGTACACTCAACCTAAAAACAAATATTACTGTCTTAAGCTCAATATCCAAAAATCCAAAAATTATCTATTTGTAACATTTTCTGTCATAGTTAAAAAATATTTTGTTTAAAAAAAAGTGGGCATTTAACTATTTTCAAAAAAATTTTGTAGGAGGTTAGCAAAACTAGTTTTTTAGTATCATTCATTGTGTTTTGTAATTATGGCCAACTATGCTAATTTAACCGACTCTTGAACTCTCACAATACCAAACTTACTCATGTAACGCGGTAAATAATTGTCACCCTGTATAGGGGATTATAAAAAAGCCATCTACCTAGTATAAAACCTTGACAACCGTGATGTATTACAAGTCGCGAGAAACACGTTTTAAAGTAGCAGCAATTCCACGTAAATCTGAAAGTCTGGCATCAACCTTACACGTGACTACTAAGAACAAGATTTGAAGAAACTCCTGCTTTACTTATTTAAAGATGGACAAAAAGTTGGCTGAAATTCTATTTAAATTTTAAAAGTGATCGTACAATTATTCATTCGTCTAACGCATGCGAAAGTTAAATTCTATATGGAGATCAAGAGACAAAACTGAAAGATAGGAATAGAGATACTCGGGAGAAAATATGGAGGCATAAATAGAAGAGAGAATGGAGGAAAAGAACAAATTAAGAAATCATGGAATTGTAGGGTCAACAAAAAATAACCACCATTGCAAGAATATAAAGATTACGGTAGCTATTAACAGATTACAAAAACAAATATTTTACTGGAAAGTGAAGTAAGAAAGCAAAGGCAGATGGGAAAAAGGGGGGCAATAACAGAAAATTTTTGGCAACTTCATGTCCAAAAATGGAAGAAGCTTTCAAAGGAAAGAAGGACGTAAAAAAGAACCACAGAAGCCCTGGACCTCCAAATATAATTATCATATATGTCAGTGTTTCTCAACCTTGTCGAATTTGCGCCCCTTTTCCCAAATCAGTTCCGTTTAATCCCTTAAGGCAGTGGCGACTAAAAAAAGGTTCTCGAATTGTTTTGAAGCACGTGTCCTGTTTCATGCTGGATCTACTATAAAAAAAAATCTTTTAGTTCTTTTGAAAAATCCATCCCGTTTCATATTGGTAACTAGAAAAAGAGGTCGTCCAACTTGACCCGTTTTTCACCGGTAACTTGTTGTTTAAATAAATAGTTTTCCCTTTAACGTACGCAATAGCAAATGTTTGTATAGAAATTCATTACATGAAATATCCAGTTTTTTGTTACCACAAAAACGTGTATCAAATATCAAATTATCCAAACTTATTGAACTTTTCCAGGTCTTTAATTGCGACACATCATCTTTGTCAACATTAATATTATTCTCTGTCTTATTATATGGGTGGGCCAAAAGTCACGGAACGGTTTAAACAGTTAATAACTTTTTTAATTATCAATTATTTTTAATCATTTTTGGTTACAACAAAGTACAAAGCTGGGAGATTTGTGCACGCTTTAAACGAAAAACAAAATCTTTTAAATGGCATCCATTTTCGGCTTTGCAAAGACGGTCTGTTTTTGCAGTATGTTCCGTGGCAGTTGTTGGTGTCGATAGCAGTAGGCTGTAGTACCCTAATTTCTCAGCGAATAATCTTCAGTTGTTGTGAAATTGTCCGAGGCTCGTTCACACACAGCCTGTCCTCAAATTAACTCCACAAAAAGAAGTCATGGATCGTCAGACCTGGATACAGTGACGGAAAATCAATTACAGATCTCGAAATTATCCGTTATTCAAAAAAAGTCTCTTAAAACTTGTATTGTAACTTTAGCAGTACGGCAGTATTGCTGAAACCACATTTCTTGTCTCTTTTCCACTACATTGCCAACAATATTTTCAAGCATGGTCCGATATCGTTCTCCAATGACCGTCACTGCGATAACATTGTCACTTTCGAGAAAAAACAGTCCGATGATATCCTGTTACGTTAATCCGCACCAAACCGTCCACTTGAAAGTAGGGACTAAAAACGAAAAATTATTCGTTCGTTTTTGATCGGAACGAAAACGAAACATTTCGTTTTGGTCCTTTACGTTCCCACCAATAAAATTTCGTTTTTCTTATCGTGAACCGAAGTTTAGGGACGGTTAAAACCGTTTTTCCCGTTTTTTTTTGTCTTCAAGTTGAAGATCTATTTTTTCTTAGTCACCACCGCCTTTTTACAAAATTCAGAGCAGAGAACTTTCTAAAATACAATCGTCAAATATCAAAACGACAGTGTTAGCAACCCTATTACTACGATGAAACCCCAATTATTCGAATATTCGATTATTCAGGTTATAAATACTTTTTTTGTGCGATCGTACAAGAAACAGCTGTTTGACGGACGCGTTAGCAACCATAAAGTACTGCATTACCAGCCCTATCCTTAGCAACGGCCGTAAAAGTTACTTTTCAGGCCGTTACCCTTAGCAACGGCCGAAAAAGTAGCTTTTACGGCCGTTGCTAAGGAGAGGGCCAGTAATGCAGTACATACGCCGTTATCTGTCAGTGACAGAATGTCACGTAGTTTCTAACTTATAATTTTGAAAATTACTAAAAGTTTAAATTGTTTTTAATTCGATCGCACAAAAAATGTAATATGCACCTCGGCCAAAACGTACTTTTTGGCTTTGATACAAAAATAACTAGTAGTAGTATGTATTAATACGTAAATCAGCATAGTTGACCTTTAAATAAAAACCAATTTGGCATGATTATTTTGCACTTTTGTTAATAAATGTGAGATATAACATATTTGTAATAAATAAAGTCCATTTACATTTTTGTTTTTGTTTCTTAGCAATTGTGGGGCCCCCGCTAAATTGTAAACGGCGATATGTTCGGTTTTGATCATTAAAGACGGCGCATAATAATTAAGTCTAACGAATCGCCATATTAAATTTACAAAATTAAACATATAACCAAATAAATTTAGTACATTTAATTTATAATAGCACCCGTCAGGTGCAAGAACACAACTAGTTTGTCAAACCATAGATCGTCAACGTCAAATGTATTTTAAAACTGTTAAAAATGACGTGATTATTACGCGCCCTTTTGTCGTCCAATTAAGTGTATATTAATTATTGATGATCCAATCAACAATGTAGAAATACAGAATATCTGTACCGTTACTTGTGTTGCACGAAATTAACATAGGCGCCGACTTTCTAAACTCGCTGGGGAGGCAGGAGATACGCATTAACTACAATAGGTACCAGCACATAAAACCGTTTAAAAAACCGGTCAACCATTATTTTTTGTCCGTAAAAGTGATTTTGAACCGAAACCGTTATTTTTAATGGCAAAAAACGGTACCCTTTTTGTAATAAAAATTACTTTAAAAAAATGAAAAATCTGTGCTAAATACGATTAGTTTACCAAAAGTTATTACTGAACGCTTGATTGTAGGTACATATATTATAAAATTATAATTAGATAGGAGCATTTTTATTTCATAATTTGTATTACTAATCTAAATAATTACAAAAACCGGGTTTTTAAGCTGTTTCCAAAACCGGTTCATAAGTTAAATCGTTTTTTTACGAAAAAAAAACAGGTATTCAAACAAAAACTGTTATAAAAATAAAGTTCTCGATTTCGGTTAACCGTTCACCAATTTTTTTTCGGTTTTGAGCTTAGGTACAAAATTAAAGTTTATTCAAAACACTAATTAAATAAATTACATAGTTAAATAAAATATAAATTAATTATAAAAAGTAACATTTTAACTGTTATTGCCGGAAAAAGTGAAAAGATTTAACAGATTAAAAGAAAATATGTACGAGAGAAAAAAGAATTTAGACATTTTCATATTTTTTGCTATAACATCTGAAGTACGAAGAATTTTGTACTTTTGTTAACTAAATGATTTGGTAAAAAATATATTTTATCTTTAAATAGCGGGAATTTACTTGAAAGGATGATGGCACACAACTGGTCAACTGTTAACAGCTTGGGGTTAAGAAATGAGAACGATAAATGTATGATGTACAAGTAGGTAGGTAGGTATTGATTGGTACATAGTCTCAGTCCAGTCTCAGAATGGACAAAAAAACAAAGTTTGGCACTAAACGTAAGTTGTATTCGAACGTGATATGTGCTGTTTAGCATAATTAAAATCTGATATGCACAAGTTAGCCTTTGCGATGTCGCATGGGGGGCGATGCCCCCCTAGTTCAATCGGTACGGGGGCACGAGCCCCGTTGCCCCCGTGTAGTCGGCGCCTATGAGTATTAACAATAAAGTTGTTAATACATTATGTATATGGAGAAAAGTGAAGCTCACTTATTTCAAGTGAGATATTTTACAGCTTTGTGAGAGTCTTCCCAGTATTTACGGTAAATTCGTGTTTGTGTTCAATGAATGAAAATTAAATAGTGTTAAGACCGGCTAAAAGCGGTTTTAGTAATTATTTATTTCGTTTTCGTTCTTGAACGAAAATTAATAATTTCGTTTTCGTTCTTCTAAAAATTTCGGTTAATTTCGTTTAACGTTTTTGTTGCGTTCTCAGTCCCTACTTGAGAAGGTGCAATTCATGCTGGTAAAAAACTCTTGAATTCTCGGTATCTACTCCAAATCCTAAAATTCTGCTTATTGACGTAGCAAAAATTAGGACACCACAGCCATCGACACCAACAGCTACCATGGAACATGCTGAAAAAAGAGCCTGTCTTTGCGAAGCCGAAAATGGGTGCCATTTAGGAGATTTTGTTTTCGTTTCTAGTGTGAACCAATATCTTAGCTTTGTACTTTATTATAACCAAAGATGAATAAAAATAGTTAATAATCAAAAAAGTTATTAACTCTTAAAACCCCTTCGTGACTTATGGCCCACTCTGTATTTTAAAGAAGTAAACGCAAGTAGTGTTTTCGCTTTATTTCTAAATTGCTTGGTGATGTAAAATTACCCTTGCGCCCCTCTGATTGAGTCTTTGCGTACTCCAGTACAAATTAACTTATAATCGCGGGTTTGTCAAGATTAGACGTTGTCATGAAACTCTAACTAACCATAATACATCCCGACGTTTTCCAGATATTCAGCTTGACATAGTTACTTAAACATTAATCAAACTTTCACGCAACTCAGTTAACTCATCTTGGCTGTTCAAAACCTTGGTTATTATAATATATTGTAAAATATGTACAAGAAAGTATAACTCTACAAACTTAAGGAAGATATCAAACAGTTTTCTGTACAAACAAAGCCCATCTTTACCGTGAATCAAATCAACATTTTGAATTGAGTCGATTGTTCATTTGCTGGATTGAGATTTAAAAGATTTTATTTTAAATTTAAACTTTAAAAGTATTATAACTTTGTGCTCTAATTTAAAAAACAAACTTATTTCTTAAACCAGCATTAAAGTTTGCATTACCTTCATCAAAATATTAGTGATTTAAGGTCCACACACACCGGTGCGATCTCGAAGCGGGCACAGGCACGGGCGCGATCACGATAATTGGTAACCATGTTACTTACTTACGTAACCAGGGTTACTAATTATCGTGACCGCGACCGCGCCCGCGCCCGCGTCGAGATCGCGCCGGTGTGAGTTGAGCTTAATTTAGATTTATCGTCATCGGTTCATTAACACTTTAATGCAATTTTGCAATAATTGGATTGCATACATAACCTCTTACAACTGAGTGTTGTGTATGAACATTTTTTGTAGTAATAAACACTAATTGCACTATACCATGCAAAACTGCAATCGAAAATTGTTATCTTACCATATCACGCAAAGCCATTTGTGTAAAACATGCCGTAAAATTATTAAATGGCATTTAAATATTGCCGTTATTGTAACAATCAAATCAACATAATAATAGAGTGCCAAAATTTTCTAAATATAGCTCCTTATTTAAATTTATAGAAGTTTATATTTGGAATATGTTACGTGAAATTCTACAGCGTCAATTAAAAGATTATATAGAATTCAAATATGAGATATAACGTTACATTTTTTTTTTAAAGTAATTTTAATATTCAAAAAGTACGCCACAAATGGACAAAGTTTTTTTAAATCGATTTTTCAGAAAATTTTCATCTTGATTAAAGTTGGTGCCTAAAATTAGTTTTTAGTTGGAGAATAGTTCAATAAAAAGTCATATGACACTAGATTTTACCGATTTTAAAGTTATTCACTAGATTAAAGTGCCCTTATTTAAAGAGTTACAAAAAAAACTTAATGGAAAAGATTGTTAAGAATTCAAAACATAACATAAAATGTCGTTTTCCTTAGAACTTTTTTGTTACTCTTTAAAGTTAAAATGAGGGCACTACTCTTGCGAATATTTTACAAACTGGCTTAAATCTAGTGTCATGCATTTTTATTGATGTTTTTTTTTAACTTAAAGTTAGTGTTGGATCATGCACCAACTTTTCTAAAAAATAACGTTTTCCGAGATGTCAATATTGAAAAGCTATTCCATTTGTTGCGGACTTTGTGAATGTTTAAATTACTTCAAACAGAAAAATTAGAATATTAATATAAAATTTAATATTTGGTCTTAATTTTGATTTTTAAACCACTTTTTCTTAGTAATTTTTTCGTTATTCTTAAAACAAGCGCACAAAAATCGTTAAAGGTTTAAGTAAATTTAACAAAAACCAAATGAATAATTACGACAATGTCAATTAAATAACTCTGCCTCTTCTTTACATTAAAATTGAATAGGTTTGTTTTTTCCTTATTTTTTGTTTCATTTTGGTGCATTCTTCAAACAGCACATACGCGTTTTGGTATTTAAAATTATGTAAAGTGTCTTTTGATACTTTTTCAACATTTTCTGGTGAAGATAAACGTTTGTGCTTCATAATTATACATTAAAATTAAAGTCAACGTGACATTTAAATTGTGAAAACTACAGTAATATTTTAACTATCAAAATCGGCCTACAAAAATAATTTTATGGATTGCAATTTTAGTTTATACAGATATAGTTCAATATGTTTGAAATGTCTCTTACGAGCATAAAGTTGTTCAGCTTTGCCTAATTTATACTTATGTTCTAGCTTTTATAATAAGCGAGATCTCCTCACTGATATTTGATTTTAAAGCAAGCGGTTAACATTTTTAAATTAGATTGTTACTACACAAAATTAGGTAGCGTTTTATCTCCATCGGTTTCCAAAATCCTTATTTTCTCATTTATGAATCATTTTTTTTGTACGATTACTGAATTTGAGTAAAAGCAATATTTTAATCTATTTTTGAATAGTTAATTTTGAATTATTTTAACTAAGTCGCGTCAAATTACTTAAGTAACATTTTTGAATTAAACTACACAACGAAACGTTGAATGAAAATGTGTGGTTAATAATTCTAAGCATGGTAGCACAATATATTCACTAACATATAATAAGCAAATAGAATTGATGACCAACCTTAGGGTGCCAGATGTGGAAGATGCCCGGGTCGGTAGCACGAATTACCTTCATGTGGCTCCGCACGTATTTGCGATATAGCATAACGTCCTCGCCACCCCAACCTACGATTTCTTCGTCGAAGCCTCTCACCCGCAGAAAATCCGACCTGCAATCAAATACAGTCTCTTACATTGCTTGAAATAACATGTGACTTAATTTTGAACGTAATAATTTACGTGAAATAAGCCGACGGACGTACGAAGGCGTTATTATTATTTATGTGGCAGCTATGGCTTTCCCTAATACGTTGTAAATAGGCTGTATTAGGCCGCAAGACGCTGCAATAATTAATTTTATCAGTCTATTTATTGGGGTGTATTACAGTCTATAAAATTTGCCACTATTCCAGACCACGTGTAAATGGTACACGACAATTATTACTGGTTACACTACACAACATATATCTGTTGCATGCAATATGTACTCTGCGTTGCTTAAATAATATTTAAACTCATTGTATTGCCTTGAGCTGGAACTGCCAACAATATTTTCATTTTGTTTTCAGTGTAATTCCTCAAACTTATTTTTAAAACTTATATAACTTTTAGATTTTTGTAACATTTAAACATTACATTGTCTTTCAAACGAAAAAAAACTTTGTTTATGTTTTAATTTGGCATAGTTCATGCTTATAGGATAATCAGTTATTACAAGTTTTGATCATTCTGTTTAAAAATACATAGTTCGAACCTACAATTTTAGGACCCGTTTTGTAATAAATTATTAATAAAAGAATAAAACCACAAAATCTTGTTGAAGAATTAAATGGGTTTCAAAATTAGTTTTAAGAAAATATATACCTATTCCTGTTAAAAATAATTCATACTTTAATATTTATGTCAGTAATAAAAGTGTAATTATAATAACATAGCTTAATTAAAAATCAAACATTTTTGAAATATTTTTTTGCATAACGCAATATCAGTTTCAAGACTCGTCTCTTAACCATTGGCTGTCTTGTTTATTTATCTATTTACACACATGCAGCTGTCATGACGAAGATCATCTTTTGCAAGGACATTTAAAAGTCTATGATAAAATTGAATACGTTTTTATTATTAAAACAACGTTTTCCAATTTTTGGCTAAATATAACGGTCCACTTTATTAATGCAAGAATTTTTGTGTTTATAATTAATTTCTATTGACTCTTCAGTAATTTATTTTTTTTTTTTGATTTAATTTTTTTGTTTTTTGTTAAACGAAAGTTTCAAGGTTATAGATTTGTTTGTTTTCTTTTTTAACGTGGTTTTTTTTACACGAGTTTTAATATTTCTTTTGCTTTGTTAGATTACACAGAGTGATTTATAATAAAATTGCAAAAAAATGCCTTTCATATTTTTCCCCCAAATGGTATTCTTCCAGAATTACACCACCCTAAAGGGTAACGGTAATATTTAGTTTCCATTTTATTTCCTAAATTTGAAGAAATGTAGGCAAATGACATTTAGTAGATGTTTTAGAATTATTAAAAAGCTTCCTATAGTAACATCTTAAGTTATTTATTTTCACAAGGGGCTGAAAAGCGCGACCCCTGTTGTTTGTTTTTTTAAATCAGAACTTTTTGTAGAGTTAAAACTTTGCAATTTAAAAAACTTTCCTAGAAAGCTAGATTTATTTTAAAACATATCTCTATCTTTAATTTTTTCCACAGTACATACAGCTTTTAAGTTAAAAATAAAATTTTCTGTTAGCTTAAAAACAGTTGCGTTAATTAAACTATTTTTTGTGATGGTAAATGATTTGAGTGTGTATGTAAATTTTAGGATGTCAAAAATTATCCGCTTTCTGGCTGTGAAACTTATTTTAATCGACTTTAAGATAAGACAAATACACAATTTTTCGACATAATCTATTTGCTTTTTAATACTTTTTGTCCATCTTTCAAGAAATTTTCGTATTTCCCTCATTAAAAAATGTTTTAGACTGAGCTGCGAGCCACAAATCTTCGTCTTCGTAGGAGTGCTTTAAGGGAACAAACATGTAAAAGTTCGATGGAGCAAGGTCAGGACTATACAGAGGATGCTTTAACACCTCAACACGAAGTTTTTGCAGAGTTTCGACAGTACGGACAGAGGTGTGCGGACATGCATTGTCTTGCAAGATTACAACTTCCTGGGATAGCAGTTTAAGTTTTAGCTTTTTAGTGAGCATCTCACTGTAACGAGCTCTATTGATTGTCGAACCATTTTTCTGGTAGTATTTTAATACCTGCCCTTGACAATCCCAGAAAGCTGTAAGCATCAGTTTACCAGCTGATGGTTGACTTTTGAACTTTTCCTTGGTCGGCGATTGAGAATGTTTCCATTTCAGTCCATTCCATCGGCCTTTTACTCTCAGGCTCGTAGTGATAAACAAATATTTCGTCACCTTCCTTCAAGTTTCGGTTCAAATTTTGTTTGCAGATGTCCAAACTCTTCTGCTTATGCCCTTCCGAGATTTGTTTCGGTACATCTCACACACTATTCGAAACACAAGTATTTCGTGGATTATTTTATAGACAGAGCCATGGCTGATTTGCAAATGTTTTGCCACCTAATCCGCTGTCACGATGCAGCCAACAGAAATTTTAATATAACCGGAGTGCGGATAATTTTTGTCTCACAGGAGTGTGTTGGTTTCCTATATATTTTACGTCCTAAAGTACCGTTTTTTTCTTTGTAAACTAGAACATCTAAAAAGACCCATGTGTTATTCTTATTAACTATACATTTTTGTAGGAGTGAATGGTGTCTATCATATTTATTTTGGACAGGTATTTAATCCATTTAAACCATATGGCCATATGACAAAAATATGATTATCATGTTTTAGCCAACATTTTAATTTCGACTGATAATTTGCTATACCTATGTAAATAGATAAATAAACAAGATTGCACTTGATGAAGAGACGAGAGTCTTGACACTCGTAATAGATTCTTCGAAACATAAGATGAGTGATTTTTAACTAAGCTTATTCATACAACGAAATGATATACTTATTTACTGTACAGGGTGGACCAAATTCGAATGTTTTACGGGGTATCTCGGTTACCGTAATAGATAGCGAAAATCTGATTTCGGTCTCTTGGGCTATTTTTTTGAGAAAATAACACCTATGCAATCAGATTTTTTCTATCGGATTCCATTTTGGCACTACAGACGAAAAATGAAATTTCATCATTTTTGAAAGTTTGCTGTAACTTCTTTATTTATTCAATTAGAACAAAATGTTATAGAGGTTTTTTATACAGATTTTTATGCTTAATTTAAAAACAAAAGTAATTTTTTCTTAGCCTCCTTGACTTTCGAGATATGGAGTAAACTTACATTTTTTTAAATGGAAACCCTAGTTGGCCATGACTTTATGTGAAAGAGTATTTTTTTAGCTTTTCAAAAATATATTGTTTTATATATTTTTTGCAAAAAATAACCAAGATATGGCCAATTTTGTCAATAAATTCGATCATCAAAGTTAGCCATGATTTCGTAAACAAGTGATGTTTGCAATTATTAAACAACTAAACGTCATTGCCAAGTAAATCCTGAAACAACCGCTACGTTTTTATCACTTACAAAGTAATATTCTAACATATTAAACTTTTCAATGAGTTCAAATTTAACCATGTTCACAATACCACTATAAACAGTTATAAAATACAAAATAGTACACGGATTTGCTTAAAAGTTAAAAAAATTACTTCTAAATGACGTTCAGTTGTTTAATAATTGCAAACATCACTTGTTTACGAAATCATGGCTAACTTTGATGATCGAATTTTTACAAAACTGGCTATATCTTGGCTATTTTTTGGAAGAAATATATAAAACTATATATTTTTAAAAAGCTAAAAAAATACTCTTTCACATAAAGTCATGGCCAACTAGGGTTTTCATTTAAAAAAATGTAAGTTTACTCCATATCTCGAAAGTCAAGGAGGCTAAGAAAAAATTACTTTTGTTTTTAAATTAAGCATAAAAATCTGTATAAAAAACCTTTATAACATTTTGTTCTAATTTAATAAATAAAGAAGTTGCAGCAGATTTTCAAAAATGATGAAATTTCATTTTTCGTCTGTAGTGCCAAAATGGAATGCGATAGAAAAAATCTGATTGCATAGGCGTTATTTTCTCAAAAAAATAGCCAAAGAGACCGAAGTCAGATTTTCGCTATCTATTACGGTAACCGAGATACCCCGTAAAACAGTCGAATTTGGTCCACCCTGTACAGATACTATAAGTTATTTTAATTTACATAAAAATTAGATCTGACTTTAATTAAATATTTGTCTCTTGATTTGTTTGTTATAAATTTGTGAACGTTGGTCCCATCACCAAAGTAATAATTAAATTTTGTCGCAAGCGGTTTATAATCATGTAAGTGAAACAAAATTTTGATCGAAACATTTTTTTTTCCTATTTCTCCAAACACTCATACTATTCCCATTGGTTGTTGATTCTTTTTTATTTTTTATACTCTTCTATTTTTGTTTCCTGAGCAAACCTACGGTACCAAATTTGTGAATTTTGTATTTAGTAGAATGCGTGACGTGTAATACTGTAATTAAGACATAATCTACCCAAACTACATTGTTGAGCTAACGACTAAATATATAAATTTAAATACAAAAAGATTTATGCGTCGTCTAAAAGCGACGCAAAAATTTATAGTTTATGAATTTTCTGAAAATGATTAATTCTCTTAGTTCGTAATTATTGCTTCGCACGTTTCATGGTCCTTCAAGAACATGCACATTTAAATTTTAATAGAGGTAATGAAAATGCAAAATAGGTTACTGCATTGTGATTGATTACAGCAAACTTTCTCGAATTAAAAATGTTCTGTTTGGTAAAAGACGTAAAAAACTTGAAATGTTTGTATTTTTAATGTGTATTTATATCAAATTCTGCGTTGTTGTTTAAAATTTACATAGAACATAGTTTAAAACCAGTTGTCTTTAAATGTAACATATGCCAATATAGCATGTACACAAAATTTTAAATGAAACATTTTTTTGTCCTATTTCTCCAAACAATTAATTATACTATTCCCATCGGGTGTTGATCCTATTTTGAATTGGTTTTTCGTTAATTGTTTTCTATACCCTCCTATTTTGGTTTCCTGAGCAAACTTATAGTACCAAATGTGCAATGTTTAATAAAGCAAAAGAAACGGTGAATAATCTGCAATTAATAAGATGGCAATTCATTGTAATTAAATGGATTTAATATTAATCTTGAACACGAAAGCGATTCCTTATATAAAACTAAATATTTCGAAGACCAGGGTTACAGCACATAAATCTTTAGATTATTGGAAAACGTTTTATTTTTAAAAGCTACTAGTTTGACATAAAACCTTTAAACCTTAAAAAAAGAGTTTCCCACTTTGACGATAGCCTATTAGGTAAAAAATTTAGGATTTATGGAACTTAACTTGGAACATGAAATATAATAGCCAGAAACAATCAATGAAAAATCGGTAAATGAACTGATTGTGAGCAATATTGCGAGTTTAGAAATCCATATTATCCATTGATTAAACAGTATTCCCATTTCCACACGTGCACGTGCAATGTTTAAAAAAGCAAATGAAACGGTGAATAATCTGGAATTAATAAGATGGCAATTCATTGTAATTAAATGGATTTAATATTAATCTTGAACACGAAAGCGATTCCTCTAGAAAGCAATTAATTCTGTAATCCGTTGTAGGGCTTACCTGCAATAATGAAACAATATCTGCTAAACGAGGTACTTATGTAAGAGCTTCAGCATGAGTGAGTGTTAGCAATATGTTAACATCACATATGAAATTATTTAAGACTCGTGGTTTCAAGAACGCACGTGGAAAATGTGTACACGTCTATAGTCTATGTATAGAAAGGCTGTCGCAAAAATAACCGAACTTTTCAAAACCGTTATTGATATTTTATTAACATATGTTGACATTTACACCATTAGAGGCCGAGAGATAAAACTAAAAGCGACTGTAGAAGAAAGAAGAAAACATTGAAGAAGTGCGCGAGGCAAGCATAATTGAACCAGTCTTCAGTTTTATTGTTGGAAAATGAATTAGGATTTTCATAATTGACGATTTATGGCATTTGGACAAAAAGTTTAGCAATTTGAAAGGTATATACAGGGTGGTCCAAATTCGATGGGTTTACATGGGTATCTCGCTTAATATTCAAGATAGAGAAACAGTTCAATTACCAAAACTGTGCAGTTTTTTAAAACAAACTTAGAACCGTACTCAAAAATATTCTTTTATTTTCAGTTTTTGAGTTATTGAAAAAAAAATGTTTTTTTGTCATATTTATAATGTGTCACATCTCCGTATTACGCACTAACTGCTAAATACTAATTACTATCTACTAACTACTATCTACTAACTACTATCTACTAACTACTATCTACCAACTACTATCTACCAACTACTATCTACTAACTACTATCTACTAACTACAATCTACTAACTACTATCTACTATCTACAATGTTCATTGTGGACGCGGACTAAGAGAGGCGCTTCTTTGAACGAATGATTTTTTCCAAAGAAGAGCGCTTTTTTAGACGGACCTTAAAAATAAAGATAGTTCAAACTCTCCCGTTCTTATAAAATTTAAGCTTTTTTGTGTTAAATAATACTGTCACAAAATAAGTAATGAAATTATGTGAATATGGTAAATTAAATTTAAGCCTTTGACCATAGAACAGTTTTGGGTGAATTAGTTGGCCTTGCAAATCGTTATACATCACTGTAGAAGGAATGTATTTCAAAAAAAATAATTTGTTCCAAAAATTTGCTTGCCCTTTACTCTTTATTAAAGTTCGCTTATATTTGCGACATAGGTACTTGTGATGCAACTTTAAAATATCATAATCAGTTTTTTTTACCAAGCAACTTTGTACTCCTAATTGTTATGGTTTTGTTTTGTACCGATTTAATTTTTTGTTTATTTTTTTGCTTTTGTTTCGTTTTGGGTCGTTGTTTTACAACTGTGAATGTAGTAAAGGGTAGCATGCGTAAATTAAAGATTATACTTTTACCTGTACTGACACGTCATTCCATATCCAAAATCCCGCCAAAATCCTGTGTCTCTCGATATAATTAATTGATCTGTCTCTGGAGGCACTTCTTTGCCTTGCAAAGTATACACTACATGAGGGTTATAAAGACTAAATACAACGGGATAATACACTTTCTTTCCTGGTGACGTATTCCATCGACATCGGTCCAAAAACCGCGCGCTAAACACAATGTCAACATCACACATAAATAATAGCACGTCTTTTAAATTGGAGCTGCCTTCGGGCCCCCACGCGCGCTCTGCACCAACTCGTAGGCCCTTCCCCCTTGAGAAGGTTTCGTTTAACGCCAACAACCGCAGGTTATTCGCATTACCCCCGCTGTTTTTTGTCATTAGTACACGAGACATGATGACTCGCGCCTCCGATAATCCCTCTTCACCGAAGTACACGACTGTTAAGTGTACACGACGATCATTTTTCAAGCCTATTTTAACAAATTTGTCCATAAAGCTCTGAAAAGTGGCGGTGCGACCCGACAAAGGTAAAATAATGTGAATAAGTTGTTTCTCCCGCGGTCCCACGAGAGCTGACGTGCTAATTGTTTGCAACGGCGCGAAAGGCCGCATTAGCACAACCTTGATAAACGCATTATTGTGACCGTGGCTGTTTAAATTACTTTTATTTACACTTTTAGTCCTAAAGTATAGTTCGTACTGCGAACCTGTCGTAGGTTCAGTTCTGTAAAGACCTTCTAAAAAATCGTCTAGTGTATATTTGCTTATTTTTTGTGCAGCGTTTTCAGATATCGATTGGGATATATTTTTATTAAGAGTTTCAACGGCTTTCATTAGCGCTTCTAACAAGTCTTTTCGTTTAAATCCTATTGGTTTTTCCACTACTCGCTTTCCCAAGCCCAAATCTATGGGATACACCCGGCTAAACGTGAAATGATTGAAGGAAATTAGTTCGTATTCATTGTTTAATGGCACTCCACGTAATACTTCTGCTGCAAGGACCTGCTTTCGAATGAAGTTGGCGCATTCCGAGTTTCTAGGTGCGGTGTTCAGTGGAGCTGCCGACGCGTTTAGATTCACGTTGATGTTGAAAGAGGACGTGTCTTGTTGCCTGCCATTGCCTAAAACAAAACGACAATTGAAATATTTCTAACGACGGAAACAATTTGATTATCTTTATGGCTTTTGTGTACTAGACTCCTTCGGTTCGTTAGGTCGAATTACCGAAGCGACAAACCTGGAATCTCAAATCTAATTAGATCCGCGCAGTATGATTTGGCACACGTGATCTTGTTAGCGGCTGACGTTAACCTCTTGTTGGACCTTGTTACGGGTGACGAAGCGTGCACTAATTGCGTACCCTTCTCATAACCGGTTAGAAGTTACAGTTACCCCCAATTAAGAACATGCAGTTCCGATAAACTTGTGTGCACATACCTTTTTCAAACAATTCTCTAACGATCACAAAATAAATCATCTAAGGGCGTTCCTAAGTCTGTGAGACCAACGTGGTGTGAAATTTTATTGCTGCATATAAAAAGTTTTTGGTAAGATTTATCTTCCAGTATATACACAATCACCTACTGCATCGATTTGTGGAATTATAGAGAGGTAGGCAAGAAATCCAATCGGAAATTTTGTTCGCTATTATCATTCTTCTCCTTGCATAACGTTAAATTATAATAATTATAATATTTGCTCCCAAAGCGTAATTAACTTCATAAAAGCGGCAGCGAAAAGGCTTCGTCGAGTTAATGAAGTGTAATTAATTCAATAACTTGGTCAAATAACCGTTGAAAATAAACGAACCAAATTAATATTTACAAATGCTGATCTACATTTATTTCACCGCGTTATTGCCTATTGACACTGAAAAGTCAAAAACCTAGTTTTCGTGTTATCAAAGCAGTCAAACGATTTACATTTCATCTGTTAATTCAAAATACATTTTAGTGTTATTTTAACTAGTGCCAACTTGTAGATCAGTCAGTTAGTTGACTTAATACGCTAATCTAGATTATTCGCTCGAATGTAAGTTACATTTGTATCATTTGGAGAGAAAATAATTTGCTCTGACTACTAAATGAAGCAATTTTACACTTCACACGCTAAATTTGCATAACTATAGCTGGCAATTGCAGTTAAAATTAACATTACTATAATTGTCACCGCTTATAACGCTTTGATACATACAGATAATGACTGTAAAATAATTAATAATCTACCTATGTATGTAAGTTATAAAAATCTGCCTATAAAATGTTCCTTAAACTTTAAACTAATAAAGTAAATGAACAATGACTTAATTTTTGTAATGCGTTTATTTGAATGAAGTGTGTTTTAAATAAAAATAAAAATTTGTCGTTTTTAAACACCTTAAAATACAAAAACTTTTTAAAATTTGTTTTAGATAGCTATGGCAAATACCATTAAAAAAGTGTGTATTTTTAATCTCATACATAATTATTAGAGAGATATTTGACAGTTTTCCCAATAGTGTAAATTTTTATGGTGGAGGTGCCGGGTAAGTTATTTATCAGGACAAAAACTCTTTAAAATGGTCTTGAATAGCACTTAAAATTAAAAATCTAAAGATTTTCCTGAAAATGTATTCAACTTTAGATGACATATACAGAGTGTCCTGAATTCGACCCTTTATTATCAAAATTTCGCTCATTTTGAGAGTTATGAAGTCGCAAATTTGACTCAATTTATCGGGCTTCGTATCTTAAGATAAGCGAAATTTTCATGTTAAGCCTTGAATTTAATTAAAATAAAACTATAGTGTATGAAGCTGTACACAGTAAAAAATGTATGTAAAATACCCATAAGTTACATTTTCCAATATGTAGGTTTATGTACATAAGAATTACCACAAAAATAATTTAAATGCCTTATTCCATTCATTTAATGGTTTAATACAAAGTTTTCATAAACTTAACATACATTTTACAGGGTGTAATATTACAATAATATTACAAAAAGTAGGTACTGTAAAATTACTTGATGTTTACAGTCTTACATTGATCGTACTTGCACTTAAAGAAATAAATATTTGACTTTAGGTGGTCTTAACACATCAAAATGCCACAAAAGCAACATTTTCCCTTAATTATGAGCTGTTACTCCGTCAGTAGCAATCATATATTTTAGTTTATATAGATCGAAGGTCCAGAAAATGCCAACTCTGGTTTATTAGAAATTCCTGAGTACTCCTCTGTCTAATAGCACGGCCTTGTAACTCGATACACAACTGCTATGCGCACTTTTTAGCAAATTTTCATCTACATTTTAAGAGCTTTAGTTAAATTTTAGGTAACACGTGTTTGATAAGCTTTAAAGACGTTCAAATTTCTTTCAAAGTATGTCGTTATACAGTGTAGTTATATTGCTGTATATTTCAAAACGACTGTTTGAATAATTTTACCTTTATTATAGTGTTGTGTTAGTGTTGGTCACCAAAAAATATAATTTTGATTTTTAATTTATTGACAGTAAATGGAATAGTATAAGTTTAGTTTTAGTATGCTTCTCATTTCGTTAACTTGTGCTCTATGAAATTTTATGTATTAATAAAGAAATGTGTGATCTTTAAATGTTTAAAAAGGTCAAGTTAAGTAAGTTTTTAGTTTAAATCTATATGCAAAATACGGATCATCTGCCCTTAAAAGGATGTTGTTTTTGAAAATAAAAGTGTATAGCTATATTGTAGATTACACTTATAACTGTGTGGTTTTGTGTTTAAAAACTAATTTTTGTTTAAGGTAGGTGTAAGGAGTGCAAAGCTAGGATTATCTGTTTATTTTCGATGAGTAAATCTTTTTTACTATTCGGTCGGTTTTCGATTAAGGCATTTTCAAAACGACGTGAAAAAGCGCCCATTTCGTCGATATAATCGAATTTTTCAGTTAGGAGTAATAATACTAATCAATTATCACCCAAATATTGGTGTAAATTTATAGATTTTGCCATATAGGTATGTTACTCCTACTAAAATACATTAATTTTACTATTTTAGTGTAACATTCTCTTAAATAATTTGGAAGCAAATAAATAAAATTGCCTCTCATGGTCAGATTATGGAAATTCTATGCAAATTATTAATCATTTTATGTAAAACTACTTTATACATGATAAGTAATTTTACATCACTTCTGTAAATATATATCTCAAATTGGAAATTTACCATGATTTTCGATTGCTTAATAATGCCAATGATTATCATGGTAAATTTACCGAAATACTTTTTACAGTATACCTCTTAGCAATGTAAATTTAGAACAGTTTTGGCTACTAAATCTTGGCATTTTTTTGTAATTAACGTTAGTTTATTATTATTTGTATTATTTCACAGAAAGAAAATAACGTATTTAAACTGTGTATTTACCAAAACCGAAATATCAAGGCATATTTTAAACATACGCTATACACATTTATCTACCACATGACTAATCTAACAACTTCAGCAGTTTAGAATTACTCCGCATACCATGATAGTGCCGCTATGCTGTTAGGGTCATATATTATGGGTACCTTATTTCACAACCATCCCATTTATTTTACAATTAGAATTTATATACATTGTACGAATTATACGTGTATTAAATTATAAGTTACAATTTATCACAAAAGTTTATAATATTAATCATATAGAGTTTGTACACAGTTAAAAATCGATCGGTGACGGTGTAAACGGTTTGGTGTACTTGGATAACAATTTGGTGTCAGTTTTATCTTAAATTTCGTGTTAAATTTACACTTTGTTGCTTTTTGTTATTTGGGTCCAAATTTTTGGCTTGTAAAATTTTATAGAATAGAACGAAAAACGCCGACATATTTAATCAATATTAGTAGCAAAGCGTTGCTGAATTAAAGACCTTTTTCTATTTTATCTAATATTTTAAGACATTTTTTTAGCTTCTTATTAAAATGTGTTATTTATTAGATACTTTAAATACACAGCAAGTTCAACACAATCACTTTTTTAGATTAAATACAGAGGCATTTTTTGTATAGAAATGATTGAAATCGACTAAATATTAATCAAAATGTCAGTTTTAAAATGTTATTTCACAGTTTCTATTTTCTATTTAATAGCAAGACAAATTAAAGTAACCTATAACAAAATTACAAAACTAGAGGACGTAGTCAAGTTTAGAGTTTCTGATAATTTATTGTTGGTGGAAACTATGCACAGATACCAACCATAAATAAAAGTTAAATAAAAATATAAAAAAACCATGGTTTATAAGAAAATTGATGTAAAAGTTTTAGTTTTATATATTTTTTTACACTTTGGGCAAACAAATTTTTTTAAAAACATTACTTATAGCCATTAAATTTTCCTATTAAATGCTATAAAAAGAAATTAGAACTTTTCGATAAACTGTAGTTAATAAATATTGCCGATAAAGTTTGTGTGATACAGATACCCAAATTAGAAAATTATAGCAGTAATTTTTTTTTTATTTTTGTAAATGACCTAAGAGCCCTTAAACTTCTCTTTGAGGACTCTTTTTAATGATATACGCAAACATAAGATCAGCGGTTCTCAAACTTATTTTGTCGCGGAATCCTAACACGATATTTCAAAAATTGCGAATACCTACCTATGCGTATATTACGGACCCTGCCCCAATGTTTACAAGATGTAACATAAATAAAATACATTTTATTGATATATGTATAGTATGCGTCAAAATATACAGTACTAAAATGAAAAGACGAACAATATTACCCAGTTGTCAGCTGTGAGTTTATTTTTTCTGAAAGAAACTGACATATACACTATTAGCGTGTTGATTTACCACGGTAAGTGTTCGAAAGTTTGCTGCAGACACCTGCAAAAGAAGAAGATTTTCTCGCGTAATGCAGGCACAGTTCTTGGCGGTTCTTCACAATTGAACACACTCTCCTTTAACATTCCTTACACGTAGGCATCAGGTTGTGTGAGATCGAGGGAATGGGACGGTATGGGAAGTCAGTACCAAGTGAAATGATTTGTCCTGGAAATTTTTCCTGCAGCATGGCTAGAGATTCTCAAGCGGTATGGCTGGTCTCCCCGTCCTGTTGATACCACTATATAGTATATTCATGTTAACTCATCTCATCTATGCACATTATACGAGTAATTATTTTTAAGAGTCAACAATAAACTGCTAACTAATTTGTTCTATTTTTGTTGCTTATAACTTTTCTCGTAGACTACTTTGATATATCTATTTATTTTTTTAATTTTTGCAGTTGATCGGATTATATGTAGACTATTATATGAAAGAACATTTCAGGTTCTTTCAAATGAAATGTTAATATATAGGCTGCCAATTGAACCAAAATCATAAAACTAAAAAATAAATATTTTCAAGTCGAATTTATTCAAAACAATTGACTGTATATACATTCATATCCAAAAAGAATGTGCGACTCTTTAAATTTTTTTTTTTATAAAAACTAAAGCTCTATCTCTAACAATCAATATGTAACAGCGCTATGAATTTCTTATTAAGACATTAAAATTTATTATATCGTAATTTTATTGTGACAAACTCATTAAAAATTTTAACTTTGCGTTGTCCGAGATTTTGCCTGACTTAAAAAAAAATCTTAACTTTTCATGAGACCTAATCGTCTAAGTTAGGATTAAATTCCGCAATATTCTACAACAGATTATTAATTTTATTATCATAATAAACTTTCTGTTTTTTTAAATAAATATCAATTACCTATTTACCGTACTATACACTATTACGTTATACGAACAATTGAATGATTATATAAATCGAATATACATTACCACAAAACAGTGCTGCCACTTATCACCCTCGGCAGTTTCTATTGATTTCCATTGAAAGAGCGAAACTTTACAGAAACTCGGAGAAACCAATAAAACATTAAATTGCATTTTATAAAGAATTCAATACATGTTCATTAAGATCTAATCAAGATAATTGATTGCGCTAGTTCCTATATAAACGTTCTGCCTGCTCTCCAACTTTACCTCCGAGAACAGACTATAAAGTTAACATTTCAAAGGAATAAATTATTCGCTGTGTTTATAGAATCGTATAGAAATTATTGTTGTGTTAAAATGCAACAAAAAATACGAGAGCGTATAAATTTAATAAAGCTTAATACAAATTTTCGTATCTCATTATGAAATTTTTTTTTAATATAAAAATGGAAGTTAAGATGTTAATAAAGGATGCTATATTATCGGCATTTAGCTTGGATATTACCCTATAAAATCATCTCTGCTAATCCAAGTATAAAAGAACAAGATAATACCTAGTTAATGAAAATCTTAAGAGACGGTGCCGGTGATTTAGGTATTTTTCAATTTTTATTAAGTTTTCTCAAAAATAGGCCAAAGCATTTTACGTATGATCGTGTTACGAAAAATTAAAACGCCTAATACTAATAGCCGCTATGATTTACACAGCGCTACCAAAAGCTAATCGATTCTTAAACAAATGACAGTGAAAGTCGGTTATAACGCGCCTTTTATAACCCGCATTTGGATATACCGCGAAACTTTCTTTTGTGTATTGACGCTCTCAGCGTGAAAGGCAAGGTGTGGGGGCAAATAAAAATACTAGAAATGTTGTTGGAATACTTATTGGACACGATAATATTAATCGTAAACTGTAATTGTTATGTAGTTTGATTTGAGAGCCTAGAATCTTTTCGGAGTGCATAATTGTAAAGCAATTGTCATTTTTTCGGTTTTGTATTTGCTGATATATGAACAGAGTTTATTTTATTTTTATATTTTCTAAGTAACAAATAAAATTTTAAAAAGGAGTTTTCCATACTGAAATATAATAATCTATAACAATTCGGTAATACCGCGGTTATCATATAAGGCTGGTCGGATACATGGATTTACCTAAGACTGAAACGAAGATATTTTATTTTAGGGCTTGATAAAGAAAGATTTGAACACTTTTCAGTATCTTTTTAACAAAATAGAAAAACTAAACTAAAATACTTTCAGGCAGTTGTCGTAAATATCAAATGATGATAATTGTTTTACCACAGATTATAAAATGCAGTCATTACACTTTAAAGTAGGGGTTCTTAACCTTTTTTGTTTCATAGAGCCCTTTGTGAGTCAGGTGAAAGAGATGGAACCCCTCTTTTTTTTTTCACAACTGCGATGCGATATGAAAATAGTTATTATTTCTATTTGTGAATACAGATACAACTAATACTACTGTAATTTAATGCATACATTTATAAGTCAAGAAAATGCTAAATTTCAGATAGAGGTAAGTAAAAAAAAAATTATAATTTGATTTTTCAGGGTTTTTCAAGGTTCAAACATATTTTGCAATTGTATTTATTAAATGGCGTTCGTCAGATATAGCTTGAAATGTAGAAAGCTCATAGAATATGAAATAAACTACTAGAACTGCTAGAATTGCTAGGAAACTCAGGAAAAAGCTTGAAGTGGTCATTCTTGAGGATCAGCCGATGAAAGTAAAGTTCTTCAGTTGTACTGTCAAAGTGGCAATAAAAAAAAGCGCGTCGGTTTTTCACGAAGTGATGATAAATAGAATTGTTTAATGTTGGGATGAATGGGCTTAGACTTTAAATGATGCAAATTTTAATGAATTCCAGGTTTATCCCAATCAGTGTGACTTTGAAAGCTCATGAGATCGAAGCAAACAAATTCTGCGTTTTGTAAACACTGGAGAAAACCAAATACTCGCAGTGATGAAACATTTTTGTATCCCAAAGCCAAATAAAATGGAACTTGACTCAAGTCATCTCCATTGTTTTCAACTGCCAAAATATGAATTGTGTACTTCAAACGTGATAGTATAAGCCAGGCCTGTGCAACCTGCGACCCATCTGACATTTTTATGCGACCCATGGCCCAACAGTTTTATGTTACAAGTTACAAGCATTGCTGTTTTTAAAGAGTATAAACATTGAGTGTCATTACATGTGAAAAAGTGCTAAAATATAATTATGAGAAATTAACAGGTGATTTAACCCTCCAGTACTAACATGATTTTTGTAACGCGAGTACTAACATCGGTCTGTGGGACCGAATTTATCCAAAGCTTATTTTACAAGTATTATTTAAATTATTAGTGTGCTTTATATTAAAAAAAAACCTTCGAAGCAAATTTGAATCTGGACTCTTTGAATTAAATGCTGCAAATGCGTTTGTGGCAGCTATGTTAAGTATACGATAAAAATTACCATAGGCCACCTTCTCGTATTTCTAGCGCAGTTATAGCCTGCGCATAGTTTGTCAACTATATCAACACCAGACTTTGTACATTGTACATCATAATAATTTGTGGTTTTCCCGTATTTTCATCAAGACTATCAAAATCGTAGGGTATTTATCGTTTGTTCATTTTTATTGTGCCTACCACAGTTAGTTTGTTCTCCAACAAAGTTTTACATAATGGTAATAATAATCCAATCAGTAACATCAATACTAACACGGGTCTGTGAAACCGAAATACGTAAAAATCTGGCAAAAATCGCTAAAAAACGCTTGCCACTGCGAGAGCTGGTCGATAAATAAATACAACGAAGATAGCGACGAGCCCAACCCCCTCCTCACACGCGTTTTCTAGTTTCGGGGATAAAATTGGGGGGTCGGTCTGTGAGACCGCATGTTAGCACTGGAGGGTTAAGAAGAAAAAGAATAATGGAAATAAAAGAGAACTTAGCGGAACAACAAAACTTATTCAAAAATGCCTATAAACAACAAGACCTCACAACAATAGCAAGTTATGAATTTGAAATTCTTAGTCAGAAATTTAAAACCCAATTTTTTTGGGAATTCTTTGCATGTCACAGCGTTGCTCATATTAAAAATGTATGTGCGAAAAAAAAATCACGATCGTTCATTAAAATTGGTCAAGATAGATGAGGCTGTGGGTATATCGATAGAGCAAATATATCACATTACTTATACACAGTTTTAGGCATAACTAAGTGTGTCGACATACTAGACCAGCTGTACCAGACAATTCACAAAAGCGAAGAACAAAGAAAAAGGTTGTGTTTCATCACGATAATGCGCCATGGCTAAAGTTTATTAACGGGACTTGTAATTTCAAGCTCATGCACCCTACTCGCCAAAATCAAAGTGCTTACAAACTTACAAAAGTTTTTCTTCTAAC
The DNA here is from genome assembly GCA_947652605.1 of Elmis aenea. Lineage (NCBI taxonomy): Eukaryota > Metazoa > Arthropoda > Insecta > Coleoptera > Elmidae > Elmis > Elmis aenea. The sequence goes on from OX393576.1 coordinate 21,237,033, forward strand.
CTTCTAACAAATTCAAATTTGTTAATTGTTTTTAACCACAACGTCGTTACAAAAACATTAGATATTTTTATGCAAGGTTCGTTCTTGTATTAAAAATTTGTGACAATTTAACACAATAAAAGTTGTTACGGTTATCTAACGGCCACATAAAACCAGTAGAGAACCAACGCCTCTAGTAATAAAAAGAAATTGAAAATATGCAAATAGCTCTGTTAAATATTCTATACACACAAATAAGTACTTAAAACAATGTTCCTCGCTTTATTTCCAACACTCTTATAAAGGTTAAGATTTCTTTCAGTTAGCGCAATATTTCATTTCGCGAGCCAAATTTTAATGTTGAGTAACAAATTATTTTTTTAATTGCGTTTTAAGGACGTCATTCTAAAAGAAAGAACAGAAAAATCTGAAGCCAAAAGCATTTATAAAGTATCTTGGGTAACAATGTGAAAACGTTTTTAATAGCTCTACGCCTCTACGGCCCTTCAACAAACCAAAAATAGTTAATAATTATTACTACTAAAACACAATAAATATTAAATGTGTTGTAAAGTTATAATAATAAAATTTTACATACATTTTAAATTTCGCTATTATTTAAAAAATTTGATCAAAGAGAAGTACATCTATTTTATATACAGATGTACAATAATCTATCTACATGTGTTGTATGGGTAACTTTGTTATTATAAGAGTTACCTGGACGGTTAAAATAGCAAACGTTGGGCAGAATTTTAAGACGAATTTAATGCTGTTTTAACATTTGATCTACAACTTTAACTTTTTTAATATTTAAAAAAATCTAAAAACAGGCAGTTCTTTCAACGGTAATTAATTCGATAGCCTTCTATGTTAAAATTTAAATGTAGAAAGATATCTGTAGATATTTTAACGAAGAATCAGAAAATAAATACTTAGTCATAACATACTTGATTTTTGAGATATAAGCCAAACTTGACGTTTTTTAAATGACCGCCATATGGCTATGAGTTCATTAAGAAGAGAATTTTTTTCTCGTTTCATCAACGTATGGGTTTGTAGGTGTATCTTTAAAAATAAGTTAGTTATTACAATATTATTGTTTTTGTTGAGTATGTATAATCAAAAAGGCCAATAAAAAACACAAACAAAACATTACATAGATAATCTAGTTGGAATTAATTACACATATAAAAAATGAAAACTTGAATAATTTAAGATATTTTTTACATAACATAATTAATCTGATTTACCATTATTATTAAATATAATTTATAACATGTGCTGAAGGTGCCCTTTCTCTATGGGCAATACAAATTTGAAATCTATATTTGCATGTGTAGATAATAATGTTTCCCTAAGTATATTACTTTTTATTTGATAAAATCCCTCGTAAAATCCTCATAAAACATCTAATCTTAAAAACACAGTCCAATAGAATTGATGACTTAAGATTTGCTATTTTAAGGACGTTTCATCAAATAAAAAGAAGTATGCTTAGTAAAACTTTATTATTATCTACAAAGTGCAGATCTCAAATCTGTATTGCTTATGAACAAAGGGTTCAACACATGTTATAATTAAAAAATAAATAGTAGTAGTAAGTGAAAAATCATAAATTATTATGAAATGTAAAAAAATAACTTGAATAATTTAAGTTTTCAATTTTTTATGTGTATAATTTTTCTATTGGCCACTTTGATTATTCATATTTAACAAAAACAATAATATTGTACTAATTTATTAATTTTTAAAGATAAATCTAACAACCCATACAATATAAAAACGAGAAAAAACATACTTTTTTAAATGAACCCATAGCCAACATAGTTGTCAATTAAAAAAAGTTAAGTTTTGTTAAGTATATCCTAAAAATCAAGTGTGGCATGACTTTTAAGATATTTTTTTCTAATTCTTCGTAAAAATATCTACTGGAATCAATCAATGCAGATTTTGATTTTAACGTAGGTGGCTATGAAAAAACCGTGTTTTTGGTTTTCATTTGATATTTAAATAAGTTAAAGGTGTAGGTCGAATGTCTAAATGGCATTAAATTCGCCTAGAAATTTTGCCCAACTTTGCTAATTTAACTGTCTATGTAACTCTTATAATAACAAAATTACCCATACAACACATGTACTTATTGTCACCCTGTATGTTTAATTTTTGATATTCGTCTGTAAATCTTAATTATAAAATTCTTTTATCAATTGTTTTATCATGCATTTAGCATCCTGTTCGTCTTTTGCCAAGATTCTTTGATCGTCTACAAACAGAAGTGAGCATTTGTGTTTTTCACAAACTGTAATACACAGCGTTGTATATTGTTGACCATAAGGGCAGTATTTAAATGTATTTTTAAAAACAATGACGACTGTGGTATCCTTATTATAATAACATTTTACGGATAAACATTTTCTGTGTTTGTTCGCATCGTTGCCAATTCTGAGTATTTTTAATGGCATTAAAAATGCACATTTTAATTTTCCACAGTTTGTCATAGTTTGATTAAAGGGAAAAACAACAACGTTTTTTTCAGATTGACAGAAAAAGATGTAATTGGTCACCGTAAGCGTAAGCCATAGTTTTCTTCTTAAGTTACTTCATGCTTGACACATTGTCTGATGCGCTTATATTATTCTCATAACAGAGCTAAATAAAATTGTGAGTGAATATACAAAATTTTGGTAACATCTTATACTGATTATTTAAATTTTATAAAGATAATTTTTCGCTCAATGTTAAATTATTTTTTTTATAGGAACGCAAAAGCTTTTCAATCTCATAAAACCTATATTATTTCTTTACTGTGTATATACAAAGCTAACATCATTATATTTGTTATGAGATCCTTTTATTGTTTGCATCAAGAAATTCAATAAAACTCGCAAAACGGCAAGAGACAAAATTTCAGCAAACACAATTTATTTTTTTTAATGGAAGCTAAATAAAAGCACTCCCATCGTGTTTTATAAATTATGTATCGTTTACATCACAACGGGATTATTTCACAAAAGCAATTACACGATTTTTTGACTAAATTTAACGTTACTCATGAGGGAAAGTTACAACGAAACGCTGTTATAAAAGCAGCAATTTCAAATACCGCCACTCTCGGTTATGGACTAGAGCAGCACCTAAAGTGGTTTTAGAATATTCTAGTGCACAACATTTTGGAAGAGTTTCTGCAAAAATTTCTGCTGAAATTTAATACTTAAGTAAAGTCTGGGATGTCATTTAATTATTTTATTTAAATGAAAACATTAAGAAAGTACAAAAACTAATTTACTATTCAAGAACATTGTATTGAAAACTTTATTATAGTTATGAGTACAAAGTAGCAACGCACCGAAAAACAAATTGGCTGATTACCGATTAATCGGCTTTATATTTTCAGCCGATTACTTATGAATTGGCTCCTTATTGACTTTCACATATAGTTCATTAAATTTCATTAAATGTGTTTATTGTGACTCAATTTTTATTATAGTTAGTATGATCTTGATATGTGTAAATTCATAAAACAATTTACCCTTCTTCGGGCGCAATACATTTTGTCAAGAATCGGGCGCAATGTATAAAATTGATATACACTTGACTTGACTTGAAATAGCGGCGAAGGTAGTGGAGTTTATATAATTTTTATTTTTTATTACGACTTGAGTTTCCTTTTAAATGCCATTCATTATTTCATAACTTTTTTATTAAAATGTATTAAATTAGGCTCTCTTAAAATGTTGACAAAACATAGAAAACACTAGGGTACCTCTTAAAAACACTAGTGACGGCATCGGGCGCATTGTAACAGTTTGATACGTAGCTCCAAAACTGACTGACGCAAAGCCTGATAAAATATGTGTCTTTTTAGATGTTAATTATCTTCTGGTGATCTGAACCTTTTTAGCGCTTCAGTAGGCGTAATTGGAAGACGCTGTTTCTGAATAACTCCATTAGAAAACGAACTGCAATAGTTATGTTACATTACAAGAGTTGTTAGAAGCATATACGCACGAGTGGAACATTTCCACGTGCATAACTGCTTTACAACTCCTATTATGTAGCATACCTTTTCTACGATCACATAATACTGTCACAACGGCTTTAAGGCCGAAACCTCAAAGACAATGTGCGCTTGGGGGGTAGCTCGGGATTCATAATGAAGCTAATTGATAACTATGAAATTAAGCGGAATTATTATAAGAACCAGATGAACACATTGACAAACAGATCTTACGGAATGGTGACTCACTGGACCCAGGGTAATTACAGCCATTTCGGCCCGTTGCTCGACGACTGACTCTACTGTTGACTATTGACTCTTGACTCTCTACTGTCTACTGTCTACTGTCTACTGTCTACTGTCTTCCTATAATTTGGGAAGACTATTTCCACCAATATTTACCCTGAGTCAGCTAAAAGACTAAGACGTATAACAAGGAAACACATAAGGCCGTACTAAATGACTTCAGCTCTATTTGCTTGCTGTGACACAGTTATAACATATTATTGCAAAATAGAGCTGTGTAACATGCAACCTAATAAACGGAATTTACGAAATGGGATAACAAATCTACATTATTAAATGTTTATAAAATATTAGTGTAACAATACATACGATTTTATTGTTTTTCTGGATAATAGTCAACAGCACACATGTACGTACTGTCAAGTTGGACGTGAGTCTACTTTGACCTTTCTTGGACAATGTACTTTTTGCTTACCGTGCGCAAAGACCCACTTACCATGCATGCACGCTGGACAATAATAGTCATTTACAGAGGTGATGGTAGAAAAAGAAATTTACACGTTCGGGCGCAATGTATACTTATTTGATACAAGATGTTTTTTTTTTCTGAACACACTGTAACAATAACAACACGAAGGTGTCACTGAAGGAAAGCTAGAAGAAAATTAGAAGGGCAGAACCTCCAAACTCTCGCGTTCAATCTAGCGCTTTTATTATTTTTAACGATTGTGCCTGATGAAGGTTTAAGCGAAACGTTGAAAATCTAAAATGCAAGTATATTTGTATAGGTTATGCACTTAAAACGGAAACCTCTTATTTTCTCACTTTATAATTTAAGAACACCAGAATTTGATTAAGTTCATTAAGAGTGCTTTTACTAATTTAATTTTTGTTTAATATTAAAAATGTTTTTTTAAATTTCTAGTGGTTACAAAATTTTGTTGACGTTGTTACATTACTTTTTCAGCCAAAAAAATGGAGTGTCGAAGCTACCGCATGAGAAAATACATCAACGTGATGAAGCACAATCTCCTTTTCTGAAACGCTATGAAATACTTCAGGCAAAAAAATTTTGTGCCATTTCGCTGTAACTGTCTTCTGTGCATCTAGCTTAATTCCATTGAACAGGATCGTACTGGCAAAGAAACTGCTTGCATAATGTTTTTTATTGCTATTTGCATTTTAGTCATTGTCATTGCTCATCTTAGAAAAAGGAAATGCAAATGTTGTCGCGTTTTTTTTTACATGTTATGTTTTTGGGAGCTCAAGGATATGATGCGGCAAAAACGACAGATAACTTAAGAGCTGAGAGCTATACTTAAGTTGATGCTCTATAACCTCATAGGTGGCTTTATTGTGACCTTTAATTATCATTTTTAAAGCCACAGCCGCTAAACAGAACTCCTTTCGCGTCCAAGTTCTTCATACCAGCGATATACAGGGTGTCCCAGCCAAGACGAATTATTCGATAGCTCTGTTATCAGTAATAATATTAAAAAAAGTTAAATATAAAAGTTGTTTGTTCTGGTTTATTTGCTGCCATTTATGCTGTGTATCTACAGCTCTTAAAAAATATGGATTTTTAGTGGCATAATAGTGGAAATTGTGTCGATTAACTGTTTCGGTTGAGAGTTCATACAAATTGTTTTTTGTGCGATCGTACTAGAAACAGCTGTTTGACGGACGCGTTAGCAGCCATAAAGTACTGCATTACCGGCGTTACCCTTAGCAACGGCCTAAAAAGTACTTTTCCGGCCGTTGCCCTTAACAACGGCCGAAACAGTAACTTTTTCGGCCGCTACAGCGTACGAAAAAGTAAATTTGCATTAACGCTAACATGATACGCCGTCATCTGTCAGTGACAGAATGTCACGTAGTTTCTAACCTATATTTTTGAAAAATACTAAAAATTTAAATTGTTTTTAATTCAATCGCACAAAAAATGTAATATGCACCTCGGCCAAAACGTACTTTTTCGGCCTTGCCTGTTTGCTGGCTTCGACTACGTCTCAGCCAGCAAACCAGACGCGGAAAAAGTTACACTTTTTGGTCTTGATACATAAATAACTATTGAATTTTTAAAGGCTACTACCGATATTTTAGGTAAAATACTCACAAATAATCATAAGAAACGAATTAACTTCAAAAATATTATATTTAGACATAAAACATGCTTAACAACTTTGAAAGATAATTAAATTTCCTACAAGAGAATGTAAAAATATATAAGGGGTTTCATTTAAAAAAAAAAAAGATTTATATGTGCTTAAAGTTTAGCGAAATGGACCGAGTATAATGAACACCCTGTATATTATTTTAAAAATTTATATAATCAACAATTACTATCACAATATTGTCTAATAAATTATTAAAGTAAATTGCTCTGGTGTTGTTATGTTAATAAATATAAATATTTTTATAAAGGTCTGCATCGGTCAAAATTTTCAAAAAAACGTTAATAACTCAAAAACGGCTCATTTTAGACATAAACAACTTATAATATATTTAAAAGAGAATTTAATTTTACAACAAAAAATTACAAACTATACAGGGTGTTCCATATAAAAAAAAATATTTGGTATCAGAGCGCAAAAACAAAACACTGTGTATAGTTGAAAATAATTTTAGGTTATGTAGTAAATGATTACAAACAACTTTTATATTTAACTTTTTTAAACTAACTTTTAACTAACAGAGCTATCGAATAATTCGTCTTGGCTGGGACACCCTGTGTAGTAGCCAAACAAGTCGTTTGTTCACTAAAAGCAGAATCTAAACATTCCTTGCACTCATAAGCGCTTAAAACTCACAAATCGAAAATGCTTTTGTGTTATCTAATTTTTTTTAATAGCTTTACTGTTTTAAAAATTAATAAATTGACTCTGACCAACATGACTTTCATAATTAAACCTCAAATGACAGGTAAAGATAATACTAAATAATACTTTGAAGGTGCGCTTTTCTTTCCGGCCTGCTTGTTTTTTTTTTCAATTTTCATTAAATCACGCATTATCATAATGAATTTATTTAGAATTTATGAATGCAAAATAACCAAGTCATAAAAATTATTTGTCGAAAATGTGTCATGAAAAGTAAATGCAATCAATAGATTTAAAATTTCGGATGTATTAAATTTAATGCGATGTATAATAATACAGGTAATATTATTTCTATACAGTGGCAAGATTTATTGTAAAATATAGGTATAAATCAAGAAATTTTGTATTAAAAAAAAATTCGGAGGGAAATAGAAATTTTCGTTCATAATTTAGCGGTTGGTTTTGAGCGGTCTTAAATATTAAATTTAAAAAGCGCCTGCTAATTTACTTTTAAGTCCAATATTAAAGTTTCCGATGTGATCAAAACTTTCCTGCCATTTGCATATTTCTCTTCGAATTCATAAAAATATTCGAGAAAAGTCAGTGTCGAAATCTGAATCAATTTGACTTTAAATTGCCGAAGATATTTTCCTCGAGGTTCGGATAACGGCTCACTAAATTAGTTTTATTTAATTTAAAATAAGGAAACGTTAAATAAATTTAGATAAAGCACCGTAATGTATGGTTATTTTAGGAACAAAGTAAGATAAATAAAATAAAATCGGAAACTGTTTATTAAGGTATCCTGTAAAAAAGAAATTTATGTTATCCTGCTGGCGCATTGGTTTTATTCTTTTTAATACTCAGCAAATGCCGGATTTCAGAAAACTTTATCTAGGCTCTCAACAGTTAAGGATTAGAGCTATTTACAATCTGCAAATCCTTGACTAGTACTAACTTACGTTAAGTTTAATTTACTTCTGTTTTACTTATGTTATTATTGTTTGGGTTTCATCAGTTTAAATTAAATATTTCCGGAAAACATGCTTTAATTGTTTTTACAATTTGTCACATTAATAGTTTAAAAGCCTTTAACAAATGATTTCTTTAAAAATTTGGCGTTCAACAATAATCATTTTTTTGTGGTGTGGCTGCAAAAAAATTACGATACAAATAACACTATTAGTATAGACACGTTTACCTGAACGGGATTGACGGAAAAATAAGTGCTTACTAATTTAACGAATTTAGAATTTTAAATGAAAATATGTAATTACAACAACAAAAAAGTTTGGTGTGTCGCTAAGCGAAAGTAAAAGTCATTAAGGGCCGTTATCACAGAACATAGCCGTTATTATAAACGACGAATAAGTAATTTACTCATGGAATAAAATTTACTTCCCGAATAAATAGCTATTTTGAGTATTATAAACGTCAAATAAGTTTACTCGCCAAGTAAATCCCCGAAGTTAACTAACCTGAGATAAACCGTGGGATAAATTTTAACTGTCGAATAAACATAACTCTACTTTTTCATGTCAACTGTTTAGTAAATGTGACATAATAATAATTATAAAAGGTAAGTAATAAATAATTATAAGAATATCGCATATACCTACACACGATTTATGAGTTTATGAGGTTGTGTTTGTTTATTTATCACTTTAGTTGGTTATTTCACGGTTAACTATATATTCGACAATTTTCGTTTATAATAGCGGGAATAAATTTACTCGCCAAGTAAATTTATTTGAAGGATAGCTATTCGACTATTTCACTGACGTTTATAATAACGGCCCCTAATGATATACAGGGTGTCCCCGTTATCACCGCGAATATTTTAAGTGGTGATAGAGGACCTTTTTCTAAGAAAAAATTTCAATTAAAATTTTTTCCTAAAATCAAATGCTAAGCTGATATCAACACTTACTTGATTTTTTTACACTTCTGCATTTATAAGACCCTGTAGCCGAAAATATCAATTTTATCGTAAAATCTCTTTAAGATTTTTAATAGAATATGAAATTCTCTACAAAATTAGTTTTATTTATTTTTTGTCTACAGGCAATGGTTTGAGAGTTATAAAGCAGTTTGTACAAAAAAATGTAATAAATTTACAAAATTTAATTGTTTCTTAGACTTTGCAACCGCTGTATCTTTAAAACGAAAGATTGTACAAAAAAACCGACGGCCTATTGCAGATAGCAAATTTTATGGGCTACAACTTTGGTCTAGTGAAATTTTTTGAAAATCAAACCGATTTTCCGGAAAAGCTGAAAATAAGGAATAGAGTGCAAAAACAAAATTTCCTACAAATATTGTTTTGTATTTAAAAATGCTTTTAAAGTGAGTGCGATTACGTAATTGAATGATGGAGGTCATTTTGAACACTTATTGAAGTAATTTTGTGGTTACATGTTAATTTTATTGCGTCCAGATGGATTTGCATTGTTTTGCATTTTATCGTTTTCGAAAAACAAAAACTCCCGGTAATTATGATATTTTGTATTTAAAAATGCCATAGCATCGGCAACATTCATAAAATTATGTATCTCATCAGTTTCAAAGCTTTTTATGAAGTTTGAAATTCTTCAGAAAACCACCCCTCATCATTTTTTTAAGGAGCTAACGAACAAATTGAACAGATAATTGTAAAATTGCATATAAATAAGTTATGTAAATTTTTAAAAACGCCGCATCTTTTTAACGAAACGTCGTAGAGCAAAACGGATGCCTATTGCGGATAAGGCATTTAACGGACTACAACTTCGGTAAATATGTTGTTCAATAAAACTAAATGTATCATAGAAATGTTTATAATAGTGAAAAGGTGAAAAAAAAAACGATAAAATGCAAAACAATGCAAATCCATCTGGACGCAATAAAATTAACATGTACCTAACCACAAAATTACTTCAATAAGTGTTCAAAATGACCTCCATCATTTTCAATCACGTAATCGCACTCTCTTTAAAAGCATTTTTAAATACAAAACAATATTTGTAGGAAATTTTGTTTTTGCACTCTATTCCTTATTTTCAGCTTTTCCGGAAAATCGGTTTGATTTTCAAAAAATTTCACTCGACCAAAGTTGTAGCCCATAAAATTTGCTATCCGCAATGGGCCGTCGGTTTTTTTGTACAACCTTTCGTTTTAAAGATACAGCGGTTGCAAAGTCTAAGAAACAATTAAATTTTGTAAATTTTTTACATTTTTTGTACAAACTGCTTTATAACTCTCAAACCATTGCCTGTAGTCAAAAAATAAATAGAACTAATTTTGTAGAGAATTTCATGCTCTATTAAAAAGCTTTCAGGTATTTTACGATAGATAAAATTGATATTTTCGGCTACAGAATCTTATAAATGCAGAAGTGTAAAAAAATCAAGTAAGTGTTGATATCAGCTTAGCATTTGATTTTAGGAAAAATTTTACTTGAAATTTTTTCTTTGAAAAAGGTTCTCCATCACCACTTAAAATATTCGCGGTGATAACGGACACACCCTGTATGTATGTGATAGATAAACTGGCAACGTGTTTGAAAATGCTTTAAAAACCAAACGGAAAGTTCATACCTTGGTTAAGTTCCTATAAATGATAAACTATTTTTCTGATTCATAATATTCCATTTGTTAATATTGCACAAATTTCGAATTTCACTGGGTGATGCACATTTGCTACAAACGAATACTGACAAAGCTACATAAAAAAATATTCAAATTAAACACAATAGCATCCATAAAACGTACCAACAAAAAACCAGCAGGAATTTAGAATTGATAGAAACTGTAACCAATTGAAATTTTATTGATGTACACCAAAGTTCAAACATTCCGCAGAATTTATTCAGCGTTTGACGTTACTACAAAAGGCGTACATTCACATGTAAATAAAAAGAAAACAAAAACTGCTCGTTCGTAAAATTCACCTTCGTGTAACTCTCTCAGTTTCGATTCGCAACACATCTGGACAACTGCAGTGTTCTTAAATTCTTCAGAATTGTTAGGTTGCCTAGAGTTTCACAATACAATGTAACTCGTTGCTCTTGAGTAAACTTTCCATGTTGTTAAATAGGTGAAGCAGGTCCCATTTCGTTTGAGTCTATTATGATTTGAATTTCGCCGGATATTCTTTAGCAAATATTTAACGGAGTAAAATTTCTAACACACTCAGACAACATTGCATTTACTGTGGACATGAATTAGTTATGCAAATTTTATACAGGAAAGTTACGATGAGGTATGAAACCTGAAAACTGTTTTGTAGTAATCGGAGGTAAAAATTTAAAAAAGTTTTAATTTATAAGGTAGTTCCTTTGGTTAATAACCATAGCCGTACACAAAAATTAAACGTCCAACAAATAAATTTGTACAACGGTAGAAAGATACTTCGATAATAAAATCTTATCTTGGGGTAATAACATAGCTAAATTTTTTGGATCTTAAGGCAAGAAATGATTCTGCGTCCTTGCTTTTAATAAATAAAATTTACGAAAAAATTACAAATATAAAAAGGATAAAATATTTTTTTAAAGTTTTTTTTTTTATAATAAAAACGTGCATTTTATTCTACAATTTCTTGATAATTTTACAAGCATCACAAACAAGAAAATTAATATGATTAAAATTATCCTATATCCAACGAATTTACGAAACGTTAAAATGTTAAGTTCGCCTTTTATACTTGCCAAATCGTATTTTTTAAATTCATTTTATTGGCATATTGATACTCAACGGACAACATTGCAAGATTGCTCCGTCTACTTTGACCAATATACAGGGTGATTGATTGGGACCGGGCATTAAAAATATATGAAGAATGAAAAAGGTATTGATCTGAAATTTTGGTTATGACCATAATGGCATATGATCTGTTTAAGGAAAATATTTTTCAAGATGGCGACTATGAATGTAAAATAAATTCAAAATATCCGTGTTTGAATACTCTTAATTTTCCATTTTAATGGATACTTCAGACAAACGCCATAAAGGTGGTTGACAGTTATTAATATTGGCATTTGTTATCATTTCCAAGGCCTACTATTTAAAAATGTGGCAATTTCTCTTAACTTTAGCAAAAATTCTTAATAACACGAAAATTGTTGCAGATGGGTATAGGAAACGCTAATACAGATTGATCCAGAATGTAATTTTGCATTAGAAAATTAAAGAAAAGTTTGGGCATTGTATTTGAAAAAAAAGAGTTTTAGTGGTCCGAAGTTGTATTAAATGAAAATTGAAATTTGGACACCCTGTAAGTCGATTGCAAAATTCCAGGATGAACTCCAAGGTTTCTTCTATGCATAGTCTAAATTTAAGCGTTTTTTCCTCAAAAATGGAGGCGGTAGATAATACTAAGCATCACGATGAAAATCGAAAAATTTTCAAAAAAATCCAAAAATCTAAAAAACTACTGTACTTAGGTATAGAGAATGATATCAAAAGTCCCTCTAAAATAACGTGTTAAATCCAAAAATGCAATAAAAAATGGACTATTGTGTTTGAAATAAGAAAGTAGGCGTCAACTTCCGGTATTTCCGGAAGTGTCACCATCTTAAAAATATTTTTCTTAAACAGATCATATGCCATTATGGTTATAACCACTTTCAGATCAATACCTCTTTTCATTCTTCATATATAGTTAATGCCCAATCCTAATCAATCACTCTGTATATGTATACCGGGTGATTCAGTTTGACTGTCGCACCCCTATAAGTTTTTAATTATTGAAAATAACCCCAACAAACCTTATATTTTTGGAAACGGCGACAAATTCTCTATTATAATAAAAGATCATTTTCCCAACTGTCAATATACAACAAAATATTAATATATAATCAGATCTTGAAACCAGCCTGGGCGTATGGCATACAACTATGGGGGTGTGCTAAACAGTGTCATATAAGTACAATACAAAAATTTCAAAATAAAGTGCTGCATAACATCGTCAATGCACCATGGTACGTACGCAACTGTGACATTCATCGCGATCTAGGTATCAAGGATGTGGCCAGCGAAATTAGAAGATATGCAGCTAAACATGAGGCTAGACTAAATCAGCACGTTAACATCGAGGCAATCCAACTTCTCGATGTAAATGACCTGAACAGAAGACTGAAGAGAACAAAGCCACATGAGTTAGTTTAAGTGTTCAAAAAGCAGAGTAGGTACAGTGCGAAAAGTATAGCGCCGTGTGCAAATTAGCAGAAACTCAAGGACACCAATGGGTGAACTTTAGAATTTAAGTTTTTAGTTCTAAGATCTGAGAAATAAATTAATGGTTGGTCTCTTATAGACCAGTTTTAATATTCCAGAACGCTAAAAGCGTAGATTAAAAAATAAATAAATTCGTCCAAACAATATTTGAGGTTATAAAAATTAACAAAAATAGTGCATTTGGATCCAAAATTGCTTGCACTTTCAAATTTTTTTTATATAATCCGGTTTTTTACACATTTCGTATCTAAAACTTCACTAATCTAAAATCAAAACTAAAGAAAAAAAAATGTGGTGTACCGGAACCGGAACCCAAATACATCCGGTATATTCAATGCTTTATATTGCATTATGGTCGTAGTTAACTGAACTTAATTAGTGTAATAAAGAAAAATAACCAGCTTCCATTTAAAAAAAAGAAATAACTTTAACACTTGTCTCAAAAGTTAATCGTTGTAGCAATGAATTTTACAATTTTGTACTGTCATAATATCAAGTTTTTATATGACAACCAAAACGAAGATATTTATCTACCTTGCCACTTATAACAAAAAAAAAAAAAGGTAGTGCAATGCCGTGATTTTATTCAATTAAACCTACTTTGTATCTCTTATATAGTTCACGAAATCCTTACGCTTCCCCAGCTAGTTTTCGAAACACCCCGTGTATTTCGTTTATACAGCTAGTTATGTTACTTACTCGTAAGCTGCAAGAGCTGAAGTTTAAGGGCTCGTATTTCAGCAGTAAGTCTTTCCACCTCCTGCCGGTTCTCTTCTTCTCTTTGTTGTAGTAGTTGTTGATATCCTTGCCCGGTCTCCTGCTGCCCGCCTTCCTGCTGTGTGGCTGTTGTACCTGTAAACAAACAAAAATACTCCGTTATCTTGCTGGCTCTACGAAGTTAATTGCATTTCACAAACAGTAAAATAGTGATTTATTGAAGAAGCTATTGAGAAATTTTGTTGAAACTTTGGACCGAAGTGATACACTTTACATGTAGAAGTTTACTGGCAAGTGTATTTTATGGGAGCATTAAATTACCTGTTGGGGTTAGATAAGGTGAATTACTGGGCTATTATCTAAAGATAAGAGCTGACACATGGTCCGACAAAGGGGTGCTAAACACCCGGATGCGGACATAATCAGCCAACCTAGAGATTGCGCACTTCCGTTAGGAGACGCGCAGTTTCCAATCACAGTAACTACCAACTTTGATAGTTCGCAACCATAAGTACACTCTCAGCTTAAAAATAACGTTTCCGATTGACGTCGATAATTTCAAACAAAGAAGAAAATGAACTTAACAATGTTCCAATTATCCTTGATTTCAAAAAATTGCTTTCGAAGAAAATCTTTAGACAAACTTTGTTAAAGAATATAGAGGTTAACAAACATTATATATTAACACTCCGTTGCTCGCGCTCACTTTTGTAACGTTAGTGCTCGCGTGGGATACTATGGTAATACTGCAATAATAGATTTTAACGACATTTAAAACATTATTTTTGGTTGTTTGATTTATTTAACATGAACATTACAATTATGACAGAGATGCATTACCAAAAAAAGTAGCGTTAATGTTTATTACAATTTTCTAAATAGGTAGTCGCATTTTTCGCCTCACTCCTGGTTTCTGGCAATTCAGCGATTATATAACGTGCAGCTGTTCTTTTATTTTTTTGAAAACATTCTTTCTCCAGTGAGTAAAGTTATTTTTTTAAGTAAAAACGAAAATAACATGAAAAATACCTTACGAACAAAACTCGAGCTATAAAAATCACGTTAGTGATCGCGCGGGATACTGAGGTATCCCAAGCGTAAGTTTTTTAAGTTGTCAGCTTTTATAGCACTGGTCACTGATAAGCAATAAGGCTAACTAAGTCTTCAAAGTACGATGAAAAGGTACTGAAATGACGAAGCCATAATATCGTGCCATTTGACAAAAATTTGCAGAAATACATCACTGGGATACTATAGTATCCCGCGCGAGCACTGGAGTGTTAAATAAAATATGTAGTTTTATTGGTTTATTTTAAAGCATAATACTAAAAATTTTTAAGCACCTATTATGATACAACTTTTTTATTGTATTAAATAAAATATTTTATACCTTATTATTTAACCTGTTTTTAAATATGGTTCTCAATTAATAGTCAAAAAATGCACCACTGTTAAGGTTACAGCAATTGAAAAACATATACAGGGTGTTTAAAAGTCAATTTTAAGCATGGGGATCTCGCTTAATATTATTGCTAGAATAAAGGATTAAATTTGGCAAAATTGCTAAATTTGGTGCTTATTAATAATCCCAAGATAAATTGGAAATATCTCAAACAGTATTCGAGAAAATTAGGAAAAACTGGAAAATAAGATTTTTTAAAATCGCGCATAACTCCTTTAGATTATTAAATAATTCAAAATGTGTGAAAACTTTGCCTAAGCAACCTTTTAAGCCGAATCGGATGGTGATTATAAACTTTCCTAGGTAGAATTTTTTTTCTGACAACCAACTTTATTATATCTTATGGGCTCAATTTTTGCTATTAACATATTCAATTAGAACGTTGCTTTCTAAATTTATTGATGTATGACACATTGTATTTTACTTCTACATTCGTTGTCAACTTTGAAAAAATGCGTTTTGGACAACAACCACTATAAATCAGGTAGGCCGGTCGTTGTAGTTTATGTCGCTACCATGACAACCGATTAACAAACTAAAAAGTTGAAAAGCCGTTTATGCACTTATCATAATAAATTCGTATACATGAACATTTAGAAATTCCTCAAAGAACAATAGCGCGGGTTCTGAACATTAAGAAGCGTTTGCAGTTATGCACTGCAGAAGAAAGAAATGTATTTAAACCAGGACAAGAAACCTTTTTTTTTAACCGGTTAAAAATACTGGTTAACCGTTATTTTTTGTCCTTAAAAGTGATATTTAACCGAAACCGTTACTTTTAATGGCAAAAAAAAACGGTAACCTTTAATCAAAATAATTAAAAACCGATTTTTTTAACATCTTAAAAAAACCTTTAAAAAAATACAAAATCTGTAATAAATGCGATAAGTTTACCAGAAGTCATTAGGTACTGAAGGCTTGAAAGTATATAAATATTATAAAATTACAAATAGATAATATCTTTTCATACTTAGCGTTCCTAATTTAAATAATGTAAAAAAAACTGTTTTTAAAACCGGTTTAAAAGCAAATCGGTTTTTTACAGGAAACCGTATTTTTTGCGAAAAACCGTCATGAAAATAAAGTTCTTGATTTCGGTTAACCGTTAACCAATTTTTTTTCGGTTTTGAGCGCTGATTGAAACATTTTTTCTAGTTTGTGTTAGTTTTTATAGGTTTTTACGTTATTGTTTAATAAAATAGTCCTTTTTTCGGATAATTTTGTACTTAACAAGTAGAATTCCTAATCAAGGAATAGAAAATTCGCCGCATACACGTTGTTTTTCATTGTTTAGGTTCATTTATACGAATTTATTACGATGACAAGTAATAGGGTTTCAAAACATTTAGTTTGTTAATTGGTTGTCATGGTAACGACATAAACTACAAGAACGGCCTACCTGATTTACAGTGGTTGTTGTCCAAAACGCATTTGTTCAAATTGGGCAAAGAATGTAGAAATAAAATACCATGTCTGATACATCAATAAATTAAGTAAAAAACGTTCTATTCAAATATGTAAATGGCAAAAATTGCGCCCATAAGAAATAATAAAGTTTCTTGTCATAAAACAAAAACGAATCGACCAAGAAAAAGTTTGTGATCACCATCCGATTCGGCTTGAAAAGTTACTTAGACAAATTTTTTACATATTTGAAATATTTTACAATTCAAAGCAGTTATAGACGATTTTCAAAAATCGCAATCTCCAGTTTTCACTAAATTTCTCGAATATCGTTTTAGATATTTCTAATTTATCTTCGGATTATTAAGGAACACCGAATTCAGCAACTTTGCCAAATCTAAACATAAATACTCTAGCTATAACAACAAGCGAGATCCCCATGCTTAAACTCGAATTTCAAAACACTCTATATACTCACTTCTGTTTGGCGACGATAAAATAAGCTCGCAAAAGTCGCACATGATACGTGATAAAAAAAAAAAATGATATAAGGCGTGAGGTTTGTGGAAATAGTGGCATTTTCATAGAAGCAACAAAGAAAGAATAAAAATTGTCGGTGAATACAAATATCTAGGTGTAACTTTAGATGGAATGGACTCTAAAGATTAAACAGAATCCAGATTTATGGAGCAAAAGTATTTCCTTAAACAATTTTTTTCAGGCGGAGTCCGGATGAAATTAGTTAGGAGGTTTCAAGCCCGAATATTGGTAGAAGTGAAGCTTCTTATATTTTTTTTAATGAGCCCAAATTTTTTTCATAATAGAAAATATCTTCTCATTCAAAAATTCGAAAAAAATGTCATACATAGGCCGGATCGGATGCTGTCGCAGGCCGAATCCGCCTCGAGGACCGGCGCAGATGCCCAACCCTAATCAAAACTCACATACCTACTTCAATCAATCCTTTGTACAACACTGCATTATCAATGCAGCCGCAGTTTGAAACATGTTTAAATATTTAGATCATAAAACAAGAGCAATGGAAATATTTCAATGATAATGGCTGAAGTAAAAAACGAGGACATACGGTAATTAGTAAACGCAGAAATAATAATATTAAAACAGTTAATAAAACAAAATGTAAAAATTAATGGTAATGAAAAAAATTAAGAATGTAATATCCTTACTTCTTTTTTCTTGAAACACGATGCTACAATTTTAAATGTGTATGCTTTAAAACTTTTTTAATAAAATGTTGTTGAGTTCATATTTTAGCAAAAAGAGTGATTATAATTTAATACATATTTGTTAACCTCTTTGAGTACAAAATTTGCTATTTTTTAAGCAATGAAACATCCTGGGTGTCGCTTAAAGTGGTACATTAATTTACTGTTAGCAGGACAAACCATCTAGCTTCACGACATATAATATATATTAAGTCTAAACCAAAGCAAATTAATTGCTACTGTAAACTAAGTTTAAGTAATTAGCTACAGCTGGCTCACGAGTGTAATAAACTTATATGTTTTTGCTCTGAAGATGTCTCAAGTTATTACTTTATTACTGTAGTAGATGGCGTACTTTATAGTTTTACAACGGTTTAAATTTTTTGCAATGCCTTTATTACCCAATATATTACAGATAAAAATAAAGGTACCTATGTCAGCAACATGCATGTTGTCTAATTGTAACAGATTTATTTTATTTTAATGCAATTTTCGTAGACACTTTAATTAATAATTTTATGTATTTTAGTACAAACGATTTAAAATGAATTTTTTTAAATAAATCAAATACTAATTTAAAAAAATTTCAACCCCCAACAATTTGCTGCTGGTGTAGATAATTAACACAAAAATGAATTTAATAAAAAATATAAAAATATATGTGAGATAAATGCCTTTAATTTATTTTCAAGTTAATACAATTTTTTTTAAATAAGTCATTTGAAAACACTGGATTTGTCGTATGGCGTGTTATACAATTGAATTTTTTTGGCGATTTGTTTTTTATAATAGCAAGAATAAGATAAATCGACATAACCTTTGAAAGCATTATCAACAATGAACAATAGCCAAAACTATTTGAGACACTATAAATCATTAAAATATTTTACAGATTTAATCATAACCAAAATTTCATAAATAAATAATAACTGCTAATATCTTTTATATATTAACCTGACGTTATTTTTAGCTTTTTGGTAAAAGTTTTATTTTAATATTTAAGTACCATATGTTCTAATTCAAAACTAAATAGATTATAATACAACTATTTGTAAATTGCGTATAAGTTTTCAGTATTTTTATAAAAATATTGAATGAAGACTAAAAATGTTTTTGTGCGATCGTACTAGAAACAGCTGTTTGACGGACGCGTTAGCAACCATTAAGTACTGCATTACCGGCCCTATCCTTAGCAACGGCCGTAAAAGTTACTTTTCAGGCCGTTACCCTTAGCAACGGCCGAAAAAGTAACTTTTACGGCCGTTGCTAAGGAGAGGGCCGGTAATGCAGTACATACGCCGTCATCTGTCAGTGACAGAATGTCACGTAGTTTCTAACCTATAATTTTGAAAATTACTAAAAATTTAAATTGCTTTTAATTCGATCGCACAAAAAATGTAATATGCACCTCGGCCAAAACGTACTTTTCGGCCTTGCCTGTTTGCTGGCCTCGACTACGTCTCGGCCAGCAAACGAGACGCGGCCGAAAAAGTTACACTTTTTGGCCTTGATACATAAATAACTATTATCTTTAAGATTTATATAATACAATAAAATAGATAAACAGCTAACTGATGTAAAAAATCGACTCTTTATTATTTCAGATTGTTATAAATATGATCTAGGACCAACTAGACAAGTGCATAGTCCCATAACGAAAAATTTGCGCTTGAAGTATACTTTACGTGACTGCATACGACTTGAAGACAATAATTTATGTAGTTTTTTGTTCTTTTGCCATAAAATATTCTACTATTATAACTTACGGTTGCTTTAGGACATAACTTACAAATTGTTTTTGAATTATTTCTCTCAACATAAGAATACGATATCATTTTGTTTTTGTTTTCCAAAGCATGAAAACAAGCACAATTTGAAATGAATCAAATTGTTGTTATTGTTTTAATAAAACCTGAAATGTTTCGTTGAATTACTTCAATAATCCAGCTTGTGTTAAAAAGTAATTTAAAGGTTACGTAGCTTTCAGATATTGGTTTAATTAAGGACAATATTGATTAACTTGATGTAAATTTAAAACACCAAATCCATTAAACAACTGGGCGTTTAATGATACTCGATTAAACTACAAAACAGCATTGGCTGTAAAACACGCAAACGATATGTATTTGATTCATTCAGTTATAGACAATTATTCATACAAACGTTGTGAAGGTAGCGAAAACATTAATAATAATAATAAGCAAACCAGAAAATAATATAAATTTTACAGGAAAAAAATCAATCTTGTATTAACTTATTAGTTAAATTTTTTTAAACATCTCACAGGAAAGGATGGAGCAGGTAGCGCCTTCAAATATTTGGGAACAATAATCACAGGTATTGGTATTGAATAACAGAATATGGCAGTGGCGAAATTTTACTACGCTACAAATAAACTTTTGATAAGTAATAGTGACATTTGAAAAAAAAAGTAAGGCGTGATTGTTGCAGTCAATTGTTTTGTTACTTACAGTGCACAAGCTTTGGACACTTACAAAAAAAAGAAAAAAGAAAGAATATAAACTCTGGAGATGAGATTTTTAAGAAGAGTATACGAATGTCGGCTAATTAATAAGATCAAAAAGGATAAAATTATGAAAAGACTAGAAGTAGAAGATGTAAAGAAAAAGATGAAATCAACACAATTAAGATGGGTAGGACATCTATAACGCATGTCAGAAATAAGATAATGGAGAATGAAGAAGGGAAAAGAAGAAGAAGAGCAGGTACAAATTAGAAAAACGAAATGAGACAAACTAGAAGAAAAATAAGCTGGCTGAAAAGAGGTGCCACAATCAGCCAACGATAGAAAATGTGGAGAAGCATATTCAAGAACTAGGAAAACATATCTCGATACCGAAGGTTCAGGAGAATCCAGATTTTTTTTAAATATCTCACTAACGATGGAATAGTTAATTTTGGTTGCTATAAAATAAATACATGGCATTTTAAATGTATCGCACTATCTCAAGTATAACATCTTCAGCATAAAATTATTTTCAAACTTGTTGCTGCATAACGTTAAAAAATAAATTGCAATGTGAGACTGTCAGTTTAGACGCCAAGCAGTCCTATTGGTACCTACTTATTTTTAGGACTGGTCGAGTACAATAAAAATAACAAATCGCATCTTGATATCGTTACGGGTAAACGAACCACATTGTTCAAACGCATTTCTCGATTTTGACTAAATTGGCCAGTTAGAAGGATTCCATGGACAGTCAGGTTTAGACCCTGTAGATTTCTTAAGGAGCTAGTGAGTAAGGGCTTTATAGAACTTTCTTGTCGCAGTCATGTTTACCATAAGGTGCTGTGGTTCGTTTTCTTTTTTAAATCTACTTTAATTTCAAGAACTCGGTATAGAAGTTTCACTTAATTATTAAATCAATCATATAATTACACAGAGTAATAATTATATACCGCATTGTATTATTACTAAAAAAATTAAGAGAATTAGTTGAATCGGCAAAGTTGGACAGAAACACAAAAGAAATTAAATGAAGTTTAAAATTTACAGTGTTGCCAACTTTCGCGAAAAATTCAAACCATTAAGAATTCAAAAAAATGTTAACCACCAATATCTCTTAAACTATGACTGACAAAACAGTTGTAAATAGGTAATTTTTCGATAAATGTGATTTAGTTACTTACCAATAGTATTTTATATACAGGGTGTCCCAGCCAAGACGAATTATTCGATATCTCTATTATTAGTATTAATATTAAAAAAAGTTAAATATAAAAGTTGTTTGTTGTCATTTACTACATAACCTAAAATTATTTTCAACTATACACAGTGTTTTGTTTTTGCACTCTGATACCAAACATTGTTTTTTTATAAGGAACACCCTGTATATTTTGTAATTTTTGGATGTAAAATTAAATTGTCTTTCAAAAATATTAAAGGTTGTTTATGTCTAAAATGAACCGTTTTTGAGTTATTAACGTTTTTTTGAAAATTTTGACAGATGCAGACCTTTATAAAAATATTTATATTTATTAACGTAACAACACCAGAGCAATTTACTCTGGTAATTTATTAGACAATAGTGTCATAGTGATTGTTGCCTAGTTACATTTTTAAAATAATATACAGGGTGTTCGTTATACTCGGTCCATTTCGCTAAACTTTAAACGCATATAAATCTTTTTTTTTTAAAATGGAACATCCTATATTTTTTTACATTTTCTTGTAGAAAATTTAATTATCTTTCAAAGTTGTTATGCATGTTTTATGTCTAAATATAATACTTTTGAAGTTATTTCGTTTCTTATGTTTATTTGCGAGTATTTTACCTAAAATATCTGTAGTAGCCTTTGAAAATTCAAAACAATTTGTATGAACTGTCAACCAGAACAGTTATTCGGCACAATTTAAACTATTATGCCTCTAAAAATCCATATTTTTTAAGAACTGTAGATACACAGCATTCTGGTCTTATTTGCTGCCATTTATGCTGTGTATCTACAACTCTTAAAAAATATGGATTTTTAGTGGCATAATAGTTTAAATTGTGCCGATTAACTGTTCTGGTTGACAGTTCATACAAATTGTTTGAATTTTCAAAGGCTACTACAGATATTTTAGGTAAAATACTCGCAAATAATGATAAGAAACGAAATAACTTCAAAAATATTATATTTAGACATAAAACATGCATAACAACTTTGATAGATAATTAAATTTTCTACAAGAAAATATAAAAAAATATAGGGTGTTCCATTAAAAAAAAAAAAATTATATGCGTTTAAAGTTTAGCGAAATGGACCGAGTATAACGAACACCCTGTATATTATTTTAAAAATGTAACTAGGCAACAATCACTATGACACTATTGTCTAATAAATTACCAGAGTAAATTGCTCTGGTGTTGTTACGTTAATAAATATAAATATTTTTATAAAGGTCTGCATCTGTCAAAATTTTCAAAAAAACGTTAACTCAAAAACGGTTCATTTTAGACATAAACATCCTATAATATTTTTGAAAGAGAATTTAGCTTTACATCCAAAAATTACAAAATATACAGGTTGTTCCGTATAAAAAAAACAATGTTTTGTATCAGAGCGCAAAAACAAAACACTGTGTATAGTTGAAAATAATTTTAGGTTATGTAGTAAATGACAACCAACAACTTTATATTTAACTTTTTTTAATATTATTACTAATAACAGAGCTATCGAATAATTCGTCTTGGCTGGGACACCCTGTATACTCAACTTATATAATTTACTGTAGCCTCTTAAAAAAATATTTAACAACATATTTGTTACGTATAGTGTTATTAGTTGTCGATAACAAAAGGTAAATGTACCTCTATAAAAAATCATAAAATGTTTAAAAAAAAGTTTAAAATGGTATTTATTTACGGAATTGAATGTTATGCTTATTTCATTTGCGAAAGCATATGAAAAAAAGGTTCAAAATCATTATATATTTAATAAAGAGACATTTCTGTTATTCGCAATGGTTCCTGAGAATACATTTAAATTTGCAAAACTTTTTTTACAAGCATATGTACAGAGTGATTCAGTTAGACTGTAGCACCCATATAACTTTGTTATTTTAATAGGAAACCCCTATAAAAGATAAAACTTGTATTTTGTAAATCGTTAAAAAAAATTATCGATTGACGGTCAAATTTCAGGCTGGCGATTGTCAACATTTTTTAAAATTACATGGTACACCTTTTTATTGATTCTGATAGAGAATTACATTTTAAGTCCGATAGTGCATTAAAAAAATAAGCATACATAGGAAAATGAGTTTAAAGTTATTTATTATTTTTCACAAAATCGTCGTATTTCAATAAATAAAACACGATCGCTGTTGTAATTGACCTTTTATAAATTGACTAATTGTGTTTTATTATTTTTCGGCGAAAAATCATTATTAAGTGAGCATTAAATTGAAGTAGGTAGACTCTAATAGAAACAAATTCACCGAAGGTCCATTTTCAATTTAATATTCATAAAATAATGATTTTTTGTCGAAAAATAATTAAACACAATTGAACAAATTATAAACTGTCAATTACTACAGCGATCGTGTTTTGTTTAGTCAAATACGACGATTTTGTAAAAAAAAAAACACTTTTAATTTCATTTTTCACAAAAAAGATTCTATGTATGCCTTTTATTTTAAAATACTAGCGGATTTATAATATAATTCTCTAACAGAATCAATGAAAAAAAAACATAATTTTTAATTTTTTTACATATTTAATCGTAGAAAATACATTTAAACGTCATTTAATAGACGATTTCCTGTAATTAACAAAAATATAAGATTTACAGGGGGTTTCCTCTTAAAATAACAAAGTTATATGGGTTCGACAGTCAAACTAAATCACCCTGTATAAAAATTTGACATACAGAAAAAAAATTTAAAGTACGGAATAGTGTTATTTTCGTTTTTTTTTAGCACCTGGATTATAACCAATAATTACCGCAAAATTTAACGGCTTCTCATAATTCTCTTGCTGATATATCCATGTAACAAGTAAAGATTTTAATTGCATTCCGAATACAAAAGAAATATTTTGCGACGACATAGACCGCTACCACAAATAAAGATTAAAATGTATTATGGCACCTTCCGCAATTTCGCGCTAAGTTGATTAGACCCCAGGAATTGGTATTTTATTGTACCGCAAAAACGCCCAAACGGGAAAAAACAAACACAAATAAAATGAATTTTTTCTAGTCCGTCCATGAATTACGCTTTTCGTAAGCCAGCTATACTTACACAAAAACTCATGAAAGCTGTTAGATTCTATATATTCGCGACTATTATTCAAGCAAGAAAATTTAACTTTAACCAATTTTATGTAAATTTAAAACTGTAATAGGTTTATTGACACGTTTGTTCATATAGATGTGATGGTCATGGATCACAAATCACGCTTGGAAATTGTTCATTAAAGAGCTTTCGCTAACAACTTGTTTGGTTATCACTAAAACGTTTGAAATATCTGAATAAATATTGGTCTAACAGCGAGCTTGATGACGCTTATACTCCAATAAATATGATATATATGATTGGTTCGTTCATACAGCTTATTGACGGATTTATCCAAATAAGCATTTCTGTCCCCGAAATTGTGATATACGAGTGCCTTTCGACTTTCAACAGGAATAATGTTTATGGGTTTACCAGTAGGGACTCGCTAGCCTTGTAACTCTTTTTTTTTTGTAGAGAATTGGTCAGTAATCACAAATTATTTACAAGATTAAAAGTTTGTATTAAATATGTTCTTATATTTTTTATACATTTAACCGTTTTTGATATATTTCATGTTAAAGTTTTATTTTCAGTTTTTTTCCCCTTTAAATAGGATCCTATATTTTCTAATTAAAATCAAAATTTCTTGACAAGTAATGGTTTACCCTGCTTTTGTTACTAAAATTTTTATTAAAAGAGTAATCATATCTAAAAAATTCTGTTTATGTAGGATTGTAAAAAAAATTTAAATAACGAATTTTTTTCAAGAATTCAAATATTGAATTTTTTTTTTAAAACGGCTTCAACAATTTTGTTCAAATTTTAGTATGTTATAAAGTATATTTTTCTTAAAGAATGCTGTTTGTCTCTATTAAGTTTTCGTGAATAAAGTTATGATTAAATAAAAAAGAGTAAAAACATTTTTTAAGAACGCTGTGATTATTCATAGGTATGTCATAAACACGCGCATGAACGTCATTTTGACAAACGTCATTTACGTCATGTTGACAGACGTTATTTACAAAAATGACGTTATAAAGAGCGCCTGGAGCGGCATTTTAAAATTTGTACGCCCAAAAATACACAATCAGATACATTGATACACACAATATATTTATGGCGAAAGTCCTTTGGCAGCCACACCAGTTTATCTTACAAGCTACTCTGAATTATTTTTTGTTTTCCTTTAACATAAAAATCAAATTATATTTACATACATCGTATGATAGAGAAATTCAAAAGCTTTTAAAAGTTTCATTGAGAATTGACATTTTTGTGCGATCGTACTAGAAACAGCTGTTTGACGGACGCGTTAGCAACCATAAAGTACTGCATTACCGGCGTTACCCTTAGCAACGGCCGAAAAAGTACTTTTACAGCCGTTACCTTTAGCAACGGCCGAAAAAGTAAATTTGCATTAAAGCTAACAGCATACGCCGTCATCTGTCAGTAACAGAATGTCGCGTAGTTTGTAACCTATATTTTTGAAAAATACTAAAAATTTATATTGTTTTTAATTCGATCGCACAAAAAATGTAATATGCACCTCGGCCAAAACGTACTTTTTCGGCCTTGCCTGTTTGCTGCCGAAAAAGTTACACTTTTTGGCCTTGATATATAAATACCTAACTATTATAAAACAATAACACAAATAAAATAGATGATAAATTTTATAATGAAGTGTCCCAAAAACTTAAATATATAGGGTTATTTCAAAAGTCTGCAACATATGGAAAAGTTTTTTATTATCAATTTTTCAGAAAAATGTATTCTTGATGAATGTTGGTGCTTGACTAAGAGTAATTTTAAGGTGAAAAAAAATCAGTAAAAGTTTATATGACACTTCATTCTAGCGATATCAGAAATTCTCGCAAGAGTAAAGTGTCCTTATTTTAAGAGCTACAAAAACAATCCCAAAATGAGTTTTTGTCGTAGTCACTCATTTAACCGAATTAAAAGAAAATGTGAATGATTGTCTACTCTTTAATTAAATGAAACTATATACTCTCTCAATGATCATCGGTTTAATATATGCAGTATTTTTATTCGGTCGATAGCAATGTGTGGGTAATATTTTTTCCCGAAATTGCATTACATCTATTCAATTAACGTTGATTGCTTTATCAGGTTGGTCCATGTTAAGACGGTAGCAGCCACCAGCCACCCTTGTAATTAACGCAGCACTAGAACTACATCACCGTAGACATTATGCAAACGAGGTCCTAAACGATCTACGCTTTCAGTTTTCTAAGTATTCCTTTTCCAGGTAAAATAGCCTAATGGTATTCAAGGCAGGCTTGCAAATTTTCTACAACCAAATGGATTTCCCTTATAAAGAATTTGATTTTACAAAATTATAAATATGTAGATGCATGTTCGAATTAAATGCAAATAAGAAGAAGCATTGTTGCAACAAATAAGCATTAACTTACACACTATTTTCATTTTAAAAAAATATTAAACACGAAATTATACAAATATACCGCACCATTAATTATTTGGAATGTTTTTCTCTAAGATTGTGTTTTATACCACATATTATCTTCTAGGAAAATTTATTTTTTTCCGTCTATTTAATAGAGTATTTTTAGCAATAATATGAGAAATTTAAGCCAAAATCAAAGTAACTACATGTTTGCTATACAGCGTCATTCAAAAAGTCTGCAACAATTGGGGAAAATGTCTATTATCGATTTCTCAGAAAATTTTATTCCTAATAAAAGTTGGTCCATGGTCTAAAACTAATTTAAGATAAAAAAAAGTCAACAAAAAGTCATAGGACACTAGATTTTAGCGATTTTCGAAATATTCGCAAGAATAAATTGTCCTTATTTTAAAAGATACAAAAAAAAATATGAGAGGGGGTTATAAAGAACCTGACAAAAAAGCTAAATTTAAATTTTGACGGTCAAATTCCAAGTTTTATTTTTTAAGAAATTTTAAGCACTTAATCTTGCGAATATTTCAAGAATCGCTAAGATCTAATGTTCTATGACTTTTTATTAAACTTTTTTTAAATCTTAATATTGGTTTTAGACCATGCACCAACTTTTATCAAGAATAAAATTTTCTGAAAAATCGATAACAAACATTTTTCCCATTTGTTGCAGACTTTTTGAATGACGCTGTATATAAAAAGATACCGTAATTTTACAAACAAAATTTGGATAATGTAGATCAGCGGTCACCAACCTTTTTAACGCCATGAGCTCACTAACCCTTATGTGAATAACCGATGGTGGGTACCTGGGTACCCGGCTATTGACATATGAGTTAAAAAGTTTTTACTAAACTTGATATCGCAGTCAGTGTCGACCAATTATAGGTCTCTTAATTAAGAGAGCGATTACTTTTATAGGCTGAAACAAACTAACCATAAAACTTAACATGTCCAATATAATTTGACTATTTTTAAAAAATTCTAATGTTTTGAACACAACGTTTTGAAGAGTAACCTTTATTTCGCATTTTAATAACAATAATAACGGCAACGGAAACGGCAACAGCACAGGCAACAGACACGGCAACGGCACGGGCAATGGACATGGCAATAAACACGATTACGGACACGTTACCGGCACTGGCAATGGACATGGCAATAAACACGATTACGGACACGGTACCGGCACTGGCAATAGACATGGCAATAAACACGACAACGGACACGGTAAAGGCACTGACAATGGACATGGCAATAAATACTGCAACAGCACCGGCACCAAACACTGACATTAAAAAATAAAATGAGTAAACATGAACCATCAAATATTCCAATATAAAACGATTCATTTTGGTAGTTGCCATGGTTTGTTTATGTTCATGTTGGATAGAATTGACGGGTGTAATGCATTTTAAGGTTAACGCATGCGCCAAGAACGCAAATTTCGAATCCACAATCAGAAACGCAAAAAATATACTTAGAATAGTATACATTTATTCCAAAGTGAGCAATTTAATTCTACTAACTGCAAACTGTAAATGCTTCTTCGCAATTAAAAAAAATTAACTCGCACAATAAAGGAAGAGATTCGGTTTAATTTTAGTGACACTTTTATTACATTTGTACATCCAATAAAATTGCATGCTTGAATAATGTATAGAACCTTTCACTAAAAGTGTGGTTTAATTTAACGCACGGCTTACTCTAATGGCGCAGTTAACTGCTTTAAACCGCAATACAAACACGCGTTACCTTCTGGTTAAACCATTACACAATAATGGTTATTACAATACAAGCGAGAAATTTCTTGATTTTAATTGTTAATAAACAAGTGAGAATTTATGTCGCCGTATAAATGACGCCACAACACAGGCGCTGAACTAAACTATTCGAGTCAAATAAACTCAAATTGTAGTATGAATAAACTATATCTGTAAAAATCTCGACCGTTAATTAAGGAAGAAAAGGTAAGTTAATAGTTGTTAGTTCAAAATTTAAGGACAATTTAATGAACATTTAAAGTTCGTTGTGTGAAATAATCGGAAACAAAAGACGACCAAAATTAAAAATTAACCTGGCATGAGATTAAACTTTATCCGTAGTTATGATTTTTTGTTTTTTTTTTTATCAAGGAACGCACGGAATAGGTTAATGTTTAAAACATTTAAAACACCACGCAAAACTATTTTATCCTGTGTTATTTTAAAATTCTTTTGTTCTCAAAGTATGTAAATTGATATTATTGCTCAAAAATATTGCTTTTGTGCTTAGTAGTACGACTGGACTGGGAGATTATTAGAGACTTTAAAATGCTGGCATTACTGATGGGTCTCTAAGGCGTACACCAAGTTTTTCTTCTATATTTGCCTTTGGGACAGCAGGAAAACCAAGGCGCACTACTTAAGATCAGATTCACCACAAAAAAAAAACGAGTTCTCTGTAGAGAGAAACAACGCCAAGTAAAAGCCATTGATAAACCTCCGGAAGGTGCTGATGCCAACCAGCACTGTACATCAAATTGGGCCTTATAAAATAACATATCATAGCTCAAGATAAGCAGTTGGCAGTCTTCAAGTATTTTTATAAGACTTCGTCGAACTACAGATTAAGAAGATCCTGGAGTGCAAGGAAGGAGAAAGCAGTCTAGAGCAGCTTTGTTGGAGTGATAATGTACTTCCTGCGCAATCAGAGTCGAGCTTCGGCAGAGTCAGTTGCAGAATGTCGCTTGAAGTTCATATCCCTGATGCTCATATTGGTAAATTCAAGGATAACTAGAAGCGAAGACGGAGGAGCCAAAACAGTGTTTCCACAAGAATATGTCGGACTTTGAACACCGCTACCAAGCACAGGATAAATACATGTTAATCTTGAATTATTATGTTGTTTTTTTCTAATAATGTGAAACAGGTAAATTTCTAATATTCCGGTCATTACAAAGGCAAGGTTAAAGTTGAATAAAAGCCATGGTCTATACTTTTTGGCATAAACAGTTTTAAAATAATGCTTGTTACCCAGAAACAAAATTTAACTACAATGTGTAATTATTTCAATTTAAAAAAAATCGAGTGTTTTTCCACTAAAACCCTAAATTGTGCAAATGTTTACACTAAATTTTCATGGAGCAGTAGATTAAAGGCTTTTTCCTGAAAACATTACAATCAGGAAAACCTAGTTTATGCACTTTGTGTACCTCTAAACATCATAACCTATCAAAAATACTTTTTTAAGATATATGGTAAAATACGTCACTAAAGTTGCAACTATATGTAATCATTTAAGACAAATAATCTAGTACACGTTTAGTACAAACAAAACAAAGCATTTTTATTACTGAAACTCAGTTATAGTTTAACCGTGACAGAGAATGATAAAAAGTACCAACATTATGCAATTTCATTTTATACTATGCAATGCAGAGACTGAAGTTTAACACACGATATAAGTGGTTAATTTAAAGCTGTTGCAAGTTCATAGACACAACAGGAGTGTTTAACTTTTATCAGGCACTTTAATGAATTTCGTTACTGATTCCATTTAATGAAGTGTCGGCATTATCTAAATTTAAAGAATATATTAAGTCTCTAAATTACAATAACTGGTTAGCCCAAAGCCCAAAAAGTGGCAAATTTTATATTCGTTAAATCCTTCCATTTATCTTAGTGAGGTGGTAAAAGTCTGCAATTAGCTTCATTTTCATTATGTCTAAAAAAAAGTATTAACCAATCTTTAATCTGACCCTCTATTAATGACCAAATGAACGAGGGTCAGGTTTAAAGGTTTTTTTTTATTTAATGAAAAAAGCCTAAAAGAAAGCGTTTCCAAGCTTTTTTTCGGAGCTTTAACAACTTCATTATTGCAAATGTTGGGATTTACCAATAATACAAAAGCTTTACCAGTTTTTGGGCCTTTAAGGTAACACGTACAGGGTGTAGAATTGGATCACGCAACATAGTAATTTCAGCGGTATAATTTTAAAAGTTTATAATATCTCCCCTAATTATTTTGAAAAAAGGCGCATTGAGGTTTTTTGTAGAGAAAAAAAATCTATGTCTAGAAATGTAATAAATATTAGAAATATTTAGTTTCCAAAAATCAAAAATTACGCAAATTACAAAACGTGGTTTTGACAAAAATCTGTAGTGCCTTGAAATTATGTTGTGACAGCAGTCCATCCTAATGTCACTTATACTTAAAATTAATATTGATTACATTTGTAGACACAGAATTTGTTTCTCTACAAAAAATCTAAATGCACTTTTTTCTTAAATAATTAGGGGAGATATTATACAACTTTTAAAATGTTACCGATGAAATTACTATGTTGTGTGATTCTAAACCCTGTATAGGTATTCTAGTGGTGATTACGTAAAAGTACCTACACTGGAGCTCATATATTACACTCAATCAGTCTAATGACAATATACTATTTCCTAGACTGTGGTTTTAAAACCCCACAGCAGTGCCTAATTTTAAGGTTTAATTACCAACTGTTTCTGATTCAACTGTTACACTAATTCTATAACAGATTTATTAATTAAAGCAACTTGTTGACCGTTATTGCAATAACACATGCCATTTGAATGTTTTGTAGTAAATAATGTGTTAGCCATGCATCGTTTACCGTATATTAACTCTTTAATCTGATTTGCAGTGTAACTAAGCAAATATTGGTGGTGAAGTGCTCTGAGTATTAATCAACACAACATGCGTACTAATTTCGAAAACCAATAACCCAAACGTTACTGGTGCGTCTACAGTTAATGATACAATCACATTGTTGCTATACGAGTACATACGTGACATGTAATTGTGTATTCGTAATAGTAAATTGTAAATTAGTATTCTGTGATTAGCTGATTGGTGTTTACTTAATTTGAACATGCATTTAATGCTCGATGGTTTTTGTACGTTTTAATTAACTAATGCATAATTTAAGTACGATAAATTGTATAGATTTAAATTTATTTCAATAAATCACTGTAAGTGGATTCCAAAATCAGGAAGTCTTCTCACTGGAAAATTTTGTAAAAGGGTTGATAGCAAGTCATGCAAGTGCCCTAAAATTAGCTTAAAAGTTCCTTTATCTACTTAAGAATTTATTTGTCAAAATTCATGCAGGGTGGGAAAACAATCAAAATTATTCTGTTCAACTATAGAAATTCAGAATTGTACCTTCCTATCAGAAAATACAGTTTTTTCTCTTGTAATAAACATTGTAATATTATTTTCTTGTATTATAAGTTTAATTTTACTGTAAAAATACCCGCCAGATACGCAAGACTTGTCAACTATGAAGAATTTGTCAAAAATTTAGTAAAACTTTGTTCTAAATAATGTGACGTCAGTAGGACCAAGTTCAAAAAACTTTAATAGTACTTTTCCTGTGGATAATTATCGCACAGAATATTAAATGATCTGGACTGAAGTGGTCGAGATTTTACATAGCTTATAATTTTTACCGCTTCAACCAAAATAGTTTTTAAATATGTAAAAAAAAATATTTACTAGTGCTTGTCGAATTATTGTTTTAAAGCATATTACAATTAAAGTGATGTATCATGTTTTGGGAGGTGTTTAAAAACAAAAAAATTAAAGATGCACTGTTAACGTCTTAAGCTGTTATGCCGCATATAATCGTCATCAGCCTTGGTCATGAATAGCGACTATGCCGTACATATTCGCTTTGTGTAAAATTGTGTATATCTTATTGTATTTGTCGAAAATGTACGATTTCTTTGCTTCGGTCATTACATATAGGATCACTTTATGACGTCATCTATTTTGTTTGTTCGAAACCGTTTCCAGCGCCATTTGCCGATATTAACTATGTGTTCTGTGCTTAAAAAAAGGAATAAGAAAAGAAAGTCGTTATTGGTGTCCAATTTGCAGCACGGGCCTCTGCCCTGAACCTTGCTTTAAAGATTTTCATACCAAAAATTAAATTTTTGAAAACTTTGTACTGTTTTGTAATATTTTTAAAAACATGCCAAATGGATAATTATGCATTGTTGTGTGATATAATATGTTGTATACACTATAAAAAAGTAAAATTTTAAATAATTCTTACGTTTCATTAATTTTTTATTTCATATTTTCAATACAACGAACGAAATTTTTCATGCAATGGATATGACGTAAATACTCGCGAGCGGTCTAGAGTTCGTGTCCGCTGTGCAAGACCTCGCGCTCAAAGGCCGTGTCGGCTTAATAGGTTAAGCCTGGTCCACATTTGCGAGCAAAAGTGGGAACCGAACCTAGCGTAATCCATCATTTTAGCGAGCCTGCTAATTACTAACACGGCTGACTGCGGTTTTGTTGCACTCGCGAACCTGTGGTCGTATTAAACTATTAACAAATATCGGACCGGCCCCGTTAATCTACGTTTCTCTGGGCCATGCACAATGGACCACTCACGTTAATTAACGCCACTTAATCTTTTACCTGAGGACCGGGTAGTTACTATCTAACCTAGCGGGTTCCCGCATTTCTAGCAAGTATAAATTTAGAATATATGCAAAAGAAACACATTTTGAAAATAATTGGCATTATATTATTACATTATAAATACATATATATATACAATAATTAGGTATTTATTATACATACATGCAACATTACAACTATAAACTATACAATATATCACTATAAAGTAACATTACAAATAATTTTTGATTTAACATAGGAAAGTGTTACTCTATTATTTTTTAGAATGATATTTATAAAAACACAACCCCTTGTGTAAAGGTACCTTACAACCACCACATACGTATCTAGTGTATTTTCTTAAATTGTTTGCTTTGCAAACTAGGCATCGTTTTTGTGGATATTTTTTTTTGCTATTTTCTTTAATTGTTTCCAAAATGTGAATTCGCAAATCGTCGGAACGATTTGGTGGATTAACAATAAATGATGATGTGTTATCCAAAGGTAAATTTTGGCAATTAACTTTTACAGATATCTAAATTTTTGCAACTTCTTTTAAAAAAGATTTATATTTTAATAATTTTTGGGGATTTAAGATTTTATACACCTTATATGCATTCACTAGAGCACACTTCATTAAAAACAACACAACTTTTTTCGTCCACTTTTTTGTATGTCTTAATATTGAACCATATGCTAGATATTGGTCCGATCTGTCAACTCCCTTCATGTATTTATTATAGTCTAAAATACATTTAGGTTTTATGAGGTCTTCTCCATTTCTGTTTTGTCTTACATAAACCGTTGTAGAATCGTGAATCGTGGATATCATATTGACTAAATGTTTATCTCTCCATGCTTGTAATCATACGTCATCTTTTCTGGTGAAAGCAAATTCGCCTTTTTTAAATAATTTTCCTTTTGCTTTGAAAGCAACTGGTAAACCTCTGTTAGTCCGTATTGTCCCACACACTCTTATTTTCTTCTTTTTCATAGCTTCTGCGATATGTACACTATTGTAATAGTTGTCTTGGTAAACATGATGCCACACTTCTACGCATGGTTGTAATAAAGAAAATATCGTTTCTTCTAATTTTTTGCCAGTTCCAGAATATATTTCCAAATTTATTATATAGCCTGTATCGCTTTCCGAAAGCATTCTCACTAACAGGCCATATTTATTCAATTTTCCGGGATTGTACGTCCTAAACGATAGTCGACCTCTCCATGGAATCATTGCCTCATCTAAAGAAATATGTTGTTTGGGTTTGTAGACTTGTGTAAATTTGTTTTTTAAATATTCCAACACTGGTTGTATTTTTACTAATCTTCCGCTGTCAATACTTTGTGCTGTGTTATCATTGAAATGCCATGCTCGCCATATTTGCGAAAATCCATTCCTGCTCACAGAGCGTGAAAAAATCGGCGTTTCAATTAAAAGATCCCTCGACCAGTAATCTTTAATGTGGTCTTTTTTAATTTGACCCATAAGAATAATTAGTCCAAAAAAATTCTTCATGTCTATAGTGGTAATATCTGTAAATTTTGCCGTTTTTGCAAACACTTTAAATTTATGTTTATTTTGATTGTAATATAAGTTGCTCTGATATGTTAACATATCAAAAAAATCTTCTCCGATAAACAAATTAAGTATACTTTCCACACTACTTGGATTATCTGGTATAATTTTTACTCCACAATCGCCGGCAAAAGATTCTACTGTTGGAAATTCGTCTATATCTAACCATGTATCTTCCTCTTTAATTTTATTTAAATAATTAAGCTAAGAATATCAGCAAAAAATACGTTAACTTGGCAATATGATGTATATCAGGCCAAACGTAAACTAACAATGACAACAGTATTATTTTAACGCAATTAACGCGCGTAACCGGTCCAATATGCATGGCAGGTATAAAGTTAATCTACGTCACCGGTCCCAACCTAAAAGTCCATTAAATTTACCGGTCCTTTGCACATATTTCAGGTAATTGCTGCCGGTCCGATATGTGTTAAGAGGCAGGCTCGCTGAAATGGTGGGCTGCGCTATGTTCGGTTCCCACTTTTGCTCGCAAATCTGAACCCGGATTTACAATATATGCCTACAAAATAATATAAAAAGAGATAATTCGCCCATTAAATGCTTTCTCTATTAATCACAATCAGCCGATTAAGACATAAACTTAGCTAAACATGGTGCAGTTTAGACAATTTATACTCACACAATTCGGATGGAACACACCCGTTCAAATAATAGATTGTATTAAATAAACCTATAGCTTATAACTCAAGAATTAATTTAACTAATTAAGAATTTTAAGCCTGTACGTTTTGGATTACTCAGTGGACTCAATACACATTCGTTGTACGGCAATGTAAAACTTTATATCAAAGCCATTTCATTTTATGGAAGATATAAGCTCGGATTTCCCTAAAGAGCAAATTCTTTAATTTCTGTCTTTTGTGTATCCTAAATAAAAATAATAAAAATCCCGAACTCAGTATTCCAATTACGGCTTACTATAAAATCAATTACGCAAGAACATAGAAGTGCTTCAATTTATAATTCAGAATTCAGTTCCAGTTTCCATCACCATAAAATTATTGAAGTAGAAATATTCCGATGAGGTTGGAATCTTTGAGCAGCTTCTTAATCTTATACGATCTTTCAGTAATAAAATAAAAAGTAAAATATCGAAATATCTGAAAAAAGTTTTATTCAAATGTTATTCGTTCGATTTATTAAATCAGGGATCCCATAACTTCCGAAGAGGGTTAGGCAAAAATCGCAAATTTTGAACGATACGATAAACTTGACTTTGGAGTAGATTTAAAAAATCAAAATGGCTGTTGTGAAATTGGGTAATACGTAAGCTTAAAATGTGTCATTCGTTTTTCTGCAGCGTTGTATTTTGCACAAAAATGCGTTAAAATGTAGGAGTACTTACTTTAGAGTTGTCTTGGGTTCATTTTATTTTGATGTATATTAGATCATAAATAATAATTAATAAGTTCAATATTTTATCGGAGGCACGGTCTACTACACAGGCTGGGAAACTCCCATATAAAACCGACTGAGGCCAGTAACTAGTTCCGTAAATTATCCCACAGATGACAATAAGTCTAAGAACCGTTCGCCAAAATTATCGTCAGATGGCGATAAGTCTAAGAACCGGTTCGTGTAGGTACAAGATTTTGACATTAATCAGTGACATTTATAGGCTTTCGGTTAAAAAAATTCGCAAAATTCGAATTTAATCAATCACAGGATGTATAAAAAATGTTTTTACAGAATTTTTAGGTCAGTTTTGATTCCACCTAGAGCAAGCACAGGTTCTTAGATTTATCGCCATCTAACGGATATTTATGGCGTTCTTAGACGAATCGCTATCTAGCGGAAATTTATGTCGAAAAGTTTCTGATTTTTTGACGGGTTTCCTAACCTGTGTAGTAGACCGCGATGGGGGTAATACCACAAGAGGTTAAAATTTGCCGGCCAAATTTTGATTTGACACGAGTTGTTGCTTAGTAACAATTTATTCGAGTTTAAATTGAAAAGCAATAACGAGTGCTACAAATAAAAATTTGGCCTGGTAAAGTTTTAGCCTCGAATGGCATTTGTAGCGAAAATTCCACGACTGAAGTGTGACGTTTAAACCATTTGTAGAAAACATAACCTCTGATATTTTCCAAAATTTCATTGCGTTGCCATGGTGAAGGTAAACAAAAATTTATCCGATTGCAAATAGTAAGGTTCTTATTTATCCGCTAGCAAACGTGATAAATCGTATGCATTTGCATTGACACTAATGAATAATTCCACTACTGTCATTAATGTCAATGCAAATGCATACGATTTATCACGTTTGCTAGCAGATAAATAGGAACCTTACTATTTGCAATCGGATAAATTTTTGTTTACTTTCACCATAGCAATGCAGTAAAATTTTAAAATCTTTGTTTACTTTACCATGGCAACGCAATAAAATTTTAAAATCTTTGTTTACTTCACCATAGCAATGTTTAGAATAGTGTCAAAAGTTAAGTTTTCAACGTGTGTTTTATTGTTTAAACTGAATTGAACAGCTTTTAATTTAAATAATAACTAATATATTTAAAAATGTGCGAGTCAGCAAAGAGATTTGGTACTGCAAACAAAGAAAGTATAAATAAATAAATATTTGTGTAGGTAATTCTAATTAGTCGTGCAACTTTCGCTACAAATACCATTCGAGGTTAAAATTGTAGCAGGCCAAATTTATATTTGTAACACTCGTTATTGCTTTTCAATTTAAAGTCGTATAAATTGACATTTGATTTGTCAATGTCAATTTATTCTCGTTAATTGTTACTAAGCAACAACTCGTGTCAAACAAAATTTGGCCGGCAAATTTTAACCTCTTATGGTACTCGTATTACCCCCGACTATACCAGCACAATTTTAAAATATTTAAATCTCATTATTTAACATTTATGTAGTAGCTTATGTGGACGCTTTTAAGCATCATTAAAGATATTTAAATACCCTTATTATGGTATTTCCTCTATTTGCTGCACAATTTCGAGTTAAATAATTGTGTAAGTTCAATAGTTACGTTACCTATTTGCGTAATTGGATTAATTGTCGAAGCTATTTAGGCCCGCTGCACACGTACGTTTTTCGCCCGCAGCGGGCCTTAAAGTCATACTTTAAAGTGAATAATCTGGCAACAAGGCTACCTGTTTTTGTTAATCCAACTGCTGCCACCAAATGTGCGCGTTTTTCCTATCACTCATATGTGTTTAATATTTATATGTGTTATAAAAACTTTTGTTTTGTACATTTGTACTTCAGATGATGTATATCACCGCTGAGTTAATATAAGGAATATTATAATCAGTCTAAAAACCGTGATACAATTCAACTCAGTTGGTTTTTAAATATCCCTAGTAATTTTTATGTTTTGCGACATATTGCCCTATTTGTTTTTTATTTAAGACCGACATTAAACGAGAGTGCTATTTTTTTAGTTTTATAAGATTATCTCAATTCGTGAGTTGAAACAACATGTGGTTAATGGACAAATAATCTTTTCTGTATTGATTCTTCGTAGGTATGTAGGTAATAAATTGAAAAAAAATCAGACTGTTTTTAAGAGTGTAGGTGCGTTTAAAGTTCATTGGCATTGAACGACACACAAAATAAAAATACATTATTTTGAGCGAATGCTATGTTCTTATAATTATTAGTTTGATATTTTGATATTTTTGATATAAGTTGGATCAATAATACAAGGCTAAAACTGAATTTATAGAGGATTTAAAAAAAAATTGAGGTGAAAATCAAAATCCGCACCTTTGTCTTCTATAATTCTCACCGTGTCATTTGAAGTTAAATTGTGAACGCCACGATGGTTAGAAACTGGTTTATTAATTTCTTAAAATAGTATGAAATGAAATAATTGCATTAAACTGAAGAATGCAAGGAAAGTTTAGACTCGGTATTAGTCAAGCACCTTCCTTGGCAACAACTTTCTGCTTGTTTTAAGAATTTGAACGCAAAAGCGTTCTGCTCAGCATCAAGAAAGGGCAGAACTTTCTTCTAAGGCTGTTACAAAAACAAAATTTCGGTTGTCAAAAGATAATTGAAGCTGACAAAATAGCCACTTATGCAATAGTAGAGCCTGGACTAAATATAGGGTTTCAGCTGTTGAAATAATCCTCCATGATTGATTACCTTTAAAAAAAAGGGGTCTTTGGTCTGTGAACTCCAAAAAGCAAGACGTGTAAAAATGTGCCATGAAACCTTGACCCGGGTGCCAAACATTTTCTAAAACAGCGATGTGCCTACCCGCCAAGAGAGTCTTGTACAAATTACGAGACTGAACAAACTTCAACAATGACTAAAATGCAGCAGGTAATTAAAAAAAAAAGAAATCTACGCAGTTTCTTTCAAAAGTACGAGCCTATTTGATCTATCAAGATAGTTACAACGAAATGGAACACAGAAAAATGTTTGCCCGAAGTATACAGTAGAGTTCCAGAGAAAGGGATTATGCTCCATCACGATAATGCAGCACGGTTGCTTCAACTCTGCAGTTTTTAGTTGAAGAAATAATAGAGGTAATGGAGAATCCAATGTACTTAGCTGATTTGGCAATGTGTTATTTTTTTTTACTTAAGAGGAATTTTCGTAATAGAAAGTTCTTTTCTTAGGAGGCGGTTAATACTGCCGAACATGATAATTAAACATGTTTTTTGAAAAAAGATTGTTACTCAAAAAGATTAAGCCTGTTTGATACCCAAAACTGATATTTTTTGAAATATAGCAATTTTTTTGTGTGAATTATTAGGTTAACGTAATATTTTCAAGTAGGTTATGTAGGTACACAGGGGCAATTTTAATTGAAAGAAAAAACAACAAACAAAAAACAATTACGGTCAGATGCCAAATTTCCTTGTAATATCTTTGATATTGTTTTAGATATTTGTCCATATACTTTTGCGCACTACTGTATATACAGAACATAAAGTAAAGTAAAGCTTCCCATAAATTATTTTCTTCGCGACATTTTAAGAGTGATACGTTAACACCAATTCAAACCGATTATATTGCCCTATTTTGCTTGGGATGGATAACGTCGAGAGGTCGTTCCGTTTTCGTAGTGATTGATAACCTCCATGACAGTTATATTGAAATATTTGAATAGTAAGTCTAGATAAATGCGAATGGATGAGAGATCCGCCATCTGACTTATGAATTCTCGTCATTTTAATGGAAATGTGGATTCTATCTCAGCTTAAAAGGAATGAAAGATAAAAAGAAACAAAATGGTGACAGTTTATTGAACTGTATAAAATAAATATGTTTTCCTAAGCTGAAGTTAGAATAACATACGGACTTAAAACGTGTAACTCGAGCGCTCCTTTAGAATTCAATTCGTCTTCATTCTATTTTCACGTTATTTGAGCATAATGCTGTTTTTCTTTTTCAATACGTTGGGGGAAAAACACGAATTACTTTGTAAAATGTTTTATAGACCGTTTTAGTTTTGAGAAAACCAATGACGAAACAAAGTATAGAGTAAAAAATCACACAAGTAGTAGTTAATTGATATTTTCATTTAAATGAATAAGTATCTTTTTCTTAAAGTTTTCTGAAATCGGTAGTTGATAAAATAACCTTAGGTAGCTAACGTAATGTTATATGTTGGTGCGCGCATGTTGTGGGGGTTTTTAACCCTAAGACAGGGGCAATAAATACAGCCCTTGTAAATAGCACACAAATTAATGCAACAGCATGATAGGGATAAATAACACCCATGAATCACATTACGACCAAAATATGTATGATTTATTTGTATATTTAACAACATATTTAGGTGTATAAATCAGTACAAATTTAGCAAACTTAAAATAACAGTTTAAAACATTGTGATTACAAGTAGTGGGTAACATTTCCAGGATATTTTTTGTTCCCCAAAAACGATATATGTATTTAAAATAAATATTCTCGAGAATACCGGGAAACTTAAAAAAGATAATTTAGAAGTGAAAACTGTAAAAAGAAAAAGTTAAACCCGAATGTTTAAGAAAAATTTAATTTAATTCAAAATTTAAAAAAAAAACAGTAAATTATAACTAACATATTTGTATATCAATTATTATTTGTTCAAAAAATAACATTTAAAAACAAAACAGACAGTCGAGGGATAAGTCGCTACCAACTTAAACTACACACGAAACAAACACCTGAGTGAACTGCAGAGTAGCTGCTCAGACAAAAGGATTTTTGTGACTTTTATAAAGAAACACAAAATCAAAATAGGGTACAACAAAATTACTGTAAATAGAACGAAATGAAGATAGAACAAAGACCAAAGAAAAAACAACTCCAAAAAAACTAAGAGACAAATGTAACAATGAAAATAACGGAAACCACTCTGCAAGGGAAATGGAAAATTATATGGAATACGAAAACAATAAAGAAGTTGTAAACAATAAACCAAACGGAATAAATATAGATATCGACGAAGATCAAAACAAAGCCAGCAAAGAGGAAAGTGAACAGGAAACAGAAGATGATATCAAAAAACTTTTAAACAAGCTGTTACAAAACAAAAACAAAATAATAAATCGACACAAGAAATGAAACAAGACATGCATAAGGACACAAATAAGCAAAGAAATAAAGAAAGGAAATAGTAGAGAAATGAGGAGATAAACATGGGTATATGGAACATAAAAACTTTAACAGGGAAATCATTAGAAATAACAGAAGAAATGGATAACAATAACATTCAAATTATAGGACTAAGCGAAACAGAAAAAGGGCGAAGAAAACAAATATCTAACAAATAGACACATACCATATCAGTCGGGAATAAAACCAGAACAAAGAGCAAAAGAAGGAGTAGGTCAAAGAAGAAATAAATAGAAAAATTACAACATTTAAGACAA
Source organism: Elmis aenea (assembly GCA_947652605.1). Lineage (NCBI taxonomy): Eukaryota > Metazoa > Arthropoda > Insecta > Coleoptera > Elmidae > Elmis > Elmis aenea. The sequence goes on from OX393576.1 coordinate 21,279,127, forward strand.
TCAAACACGAAACCACCCTCCGACGTCTGAAAAGGCAAAAGGAGGCGAGAAAAAGAGAAAGAAGATAAAGAAACTCAATATACACACTCGAATGCGTTATAACAAATGAATGTTTTCATTTTACAGTGCGTAAAAAAATCTACAACTTTTTCCCCGAAAATATTTTTGTAACATCAAGTACTTATAACAGAGTTATCAACGATTTGCAAAAATGCCCATTTTGATTATTGTTCATTATTTAGTGTGCCATGGAACTTTTTTAAAACATTAAAGCATTACTGCGAATAGATCTCACTTAGTAAGGAGAAAAATTTGTCCAATTTAAACTTCTTTTTAGCCCTTCTATGTGGACCACCCTGTATACATGGTGGTACTTTTTTCGATGCTCACCATTGCTATCTTGGAAACGGTAAGAGATACAAGGTCGGTTAAATTAGAGAAAAGTTGCACATTTTTATGGCCATTAAGAATCTGACTGGATATTTTGATTCGTTTTTGATTTATTACAAAAAAAACTGAAAAATGTGATTTTAGAAAAATATTATTATCTTCCCTACCATTGACGCTATTTCATTTAAACTTGGTAACTTTATGTTTTTGACCGTCCTGGGTTTGATGACGTCAACAAAAAATTTCTAAGCCTTCTAGATTTCAAGTTGCGATAGTCAACTTTTTTATTTCTTATGGCCGCCATATTGGATTTTTACACCATCAGACAGACAAAAAAATTAGCTTTTCAGATTGGTAACCAACATACCATTTTTCTTTCAAAAAACTTGTTGAAATTTTAAAAGTTGTGTAAATAATTCATAAAATCGAGAATGCTCTGAAAAACAATTGAAACTATGATATAAATAAAAGCTAGAGAACATTTTACTGGTCTAATGATAACGAAATTAAGATTGTTGGAAACATATTTAGAAGATATGTTAGGCGAATTGCCATTATAAACAATTCAAAATCATCAGTAGTTTCAGCAAGAAGGAGCTGGTCCTCACAACGCCCGTATTGTAAAAGGATATTAATTTAGATGTACGCTTTCAAAATTCATGACGGTACGTTTGGTCCTGTTCATTGGCCCCGCGATCGCCATGTTTAACGCCTATGGATTACTTTTACATTGATGTTGTTTATGCAACCCTAACGGAAAATATTGAACTTCTTCGTCGTAAAATCAAAAATACTTTCGACTCTATTTCGAGACAAACTATCCTAAAGGCAATGGACGAAATGAATTTGAGTACTAACCACTACATCATACATAACGGCGCGCACTTTAAACAATTTAAATAATTATTTATCTGGTGTTTTAAATTTATTGTCATTTCGTTATTTTATTAGACCTATAAAATGTTGTGTCACTTTTATTTATATTATAATTTCAATTGTTTTTCAAAACATTCGCGGTTTTATAGATTATTTATACAAATTTTCAAATTTCAACAAGTTTTTTGAAAGAAAAATGGTATGTTGGTTACCAATCTGAAAAACTATTTTTTTTTGTCTGTCTGATGGTGTAAAAATCCAATATGGCGGCCATAAAAAATAAAAAAGTTAACTATCGCAACTTGAAATCTAGAAGGCTTAGAAAATGTCTGTTAACGTCATCAAACCCAGGACGGTCAAAAACATACAGTTACCAAGTTTAAATGAAATAGCGTCAACGGTAGGGAAGATAATAATATTTTTCTAAAATCACTTTTTTCAGTTTTTTTTGTAATAAATCAAAAACGAATTAAAATATCCACAATTTCTTTACAGATTCTTAATCGCCATAAAAATGTGCAACTTTTCTCTAATTTAACCGACCTTGTATCTCTTACCGTTTCCAAGATAGCAATGGTGAGCATCAAAAAAAGCACCACCCTGTATATATATATTTTTTATATTTTGTATTACAGTGAAACTGGTTTTAATTAAGATATAACCACTTTTTTTTTGTAAATTTACACTTCGTGTAAACAAATATATTCCCTATTGTTTTTTTTTCGGGTTGTCTATAAACGGAAGCTGTATAATAAATAAAGTTTCCGCCATATGTGGTATCCCTACCTTGAAAACTTCTCGCTGTGGAATAAAGAAGCAGACATTTGATATCCCCAGGGACGTCAAATGTCATTGCGACCTAACCCTACGCTTTGAGGCTGTAATGCATAACAACTTAGAATGCCTTTAATAAACGCGAAACAGCTATGTTGTAATATCTTGTATCTCCGAGCCATCTCCAGTGGATAAAAATATGAAAAACAATTTATACATAGCTCAGTTTTATTGAAACAATCTGTAATATTCTTGTTAACACAACGGTTGCATGATATACATTGTGTTTAAGTAGGTGAATATAGCCTTACTATTGGTATTAACTGCATTTATAACGACTGGTTCGCGTGCAATATCCTCATTTTAAATGGCAATATAAAATTCTGAGCTGCTGACAAAATAAAGGAAACAGTTTAAATTTTGCTACAGGAATAGAACGCCATAGAACTGACATTAATAGTTAAATAAGAAAAGGATGCCGTGCAAAATATATAAAAGTTTAATAAAATTTAATAATTTTAGATATACTGAGTGTATGTTACAACACGGAGAACATAGGGATCTCGGAAACCGTTAGAGATGGGAGAATGGTTAAATTGCAAAGAAGTGCGTTTTTAAATGCCCACTAAGAAATTAAACTGCAAGTTTTCATATTGAGCGCAGTTCCTAAAACATCCTGAAAAGACTGAAAAGCGTAACGTTGTTGTTTTCTTTGTAACTTTGTTATAATTGCCATTACTAATCCGATATTGGGTATTTAAATATAGGACAAAAGTCTTAATCACCTGGCATTGTCATAATTAACCCAGCTTGATTAATTTTAAGAAGCGATAGTACAATTTTTTATTTCATGGGGGTGGCATGTTCGATCAGTTGACAAAGTTTGTGATATATACAATGACCACGATTTTTGAGATACTTGTAGACCTATGCAGGGTTTTCTGATTTAAATCGCTTCATAGGAGCAAATACTTCCATTATCAGCGAAGTTACAAATAAGGTTTTAAATAATATTAACTCTAATTTTAAAAGTAATCCAACAGTAAAAGGAAAAATTAAATATTAAAGTTCGTATCCAAGATATAGCCCTAAGATAAAACCTAGATGTTGTGTGAATAATATGAACAATTTCAGTTTAAATTTTTAGTAGGCACATAAAACAATACTACTTTGCAACTTTCACCTATATTTTATCTCCAACGCTTTCCAAGATACCCAAATTGATCATATTATAATATACAGCTTTTTAAAAATTGGTGAAAATAAGTGTGTAAATTATTAGTTTTCGTAACACCCTAGTTTATACAGTTTGGCTACTATTATATCCAACATCTCTACAAGAATCTCCAAAACGGTAGTGCGTTACATACTGGCTTAAAATATTTAGCTTCCTGAAGGTCACTCTCATGTAATATAATATTTGTAAAATATTTTATATGGTTAATTATTTATATTTCAAATATTTAGTTTTTTGATATTATTTAAATTAATTAATGTCTTGTTTAAAAAATCCAACAGTTCATCAAATTGTTTATGTTTAAATATAAATACGTATAAATAAGTTTTGTAACAAAAATACTAGAAATGATTATGAAAGTACGATACACTATAAGACTCAGTTTTCTATTTTTAGTCTTAGACATCACTTCATTAATAACAGCGCAAAGATGTTAATAGCTACCATTGTTACAGCTTCTTATTTTCCCAACTATGCTTTTAATATTATGTTATTAATAACGTTATAATTAACAATATACTTTCATGTCTACTTAACTACACCATTAACCGCTTCATTGTATTTGACTTTATTGTATATTTACAGGGTAAACTAGATAAGTCGGTGATTAATGATACAATGAGTAGCAAAAATATTACATGAGTTTTAACTAATTGTAAGACTATTTTATTATTAAATATTAACGTAACTGTTGAGAACAAAAGCTTGGAATTGGTCTCCGAAATAAAATATTTAGGTGGGGTAATCGATAAAAATTTAACGTTCAACGTACACTTGGGTGAACTGACCAAGACAATTGGTACGAAAATAGGTTATCTAAGAAGAATATCACATGATATATCTATATAGGTACAGTACAGTAAAATAACCATTTACAATAATAAGGCCACATTACTATTACTGTAGGGGAAGGTGGTATATACTGGGACACTTTTTTTAAATTTTGCGTATTTTTTGAACGGCTTAATTTGCATACCTCAAATTGATATGAGATATTCATATTGCTTTGGTTTATCATTGCATATACAAAAAAATATTTTTTTAAATTAAAGGTACACAAATAGAGGGACTATACACTATACACCACTTGTCCCCGCATAAACCACCCCGTGGTACATTGTGGGACAGCAAAAAAAATATATGAAATAAAGCATAAGTAATTAAAAATTTTAATTTTTTATTTTAAAAACTTTCACTTTTCATGGGCATTGAGAGATTGTACTTTAAAAAATCAAACTAAAATTGAAAATGTTTCTTTGTTTTTTTAGTGCCCCCAAACGTAGTCGCACCGACGAAAATATTCTGTGTAGGTTAAGCGGTGCGCTTAACCTACACAGAATATTTTCTTTTTTAACACAGTCTTTATCTCTGTTTTTAGAGAAAGAAAATCTAAAGTCGGAAGTCTTTTTCAGAAAATTTACCTAATTATCATCATTGTCCCACAATGCACCATGTGATCAATTTTTAAAAGCAATTTAATGAAAAACTTGTCGGATTATTTTAAGTTTTAACATTGTACATACACATTTAATATACTGTAAGGTACACCTACGCCAAATTTTCTAATTGTTGTTAAATAAATAAAAAAGTTTTAGCACATAAACTGAATATCCACAAAAAAACAATGCGCAGTTACCAAACATGCCTCACATGTGCAAGTCACTATGACATTGTTTACGACACATACTGTAGACAGGATATAATGGGACTGCTTAACCGCTATTTTGATGTAAACAAACTTCAAGTACGGGGTAACAGATGGCCAAAATCTCTGTTGTCCCACTATATACCATGTCCCAGTATATACCATCTTCCCCTACTATACTGTATCTATTAAATGAAACGTAAAAAGCCACACTACAAATATTACAAAATAAAGCAATGCCGTATCATATTACAATGTAACCGATATACCCCTATTAAGATTATTCTGGATTCGTTAAAATGGCTGTCAGTAGTAGAATTTATAAATTATTATACCTACATCGCTGTTTATTTTTAAAATGAAAAACAAAGAGGCACCGAACTATCTACGTTTAGTTCCAAATAACGAGTACCATTCGTATCCAACTAGATAATAGATCAAAAGATGATTTTAGGAGCCAACCGGTTTCAAAGAAGTACCAGACGTAATGTATTCGTGGACGGTATTTGCTTATTAAAGGGTCTACTCACCTACCAATTTGTCGGGACAACCGGCCGACCATTCCGATAAATTGTTTAATGTGTAGTCAGTCACCCGACCAACACGACAGTTGGAACGGTCGGGTGCCCAGCCATCCAACAAGCCAACCGCCCCACTACATTCCTCTAGATAAGGACTATTAAAGAAAATTTAACGCTATTTATAAATTTGTTATCCACAAAATTGCATCAGAGCCAAAATAATAAAAAAAGTTATGACGTTTATGCTGTGTTGGTTGGACTGATCGGTAGGTGTGTAGACAACACCCAACTCGGAGTTCCCGACGGTTGGCTCCGACAAGTTGGGTAATGAGTAGAGGTCTTTTAACAGACTGCCCAGGGAATAAAAAATGCAAAAGATATTAAAGCATTGAAAAGGCGGTATTTTGGTTTCCGGTATGTAGTGGTAAATCCATGTCTCATCCATAGTCTTTTAAACTACATTGGATTCCTTTAAACACATCCAAATTAACGGCCAAGGATAATGCTGGAATGCGTTTTTGTTCTGGATTGAGCAAATACGGCAGCCATTTTGCAGAAAATTTTATTATCATCCTCATGTAAAATATGAACTGCTCGTTCATAAGAGATGCCCACAGCTTCCTTATTTTCACGTTCCTTTATTCGGCGATCTGCTAAAACTATGTCACGAATTTATTTTTTTATCCATAATTAAGAAGGCACAGAATCACACACGTAAATGTGAAGGGAGGGGGACAGGACATGGACCTACGGAAATGCTTGTCAAAACCAGACTTTTTGACAGATCGATTTGACGTTTGCAATTAATTCATATGAAAGAGTTGCCAATATAACGACATAAAAATATTTGTAAAAAATGTACCCTCTAGTGACCATTCCGGAAATATTTCAATCCACCCTCGTATCTTTGCCAAAAACAGATCAATCGAATAATGTTCCTCGTTGGCTGGAACATATTATATAAATATAAACAGTGCTTTAACTTAACCACTACATTAAAAAATAATTGGTTAATCACGTACATGAGATTATACTTTTATAGACGCTTTGTTTCATTAATAAATAAAAATAAATGCAGCTTTTTTGTCTGGTGTTTACAGTTCAGATTTTGTATTTCGCGTAAACCTTTCATCTTAGTCTGTTTGGTTTAATTTTTGTTGACGTAGACGTTATTATGTTTTGACAGCTTCTTTACAGAGCTTAAAAAGTTAAAATCAAATAAGTATTGACGTTGACACGTTGTTTTCGAACACATAGTCGATAAAATAACTTGATAAATAATTTCCATGGTTTATGATTTCGCATACCTTTTTATGTAGTATTAAACTAGTCTAAGATGAAATCTGTCATAGTTAGATTGTGGTCGTTAGTTTAAAATTTATTTAAACATCACTTATCTCTTTTTTTAACTCTACCCAAAATGCAACACCAGGGTCCTGTTTCTCGAAAGTTACAAGCCTTGTAATACAAGTCCGCAGGTAGCTTAGCTACACCTATAGTTTTCATGGTAACTACACGAGTAGCTAAGCTACGGACTTTTCGAGAAACAGGACCCAGGTTGAAGACTCTTATTATCATGAAAAAAACTTTAATAAAAAAAAAATACATTTAAGTCAATAAAAATTTAAATTTACCACTAGAAACTCAAATTAAAATAATACCATCTTACTTTAAGTCAGTGGCGTACGCAGAAAAGTATTGCAGGGGAGGATATTGTTTTAATTTGCAGAAATAATACTGGCTAATTAATTTCAAACGGGGCATGGTAATGGTGCAATTAGAAAATGATCTTTGGGAGCTAGACACAAAAAGTCAGTCATAAGAAAGAGTTGAGGGGGTAGCCCCCCGGGTAATAGCACCATAGGCTTTTTTTTTTTTAAATTTTCAATGTCAAACGTACCCAAAAAGCATTTATGAGTAAAATATACAAACATAATATATTTTATACGTATGGAAAAGCAGTCTGTTGCGCAATTTTAAAATGCGGTAATTATAATTCTAGTTCTCTTTAAACTGTACGTTGGGTGGTATTTCTAGGCATAACGCAAGCCTTCGATGTGTGGCACCCTGGGCTGCTGTACAAAATCAAACAAAATGTTCCACATAACATATTTTGAATTCTGAAATCCTAAGTACAACAAAGACATTTTCTAGTTAGACACCAAGATAAATATACAGAACTACATCAAATTAATTCTGGCGTTCCGCAGGGTAGCGTGTTGAGACCCCTATTATATATTTATTTACTTCATATATTCAACCGTCAAGCAAAACAATTATCGCCACATTTGCAGACGACACAACACTAATGGAGTCACACAGGGACTTGAGGATGGCTTCAAATATTATTTAAAGTCACCTTAATAAAACGCAGATCTACCATAGACGTTGGAGAATAAAAGCAAACCAATCAAAATTCGTATCTACAGATGACATTTACAGCAAAAAAGGAAACATATCCACCAGTAACGCTTAAGGACAAACAGATACCACAAGAGAATTAGATCAACTATATATCTTGGCATACATCTAGATCAGGGGTTCCCAAAGTTTTGACCAGGCGGGACAAATTGTAGACTCCGAATATTTGGCGGGCCAAAAAAAAAGAAGTGTTTTTGAGACCTTGGTTCGTGGAGAACCGACAAAATCTCGAAATATCAATATATGTAGGTGGTAGGTATATATATATTTTTTTTGTAACAAGAAATCTATCTGGTATAATTCCAAGATGGCAGATGGTCTGAGGGTCCGCTGGCCGCATTTTTCCCGCGGGCCGTACTTTGGGAACCCCTGATCTCGATCGTACACTAAACTAGACAACACACATTTAGAACAAAAGAAAGCAACTGTCCCACAAATTATACTGGTTATTTAACAAAAAATCGCAACAGCCTAGAAAACAAAATATTAATATTCAAAGCAGTGCTGAAACCAGTATGGTCACACGGTCCAACTGTGCGGCATAGCGTCCATCTCAAATATTGAAATTCTTTAGAGATATCAGTCTAAAGTGTGTGAGAGAAGAAGCGTAAAACTATAGTATTAAATTTAATATAGTGAAAGATTAAAAGTGCACCCTAATCGATCAACCAAAAGATTATCAACCAAATCGGACACCCGAACACTTAAGAGGTTTAACCATCTAACTTAAAAGCTAGGTTTTAAAAATTAATTAAAATAGAACAATCATAAATAGTTCCGTATTGCGACGGTAGTGTAAAGAACATTAGCCATTGGGCGATTGCTGGCATGTTATCTGAATATAGGGTTTACTTATTGTCTATTCGGGACATATTGTAAACAATCTAAGGTTTAAGAAAAGAGAAAAAAAAGAAAGACGACAATTAATGTACTTCATCAAAATTAAACAATTTAAAAGCGACATTAAAAATAATGTCCAAAACAAGAGAGATATCGCGCAAACACAAAGTTTGTAAACTTGTTTGGCTTCTATTAAGCATGTTGGCTGATTATTCGCATTTTTTATTTTATTGTGGCTTCGTTCGTTATATTACATTAAGCTCCAATTAACAGAATCGTACCTTGTAGGGCCGCTTGAGTTTCCTGTTCTTCATTTTCCGGTTCAAGGCTGCTTAGACCACAGCGACTTAATAAAAAAAGACTGACAAGGCTCAGAGAACAGACGAGAAGGAGAAGTCTTGTTAGCAATCGCATTCCCAACAAACGAACCATCACTGTACGGCGTTTTCTGTAAATAAAAATAATTAAGATTAAAATCAGGCGCTGGAAATTAATCACTTCGACATTTAAAAAAAAAACACACACACCAGCATTTTTACGGTCATTAAATATTATTGGGTAGTTTAAAGCTCAGTTGTTCAAAGTTTGAATACAATTAAACGGCGATTAACGTACCGTAAACCGGGGCTACTTTGACTTTGGGGGTAACTTTGACAGACTCTGGGGTGTGACTTTTCGTTATGAATATTTTATATTTACGTTTTTACATTTACGTATTTTATGTTTATTTTTCCCATAGAACATACCTATATATGTTATTTAATTAGTTAAAGTGTGTCATCTACAGAAATATTAAATTTTTTTAAATTATCTTAAATTTTAACTAATACCAATATGTACATATACAGGGTGTCCCAACTTCGAGTAAATGCATGGGGATCTCGCTTATCTTAAGAGCTATGAGGTCGGTTAAATTAGGGCAAAGTTGCTAAATTCGATGCTTATTGGTAATCTAAAGAGAAATTGGAAATATCTCAAACGGTATCCGAGAAAATTAGGAAAAACTGGAAAGTCAATTTTTGAAAATCGTTTATAACTGCTTTGGAGTTTGAAATATTTTAAATGTGTAAAAAAAGTTGCCAAAGCAACTTTTTAAGCCGAATCGGATGGTGGTCACAAATTTTTCCTAGGTCGATTCGTTTTTGTTTTTAGACAACCACCTTTGTTTTTTCTTATGGGCAGCATATCGCGTTTTTCTTCGTTATTAAAGTTCATTTTTACGACTAACAGGCCTTCAAAACTTTTAGTTTGTTGATCGGTTGTCATGGAAACAACATAAACTACAATGACCGGCCAACCTAATTTATAATGGTTATTGTTTAAAACGTATTTTTTGAAATTTGACAATGAAAGAAAAAGTAAAATACCATGTGTGATACATCAATGAATTCAGAAAAATAAATGCTATTTGTTTATGTAAATAGCAAAAATTGCGCCCATAAGAAAAAATAAAGTTGGTTGTCATAAAACAAAAACGAATCAATCTAGAAAAAAATTTGTGACTACTATTCGCTTCGGCTTGAAAAGTTGCTTCGGTAATGTCTTTACACATTTAAAATATTGCATACTCCAAAGGAGTTATAGACGATTTTCAAAAATCGTATTTTCCAGTTTTTCCTAATTTTCTCAGATACCGTTTGAGATATTTCCAATTTCTCTTTGGATTATTAATGAGCATCTAATTTCGCAACTTTGCTCTAATTTAACCGACCTCGTAGCTCTTAAGATAAGCGAGATCCCCATGCATTTATTCGAATTTGGGACACCCTGTATACCCAGTATAAGTATTGTATTTTGTGTTAGTTTGCTTCTGAAGAAAAATATCTGTTTAATACCTAGTGTTTAGAAAGCAACCTAAAGGATTTTGTTTATTTTTTATGCATATTATTAAAATAACGTTAAACTTTATACGATTTATTCCAAGTATTTTAAAATTAATATGCCTTCAACTCATGTTCTAGTTGTAAATTTTTTTTTTTAAATTTTAAGATGTCAAAGAAACCCCCACTGTAGTCGTTCTTCGACTTATAATTAAATTAAGTGCAATGTTAAAGTAGCCCCACACTCGGGGTTACTTTGACACCAGGTTAAATATTTTTGTAAAGTTTTGTTTCAACTCCCAGAAGCAATTTTACGTGGAGGATATATGGTGAAAGGCTCTATTGTTACGATGGACTTTATTCCAAGTCATTAATTAAAAAAATAAAAAAGTTACGTTGGAAAAACCAAAACTATGTTAAACTAGCCCCGGTTTACGGTAGCTGTTGTTATTACTATAAAACTTTAATGGTGTTTTTTGCTACCAGACTAGTCTTTCACTAGGTACCTTTGTTATTTTTAATCAAAATAAAATGCTAATTAATACACGGTGAGTCAAACTCAATATATTCAAATATTTCACAAAATGGTTATATTTTTTTGTTATTTTTGTTAATTAGTTTTGTAATTCTAACAAGCAACAAATGTGATTTGTAGACTTTATTCTAAACATACTGTATAAAAAATAAATTTCGTTCAAGATGCTTGCAGCAACACGCGTGTGATATTCTCCCGTTTATCTTGTCGCCTCTACTGTCTTGCCAATTTCGCGTCACATTATAAATGCATATTAACTTTCTTTCCTTTTCTTCGTGTTCTTCCTACGAGCTGCGCTTCATTTATGGAAATATTACGCATATTTCAAGTATTATGTTGCTTTCAAATCCGTTTCATGTTATATACCTACACATAGTGGCTCTATTATATTTTCCATTATTCACGATGTTTAGATTTTAGGTAGAACTGTACGAAAAACGATTAATGGCATTTTTCGCATACGTAATCCTAGTGAATAGAGAAACTAGATTTTTATAAAAATTATCAATTTGCAACTAAATGGTTTCACCAATACTATAAAAATGTCAAGTCGCTGTGCCAGTAAAATTGATATTTTCCATGTCCTAGGGGAAATAAACTTACGATTGCGGAGTTTGTAGACTTTCTGGGTTTGGGAATATATAGCAGTCTAGCAGATGCATAAAAAGTCATTCCCGAAAAGACAGAGGTTGCATATAAAGTAAGCTTTATAGAGACTTCACAACATATCGATTTGTTTTACCATAGAATACCACCACAAAACTGTACGCGCGGTGATTTAAGTCTGCGTTTTCATTACAAGCGTATTCGCGCGAATGAGCCTCGCGCGTACGCGTCCGTATTCGCGCGACTGAAACAAACCAATGCAAGCATATAAGAGCGGTTATACTACAAGCGAGAATTCGCCCGAAACCACTCTCATATGCTTGCATTGGTTTTTTGATTCGCGCGTATACGGACGCATACGCGCGAAGCTCTTTCGCGCGAATACGGCTGTACTGTAACCGCAGCCTTAGGGTTAACCATTTATTTGCTGTAGAATAACACAAAGCAAGATCATTTTTAAAACACTTAAGAAATAAATAAATAAAAATCAACTAGTCCACTCAACAAACTTTACACAACTTTGGTAACTTTAATGAACCATTTGGATAAAACATGTAAAAACGTTTAGTGAGAAGATGTACCTACATTAAACATTACAATGTTGACAATTAAATGTTGCTGTAATTTTGCTTAAAAATTTGTTGTTACGTATGTACCTATGTCCAATTATTTCATAACGCACATCTGATGGTTGTGCATTTTTTGAAGGACGGCCGTAGTTTGAGTTTACTGAATTTTATCATTTTCTATGCCGACTCATCTTTTCTTGGTCTATGTATATTTGTAAAATTTTTGTCCCTTTTGATTAGCGTAACAGCAATAAAAAATCTTAATTCTAAAAGCAAAATTTTGCTAACATTTGCTGGTCTAAATATCTTCCAGGTACCTATTAATAATCACACCACTAATACCCGAATTCTGTCATCGGCAATTCTAATAATTATTGTCGCGTAAATCAACACTCCCTAAGTACTGATTGTGCATAGAAATAACATAAGGCTTGGGAAAAATAACATTTTTTTTCTTTTCTCCAAATCTTTTCGCTCCTGCAGGCGCTGTTACACTTTTGTTGATGTTCGCGTCGTTTCAACCGAACGCAAACCGACCACAAGGGACAATTTTCTGTTTGGTTAACTCATATCGTACCGGTTGCGCGCAAATACTCAGAATATCCTTTTACTGAAACGTCCTTATTTTTAAATATCATTTGATAAAAATAAATGTATTTCTTCATTTCTAAAAACCGCTTAAAAATACTGTGTTTGAAAGATTTAACTGCTTCCAGTAGGTATTTTGTTTTTATCTTCCATAATAAAATCGTCCACAAGGTATTCTTCACTTGCTAATTCATCTTCGGTTGGCAAAATATTTATGCATTAGCTGATTTAGCAGCAACAAGATCTACGTTTTCTTTTATTGCATAACGGGGTGCTTCTTAAATATTGCAAAAAAAACGGGATATGATTCCTTATCGAAAATTAAGAGGGGTCTTGTATATAAAATTAGATTTTTATTTTATTTCTCAACTTTGGAGATGTGTAGAACGATATTTGGTAGATGTTTACACTTAATAAAAGGTTTCCCATAGTAATATTTTTAATCATCTCTTACCTTCACAGGGGGCTAAAAAGTGTGAGTCTTGTTGGTTCTTTTGCTAGAACTTTTTAAAAGGTTAAAATTTTGCTATTTTTTTTGAAAGCTTGCATTATTTAACTTTTTTTTATCCTTTAGTTTTTATCGTATAACCAACCTACCATTTGTGAGTAAAAATAAAATAAGTAAACATGCACCATAAAATATTCCAATATAAAACGATTCAATTTGGTGGTTGCTATGGTTTGTTTATGTTCATATTGGGTAAAATTGACGGGCGTTTTCGCGTTGTAGCCGCGTAAACGTCAAAATGAGTTACACCAATGTTGCGATATTTATTTCGTTAACTCGTTAGCAGTTAGTTTTTTTCGTTTTTGGTTGTATTTTATAATAATGAATAGACTTTAGTTTCGTTTGTTTACTGAATAATGAAGAAAATGTAAAAAAAATAAGTTTTTAAAAATTAAAATATAAAATTTTCAACAATTCTGTTATACCGCGGTTATCATATAACGCGGGTTTGCGAGGTTATAACCGACCCGCGTTATAAGCAACTTCCATTTCATTAGGTATTTCACAAGAAGTAATATAAAACTGTAATCGTATACTGGGACTCTTAAATGTTAAATTTTGAAAGATGAATTTATTATAACTGTATAATAACCATGTACATTTTAATGTTAAAAATATGTTATCAAAGATACATATTTTTAATGAATCATAATTCTGCTTATATACCGGGTGATTCAGTTTGACTGTCGCGGCCCTATTACTTTTTAATTATTGAAAATAACCCCAACAAACCTCATATTTTTGGAAACGGCGACAAATTCCTTATACGTATGACGTATGTCAAACCCGCGATAGGCAACTGCTTTTTTTTTAAATTACATAGTATATAGTGCGTTAGGGTAATACCGCCCACCTAAGACATTATTCTGGATATTTTTTAAAAATGTGGTCAGAGATTAAAAATAAAAATATTAGCTGCAAACAAAAACTATATTCTTCAATAATCACAGACACGACCCTTGGCTAATAAAATAAATGTTGCAAAGCGGGAAATTCAAACATGGGTGATATTTCAGACCGGGTGGTATTACCCTAACACACCTTACATGTTTTTGTTAATTCGGATAGAGAATTTAATTCTGAATCCGACCATGTATTAAAAAAGTATGCATACATAAGAAAATTTTCGAGAAAACTCAGTTCAAAGTTTATTCAAATCATAGCAAACAGTCTATTTAACATAACAAAAAACGATCAAACCCTAAAAATTATACTATAGTAACTATCAATGGAAATGTATTAAAAATTAATTTTTAATAAAAATAAAAACAAATAATAAACGCCGACAAAAAAAATTGACTTTAATATATTCTGCTTGACATTAAAGTCTATTTTTTTATGTCGACCTTTAAGCGAAAACGCAACATTATTGCAAAACCTATGAAACCAAAACTGTTGCCTTTTTTAAAGAAATGTATTTAAATCAAGGTAGTACAATTTATGAAGTTTCTCGGTTAAACATGTAAAATCGCAAAATAAAATTTGTGATTTAAAAACTGTAAAAATGGGTTTTGAAATTATTAAAAATCATGTATTTTAAATAAAATTATATTTGACCTTTTTACTTACTAATGAATTTTGGGTGCTTTTATTGCTTGTTTATTAAGTTAAATCTAAAAACAGAGTAGTTATATAAAGTCTCGTGAAGATGAAAAATTATTTTGATAAATATTGCTTCTTACCAAAGTGGTTCCTATTTGGTTCATTCTTTTATGAACATAAAATTGGGTATATCATTGTCATTATAGATTACCGCTAAAGTTACAGTAAACACGCTGCAAAGATTTCTTAATAAGTTGAGGAAATTTAATAATAATAGTAACTTAAAGTGCTATATAATTTAACTAACACAAAAAGTACCTACTTGCATTAAAAATGAAAACAACATAGATTAAATATGATTATTATAAAGGCAAGAATGATACATTATAATATTCTAAACGAGTTCATTAACCTTTAGATGTAAAGGTTATAAAAACATCAGCGGTTGGAAACGTTCAGGTCGATGGTTTGACATATGCTGGCTGTTTCTGAAAGCATCGCAGCATAGGGAAAAATTTCAATTTTGTCTAAGTGAAAAAAGGCAGTAACATAAAAAATGTATATATTCCTTAAAGCGAAATATAAGATATTAAAAAATATATCCTAAATTTTTTTTACCTTTTACTATCTGTACCTACCAATGTAATCTTAATACTAAATCATTTTCACTCGCTTCTCTATAACGCCTGTGTTTATTAATACATTCTTCTAGTTTCATGCAAAGTATTGCAACTGCATATAACTTTTAATATCTGCTCTGTTATAGATCACCTTAATTAAACCCTTACAGTTTCGCAAGCATTCAAATTTCAAATTTTTTAATAGTTTGTAATTTGCTTTCCCATCTGATTTAAACATAACATAAGAAAAAATTTAAAAGAATATTTTTGCATAGTATTCATTAATTGTAGTTAATATTATTCTAATAATCAAAAATAATTTTTGCTGGTTGTAACTGTTAACTATAAATATTGAAATGTATAAAAAATATGGATATTTACGTTTTGCAAATCGGTAAAACTTGAATTAATATTTGTGTATGGTGAATGAAGGAAAAATGCTATCGCAGCAGTATTTTTACACCAGCAACGCTATTCGCAACTTTTTTACAGCGATCATCAAAAATCTAAAATAAACCAAAACCTTCAGACACAACAAAGCAATGAAAAATTATTTATAAAACTACAAATCAAAGTAATCTACTTATCAAAAAATAATTTTACTTTTTAATTGAAAAACTACAAATGCTGTACACAAAATAAACTGTTTCGTTGCAGTTCAGCACAAAACATTACTATTAACACGATATCTTGATGTCTTTATAATAATTGAAGGTTTTTGTAGCAGTCTTGTAATAAATATACAAGTTATTGGTACTGTCGGAGGATTGGTTGGAAAATACTTTTTTTAAAAAAATTGTCAAAAAACTTAATTTGCAAAATCTTACGCCAAAACGCAAACTAAAATTTAAAAAACCCTTTTTTAGACACTTTTGACCAAATAAAGTTTATGCAAATCACGGCACACTTAATAAGAAGTACATTTTCTTAAAAAAAAAAAAAATAACTGAGTTCTTATAAAATATTCAATACAACGTAGCAAAAATAGTTCCTTTTTCAGGTTGCACAGGCCTGTTGTACGTGGACCCAGTTAATCTTTGCACGATTTTAAATTTTAATAACTACAAATATCTGTACATTAAAATAACGGACAATACAAAAAGCAACCGGAATATAAGAAGCAGAACAAGACAAGAAAAAGTCATAATTAGACAACTGCACGGCCTAATATGGGACCAAAAAATAACTAAAAATACGAAAGTTAAAATCTATAAAACAATAGTCGAACATGTTAGTACATACGGATCAAAATTATAGGGAAATACGTTAGTCGGAGAAGTAAGGATCAAGTTGATGGAGATGAAGTACTGGCAACGATTCTGTGGCTATACAAGAAGAGAAAAGAAGAGAAACAACGATATACGCGATAAAATGGGTGCAGATGTAGACATTATAGAGTCAAACTTAAAAGACTTAAGCTGCGTTCACATAGAAAAGTATTGTATTGTATTGTAGCGTAAGCAAAGTTAAGTATACGAATGTCAAATAATAGCGTGCACATAAGCAAAGTAGTGGAATTGCGTTGTAAGCGGCGTAGTAAAGTTGCAAGGTCCAAGCTTCTTGCTATATCCCCATAACAAGAACCAATCACAGTGATCTACGTATCAACCCTGCGTATGCGCGTGGGAATCGCCATTAGTGTAAAAACACTACAATACCTCTATGTGAACGCTACTCTTGCAGGCACGTTACAATACAATTTATTACGCTACAATACAATGCAATACTTTTCTATGTGAACGCAGCTTTAGATAGTACGGACACATACACGAAAAAAAAAGACACAAGGCCTATGAACAATATAAAAGTAGGTTCCGCCTTACATAAAAGAAGAGACCGACCAAGAAAAAATTGTGGTCGTGAAGTAAAAAAAGCAATGGCCGCAAGAGGCTTAAGTGAATTTTTTATTCGAAAGACAAGCAAAAATGGAAACTAAATAGAAAGCGAGAGACGGCGACAGCCGTAATCTAACTCGCATATAGATAAATAAATGAATAAATTCATTTGTCTTGTGTACGTATTATATATAATCTCTCTTAAGATGACGTTACATTCTAACATTGTATGTAAACTTGTATCTGAAATGAAAACGACTAACATATTAGGTAAGTTCTAAGAGCGACTAGAACTTTTGCCACCTTAGCTTAATTTATAAAGTTCTCTACAAACTTTAACTGAATTGTTTTGTTGTAAGCTCTATACATTTTCTATAAATGATTTCTTGGCTTGTAATTAATAAAAACTTTTTTATTGAACCCTTTTTTATTTAGACCAAGCAATTATTTCTTAATTTTTTAATAAATGATGACGTTTGTGATGCCTGGCTGTACTCAGTAATAAAAAAATATATATACAGTGATTATCTAGACTTTTAACAGAATGGAAAATAGACTGTGACATTGTAAAAAGGTAAGACTTCCATTGTGTCTAGTTTTGTTACAGTTTTGCTGCAGTGTAAATAGAAAGAAACAGAATAAAAAAAGTAACTGCACAACAAAACACAAAAGACTTGAACAAAAGCGTAAGAGAAGTAGGTGTATTGAATGTACTTTTCTACTTTGCACATCGAGCCTGAATTACTTTTACAAACGAAATGACAGCGCTTGTGAATAGCGTTTGTTGTTTTAATGCTTTTGATATTAAAACAAAAACATTGCGTTTGTTATTTTGTGCAAATTGGATGAGAGTCGAAGGAAAACATGGGAAAGTATTGAAAAAGCTTGTGTTATACAGGGTGTAGACTCGGATCACGCAACATAGCGATTTCAATGGTAAAATTTTAAAAGTCGAATTCTTGCTCCGCTAATTATTTTAGAAAAAAAGTGCAAATACGTTTTTTGTAGAGAAAAAAATTCTGTATCCATAAATGTAATCAATATTACTTTTTCGTTTTCCAATAACTGAAAATTAAGCAAATTAAAAAACGCGTTTTCGCTAAAATCTGTAGTGCCTTGGAATTATGCTGTGACAACTGCCCAGCCTAATGTCACTTATACTGTCACTTTGACGCGAAATTCATTCTTAATTATACTTTATATTTTATCAAACATTTATTTTACACAATTAGTTATGTTTTCATTGCAAGATATAATAAAAATGATAATTAAGAATAAACTTCAAACGTCAAAGTGACAGTAAGTGTTAGTAAGATGGGCAGTTGTCGTAGCATAATTCCAAGGCACTACAGATTTTCGCGAAAACGCGTTTTTTAATTTGCTTACTTTTCTGTTTTTGGAAAACGAAAAAGTAATATTGATTACATTTATGGATACAGAATTTTTTTCTCTACAAAAAACGTATTTGCACTTTTTTTCTAAAATAATTAGCGGAGCAAGAATTCGACTTTTAAAATTTTACCATTGAAATTGCTATGTTGCGTGATCCGAGTCTACACCCTGTATACCTAATGTACAGGATGAGCTAAAGTCGAATGTTTTACAAGTTATCTCGATTACCAAAATAGTTGGCGAAAATCTGATATCAGTTATTAATTTGAGATAAACAGATAAACACACCTGTGCTATCAGATTTTTTATACCATTTTCACAATAAAAAGTCCAGTAGGTCATGACTTTATACCGGGTGTTAACCACCAGCCGTGAACATAGGGAATTAACATTGGTTTTAACTTTTTTTCGGGTTCCTGCTCCCCAATGGAATTTATATTAAAATTAATGGTGACAATAGAAAGATAAAATTATTACGCATCATTTGAGACCATTAATAAGCTTAAATGTTTAATATTTAGTTTATAATTAATATTTTAAAATTGTATTAATTTTACAAATATAAGTAGCCATGACTGTCAATCTGACATTTGTTTTCATTAATTTTTGCTTTCACCATAAATACTCTTTCTGCGTTATTGTAATTACTCATTTAAATCAAAATTGTTAAAGAAATAACTCGCTGATTTAAAAATTGACAGATAATAAAAATTAATGAAAACAAATGTCAGATTGACAGTCATGGCTACTTATATTTGTAAAATTAATCCAATTTTAAAATATTAATTATAAACTAAATATTAAAAATTTAAGCTTATTAATGGTCTCAAATGATGCGTAATAATTTTATCTTTCTATTGTCACCATTAATTTTAATATAAATTCAATTGGGGAGCAAAAATCCGAAAAAAAGTTAAAACCAATGTTAATTCCCTATGTTCACGGCTGGTGGTTAACACCCGGTATAGAAAAGCTTTTATTTTTATATTTGCTGCAAAATTTACCGAGATATGGTAAATTTTTTTAAAGTCTTATTGTTACAGTTTACCATGATTTCGTGAACAAGTGATGTTTGCAATTAATAAACAACTAAACGTCATTTCTAAATGTTTACATTTAACCATGTTCACAATACCTACCGTAATAAACAGATGTAAAATACAAAAAAAAAAACGGATTTGCTTGAAAGTTTGAAAATTTACTTGGATGTGACGTTTAATTGTTTAATAATTGCAAACATTACTTGTTTAAGAAATCATGACAAACTTTGATAACAAATTTTTAAAAAATTAAATATTTCTTGGTTAATTTTTGCAACAAATATACAGGGTGTCCCAATTATACACCGCCAAAAAGTAGGTGCATATTCTTGAGTGAAAATGATGACCATTTGTCAAATATTTTGTTATCCGAAAATGCTTCCTTTCAAAGTTAGAGACCTCCAGTTGCAAAAAAAAATAATCAAAAAATCGAATACGTCCTAGCCGTTGAAGCTCGAGCTATTAAACTTGGCCGAAATGTTTAGGTGTTTCCCATTGACTTTGTGGGATAATTAGAAAGAAAACACGTAATTGGAAGTATGATTTATAGTCAGGTCATCCGCTTACCAGGCGAACAAGCTTTAAGTCAAGCATGATATTAGCGAACTAAGTTGCAAAAAAGTTGCAAAAAACAAAGAGGGACGTTTTTTTTTCTCTAAAGTCGTACTTTCTTATGGACGAATGACATTTTCAATTTTATTCCAGAGAAAAAAAATCTGATGATGGTAAGCGGATGACCTGACTATAAATCATCCTTCCAATTACGTGTTTTCTTTCTAATTATCCCACAAAGTCAATGGGAAACACCTAAACATTTCGGCCAAGTTTGATAGCTCTAGCTTAAACGGCTAGGACGTATTCGATTTTTTGATTTATTTTTTTTGCAACTTTGGAGGTCTCTAACTTTGAAAGGAAGCATTTTCGGATAACAAAATAATTGACAAATGGTCATCATTTTTACTCAGGAATATGCACCTACTTTTTGGCGGTGTATAATTGGGACACCCTGTATAAGACTATAAATATTTGAAAAGCTTAAAAATGTTTTTTTTTTATAAAGATATGGCCTACTAGACTTTTTATTTAATAAAATATAAGTAGGTATACTTCATATATCAAAAGTCAAGTAAAAAGAATTTTTAAATTATGCTTAACGATGTTAATAAAAAATAAGTATAATATTCAGTCCTACTTTTATAAATAAAAAAGCTATAATAAATTTTAAAAAGTGTTGGCATTTAATTTTTTGTCTGTAGTGCCAAAACAGAAAGTGATATAAAAAATCTGATAACATTGATTTGTTTTAAAAAAAAATTGCCCAAGAAGCCGACATCACATTTTCGCTAACTAGTACAGTAACCGAGAGGTCCAGTAAAACATTCGAAATTGGGCCACCCTGTACATATAGTCTTAATCTCGTGTCGTACTTTTTTCTAATTTTTATTTACTAAAAAATATTTATTTAGCAAATGCTTGATGTGAAATTCGTTACTTACAACTTTTGCAAATTGAAGTTCAAAAAAAGTTTAAAAGACTTACCAAAGTAATAAAATAAATATAATAATTAGAAACGAATTTGAACATAATTTACTGTTTTAACCCAGTGCAAACAAGAAGCGAAAGAGGCAGGCACAGATTGAAATAATATAAAGGTAGACTAATGAATGAAATTCATGTTAACAAAATCAATAAAAAAGAAAGAATCCTACGCTTTTTGTTATGCGAAAATCTCCTTCTTCATAGGTATTAACAAACCTGCAACTTTTCCGAGGAAAATTTCCATAAATGGAAAATATGTTTCTGATTCTTTTCTACCTCTGTTATGACAGTTTTCGGCTACTTACTATACAATTGTAACTTATAATCAATCATCTCATGCGTTATATGAACTATAAAATAATAAGCGTATATTTAATTTGTTGAAAACAAAGCAAAAAATGAAATAATTCAACAAAAACGGAACAGAGAAGTTGATGTTACTCTAACGGCCCAGCTAAAAATTATACATTTTAATTAATTCCGTGATGCCCTTTACCTTTTGTAACGTGTTTTTAGTTGGTGATTTTAATACGAATTTTTGGCTCGACATATGTCAAACCTAATAACTCATACACTTTTATTGTACCGTAAGATTATTCATAAAACCTTGAAATGTATTGTTACATTGTTCTAATGTATTGGAAAGCAAATTAGTTAATACAGTAGAACATGCAGGGCATTGGCGTAGTTATGGGGGGACTAGGGGAGGCTAAGCCCCCCTGAACTCTCATTAGCCCCCCCCCGGCCTGAAAAACACAAAAAACTTAAACAAAACACCAAACGTAATTAAAACCGTATTCTGTTGAATAAACAGAAAGATGAATTTCGACCTATAGATTAGCACCAATCTAGCATAATTTTTTTAATTATGTCTTAATATTAAGCAGAATTGGGCCCGGATTCAACAAAAATTCAAAAGTGAGGACCTTTTTTTTTGGCTCAGCCTCAGTCACCTGGGGCTGCAGCCCCCCCTGGACCTCGGGGCTAACTACGCCAATGATGCAGGGCCGGCTCTAGGCTTAAGCACAAGAGCCGCCGGCCTAAGGGCCCAATGGCTATGGAGCGCCCTACATCGTAAAAAGAAGTGATAGTAATAAAGATTAAATAGGACCGTATTGCAAAAGGCGTCGTTTTAAGCATTTTTTGTTTGTTTTTGGTTTACCTATTTGATAAAAATGATAGTAATTTTCCATATATGTACAGGGTGGTAGCAGTTATCGTGAACAACATGGGGATCTCGTAAACGGTAAGAAATAGAAAGTTGGTTAAATAAGTCAAAATAATCTGATTTACGAGCAATTATTCTTTGAAAAAATCTTGATTTTTCTTGTTTTTGCACTTTTCATTAAAAAAAAGTTACATTTTTGCTTTTTGCTTTTTGCTTGTAACTTGTCTATTAAAGTTCACACTCAAAATACTTTTCGACGTTATCAGGACACTTTTATGCGTAGATTTTAAAGTTTTTGATTAATTTTACTTATCTTTGTTTGTTTTTTGATATTTTAACATCAACTTTCTTATTTTAAATACGGGTTGTAGTTGGCTGTGACATCATAAAAAGAAGAATTGTTTTCTCGTTTTATTTATGTGTAGGTTGTTAGATTTATCTTTGAATTAACTGCAAACTACAAATCGTTCTGTCAATTAGTCTGGTTTTGACAAGCATTAACGTGTGTGATTCTGTGTCTTCTGAATTATGGGTAAAAAAGAAATTCGAGAGGTTACCAAATTTTTCATTTGTAGGGAAAATCCGCTAAGGAAATCAAATCCAGATTGGATGCTGTTCTTGGCGATTCATCACCTTCGTTTTCCACGATGAGTTTTTGGGTTTTGGAATTCAAGCGTGGCCGCACACTTACGAGTGGAGCCACGTTCAGGATGTTCAAAAACTGCCACAACACCAGAAATTGTGGATAAAATAAATGACATGGTTTAGACAGATCGGCAAATAAAGGTTCGTGAAATTAATAAAACTGTGGGCATCTCTCATGAACGAGTAGTTCATATTTTATATGAAACATTGGGTTTAAAAAAACTTCTGCAAGATAGGTGCCGCATTTGCTAAATCCAGAACAAAAACGCATTCGAGCATTAACGTCGATGGATATGTTTAGGAGTAATCCAATGTATATTAAAAGACTAAATGTGACTATGGATGAGACATGGATTCACCACTACACAACGGAAACCAAAATACAATTTAAACAGTGGATTGGAAATGGTGAATCGGTTCCAAAGAAAGCTAAGACCATTCAATCGGCCGGAAAGGTGATAGCGTCAGTATTTTGGGATTCCAAAAGAATCTTGCGGGTGGATTATCTTAAAAAAGGAATAACCATTATTGGCCAATATTACGCAACACTCTTGGACAAGCTGAAAGTCGCAATTCAGATAAAACGTCCAAGGATGGTCAATAGAAAGTGTTTCACCAAGATAATGTACCTGTTCATTAAACCGCAATTGTGAAGCAAAGTTGGCGGAATTGAAGTTCGATATCCTACCGCATCCACCGTATTTACCTGATTTGGCTCCTTCAGATTTTCATCTGTTCCTGAAACTCAAAACATTTCTGGCTGGAAAAAGATTTCGGTCGAATGAAGAGGCGATCGAGGCTGCAAACGACTATTTTGGATACCTTGAAGAAACTTACTTCAGAAAAGGAATCGAGAAAGTGGAGAGACGCTGGACAAGGTGTGTTGAACTTCAAGGGGATTATGTTGAAACATAAAGTATAACTTAAATCAATCTTCATTTGTTTTCATTGTCATTCCGGAAATTTGTCAGTCTACCCTCGTAGATTAAAAAAGGATCAAGCGCTAGAAACCAAATTGGCCAGGACGTATCATACCTTCAAGCCGACCCTGAATACGTGTTTAACAATTTTAGATTTGATCTCGAAACACATTTTGTGTGTAATTTCCGTTTTACTATTACTTTACTGCCCTATGTACGAGTATATCTGAGTGGATACCCAATATTTTGTAGTTTTTCTTTCTGGGCATCTGGGTTAAAACTACCCTTCTCATCCTCGTAGGTTAGCCCCATAAATAAGTAATTCCAAGTCAACGTCTCTATACCTATTTCGTTTGCTATCATTTATCATACGACTGATTGCTTGATATCTACATACATAAATTAAAATCGTTAAAAACGATAACTCTCTTGAATAGGGATTTCCTCCGATCCACGTGATGTGTGGGAGCTGTTTTCTTTTGAACATTGCCTATTTACTATTATTATTGATATCAGTGTGCCTGCGGACATATCGATATTGGTATAAAGCAAACTGGAAGACACCAGATATAGGTATTTTAAATCCAACGACCACATTTGGAACGTGACAGACTCAATCCCGAAACTCATTTCGCTATGCAAGTTTCACGTATTGGAACAGTCAGTTCGATATGCGATTTATCAATCTTTTCAACACCAATCCTGAAAACTTCTAAGAAATATCCTACTTTATAATAGATTGGAGGTCTGCTGCGAGGGTTTGCTTTATATAAATCTTGAAACAGCAACTTTCACCAAACATAATCGATTTCCTAACGGAAATTTTACTGCTTTAGTTGATATGGTAGGAGTGTAATGCGTTTGTGGCGTTGTAATTTAATTTCTATTTAATTTACAAGAAGACAAACAACAAAGCGAGTATTCTAATTTTAAAACCACAATCAAATGTTGAAGCCAGTTGATTATTAGTTTAAACTTTTGTTTTCTTTACAAAAAAAAAGTAGCTTTGTGTTAGTTTTACTAAGAGAATATTCAAAATGGGAATTAAAACCACAAAGCTTGGTATATTGCATTTTATAAATTATGAACCGTATAGCATATTTTTATGACAAAAGGTTGCGTTTTATGTGCTGTAATGTTTATACATTATTAGTAATTCTATGATTGAACAACATTATAGAATTTAATTATAATGTTGTTTGTAATACGATATGTTCTGATATTTTTGCATAGAAATGCCAGATTCAATGCAACGTTGGATTTTAACCTTGTTGAGCCTGTAAGCTGATACATAAATGAGGTCCCCTTGCGTTACAAAAATAGTACGTAATATCGAACGGATTTTGAAAACATTGTAAAATGTATAAAAAATGCGTGCACATTTTTCCCTAATGTAACTGATCTGTTTTGTAAATAAACCATCTTAGGTAATACTTTTACTTACTTCTGTTTTTATAATTCCAGTTTAAATATACCGGGTGACTCAGTTTAACTGTCGCATTCTATAACTTTTTATTTTTAGAGAAAACCCTTATAAATCTTATTTTTTTGAAAATCGCAGGAAATGATTAATTAAATGATGCTAAAATACTTTTTCTGAGATGAACTATAACATACTGTCATTTTTTTTTTAAATTTACATATTATCGTTTTTTATAGATTTTAAGGGAGAATTTCATTCTAAATTTCAAAAGGTTTAAATAAACTGGTGTGACCACCAAATGACTTTCGCCATATATCGTACTTATGTCATTATGTGTGTTTGTGTATTAGCGGGTATAAAAAGTTTGTGCCGCTCTAGGCGTTCTACCTTATAAGATACTAAAATTTTTAAAAAAGTCTTGAAGCCGTTTTCGAAAACCATTTTCAAAATTTTAAATTAATTTCTTAATTTTAAATTTTATTTAAAAACTTATAAACATTTTTTATAGACCCCAACATCGACTTTAATCCTACATGAACAGAATTTTTTTAATTTTTCGGTTTTCATTCAGGAACCCGAACCGCAAAGAATAACGGTTCAGTTCCGGTTACCGGTTCGATAAATTTTAACTTTTCGGTTTACGACGGCAATATTGTTCAGTTCCGGTTTCGGTTTTATACAAAACATGCTGACAATGCATTTGTTAAAGTGAACCGTCTGAAATTTTTCCTTTTTTGGTAAAATGTAATTAAAAAGACGAAAATAAAAAATTTACAATGAGTTTTAAAAAAAATATTGGACCGAACCGTTGTGTGAATCGGTTGAAGGGGTTTGAACAGGTTCTCACCAGTCGGTTCGGTTCGATTTTGCGGTTTTATAATTTTTTATACCTATAAAGTTTCAGTTCCGGTTCACGGTTCATGAAAAAGCATCGGTTCGCTCCGGTTTTTGTTCCAGTTCCAGTTCCGGTTCAGTTCGGGTCCTTTTTTTCTGGTAATTTTGGATTGTCAATTCAACCTAAACACCCTGTATATTAGTTATTATTTACAAAATTATGTAATTGCGCGCTCTTTGTCGTATATTTTTAAAGGCTCTATCGATAACTACTATCAAACACATACAAACACACATACACGCGTACACACACACGGACGTCTTCGCAAAAATAGTCAAAACGGGCTCAGGGGACCTCAAAACGTGCATATTCGTCGAAATCTGGAATTCGAACATTTTCGCGATTATAATACCTTCTTCATACTACGTATGGCGAAAGTAAAAAAGAACATACAGTGAAAAATGTTTGAGAAAAATGATTTTCAGAATTAATTATTGTTTTTAAAAATCGTTGTATTTGACTTAACAAAACACTATCGCTAACGTCGGCAAATTGTATTTTTATACTACCATTTGACGAATTTTATGACGATTACAATTTTTTTAAATTTTAAGAATAATGTAGGTTGGTACCTACAAGTACCTACAGTGTAACATATAAGACTTAAAATTAAAGTTTATTTAGTATATGACACGAAGTGATTTTTATTATCACTAATTGTTGACAAATACATAACTTTTCTCATGTAAAAGTAGGTATATGAATTTTTAGTTTAACATCAAATTAAAAATAACACTTTAATTGGAAATCTAACCTGTTTGGTATTTCACTACCAACTTCAGTCATAGGAGCCTTTAATCCAACTGGACTTCTCCTGCAACAAAAAGCTTTAGTTAAAATCACATTTCTTAAAATTCGACAATGATTTAGCACCAAGAAAATTTCTTGCCAGGCGCGGAGTAAATGACTTCGAAGTTTGACATTTTCTTTCGTTCGAAAACAAACTGCTAAAACTTAGCTGAAAAATGGGAATTAAAAACCCACGACTAAATTAGATTATAAATTATACAGCGTGGAATTTGAGATCCCGTTCGCTGTGTCGCTTGGCAGCAGCGCGGCAGGTGTAGGATTATCCTTTAACTTCTGCGGTATTTTAGCCTGGAATGCGGTGATTGCAGAAATGATTCTGCAGATCGTTTTAGCCAACAAATTACGACATGCAAGTACTAAAACGCGACTACAAATTGAAATGCTTAAGCTTTTAATGTCTGGTAACCTAATCTCTGCAAATAAAAAGTATTACATTAAGAGATTGTTTTATATATACAATTACATGAAAAATGTATTAGACAAAAACACTGCATATAAATAAAAAGTATTCCAATAGGAACTTAAAAATCCTGCAAGTTTTTTAGTTTAAAGCCCGTGTGATACGGTATAGTTTTCTATATAGAAATCTGTACCAAATACTATAGGCTACAAAAAATCTTATATCGTGTCAATACAGGTTTTTCGTACAAAATTCTGTATAGTTTCTTGCACAGAAAATACTATACGACTTGTCCTATTTTCATATAAGTTTTGATACAGAAAGTGCGTGCTACAGATGCGCATTCAGTTCGTGAATAATAGCGGCTGATTTTGAACATCTGCAGCTAAAGAAAATAAAAGCAATAGAAATTCCTGTTAACAGTTAATTCTTGGTAATCCGAAGTAGGATGATGTTATTGTTTAAAATGGCTTACAAGGGATAAATACCTTGTTTTAGAGGGAGTGCATATAGGTAGAAGTACAGATTACAAAGAAATAATTGATAGGGGTGGTAGTGGCATATGGCTCGAATGAGAATGCGGCACAAGAGTATAACAGTAGTGGTATACTACGGTTCCTGCGACAGTTCGATGGCATAATCATCCGGAGCTTACTATGATCGATGTTTGAAGGTCGCGAAGAAGTCTTTTAAGGTCGTCGACAATGACCAGAGGGTGTTGCCGAAGAAGTCTTTCAGGGTCGTCGACAATGACCAGAGGGTGGTTGCTGAAGGAGTCTTTGAAATGTTTGAGGGTGTTTTTAGGGGTTGCCGAAGAAGTCTTTCAAGGTCGTCCTTCAGCAACCACCCTCTGGTCATTGTAGACGACCTTGAAAGACTTCTTCGGCAACCCCAAAAACCACACCCTCAAACATTTCAAAGACTCCTTCAGCAACCACCCTCTGGTCATTGTCGACGACCTTGAAAGACTTCTTCGCGACCTTCAAACATCGATCATAGTAAGCTCCGGATGAATATGCCATCGAACTGTCGCAGGAACCGTAGTATACCACTACTCTTATCCTCTTCTGCCGCATTCTCATTCGAGCCATATGCTACTACCACCCCTAACAATTCTTTCTTTGTAATCTGTACTTCTACCATCAATACTTAAAACCCAAAACTCAAAACCCGAAACTCGCATTCTGTTTGGGCCTTATCTGTGTTTATACTGTTTAGGCGCATGTGCATGGGTAGTAAATTGTATATAAAATATGTCTCCGTATCACACACAGTTTGAAACGTTTGGAATTCTATCTTGAAATCTGTACAAGAAAAACAATACAAGATATTCTGTTATGTTTTCTGTACAAAAAACTATACCGTGTCACACGGGCTTAAGAGAATACAGCTTTAGTGTATATTGCAAATATTTATCCTTTTAAATAGGTAGATACTTAGATTTAAAAAAAAAAACTAAAATTTTGAGGTCAAAAACTATAAAAAAAAGTAAAGTGCCTTAATAAATTCCAATTACATTTAAAAATAAGTTGCAACTGTATAATATTTTCTTATAAACACTGAAGCTCCGCCTCTTAAAATATAAAAGTTCAAGGCTCTCTTATTGGGACAATCTTGTACCTATGTATAAATATTTACCAATAATAAATTTCGGAGAAAACACCTACTTATACAGAGTTAGAAACTCTTAGTATCACTATTAATTATCATGAAAATTTTCAAGAATATATTTGCAATTCTATTGTATTTTAAAACATTTTTGTTTCGCAATTTTACTTTACAAATTAATACCGTTTATTATATTGCGTATTTTCTTGTTATTATAATTATTATACCCGTTTATCACAATATACAGGAGTACACTTTAAAGCTAAAATATTTTGTTAAAAATAGAATGTAGCAAAAAGTATTTTTAATTTCAAGTAATTATTTTAATATTACCTAACTTTGAACATTTGCTTCATAATATACTCGTATTAATAATATCGTTAAATTTCCTGTTTGATGTACAGCAAACTTCGCACTATTTCATAATAATTCACCCAACAATTGCCGCCATAAATTACCCTTCTCATTTTGCGTGTGAATCATTGCTGTCCCAACTTCCATTAAAGCCGTTTTGCCATGAATAATAACGTCACCTCATTGCTATAATTCTTAGATTGCATAAAATTATTTTTTTGTATATTTTAAATAAATTTACTTCTTAAAGTACCTACGGGTTTAGGTGGTTGTACTACTACGGTATTCGTTGTAAGAAAGACGCGGTTTAAAGCAGGGACTAAAAACGAAAAAAATTTCGTTCGTTTCTGTTCGGAACGCAACCGAAATATATCGTTTTCGTTATTTTCGTTCTAACCGAAAAAATTCCTTTTTCGTTTTCGTGAACCGAAATAATAACGGTTAAAACCGGTTTTACAATATTTTTTTTTCAAGTCACTACAACCCTCTATTAATACGATAATATTTGCTCGTCTCCACTAAAATATAAACGATGACGATGGCTTATGACGCTCACGGACAGCATATTTTAGACTGGCGAACCGCCGCCATATTAAATTTACCAAATCGTTAAACACATTAACGTTTAACCATTTTATTTAGTATAACACACGTAAGGTGCAGAAATACAACTTGATTAGTTTAAATTGTACACACGATTTTTCTCTAAAAATATAAAAATATAGCAGTGCTGTTTTAAATTTGTTTTAGTAGATACTAAAAATCTATAAATTTAAATTAAATTAGATCTTGCTGTAATTATTTTAAAAGAAAAGAATTAATTCAAGTGGATAATTCACTAAATGTTTCCATGAATGTTATAAGTTAAAAAAAGATATTAGAAAAAACTTATATTAACTCTAAACGCAAATAAAGCATACACATTAAATAATATATGGAAAATTAACTTGAAATATACTCAAACTTAAAAGTTTGTACATACCATACAATATACATTTTCACAATCCATTCAATCTTACTAGCAACACATCTTCCAATAAATCTTCTCTTACGTCCTTTTCGAAGTAAGAATAAATTTTACTTTTATTAACTTTAAACACAAATAAAACATACACATTAATAATATAATTATATCCAATCAAGTGTACAGAGAATATCTGTACCGTTTCTTGTGTTACACGAAACTGCAAGTATAAATAATAAATTTCAAGTGAGCTTTTTTACTGCCTCGTGGAGTCTCCCCAGCATAGAAGGTGAATTCGGGTTTGTGTTTAACAAATGAAATTTAAATAGTGATAAAACCAGTTAACCCTCTATGGTACTGCGTATATTTGAATCGCTTTATGATTTCAAAGCTGATGTTGCACAAAGTTTATGTTGGGATGGTAAAACAAGGAAAAGAGGTCGTCCTTCGAGTAACCAGTCATCATCTGAAAACAAAAGGACCAAGTTTTCTATTCCACCAAATACAGACACTCGACGTGATCGAATTGACCACTGGCCCAAGTATGAACAAAACACTGGAAGGTGTAAGAATGGAAAATGCCAAAAAATTACCAAAGTGAAGTGTACTAAATGTCAGTGTTACCTGTGTTTTGTGCCAGACCGAAGTTATTTTTGGGAATGTCACACATAATTGTTTTTTAAACTTCTTATACAATCTATAATGTTGTAGATGTAACAAAATCTTGTCAATAAAGCAATCGTTATATTTCTTATATACCTTATTAAAATTATTTAATTGCACACTGTATATTCAAATATACCAACTTTTTTTTTCAAAAATACTAATTTTCAAAATTTTTTGAACCTAGATATATCTTTCAAAGCACATCAGTACCGCATATTAACTACAAATTTTAAAAAATAATTGATCTTTTATGGTTTGTGCAATAGAGGGTTACAACCGGTTTTGGAAAATATTTATTTCGTTTTCGTTCTTGAACGAAAAGTAATAATTTCGTTTTCGTTCTTAAAAAAAAAACGGTTAATTTCGTTTAACGTTTTCGTTTTCGTTCCGTTCTCAGTCCCTAGTTTAAAGTAACTACTTTATTTTAAATATTTAAATGACAGTTAAAAATATGATGCACTAAAAGTGACACTGATCGATGAAAATTTATCTACTGCAAAAATTGTTAATGGGTATGAGTTTAAAGTTTGAGTATTTTGTGTTGTTAAATTTACAAAACAGTTCAAAATCAAAGTATTTGTAGGTGGCTCTTGTAACTGCAAAAGTTAGCTAACAGATTTAGGCCTCTAGAGCAATTTTTATTAGATAAACTCGTCTTTGTAATTTGTTTTGTAAGAGCGGTTTTTGTTTTTGCGCTTTAAGTGAAAACTAAAAATCTTGCGATTTTTAAAGTTAATTACATGTACAAATTAATTATAATGTTGTGACAATTATTCATGGCTATTTAAAAGTTACATTTAATTTGTAATTCCCATTTTTTGTGATGATCTTAATTTCTGAGATATCAAGCAAACTTGTAACTTATATGGACAAACAAATCAAAAAAAAATCATGCAAATGTAGGCCTACCATACGTCCCGGTTTAGAGGTTATGTCCCGGTTTCCCGGTGGGTTTCGCTTTTGTACCGGTTTCTGAAGAAAAATATTCCGCACCGATTTTTTTGTGAAATCTGTCCGCGCGGGTAACAAAACGCGCGAGGAGCTAAGAAAAACGTGTTGTCAAAAGTCTTTGCGAGGGTGTTATAGGGTTGCCAATTGCACGCTTTTGGGGCGGACATACGCCTTTTCGTGGGAAAATATTAATGTGTATGCTGTACGCATGCTATTGAAGATTTTCATAGTTATCTACGCTTTTTGTTTATAAACTTTTGAGCTATTTCAACAATCAACAATAAAATAAATTTAAAAGATGATAGGTACATAAAATATAATGATTGAATGAATTCTATAAGTATAACAAAATTTAAAGTTCTTTATAGAGCCAAAGTGCATGTTTTAAATTAAATAACAAATGGATTAATGTGACTAGTAAGTTATAATTATTCACTTAATTTATTTTTTTTTGCTAAAAAATAAATAACATTAACTAAAGATTTATTTCTTTACAAGTAGATACAAGAAATACAACAAATAATTACAAATAATAAGTTCTATAAATATAACAGTTAAGTTTTATTATGTGCAACTAATAAACCAACTAACCATGCTATGCATTCTGGGATCTGTTTACGTATCTATTGATATAGACATATTATGGCCCGATTGCATAAAAGCTAGGTCCAGAATTAACCCTGGGTTAACGCCTAAAGCTAGGGTTTATCCCGGGTTTTGCTTTTATGCAATCAGACCTTATGTGTGTTATGTGTTATATTGATGAGCCTCTTTCAAAACATTTTCACTTTACATTCTGTCTATGCGTAAATTTTGATTTGTTGGTCAAATTATGAGTCAAATTTAATTTTTAAGTGTGTTACATTTTTTTTTAAGGAATAAGTTAATATCGAAATACCGCTATTTTTTTACATCAATATCAATTTTCAATACCGGACAAAACTCGTCCGGGATCCCGCTATTCGGGATCCCAAAATCCCGGTATTGTAAGCACTATGTATTACAGAACTATCATGAATTTAGTCAAGTTTTGTAAGCTAATTATAAAATCACGGAAATACACAAAAGTTTTATAATCAAACGATTCCAGCACAGCCCAACAGAACCTAGTAAACTGTTATTCAATGCAAATTTTTTATATACTACGATTTAGAAGTTGTGAAACTTTTTCATGTATATTCGCTTCCTTGCCTTTACAGCTTATTACTGATTCCAACAAGATTTCTGTACCTACATTATTGAAATATTCGTTGTACGCTTCCTTGATTTTCTTCATCCGTGCAGACGGTGGTATCTCCGTAGTTCATATTACTACACGAGTACAATATCCGTTCAGTGCGAGACTACGATATTGATCGTATTATTGAATCACATCACGTACGTAATTTTAAAAATATAATTTTTTGAGGGTTTTTCAAACAAATCAACCTACTTCTGCTTGGTGTAGGATAAAATAACCTGTCAAAAATTAGAAAGGAGTTTTTATCAAACGCTGCACAAAGTGTTGTTTACTGCTTTTAGCTTACACCTTTCGCTTGACAATCACACAATAACGTTGACATGCACTAAGCTTGGTAATAACTCGGTAGCTATTTTTTAGACTGGCTAATATCATTGTTTCGTTAATAATTACGTAGCTGGAGTACCATGGAACATGAAAAAAATATGTTACTTGGTAAAATACCGAAGAGGTTATGTTTAATATCAATTAATGTACGAGGGTGGTTCAAATATACTTCAAAATTTTTACTAATCAAACTTGTATACAAGAACCCTTAGACCCTTACGATACTACACAACTTGAAAATACCAGTAACATACAATCTTTTTGGTTGTTAATCAAACCAATTTTCGCATAAAATCTATGATTTTCTTGTGCGATGTACCCTCCTAAGGCCTCTTTTATTTAAGTGATCCAAACAGATGAAAATCGCACGGCGATAAGTCTGAGCTGTAGCACGAGGGTGTTCTAAAGTGTCTCATTTCATCTTTTTGAGTTTTTCATTGTTGCACATTGCTGTATGCGGTCTAGTGTTATTGTATTGTAGTATAACACTTCTGATTGGAGCGATAACCAGGTGTATATTTTTATTTTACAGCTTTAAGTGGTATCAGCATTTATTGTTCTTTATTTATTTACAAAAAGAACGAAAATAAAACCGATAGAATTCCAAAAAAACGTATTCTTAATTTTTTATGCACACAATTTTGTCTGCTTTTTTCGGAGTTGGAAAATCTTTATGGTGCCACTCGTTACTAGACTGTAGTGTAACAGTCAGTACACCTATGCTTCATCAAATATTAAAAAATATTACCTTAGTTTTTTAAAACGATTAAGAAACCAGGACATATTTTGTTTTTTTTTTAAATGATCGTGAACATCTTTCTCAAAACTTTCTTTACTTTACCTCACATCATCCGTAATTTTTGATTGTCCGATTTTTCATAATAAAATTTTGAATTGATTAGACTTTTTTAGATTTTTTGGACCACTCATATGCTAGAGTTCTTAACAGAGTTTGCTCACAAAATAAACACAAGGCCTTGTCCAAGTTCCACCAACTTTAAAATGTATCGAAACAAATGAAAATTTTCCATGCAACACATACGAGTTCTTCTCAGGGGGTCGAGAAACAAGTACAGGCTTTTTCATGTTCATCAGATAATATTATCACAGTAACGAGAATCTTCTTGTTATTCTTCCACTTTTTTATAATTTCCCTGACTGGATAAACTTTAATGTATAACCCAGTTATTTGAACTATCCGCTTCCGATCACTCCCAACTTTCTGCCCACTCTTTGGGGGTCTTCCTGGCCTTCTTTATCCCAGCCGAATGTCATCTCTTGCAATCTTTAGTATTAAGTTGTCCCACATTTTCAACATGTTTATTCCAAGCTTTTCGACGTTACCTTAAGAATTTCACTAAGTCTTAAATTTGCTTATCTCACGAATCTGTTGACTCGGTAATCTATTTATCGAAGATTTTTCTTCTATAAATCTGACAGTGAGCGTTATCATCTCGCTTGTTTTTAGATTTTGTTTAGTTCTATTGGCCTGTGGGCGCATTTCGTTGGCGCGGGTTGGGATTCGTCTTACAGCACGTTTGTATATTTCAATTTTACTTTCAAGAGATATATTTATTCCTCCGCACCACACATACCTAAGCCTACCAAAAACTATTGCTCCTTTTAAAGCTTTTGTCGCAGAGTGGTTAAAGGTGAACAAACTAAAAATAAATGTCGACAAAACAAACTACTTGGTGATAAACAACAATAAGAATGTGTGTAATCAGCAACTAGAATTGGATGGTGTAGTATTAAATAGAGTTAATGAAATTAAATACTTGGGTGTAATAATAGACGATAAGCTTGATTTTAAAAGTAATACTAATTATACAGGGTGTAGACTCGGATCACGCAACATAGCGATTTCATTGGTAAAATTTTAAAAGTCGAATTCTTGCTCCGCTAATTATTTTAGAAAAAAAGTGCAAATACGTTTTTTGTAGAGAAAAAAATTCTGTATCCATAAATGTAATCAATATTACTTTTTCGTTTTCCAATAACTGAAAATTAAGCAAATTAAAAAACGCGTTTTCGCTAAAATCTGTAGTGCCTTGGAATTATGCTGTGACAACTGCCCAGCCTAATGTCACTTATACTGTCACTTTGACGCGAAATTCATTCTTAATTATACTTTATATTTTATCAAACATTTATTTTACACAATTAGTTATGTTTTCATTGCAAGATATAATAAAAATGATAATTAAGAATAAACTTCAAACGTCAAAGTGACACTAAGTGTTAGTAAGATAGGCAGTTGTCGTAGCATAATTCCAAGGCACTACAGATTTTCGCGAAAACGCGTTTTTTAATTTGCTTATTTTTCTGTTTTTGGAAAACGAAAAAGTAATATTGATTACATTTATGGATACAGAATTTTTTTCTTTACAAAAAACGTATTTGCACTTTTTTTCTAAAATAATTAGCGGAGCAAGAATTCGACTTTTAAAATTTTACCATTGAAATTGCTATGTTGCGTGATCCGAGTCTACACCCTGTATAGTTAAAAAGGTTTCTAAAAAAATAGGTTTTCTTGGTAGATTAAGCAGTAAACTTCCAGTCCTTACTAACATTTTAGTATACAAAAGTATCATAGCACCCCATTTCGAATACTGCTCTAGTATTTTATTTCTGGCAAACACTAATGATTTAGACCGGCTTCAAAAATTGCAAAAGGGCTATGAGAATTATTTTACACTGTTCCAGATACACCAAAATTACTCTAATGCTAGATACTTTACAGTGGCTTAGTATTAAACAACGGATAATTTTTAATACGATTATTTTCATTTTTAAGATTATAAATAATCTGCTTCCAAATTCTTTGTTAAAATATATAACCCAAAACTCTGATGTTCATAACTATCCGACTAGAAACTGTAAAGACTTTAAATTGCCATTCAGGACACGAAATTACACTCAAAATTCTCTTTTTTATAAAGAACTGAAATTTTACAATGATTTATCAAGTGAACTTAAAAGTGAAACTAATATTGTAAGGTTTAGACGTAAGCTCAGTAGTCATATTAAGGAAAAGTTTTAAATTTTATTTATTTATATATGTACATTTGTACATGTAATAAAATGTAAACATAATTAGCAAATCGCTAAATAAATTACATTATTATTATTATTATATTTTGTTGTGCTTATCTGTCTACGTATTTGTAACTTCAAATGCCTATTTCTATAGTAGATATAACTTTAACTACATAAGCGATTTCTCTAGTTCTAAAGTTAGTCGTAGTGGATCTTTCGCGATCGTCAAACATTTATCCTTGTCTTTAGTATATCATATCATAGAGTTTTGCTGTTGTTACTATTTTTGAATGTCTCTAAAGGCCAGCTTTGCAGAACAATTAACACGTCATCCTCATAATAGATTATAATTATTTTTCTTCGCTCATTTGTGTACCCATTTACCTATTTCTTAACCCTATCTAAAATCTAGCAATGAAATTTTAGTTTATCTTTAAGCAACTATTTGTAACTATTGCCGTTTTTAAACATCTGTAATAAAAGATCAATAAACTGTATTTATTGTAAATTCAATTTAAATATTTCTTTTTGCTGTGTATTTAATGTAGTTGTAGTTTCCTTATACTTTTATTGTTTGACCTGTAATATTATCGATGTTTAAAATATTTCAAACAACAAAGGAAGTATTTTATTAAATTAAAACTCGTGATAAACTAAATCATGAAAAAGTTTAAAATAAAATGATTAGAGATTAAAGTTTCATCTTGGCTTGGGGTTAATTTGAGAAACCGTGCTGAAGCTGTAAATACATCGAAAGGGTAATTAATGTTTTTTTATAATTAATCTCACGGCTATTAAACTAATAATACTTATTTAAATTTAAGTTCGTTAATAGTAAGCGCACCAAGCAACGTTAGCTAATAAAATATGGCTTTTGTGCTAATAGCTTTTAAATGACGGTAACAATAACAATGCGCTTTAGTTTTTTAATTATTCATAA
This sequence comes from Elmis aenea, assembly GCA_947652605.1. Lineage (NCBI taxonomy): Eukaryota > Metazoa > Arthropoda > Insecta > Coleoptera > Elmidae > Elmis > Elmis aenea. The sequence continues at coordinate 21,316,775 of OX393576.1, forward strand.
GACACTTTAGTTGGCCTGAAATTCGTTTAAGTGATACCATTGCACACGAAAACTGTTACCTGCAATAAATATTTATCGAAAAATAATCGTTGAATTTCATTGAATGCTTTTTTTAAAAATGAAAACGGGCTTTGATAAAGTAAAAACCAAATATTCAACATAACTGAGCAAAAGGAATGATTAAAACAACAGTTACAGTAGTTTTTAGTTAATATTTTTATAAACTGCAATCACCAACGTATATTTGCATCTTTTAAATAAAATACGAATGCAGTTTATCTATATAAAATAATAAAATGCTAAAAGCGCGTATACAAAATACCCAATTAGAACCAAACATTTAAACAGAAAGGTACTTTGTCAGCTTAAATTCACTTTAAATCCCTTCAGATAGCGCCATGTTAAAAGTTAACCCGCTTAGTAACTAATTGATGCGTAAATAATTTTTTTTACAGTTTGTATGAGTCTTTTTGTGTAGCTGCACTTGCAGTTCTAAAAGTATTTTAAATAAAAATATCTCATAGAAAACTTTTAGCTATGTAATCTGAATACATAATTTTAATAAAATAGCATAGCTAAAATTCAACTGAATTAACATGCGCATGAAATACTGTTTAATAAGTTTTTTTTAGCATTCACGTTGGATAGTTTTGTTTTTGAATTCTCAAACATCCCAAACTCGGTTTTAATTAGCTGTCGAAGTTTTTAATTTAAAACAAATTTTTTAGATAATTCCAAAGTCTACTAGTTTAATTCTGTTAAATATTGTTTTTGTTCCGTACATTATCAAGAAAACACAACAATAACTCGAGAAATAATAATTTCAGACATAATGGGTAGTTCACACGGTGACATTTGAAGTCGCGACATCAAAAGTTGCGACAAAGTCGCGACATCAAATGTCACCGTGTGAACTACTTAGTATGGTAGGCTTACGTCAAATGCCGAACTGTCAATATTTAGGTCGCCACATCGCGGCACTAGCGTCGTGACATCGTTGCATATCGACATCAAACTGTTCACACGGTGACATTCGATTTCGCGACATCAAATGTCACCGTGTGAACTACCCTTAACTCACTTTTAATAGTTCTTAAAGATAATTACATAATTAATATGAATATGTAAAAGTATACCGGGTGTAAATGAAGTGTGGTACACCCCCATTTTTTTCTTTAGTTTTGATTTTAGATAAATGAAATTAAAGACATATAGTATGTGTAAAGAACCGGACTTTTTGAGTCGTTGCACTCATTTGTTTCACTTCCGGTTTCGCCGGAAATGACCCCAACTTTGTTATTTTAAATGGAACACCCTGTATATTTTTACTATTTTGGAAAGAGGAAGCGATTTTGGATACAAATGCACTATTTTGGTTAATTTTTATAACCTCAAATTATTTTTTAAACAACATTTAGTTTTTTATTAAGGGTGCCGTGACCTGCACAAATTGATTTTTATTATGTCAACAATTGTCCAAAAATCGTTTTTGTAAATTTTAAATGACATTTAGGTTACTTTAATCGGCTTTGAAGGTTGCGGAATCGGTTTTTTGACAAAGTCAATTTTTTTAAATGGAACAATGCTGGTACTGGCGGTTATTTAAATGGAGCATCTTCTAACGAATCCATCGATACCAATAACTTGTATTTTTATTAAGAGTCTACTTCAACAATTTCAAATTATTGTGAAAATTTATTAAGAGATCCTTTTAATCGCAGTAATCTAATTATGTAAAAATGATTACCAAAATTTTTAGGCTTTTTAATTAAATGACTATAGTAGTTAAACATAAAACAACGATCATTTGTTTTGTTGTAGTTATGCACAGTGTACAGTGTCATTTCCGGCGAAACCGGAAGTGGAACAAATGTGTGCAACGGCTCAAAAAGCCAGGTTTTTTGTACATATCATAGGGTAAAACCCCCAAACGTTGGCACTTCACCAATGATTGGCATTTCCTTTATATTTTCCTCTATATATAAAAAAGTAAGTTAATTCAGCTGTTGGGAATATTTTTTATGAAATCTGACAACATCGAAGTGCATCCTCGAACCATTACGCATGCCGTTGTTTCAAAGATGGCTGAATTATGCGGTTAAATGTGTGACGTCTTCTTCATAAAAGTAAGTTTTTATCAATTTTCATAGTAGTAGGCTATAGAAACAAGTTGGGTTACTGGCTAGTTTTATAGTAGTATTATTTGCAAGTTTTTAGTAATAGTATTTTATGATTTTCTGTTGATAATTCTTGTACAAAACATAAGATTGGTTAACTTTTTAATAAAAAAACAGCGGTGCCAACATTTGGTATAGCAATATAGGCTCCCGCTAAATATTGGCACCCGGTGCCAACATTTGGGTAAGATAATTTTTGAATTTCGCCAAACATTGGCACATCTATCAAAGTTAGGAATAGGCTCCAGGGTGATGTGTTTTTTTTTCCAAATGCCCAAGATTAAGAAAGATAAAAAATATGTGAAGAAATATTCTGAACAGATTCTTCAAAGTGCTCTGAATGAAGTCAAGTCTGGCATACCTAAGAAAACAGTTTCAAAAAAATACGGAATACCAAGGTCAACTCTCCAGTTTAGGTTGGGGCCAAAGTTCACAAAACCCGAATTCGGAAGGCATACTTATCTCACGAAAGAAGAGAAAAATACACTTGTTGAGTATATCCTGGAAAGTCATAAGAAAGGCTTTCCACGAAGAAAAATCGACATTCAGTGTTCAGTCAAGGCTTTCTTAGATGCAAACCAAAGGCCAAACCCATTTAACAACAACATACTAGGAAATCATTGGTATAACATAACTAAAAACGGATATAGCAGAATATCTCTTGCACCCTAAAACACCCGAAAGAAAAGGAACATACCAGTCTAGAAGATCTTCCTATGTCGTCACCTCTAAACAATATAAAAAAGAAATGGAAGTAAAAGAAAAGGCCAAAGAAAGAAGAAAAGAAGAGAACAGACAAAAGAAATTGATCAAAGAAGACGCTAAGAAAAACATAATTTCAGCGAAAAAAAACTCAACTACAACGAAGAAAAACTCAACTCTAGTCATGAAAAACCAGAAGAACAGAAACACTTTTGCAGATAAAAATGTTAAAATTGGAACTGATGCTAAAGAGAGTCCTGAAAGTCAATCTCTGAAGATTGCACTTAACCCTTTCAATACGGTATTTGAAGAATAAGGTTTTCAAATATTTTCGGTAATATTTTGGCTTAATAAAGTATAAAAAGAAGCTTTATTGGAAAAACATTTTTTTTTCAAACAGATTCTCTTGGAGAAGGTGGTACATATACGTACCACTAGGGTTATATGTGGTTATAGTGTGGTATATATAAGTACCACCAGTGTCTAACAAAACCAAATTCTCTTGTTGTGTTGTGTAAAATACTTCAGGGGGCGCACTTGCAGCGTAAACTGTACAATTTGACACTAGGTAGACCTATAAAACTGACTGGTACATATCAGAACCATTCACAATGATAAATTACAGTTCTAGTATTTTACAAACTTTCGGTGGTACATATATATACCAGCAGTATGGAAAGGGTTAAAAGTTCTAATAAAATTGTCAACAAGATAAATCGCGAAGTAAATCCAGGAGATTCATGTAGACGCGAATCTGAATCTGAGAAGAAAGAAAAAGAGCGTCACATAAGAAATCTATTTGAGGATAGTGATTCAGATGAGGACTCAGATATTCCCTTGACAAGTAGCGTGCATTATTCACCACCAAAAAACAATATTGTCATACGTAGAGGCCTTTGTTTCATTTGTAACCAGAATATCTACTTGACAAATGTGGGGATCGGATGTCAAAAATGTCGTAGAACCTATCATGTTCAATGCCTAAAGTAACGCCAAAACTTCAAGGAAAACTTTATATGTCAAACATGCGCATCACGTGGCTCATTATTGGGCCTTTAACACTGCAGTATTATATATTTTTGTTCCTCGGTTAATAAGTATTATTTTATGAAGAATTTTTTTAATTTTTATATATTTTTATAATCTAGATTTTTCAACAATAAACATTATTCTGAAAGTTATATTTTATTCTATTATACTATGTATCTAAGGTAACCATAAAAACTATATTTTAACTAAAACTACCCTCCCAACCAACCATACCACCCTACATCCCAATGGTTCTAACGAACAGTAAGGGGTGCCAATTACTGGAATAATTCAAGTGCCAATCATTGGTATTAATGTGCCAATGACTAGAAAATCGGACCAATTTTATAAATTTCAGGAAAAAGGAACATAATTGATCTTAAAAAGAAAAAAATGCAACTGTAAAAGTAAGAACTAACTTTGCGGAATGTAATAAAAATTCATTTTTGGGCTTTTACATGATAAATTGTTAAATAAACGGTTTTATTTGTCTCTATAGCCTTAAAGTGCCAATGGTTGGGGGTTTTACCCTATGTCTACATTTTCATTTATCTAAAATCAAAACTAAAGAAAAAAAGGGGGGTGTACCACACTTCATTTACACCCGTATAGAAAGTTCCACTTAAAAAAACTGGCTTATACGTGTTTGAAGTTTGACTAAATAGACCGGGCATAAGGAACACCCTGTGAATTATATTAAAATTTTAACTAGTCAACTATTACTATGACACCATTCTCAACGATTCTAGGTATATTGCTCAAAAACGAATTTCTCGAAGCGAATTCCCCGAATGTAAATTGCTCGAAGTATAAGATTCTCGAAAAACCAGTTGTTTGAAAACAGGGCTCAAAACAAAAAAAAAAATTGGTTAACGGTAAATCGAGAACTTACTTTTTAAAAACGGTTTTTTTCGTAAAAAAGACCGGTTTACTGTAAAAAAACCGATTTAACTTTTAAACCGGTTTAAACCGGTTTTAACCGGTCTTAAAACCCGGTTAAAAAAGCGGTTAAAAAAACGGTTTTGACATTATTTAGACTAGGAATGCAAAGTATGAAAAGTTATCTATTCATAATTTTATGTACAATCAAGCGTTCAGTAATGACTTCTGGTAAACTAGTCGCATTTAATACAGATTTTGTATTTTTTTAAAGTAATTTTTATTTACAAAAACGGCTTTTAATTATTCTGCTTAAAGTTTACCGTTTTTTTGCCATTTAAAATAACAGTTTCGGTTTTTGTTAAAAATCACTTTTACGGACAAAAAATATCGGTTAACCAGTTTTTTTAACCAGTTTAAAAAACAGGTTTCTTGCCCTGCTCGAAATACAATTTGTTCGAAAAAAACATCTAAGTTGTGAAATAAACTATTTATTTAATATAAATTTTCATATTTTTATAATTCAAGCTATAAAGTGTGTCCCAGTTATCGCGAACAGCATAGGTATCTCGTAAACAGTAAGAGATACAGAGTTGGTTAAATAATCTATGATTTAAGAGCTACTATTTTATTTTTAAAACAAACTTTTTTAAAAAATTAATAGTTATTGCGCTATTCATTAAAAACATAAAAATGTGCGTGTAGAAAATTATTTTTTAAAATAAATAATTTTTGAGTCTCACGCATTAATTCATTTCACAACAAAGGTGGTTAACATGTACATAATAACATTAGACCTTATTACTTTTCGAGGTAGTTAAGAGTAATTTGAGAAATAAAAACAGTGGGACATAAACAAAGGGTTAGGAAGCAGTTAGAAGTCTCATAATCTGTGTGATAATATGTTAAAGAACCGGGTAAACATAATCTCAAATAGGTAACCAAATTCGGTCAATTGATATTCGATCAAGTGCTTTTCGAGGAACGTGCATTTCGAGCAAAGTTACAGAAATAGATTTTCGAGCACAATTGCAAATCAATATTTCAAGCAACAGATTTCGAGGAATTTGTTGTGACATCGCAAAGTTATGTAATTTTTTTTTTATAAAAACATAAATAATTAAAAAACGACTGATTTTAGATACAAAAGACTTTTACATTTTTGAAAGAAAATACAATTTAAAATTATAAAATGTACTGGGTGTTTTATTTAAAAAAAACAAAGTTACGTATCGGTGCGCAAAAACAAAACACTGTGTACCTTTAGTTAGTTGACAATAATTTAAGGTTATGTGGTAAATGACCACAAACAACTTTTATTCAAAGCTTTTTTTTTTGAAAAGTTGTCACAAGACGAGATATTGATCCGATACGATACAAAAAGTATCGTATCGGATCAATATCTCGTACAAAAAGTACACACTGTATAATAATAAGAAGGTATGAATTTCGCTTTTTACAGACTAGTTTTTTTCTTTCTTAATAAGTTTAGCCTGACCAGCGTATTTTATACTTCATTTACAGTATACAATTTAATAGCATGGCCACCCTAAACTACATTCTGTTAGTGTGACATTTTCATAATGACGTACTCGGAAGGGCCTGTAATATAGCGTAAAGGGTTAGTCACTACTGTTTTATTAAAATGTACGTGCGATTTTATATTGTCGGGTTTTCCACACACACAAGTTCGTCATCCTTTCGTAGATTGAGGTTATGCGTCTCTTTACTTTCTCGCAATGACCGTTTTACCAAAATTGATGTTCCTTTGCTAAAAGCTGAATATTTAACTACAGCTGCCTTCATGCTGTAAATATCCTAATATCGTCCAGTCCCAAACCGCAAAACGTTCCTTAGCAGATGCGATTGACGATTAAAGGACAAAGGATACACAACTTGTCTACCAAATGACTATGAAAGTGTCACGTTCTGAGCATGAACATGAATATTTAAAGCATATCTTTATATAGCGTTTGAGGTAAGGCTGGTAGCTCTTCCGCTACTTATTTAAAGTCCATTATCCTTTCCAGTTCCTTTTAATCATACTAAAACATTCTAAAACTTTTTTGAGTTCATTTTGCATGTTGCGTCATTACAATCTGTCGACTGAAGAATATAGGCAGCACAATGAGGTTTTATTATAGCGAATGAAAAAGTATTACACTTGTATATCTAGTTCTTTAAATAACCTGGCATCGCAATTAATAGACAGTATTTTAATCTCTTATATTGACTAGAAATGTACCGATAGGCAATTTTGTCGATTACCGATTGATCGGCTTTCGGTTATCGGCCGATTACCGAATTATCGCCTGTTTATTGGCTTTCACATACTTATGTGTGTGAAGGACGGCCAACAACCCGAATTCAATTCGATTCTTAGTTATAAAATTGGTAGTCTACTGTTTTAGCGTCCCTTACTATTAGACCAAGTTTTAGTTGTTGCCAACATTCACATTTTTATTGTATTAATTGCCGCTCTGCTTAAATGTATATTACTATGACCGACTTTTGAATTAAGTAAGTATTTTCCTGATATACGTAAAATTCATAAAACAGTTACACAAAACAATAAATTGAACCATAAAATGCAAGAAATAGATTATGTATTTAAAATAGAAAAACTCGTGTTGCTACATTATGATTTAAGAGAATTATTGTACTCAAAAGAAGTCTTTTCATTTATCATACCTTTTGTTTAAATTGTTTAAATTATTTGAGGATAATTATTCTAATTATAGTACTTTAAAAAATATGTATTTTTGAAAATATTTACTTAATTCATAGCAGGGTTGAGAAGATTTAAATCAATTGATTTAAATCAAGATTTAAATCATGATTTAAATCAAGTGATTTTTTTAAAAAAATCATTGATTTAAATCAAGTGATTTTAAAAAAAAATTTATCAATTTAAATCACAGATTATATGAGTAGATACGATATAATAATTATAATAAAACAAAATTGTATTACTATTAGTAATTAAATACACGAAATGGTGAATAAACCATATCAATTTGCTCTTGTAAAGTAATATTCATTGTGGAAATGCAATAATTCAAAAAAAATTAAAAAGTTTTTGACGTTAGCGAAGTGAACAGTCAGTTTTTTCAATTTCCACGGCACTTTATTGCTTCAATAACGATTTGAAGAAAAATGTCGAATATCTCGAAAAGTATGAGTTTTGGGTATAGGACATACTTAACTAAATATGAAGCTCTTTTAAAGACGAATTCGATGACATAAAAAATACAGGGGTTCGCATTTGAAAAAATCGAGTTACGAGCTTTTGAAAATCATGAAAGTTGCCACCTATTTATAAACACTCCTGTATGTGTGATTCAAATTTTTTCATATCGAGCGAACAGCGAAATTTCTTCTGCATGTCCATACCAAATTAAAACTCTGTACTTCAAAATAACTTCAAAAGAATTTTTTAAATAAAGACTTAAAACCTTGAATAATTTAGAAAATTAATTTTTTTTTTTTACAACGCCTTATAAAAACCTTTAGTATTTTATATTGATGCAAAGCTAAAATTAAGGCGGTCAAAAATATTAAATAAAAAATTGGGTGTTGTATTTGAAATATAAAAGTTACTATTAGTTCCAGAAAGGTGACTCACCCTGTATATTTGAAAATATTTTTATTGTGTTGTTTAGAAAAAACTGTATAAAATAGTATTTGATTCAACTTCATATCTCAAGCCGTTAAGCCACAATCGACCGATCCCGCACTAATGACTCACCCTGTATATAATTAATTAAAGATCACCATTTAGCACTGATTTTTAAAAATTCTTAATCATTATATTTAATTTTTCATTTTGACAAAAATTCACCAATGAATTAAATATATTGGTTATTAAATATATTAGCACAAAACAGAAATAGCATGTGAATATGTCACTATATTCGATAATGTACCATACATTTGATTTAAACCAAAAAAATCTGATTTAAATCAAAAAAATCTGATTTAAATCAAATAAATCGATTTTTTTGATTTTTTTAAAAAAATCATGATTTTTATCTACCCTGATTCATAGTGATTTCCAAATCAATAAACTTCGCAATTTGCAAGCAGACACTAAAAATTAGGATAACATTGAAACAGTTAAACATTTTACTTCCACTATTTCAATCTAATCTATTTGCAAAATAAAAATAATGAAAACCGATTTATCGACCAAAAAACGATTAGCGATTAATCAAGCCGACACGTTCAATTACCGATTATATACCAATTAATAGGTGCATCCTTAATAATAAGCAACAAAATTAAGCGATTTCGTCATTTTCGCCCAATTTCAATTAGGTTACAATGAAAATACACCATGCAGCCGTGTTTAAGTTCGTTCTATGCCGAAGTTTGTCACATTAGCAACCAATCAACAACAAATAAGTCTTATTTTAAAGCTTTGGTATGGTAAGTGACCACATTGTGAGAGAATTAAGTCATATATCGCGTTTAAATATTATCAGAAATTGATTTATTATTATTATTATTTCCGCAAAGGTGGTCCCCTTTCGAGTTTCTGTACTGCGTCCTATTGGTCTATTGCACGCTCTGGTGATAGCTCCTTAAAGAAGTCCTATGTTTTTAAAAAACTCCAGGATTTTCTTTGAGGGTGTTTTTCTTAACTCTTCTTGGTTGGCTTTTTTCATCCCTAGAAGTCTACGCCGATAGGGTGTGAATCCTTCACACTAGCATATTCTTCTTCTTCACCACATCCTCTCCATATATCGGTCTCTGAGAGCCCTATTATGTGGAGTGTTTGTTTAGCCCGCAGTGTCCTGTGACGAGTCCTGTGGCTGCTCTGATGTCTACTCTACTCATCCTGAGCATTTCTTCTGTCTTTTCTTTGGAGACCATTGACAGGATAGCCTTAGAATGGGCTTGTCCTGCAACTTTTCTTTAATGAGCATTATGCCCTTGTATTAATGTCATTAAGACACCACTGTGCTGTTCCATAGGATGTACCAGCGGGTGCTGGTCCGAAGAAAGGTGTCTGCTGCCAATTTTGGCTAGGCGATCTGCCTTCTCGTTCCTTGGTATATTAGTGTGCCCTGGGCACCATACCAGTTTAACATTATTCCTGCTTCCTAGCACGTTGAGTGCCCGTAGGCAGTTCAGAACAAGTCCTGAGTTTACTTCCGACAAGCCAAAGCTTTTAACGCTGCTTGACTGTCGGACACTATGAAGATTCGTTTATTATTATAATCAGGAATTGTTAATAACATAAACAAAATCTGGCTGATTAAATCTTTTCGCTCACAAAGATACGTCTGGAAGCAGTTCATGATATTTTGCCAAGAAAAGAAAAACAATTTGACCACGTTAATAAAATAATAATCCATTGAATATTTGATATGAAGAAAGTAGAAGAAAGGTGTAGTAAAAGTAATTTCGAATAAAACAGCTAAATGGTTACAAAAGTTAAATGAAATAAAATAAATGCTTTATAGTAATTTATTGAAGTAAAATAAGTTTGAAAACTTCTATCTCCTACTTTATATTGAGGAAGTACATCGTACAAAAGCTTTCTTAAATACTACTAGAGATAAAGATGTCTTTAATGTCGTAAATTGTTAGACGTTTTCATAAAAATGTCAATTCCCAAAAATGTTTACCTCCTGTGGTATTACCCTCAATTATTAACTATTTTAGTTCTTTATCTCTTAAAGTAATACATTTATTAGGAAGAAGATTGTTGATTTAAATAAACTCTTTGATTTAAACTAATAAAAATTTTAGAATGTGTTCCGTTACTGTCTGTAGACTTAACTTTCACATAGAATTAACGAATTATGAATGTCCAAGTAAATATTACAGTTACAGTGCTGTTAAGGTTATATTTATTGCGATATTTTCTATTAAAGATACAATAAGGAGGAGAAATACACTCAGTTTAAATAAGTTTTGTAGCGCCTGTAATACTAACAACTAACTATACATGATTTTTTTTAAAACGGTCTTATATCTATCGCGCCACTATTTCGTAATATTTCATAATATTTCTGTATACCCGTTTATTATTATTTGTGTGTTGCAAGCTTTGTTTTAACCATAAAGTTCAAAATGAATTATTAAGTAACAGCTACCCGTACAGACAAGGGTACGACATTTCACTTATCCAAAATTCGGGTTCGAGTTATATGACGGTTAGTTGCTTAGAAGGGACTTTTGACGGGAGAAGTGCGTTTAGGATTCCGATCTCGTTCATGATATAGCTTTGGAATGCGGAAACTATGCAAGGCGCTGCGAATTTTCACATAAAAGGACTCCGTATTAGTTTATGAGGTATGTAGAATATAACCCAGTTATTCGAGAATAGTAGTTTTAATAAAAGTGTTGGCAAGTCGTAAAATTTGGCTGCGAACTGTGTTTTCGGTAAATAATTTAACTTCAAAATTTTTAAATTTGATCATTGCGGTTAAGATGTGATATTGTAACAATACTCGGATTCTAGAGCCGTTTTTAAAAAATTATAAAAGTGCCTCTTTCTCTCTAATGCGACTTTTAATATAGAGATAACATTTATCTTCCGATTTTTACATCCGTCGACGTTTTTCGGCTTCTCTCCGCCACTTCTCCCTAAATTCGGTATCTTCATCTTTGAGTTTCCTTAGATTCATAGCTTTTAACACCCTTTGCCTTGATGTTGTTTTGGGCCTTCCTCTCTTTCTTCTGTAGGGTGGCGTCCATTCGTATATTGTTTTCGGTCATCGTTTTCACTTGTCTATACCATATTAGTTGTTTTTGCTAAATTGTATCGTTTCTTTTGCTCTCATTCTATTGCGTATTTCTTCATTGGCCACGTGGTTCACCCGACAGACTAAAGTTTCTCCTAAGAAAGTCCATTTGTAGCGTCATTAGTTTTCTCTCATTTCTTTGTGTCAATTGCCAGGTCTTTGAGACGTAAGTAGCGATGCTTTCGACTAGGCGACTAGGGTATTATATATTGTTAGTTTGATCTTTTTGAATATTCGGATTCTCCACGAAAGTGCATTTGTGCTCCTTATAACTCTTTAACCTTGGTTTATTTTGTGATTTACTTGTTACCAGTTGCGTATTTGCTTATTGTCAAGGTATTTGAATTCCTCGCATATTTTAATCGTTTTGTTTCCAAGGCATAAATTTTGGCTATTTTTTCCTTTTACTACTAAATCCTTTGTTTTGTCAAAGTTTATTTCGAGCCCCCATTTATTAAATTCATCTTGAAGTTTCCTGCACATATAGTTTATGTTTATGTCATCATAAATTTGATAAGGTGGTATATCGTGTTAGCCAGAAGTCGAAGATTCTGAGAAAAAATATAGAGAACTGAAAGGGCTTCTAGAATCGACGAAGTTTTCCTATAAATACTACCACGGCTAGAGCCTACAGTCAATAATTAACGAGTATTCAAGCAATATTAATTATTCGCACTTCATTTTGCTGATGTCCAAATAATATTAGCAGAAGACAGAGACGACATCGATTATGTGTTAGGAAAATTACGCAATAAATAGTAATTAATACTAAATGAGGATTGAGACTGAATACCTACGGTTATACGGAACCTAGGTATAGAATTAGCAGATACCGCAAACTGAACAGAAATAAAACCATTGAAAAGGCCAAAGAAGAGCAGCCATCAAACAACAATAACGAAAAACTCAAAATTTAAAAAGCACTTGTTAAAAGTGTTAGTACCTATATATAGAGCAAAACTTGAAAAAGATAACCAAATATGGAACTATCAAAAAAATTTAAAAATTTAATAGACGGTAAGGCCTGATTACATTAAAGTTAATCTGGGATTAACTCCGGGATTAACCCACGTTAACCCTAGAACTAGACAAAATCCTAGCATAATTGGTGCTGATATTGCCTAGTTTTAGAGATTAACTTGTATTTTAACACCGGTGTTGCTTTGTGCAATCGGGCCTAAGAGTGACAAATGCGAAGGTAACGTTGAGGAAAATGGAATACCTAACACCTAACAGTATATAGAAGAGAAAGCTGGAGTATTTATTGGCCATTTCATCAGAAACCACAAGTACCAAATACTGCATATTATCGTCATCCAAGGAAAAATAATAGATGGCAAGCGAAAACCAGGCATAGAAAAACGTCGTTAAAAAATCTAAGACCTTAAGCATAAACAGAGATCACTCTTTTGAAAAGCGGTTGATAAAGTGGAAATCATCTTTATGGTCTAGCCTAGAATAGTGAATTGTCGACAATACTTTGTTTTTTACTTGGTCTGGCAAATTAATTAGGTTTCGAACATAATAAAAGGCTCGGAGAACCCCTTGAGAAGGATTTATCGATCCCCAGGAGTCCACGGACCACACTTTGAGAAACGCTGATCTAGAAGAACATGTCACTTAAATAAGTATGAGAATAACTTAACAATCCCAGAGCAAAATAATTTGGAACTTCTATCGACAACACTCTTATATTGACCAGTTTAATTTTTTTTTTTTTTAATACACTCAAAGTATTTTGTGTATCTCAATCTATTTTGCCTAATTATAAATTTGAATAAGTCAAGTTTTTAAATGAAACACAATGCTTTTTTACATGTTGTTTTAGTGAATATTATTGTCTTCACAAAATATTTAGCAATTTTAATGTCTACATTTAATATTTATCGAGCTATTGACGATTTAATGATAACTTATAGGTAATATTCGATACAATTAAAATTAGTAGCCATCGTTTAAAAAAAATAGCGCAGTGTCAAATATAATTTCCTACATGTAAATAACTAGCGCGAAATGGTACTAAAAGCCTAAAATATTTTTGGCAAACAATTTCCTTTTAAAATCCATATATTAAAAAACAAACAAAATGTTTTATTTGGTGTAGAAAAGTTACGTATTTGTACTGGAGAAATAAGAGACCCGATATAGTTGTAAATGCTTTAAGTTAATGCATCTCAAACATCTTTTTATGAAGTTTTTTTTTTGTTTTCAATAATAAACTAGACGTTAAGGAAATACGCACCTAGTGTAAACAAACATATAAATAAAAGTGTAGAGAAGTAACTAGATTGAATTAGTTTAAGTACAAAATAATCTCTTTACTTTGTTTACTAGGATAATTTAAGTTGCGTTTGTTACTAAAATAATAAAACGTTTAATGCATTACAATATTGCACGTACCTATGAAAAAGCAGCAAGCCATTAATTTTAGTTTAGGCAGAGCCCATTAGAAAATCAGGAAAATGAAAACAAGAAATGTGATCTGTCAGAAATAAACATAATGCCCGTATTCGCAGCTCTTCCATTAACAGACTCGGCTCCGTTTCGTAAAACGTTAATTTTAAATTACTTTCGGGATAAGAAAAGCGCGCGTTATTATTAAAGATGAAAACGAAGAGGAAATCAATGATAAGAAACAATTTCGTAAATGTTAAGTGTTGTTTAAGGTGACTGTTTTTTTTATTAATGATCTTTTAAAGATACTTTCTAATAAATTTAGCGGACGTTTGACATCATATCTGGAATATTAAATAGCTAACAAATTATCTTTTCAGTCTTAAAATACTTTTAAGTTAAATTAAGTAATACACCATTTGTGTCACAAATCTTGATTAATAATTAAAGTTATATTCTTATCTATACTATAACATTATAGATTTTATGTTGCCAGCAACCTAAAGATAATTAATAATAATTAAAATTAGCTCTCCTGGTCTAGTTGGTTCATGGCTTTACCACAAATCTTCCGTCAATTTTCTCGCTTCCTGTCTTCAATGTCTGATTCCCAACATTTCCAGACCTCTCTCTACCGCTTCCATGCACTTAATCCTGGATCTCCCTCTTCCCTCCACTCCACCGGTTGGCACTCGCTTGGCCGCCCCTACTGTCGGCAGTGTGTACATAGTCTACATATTCTTTGTACCTTTACAGCATTTGTGATTCTTGGTTGGCCATACAGCACCATCAGTTCTTGGTTATCTTTTCTTTTCCACTCGTCTCCCACCGTTCGTCCTCAATAAATCTTGTTCAACAGCATTTTTTCCCATACCTCCAGGGCTTCCATCTTTTCCTTGATCATCTTCCAAAGTTCGCTACCGTACATTACTGTTGGTCGTACTACTGATTTATAAATCCTTGAGTCCAGCACTTGTCTTAATGCTCCAACACACCTTGAGACTTTAGCTATTTTTTTTTCTGTACTGCTAAAAGACAAGCATAAACGATGTAACAAGGATAAGAGCACGCAGAACATATCGAATAAACACGTTAGCAGAATGGCAAAGAAGAGATTACCCCGCATTACAATAGAGCACCTTCCTCCCGCGAGACAAAAGACCATTGGAACATTGGAACGTTCATTTAGATTAGAAGATGGAAAGATGGCTGGCAGCTCAACTTGCCAGACCAGAACTCATCCAGTTAATTCAATTAAAAACAGTCAAAATTGCCTATCAATAGTGTAAAAACAAGATGACAAAAATGCTGAATTAAAAAGTAGAATATTAAATTTAACACAACTGATTTGAATAATACAATTAGAATAGAAACGACTAAGCTAATCAAGCTAATCAATAAATATTATTTCCCGTATTTTTAAAGTACCCAAATCAAATGAAATTTTTGTCTTACCTTACTGATCGAAAAGCCAGTGTTTTATGCTTGAAATTAGCCAGTTTTCTCTCCTAAACTATGTTTCTTCTATTTATACGTTGATTTTCTGAAATGTAAACAGAAATTAGAAGTCAAAAATAAACTATCGTTGTAGAATTAAGCTATATTGCATATCACTAATTTTTATTCAAAGGATATCTCGTCTTAACGCAATACCAGTTCCAGTTGCAGGCGCATTAAAGTATTAAAAATGTTGGTGCCATTGCTGAAGATACGAGTGTTTTGAAATGGTATTGCATTTCGATTTTTCAATCTTGCGCAAAATAAGATGGGTGGTTTTTATTTAAACCTAATTATACTCGTAAATAAATAACTTAATCATCCAGAAATGTATCAAACAACAATCTTGTGTTTCAGTTTATTGCTTATAACAAATAATTAACCAAATATTTTAAAAAACACTGTTTATTTGAAAATAGACTATTGGAAAACGTTGTTCCGTGCTAATAAATACTGTATTATTTTCAATCAATTAGAGAAGAAGTGATTAATACTCAAACTGAAAGCCACATAATAATGTTTGATTCAAAGTTTTCATAAAGACAAAGTTTCTGAGTTCTGAGTATCCAATGGTTTCGTAGTTTGATATTGAAGCTATTAGCTGGCGGAACCGAACAACGGAAGTAGATTTAGGATTAGAATTAACTTCGATGTATGACGTAAACAATAGTATCAAAAGTTGTTAAAGGAGTACACCCTTAAGACAGTTGGGAATTCATATATTTTTCCAAGAACTATATTAATTGTATTATGGTACTTATGCGTTCAAACTGTTTTCACAATGAATAAAATATTACTGTCAATTATAAATTAACCAGTTGCTTAGAATTTTTCGACGGATCTCGTGTTTATTATGTGCAAGACCAATTTTAAGACTGTTGTTTCTTTATCAGTTGTAGTATTATTGATAAACAAATAAACTCCAACTGATGCAAAGAAGAGAGTCTTGAAACTTTTGCATTTAGACAAGAAATTAAGCACATTAATAAATGAATAAGCTAAATAATCAAACAGGTTATCAAGATTAGTTAACATTTGTACATTATTAAAAATATATATATTAAATATATTTACCTAGTTATTTCACTGGCATATTTTTATTTCAATAAATGTATGTATTTTTATGTTTCGTGTTATTTATATTTCTTTTTGTGCGATCGTACTAGAAA
Organism: Elmis aenea; assembly: GCA_947652605.1. NCBI lineage: Eukaryota > Metazoa > Arthropoda > Insecta > Coleoptera > Elmidae > Elmis > Elmis aenea. The sequence continues at coordinate 21,333,377 of OX393576.1, forward strand.
CAGCTGTTTGACGGACGCGTTAGCAACCATAAAGTACTGCATTACCGGCCCTATCCTTAGCAACGGCCGTAAAAGTTACTTTTCAGGCCGTTACCCTTAGCAACGGCCGTAAAAGAACTTTTACGACCATTGCTAAGGAGAGGGCCGGTAATGCAGTCCATACGCCGTCATCTGTCAGTGACAGAATGTCACGTAGTTTCTAACCTATAATTTTGAAAATTACTAAAAATTTAAATTGTTTTTAATTCGATCGCACAAAAAATGTAATATGCACCTCGGCCAAAACGTACTTTTTCGGCCTTGATACATAAATAACTATTATATACATATATGTAGTCTAAAATCGGATGCACCTAGTCGCCTTAATTTTAGCTTGTATGTGGATTAACGGTTCTATCACTGCCTAACAACATTTAAAAAAATTTAAACTGTAAAACTTTCCTAGGTGTCAGTTGAACATTATTTATTTAAGTCAATAAAACTGTAATGTGAAAACTAATCAAGTATTAATCATTTTTTCGAAAAACATGCCAATAAGTGCTTACAGCTGCGTTTCTTAGTTTTAGCGTGTGACAGATTTGTATTGTTGAGGTCTTTATTTCCTCTTTAAAACACTCAAAACGTAATATCCTAAATGTTTCACATACTTTCAGCACAACAAGAATAATACGCTGTTTTTGTTTTAAACGGAAATCAGATATTTTGTTAAACAAATTGTGCTAGTCCACGGTTTCCGTAATATATCAAAGTGTCTCACGGCTCTTAAACACGCGACAACTCTTTTCCTAATAGTTCAACATTCTAGGAAAATTGTTGATTGTAGATTACGCAAAATAATTTTTACAGCTAAAGTTAAGGAAGTTGATCATATTAAACATTTTTTAACTCACATACCGGGTTAATGTACTGCTGAAATGTTGGTTATCGATTCATAGAATACACCTTTTTTATAGTGTAACAAGATGATTTACCAGGCGTTGCACGGGCGATTACAATTTTAATTACTTTTTTTAACTTGAATAAGCCCAATAATTCCAAATCATACACAAATGACATACTCTGATCAATCATCTTTTCATTTTCTTATAATTCATTAAAAAACAACTATTTATTGCTTAAAAATTGAATAATAACTCAAATTTATTTTCTTTCGTCTTGTTTCAATTAAAAATGTACTAATAAAAATAATACTTCATGTACATTTATTACTAATTGTATACAAAACAATCTTTACTTGAGAAATACACCGCGCCGTTTCGTGTTTTGACCAGGTATTTGCCGACGTAAGATCGAATCCCGTCCAAGTAATTTTTTTTTTTAAATTGGTAATATGTGCTTGTACTTAAAGTTTGGCGTTAAATCTGCAAGGTCCTAAATAGTAACTGTGCAAAATTTGGCCCTGATCGGTCAACGGACCTAGGATTGTATAGCGAACAAACAAACAAACAAACAAACAAACAAACACACAAACCAGCTCTTTTATATATATAGATAAATAAAGTCATGCATCATATTTTTATAAATACTAATTAAATTAATTCAATATTGTTTTTATTGTATCCCGCCCTGGGGCAGTAAAAATTCAGTTATTTTAAAATCGGTAAGAAAAAAAAATTAAAACGGTAGCAATATTAGATGGATGATGATTTTTAGGCCTACAGGAATGTCGATTTTCAGAGATTATAGATTTGTTTTAAAGTTAAAAAGTTTTGGAGAATTATTTTAAACCCCGCAACCACCTCGGTTATCAAAGAGCTACACTTAACAAGCAAAAAGTTGGGTTAGGACAGCTTTTGAATAAAATGCTAAACAGAGGGACTAATTTTTCGTAAAATTCAGAATTATGCTTAAGCAAATAAACTAATGCTCCAGTCCAAATTTTTGCTCGATAGCTAAAAGGAAGGTGAAGATACTTTCAAAATTAACTTACAATTTAAACTCCGTTAGACCAAAATTTCTTTTTTAATTTTCGAAATATAGACAAAAACAGATTTTTGGCAATTTTCAAAAATGATAAATATCTCGCTTAAACGAAAAACTTTACATTTTTGGCATGGTTTTTTGTGCTTAATAAGATGGCCATACTCAATTTTTTTTTACTCATATTAATATCGATACATTACACCTAACTTCCTTATTTTAAATGGCAAACATAAGCAAATTATATGTATATTTTTGAAAAGCGCAAAAAGTAAGCTTTCGATTTATGTCAAAGCCAACTATGGTTGCCATTTAAAATAAGAAAGTAAGGTGTAATATATCGATATTTATATGAGTAAAAAAAATGCATGTCGCTATTTTATTAAGAACAAAAAACCATGCCAAAAATGTCTTTAAAGTTTTTCTCTCTCTTTTCGTTTGAGCGAGGTATTTAACATTTTTGAAAATTTGAAAATCGGTTTTAGCCATATATTTCGAAAACTAAAAAAGATATCAAAAATTTGTTTTTGGCAATGAATTCCTCTCAAAAAAAGAAATCGAGGCTACGTACTTAGTATTTTTCTATATCTCTGATAATAACCGAGATACCCTGTATGGGCATCAACAATAGGCCACCCTGTACATTAATAATCACGAGTAAATTTTACTTTTCCTAGAAATAAAATCCACATCGATAGCGATATCTAGAAAAAAAAACATCCAACCCACTTGCAGTTATCGTTTTTCAAGGTAAAAAATCCAATACAATTTTCTTTGGGCTATTGCGTGCTAAGAATTCATTAATCAACTAAAGGAAGCAGAACCCCACACAGACAAAACATTTCATAACCTTCCATCCTTAAAAATTCTACAAAAATCAACAAATTTACGCAGATTTTAAAGAACAATACGTTACGGTTTAGTATTAACCGTGTACAAAGCAGTAATTACTTAAAACAAAGATAAACCAAACACTTTTTAAAACAACTTTCGCTGAATGAGTCTTAAACTCGAAGCAGGATATTGAAGTTGCTTCCGAGACTTCGCAAATACGCGTTTCATCGCCTACGCGGCTCATACTGATTGCTGGAATCTTTTTCAGTTTGCTTATTCGTTCGAGTTTTGTTGTTCTTTTTAATCTTTTTCTTGACCGACGAGACGTAATTTAATTTACTGATTGGCAAAGTAGTTTGTTCGTTTAGATGCAGATTGCTTAAAAACCTAAAAACGGTGAAAGGTTTATTTATGTTTATTTATTGAACGGTATAACTTTAAACGCGATGTGATAACGACTGCAAAACAATTAATCATCGACCGTATTGAGCTACGCTTGTCCATTATTGATAATTGTCAGTAATTATATAATTAATTAGGTATACAATTACGCTTTGTAAACGCATTAATGTTATTGTTTATAATCCTAACTAAATATTGGTGTTATTTGATAGCGTATGCTAGACAGCTTGTCAATGCATACATAATTAAACGGCCAATTAGCAAAGCTTAATTCTCTACAGCATAATTTTATTATAATAATTGTAGTTATTTTCGTGCAAATATATTCTACTTTATTTTTATGTTTTTGTACAATTAGTTTTTTTATTATTATACAGGGTGCCCATTTTTCTAACCTGTTGTATGAATAACTCCGTTAATATTAGAGATACAGAAACGTTTAAATTAGCAAATTTGTGCAGAATTTAAAGGGAAATCTGATGCCATTTTCAAATTTGACCTACGTCATCAACTTTTTGAAATATTTTGAAAAAACTGAAAAAGGTCGATTTTTTCAAACTTGAATAATTCCGTAACCATATGAGTTAGAACAAAAATAAAAATGGACTTTTATAGATATTTTTACGTAGATTTTAAATATGTTAACGAAATTTTCATAGCACTCTCGATTTCCGAGTTATATAGCACAAACTTGCATTTTTTTAAATGGAAGTCATAGTTGGCTGTGGTCTTATTAAAAAGGTTATTTTTTTCTCGTTTCAATGATATAAGGTTTGTTATGCTTTATTTACTCTTGTAGTTTTTTTTTAAATAAGCAAAAATCATTTTATATGTTCACAGCCTACTAATAGATGGGAGTTATCCCGTGTTGATGTTCTTTTTTTTTCGATGTGACATTTAAGAGTTGTCTCTTATTGTTAGTGTAGCAGTAATAAGAATAAGCCAGTTACAAATTTTAAAAACAAAACCTCAGAGTTTGTCAAATATAATTTATTGTTTGTTTTACCTATAAATCTCTCTCTCGTGTTGATCACAATTTTTGATTGAGTTTATTTTAAATTTCAAAAACAATGTGTTCTAATGAAGAAAAAACCACATGCTTTTCTATTACTACGCTTGTAATAGAAATAGTAGAAATTCAAGTGAAATGTATTTGCAAAGATTTATGGAAAAGAGAGAGTTATTAGAAACCAATTTAAAAAAATACGGGTATACCAAAAAGCCTGATAATATTTCTTCATTAAAAAGCATTGTTTTTGAAATTCATAATAAACAAAAGTTTTGATCAACACGAGAGAGAGAGACATAGTATAAATTTTATTTGACAAACTATGAGGTTTTGTTTTTAAATTTGTAACTGGCTAATAACTGCTACACTAACAATAAGAGACAACTCTTAAATGTCACATCGAAAAAAAAAGAACATCAACACGGGATAACTCCCATCTATTAGTAGGCTGTGAACATGTAAAATGATTTTTGCTTATTTAAAGAAAAACTACAAGAGTAAAGCATAACAAACCTTATATCATTGAAACGAGAAAAAAATAACCTTTTTAATAAGACCACAGCCAACTATGACTCCCATTTAAAAAAATGCAAGTTTGTGCTATAACTCGGAAATCGAGAGTGCTATGAAAATTTCGTTAACATATTTAAAATCTACGTAAAAATATCTATAAAAGTCCATTTTTATTTTTGTTCTAACTCATATGGTTACGGAATTATTCAAGTTTGAAAAAATCGACCTTTTTCAGTTTTTTCAAAATATTTCAAAAAGTTGATGACGTAGGTCAAATTTGAAAATGGCATTAGATTTCCCTTTAAATTCTGCACAAATTTGCTAATTTTAACGTTTCTGTATCTCTAATATTAACGGAGTTACCCACACAACAGGTTAGAAAAATGGGCACCCTGTATACAGGGTGGTCCACATAGAAGGGCCAATATTGGGCTATCGCAAACGATAAGAGCTACAAAGAAGTTTAAATTAGACAAACTTTTTCTGAGACCTATTCAGTGATGCTTTAAGGTTTTAAAAAAGTTCCATGGCACACTAGATAATTAACAAACATCAAAATAAGATATTTTTTTAAAATCGTCATTTAACTCGATTATACTTGATGGTACAAAAATATTTTTGGGGAAAAAGTTGTCGATTTTTAAAACATTCATTTGTTTCAATATTGTTTAAATCTTAGATTAATACAAACCTGCATATTAGAAATGAAAATCATAGTTGGCTATGACTTCATGAAAAAGCATTTTTTTCCTCTTTTCAATAATATAAGATTTATTGTATTGATTTTGATTTTTAGGATCAAAAAGTCCCTATAAAGCTATAGAGAACGATAAATTTAAAAAATATTGAAACAAATGAATGTTCATTTTACAGTGCGTAAGAAAATCTACAACTTCTCCAAAATAAAAAATACTTAAAGCACTGATTTTGTCGATCTTCCTTTATGGATCCGAATTTAAGACTACCAAAAAAGTGATCAAGAAATATTCAATCTTTTAAGATGTGGTGCTGGCGGCAAATGTTAAGAATACCTTGAAACTACAGGCGATATTACATGTACTAAATTATCTTAACAAAACAACAGCAAATATTGCAATATCTAGGTCCCATATCTTGAAGAGACCAGTAGTCTTAAAATACTAATCGTGCAAGGACATTTTATTGGAAAACGTCCCTGAGGCTGAGGAAGATCTCCCGGGAGAAGGTTATATCAAATAGAGATTCTTACCGGAAAACCACTTTACCAAATAACCCACAGAAAAGACCGGAAAAAGTGAAAAAACGTGGTAAAAAAAAAGACAAAATTTTTTCATTGGCGCTGCCACGTTGCATATTTTTCCTGTTGTACACATGAAGAAGTATTTGTAAATGTTGTTTTTCGACTCTGCATAAGATGTGTACATTATTATTTCCCATTCTGTATTCTGGTAAAATACAAATCCAACGTGGTGCCCATAACAAATATAAAAGTTGACAGTCGTATATCAAAAACTAAGCAGACTGTGTCAGTTTTAACACCGCTTTGCTATTATGGCCATTCGCGCACTCTAAGAATACCATATTTCAAATTGTTATAGTTGGCAATGAAACATCTTTAAATAAAATACGTGGACCCGGATCGCAAAAATGTGTTTTGTATTTTATTAGCTATAAAAAGTAACTGCAAGTTTTATTGCGAATTAAAATATTTATTTTACTGTAAATACATCTTAGTAAACGAAATTGCATCGAAGCGTGCACGTCATGTTTTGAGTTTTTCTTTTTGTGTCATTGTAGCGTCTGTAAATGAATTCCAGCCAATATACTAATGCAAAAAACGCAATAAACGCTGTGAAATGGAACTAAAACGACGAATAATATTAAAAAATTGAACACCACAACCACAACGTAGCAACTCCATTAACCCATCCTACTTCCGCTATAAAGTCAACGTAACTTACTCCGTTGGACAAATTAGTATTGCGGGTTGTGCAAAGAAAAACTGATAAATCAAGAAGAACAAAGTTTAGGTTACATAAGATTTTATATTTGTGTGTAAGGGTTACAATTATTAAAATAGGTCTACTCTTATTTTAATTATTAATTAATATCAATTAACATTTGAATATTAATAAAGAATTTAAATAATAGAAGTATTATTAGTATTTTAAAAATAATGAAATATCTCGTTTTGAAAAGTTTTAAGGCATCCAAGTGCTTGGAAAGTATTGTTACAGAGACTCGATTCACTATTTTCGTGCGAACTTGGTACAGATGAAGATGTAAAGATTTCTTATGGAACCTTTAAACGCCACAAAAGGCTTTATGCAACGCTGTTGTTTATCACCAACCTTATTTAAATATATTTAACACCCTCAGCAGGGTGAACAAAAAATGCAGAACCATGATATTTAAAGTGGACGACACCCTGTTTAGTTTACTCTTTGTAGATGACCACGTGGTTAATAGCCGAAGACAAAAAGGATTTGAGCTAGATGGTATTAAAAATGAACAAGGCAGTTGAACTCACGAGAAGAACAAATAAATGGCAGTACAATGGAATCTCTATATTCGTAAACCCCTATACCCATCAAACCCAACATTCGTCACCTTTTTTCGGCAAAAATTTGCTCCGATATGCGTCAAACTATCCAGTATTCGTCCTAGAGTTTTATAAAACAGTAATAGCCAATTTTGGATAAAAAGCTTTTTACTGAATCGAGTGCTAATGAATCGTTGGAAAAAGGGACAAAAAATACACCAATCACCAGAATTAGAGTTCCCAGATATTTGCTCAGAACAATTTTTCTTTTCCTCCTCTTCAGTTTCTGCCATGATCGCTCCTCAGAAAATGTAAAGTTCTGGTTAAATTTTTATTTATTTATGTATAAGATAGGGTGGGAAACGTTATAATTCAATTTAAGGTAATTTGTACAGAAAAAATGGTTTTTATATTCTTTCGATTCAGTATTTATCCGACATTCAGTGACGAATTTATAATGACGACTTTACAAGTTCCGTTATACTGAGCAGTGGAATTCAGTGACACACAGGATTTACCTTAGAACAGTGGTTCTTAATCAGGGGTACGCGCACCCTCTTGGGTGCAAGAAGCTCCTCCTGAGGGTGCAACACATCGGGTTCTTTATTCGATGCACAGAACAGTAAACGACTCTACTGTGCTGTTTGCAAAGTTCTGCAGCTTTATTGGTGGTACAAAAACACATTTTGAGAATTAAAGGGTGTCGGTAGTGTTAGAGAATGGATCCACAAAATGAGTTGAGAAATGCATATAAGCTGGAGTGATTTGTTATAAAATAAAAAGGTAGTAGTGACAAAAAATCAAGGAAAGAATTAACAAGGGCAAAAAAGCAATAGGTATCATTTAATCCTCTGGGCAAGAAGAGAAGAAACAAAATTGTATTAAAGCATTGCACAAAGCGTGTTGCTGCGTGGTGCTGAAATGTGGGAGGAAAAGGAAACAGGAAAGTGGTTAAAACGAAAGAAAACTACTCTGCACAAAAATATACTGCTTAAGAAGAAGTTTTAGGACATCTATATTGAAAACAGCCAAACACGAACAAGTAAGACAAATAATGGATATGAATATAAATATTACAGACGACACTGATTAAAAACAACTGGCATGGTTTACACACACGAAGATACAGGATACTAGATACTACGGGAAATATTAGAATTGGTACCGCCGGAGAAACAAATAAAGAGGCGTCCTAGAAGAAACTGGGGAGATAACATTAATGAGGCAATTCAAGAAATAAGGTTAGAAGAGGAAATAGTCACAACAGAAAAATATAAAATATGGGGACGGAGAAACGGCAACAATATTAAAGAAATTCGTAATAAATATTTTCGTGAGTGTAAAATGCAGTCACGATATTTGAGGAAATTATTACAAAATCTTACCAAAGCGCAAAGCCGTATTATAAATATTGCAATAAATTTCATTATCATTATGTTAACTATTTTGGTTGGTTTGAATGTGAACAAGAAAATATTTATCATAAATTATAGTGTGATAAAATGCTAATTTTAAGAAAATAATTTTTTAATCTAGTAAATTACCTTCTATGATTTTAGTGGGTAGTAAATATTCGTTTACAGCGTTACTGGAAATTAATAACACTTTAATTGCTGTTTCATGTTAGTTCGCGATTTATTAAGGCCGGTATTGTTTTAAAATAAAGCACGTATTTTTGAACTGATGTTAAAACAAAAGCAATTGAAGAGAATATAAACCAAAATCAATTTGCATTACCTACATATTTTTCAATTCAATCTTGTTATGAATTATGTTTTGTTGTAGCTTTTGTGTACAAATAAATTAGTCAAAACAAAGCAACTGAATAGTTAAATAATGAATGTATAAAATACACTTATTTTTTTGAAGTCATTTTGATAAGTTACCAACACGCTTATCACACGATTATCAATGCTTTGAATGGGTTACAAGTTGTCTACGAGCAATTCTTGAAAGTAGAATTTAAAAAAAGCTCACTTTTATCTACATAGTTATATAAAAATGAATGTATGTTTGTAGTTTGTAGTAAATAAATCATACAATCTACTGATGTTGAAATATATATTACTATTGTGTATTTGCGTTTTATGTTACTATAACAAATAGTCTTAAGCGTTCCATTAAATTATATCTATAATAAATGCAACATTCACCACTTTATAGTAAATTCATCTGTAATTAAACCGGTATTTATTGTATTGTACAGTTTGAATATGTAATTAACTGTATTGACGCATAGTGAGATGCAATTCAATAGGTATTATACGTGACATCAAATGTCAATTTAAAGTTAAACAGAATATTATAGATATTTAACAATACATTGTATAGGATGGCACATCGAGTAGGTACGCCGGATTTAATTTTTAAATGAAACTCAGTTAAATAATTATTATTTAATTGGGATTTATAAAGTAAACATGTTGAAATTAATTATGGAATACGATGTCGACCAAATGACCGCCACGGCTGTGTTGGCATACCCTGACCCTTTTGATCAAATTTTCGAAGACTTTTTGCAAGGCAGTTGGCTTAATTTCAGAAATAACGCGGATTTCGGTTTTCAGTTAAGTAATTGTATGAGGCTTGTTAGCACAGATTTTAGACTTTACAAAACCCCAGAGGAAAACATCGCATGGCGTCGTCGCAAGATTTGGGCGGCCAATTTACGTCAGCATTTCTGGAAATCACAGGACCAGGAAAATGTTTTTTTAACAATTCAATGGTTTCTCTTGCTGTATGACATGTGACACCATCCTGTTGAAACAACATATCTTCGAGGTCCATGTCGTGCAATTGATTCCAAAAAAAGTTCGAGATCATGCCATGATATCGTATTCCATTTACACTTACAGTTTGGCCAGACTCATTGTCAAAAAGAACGGTCCAATTACACCTCCAGCCTATAATCAGCACCAAACAGTAAGTCTTTGTGGGTGCATCGTTTTTTAATGAATAACACGAGGATTTTCATTGCCCCAAATTCGACAATTTTGCTTATTAACAAAACCATCCAAATGAAAATGAGCTTCATCGCTAAAGATGATGTTTTTAAAAAAAAAATGTCATTCACTGGTTTTCTATCACCCAATTAGCAAATTGTCTCCGTTGCAAATGGTCTTGTGGCATGAGTTCCTGAGTTTGAACATTGTAAGGGTGGAGGTGAGATCTTTGGTGAGAATTCGTTGCAAACTTCTTCTGTTAATGTTGAGAACGACGATGTGTTGATGTTCCTGAATTCTTATCGGTACTCTCACTGACGACTGCAATGTTTTCGGTCGACCGCACAAGACGAGGACGTGGTAGAGTTTGTTTGTTCATAACCGAACCAGTTTCCTCAAAATTTTTAATTAATCTTCGAATTGTGGACTCATTAATTGAAATATGCATACCAAGAATTCCATGAACTTTTTGAACAGTCTCCGCAAAACTTTCGCCAAATTTGTAATGTGTTTTAAGTTTAACAATAACAATACGTTGATCTTTTGTATAGCGATCTATTTTTAATAACCTCGATGACAGCAGATGACAAATATTAAACATCGGGGTTGCCAAATTAAATCTAAAAAAAATTAAGAGAAGTTTAAATCCGGCGTACCCGATGCGCCACCTTATACATTGCTGGTACTTATTATTGCAATTTCAAATAAAGTAGGAACGAAATAAAAGTTTTGGACACTACTTGTTAAAAATTACCCAAAATTACCAAATAGCAAATACCAAAATAAAAGTATAACAACCAAACGTTAAATATCGAAATGAAGCAAAATCTGTACAATAAAATTATCGATTAAGTCAACAATGAACAAAAAGGTATCCTTTAATTTTAAAAAAATCTTAAAAATGTAACCTTACCCTGTTAATCAATATTAGTTACTTACATTTTAATTTTAATACAGTGAATGTCTATGTAAGGTGACTTAATAGAATTACAGTAATTGTATAAAATGTTAAGAATAATTTTTGGATATGGTTTTTACTGGGTTTTTGGTATTTTATTTCGGAGATAATACATTCTCATAAAATTCTCCTACAAAGCGTTAACAGTAATTGAGGTTTTATTGTTTTCATTTAGTGCCACTTGTGTGAAGAGACCGATTTTCAGATTCATATCAGTTTATGAGTTGTGATACTAAAAGGGTGTTCTGTTATTAATTGAACATTATGCAAACGTGAAGCGAAAGCGATAATAAAATTTAATTATACTTTTTGTAACGCGAAGTTAAGATCAGATAATTCCGAGTGCTAGGTTTTATGGTTTTAATGAAAATAAGCATGTGCAGATTATTACGAGATATTTTTTTGTTTTGTTTAATGTGCACTTAAGCAAATGAAAGCACTGCACTGCAAATGAAGCTTTTTATGTTGAAATTAAGTATGTAGTTATAATTAGTGTTTCTTCTCGAGAAATCCTTTTCGAGAAGTTCTCAAGAAAAACGTATAATTCGTTTTTCTCACTTCTCGAGCATGGTAGTGTTCTGTTCGAGAAAAAAGTAAAATTGTTTTTCTTTTAATTCCTTCAGTAATTTATTTTTGGGAGTTGGTGTCAAAATTATTTTGCTTTTATCAAAAATTTGTGACGGCCAATGAATATGAGTGCTATGTGGCGGAAAGATTACGTGAATATGACAAACATTATTAACTACATTAAAGCCTGTTCGATAAGCCGTTGATTGTCTGAGCCGAGAAGATTCTACTTTATAAATATTGCAGAAGGAGCGATGCCACGATATCACGACGTTAGTGCCGCGATGTCACGCTAGTGCCGCGATGTCGCGACATCGATATTGACAGTGCGGCATTTGACGTAAGTCTACCATACTTTTATATTTTGACATAACAGACAAACAATATACATTTGTTGGTCATCGATTTCCAATTTATCATGTCCTCAATAGGTGTTTCAACGATTTTAGAGCATTATCAACAATATCCTTGTTTATGGGACAAATCTATTGCCGAATATAGCGACTTCAAAATAATTAGTTGCTCTACAACACCCGTTGCTGCAGTTACAAGAGCGGCCATTTTTATTTTGATGTCGCGACGCTGATATATCATTTTAGTCCGCGTTCACAATGAACGTAGTAGATAGCAGATAGTGGTTAGTGCTAATACGTAAAAAGTCCGTAACGAAATGTTTACTTGGATACGGTTAGCAACCGACTTGTTTATAGCATAGCACATAACCTCAAATTAAACGCGGAAGGTTTTGGGTTGTTTATCAAATTGACACTTCATGTATTTTACGATTTATCTCTACATGATGATTTGTGGAGGATTATAAAGGTAATAAGTAGTATTAAACATCGTTCAAAATTATAGTTTTAATCAATTAAAAACATAGATACTTCACTTTAGTTACCATAGTTACTACGTAAATCTAACGTCCATTGTGAACACTTGCATTTGATTCTATGTATTTCAACTTTAGCTACTAACCACTAACCACTATCCACTATCTACTACGTTCATTGTGAACGCGGACTTACGTGTGAACACCCAGTGCCGCGACACCGAATATCAAGCGATGTCGCGACATCAAATGTTGTCACCGTGTGAACAACCCATTAGTTATGATAAATAAACTTGTTAAGTTTTGACTTCATGGAGGATTTTAAAAGTAATTACATGCTTCTTATATATGATTTATTTTCTGAGGCGAAAATCAATATTTTACAGGACACTGCGTCATTTTATTGCGAAATTCTGGAATTGTATTCATTAGAATTTAGCAGTGACATGACTTTGTGTAATTTTCTACATAAATTAATTGCAAAATCTAATATTGTAACAAAAACAAGGGCTCAAGAAATAATTTAAAAAAGAACAGGCGGAGAATAATAGCTTCCACACCTTCTTTTTATTTAGATATTTATCCGTCATTTAAGGTTTCATTATCAAGTTCAAGTTAGTTAGAACCAAATTTGTTAATTTCTTGAAATAGTGAAAGCTGTCAAAAATTGTGTTAACTGCGAGCAGTTCGAGTATTTTTATCACGATATTTAAAAGAGTTTCAGCGCTTATGAGTGCAAGGAAGATTTAAATTCATCTTTTAGTAAACAAGCGCGTTTCTTGGCTACAATTCATTCCTATTGACTCTAATCCTTTTATTTAATATAAAAATATACTCCTAGAAATAATCTATTAAAATATAATAACTGTATTTATTTATCGGTTAGCCAATTATTTTAAAATTATATATTATATGTAACATACTTAGGTACACATATTAATATATAACATTAACACTTATCCTTTATAAAACAACCTAGTTTAAGTTTAAACCTAACAATTTTAGTTACATTTTTAATATTCTAATGAATCTCTACCGTGTTTAAATAAACGTGACCACTTACAAACCATAGTTTTATCAGATAAAGCATTTCCATAAACTGATTACATTTCATTCAGGATGTTTTCCTCACTTTTCCCTTGTTTTGGGAGATATTTATTTACAGCACGAAACTCAGTATACGATTTTTTCGGAAAGAACGCCCACTTTAACTTATTGTTTTGATGATTGTAAATGAACTGATCAGACAATCAGCACGAAGTTTTGTTTTTGTGTAAAAATGTTTACTAGATACAAAAAATATATTTTTAGCCCGACCGATTTTCATCTTCTGTCTTATTCCGCGCAAATAAAAACACCCTACGTAGGTATCAGCATCAAGCACACGTAATACTATACTCCCCCGGCTAACTCCAACAAATCATTTTTAATGTTACACTAAAAATCTTCAAGTTGAGACAGTTGAAAATTAAATTTACATCCAGAGATGAAAGCGTTCAAAAAATTACCAGTTTTTTCCTAGATACAGGGTGTCCCCGTTATCACCGCGAATATTTTAAGTGGTGACAGAGGACCTTTTTCTAAGAAAAAATTTCAAGTAAAATTTTTTCCTAAAATCAAATGCTAAGCTGATATCAACACTTACTTGATTTTTTTATACTTCTGCATTTATAAGACTCTGTAGCCGAAAATATCAATTTTATCGTAAAATACCTCAAAGTTTTTTAGTAAAGCTTGAAATTCTCTACAAAATTAGTTCTATTTATTTTTTGTCTACAGGCAATGGTTTGAGAGTTATAAAGCAGTTTGTACAAAAAAATGTAAAACATTTACAAAATTTAATTGTTTCTTAGATTTAGCAACCGCTGTATCTTTAAAACGAAAGGTTGTACAAAAAAACTGACGGCCCCTTCCGGATAGCAAATTTCATGGGCTACAACTTTGGTCAAGTGAAATTTTTTGAAAATCACACCGACTTTCCGGAAAAGCTGACAATAAGGAATAGAGTGCAAAAACAAAATTTCTACAAATATTGTTTTGTATTTAAAAATGCTTTTAAAGAGAGTGCGATTACGTGATTGAAAATGATGGAGGTCATTTTGAACACTTATTGAAGTAATTTTGTGGTTACATGTCAATTTTATTGCGTTTAGATGGATTTGCATTGTTTTGCATTTTATCGTTTTTTTTTCACCTTTTTCACTATTATAAACATTTCTATGAGACATTTAGTTTTATTGAACAACATATTTACCGAAGTTGTAGTCTGTTAAATGCCTTATCCGCAATAGGCTCCGTTATGCTCTACGACGTTTCGTTAAAAAAATGCGGCGTTTTTAAAAATTTACATAACTTATTTATATGCAATTTTACAATTTTTTGTTAAATTTGTTCGTTAGCTTCTTAAAAAAATGATAAGGGGTGGTTTTCTGAAGAATTTCAAACTTTATTAAAAGCTTTGAAACTGATGAGATACATAATTTTATGAATGTTACCGATGCTATCGCATTTTTAAATACAAAATATCATAATTACCAGGAGTTTTTGTTTTTCGAGAACGATAAAATGCAAAACAATGCAAATTCCATCTGGACGCAATAAAATTGACATGTAACCACAAAATTACTTCAATAAGTGTTCAAAATGACCTCCATCATTCAATTACGTAATCGCACTCCGTGAAAAGCATTTTTAAATACAAAACAATATTTGTAGGAAATTTTGTTTTTGCACTCTATTCCTTATTTTCAGCTTTTCCGGAAAATCGGTTTGATTTTCAAAAAATTTCACTTAACCAAAGTTGTAGCCCATAAAATTTGCTATCCGGAATGGGCCGTTGGTTTTTTTGTACAACCTTTCGTTTTAAAGATACAGCGGTTGCAAAGTCTAAGAAACAATTAAATTTTTTACATTTTTTACATTTTTTTGTACAAACTGCTTTATAACTCTCAAACCATTGCCTGTAGACAAAAAATAAATAGAACTAATTTTGTAGAAAATTTCAAGCTTTACTAAAAGGCTTTAAGGTATTTTACGATAAAATTGATATTTTCGGCTACAGAGTCTTATAAATGTAGAAGTGTAAAAAAAATCAAGTAAGTGTTGATATCAGCTTAGCATTTGATTTTAGGAAAAACTTTTACTTGAAATTTTTTCTTAGAAAAAGGTCCTCTATCACCACTTAAAATATTCGCGGTAATAACGGGGACACCCTGTATATTAATAGACTTTGTAAATTTTGACATGTTCTAGTTGGTTACGGTAAATATGAATTTAATCTTACCTCCTTGCTTACAGACTTTATAGGTGTGACGTAGATGGTCGATAGTTAATACAATGTGCAAGTGCACGACGCATAAAACGTGCCATCGTGCATGCAAAACTGAATTCAATATGCATGACACTTTTTAGGGATAGAAATCCGAACAGGCCACAAACATTAAATGAATAAATGAAATGCCAAACTCGAGGCATGCTATTGTGATGATGTTGTATTCGTTTGCAAATTTATGTTATTGCTTTTTTAATGCCGTATATTCATGAACTTTTGGTTTACTGTTTTAAAAATTCAAGCTTTGTTATCGGTATTGTTTCAAGTTCGTATCTGCGACTGCAATAGCATTTAAATGAAATGTGCCTTCAATATTATTTATGGCATGCATTTTAGATAGACATTAATTTACGTCGGTGGATGAAGAACATGTAAGTCAAGCTTACGTTTTATGGAACGTTTAAAGCAGTCATCCAAGAATAGTGCAATATCTTTCGTTTTAATTTGTCAAAGTGTAGATTGCGCTATTCACGCTTGCCTGAGCAATACACGTAAACTTTCCGTATTAAGGCTATAGACACATCAAAGTACTCTCTTTAATTAATAGATGGTAATAAGGATGACGTTACTAAACACGATTCGTCATTTATTTTATTAAATGGTACAACTCCGTAGCATAAAACTTACGATTTATAGCAAATAGGCTTGGTTAGTTTGAAAATGTTTTTATTCCCAATAAAGGTTTACCGATAAATCGGTAAGTATCAACACAAAGATGTTAACTGTCTTTATGATGCAAGTATTGTTATTTATCGTAAGCATAAAGCGGTTAAGCAACACATACCACTAAAAATTATATCAGCACATACTGCTTGAAGTTTCTATCCAACTTTAGTCCCATACAGAAAGTCTGCATTATTACCATAAGTTGAGTATTAATAGATATGTTCTACAATATTCAGCACACCTACCTTTAACTTTGAGTACTGTGTATGAATTCTAAGTAGCTTGGGATCAAGAAATGCAGTGTAATAGAAGATAGTTCCTAAGAGGACAACAAAATGTAAGGTAATCTTTATGTAAAGTTTTTTTAAAATTTGTTCTCTCTCTGTCTCTCTCTCTCTCTGTCTCTCTATCTCTTCGTGGACCCAATGAATGTGGTCGTCTTTCGGTTTCTTGCTTCCCTTACGTCCATTGTTTCTCATGTAAGTTTCTTAGGGACATTAAACTTGTTACACATCTTATCTACGTTTCTCTGTGGCGTCCACAGTTTCGTCTTTCTACTAGTCTCTAATTCGTAACTATTTTTGGTAATATTTCTATTTTCATCCTGTTGACATGCCCGTATCAACCTAGGTGTTGCTTTTGAATTTATTTTTTTTGGTAGTCCGTTGTCCTTTTGTTATCCTTATTTTCTCTTTCTGATTTTCCATTTTTGGCTTTAGGGTAAATAGTCTAAAAACATTCAATTCAGTCGCTAAAAGCTTTTTTTTTTCATAGCTCTATTCATTTGTGATACTTTAGAGCCATATGTGATTGCGCTTTTAACTATTGTGTCGTTAGTGCGCAATTTGTTTTAGTTTTAATATTTAATATATTTTTTTGTGCCTTGAGCGCTTTAGTAATCTTTTGTGCATTATTGATTTCGCTCTTAATCATTTATTTCATCACGTCTCCCGGCGATATTTATTTTTTCACCGATACATATAAACTCGCTGTAGGCTTTAACTGTGTCTTCGTTTTCCAGTTTCAAATCTTGTCCCATATCACTTATGCATAAGTACTCCGTTTTTTTTGTAGAGAGGTTCGTGCAGACTTGAGCCATGTTTCCACAAAGTCTTTTACATTTTTTCATGTAATTATAAAACTTGAAAGGTTCTGAGTTTGAAAATTGGAGAAAAGGATGCACACTGAATTTTAAATGGCAACCATAGTGGGCTTTAACATGAATCGAAAGCTTATTTTTTGCGCATTTCAAAAATATATAATTTGCTTCTGGTTGCTATTTAAAATAAGAAAGTTAGGTGTAATATATCGATATTCGTATGAGTAAGAAAAAATTAACATCGCTGTCTTATTAACGACAAAAAACCATGCAAAAAGTTTTTCTCTATCTTTTTGTTTAAGCGAGATATTTAACATTTTAGAAAATTGCTAAAAATCGGATTTTGGCTATATTTCGAAAATTAAAAAATATATCAAAAATCTGTTTACGGCAATGAATTTTTCTCGAAAAAAGAAATCGAGACTACGTACTTGGTTTTTTCTCTCTCTGATAATAACCGAGATAGGTACCCTGTATGCTGTATGGGCATCAAAAATAGGCCATCCTGTACATTAATTAGACAATAAAATAGCTTCCTTTTTTTTTAAATAGTACAAGGATGATTTAAAGTCAAAAGTAATGGACATCATAAAACTTTTTTTTTATCAGTAGGAAATCAAAATAAATGTATGTAATAGTTAAAATTATGGTTTTTTAAAGTTGAAATTTGGTTACAATGCTTTGAAACAAAAACAATTGCCTTTCCTGCTGATATCCTACATTTTTTTAATATTCTACGTAAAAATTCTTCTCTTAAGTAGTAAAAATGTTGACGTAAGCAAGTGATGACAATGAAATAAGAAGAAAGAACATTCGTCTAGTAATTACATTTAGTTCTGCGCTATTGCGATACAAAATGTAACGTCATCGTTAAAGTAAGTAGCTCTTATTTGCTATTCCGAACAACTTCTTGTTTGAGTTATTACTCATCTAGATAAAAGTATCTTTTTGTTCTCACTTTATTTTCTGCAAAGACAAACAGTTTAAGGAAATGGAAGTAGACAAGATTTATCAGTACAGCTGTAATTTTCTTTTTATCATATTACATGATAAACTAAATCAGAGAAATCCAGGAACTTGCGAAACATGTTAGATTGACAGACACGTATATCCCTTGGAGCAAATGTTAAATAATTGAACACGCGATTCGGTTTAAGTTTAGGTAATAATAGAACTTCAAACATTGGGAAACTTTTTAAATAAATTATTGATAGTGTCTACCAGCTAATTAAACTATGTGGTACTTGCCTGACAATAATAATTAAAAATTGAAATAAGCGCGAATTGCTCAATGTTACAGTAAGTAATGTGATGTTACGATAAATTTAACTATTCTGCAAAGATAAAAATGATACAACCAGCATTGCAGTTATTACAACCACAAAATATAACATGCAATAATCTATATAAATACTTTAATTATGTATAATAGTATATTATAAATGTAACGAAGGGGCTTAAGATCAAATTTCATAGAGTTAATGTGGGTTACAGAAAACTAAGACTAGTAAAAGTAGTAGATTGTGCATTCTTGAATGATCTAATGATAATTCTCTATGGAGTCACAATTAAGAGAAAATCTAAAAGTGAGAAGAGAAACTAGCAAAACGGAAAATGAAAAAAAAACATGAACAAAACAAAGGTAATAAATAAGAGGAAAGGAATATAAATTAACAGACTTAGGAATGTAAAAACGTTTAAAATATCTTGTCGTAACAACTTAACGATATTAAGAAATGAAAGAAGTTAATCAAAGAATCAGTCCAGGCAATAGAGATGAAATATCTGGAACGAGTCAAAGCAGTTACAAGAAGGGACAATATCAGGGAACTTAGATATACTCGTAGAACTCATAAAAAAAAGAATCGAGGAACAGAAACTTAAACGGTTCGAACACTCCGTCAGAATGAACAACGAGAGGCAGGTATAATGCAGATGAAAAGCAAATGCGTAGGGGAAAAAAGCTGGAGGACGACCTAGAAAAACTTGGGACAAGACAGTGGCAAAAACATTAAAATGTAGGAACATGAAATGAAACGAGGCAAACTGGTAAAGAACAGGAAACAGTGGAACAAGTTAGTCCACAAAACATTCTTAAGATTTCAATTTGTTTGTTAGGTATACCTTTTTATGCGTCCGACCAGAAAGTTAGTTGTTTCCGATCAATTTTTAGTCTGGAAAGTACATCTTTACTGGCCTAGGCCAGAAAGTATCTGGTTGTCATGGTAATGCGTTGTCTTTACCGGCCTAGGCCAAAAAGTAGCTGGTTGCCATGGTGATGATTTGTTTTGTTGATTTGCGCTGTCAAACAAGCGTTTTTATACGACCAAGCAAATTTTCACCTGTAGCTTGTTAAGTTATTGTTAAATTATGGATGGTGACGATAGTTATTTTGGTGTCAGTGGCGGACACAGAAAAAATATTGTACGTAAAATACCCATAAAGTGTCTTTACTGGACTCGTATGATTTCAAAATTGTCCAAAACTGTCTACTTGTCCAGTAAAGTACCATTTTCTGGTCTTGTTACGAACGTAACTAAGTATTACACAAAAGAGATGGATGAGGTATATGTATGTATAATAATTACTTTAATTATTTGAGTGGTTTATTTGTTACTGATGGATGGAAAGGTGAGTATTATTTTCCTGGGTACAAAATGATTTTCTAGAGAAACGAAACAATGAAAGACGAAGAAAAAGGTTTGTTAAGATAAATAGGTTTAATTAAAGCTCAATATATATTTTGAAAATAACATCTTGTTGGAATGCTAAGCATTAAGGGGACAATATTAAAATTATAAATGCAAAGTATGAAAAGATATATATTTATAATTTTATAATGGGTATATGTACCTACAATCAAGCGTTCAGTAATGACTTCTGGTAAACTAATCGCATTTAATACAGATTCTGTATTTTTTTAAAGTAATTTTTATTAATAAGGATGTAATAAAAACCGGTTTTTTATTACTTTGGTTAAAGCTTTCTGTTTTTTTTTGCCATTAAAAATAACGGTTTCGGTTAAAAACCACTTTTATGGACAAAAAATAGCGGTTAACCGGTTTTTTTCAACGGTTTAAAAAATCGGTTTCTTGTCCTGGTTTAAATAGAGCTCAAAAAAGCCTATTTTATGCCACTGGAAAAGCGTCTTCGTTTACCTTGATTTCCAAGCTCATGTAAATTCATCCGGATTCGCGAGTTAATATGTTTTACACGTATATTTAAAATTATTGCTCGACATTTAACAGCTCTTGCAAAAATTTAGGACCTTGCGAATACTCGCTAATCGATTGAATTTTTTTTTGTCGACCCTATTGGTCAAAAATGCGGAAACAAGAAAATAAAACCGTTAATAAACCTTGTTTAGTTTCAACGGCTAAATATAACAACACGACGCTGAAGATTTAGAATGACTCGTCTTGAAATCCCATGAAATCCGTATTCTTGTGTTTTCGCGTTATGTACACAAAGTTTTTTGGACAAAGCATGGCATAATCCTCCACGATCTCGGTGGCTGCCGCATAAATAGGAATTCAAGTGTCATTGTAGAATGTGCTGGTATCAGGGCGCTTTGTTGTAATCCTTGCGTGCCGCACACTGTTATTCTGTGGTCGTCTGCAATACTGGAGTGTGTTTTATATCAATTTTATCGCTGCCGAATTACAATATTATGTAAATATTTTCATTACTTTTAAACGATTTTAAAATTCTTTTTATCCAATAGTTGCAACGACATTTTTACGGTTTAGCTCTAGTGAAGTTAATGGGGAAGTCTCCCATAATTTGATTGTGATACACATCTAGAACTTTGTGGGAAAGTTATCTATTAAATATTTTTAAGAATTCATAATGGAACCTTTAGCTGATTATTTAAAAGAAGGTGACTTCAACTTGTTTTTTTTTAATATCTACCACTTGCATGCTGCAAATTTAAGTAAAAACTCACCCAGTTCCTTACATATCCTAAACGACTGAAAACCTTTTATTTAAAAATTTAATTATAACTTTCTTATTTTCAGCATTAGATATTTGAAACTAAATATTTGTACGTTATGTAAAGGCCTTCACTTCAGAGCGTTGTTAAAATAGACCCAGCCTTTTTATAAACGTCATATTGGCTTTTTATATTAACAAATTTTATGTCAAAAATTGTTATTATCAAAATTTGAAAATATGTAAAAATATATAGGGTTTTTTGTTTTAAATCGCAACGTCGGGATATATATTTGGATTATTAACGAAGTTGCAAAAAATAAAAGACATCAATAACTAAAATTTTGGAAAGAAAAGTTAACAGCCAAAATGTATTTTAAATATCTGAATCGGTTTTTCTGTTCTTATGTTCTTAATAACAAAGTTATAATCAAAATTTAAAATGAAAGTGTTCTAGTTTATTTAAAGATGTATCAGAATTGCACAAATTGCACATATACCGGGTATAACTGAAATCAGGCTCACACCCTTTTCTTCTTTAGTTTTCATTTTAGACAAATCAAATTTTAGTCGTATAATGTGTGTAAAAAACTGGATTTTCTAAACAAATGTACACTAGTTTTACTTAGGTTTCGCCGGAAATTACCCTAACTTTGTTATTTCAACTGGAGCACCCTGTATATTTTTACATTTTTAGAAAGAGGAAGCAATTCTGTATACAACTGCACTATTTTAGTGAATTTTGACAAGGTCAATTAACTTTTGTATTTTAAAAAAATGTAAGTGTGCTTTTAACCTTGGAGTAGGCGCGCACCCTGTTGTAACAAATCTAGTCGCGCGACGTCGTTTAGACATATTGATGTTAAAAGCGATATAAAAATTAAAAATACAAAAGCTATTGACATTTATTTTTAAACAACATAAACTTAAACAATTTCCAATCCTTAAAAAAATAATTTTATCATAATAATTAATCAAAACGACCGTTGTAATATTAATTCACTCATTCATTCTGTGTCTGACGTATTGACCCCATCATAGCACTCACTGCAAATAAATTTTGTGTGGTCTCAACAAATATTTTTGTCGCAGGATAAGCAACGAGTTTTTGAGTTTATTTTTTTGTAAAATGGGCATATCTTGCATGAACCTCTTTGGGTTATCTTCAGCTGAAGTATTCGGTACCGTATTTTCATCATTACCAATATATTTGATTAGTTTCCTTTTAAGTCCTCTTGGCAAACTGGAATTGTTTGTTCTTTTCTCCATATATTTTTTTATTAGTTCCCTACCAAACTCTCTCTGGAACAATCGTCGACTTTTTATGTCAACATTATTTGTTTTCAAAATTACTATGGCGTTTATGGCAAAGATTTCCAGAAACTGAAAGAATACGTTCAGCGGCCAATGGTTACACTTCTTGACATACTGTATAAGGATGCTTTTTTGTCCACTTCATCAACACCCCGTTTGATTATAAAATGTTATGATCGATGGATCTGAGCTTTCATCAATTTCAGCTGATCTGTAGAAAGCGAAACAACTTTGGGATATATATATTTTTTTTGTACATAAGAAATTAATATTCCGACATCGGAAATGCCAAAAATGCTGTAATATTCAGGCTTGCCTTTTGTAGTGATGAAGGAAGGGGAATTTCTTCTTTATTTGATCGAATTGTACCAACAATGGACAGCTTATAATTTCGTGCTAAATCTATTTGAGTGTCGTCGACTTCAGCCAAAAGTTATTTTAGCGTCATTTAATCTATAAGCACTCATTTTTGGAAAAAATTATAATAGTTTTGACAAACACAAGTAGGCGCGCGAAGTCGATTCGACGTATACTGTCAAAAACCAATAACCAAAACTGCTCGCGCGATGTCTATTCAACATACGGGCGCGCGCTGTCGATTCGACGTCTGCGTTGAGTAGTAGTAATCAGCAAATTATTTAATGTAGGCGTGATTTATTAGGACAAATATAGGTTCAATCGTTTTATCACATATTTATCTTAGGTTGCACGGAAGCACGGGGTGGTAGCAAGTATGAAAACACGTTTTCGGGGTTAAAATAAAAAGCGCGCTGTCTTTTCGACATCGCGCGACTACTCCAGGGTTAAGGTGGCAAAGTGGACTGATTGACAAAAAGTCGAGTTTTTTAAATGGAACGATAGTGGCTCATGTGATTACCTAAATAGAGTATAATTTGGAGAATTTAACAATATCAATAACTTTGTATTTTTATTAGGAACAAGCATTAAAATTGAAATTTATTGTAAAGTTTTGGTAAGATACCCTAATAATCATAGTTGGCTATACTCAATAGCAACAATCGTCAACTCTTGTCACGACGATCATTAACTAATAATTAATTAAAACTTTATGGAGCAACTATCAAAAAGAAATTAACACCTTCAAAGTTTTGTTGAATATACAACCATTAATTGAAATAACCGCATGAGCCACTTTCTTTCCATTTAAAAAAATTTACTTTTTGTCAAAAAACCAATTTCGCTACCTTTAAAGCATTTTAAAAGAACCCATATGTCCATTGAAATTTAAAAAAAAAACGTTTTTTGGGCACTTGTTGATTTAATAAAATTCAATTCATGCAGATCACAGCTTTATAAGTGATTGGTAAAATATACGACTTTTCTTGATTTTGTGGCTTATTTATAAAAATAGATACAGCAAGTAATATCTCTTTAAAAAGAAACCATTCCATAGCCAACAACACGACTCATTATAAAAAATAAAATTAGGAGTAATATCTCGAAAACTTTTTTAATGCAACTTTTCGAATACAATTCGTATGTAACATAAGTTAGTTTTGTGCTATAATAATTTTTTTTAACATTTTACCATGGCAAATAGTGCCAGAATTCGTGTACAACTTGTTTAATAAGTAAAAAACTTTAATTAAATTTCAGGCGTTCAATTGCAAACTTATTGTATGTTACCGTGATTTTTTTCACTAGTAGCAATTAATTGTTTTAACAATTAATAAGTTAAAATACTTTATACGAACAACGACTGGCATTTGTCATGTAACATTTAACAGAGCAACTTTATTTTTAAATTAAATTTTCAGTTTAACTTTTCACTGAACATTAAAGCACCGGAAGGAAAAAGTTCAGCAAAACGAATTCAGCACGAATATTTTCGCCATAAAATATCGAATAGGATAGGTATGATTTAAAAGTATAATTTAATCGGCAAAGTTCCGATCCGATAAAACAGGTGTGTTTAAATGCATTGAAAACAATTGAAAACAAAATCGTATATTAGCAGGCTGTGGCTACCTCGGAGGTAATTTATAAGCTTCGAAACCAGAGGCTGATGAATAAAAGCGATTGTGTAGCGTTCGCTTTTCCTGTTTTCCTTGCGGTCCTACACAATACATTGCTGTAATCTTCTTAAAAGTTTTACATTGTTCTGTAATACTAATAATAAACAAATACCAATTTCAAAAGGTAAATAATATTACAAAAGACTTTTAATAATAATTTTAAATTCAAAATACGTACTCAACGAATTAAATACTTATTGATACTCCAAAGTTGTTTTCCTCTTTAGTTTGTAACATCATTTTTACACTCCAAAATTCTATCAGGATAGTTCAAAAACCACTGAAAATTCCAAGCATATATTTAAATTGCAGTTTACTTAATAAAAGGTTCAATTTGAAGAAAGTAACGGGAAGGTGGTCATTGGGTTTATAAAGAAAACTCTTTACATCTGCTAAATATTTCGAGTCTATATTTGACCCTTCATCGGTAGCTAAAAATTACACGTGAGTTAAATAATGTCCCTAGAATCCTAAATACAGGCACTTTTTTAATTAAAAAGATACTCACCGATGAGCGAGGATAATTGGAAGCAGTATTATAATAAACATTAAAGTTTTCGAAGATAAAATTTTACATTGAAGTTACTTGGTACTTGATTGAAATTCGTTTAAATTTATTTTGATGAGCACATGGAATTTTTCTTAAAATTGAAATTTGAATTCTTGCGCTTTAGCTTCTCATTTACAAAACAATAAACATGTAATTAACAATGACAATATAAAAATCCTGGACAAAGAAAGTAATTTAAATAAAAAACTGTTTCTTGAAAAGTATCATATTAGTACTAAACCTAATACTTTAAACAATAGAACCGACATTAGCAACCTAAGCTCGATATATAGTTATTTACTTCGCCCTTCAGGCATTTAACTTTTATTTATAAAATTTAAAAAATTTTTTTGGTGTCAGGCTGACTACATTTAACTTTTCTCTATATTTTCAACTTATAATACACAAATGTAGATATGATCCGTTTGGAGTGTTTTTGTACTTTATTTATTGGTTTAATTGAGGATGTTACACCATATTATATATAGTTATAATAATTTGACCTACTTTGACATAGTATATTATGTTATATTAAATTTTACTGTTCTTATATTAGTTACACTGATTTAGCTTGTTATAAAACAATGTTATCACTTATTTATAGTAGTGCTGTAAAGATAATTGTTATAATGTTAGTATTTTTATCAACTGGATCATTACTGTAATCTGTTGCATTTAGATGCTAATTAAGTTATGTAAGTAGACTCTCACGTCTACAGGTAGGTTAGACACATTCAGTCTTTTGTCACTCTGTAGGTTACCGTTTGTCATACGTTCTCACTTTGATTCGCACACCGAAACGTGGTGGTTGCCACGCCATTGTATCAAATTTTAATGTGTTATTAATATTTAATTGTGCTGTAAAAATTTGAACATGTTCATCAATCATCCTGTGCAGTTGTTTATATATTGGATGTTTATTGTTCTGTATTGTATGGTGACAAATCTTGTTATCTAACCACATGGCGATTTTTCTATAATTTTAACTTTCAATTTTTCATTTATACTGTCAAAATTTCAATTTTAAGAAAAATTCCATGTGCTCATCAAAATAAATTTAAACGAATTTCAATCAAGTACCAAGTAACTTCAATGTAAAATTTTATCTTCGAAAACTTTAATGTTTATTATAATACTGCTTCCAATTATCCTCGCTCATCGGTGAGTATCTTTTTAATTAAAAAAGTGCCTGTATTTAGGATTCTAGGGACATTATTTAACTCACGTGTAATTTTTAGCTACCGATGAAGGGTCAAATATAGACTCGAAATATTTAGCAGATGTAAAGAGTTTTCTTTATAAACCCAATGACCACCTTCCCGTTACTTTCTTCAAACTACTTTATGGTCGTAATTTCTGGTTCAAAAGGTTCAATTTTCATTTTATAGAAAATAAATCGATTTATACAGAGTGTTAAAAAAATCGACTCAATATCGCTTTACGTCCACAGCTTGGATAGTTTTCATTTACTTCTACGACGTAAAAAATGATTGCAAACAGTTTAATTTTCATTCCTCTATACACTTGTGCATTTGGAACATAAGATTTGGAACTATTTCAAAGAGACCAAATTTTAATTACCTCTTTGACTGGTTTCCATGGAACTTATTGTTTGAATGGAGAGTGTCCTTTAAAGCTAACCAATTGCTTGTTCACAGTAACATTATATCCAGGATTGTAAACCTTTGGTAGTATCAGTGGCAGATCAAGCACTTGGAGGGTCTCAAGCGCAATCCAACCTAGTTTTAAGGCCACATTGATTTAAATACCAAGTAATGGGTAGTTCACACGGTGACATTTAATGTCGCGACATCGCTTGACATTCGGCACTGGGTGTTCACACGTAAAATGATATACAGGGTGTAGACTTGGATCACGCAACATAGCAATTTCAATGGTAAAATTTTAAAAATGGTTTATTATCTCCCCTAATTATTTTAGGGGGAAAAAGCAATGAGTTTTTTT
The DNA here is from genome assembly GCA_947652605.1 of Elmis aenea. Lineage (NCBI taxonomy): Eukaryota > Metazoa > Arthropoda > Insecta > Coleoptera > Elmidae > Elmis > Elmis aenea. Next base: position 21,360,766 of record OX393576.1, read on the forward strand.
GTAGAGAAAAAAATGCTTGTTTTGTTTCAAAATTCCATGGCTTACGTGATATAACGAAAAAACCGAAATCGAACAAAATTTTTAAACTTAAATATCTCGGCTATTTTTGCGAATACACAAAAACGCAAAAAAGATGTTTTGTAGATTTTGCTTGCTACAAGATGGCGATATTCAGAATTTTATTTATAAATTACCGTGCGAGATATTTGACAAAACAACTTTTTTTAAATAGCAGTCGTTGTATAGGTGATGACTTAGATTTAAAGATTATATTTCTTTCTCTTTGCAATGATTCCGCTTATTTTTGAAAATAGACATATAAAATATTAGGTATATCATTGTAAAGAGAAAAAAATAATCTTTAAATCTAAGTCATCACCTACTACGACTGCCATTTAAAAAATAGTTGTTTTGTCAAATATCTCGCACGGTAAATTATAAATAAAAAACTGACTATCGCCATCTTATAGCAAACAAAATCAACAAAACATTTTTTTTTCTTACGTTTTTGTGTATTCGCAACAATAGCCGAGATAGGTATTTAAATTTCAGAAATGAGAATGTCACAAATACGTAACATTATGAACATTATGAATTTTGTTTTGCCGTAATATGTTTCTCATTATAAGTTGTTTCTTCACATTGCAAATTTTTTTTAAACCCCAGAACCCAACCACCTTGTAGTTTCGTCTGTTAACCCCTTACCGCATATTGTATCAGATATGATACGTTGATACGTACCATATAAAGCGATATTAGTCATAGTTCTCATATATTAGCGCCATCTACAGTGTAGTATATTAATAATATACAATTTCACACGTAATATTTGAAAAATTGCGCCATCTATGTTGAACTACAGAAAATATACGTTAAAAAACGTCAAAAAGCTTAACATCTCCCTCCTACTACCGCCATTTATGCAAATTGGGTAAATTTATGTTATAATTTACATTATAAATTCGACGTGTAATTTTTTTTTACTATAATAACGTCTAAATCCTTTGTGCCAAATCATTTAATTTTTATAAATAAAAATGATGAATGTAGTATATATGCATGGTGTTGCATATAAGAAAAAAAATAAAAAATTTTTAACATTTTTTTAGCATTCTGTAATATATTGTACACATTCAAAAAAATTTATTTGAAAATTTAAAAAGTCATGCAGTAAGGGGTTAAGAAATTGGCATCGTTCTCAATTTCATTGAATTTATTTCTTACATCCAAGACAAATTCGGCAAGTGAATTCAAAAGGTTTGTCTCTAACATTTTTCGGAGCCCCCTGACAATCGGGGGCCGCAAGCGCGCGCTTCTTGCGCCTGTGCGATAATCCGCCACTGGGTAGCAGGTTTGAGCAGATTTAAATCAATTGATTTAAATCACGATTTAAATCATGATATAAATCAAGTGATTTAAAAAAAAAATCATCGATTTAAATCAAGTGTTTTTTTTTAAGTCATCAATTTAAATCCCTGATTATATGAGTACAAAATTTTATTACTATTAGTAATTAAATACACGAAATGGGAATAAACCATATCAATTTGCTCTTGTAAAGCAATAATCATTGTGGAAAGGCAATAATTCAAAAAATAAAAGACAAGTTTTTGACGTTAGCGAAGTAAAGAGTCAGTTTTTTCGATTTCCACGGCACTCTATTTGCTTCAATAACGATTTGAAGAAAAAGGTCGAATATCTCGAAAAGTATGAGTTTTGGGTATAGGACATACTTAATAAAAAATGAAGCTCTCTTAAAGACGAATTCGATGACATAAAAAAATATAGGTGTTTGCATTTGAAAAAATCGAGTTACAAGCTTTTGAAAATCATGGAAGTTGCCACCTATTTATGAACACCCCTACCCCTGTATGTGTGATTCAAATTTTTTCATATCGAGCGAACAGAGCAATGTTTTCTGCATGTCCATACCAAATTACAACTCTGTACCTACTTCAAAATAACTTGAGGAAAATTTTTTAAAGAAAGACTTAAAACTCAAAACCTTGAAAAATTAAATTTTTTTTTTTTTTTTGACAACGCCGTTTAAAAACCTGTAGTATTTTATATTAATGCAAAGCTAAAATTAAGGCGGTCAAAAATATTAAATAAAAAATGGGGTGTTGTATTTGATATATTAAAGTTGCTATTAGTTACAGAGAGGTGACTCACCCTGTATATTTGAAAATATTTTTATCGTGTTCGGAAGAAAAAACTGTACAAATGGCGTTTGAATCAACGTTATATCTCAAGCCGTTTAGCCACAATCGACCGATCCCGTACTAATGACACCCTGTATATAATTAATTAAACATCACCATTTAGCACTGATTTTTTCAAATTTTCTTATCATTATATTAAATTTTTCATTTTGACAAAAATTCACCACTGAATTAAATATATTGGTTATTAAATATATTAGCACAAAACAGAAATAGCATGTGAATATGTCACAAAATTCGATTATATGGTACATTTGATTTAAATTTAAAAAATCTGATTTAAATCAAATAAATCGATTTTAAAAAAAAAATCATGATTTTTATCCACCCTGCTAGGTAGTATCCCACTTTTTTATAAAACGTCCTTTATTGCTGCTAATTTTTCGGTGTGTCTTTCCTGACAATCTGATTTATTGTCAACATGCGATAAAACCGTGTAACCAACATTGTCACACGAAACATATTTCTACTAGTTTCTGTATATCAGCAGACAATAGAACACATGTATGAACTTGTTACTGCAGTGGTTTCCAACCTTTTTGTACCTCCGCCCCCCTTTTTCATAATTTTTTTTTGCGCCCCCCTCACTTTTTGTTACAATCTAATTTCATTAATACTGTTCTAGTAAATAAGAATTATTTAATGAACTACAAAACAATACACCATATTCTGTATAAAGAAAGTTCTTTTTGTTTGTTTGTATTTAAAAATGATATTTTGGTAACAGCTGCGCACCCGCCTTGCAATAGTCTCGCGCCCCCCTAGGGGGGCGCGCCCCACAGGTTGGAAACCACTGTAAGTTACTGTCATCTCTCTAGTTTCAAACAAAATTATTATAGTGCTAAAGTTTTGTATGCTATAGCTAACTTTTCACGTAAGGGTCATATTGACCCGAGGGATGCATCAGTATAATTTTTAAACTACAAAAATAAATAACATTTAAAAAAGTACTTTCAAAAGTGATAATATACAACTAAATAACGTATTAATAAAAAATATCAAAAGACACAAGATATAAAAGAATGGGTCATTATGACCGGAGGAAGAAAGCACCGTCAAGTAAGTAATTTTCAAGTAAAGATCTGGTTGTAACATTTTTAACTCCATTTATCCATACAAGAAGGCGATAAGTAAACAAAAAATCTTACCTATAACATAATACATTTATAAAATCGAAGTCCACAGTCCAAAGAAGACATAATAATAACTCAGATGACACAGTAATACTTTTTCTCAGAAAGCAGTTCATGGTTCTGAAAACGTTGAGCGCCATTATTTTTCAGCCAACATGAAACCCACTTAGACGCTCATAAAGTATACTTCAACTGCAAAAATTTCGGTAGATATAAAGCTCTTGTTTTATGCCGTTACTGGCTACATTACCTTGAATATATTTACTATAAATAACACTTTCATATTTGGTTCAATAAGCTTTATGGGAAAATACGACCAGCTTCGATTCAACTATGTCTTTTTAAAAATAAATATTTATTAGAAAATATTTATCATCGCTGAAGGAGCAAAATGCGAGATGCAAACTCTTTATCTATTTCTTAAAAGCTTTACCGTAAAATGTTTTATAAAAATATGTCACCAAAAATTTTCATTTATAAAAACTATTGGCTTTCAAATAATAGCAGTTCTAGTCGCTATTTAAAGAAGATTTTTGTCAAAAAGTCGATATTCACATTCAGATGTCTATCATTTTGCGAAAAATTGTAAAAATAAAAATCACCTACGCCAACTATTAGTATATTTTGCCTTTTTTAAAAACATTTCGAAAAAGTGTAAGTTTATCAGATAAAAACCAAAGATATTCTGGATACCGCAAAAGCCGTTCTCAATAAACCGTCGTACGGAAAGTGACTACCGTTCGTTAATTTGTTTGAATTTTAATAAAAATTTCGTTAGGTATAAAAAAAGTATTTTCCTTTAAAATGTGCGTAATGATTATTCTATCAAATACATTTTCACCTTAAAGTAATAATCAAAATGCACCCTACTTTTCTCCATCCTAGGTGTATGTTAGTTTTTTAACATATAATTTTAAAACTAATTTCATGTTGTTGAATGTTCAGACTTGGTGAGGATATAGTAAGAGGGCAAGTATAAATTTTAAAGGGAGGAGTGGAAACCTAAATAAAAGTAAAACTGTGGGTGTATTCTCTCATATTTAAAAATACTTAAAAATTTTGTTATTTCATACATTATATACATTTCTCATTTAGGCCACCCATGGTCATTTACACCTCGCATCTACCCTAAGACGAACACGTTATTCGAGGGGTCCATTAAACTCTGCTTGCACACCAGCGCATTCACTTCTTGCTACGCCACTGGTAGTGCTTATAACAAAAAATCAAGATTACCTCCAAAGATTATGTCTTCAAATTAAAAAAGAATCATATAAAATTAATATGAAAATATTCTCACAATACAATAGCCGAGATAGTTTATAAATAACTAATTGGACGTAAATTAATAGTGGAAAACATTATAGTGAAATAATTAATTTCCGTAGGTTACTTGGAAACAAAACCGACAAGCTATGGAAACATTACTAGCAATTAAAGCGAATGTCAGGATGCATTAATAACACCGTATGGAGAAATTAACACCTAGAAAAAAGACGAATAAGCAAAACCGTTGTAAGACCGGACACTATAAAAAAAACAAAAATTGAAACAAATGAAATAAAAACATTACCAAACATCATACTAGTAACATCTGAGAACAAAAAATAACTGGCGATTTTTTAATGAACATATAAATTTGAAGTTATTTTTATGCCACTCTATGAATATTTTTCGCCCATTTAATAATTTAAGAGGTTTGTTGGTATTTTTTTTTTAAAACAAACGAGATAATCGAGTTGGTAACAATCTTCTTAAATACATACACTCTTAATATTAAAAATAATAATTATGATAACACAATATTTTAACAATAATAAACAAAATAACTCTAGCAAATGAGTTCAATACTAACTTTTGTTTTTAAATTAAAGAAAAATAATATATTAGCATAAGCTAACTTGGAAAAACCTTTGGTTAGTCTGCTACCGTTTCGCCATGTTATTTTTAAATTTGCATGCAAAAGTTTAATACACCAGCGTTAAAAACGAAATTACATTCTTGATCAAAGAAAACTTATTCCGTATTTTCTCACAAGAGCTTTTAAGACTCCGCAAAAAGAACTAAGAAGTATATATGTCTTTCTTATGGCAACTTTAAATAACCGTGAGCTAAAAATTACGCGAAAATGTTCCTAGAATATACGCGAAAATAACAAGCGGAGTCTCGCAAGGCCCTGCTACCTCTTTTATATGCCACAAGATAAAATCTAAATAAGTAGTTTTCTATGGCCGCACGCAGGATCCGCAAACTCACTCACGCTTTAATAAACCCTGTGTACTTCAAATACACGTAAACAGCGCCCTCAGGAGCTCCTGTACTTGATTACTGACGTGTCTGCATCCGAGTTTTTTTTTCCACTTTGTAGATGTTGAATAAAATTTCTTGAGTAAACCTTTAGACAAACAAAAAAGAGCGCTGCATATTTATTTATTCACGGAAAGCAGGATTTCGCAGCTTTACAATTATACGTAGCGAATACAAAAGCCATTCAGTAATTCACATTTAGATGTGTCTCATACGTCAGCGCTAAACCCAGGTGGAAAAATATGCTTTCAATTATATGTTAATATCTTTATTACAAAGATGTGGGTTCCAACGCACGAATGAAAGATGATAATAACATTCAGTTAAAGGTCGACAGGTGTTAATCGGCATGGTGTACTAATACTTAATTTGAAAGTCATTTTTATCTATATGTACCTACCTATTAGTAGCAAAATGCCACTCAATTAAAGATATTTGTCTATGTTATCATACAATCATACTTAAGCAATTTATCTAGGTTTTTCATGATGATTTTTTTGTAATACCTACTTTGAATCTAAAACACATCAAACTCAACACAATTATTTTAACAAATTCACTAAATCTTATCCAGAGGCAATTTTTCTAAGGGAACGATTGAAATTGACTTTCACAAATGTTTATCGTTTACCAAATTAATTACTAAAAATGTGACAGTACCATGGTTGTTCATTGTCAATCAAAGAAAGCCAAAATATAGTTATTTATGTAAAGGCCAAAAAGTGTACGTCTCGGCCAGCAAACCAGACGCGGCCGAAAAAGTACATTTTGGCCGAGGTGCATATTACATTTTTGGTGCGATCGAATTAAAAACAATTTAAATTTTTAGTAATTTTCAAAATTATAGGTTAGAAACTACGTGACATTCTGTCACTGACAGATGACGGCGTATGTAGGGATGGCAATCCTGCAAAGTGGGATCCCGCAATCCCACGGGATCCCGCATGATTTTAGCGCATGCGAGATCCCGCACTAATAGCTGCGGGATTTGCAGGATTTGCGGGATTCACTTTTGCAATGCAACTGAAATGAAGGTGTTGGTGGGGGGTGGCTATTATTGCTAATGAAGAAATTGAAGAAAATGAAACTGAAGATGAAGAGTCTAATGACGAATCCCAACAACCTACTAATCTATCGTTGAAAGAAGAATTAGAAAACCAAATACAGAAAGAGAAGAAAAATTGTATAAAAATAGTAAAGAATGTGCCAGATACCGAATCTTTCGAGAAAATATTGAAGAAGGAAATGTCGGCCTACGAAAGTGACGGAGTTAGAGACAAGTTCCTTGTTAAGATCATACTTCTTGCAATGATTCATTTAAATTAATTTCAGTTTTTAGTTATTATTGTAATTTGTTATATTTGAAACTGACCAAACATTTCATTATTATTTTTGTATCATAATTGATTTTTATTTTAATAAATTATATAAAATACTATTTATTATTAGAAAAAAAAAATCTTATTACCTGAAGTCATAAAATGTCCTTAAAACCTGTTTTAAGTAAGTATATTGAAATAGTTTTGAACATTTGTAAACAAAGTCAACAACATACTCTTTTAAAATGATTTTTTTTATTTTCTAAATCTACATATATGATTTCAATTATTGTCGCTTTTTGAACTTATTTTTATAAAAATACTTGAAAGGAAGTATTTATGTCATTTTGTCATTTATAATGTGAACAAAATCAATTTCTATCATAAAAAATTAATCCCGCGTGGGATCCCGCGGGATTTAGAAAAATCTTGCGCGGATCCCGCGGGATTTAAAAGTGTGCGGGATTGCCATCCCTAGGCGTATGTACTGCATTACCGGCCCTCTCCTTAGCAACGGCCGTAAAAGTTACTTTTTCGGCCGTTGCTAAGGGTAACGGCCTGAAAAGTAACTTTTACGGCCGTTGCTAAGGATAGGGCCGGTTATGCAGTACTTTATGGTTGCTAACGCGTCCGTCAAACAGCTGTTTCTAGTACGATCGCACAAAAAATCATTTTCAAAACATTTGCTGCATATTTTTTTGTTAAGAAAAATATCTGAATGTAATCCCTTTATTTAAAAGCTAATACAATCATCTCTCTGTTGCCCTTAGAGACTTTCTGTTTTTTAAAATTTATATTAGCTGTAAAGTAATAGTACATTGATTCATTGATGCTAAACAATATACTAATAATTTGCGATGGTATACGATAGCTTTTTTCACATTTAAGCAGCAAATATTGTTAAAAATTAAATTGATAAACAATAAACTGACATTATACAAATTGTACAAAATGTTTATGTTTATATTTGCGACTACATCTAAAATTATTTTTAACTATTAAGAGTTTTTTAATTTTTGCTCACCGATTCGTACCTTTTTTTTTAATAGAACACCCTGTATATTTCGGTCGTTTTAAATTTCAAATTAAATTCTGTTTCAAAAATGTATCAGTTTTTCTGTACCTCAAATCAATCGTTTTTAAATCATTAAAGTTTTCTTTTAAATTCTGATATAAATAGGACTTGTAAAAAAATTAATATTTAACAAATTGGCAATGTCAGAACGACAATAATGTCATGGAGGTTACTGTCAAGCAAATACATAAAGTTTTGCTTCATCAGTCAGATTCTTATTCTCCTGTCAAATATGTATCTTTGAACAAGCACGCTCAATTTTTCTGCCTAGGCAGTAAAAATGATTATTACAGCCGCTTTTGGGTACTTACTAAGCTAGTTTAGTGACGATTGCAGAAAAATAATTTGTACGATTAATTATAATTAGGTTTAAAAATTAATATTTTCCTAATTGTTGCTTTAATCATGATAGTATAAGGGCACAAACAAAATATTTAATAAGATTAAATTAGTAGGCTTTAAAAATATCTCGAATATTTGTTTAACATGTCAAAGTAATTATTCTGTTACCGCGTTTAAGCTAGTGCAAGTAAATTTTACAGTTATTTTTTATTGTTTCAGCTTTGTTTCGGCTGGATTGACTGAACTTTTGAGAGATGTTTTTTGCGTCTATGTATTTCCAATAAAAAAAAAATCTTACATTTCAAGCAATATAATGGTAAATAAGTAACCCGCGTAATACTTTTTATTTACCTTAAAAATTAATATTTAAAACCTAACAATACTATATGAAGTGTTTTATATTTAAAAGGTGATCTAAAATTTAATTGATGGTAACATTTTGCCTGCGTTAAAACGCTTTAAATCAAACTGTTAAATTATAAATCTGTAATCGCATATTATTGCACATCAGGGTTCTTCTACCCATGTAAATATTTGAGTGTACGATGGAGAATCCCCAGAGGATTCCAGTGCGAAGTATCTACGACAAGCCAAGGTAAATTATACAAGAATATATTGTGTCCGGAAGTAAACCGAACCACAATAAATTATAGTTAAACCAAACTGATATAAATTATTCGGATAACTTAAAACGCACATGAATTATTTCCTTAAATTAATTATTTCGAGGAAGAGTTTTCCTATGATAACCAAGAGATTTTTTTTAGCTTCATAAATAAATATTGCATTTGCATAGGTTTAATTAAAAATCACTAATCCGTTTTTCGAAATACAATCCAGGTCCAGTATCAACTCTATCGTCTATTAATCAGTTGCGGTCTTATTATTTCAACATGAAGAGCATAGGAATCCCGGAAACACTTAGTTAAGTTTAAAAAAAAGCGTTTTTATATGACTACTAATAGTTTGAACTGCAAGTGTCCATTATTCACTAAAACCTGAAAAAAAACAAAAAACCTAATTTTCTTTTTCTCCTTATAACTATTTATCATCGACATTGGAAACCTAAAATTTATTATTTAAGGATTAAGAAAATTTACTAATCGGTTGGTGTTATCAAAATTGACCCAACCTGCTTAGTTTTTAAGATCCGAGGGTTAACTTTTTTTTCTTAAAAACGTGAAACCCCGAGTAAGGATACCCATCTCAAACTTGCAGGAAGCAATAAAGCTACCAACATAGTTTATTCAAAATTATACTGAATTTAATTTACTTCCCAGGAACCGTATTTGTGTACCATTTTCATTGCACCTGACAATTTTCAATTTTTCACTTTAAAAAAAAGTAATGCAGTTTAATAACGGTTTTATAAGTAACATTTTTTGGGAGGATCATTAAAAAAAATTTGAATATTTCACTTTAACCCCTTACTGCATGACTTTTTAAATTTTCAAATAAAATTTTTTGAATGTGTACAATATATTACAGAATGCTAAAAAAATGTTAAAAAAAATTTATTTTTATTTTAAGACGAAATTTTTTACCTTTTCTGTTTTTTTTCTAATATGTAATACCATGCATATATACTACATACATAATTTTTATTCATAAAAATTAAATGATTTGGCACAAAGGATTTAGACGTTATTATAGTTAAAAAAAATTACACGTCGAATTTATAATGTAAATAAATAAAATGCAATAACATAAATTTACCCAATTTGCATAAATGGCGGTAGTAGGCGGGAAATGTTAAGCTCTTTGACGTTTTTTAATGTATATTTTCTGTAGTTCAACATAGATGGCGCAATTTTTCAAATATTACGCGTGAAACTGTATATTATTAGTATAGTACACTGTAGAAGGCGCTACTATATGAGAACTATGACTAATATTGCTTTATATGGTACGTATCATATCTGATACAATATGCGGTAAGGGGTTAATTATTAAATTACATCTGTATTTCTTTAGAATTTGCGTAAATTTGACAAACAAACATTAATCTTTTCTTTATAACGGGTGGGCTTAAAGTAAGTGAAATTCTTTTATTATCGTTTATATATAATATAAAAAAACCGTAATAAAAAATTTCGTTTACAATCAAAAATAAACAGTTACACTATTGTTTCATTTAACTTACAAGGGAGGGTCACGATACGTTGTTGCTAGAATTTGATTAAGGCTGTATTTATAGCATCAAGGACATCAAAACTAAATGTTTCCAGAGTTATTCGTGCCACTGGCCATTTCTTTCGGGAAAATAGGGGGAAAACTGAAAAATTGGTATAAAAAGGTCATTTTTGCGATCGCGTTGGCCATGAAACCGTCAGAGACAAAATCGAAATTCTTCTATTTACCAATGCGCGCATCCTGTGCAAGTAAAATGGTGCAAAGTTTTTGAAAAAAACGGTTCCGGAAAAAAACGTCAAAAACGATTTGAGAAGTTGTGGTATATCTGTATTCTGTATAATGTATAACTATCAATGCGACTTGCATAGGCGTTTAACATAGGGAAAGCCATTTTTACAACGGTCGTTTTTCGCGTTTTTCTCCGCAACCGTTTAAGATTGGTAAATAAAAGAATTTTTATTTTGTCTCTGACTGTTTCATGGGCCAACACGATCAAAAAAATTACTTTTATTACTCAGCTTTTCAGTTTTTTCCCTATATTTCCGACAGAAATGGCCAGTGGCACGTATAACTCTGTTCTTGATGCAATAAACACAGCCTTACAACGTTTTGTGATTTGCTTTTAGATTCTAGTTTGCATTTGTTTTACCGATTTAGCCTCCCAGCCTTCACTATGGACAACTCTTGACAGTGTTGACCAAAAATCCTCAATAGGCCTTGCTTTGGGTATATTTGGAGGGTTAGCTTCTTTGGCTACAACATTGATGTTTTTTCTTTTAAACAATTTTGAGTTGTAGCAGCATAATGACTGCTAGCTAGGTCAGGCCAAAAGACATATTTCCCATCGTTATGGTACGTTCTTACAAATTTCTCAACAATAGGTAAACACTCACGCTGATACGCTTGAGCGTTAATAGCAGGACCAGTCGAAGATCTGATGACTGGTTGAGAAATGCTTTTATCCGAGATGACCACCCAGACCAAGACTTTTTGTTCAAATTTCGCTTTTGGTTTACATTTGACGTTGTTCGGAACATTTTCTTTATTGCTTGTATAATACCCATCGTTTCCTGGCAAATTGATGTTTGTGAAAGAAAAATATTTTTCATCGTTCATAACGATGGAAATTTTGCCTGTTAAAAACTCTCTTCGTAATTTTCTACATTTCTTGGGGATTTCTTCTAATTGCTTTGCCGTGTATATAGGAGTCTGCTTCCGTTTGTAATATCTAAGGTTGTTTTTTCTTCAAATACTTCGTATGCAACCCCTAGACACGCCATATTTCACCGCCAAATTGCGTTGTGATGTTCCAACTTTATTTTCAGCCCTTGGTGTTACACCTCTTTATCTATAATTCAAACGGGGCGGTGTACCACTTTTTGGTTTTTCCTTGATAGGATTTCCCATTTCCCATCGTTTGATGATTTTATATAAAGTGGATCTTGCAACATTTTCTGTTTTAAAATGGTTTATTACCTATTTTTTTGATGTTGTCCAAGTAGTTTGTACACACCACGACGAAAATCAAGTCGCTTTTCCATTGCAAATACGAACACAATAATCAACTGCACCAAAATACTTACACTGACATTCGGTGTCTCCGTTTCACTTGTTAAACATAACATGTAATTGTTTTAGAAACAACTCACTTGATATTTAAAAAATCCACTTACTTTAAGCCCACCCAGTGAATGCACAAAAAACATTTATATGTATAAGAAATTGAATAGGTCACAACATTTTTCTGAAAGGAGCTATAAAAATTTATTGTAATGAGGCTTTGCCACGCTATCAATGGCAATAAAAATTAAACTCCAGTACAAGTTATTAAAAACGTTACTTAAAATCTAAGCAAATAACCTGCTTTGAAAACCGTTATTTACGTTGAAGTTTTTACGGTATATTTAAGACCCGTAAAAGTTTTTATCGGATTTTAATTACTTGAAGCTAACCTTAAAATGTTTAAACATCTTTTAATATCTGAAGCAGTTAATGATATATATGTATATAAACTGTAATAAAGCTATTACGCAAAATATCGTAAAACATCGATATTATAATAATATTGGGAAGAAACTACAAAACTTTTGCTTACAATTGAAAACATTAAACCCTCTCGCCTCTCGAAATGTAAAATGTTACGGTTATTTTATGCGTAACTTGGACTGATGACAATTTCACTCACTGTGGATATTCATTCTAAATTAACTCATAAATTTCGTTGTCCACGACTTTTCTACTACTTAGAGATACTAAATTAAATTTTCCACGCCCTAAAACAGTTCCTATAATTGATGCGATGGCATTTTAATGTTTCAGCCAAAACTGTAGGTACCTTTGCAATTTGAAACTTTGATCTGCAATGCGTTCAAGATATTACTGAGGGTGATTCATGATAGGCTTTATCGAAAACTGGAAGAATATATCAACGACACTAAATTTGGGTCGGGTAGCGGGTCGGGTTAGGAGCGGGTCGCGGTCGGGTGCGGGTTCAACATCAGCTGTGCGGGTCGGGTGCCGGTCCGATTATCTGGACCCGCGCAGGACTCTAAAGCAGAACCATAATAAAAATACAAGTTATTGGTATCAATGGATCCGTAAGAAGATGCTCCATTTAAATAACCGCCTGTACCACCATAGTTCCATTAAAAAAAAAAATTACTTTCTATCAAAAAACCGATTTCGCAACCTTCAAAGTCGATTAAAGTAACCTAAATGTCAATTAAAATTTACAAAAACGTTTTTCGGACAATTTTTGATATAACAAAAATCAACATATACAGGGTGTCCCAAATTCGAGTAAATGCATGGGGATCTCGCTTATCTTAAGAGCTACGAGGTCGGTTAAATTAGGGCAAAGTTGCTAAATTCGATGCTTATTGATAATCCAAAGAGAAATTGGAAATATCTCAAACGGTATCCGAGAAAATTAGGAAAAACTGGAAAGTCCATTTTTGAAAATCGTTTATAACTCCTTTGGAGTTTGAAATATTTTAAATGTGTAAAAAAGTTGCTTAGGCAACTTTTTAAGCCGAATCGGATAGTGGTCACAAATTTTTCCTAGGTCGATTCGTTTTTGTTTTAGACAACCAACTTATGGGCAGCATATCGCGTTTTTCTTCGTTATTAAAGTTCATTTTTACGACTAATAGGCCTTCAAAACTTTTAGTTTGTTGATCGGTTGTCATGGAAACAACATAAACTACAATGACCGGCCAACCTGATTTATAATGGTTATTGTTTAAAACGTATTTTTTGAAATTTGACAATGAAAGAAAAAGTAAAATACCATGTGTGATACATCAATGGATTCAGAAAAATAAATGCTATTTGATTATGTAAATAGCAAAAATTGCGCCCATAAGAAAAAATAAAGTTGGTTGTCATAAAACAAAAACGAATCAATCTAGAAAAAATTTGTGACCACTATTCGATTCGGCTTGAAAAGTTGCTTGGGCAATGTCTTTACACATTTAAAATATTTCATACTCCAAAGAAGTTATAAACGATTTTCAAAAATCGTATTTTCCAGTTTTTCCTCATTTTCTCGGATACCGTTTGAGATATTTCCAATTTCTCTTTGGATTATTAATGAGCATCTAATTTCGCAACTTTGCCCTAATTTAACCGACCTCGTAGCTCTTAAGATAAGCGAGATCCCCATGCATTTACTCGAATTTGGGACACCCTGTATACGAGTAGGTCACGGCACACTTACTAAGAAATTAAATTTTGTTTGAAAAATTATTTGAGGTTATAAAAATTAACCAAAATAGTGCAGTTGTATCCAAAATCGCTTTTTCTTTCCAAAAATGTAAAAATATACAGGGGGTTTCATTTAAAAGACCAAAGTTTGGGTCATTTGCGGCGAAACCGGAAGTGAAAAAATTGTGTGCATGTGCTTGAAAAACCAGTTGTTTTGCACATATCATGTGTCTAAAATTTCATTTATCTAAAATCAAAACTAATGAAAAAAAAGGGGGTGTACCACACTTCATTTACACCCGTTATATACATAGAGAAGAGTTGTCCAGAAAGAGAAGCACCTTAAAAACGAGTAGCATTTAAAATAATCTACGTACAAATATTGATCATTTTATACATTGAAAGCATTGCGACAGCGAACGTACCTACTCAAAAAATATTAAAAGAATGGTTAATAATAAAGAACATTAAAATGATAAAGCTGTAATATCTGGGACATGTCGTGAGACGATAGAAATATGAGCTGCTTAGAGGCATCATGCAAGAAAAAATAAGAGATAAAAGTGTAGGTAGGAGATTTTTTTACTGAGGTTCTTAAGAAAAGGCTTTAGATATAGCTCCTTTGATCTTCTTTGAGCTGTTATGAATAAAATAGGAACAGCCATGATGACCATAAACAGTGAGAAGATTTGCTATTAGAAAAAGAATGTTAAAAAAACAAACACCAGAAAAAATATATAGCATATAGGTACAACTATATCAGTTCTAAAAAAAAATTTTGCAAAATAATTGTTATTGGTGGAAAAAGGCCATTTAGTTAGATCGATGTGTTTACCTATTTTAAAAAAGTTTAACACAAATATTCGAAACTGTTTTTAAAGTTTCAACGTTTTTTAAAACATTTGTTTTTAAATTACGTGTAATTTTTTAATAATTATAATATAACCAATATATACCAATCACTAAACACTAAAGTAAGAAAAAATTCTACACACATTTTTCGCGAAATTCGATTTCATAAATGTTTTACACTGAGAATGTACAAAACGTTTATTTTATCGTTTGCATCTCACATTCTTTTCGATAAGGATCCGCTTTCCGTCGAGTTTCAAGAACCTATCTGATTTTCTCCCTCACTACTTAAGAATTTCCTCAAGTGGAAAAGGAAATGTTTACACTGTCCATAACTGGGTAATATATTTCTGAACCTAATACTGATTACTTCAGACTGCAACATGCGTTTTACGTTAACTAACACTTGTATTTGGCAATTATAATTAATTGGCACGTTTACATAAAAGGTTTATTGGAGACATATAAAAACAAAATAATGGGTACAATGACATTTTTGTATATTATACAGCTTACGATCTGTAAGTCATCGTAATGATAAATCTTTTGATTTTCTAAATGATTCATATTATCATAATAAACTTATTTAAAAATCACTTATTTGTTTTTCGGAAGATTTCTTATCAAAATTCCAAATTCAAACCTCTCGTCTCATCATCACTTGTAGTACTTGTAGTCCTATTTGATACTTATTTCTACTGATGAAGAGACAACTGTCTTGCAACGATCTATCATTACTAAAAGAATTCCTTGGAGCAAAAGACGTGTGATTTTTAATTGTACTTATTAATTTTAATAATAAATATTTTATAATTTTGGCACTTAAACGAAATTGAATAAATTCAAAGTATTTTTAATATTTTAACAAAATAACTGTATTTGTAGGTGAATAACTCTTTTTATACAAAGTAAATATTTTACCACTTATGAACTAAAACAGTTCACACAGTGTTTAGGTGACTGTACTTTATAACACAATTTTCTTATCCATTTCTAAATATAATGGTTTCAACATATACATTTTAAATGTACACAATAATATTTTTATTTTTCATATTATCATCGTATCTTATTACATGTTACGCTAATAAAATATTAAACATGAATGGATTATTAATGCTTGCATTCTCTAAGTCTAAGTGATTCAATTGTGAGATGCAACAAAATTTTATCGAAATAACCGTTCAGTTCCGTTTATCGGTTCAATTAATTAAAACTTCTTTGTTTTTTCGGATTAATGATTTTTTATTTTGTAACGATTCGGTAACCGGTTCAGCGAATATAATTTGGATCCGGTAAAAAATTCAATTTTTTTAAATCTTTTAATAGAATGTAAAAAAAAAGAACAAAAAAAATTCTGTAAGAGTACCTACAAGAAAAAATTTACAAAAATATTTATTGCTGCTGTTCTGTAATATTTATTGTTTTAAATAAATATAAATGCCAAACAGAATTATCAAAAATAGTAAAATTTTAAAGGATATAAATTGAATAATTCGATCACAAGGTCGCAGATTGCAACACAAAAAAAAATAAAAATGCAGTAAACTGATGAAGTATAATAAAATAACTTTATGTAACACAACACTTACATATGTGGGTATTGTAAATTAAAATTCTAAATTATATCTAATGTTCAAATGTAATTTTCAATTACTTGAATAAAAAATTTGCCATTGTATTAAAATATCACCGATTCAAACTGTTACATGTATCTACCGGTTGAGTCGCGTTGAAACGGTTCACATAAGTCAGTTCGGTTCTATTTGAGGTTCACTAATTTTTTACGGTACAGGTTCAGTTCCGTTTACGGTTCATGAAAATGTGCATCGGTTCTTTCCGGTTTTTGTTCCAGTTCCGGTTTAGTTCCAGACAATGTGTTATTTATGAATAATGTTTTGTAGAAATGTCCTAACCGCGGTTTTCCGTATAGAGACCCATCCAAATAAAGGCCAAATTGGGTCTCTATTTAGGTTTTTGCCCATGGGCCTTTATTTGGGCCAAAATTGTAACATTTGGTTGACGTTTGTTAAGTGATTTTTCCATATAGATATTGGGCTTTTATTTGGAAACTAAATTGTAAACTGTAGGTCAAATTTATTCATTATTTTTCACAAAATCGTGTTTGACTAAACAAAACACGATCGCTGTAGTAATTGACAGTTTATAGCTTTTCAAATTATTTTAATATTTTTCGATTAAAAAACATTATTTTGTGAGCATTTAAGTGAATCGCCTGAAATACACTTTCACAGAAGCAATTCGACGGAAGGTCCATTTTTAATTAAATGTTCACCAAAAAAAAAAGTAAAAACAATTAGTCAAGTTATAAAAATTAATTAATTACTACAGCGATCGTGTTTTGTTTAGTCAAATATGTACATGGATTTTGTGAAAAATAGTAAATAATTTTGAAACTAATTTTTCTCAAATACTTTTTTATACATACTTATAACACTAAGAACACTTGAGATGGTTAAAAAGAAAAAAATATTAAATAATTAAAGCAAAAAATAAAAATTTGCAATTTAAAAGAATATGACAATCGCCTGTAAGTTGCTTACGGTAAGCCGAAGAAAAAAATTGAAGTACCTACGTCAAAATGTAGCTAACAATTTACCATACACTTTTTATACTTTATACAGCGTTCCCATACTTTTGGCCTACCCTGTATATACATATTATAGTAAAATCAGCATAAAAAAACATATTCCATATAGAAACGCATGGGGACGATAAGAAATCCTCAAAACTGAAAAAAAACAAATACAGGCCCATGGGTCTTTTTACGGAAAATCCCTTTTTTTTAAGCATTTTGCTTACTACTGATTCAAATAATCCGCGAAAAAATAGTTTTTGTCAGATTACTTGTTTTGGAAAAGTATATTTTCTTATTAAAAGAACATAATAATACAGGAAAAATTATAATAGCCAAAATAACTAAAAGTGTTTATGTTAATATTAGATCATAATGTAAAATATTGATATTTATAAATTTTAAAGATCTCTGTGGTAAGTAACTAATTTTATCAATTAGGTATTTAAATAAAACTTACTTAAATTCATCAGAGTTTTATAACAAATATTACTTAGCAACAATAGCAAAGGTAATTGCTATTATGTTATCGACTTGTATGTATTTACTTACCTTTGTATTTCGTGTAGATCAATGAACGACTACGTTCTTCCAAACACATGCTTGTTAATTAGTTACTCTTCGCGAAACGTGTTTACTAAACATACGTAAGCCTAACATGTAAACAATGTTACCTACGACAAGACGCGACACAAAGGTGAGAATTTAATATTGATACGCATACGTCGTATATTACATACGATTTATAATGACGGGTCGCTAAGTCACGCTACAGTAATTCAAACGATTTACAAAAATTCACGTGTTCATGGGCATGATAATATTTACAAAAATGCATGCGTAATATACGTATTTTAGTTCTTTTGGATATGTATTAGTTTCGTGGGACGCATTTCGGAAATTTTCAAGAATTCAAGAGAAGCATATTCGGTTAAGTAGCACAGAACTGTGGCTTTCGTATTTCCAGTCGAATGCGACGTTCTTAACGCGTCGATAGCCGACGGCAAAACTAGGGCTTACTACTGATACCGCGTCGTATAGCGTCGCTAGAGCTTGCGCAAGCTTGTCGGCTATCTCCGCATTAAATCGCAATACGGCATCAAGACGCCCAACAATATTATCAAATGTTCAGGCATTTCTGTTATCTGACAGATTATATTATAAAAAGTGCATGGTACAATGTCTTTCCAAGTACGGAATTTTCTGAGATATGGTTGAACTTGAAGAAAACAATTATTTTGCATTTCGTATGCTATGAGAACCAAACAAAGTGTATTGAGAATGAAAACAAAGGTAAATATCGTCCAAGATTTTATTTTAAATGTGTTAAAAGTAATTTCCATTAGCACGTCACCATTCTTTTTTTCTACTTAAAAGCTATCAACCCATCTTCTTTCAGAATATTTAAAAAATAATCGTATCAATCTGCTCCGCAGACATTAACGTTCTACTCCGCAAATTTCTTTTAAGTTAAATTTGTAACCAAAAGTCGTATATTGCCTAGTCAGGTGCGTACAGTGGATGCTTTATCACATATCCTTTTTTCTGCGTAAATCTGGAGAACCGAAGCTGCCGTATGGAAGATGTGTTATCGTGATGGAGCATAACCTCTTCTATGAGACTCTAATGCAGTGTTTCCCAAACTTTTCCTACGACGGAACTATTCACAAATCCTGAAATTTTAACGGAGCACCTTGCTTATTTTGTGTAAAAATCCTGCTCGCATAAATATCTTGTTGTAAAAGGAAATAAATCAAGTTTAGCAAGTTTTGACATGCTGCGGTACTTTTCTGTTAAATTTATCCAGAAATCATTTTATGGTATTTCCTTGTATTTTTGTTTTAAATTATATTTACATTTTTTTAATTACTTGCGCTGGTCTGTTGGCTTGGCTGTCACTACAAATGGATTTCTAACCCAAGAAAAAGGATTTTAAAAACATTGCAAAATGTTGGTTGTAAGAGATGCAAGTGTTCTTAAATTATGTTAGAGACCTCTTCATTTACTTTAAGATTTATTTTAGTCAAAAATTCATGCAGGGCAGGAAACCAATCAAATGTATCTTGTGCAACTGTAGAAATCCACAATTTTAACCAGGGATGAAGAGTCGGCCCAAAAATAAACGACTCTCGACTTGCGGAGTCTACATTATTATTTACAACCGACTCCGACTCCTGACTTCTATCATTACTGCACTGCACTAAAGAACATTAAGAAAACTGGAAAACCCTTACAGGCAGGGTTGAGCAGATTTAAATCAATTAATTTAAATCACGATTTAAATCAACTGATTTTTTTAAAAAAATTATCAATTTAAATCACAGATTATATGAGTACAATATAATATTAATTTATAATAAAATAAAATTGTATTAGGTACTATTAGTAATTAAATACACGAAATGGGGAATAAACCATATCAATTTGCTCTTGTAAAGTAATATTCATTGTGGAAATGCAATAATTCAAAATATAAATGACAAGTTTTTGACGTTAGCGTAGTGAACAGTCAGTTTTTTCAATTTCCACGGCACTCTATTGCTTCAATAAGGATTTGAAAAAAAATGTCGAATATCTCGAAAAGTATGAGTTTTGGGTATAGGACATACTTAACAAAATATGAAGCTCTTTTAAAGATGAATTCGATGACATAAAAAAATACAGGGGTTTGCATTTGAAAAAATCGAGTTACGAGCTTTTGAAAATTATGGAAGTTGCCACCTATTTATAAACACCCCTGTATGTGTGATTCAAATTTTTTCATATCGAGCCAACAGAGAAATTTTTTCTGCAAGTCCATACCAAATTACAACTCTGTATTTCAAAATAACTTTAGGAGAATTTTTTAAATAAAGACTTAAAACATTGAATAATTTAGAAAATAATTTTTTATTTACAACGCCGTATAAAAACCTGTAGTATTTTATATTGATGCAAAGCTAAAATTAAGGCGGCAAAAATAATAAATAAAAAATTGGGTGCTGTATTTGAAATATAAAAGTTGCTATTAGTTCCAGAAAGGTGACTTACCCTGTATATTTGAAAATATTTTTATTGTGTTGTTTAGAAAAAACTGTATAAAATAGCGTTTGAATCAACTTCCTATCTCAAGCCGTTTAGCCAAAATCGACCGATCCCGCACTAATGACTCACCCTGTATATAATTAATTAAACCTCACCATTTAGCACTGATTTTTTCAAAATTCTTAATCATTATATTTAATTTTTCATTTTGACAAAAATTCACCAATGAATTAAATATATTGATTATTAAATATATTAGCACAAAACAGAAATAGCATGTGAATATGTTACTAAATTCGATAATATGGTACATTTGATTTAAATTTAAAAAAATCTGATTTAAATCAAAAAAATCTGATTTAAATCAAATAAATCGATTTTTTTGATTTTTTTTTAAATCATGATTTCTATCCACCCTGCTTTCAGGTGATGTGGTTTGACTGCGAAACCATACTTTTAAAAATACCTAGGCTAAACTATAGTATCGCCATCTGTGGATCTATAGCGTAAAATTTGCTCAAATACATTCAGTAGCCAATGGAATACATACTTTGGCCGGTACTTTACCAAGTAGATGAAATAAAAGTGATTTCTGTGAATAAAGTGACTAAAGGGCCGTTTCAGGTGACATTTTTTGCATGAATCATTTCAATATGTTCATAAGTGAGTAGGTTTTTCTTATAAAAGTTGGAATAACTTTAAACATTTTTTTTTCAAAATTATGTGGTTTCATTGTGAAACCACTATGCATTTGGGCACCAAATTGTTCATAACTTTAGTCGATAAAAATTAGGTTTTTGCCTTTCGACGGTAAAAAACTTTTTTTTCAAATATCATGTTAGATAACTTTTCTTTCGTTATAAAAATATATATGCTTTTATGTGAGCGTATAGCATAAATTATATTACTAAAACTCATCTATTTATTTTTTCCACATACCACTAATGCAATGTGGTTTCACTGCGTAACCACATGATATTTTTTAAATAAACCATTTTTTTGCTAAAAAAATATGAATACTTTTCATTTGTCATATTGTCACGTTAGCTTTAAAGATTTATTCTTAAAGCCATCGTGCACTTTGGGGGTCGTAGCTGGGGATCGTAGAATTTACTAAAATAATAATCAGATTACTTGAGGAGCAGATTTAGTAATAGAAAAACATGATGAGCATTTAAACAAGCACTTGAAGAATATTACCTTGATTTTGAGGGAACATTACTGGACATTACTAGACCAGGGTATCGCGGCCATCTCTGTTGTGAAGCAAACGATGACTGCCTTGTTAAAAAAGATTATTACACGAAATACCCTGGCTTAGCAACATGATTTTTAACAGGAAATGCATGGTAGATAATGAACAACAGAATTCGCTTATTGTGCACTTACAATATACGATGTTTGAATACTGTTAAGTTTGCAGTCTGAAACATAACACCTTATTTGAACGGGGTTTAATAAACTTTAATACATCAATTTAAATAATATTAATTAAATAAAATATTAGCGTAACATTTATAAAATTTCATTAAAAAAATGTAAGTAATTTATATTCTGTTTTACAATACTTTTAGGCAAAAAAAGTAATCTTAGAAATATTGTTGCATAAAATTTTTTAAATACTAATTTACTAATTAAATAATAATTGAAGTTGAAGATTTGCCCAAATTTAACTATCATACACTCAAATGAGCGTACCTAAATATTGTTAAGCCAACAGAAAGAAGTGTATAGGTGTAAGGTAATACAAACTTTATAGATGCATATAATATTCACTATAACATTAGTGAAATTTAAACTGGTAATATAACATATGAAGCAACAAAATTAATGTCACTTTAGGGAAATTACTGCAGTAACCAGCAATAGTTACATATTTATGTACCTAAATCAGCTGGTGATAATATGAATACTCAAATATATTCGTTACCACAAAATTACTGCCTTACATATTTATGTGAATTATAGGTTTCTGCTACTAATGTTTTATAGCTACT
The DNA here is from genome assembly GCA_947652605.1 of Elmis aenea. Taxonomy (NCBI): domain Eukaryota; kingdom Metazoa; phylum Arthropoda; class Insecta; order Coleoptera; family Elmidae; genus Elmis; species Elmis aenea. Next base: position 21,383,471 of record OX393576.1, read on the forward strand.
GTTTGAATAAGGTTAACGAAATTTGTATTGAAATTCGATTTGCATGTTAACAAAGCAACACTATAATTTGAGTACGAGTATTTCTCTAATTTGAACACGATTATTTGCAAAGTAAAAATCACGTCCTTTATACAGGGTTCTCGTTTTTCGCGGGCCACTATGGAGATCTCGTAAACGGTAAGAGTTTCGACTTCGGTTAAATTAGGGCAAAGTTGTATATTCAGGTGCTTAATAATTTGACGCAAACAGAAATTATCTAGTTCTTTTAGTTTTTGAGATATAGGGAAAAAAGTAAAAAAGTGGATTTTGTTTTTTTGCCCGTAACTTTTTCATTTGATGTCAAATTTAATTTTTGTAAAAACATTTTCATGGCCACTTTTTGCAAGGAAGCAAATTCCCCAATTATATTTTCCGTGCGACGTTTCGTTTTTTTAAAACCATCATCAGGTCAATTTTTTCTTATGAACGCTATATCTGATTTTAACGCCAATTTGTAGAGCATTTTATTCTGAATTCAACAATGTATAACACTTGGCACTTTTTTGAAACAATTGTTGTTAAAAATGGCAAAAACAAATATTTTATTTAAAACAAATCCTAATCGGCATGATAAATAATTGTCTTTGTCCCTTTTTCCTTGGAAACAGGTAAGTAAACCGCATAAAACTGCTAAATAAAAAATAGGTATTAATAAATATGTTAGGAATGCATTGTTCACTTATTAACAAATATTTTTAGAATATTTTCTTCAGTAAAGTAATAAATTTCTCTAAAATGTGTATTTAATCCCTTATTTGACATACAATTATTTGTAACAAAAAATAACGAGTTATGCCTTTTATCTGCGTTGATGACTTCTAATAAGCAAAAAGCGTAAACAGATTTTTAGACGTTTTTTGTAAACTATGAACACTTATATTATTTGATTACGAACATTTTGTTACAAATAATTGTATGTCAAATAAGGGATTAAATACACATTTTAGAGAAATTTATTACTTTACCGAAGAAAATATTCTAAAAATATTTGCTAATAAGTGAACAATGTTAATGCAACATATTTATTAATACCGATTTTTTAATTAAATTCCTTTAATAGTAATTTCATACGGTTTACTCACCTTCTTCCAGTGAAAAAGGGACAAAGACAATTATTTACCATGCCGATTAGGATTTGTTTTAAATAAAATATTTGTTTTTGCCATTTTTAACAAGAATTGTTTCAAAAAAGTGCCATGTGTTATACATTGTTGAATTCAGAATAAAATGCTCTACAAATTGGCGTTAAAATCAGATATAGCGTCCATAAGGAAAAATTGACCTGATGATGGTTTTAAAAAAACGAAACGTCGCACGAAAATATAATTGGGGAATTTGATTCCTTGCAAAAAGTGGCCATAAAAATGTTTTTACAAAAATAAAATTTGACATCAAATGAAAAAGTTACGGGCAAAAAACAAAAATCCACTTTTTTACTTTTTTCCCTATATCCCAAAAACTAATAGAGCTAGATAAGTTCTACAATCTTGGTTTCCGGGTTTGGAACTGCGTCTTCTATATTTAGAAGTAGTTGACGTTTCGACCATTGTGTCTTGGTCTTTTTCAAAACGACTGTATTATGGATAACGGCCGCGAAAGCCTCAAGAATAAAATAGATAAGTTCTGTTTGCGTCAAATTATTAAGCACCTGAATATACAACTTTGCCCCAATTTAACCGAAGTCGTACCTCTTACCGTTTACGAGATCCCCATAGTGGCCCGCAAAAAACGAGAACCCTGTAGTTATACTCTTTGATATTTGAGTTGATTCGAATTTAAATTTAATTCTTTACTTTTGAATTGGATTCAAGTAAGTAATAAGCTTTATTTTTTTTATTACCAAAAGAACACATTATTTTCTTTCTATGTCTTTCTTATAAATTTAATATCGCGTTGTTTAGGTAGGTGCAAGCAAATAATTTTTGTAAGAATAGACCAGAAAAGAATTATAATAAAGCAACAATTATTTTGTGATTATATAAAATATTTTACGATTTTTAAAGTTTTTACTGATTAATATACCAAATAATTGTAACAAATCTTATGAAAAGTATTTTTGGAGCAACAACCGATTGTAGCTCACCAACAAAATAATATTTCGCATGCAATTTTAATATTGCAATAAATTAGCTTGAATTACACATTTAATTCTTGGTTCACAGCTTCTTACTGTCGAATATTATTATTCTACCATAGCCATTCATATCAAGCAATCTGCTGCATGCATAACTAAATGCACCTGATGGTGCAGCATGGAGAATTAATTCTTGCTAACTTACCTCATCACCATGCAATTTAGGTGTTTAAAATACTATGTGTTATATTTTAAAACTGGTCGATTTTTAACGTAGCCATTTTGTATTCAAAATCACTATTCCATCAGTACCTATTATGGGGTTTTCGCCAAATTTTTAGATGAAACATAAGTCACATAGACTATAAAGTCTATCACTGGGTTAGTTTATTTTAATTTACAAGCGCCTGTAAAGGTATTGATCTACGAAAATGGTTCAAATTTAAATCGGAATTTTGTTTCTAAGCCCAAGAAAATCGATTAATTGAAAATCTACTTTTTTCAGTAATGTAGTAACTATCTACAAGCCGTACGTGTTGTCATAGTTGTGTCAATTGTTTTTGTTTAGTGTTGTCAACCATATAACAGAACAACCAGTTCTTAACTTTGTTGCCCAAGGTATTCTTATCAAATTGCTTTGCAACGAAAACGTTAAACCCACTAAAATTCTTATGACTTAGTCAACAATATGGAGAAAACACCATTTCAAAGAGTCAAGGGTATCACTGGTGTCAAAGATTTCGGGAAGGTCGAGAGCGCGTCAAAAATCTGACTTATGTGAGACGAGCACGATCTTGCGTTACCGATAAGAATATTCAGCAAATTGACGATTTTATTTCTAATGATCCACGAATATGTGTACGTGAAATGGCAAACACGTTACAAATAGGTGTTGGTAGCGTCGAACAAATTATTTATAAAGAACCGATGTACCAAAATTTTTCTGCCAAGTCCCAAGACTGCTTTCTTTAAAACAAAAACAAAGACGAGTCCAATTGACAACATAGCTTCTAAACCGATTTGAACAAGAACGAGAAGCGTTTCTAAACAACTTGCTTACATGTGACAAAACCTTGGTTCATCATGGAATGGCGGCACAAAAGTTCCCCAATACCCAAAAAAGCAAAAGTCATTCCTTCAGCCGGGAAGATTATGGCTACCGTTTTTTGAGATACAGCAGGTGTGATATGAACGGATTTTTTGACCGAACGGTGAACAATAAATGCCAATCACTACTGTTAACTGTAATCCGAGCCAGTTAAACCCGCTTTTCGGTCAAAAAAGCGAAGCGTGATTTTTCTACACCATAACGCCCGTCCCCATGGCGCTCAGTTGGCGCAGAACACACAGGCTAAATTGAATTGGGAAACACTACCTCCCCCTCCATACAGACTTGACTTGTCACCTTGCAACTTTTATCTGTTTGGACCTCTTAAGGTGGCAGAAGATTTGAGGATAATGATGCGGTGACAATCTTTGTACAAAACTGACTAAGCACACAACCAAAAACCTTTTATAAAGAAGGCTTTATGAAGCTTCCAAGAAGATGGCAAAAGTGCATAGACTTAGAGGGAAAATACGTCGAAAAATAGTGTATGTTGGTTTGCAAAAATCTTGTTCAAATAAAGCGTTCCAAAAAAATTTCGCGGTAAATTTTAACCTTCCTCGTATTATTATTATGCATAAGGACGAGCAACAAAAAAGTGTAAGGCATCAAGTTTAAGTTTTGATGATTATGAGCAGGGACTGAGAACGGAACGAAAACGAAAACGTTAAACGTAATTAACCGAAATTTTTTTAAGAACGAAAACGAAACCGCAAACGAAATTATTATTTTTCGTTCAAGAACGAAAACGAAATAAATATTTTCCAAAACCGGTTTTAACCGGTTTTGTCGCTATTTCAATTTTATTTGTTAAACACAAACGCGAATTCACCTTCTGTGCTGGGGAGACTCCACGAGGCAGTAAAAAATCTTACTTGAAATAAGTGAGCTTCACTTTTGTCCATATATTTACGTGAATGTGTATTAACTATTAACAACTTTATTGTTTATACTTGCAATTTCGTGTAACACAATTAGCGGTACAGATATTCTCAATTTCTAATTTGTTTTTTAGATCATCAAAATAGAATATACACTTGATTGGATATACGAGGGCGTATTGAAAAGTAAGGTCTCCAACGATGCCATTTCCGAACGCGAGTCGCTAGGAAAATTTGACAACAGCGCTGCATTCCTTGGTTTCCCCACCACAGTGTAGAGCCATCCGCGAGACCTTGGGACGCTCAGCCGTTGTGTAGCACTTGTTTAGGAGGGAGCTCCCGCTTAGCTCGCCCGCCAGGTGCGAACTGCGCTCAGTCATTCGATTTTTAAATGCAAAAAAGGTCTCTCCGATAGACATTCATCGCCAGTTAGTGGAAGTGTACGGTGCGAACCGTATGGACATAAAAAACGTGCGGAAGTGGTGCCGGGAGTTTTCTGAGGGCCGGGAAAAACGTCCACGATGAGCAGCGGTCGAGGCGGCCGAGTTTGCCAGAATCAACGGCTGCTCGAATCGACGAGATGGTGCGCAATAACCGGAGAATAGAGAATAACCCTTCATGAGATAAGGGAAGGTCTTAATGAAGAGTGTGGCTACGACTTTTCCTTATCTTATGAAGGGTTATTCTCCGGTTATTGCGCACCATCTCGTCGATTCGAGCCGCCGTTGATTCCGGCAAACTCGGCCGCCCCGACCGCTGTTCATCGTGGACGTTTTCCCGGCCCTCAGAAAACTCCCGCACCACTTCCACACGTTTTTTATGTCCATACAATTCGCACCGTACACTTCCACTAACTAGCGATGAATGTCTATCGGAGAGACATTTTTTGCATTCAAAAATTGAATGAGCGCAGTTCGCACCTGGCGGGCGAGCTAAGCGGGAGCTCCCTCCTAAACGAGTGCTACGCAGCGGCTGAGCGTCTCAAGGTCTCGCGGATGGTTTTACACTGTGGTGGGGGAACCAAGGAATGCAGCGCTGTTGTCAAATTTTGCCTAGCAACTCGCGTTCGGAAATGGCATCGTTGGAGACCTTACTTTTCAATACGCCCTCGTATATTATCAATGTGTATGTTTTATTTGCGTTTAGACATAATAATAGTAAAATGTATTCTTACTTTGAAAAGGACTAATGTAAAAGAAGATTTATTGGAAAATGTGTTGCTAGTAAGATTTAACGACAAAAAAAATATTGTAAAACCGGATTTAACCGTTATTATTTCGGTTCACGAAAACGAAAAAAGAATTTTTTCGGTTAGAACGAAAAGAACGAAAACGATATATTTCGTTTTCGTTCCGAACAGAAACGAACGGAATTTTTTTCGTTTTTAGTCCCTGATTATGAGCAGGGCATGAAACCGTTTTTTTAAACCGGTTCGGTTTATAAAACCGGTTAACCGTTATTTTTTGTCAGAAAAAGTGATTTTTAACCGAAACCGAAACCGTTATTTTTAAAGGCAAAAAAAACGGTAACCTTTCACCAAAATAATAAAAAACCGGTTTTTTTAACATCTTTTCTTAATAAAAATTACGATGAAAAATACAAAATCTGTATTAAATGTGATTAGTTCACCACAAGTCATTACTGAACGCTTGATTGTACATATATTATAAAATTATAAATAGATAATATCTTTTCATACTTTGCATTCCTGATCTAAATAATTTTAAAAACCGGTTAATTTAACCGGTTTACACTAAACCGTTTTTTTTACGAATAAAACCGGTTTTTCAACAAAAACCGTTATAAAAATAAAGTTCTCGATTTCGGTTAACCGTTAACCAAAATTTTTTTCGGTTTCGAGCCCTGATTATGAGTATAAATAATAATAAACTAGCAGTTGTACCTAATATTCAACCTCCGTTCTTTTCATTTTCGTTTCGATTTAAAACTTAACAACAGCTTTTACTTTCATACTCAGGTGAGAACAGTAAATGCTCTCATCCTCTTTTTCAGCCTGCAAAAAGGTGCATTATAGTCATGGAGCGTAATTCCCTTACCTGAAGATTCAAAGTTTCATGAAAAATGTCAACACGCTCTGCTTTTTTCAGCTCAGACAGTTAATGCGGCACGAACGACTTTTTTTTTTTAAATGTAGGTAATCGTGAAAGACTCTTCCAACAGCTGAGAATTCAATCTTAAGTTGATGCTGTACTGTCTTTTAGTAGCTTTATTATCATCTTCAATTCTGTTTTTTTTTCTGTAATAGTCGTTTTGTTCTGAGCAGAACCCTTTTCGCGTTCAAATTATTTCTATCGGTGGTAAATTGTAGCCAAGGATGAGCTTGTTTATTTTTATTTTTTATTTAGTCATGAGTCTTTCTACTGTTAGGTGTAGGACTGTTGAGTTGTGTTGCTGACTTTTTTCCATGTTTTTCTGTCTTGTGCTGGCTTTTTTATGTCTTTCCATTTGATGTTTCTATACGTTGCTACTTTTTTAACTTCGTCTTGCCAGGTTTTTCTCGGTCTAGCCCTTTTGTTTTTCCCTGTGATCTTGTTGCTTCATAGGCTTTTTGGTTAACATTTGTTCTTTCATCCTATAAATGTTTAATGGCACCTTAAAGCAGCTAAAAAAAGAAAAAGAATATGGAATAAAAAACAGAAATAGGAACATAATTACGAGTAAGAAAAAAATAATGGAAAGATGGAGACAACACTTTAAAGAGCTAGCGGAGCCAGATGAAATAAACGAAAGATACGAAGTTTGTTTATTAAAAGCTGAATTCAAACTATCCTTGCTACCATAACCCTTTTTGCAATCGTAATAAATCTCAATTAGAATTCACTGTTTAAAGAAATTTATGAACTAGGTTCTAATCAACTTGACTTTGACAATTCAACCTCAAATGACAGGTAGGTACAGGTACCTAAAGAACTATGTTATATAGAGGGGTACCTATATCTGGTTTTTCACTACATTTTAGTTTTTTTTAAATCAATATATTTAGCTTAACCCTCGTATATTTAAACTGTATTTTTTTGTAAATATACTTTTTAAATCTTCAAGACGTATATATTTCGTGAACCATTAATTTTTAACAATTTTTTTGTAGCTCAACTCGAGAACAACAAAGAAAATACTAAAATGTAGTATTTTATTATTATTTCCGCGGAGGTGGTCCCCTTTCGGGTTCCTGTACTGCGACCTGTTGGTCTATTGTACCCTCTGGTGATAGCCACTTAAAGAAGTCCTGTGTAGTAACTTTAAAAACGTATAAACTTAGATGTTGATGGACTCCTAAGACATTAGCCCATTAGACCATTAGAGCATTGTTGCTGAGGTAATTGTAAAGATGGTGTACATTGCACTCCGTGTTTGCTGTGAAATGCATCTCATTCTAACATATGGGTCTTCCGTGCACAACAATAATTCAAAAACCTTACTAAACCTACATCAACTTTATACTTGATGGGAGTTAAGTAACATCCAAGTTGTAGTAGGACACCAGGTCTGTTGTAGTCCCAGGGGAAGTACAGTAATATAACTCGCATAATTACTTACTTCGTACATTACATCATGTAAGTGGCTATGAATAACAATTCCTTGTTTACTAAGACGTAATTATTCTCATCCCTTGATAATATGAACGGAAACATACAGATAAGCATTCACATATTCATTCATGTTACAACTTAATGAAATATAATAGCTATTTATTTTTAAATAAAATACAACTTCAAGGAATATCTATTTCATGGTAAAAAATATTAGGCTTATAATTTTTTGTATTGCTTCACTTTGATATACAAGTGGATAAAAAATTATTGCCCTAAAATTAAACCTACGAATGCTGGATGTACGTGGATGGATTGAAAATTTCGTTTTTGATATAAATAAGGTGCTCGAACCAGTGTCTATTTTGCAGTGTTGATGTGTGATGTCTGGTTTAATATACAGGGTGTCCCAAATTCGAGTAAATGCATGGGTATCTCGCTTATCTTAAGAGCTACGAGGTCGGTTAAATTAGGGCAAAGTTGCTAAATTCGATGCTTATTGATAATCTAAAGAGAAATTGGAAATATCTCAAACGGTATCCGAGAAAATTAGGAAAAACTGGAAAGTCCATTTTTGAAAATCGTTTATAACTCCTTTGGAGTTTAAAATATTTTAACTGTGTAAAAAAGTTGCTTGGGCAACTTTTTAAGCCGAATCGGAAGGTGGTCACAAATTTTTCCTAGGTCGATTCGTTTTTGTTTTAGACAAACAACTTTGTTTTTTCTTATGGGCAGCATATCGCGTTTTTCTTCGTTATTTAAGTTCATTTTTACGACTAACAGGCCTTCAAAACTTTTAGTTTGTTAATCGGTTGTCATGGAAACAACATAAACTACAATGACCGGCCAACCTGATTTATAATGGTTATTGTTTAAAACGTATTTTTTGAAATTTGACAATGAAAGAAAAAGTAAAATACCATGTGTGATACATCAATGGATTCAGAAAAATAAATGCTATTTGATTATACAAATTGCAAAAATTGCGCCCATAAGAAAAAATAAAGTTGGTTGTCATAAAACAAAAACGAATCAATCTAGAAAAAAATTGTGACCACTATTCGATTCGGCTTGAAAAGTTGCTTGGGCAATGTCTCTACACATTTAAAATATTTCATACTCCAAAGAAGTTATAAACGATTTTCAAAAATCGTATTTTCCAGTTTTTCCTAATTTTCTCGGATACCGTTTGAGATATTTCCAATTTCTCTTTGGATTATTAATGAGCACCTAATTTCGCAACTTTGCCCTAATTTAACCGACCTTGTAGCTCTTAAGATAAGCGAGATCCCCATGCATTTACTCGAATTTGGGACACCCTGTATATGAAAATTTCAATTTACTGTACCAAGTTACAGCTGTGGCGTCAAAAGACTAAAAAGACTAGATCCATTGGATCTCCCAAAAAGGGAATAAAAAGTGCATTTACCCTCCAATAAAGTATTAACAATTTTTGTGTTAAGCACTAAAAGGAAAATTTAAGGACACAAAAAGAGAATATGTTCAGGAGATTAAAGACGCATGGTAACCCTAACCACAGTATAGAGATCATACAGTAGGGACAGCTTACCTTTTTTATTTGTGCCCGTATTTTCATTGCGCATGTCACAAAATTAGTAATACTTTTTTAAATAGCCGAAAGGTGGCGTGACGATTTTAAATCATAGACGTATCATATGATCGCTATTTAGATTCCAACGTGGTTTTAACTTCTAACGTTTTGGTCTGTTTATCTTAACAATTTAAAATACTTGCTTTTTACATCTGCTATTTGAACTTTTATATCAATTTGCAGCAATTTTTAACTAACGCCATCTATTAACTATAATATGATCCATTACCAATAGACGGCCATATTTAGGGTTGCCACACGTCCCGTATATACGGGACTGTCCGCGTATTTGAGCATCGCGTCCCGTATTGCTACATGTCCCGTATTTGTCCCGTTTTTCAACAATATTGATAAAATATAGAAATGGCCCACTAGAGTAGATGCTTATTCTGCAGACCTTGATGAATCGGCCTACAAAAGGAGCGTAATGACCGAAACATCGCTGAAATAAATGCATACCGCTTCTAGGACATAATGTCGTAAAATGTCACCTTTAACCTTTAAAACAATTTTTTTTATGCTAGTCCGAAAACTTTTTAATTCACCCTTGTACATTGATAAAAATGTAAAGAGACGATATACGTATCCAATTAAATGAAAAAAAAATTGTCTTCAAACCACTATAAGTTTTTAAGGGTAAGTTTATTAACTGAAAAAAAAATTCAAGGCAATGTTCAAAAGTAATTTCTATCAGAGAATTAACAAGAAACCACAATATGATATTCAAGAAAAATCTTCTGTAGTTCAATGCGTATGTTCGTGAGTGTTAAGAGTTAATGTCATTGTGTTATTGTTTAGTCGATAACATAATTTCACTAATATCTCCTTTATATTGTTGTGTTGGTGATATCAATATTTCTTTATTACATATTACTTTTATATGCATTAGTACCATCTTCTACCATTTACCATAAAAAATATTACAAGAAATATTTGTACATGTAGCTGAAAATATTACCGGAAGTCCAAATTCGAGACTTAACATAACATAGGCAAATCGGTTATCTTAAGAGCTATCAAGTCGATTAAACTGAAACAAAGTTTCAAAATTTGGCGCTAAACTTAATCTGAAAAAAAAATTATCATGGCCTTCTTAGTTCAGAAGTTATACAAAATAATTTTTGAAAAAATAATTTTTGTGTTTTTGCTTTACTTATTTCCTAAATTAGTAGAGGTAATGAAAAAATAAAAAACACTTTCTTGAAACAACTTATTCTCAATACGTTGCTCTCATTAGATTTTGTTTCAGAAGTTTTCTTTGTTTTGTACCATCATCGACTTATTTCTTATGAGGGCTTTATATTCGTAGGTTTTAAGGTAGTGATATCCCCATGTTGAGTCTCAAATTTGAAATACGCTGAAACCTTTTATACATACTGTTTTCTTCAGTAGGAAAACTTAACTATTAAATAAGAGAATGGGCTGAAAAGGTCGTGAAATGAAAATAAAAACAGAACTTTGCGGTTTGAAATTACGTTTATTTGTCAACACAATTTCCTGCCATCTCGATCCATTTTGACTAACGATGATCTAAAGCCTCTATGCCTTGATAAAATTGAGAACTGTCTAGTTCTTCAAAATAGACCTCCATGGTAGCTTTAACATCGCCATCTGTTAAAAATTTCTGGCCTGATAGGTATTTTTTAACGCGTAGAAACAACGGTGCTAAGTCTGGCGAATAAGGCGGGTGCGGCTGCAAATCGAAGCATAATTGATTAATTTTTGCCATAGCAACAACACTCGTTTGGAGCCTTCCATTGTCTTGATAAAAAATGATTTCCTTTTTGGCTGAACCAGAACGTTTTTCATCAATGTTTTTCCTTAAGTTGTCCAAAAGACTAGCGTAGTTTCGCCTGTGACGGTTTGGCCCTTTGGAAGGTAATCAATTGGAAGAATACCTTTTGCATCCCAAAAAATGGAAGCCATCACCTTTCCTGTTTGTTTCCGGCTTGTAATGATGGACCCAAGTTTCATCTGTGGTGATTAATCGGAGCAAAAATCCACTTTATACTTCGAAAACGATCCAAACTCACGAGAAATTTGCATCTGCACCAATTTTTGATCAACATTAACTTGTCGCGGCACCTACCTCGCGGACAGCTTTTTCATGGCCAACTCTGCATTCAATATGTACGTTGTGCGTTCTTTTGAGATATTTACAGCTTCCGCTATCTCAGCCGTCATTAACCGACAGTCTTTTAACACCAAACGATGCACTTTTTCAACAACATCTGGTGTAGTGGCAGATTTCGGGCGTCCACAACGGGAGGCATCTTTAATACTTGTACGACCATATTTAAACTCACGAACCCATTTATCAACATTGGAAAATGAAGGAGCCGAGTCTTTCAGATCATCCTCATCCCATAATGAATGACGGTTGCCTTTTAAAAAGAAGTGCTTTATGACAGCGCAAATTTTAACACTATCCATTTCGTCAAAAACTTTGACACGCTCTTAAATAAACAGCTGTCAATACGAAACTAATAAACGCAGCGATATGAAATTTGACAGTGACGGTCTGAAGAAGTACGCCAAAAAACTGTCCGAAACAGCTCCATCTGACCGTCATCCTACGAACTTTTCAGCCCATCCTCGTATATAAATCAATGAAAACAAAATATCCTTTAGGTACTATAATTATTTTATAAAAGTGGATTCTTAAAACAATAGTTATTTATGTATCAAGGCCAAAAAGTGTAACTTTTTCGGGCCGCGTCTGGTTTGCTGGCCGAGACGTAGTCGAGGCCAGCAAACAGGCAAGGCCGAAAAAGTACATTTTGGCCGAGGTGCATATTACATTTTTTGTGCGATCGAATTAAAAACAATTTAAATTTTTAGTATTTTTAAAAATATAGGTTAGAAACTACGTGACATTCTGTCACTGACAGATGACGGCGTATGTACTGCATTACCGACCGGTAACTGGGTAACGGCCTGAAAAGTAACTTTTACGGCCGTTGCTAAGGATAGGGCCGGTAATGCAGTACTTTATGGTTGCTAACGCGTCTGTCAAACAGCTGTTTCTAGTACGATCGCACAAAAATTACTTTTTTGTACCAAAACGCAAAAGTCGAATTAAAATACCGAATAAACAATTGAACAAACCATAAAAACACGTTTCAGATTCACTCATAAATTGCAGTTGTACTGAAAATTAAAATAACATACAAATTATAACGCTTTTAATAAGGAACGTTAATTAATTTTGATGTTGTTTTGCTACAACCACATTTTAATAAACACAAATTGCTGTATATATACACACATAACCCAAACTACAAATAAAGTTTAATCAACAACTGTTAAATAACTACGTTCAACGTTCATAACTAACAAAATAATCATCCAACAGCAAACATAAATGAACACGTCTTACCGTAAAATCCATGCACAAATATCAAATTTCAGGTTGGCAAATGTTCTCATTATTGTGTCTCATTTACTTTATGAACGAACGTATTTGTAAGACATAACAGTTGTTTCTGTTTACTGTCATAGTACATGGATGAAGTTTTCTATTTAGGATGGGCAAATACTTGAAACAACACTATTTTAGTTGTTAACCCTCGTCAGGCAGCATAATTTTACAACGTAACAGGCGGTATAGGTACAATTTGTACCTTCATATATTTTGTATGAAAATTCTTAGTAAATAAAAGTTTTTATACGGCAAATGGATAATATTTAATATCTACACATTGTTTAAGTCATGTTTTGTGATATTTTGCTTATTTCAATATTTTGTTTTGATTCTATAACGGGCACCTGCAAAAAGATGTTGAATATTTGCGTTCTTATCACAACATAACTGGACCTTTGATACACATTCAGTATTTGAAGAATCTGATTCTGAATATGAGGAAGAATCATATGTTGCATCTGATGACGAAAACTATGTACCACCAGCGGATATTTCAGCTCAGGAAAAGTCAGACATCGAGCAAGAAATGGTCATAGAGCAGGAAAAAGAATACGCCAAAAAGAAAGCGTTGAGGATGAGCCTGTATCTCAAAGTGTGGATGACATTTGGACTGCTAAGGATGGAACTCAACAGCATAGTGATCCACTGCTAAGTACACAAACAAGATCTCGTAACATCATACGATAAAGAGGTGGGTACAGTGAGAAAAAACAAAAGATTTTTGTCAAGCAACCTGCCAAAAAAAGGCCTGTAAATTGGACCAATTTTGCCTAAAATCGTAATGCAACAATCTGTTCATATGTAACCAAGAAGAATAAATCAGTCGTGCTTTGTCATCCATGCAAATGACGGAAGAAGTCGATAGGACACAAGCACCCAAGCCAGAATTGATAAACTATTACAACAATTCCAAAGGCGGAGTTGATGTTATGGACAAAATGTTAGGCGAGTACACTGTGAAACGAAGAACATTGCGTTGGCCTCTAGCATTTTTCTATAACATGTTTGACGTCACTGGGTTAGCATCCTGCATCATCTACAGAGAAAACAACCCACGGCTCAGGGCCAACGATCAACGAAGAAAGTTCCTGAAAGATTTGGCCAATCAGTTATGTGCCTGCAATCGAAGCTCGTGGTACAAACCGGATGTCAATGAAAAACCATTTTCTTCGATGTGCAGTAGAAATGGTGCTTGCACGACGGATTGTGGTAGCACCAGAGGCAGCAGGTCCTCAAGTACCTCATGGTAATCGCGGATCCTCACCTATCGTTGGTACTTGTTATGTCTGCCGAGAACCGAATCGGAAACAACGTAAGACTAGGAAGTCCTGCGTAGTTTGCGCGAAACCTGTTTGCGATGAACACTCAGTAACAAAGAAGAAAATGAATTAAAAAATGTTCTTAAATTACAAGTTACAATTGTACCTATGCTGCCTGACAAGGGTCAAAATAAATATGAAATTGGACTATCTATCTCCTATCTCCCTTATTTTTACTACAATAAATAAAATTTAGTTGTCGTGGAACAAAGAAATTCAGTTGATTTTATTTTGTATAAATTATTCAAGCAGCCTCCACTTTTTGGGTGTTATATTATATTAGTGATACATTAATATGGCAAAAATATAGGTACAGCGTGTTCCAGGAAGATTTTTGGAGACCTCCAGCTTCCTTATTTTTAGAAATACAATTTTGGTGTTATTTAAAAGATATTAAAAGAATCGCAAGTTATTTACAAAAATGTTTTTAGATTAAACATATTTTTAGCTGTTCTTCGATTCTAAAGCTTTGTTTTAACTAACATCCTATGTTTAAAAATACGTAATAATTAAGGAGCTCTTAAAACTCCCTATGATATCATTTATAATGTTCCTATTGTTATAAAAAACATTTTTGTGATAGAAACAAGCATTGAAAACTATTTAAAAAAACAGTAATTAGAACTCTTTGTAATGCTATTAATGATGAAAAGAATGTACCGATAGAAAACAAAAGTATTAGTAAATTAAAATGCAAGCTTCTAAAGTAAATTTCGCTAAACCAATTTTGGTTTTAATTTTTGTTTTGTTTTGTTTATATATCTTCGATCATTCCTAACAGTTTATATAAGATTTTTAATTTTTTTCTTCAGTTTTATGATTTTCTCAAAGGATAATTTCGTTTATTCAAAGTTTGCTTGTTCCCTAAAAAGGTTTCTCACAAAAGGAGGCCAAATTAAAAGTAACGGTTTATTTTAAAAGTGGAATAAGTCATTTAAAAAATTGATTAAGGATAACAATATATATAACTTATATGATTTTATTATCTGCAAACAATATACAGGGTGTGTAAAAATTGGCGGAAGCGCTACACGTGGCGATGATCTTCGTAAAATTTTAAGTCGAAAATCTTAATACGAAAATGTTGTACCATGCTTTCTGTGTCTGCAAGAGGTCCTCAAAGTTTTGACATTTAGTCCTTCAATAAGCCTTATTATTTAATACTTGCAAATGAAAAAGCTGCGATTTGAAATAAAAATAAATTTCGAATAGTATTTTTTCCTAGATATTGTGTTCTTTCTTTCAAAACTTGGTGTTGAAAATATGTAAATCACTGATTTGAATGAAAATAATACATATGGCAACATTGTCATTAGCTGTCATCTCTGTTTTTCTCGTAATTTTTTCTAGTTTGTGTTTTACGATACCCAAAAGTTTGCAGCTATGTTTACGAACTAAAGGCTTTCAGTTCGAATAAAAATTGTAAATACCTAAGTAAAGATTTCCGATAAAAAAATGTCCAAACGCAAATCAATGTATGCAATGTTGCCAATTTTTTTCTTTAAATGGTTCCTGAGGCCATAGGAAGCATGGTACAACATTTTTGTATCAAGATTTTCGACTTAGAATTTTACGAAGAACATCGTCACGTGTAGCGCTTCCGCCAATTTATACACACCCTGTATAGGCAAAATTATTCAAAATCTCTAATATCTTGTCTATTAAATTTCTGATAACTAACGATATTGCAAACATGTTTATTATAAAATACTGGGCATAACATCAGAAAAATATAAGGACATAATGGGTTTACTACCATTGATAATGAGGCGCAAAATTTTGGAAACAGATAAATATCTAGAACACTATTGCAGATATTACAACGAATTTTGGTGTTTAAGCATTATCGTATTTTTCGTACTCAATGAAAATGTTGAGGTTGGATGCAATACGACTTCCGGTTCAACCGGAAACGGACTCATCAAACTTTGAAATTTTAAATAGAAAACCCTGTATATTTTTACATTTTTGGACTCCTCTTCAAATTTACTTTACAAAATATATGATGTTATACGGGTCTAAAGTCAATCGTAAGTTTACATTTTCATGAAAATTTTAAACGATACAGCACTTTCAATTTTTTTAAGCTTTAAGTTCTTTAGAAAGGCAGAAGAATTTCGTTTGAAAATTAGATTGACTATAGAAAGATTATGTAACACTTTGCGCTAGCT
This sequence comes from Elmis aenea, assembly GCA_947652605.1. Classification (NCBI taxonomy): domain Eukaryota; kingdom Metazoa; phylum Arthropoda; class Insecta; order Coleoptera; family Elmidae; genus Elmis; species Elmis aenea. The sequence goes on from OX393576.1 coordinate 21,399,647, forward strand.
ACATTTTTAAAATATTATATAGAGTGTTTTTTTAGGCTTGGTCACACTTGTGAAACTTTAAACATCGATAAATACATTTTCTTAAATACAATGCCCTATATGTTTTTACATAGTCTTGTAAAGAAAATGTATTGGCTTTCAAAAACATTCACCATGTTTTAATACTTAAAAACAGGGACTGAGAACGGAACGAAAACGAAAACGTTAAACGAAATTAACCGATTTTTTTTTAAGAACGAAAACGAAACCGAAAACGATATTATTTTTCGTTCAAGAACGAAAACGAAATAAATATTTTCCAAAACCGGTTTTAACCGGTTTTGTCGCCATTTCAATTTTATTTGTTAAACACAAACGCGAATTTATCTTCTGTGCTGGGGACACTCCACGAGGCAGTAAAAAATCTCACTTGAAATGAGTGAGCTTCACTTTTCTCCATATATTTACGTGAATATGTATTAACAACTTTATTGTTTATACTTGCAATTTCGTGTAATACAATTAACGGTTTTTTAGATCATCAATATAGAATATACACTTGATTGGATATATATTATCAATGTGTATGTTTTATTTGCGTTTAGACATAATAATCGTAAAATTTATTCTTACTTCGAAAAGGACTAATGTAAAAGAAGATTTATTGAAAGATGTGTTGCTAGTAAGATTTAACGGAATGTGAAAATGTATATTGTATGGTATGTACAAACTATAAAGTTAAAGTATATTTCAAGTTAATATAAGTTTTTTTTTAATATCTTTTTTATTTATAACATTTAGTAAATTATCCACTTGAATTCATTCTTTTGTCTTATTAAATAATTACAGCAGGATCTTATTTAATTTAAATGCATAGATTTTTAGTACTAAAACAAATTTAAAACAGCACTTGCTATATTTTCATATTTTTAGATAAAGTTCGTGTGTCTGATTTAACCTAATATGGCGATGGTTCGCCAGTCTAAAATATGCTGTCCGTGAGCATCAAACCCCATCGTCATCGTTTATATTTTAGTTGAGATTGAGACGCAAATATTGTTATCGTATTTATAGAGGGTTGTGGTGACTAGAAAAAAAATTGATTTTTTGGCGACAAAAAATATTGTAAAACCGGTTTTAACCGTTATTATTTCGGTTCACGAAAACGGAAAAAGATTTTTTTCGGTTAGAACGAAAAGAACGAAAACGATATATTTCGTTTTCGTTCCGAACAAAAACGAACGGAATTTTTTTCGTTTTTAGTCCCTGCTTAAAACTGATATTTTTCGAGATATTGCGATTTTATTGAAAATCATTTGGGCAACGTAATATTTTTGATTAGGCTATGAAGGTAGACAGCGGTAATTTTAGAACAATCAAAAGATAAAACCAAGAAAGTTATAATTTCATCTTTTGCTTACGAATTTTAGACATTTTTTTACAATGTATATGTAATTTTTACGTTCAAATCGATTTAAAACAATGCATTTGAAAAACCAGGTGCTGCTCGAAAGAAGTAAATCGAGTGAAAAATAAAATTTAACATAAAATACCTCAAAAACAATTAAAAATATATAAAATACAAAGACACATTAAGAAATTACTTATTATCGTCTTAATATTTTGCACTATACACCATGGTTCTTTATCTTAAAATAAATCATTTGCAGTGCTAGGGTAACTTACATAGACACTCTGTATTCATAGAGACTTAATTCGATATAATTGTTGACGTAAAAAAAGACAATTTCAAAATATCTTCATCACAGACCCAAAACCAAATGTTGCCTTACTTAACTCAGTAGTTCCTTCAACTTTATTTGGATTACAATTAGTTCTAAAATAATTTTTTTTCAAAATCACTCTTGGCCGTTATTTTTTCCAGCAAGTTTATTGTTTAGTTCGAGTTTTAAAAGCGTTACAATAGTTTTCAAATTTCGTTAATCGAAAATAATTTACTTTGTTGTTTTCTGGGTTTGCATTTAGCAAAAAACGCTATTAAACTTTTACAGAAATAATACATTTTTTACTATAATAAACTAATTATCTACTAGGTTAATTGAAAACGACATAAATTAGTTCGTTCGTAACTCAATCTTCTAATTAAAACAAAACGATTTGATGCGAACGGATGGGATGATTAATAATTCGTTATTCGCTAGCTGCAGCGTAAAATATGTTCACCTGAAAATGGGAAAATAGCATAGCTCTCAGGAGACCTTCTGGATCTTGCCACACATTCGTTTCAAGCGACTGCGTCCAATTTGTCCCGTCAACCTCGACACTAGGACGCTTGCACATTTATTCCACTCTAACGAGCGCCTTATGCTGACGTATTCATCGAACTTCAACTCCATATGTCAATTTTTTAAGTCGTTGATCTTTTCTGAAAGGTTTGACAATTTCAATGTTGCCAAACGCTCTCTTTATACCCGTTAAAGGTATGAATAAAGACATTTTACAAATACAACCATTACAGTAATATATTTTATGTCAAAAAATTTCTCAAATATCTGTAGGAATAAAATTTATAATCTCTCTAGACTTAAGACAACATTTTTAAACATTTTATTTATACACAACATGACCTACGTAAGTTAGTTTAAAAAACATTCCTATCAACGCATTTTAAAGTTTTAACTATGCTAAAAGCCTGTTAATTTATAGTCCCTTGTCAAATTAATGAAAACACTGAAAATAAAACTGATAAAAGTTGTGGATAACAAAAATTAATCATATCGTGTTTTCTCTAAACATTTTAATTAAATTGAATTTTGCAAGCTTACACATATTTTTACATTCCCCGATGGGTAATAACATTTTGGCCAATTTAACTGACTCAACTTTTCATAAATCCCTAATGGATTTTGATAATTTGGTTATCTGACTGTAAATAAGAATCGCTTACAGTGTATTAAAAGGCTGAACTGATTAAGTTTTTGCGGAATTTTATCGTAATTTAAACAAGCTGAGGATTTAATTTTGAAGAATTTTTTTATGTCAATATATTTATTTAAATATGACAGGTAAAAACTCTCAAATAATATATGTTTAAGTTTTATTTGCAAGAAACTTTTTTATTACAGAAAATTATATCAATTAGAGCCTGGAAAAAAGTATAAAACAACAAAAATTGTTACTTCGATAAACCCTTTAAATAATGTATGATATTCGACAGAAGCATCAAAATGTTTTTCTTCATTTTCTTTGTAAATATTAGATGGCCTTCTATATTTTTAAATACATCATTTAAAAACTCTTATATCATACGCAGGTCATACATCTGCGCCCAATTTTTTTATTGAAAGATAAATCATAAGATTAATTACAGTAGTATGTGAAAAAAATATTGAATAACAATGGATTAGAAGTTTCTATAAATTAGAATTGTTTTATTAGAAGCATAAGTTACATAAACTAAATAAACAATTAATCACTACCTAGTACGTTTTGTTAAAACTGTGATTATTTTAACGCTTTTGTTTAAATAAAGAATTTTTTAAATTTTAGATCTATAATGATATAAAAAATACTTTAAATGACTTGTATACCGGGTGTAACTGAAATAAGGCTCACCCCCTTTTTTTTCTTTAGTTTTGAATTTAGACAAATCAAATTTTAGACATGTAACATTTGCAAAAAACTGGATTATTTGAACATGGGTACACTTTTGTTTCACTTCCGGTTTCGCCGGAAATGGCCATAACTTTGTTATTTTAAATGGAACACCCTGTATATTTTTACATTTTTGGAAAGAGGAAACGATTTTGGATAAAACTGTACCATTTTGGTTAATTTTTATAACCTCAAATAATTTTTTGACAAAAATTTAATTTTTTATTAAGTGTGCCGTGGCCAGTGGTGAGCTGTAGGGGGCTCGCGGGGGCTCGCGCGAGCCCTTTGTTAAATTATTCCTTAATTTGCGAGCCCCTTGTTCTTCTTGTTAACCATTTTCTCGAGAAAAAATATATCTTAAAATCATTGTCATTACATACATTTGTAAAGCGACCTAGTCATGCCTATCAAGCAATGACGATTAAATTTAGATTAACCCGTCGCACAATAGAATTTTTTGAATTATGTACAATCACTCGATTATTCACGTTTGAATTTAAAATGCCTTTTTTTTCCAATATATAATTAACAATATTTTTTTATTTTCATTTAACTATGAGCGAGCCCTTTGTTAAAAATTTCATAGCTCGCCACTGGCCGTGACCCGCATAAATTAACGCATAAATTAAATTTTATTTTGTCAACAAGTGTCCGAAAAACGGTTTTGTAGAAAAACACAAAAAAAGCATTTGTTGTGTTGCCATTTGGCATAGTCAACTATGATTATTAGGATATCTTACCAAAATCTTACAATAATTTGAAATTTTTAATGCCTGCTCCTAATAAAAATACCAAGTTATTGGTATTGTTGAATTCGCCAGAAAATACCCTATTTAAAAACCCGCATGCGCCACTATCGTTCCATTTAAAAAAATTGATTTTTTGTCAAAAAACCAATTTCGCAACCTTTAAGGTCTATTAAAGCAGCCGAAATGTCAATTAAAATTTACAAAACCGTTTTTCTGACACTTTTTGACATAATAAAATTCAATTTATGCGGGTCACGGCACACTTAATAAAAAATTAAATTTTTGTCAAAAAATTATTTGAGGTTATAAAAATTAACCAAAATGGTACAGTTGTATCCAAAATCGTTTCCTCTTTCCAAAAATGTAAAAATATACAGGGTATTCCATTTAAAATAACAAAGTTATGGCCATTTCCGGCGAAACCGGAAGTGAAACAAAAGTGTACCTATGTTCAAATAATCCAGTTTATTGCAAATGTTACATGTCTAAAATTTCATTTGTCTAAATTCAAAACTAAAGAAAAAAAGGGGGTGAGCCTGATTTCAGTTACACCCGGTATGATTGGATTATTTAAGTGATTCATTTAATAATATAAATAAATAATCACGACCAGAAGAAAAAGGAATCAGCTTGAGACATATGCCACAGTTAGCCTATGATAGACAGAGATGGAAAACAATCAAGAACTAGGAAAACATACCACGACACTGAAAGGTACAAGGGGACTGGATTAAGAAGTTTAATTAATAATCAACTAACTTTTCCCGAGGTATCTCTTGTCAAACTGATTGGCCAGTTTTAAGACCCAAGTGTATTTATCAATTGTAATCTTGTTTATTAATTTATAATGATTAATATTTTACTAGATAAATAAATTGCAACTGATAAAAAGACGGTAAACTGCCATTGCATCTTGACAGGAGATCCTTCGAGAAAAATACCGGTGTTTTTAATTAAATTTATTTACCTATATTACTTTTAATGCTTGTTACAAAATTTTATTCTTTCCTAGTTCTTTCATGGGCTACTTTGATCGATCTAATATTTGCGTATATCATAAAATCGTTTCTAGCAAGAAAACATCTAATAATACATTTACAGGATTGGCCACATAGAAGAACCACTATTGGGATCTCGTAAACGGTAAGAGCTACAAAGAAGTTTACGTTAGACAAATTGTTCCCCTTTCTGAGACCTATTTAGTGATGCTTTAATGTTTTAAAACAGTTCCTTGGCAAGCTAGATAATAAAAAATAATCAAAATGGGCATTTTTCAAACCGTTATGAGCTCGGTTATACTTGATAATCCAAAAAGATTTTTGGGTAGAAAGTTGCAAATTTTTTTGCGCGCTGTTGAATGAAAACATTCAATTGTTTCAATATTGTTTAAATTCATGGCACTCTGTAGCCTCATAGAGACTTTTTGATGATTTTTATATGTTTTGACCCTAAATATAAAAATAAGTAAGTACTTTAAACATTATATTATTGAAATGAGGGGAAAAGTGTCCTTTCATAAGGTTATAGCTAACTACGGTTTCCATTTAAAAAAATCCAAATTCGTAATTTATCTAATGTAAAAAATTCTGAAAAAAATTAATGTTTTCATTTTACAGTGCGTAAAAAAATCTACAACGTTTTCCCCCAAAATATTGTTAAAAAAATGTCCAGTTTAGATTAAATTAAACGTACTTTCCTCGTTTTGGTTTATTTTTAAACCTCAAGCTTAAACCCGTCAATTTTTAAATTATTTTAAAAGGTTTTGGTGATCAGTTTTCAATCATAAATTACGAACTACATGCACATATATTGACAAAACAGTTAATGCATTCCCTGCCACTGCCATTAATCTCTGTAACAGCTTAACACGTCTACACCGTCAATATTTGAAGCAACATTTGCAGGATAATCTGCTCTAAATATGCTTTCCATATCCGTTGGTCGTAATGGAAGTCCGTGGTTACTATTAAATAGTTACAAAAGCGAGCTGATATTGAAAGGACCAATGAGGACATTGTCCACATGTGCGGTTAGATACATTTAATTAAGGGGGATTAAGATCTTTAGTAAAACGAATGCGTCACATGACGTATTTGTTATTCGATTTTATACGTGGTCTACATTTATTTACAGACATTTCTTAATTAAAATTCGATCATGTTTATGCACTAGAAATTAAATTTAATTAATGTGGAATACGGAATACCTCACCCAAATAATAAATTGCAAATCAGGGCAATTATTGTCATATTTTTTTACAAAGTATGTTCATATAAAATGTAAATATTTGGTATTCAACGTGTCAACTTTTCAATGCAGCACTATTTTCATCTCCGGAAATAATGAAAATACAAGATTGGTTAAACGGGACGAAATTTAGCTATTTTGGGGTGTATTATAAACAAGATATTGTTTTGTTCAAAAATCCCATTAAAGAAATTAACCAAAACTTTAAAACTCAAATATCTCGGCTATCGTTTCCAATACACAAAAAAAGCCAAAGCAAAACTTTTTGCTGGATTTTGTTTGCTATAAAATGAACATAGCCAAATTTTTATTGATAAATTACCTTGCGCGATCTTTAATGAAACAACTTTTTAATGGCAGTCTTAGTAGCTAAAATAACGGTTGTTTTTTTCTCTTTACAATGATATGACATTTTATGTGTTTATTTACAAAAATAAACGAAATAATTAAAAAAGATTATTGCTGGCTTCTTACGATGTTATTAGTTTTAGTGTAAGAAGTACACAAATTACTTTGAATTGAATAAATTATGGCGCCGTGGAAAAATCTTGAAACATAAGTGCGCCGTAAACCTAAACGGTTTGGAAACACTGGTATAACAGATAAAATAATAAGAATACTTGGAAAATAATACATGAAAACATATTACGCAACAACTAAATCTGTATATCATTTTATAAACAGTGTTAATGTTGAAAGTCCTTACGAATGTGATGGAATTTACAAAATTAATTGTACTTGTGGTTTGTGTTATACAGAAAAACTTAACGTAATATTTAAACTTGTGTGAAAGATCATACTAGAAATACAAAATTAAACCAAACGAACAAATCTGCTGTCGCGTAAAACTGAAACAACATAAAACATTTAATAAACAATGATAAAGATCCAGTAATAAGTAAAGAAAATAACTATAACAAAAAATTATTTAAGAGTTAAAACAAATGTACAAACACAAAAAATTTTGCATATTAATAAAGAGGAAAATTAAACTTTGGACCAGTAGCTCCCAACCTTTGGGTCGTGAGTAATTTTAAGTAGATCGTAAGTGATTTTGGGTAGGCTCAAGAAATTTTTTATGAAAAATTCGCCATGTGACATTCCTTCAGACTTTTTCACCTATACCCTCTCCATTATAATAAACTACATTATGTCAAGCATTACTAGTAGTCCACTGATGATCTTAAGACACGTCTAAATGTCATGCTACGATTCCATACAAATGTAGCCGAAAGTGCATGGCAATTTAGTCAAGGGTAGGGATCCCAAAGTTTTGGCCAGGCGGGACAAACTGTAGATTCCGAATATTTGGCGGGCCAAAAAAAGAAGTGTTTTTGGGACCTTGATTTGTGGAGAACCAACAAAATCTCGAAATGTCAAAATATGTAGGTAAAGTAGGTAAATATACTTTTTTTTGTAAAAAATAAATTATGGTCTGACATGGCGCGGGCCGTTTTTTAGGGTTCGCGGGCCGCATTTGTCCCGCGGGCCGTACTTTGGGAACCCCTGCATTAGATAAAGCCAGCAAAACGAGCATCTCGTGTTTTGACTAGGCTAATAATAAAAGGCCGGCATAATTGTTTTTAATGAAAACAAACCTATTAGCTTCATTTTCGTAATTTATTTAAAAAAAAAACTAACAAACCTTTAACCTGACCCTCTATTACGAACCAAATGAACAAGGTTCAAGTTAAAGGTTGGTTAAAGCTTTTTTTTGTAAGAATACAAACGTATGCGGTTAAGAGAATGTCATATTGCTTGACGGCTTTTTACAAAATGCCTAGGCATTTTATAAAATGCCGGATTTCACATTAGACGCCCTTTATCGAAGCTAATGCAAACTATGGAATCGTTGTAAGACATTAATGCCCGGTTTCTCCGACACATCTTAAGATCGAACTTATCTAAGACCGCCTTATATTTAAGGCCGACTCAAGATACCGATGCGTTGCACAGAAAACATATTCCGGAATTTGTTAGACATCTCAGCTAAGTTAGAATTCGGTTTGACAACGTTGCAAGAAGTCGGCACATTTTAGGGGCAGATTTGAATGGCAAATTTTCATTGGCCATTCACATCACAGCTGTTAAACCGGCTCCCTGTAAGTGACATCCTGTTGTTGCGATCAGTTGTTAGTCACGCATAAAGTTACAGTTATGTACTCCAACTCAAGTTCTAGTAAACAGCGACTTAAGATGTGCGCGCAGCTCAAGTCGAATATGTTCTTAAAATTGCTTGGTGCAACACATTATAACGTAAAGGCGAACTTAAGATTCAGCTAGATCTTAAGATGTGTCGGAGAAACCGGGCATTAGCCGCGTCTATGATCTTCTTGTGTAAAAGTAAAGTTTATCAAAATTTCAGTTAGGACATCCTCCGTTTACATGCTGAAGTTAATGCGCATTTAAAATCGAATTGTGAACTGTTTATACAACGTGCTAATGCGAGTTAGTACCGACCGAAGTTACTGCTTCGTATTGCCAACATAATAATATAATAAATTTGAAATAAGTCTGCATCTCTGTATAATTTAACATCGATTACAACAAAAAATACATTTTCTTTAATAATTTACTTATTTCTAAACTTAGTTCTTCTTGAATGCTTCTTAAATGATTCATTCTCACATGAAAGTAAGGTTAGATCTTTAGCTGTCACTATTTTTGCAATGTTGGCAGTATGCGAAATTTGTGACCAAACCGGGTTCAACTACTAGTAAAATACAACTTGTTTAGTTTCGTATTAAAATGGTACAAAAACGTTCACACATGCTTATAGCTTATATAACCTAGAATTTTTTAAATATGGCTCCGCTGAGATTAAAGATCGAAGTGGAATGTCTCGTGTACAATTTGAACAGTGCATGGAAGTTTTGGCAAACTCATCTATGAAAGAAATTATATTAAAACGCCATTTAACTACAAAGCACCAAAATTTAAGTGGTAAGAGATGTCACTAATGTTGCTTATATTGTTAATCGCCATATTAATTTATTACCATAGTGTTTTTAAGTAAATTTATATTTTTTTTATTTTCTTACGTTGCTTGTATTGTTAACTAATATCATTATGTATGTATATTATTTTATTGCCATAGCTTTTTGTGTCAATTTTTGTTTTCCATTCGTTGGGTCGCGAAGGAAATGCGCTTCAAAATGTTGGGTCGGCAGCAAAAAGTTTGGGAACCACTGTTCTAGACAGACGACTCTAGACAAAAACTGGAAAAAATAGGTAATAACGATGAAAATTCATTCAATTAAATTTTAAAGTCTAGTTTGATAACGATGATCGTTGTGTGTGTAAATTGATAAATAGATAAAACTGTAACTAATGAAGAGACGAGAGTATGCGGTTCGGTATTGCATTGTGACAAAAGATTCTTCGAAAATAATGATAAATTTTTATCTAGGCTCTAGGCAATATTAATATTTAATTGTTCATTTTAAACAAAAGTTAATCCGGTTTTTTTACAATAACACGAGGGTAAATAAATTTAATACCATGATATAACATAGATGCGAAAAAGTAAGCACAAATAATTTTAAATTAAAAAAATAGAGTCTCTAGAGTTGAATGAGAATCGCACTACCTATCGATTAGTAAAGTTTTTGAGGGTAGTCCTGATTCAGATCCAATCTAATTATTTACACGAGTGGACGCTCTTGATATATGTGGTGAAAAATTGCCAACACGCCTTCATTAAATCAAGATTAGATTAGGAAACAGAAAAACTGCAATTTGTCTTCACGTCACTATAACTCCAAATTGTTCTTCGAGAGGCTATTATTCATTTCTCCATTAATTACTTATTTGTCATTTGCAAACACGACAAGTTTGCGTCTGAGTTCCTCACAATTCTCGACTAAGCGGTCTATTAATTGTAAAATTGCATTACGATTCGCTGCAGTAATGCTGAAAATGCTCTACGAAAACCGTTTTAAATCGGAAGACTTTTAGAATAAAAGGACAAAAAGTTAACGTTTCGTTAAAACATTCTTCAGACTTATTAAAAATACCGCACTGGGATTTCTTATTATTTACGTTACTCTTTCTTTATAATTCAACTATCTACGTACGAGTATTAAGCTAAATTTATGAACATTAAAAAAAGAAAAACAAATGCGCAATTGTATCTTATGTCGTTCCTTGTCAGTCCTATGAGGTTTAATTAGGTTTAACAGAAACAATCACGTTTAATTGTTAATTGTTTTTATTTTTGTACCTTAAAAACACGAAATGGCTTACGAATATTATGAAAAGTATGATATGTTAGAATTTTCTATTCATAGTAATAATAATTCTGAAGCTGAAAGTGAAACTTATTTTGTGTGCGATCGTACTAGAAACAGCTGTTTGACGGACGCGTTAGCAACCATAAAGTACTGCATTACCGGCCCTATCCTTAGCAACGGCCGTAAAAGTTACTTTTCAGGCCGTTACCCTTAGCAACGGCCGAAAAAGTAACTTTTAAGGCCGTTGCTAAGGAGATGGCCGGTAATGCAGTACATACGCCGTCATCTGTCAGTGACAGAATGTCACGTAGTTTCTAACCTATAATTTTGAAAATTACTAAAAATTTAAATTGTTTTTAATTCGATCGCACAAAAAATGTAATATGCACCTCGGCCAAAACGTACTTTTTCGGCCTTGCCGCTTCCTCTTTCCAAAAATGTAAAAATATAAAGGGTGTTCCATTTAAAATAACAAAGTTATGGTCATTTCCGGCGAAACCGGAAGTGAAGCAATTGTGTGCAACGGCTCAAAGAGCCCGGTTTTTTTAACATATCACATGTCTAAAATTTTAATTATCTAAAATCAAAACTAAAGAAAAAAAGGGGGTGTACCGCACTTCATTTACACCCGGTATATCATTGAAATGGGAAAAAAAAAACTTCTTTTTCGTGATGCCACAGCCAACTATGGCTTCTATTTAAAAAAATACAACTTTATGTCGCAACTCGAATCTCGATTTTTTTTTTGAAAAATTGTCTACGCTAAAGCATTCTTATCAAGAAAGTGCTTGTAGAACGTCAAAATTATTTTTCTTTATTTTCATAAACAAGCGAGATATAGTCATCAAACGAAAAGTCGAAAAATCGAGTTATCGGCTGTAAGTCGAAAACAAAAGACGATAACCAATTTTAGTTTTCACCATTAACCTTTTCTCGAAAAAAGAGATCGAGGAAGCGAGTCCGTTTTTCGATAACTCTTATAGTATAATATAAAAACATCGAAATTTGCCCACCTTGTCTATGTTTCATATTTCTACAAACAACTTACTCCACTCATTTTTGTTTTAAGCCAATGCGTTTATTTCGAATCGGTTTGTCAATGTTTAAATAAATGTACAAAAATATTTAATAAATAAGTTGGATTAGGTACATCCCTGCTCAATGCCTACAAATCGAAAGTTATACAATCAATCAATCTCGAAAGTTCGGAAATTATTTTGCTCTCATATATAAGGGATCGTTGTTCACATAAAACTTTTTGCTGAAACTGAAAGTCAGAACTAAGTATACATATGGGACCAATTCATTCCCAAAACGTATAATTTCACAACTAAGAATGGCACATATCCTGCGTTTTTGTTTAGTATGCCTCCAGACATTTTGTAACAAAACCGTTATTTATTATCATTTCAGCAAAAAAAAAGGAAATCTGGGGTCAGATACCATGTACAAAAAAGGTATCTTCATTTATCTTTTCTGTTAAATATAATAAGAGACAAATTTTTTAAGATCTATTTTTACAAGCTAAAATTTTCAGATCCACTTCAAATTTTTCAAATATCATTTGAACAAATAATTATTTCCGCGGAAGATAATGGCTAAAATAGAAAATACTGTTATAGAGAGAATTAAACAAGCTTTAAAATGATGCATCTTTTGACCCTTCTTATTCTTTAATTATTTATTTCTTCTAGTTAAATGTCTCTCCAGCGAATGGGTTAATAAAATCAGTAAATCAAAGGCTACTTCTTACAATTGATATTGACGTGTTTGAGCATGTTTTAAAAGAATTAGCCAAAATGAGGGGCCACGTTGTATATAAAGTACTTAAAACAAGTATATGATAAATTAAGAACTGTGGTTCTTATATTATAATTTTTATTTAAAACCTACCTATACATTTTCACAGAAAACATTCTTTAAATGATATATGGGGATATTTACAAATGTATATTGATAATTAAATCTTAGTTTTTTTGTGCACATTATTAATAATATTATCATTTACCTCTACTATATGGTTATTACGTCGGACAAATGAGAGCTAATGAACGAAATGCAAATAATAAATAACTTAAATGGATTTAACTTTATCTTTTTTTATCGATCTCTGAATTGTGATGGGCCCTTTACACGTTAGCATTTCTGATAAAATGGAACTATGTTCGGTTCGATTGGACAAGAGTTTCGATTTACTTGTGTATTCCTCGACTTCTTGCAATATCATATCCAAAACGGTTATGAACCGATCAACATTTTCTTTATCGAAAACCATCGGCGGCTTAAGTTTGAGTACATTGCTGTATGGACCGTCAGTACTTAAGAGAATGTGTTCTTGTTTCATTCTAGAATTTGAATTTTTAAATTATTCAAAGTTTATAGAAAATTGCGAAGTATGTACCTGTAAATTACGTAATTAGCGACTTCGGTTGCTGGAACGCGAGTCTGTCGATCTTCAACCAAATCAATGCCAATAAAAAGACCTGCACCTCTGACGTCACCAATTATCTTGTGCTTCAACGCCAACTGATTACAAGAGTCAAGTAAATATTGCCCAACAACTGTAGCATGTTCCCTCAACTTTTCTTTTTCAATTGTATCAAAGACTGCGTTGGCTATGGCGCAGGATACAGGATTTCCTCCATACTGTAATCAAAATGCACTCTAACATTTGTTTGTTATAATGTTTTTGTGTTAAATACCGTGTTGAAATATTCAACTCCAGTTTTCCTAAAACTTTCAGCTATTTCCCTGGTTGTGATAACAGCAGCGACTGGATGTCCATTACCCATGGGTTTGCCAATGGTAACGATGTCAGGTTTAACATCTTCTCCTTGTGTCTGGAATGCCCACCAATGTTTTCCTACTCTTCCAAACCCGACCTGAACTTCATCAGCTATACAAACACCTCCAGCACCTCTTATGTGTTTATAAACTTCTCTCAAATAGTTTGGTGGTGGAATAACTTGTCCTCCACAACTTAAAAAGCTTTCTGCTATATACGCGCATACACCATTGCCCTCTTTCTGAATTTTACCGCATATATCTTTGATTTCTTGAGCGTACAGATAACCAAGTTCTCCAGTTCCATGTGTGATGTCACGGTACTTGCCTCTGTATACATCAGGACAAGATGCCTAAAACAATGAACATGTACCACATTTGTGGTAACTAAGAAATCTTTGATCTTACCACATGAACGTAATCTCTCTGTGGTGGCCCACCAGGCAAATTGAATTTGTAATGTGAGATATCAATCAGCGAAGTCAAATGACCATGGTATGCGCTAAAAAAATAGAGTGCTCATGTCTATCCTACATTCCAAAATTACATGAACCTAAGCCCCCTATTTATATTTATCATCAATGCTGCACTTTATTTATTTTTAAGCACAAAAGATGTTGAAGTAAAAATAATGCATTTCAGTAGCGGGTTTATAAGTATTAAGGTCTGGTTCTCCAGAATATTAGAGCTCACAATCGATGACAATTTTCTTCAACTTAAGTTTAAATAAAGACAATACGTATCATCAAATTTGTACTTCGTTGTAAATGCCGCGCGCGCGCCTGTTGTACCTATACCTAAACGCGCCACTGTGCATTTTTCGAAATTCAAAGTCCAGTTAATCTTAATACATGCAGCATTAAAGAATTTACAATTCAAATATATTAAATTACAGTTAGAACTGCAGCTGAAATGATGAATTTCTATTAATTGATACGTGAGTCCTACGGGCTTCAAATGGCCCACATGTTATGCGCTTGTACTCCTTAATCTTCATTATTATGTCATGAGCTGGAATAAAAAAATGAAACAAGAAAATTAGATGTGTTTAATTACATTTCCTCAATATTTCCAGGTAACAAGCACGTATCTAACATTTGAATTAAAATATTAAATACGCAATAAGTGCTTGATAACTGCAATGTAACAATAAAAGCCACATGTATTAAAGTTGTTTGATAATATTTTATTCTTGAGGCTTTCGCGGCCGTTATCCATAATACAATCTTGGTTTCCGGGTTTGGAACCGCGTCTTCTATATTTAGAAGTAGTTGACGTTTCGACCATTGTGTCTTGGTCTTTTTCAAAACGACTAATTTGTGAGGGATGTTGCTGGGTTTATATATCCAGCTTGTGGAGGCGTGGCGTTCCGCTTGATGGATTTGTTCTGCCTCAGTGATTTTGTGATGACTGGTTTCCAGATGTTTGGGAGTTGTATGCCTGTGTCTCTGTTGTAGTTGTTTGGGTTCTTGATGATTTCCAATGATTCTCGATATAATCTTGGCCAGAAATGGTTTGCGCGGGCCAGTAGTTTTGTTTCTCTGAAGAGGATGTTGTGTCCTGTACCCTGGGCGTGTTCTGCTACCGCTGATTTATCGACTTGTTTCCAAACCCGGAAACCAAGATTGTATTGTTTGATAATAATTACTAATAAACTGTTAATAACAATACAATACCTAATACCGATGATTTCTATTGTTACAGTTCATAAAATAATAACATACACTAATATTACAATAACAAAATAAATATAACGCACTAAAGTTAAGTAATAATTGACAACTAATTCAAATTATCTGCTTATAATGTGGTACATTTTGTAATTGTACATACATACACAAAGCACGATTAAAACAATTTTAAATTTCTAAAGTAATTACCAAGTAAAAACATTTGCATTTGTTGTTTGTAGCAATCGTAAAGGTACCTATTTAAAAAAGTAACATATCTTAACTCTTAACTGTTATAGTTTCTGTAAAATATTTATGATTCATCTCTCTGCAGTTGTTTTCTTATTGATTTCCCCACGTGTTTCTGGTTATCAATAAGTACAATTACACCTATTTTGTTGGCATGCAATGCAAGGCAAAAGAAAAAGCTATTAAATAAGCTGATACACATAAAGCATTCCAAAACTAATTAGCCAATAAAAAAAACAAACTTAGCTACAGCTGCAAGAAGTGTACAGTTGTGTATGTATGTAAATCAAATTGACACTAATTTACAATAATTATAGATGTATGGGCTCGTCTAATCTGAATCGTTGTCAGTATTACTTAAAGTTGTTGTCATTATTTAATCCAGTTGCGCAAATATCAGAATGAATATGTGAATAACGCGATATATAAAAGGTTTTTAATCTCTTAACACCTACATATATATATTTGTGTTTCTGTTACAGCTGAAATATAACGCGTAATATTTAACCGAATAAGTAACGATGCATAAGGTTGTAATAAAATAAAATAAATAATTATGAACAGTGACCTACGCAAGGGGGAGGATTAGGGGGATAAATCCCCTCGAAATTTTCAAAAGAACTAAACGTATAATAACCGTATTTTAAAAATGCGCGACAGACTGCTCTTCCATACATATAAAGTAAGGTAATTCCGGGACAGTTGCCCCACCTAAGGCAAAAAAATCACCTTTTAATAATTTTTGACTTTGTAGTCTCCGAAAAAATGGACATGCATAGCCAATTCAATTGAGAATAACGCACGATATTCAAAATTTGAATATTACGACCGGAAGTTTACAAAAAAAAATTAAGCAAAACCATGTTTTTGGCCATCTCTCCCGACAGTGCGGTTGAGATGCCCCATATAAATGGAAGTGATGTCCCGGCCTTAAACGATCAATGAAACCAAAAATATATAATCCAAAATGTATTTTTTTAAATATGTTACGAATCGTACACTCGATTGATCATTTCAACTTAACACACTTACGACGTCGTTATGTACGACGACGATTACGACGGTAAAGAAGGACGAACGTTTCGACGCTTAGTCTGCTTGTTCGTCTTCTTAAAATATTTAGCTCGACGTCGGCTTTAAATTTTTTTAATGTAATTTATTTACAGAACCAAGAAGTTTGTTTAAGATTACAACTTGACTGGTATTGAATGAGAACTTGTATCGAACTAATGCATGTGGTCAAATGAGAACTTGAATTAGAATGTATTTTGCAACTTGACTTACTACCTAACTATTACAAAAATGTTATCCCTTTGCTATGGTTGGTCATCCTAGCTAAGGGATTTGTCCCTGAACACATGTTAAAAAGATTTTGTTCTTTTAATTCTTCTCTGAATTGTTCTAAAGACCATTGCCTTCTGGTTTTATCAGATGTTTTCCTCTTATACGTCGTAGGCATCTCTGAACATAGTTTATTTTTCATAAATAATGTCAATATAGTCTTTCTAGGATGCTTGTGTTACAGTATTAATTAATAAATTGATTAGTTGTTGCTGTATTGTGTGTAAGGAACAGATGTTCCACCGGGGCATCTGTACCTCGATAAAATGGGGCAACTTTCCTTTTAGTACGGGTTAGATGCCCCAGGGAAAAAAAATATGGAACTTAAAAGATACCGGTGTATTTTATTGCAATAATAACCTTAACAATGTATTTGAGAAGCTGGCTAAAAGTATTCCATGAAAAATAATAAATTTCGAATTGCCGGTATCTTTAAGTTATTACTACATTATAGCGCCATGTTAAAATCGTTGAACTCATCTTAATTTTGTTGACAACCGCACACCACCCGAAATTTTTGCCAACGGCAGTATGCCTTCCAGATAGCAACTGTTACGGAACAATAATACAGTACAAATTTTGGCATCTGTCATTAGCATGCGAAAATAGAACAACCGAGGCATCTCTCCCAGTGGGGCATATCTCCCGGAATTACCTTATATTATGTTTGTATATTTTACTCATAAATGCAAATTTTGTGTACGTTTGACCTTAAAATTTTTTAAAAAAATGCCTATGGCGTTGTTACCCGGGGGCAGCCCCCCGCAACTCTTTCTTAAGGTGCATTTAAATCAGAGCGAACAGAAGCGAACGAACGAATTCGTTCGGTCAAGCTCGCGCAATTTGCATGGCGAAGCGAAGGCGAGCGAACGAATTCGTTCGCGTTCGCACAGGTTCCGTCGCGTGTCGGTAAACAAGCGAATCATCAAAGGAAGTTCGTGCTCGATTTGCATGGTGCATTTTGTAGCTAGCGAATTCTCTATACTCTTTCCGACATGGTTTATTTTTCACACTAGCGCGGATCATCGACGAATGCGAATGTTCGTTCACATTGCATTGCGCAGAGAACGACCGAACGAACGAATACCTAAAAACCCCTTCGTTCGTTCGTTCGGTTCTGTTCGCTCTGATTTAAATGCACCTTTACAACTCACTTTTTTTTATGTCTAGTTCGCTAGTAGGTCATTTTCTGATTGCACCATTACTATGCCCCGTTTGAAATTATTATTATTTTTGCAAATTAAAACAATATCCCCCTGAAATATTTTTCTGCGTACGCCACTGATTATGAACAGTCAAACAAAACAAATATTTTTTATTTAAATTACGGAATTTGATTAAGTCACGTATTAAAAATAGTTTTTGCAAATACCGGATGTAAACTGTCTTTTACTTTAGTATTTAAGTTAAGTGTTTCTTAGAAAGAAATCTTAAAAATCAATGTTTTCTTAAGTGTTAAGTTAAACCAATCAAGTATTAGATGTGTAATATGTTTATAGAACCCTATTTTAACATACGCACACCCCTAGACCATTTCCGATTTTGCCGTTAATGGTAGCAAGTTAGCTATTCCAAATGGTACCTATACCCTGAATATTTTCACTTTCTTGAAAAGAGCAAGTTATTTTAAATGAAACTACATTATTTGAAAAACTTTTAAGGACCTTAAACTATTTTTTGACTAAAATTAATATTTTTTTGGGAGGCTGCTACAAAAAGTATTTTTCTAAAAATATTTATCATTTATATTAATTTACTATTAAACGTAGTTTAATGTTTTTAATAACAACTATTTGTTAACAAAACCATTTGACTCTAGATTTAAACAACTATAATAGTTGTTCACGAAAATATATGATTAGTTTTGTTGCTATTAGGTAAAGTGTACTACGATAAACAGGATATCGCAACAAATATTTACAATATTTTTAAATTTTTGTAGTTGTTATTAACACAAGTTATTGGCATGATTTTAAAATATTGTAGTTGTATTAGAGATTCTTTCCTTTTCCAAAAATGCGATATTATTAATGGTGTTTTATATAAAACAACAAAGTTAGAGCGATTTCCGACAAAACCGGAAATTATAAAAAGTCTGCAAAATTTAAGAAAATTGGATTTTATGCACAAATTACATGTTTAAAATCACGTTAGATTAGATAAAAAACTAAAGAAAAAGGGTAAAGAACCCGGTATAACAATTTTTGTTTAATAGTCGGTGTTGAATATTTTTTATATTTAAAGCAGTGATTTTCAAAACGACGGAATCCCTTTTGAAAATTTCTTCGACTACAGTTTTTATATATTTTACTTATTATAATTTATAATTCCCCCTATTTACGTTATATTTCTAAATAAATACAAACGTACAACAAATTAAATCAAGAAGCAAAGCAAACACTAGTAATACTAGTAAAATTTTGAGAAATAATACAGAAATAGAGATTTAAAATGTCATGAAATCGACAAAAAAATTACTAATCTACTTAAAATTTAGATTGTGGACTTTAAGGTGTTATATTTATTGTACTAATAATATTATTAACAGGTGTTAATTTTAATTGACTTTGAGTTAATCGATAAAGTTTCAATATTTAAACACAAATATTCTGATATTTCCTTTGGACACAAATAAACCAAATTAATATAAAAAAAGTAAAAAATGACTTACTGCTCCAAGGTAACAACATCTTTGTTTCCTGTGTGTATCTGAGCTAGACGAAGAGCCAAGTCGTTAGCCTCTGAACCAGAATTCACGAAGTAGCAAACCGATAAATTTTCGGGCATCGTGTTAACCAATTTTCGGGCGCAAAGAACGATGTTGTCATGTAAGAAACGATTATTTGTTGATAACACTCCCATTTGTTTCCATCCGGCACGAACCACTTCTGGATGGCAATGGCCAACTATGCAAACATCATTAAGTAAACAATGTTTCAACAAAAATCATAAATTATATTTACCATGTGCAACATTATTAATACAGTCGAGATAAGCGTCACCTGTTTCATCGTACATGTATTGCCCTTCGGCGCGAACAATTTTAAGCGGATCCTTTTGGAAAAACAATTGGCATGATGGTCTACAATAAACAATAAACAATTGCAAAAAAAATTATCAACAATAGCTATTAGTTCTTAAATTCAATTAAACTTACCCTATGTGTTTTTCGCGGAGAGCAATGGTTTCGTGTTTAGGCATGTGCTCCATGATAAGCGGAAAATGAAGTTAATTTCAAATTTCGGTAATAAAAGACACGAATGTCACAGTTTTTGAAATTGAAAAAATCAAACTGACGGTCTGCTACCGTAATTGAAGCGGTAGTAATGACAATGTGTATTTGCCGCCGATATATACCCTATGTAATCTAGACTTGCGCAGTTGGCTCTGATATCGCTAATCGTTTGTTTCAAAATGTTGTTTTTTAAATCCAGTTAGGCACACAATTAGAGCACGCGTGCACAGGCAAATTTTTGTTGTACAACTGCTTGTTTTCCTGATTGCCTATATTGATTTAAATCTAATTATGTGCTTTGGCAGTTGTACTCTGCGCTGATATAGTTGTACAACGTAACGGCAATATAAATATTTTTTAATGCATCATATTTCATAATATTTAAGAACATTGTGTTTAACCTGTAACGTGCTCTAAAATTAAAGCTCAAAATTAAAACTTAGAGATTTGCCGTCAATTAAATTTAGATAAATTTACCTTTATGCGTGCGTTTACAACGAATAAAATTAGGAGTTTTTCAGATATATATTAGTAATTCATAAAAAAGTGAAATTTATTTTCTAATTATATTAAAAAATACAAGTACTCAATAGAAAACGATAAATCAGGTTTTACCACTTTTAAATCATCATGTCAATTTTTCTTCTTGCGACATTTGGCTGATAGCTGTTTTGTTCGATTTCTACGACTGACGGCATTTTATTAGTTAAAATGTATTTAATTTACTTGACTTTAATTGACCGAAGGGTCATAATATTTATCTGTTTGCGTCTTTTTTCGATGAATTGTCCTAAAGCATAATTTATTAAACCTGTCACGATAACCTTATTAAATTAAAATGATTTTTGTTAACTGCTGCGATTAAAAGCAAGAATGTGGAGAAATTCAAACAAATTGTTGTTTGGCATTAATTTCGAGTAAATAACACAAATTGTGTGCAGCTTGAAAAAGTCATTCATTTTTTTTGTAGATATCTACTAAAGTGAACGCATATTAACATTAAAGTGATTGAGAGTAACTTTCTAATTATTAGACTAACCGTTGATTTATCAAAGCAAGCATAATTTTAGCGAGTTTTTTTTTCCCTTTAATGTTATGTTCGAGGACATGGGTAAATAAAATTTGTACATATACCTTCTTTCATCAAAAAAGTGCTGTGTTATGTGCAACTTTTTTTTCAATTACATTTTTACCGGAGTCTAAACATGCACCAAAATTTTATAATATATATATAATATTTCTATCTTCTTTTATGAGCTAAAGAAAAAAAAAATTCTGGTTTATGGTATAAAAGATAAGTTAATAACTCACAATACAAACATAGATATCACAGTATTTGCCTTTCTCTAAGCTTCCCAGTTACGTTTTTACTAACTCTCTTCAAAGTGTAATCTTATATATTTGTACATTTCGTAAAACCAATAACTAAATATAAGAAAGTTTTAAAACTAAAAACTTTTATGAAGTATACAAAATCTGAAATTACTTTGCATAATAAGTATTTTTTTCTACTACCACTAATGTAAATGACTCTTACCGTACAGCCTGCATGCATAGTAAGTGAGCCCTAAAGCCGGATCCACATCAATAAAAATTTGCGTTGTGCGTTGTATCTGACATAAATTTGCTCGTGTTCGTCGAAATTTTTGCTGGTGTGGGGACCGTGCGCCACATAGAAATGCACACAAATAATTTCGTGACGAACAACGCACGCTATCCGTTGTGCTGTCGGTTTTCCAGCCAACTTCAAAGAGATTTGCGTCGCACAGTGGTGTAAATGTGGACTTGATTCTGAGTGCATCTGTAGTTTTGTTTCATTTTACTACGTAAATACCTATGTTTGGGTGATTGATCATGTCTCATTTTTTAATTTACTTGTTCATGTTCCGATAGTTTTTTCCCTTTTGCCTTCTCCCTTCTAAAAGACCCCAACAAGCTTGACAATTTTTTCTTTGCTTCTTCAACTCCAATACTACATGCTTTAGCTATTTTGTCCCATGCATCAGCTTTTTTTATTGTGTTGTAATGCTGACAGTGTTTTGGATTCTATGTTTTGAATATTCCTGAATGAGGTGCAATGAATCCTCATTGCATCATTCCATGTTAGTTTATTGTATTTATTTTATTAGTTATTTTATTATGCGAATTAAGACTGCTCTACTACAGACAAGTGTTTATTAATAATATTATAACAGGCTCTCAAGTTGAAACAAACCTGCACACGTGGATACACGCAAGATAAATATTTACGTGGTAAAATACTTAACCAGAGTTAGGTAAATTTGCGCCGCAAATATTTTTGCTGAATTTCAAAATACAACATACAACATAAATTCTTATTGATGTGGATCCGCCTTAACGCACGGTAAGCAAAACGCACACTTGGCTACAAAGATCGAAGTAGCCTTACGTCAAACACTGTCTGCGTGCATAGTAGGTGAGTTATAACACGCGGTAATCTAAACGCACACTTGTCTAGAAACGTCAAAGTAGGCTTACGTCAAAATTGACAAGGTAATTACATGTGTATATTAGCCAAAAAGCCGTTAAAACCGTAGGTATGTGTTCGTAGAAAAAATAAGCTACATAACACGAGTTGTAAAGCAATTGCGCACTCGCCGCTACGCAGCTCCGTGCGTAATATGCTTCTTACAACTCTTGCTTTGTAATATACTATTAATAATTCTTTTTTAATTAAAGTATCCTAATAATCATCTCACCCCATTATGTATTTACCTTATGTAACGATAATTAAATTATTGTTATCTATTTCACACCTTAATTTATAAATGGATACATATTAATCGAAAATGGATTACAGCCATACCCAGAGTTACGGCTCCTCATTCGGCCACCGTTCCCCGAAGTTGTAGCGCTTGCTTTGGAGATGCATTTCTATAGCGGCATGACGCTACCGACTGAATAGTTGAAAACTATAGATTTGTTTCAGCAGCGCTATTTAATAGACCATGAACTATCAGGATCCTGCGCAGTATCGATATCGCGTTCCAGCAGCGTTTCTGATAGTTCACCGGACGGTTGGTTAGTCGGCTGTTCCTGCTGTACTCTGACTACTTTTAAACTAGCGGACGGTCAAAACAGTACATGAATGAAAGCATGAACTAGCACTGGGACTACACGCATGCGCTGTTTACAACTGACGTGGCATCTGCTAGCTATGCATCGCTCTTCCAACCCTATGTTGTACTGGTATTCTTAAGATATTGACGCTTGCGGTGTGCAAATTTCTATGAACCCAACAGAAACAAATGTCATTTACAGTTACGCATGTCGTTAAAGCATTCCAGCAACGCTTAATACATTTCTTAGTAGACCTACATAGTTGACACACACGCGAAAACCAGTGCATGTATCAGTACATAAATTAGTTCCAAACTAGCTGCAGAAACAAACCCTATAAATGTTATTGTGGCCCCAGTTTTTTACACGCAAACGTTATTCACGCTTGTGAGGATTTTAGTGCAGAACATGCATCGATAAGTAAAAAAAAGGCGTAGCGTCAACTTCCATACATTTTCAAATTACAGCGTTAGACTAGAGTCTAAGATAGCCCTGTGCAACCTCTGACATTTTTATGCGGCCCGCGGCCCAGCAGTCGTATATTACAAGCATTGCTGTTTTTAAAGGTATAACAGTGTGTCATTACATGTCAAAAAGTGCTTAAAAAAAGAGAAATTGATAGGTTATTTAAGAAGAGAATATGATGAAATGGCAAAAAAGTAATATTAACTCTTAAATATACTGCTAATACCTTTTCATCTTATTAAATTTGCCTTGATGAATCAACTGATGTATCTAATATTGCTCAACTTGTAATTTTTTTTTACGTGGAGTAGATATAAAGTTATATGTTACTGAAGAATTATTAGATTTGGTAAGTATGAAAGGAACTACAACAGCTGAGAATCTCTACTTTGTACTTTTATTAAAAACTGATTTAGAAATAAAAATTGAGAAAACCGCTTCGAATTAACTACGCTTCAGACTAAGAAATTTAAAAACGAATTTTTCAGGGAATTCTATGTATTCTGCGTTGCTCGTATTGCAAATTTATGCATTATAAAAAATCTGTTTCAAAATTTCTACGGACCCTTCACACTTAGTAGAATCTCCATATCCACTAGAAAGTGCGGCCCGTCACGATGTCATAAAATTTGCAATTAGCCCTTTGGCTTAAAAGGTTGCACGGGCTTGGTCTAAGGTGATGTGTACCTGATAAGTGTTAACCGTCCTAATGCATATTTAAATTTTTACTTTTTTACTTAAGCCATTGTCCAACTACAATTTAACTATCAAGAATTAATTAATTTTATCATCTTCCAAACATTAAGTATATGTATAACGTTTTAATTTAAATATTTCAGTTAAAATAAAGAGCATCAAAATGAGTGATTTTAAGTCTTGACTATTTTTTAATAGTATGTCTGATAGGATCTTTTTGAAGTAAATGTGAAGCATGTAAAATAACATTTAATTGTGTGTTAAGAGTTCTCAAATTTTAAACACTACATTCTTAAGGTGAGTACCTTTTCGCGGCACTTCTTCATACTTGGTCGTCGTTGCTCATTAGACGATGTAGCATTTCCACGGAAATTTATGTACTTCGTGGGGCATACTTTGCTCGAGTCTCTTGACCATTGGATTAATCTATAATGAGAACGACAATGAAAATTGCTTTACAGTAATAGCAGAGCGGCATGTCCAAATGATCAAACGCTTTCTGACGCCCTGATTGCCGAGTACCCACAGATCAATAACGACATATCGTTCATGATTCTGACAAGATGATGCGACCAGCCCTACAGCTCGACAATCGATTAAAATTTTACGACGTTAGTTTCCAAATCGCATTATCTTTAGACACAGTGATATTCCATGACCTATGAGATCGCCAGATCTAACAGCACGCGATTTTTTTTGTAGAGTTACATACATGAAAGGCAATGTCTTCGGAGATCTTCCCTCGAGGGACTCAAACAAAGAATTCGCCACGAAGTTTATAAAATTCTAATGCACTTACTGTAGCGTGTGGGACGAAAAAGATACTAAAAATATGTACAGCGTAATGAAGCTCATCTTAGGAACATAGTATTCAAAAGTTAAGCATTTTTTACCTTAAATTAACTCAGATGTTATTGTATAAATCATCATTTTTGCTTGAAAAATCATCCTTTTAGACATAGTATAACAAATAAATATTTAAGTTTTAAAGTCGTCAATTTCACTGGTCATCGCTTTGTAGAGCATTATACACTAGCGCAGAAAACCATACAATGAACCAAATAGCAAATTTTAGCTCCAAAATTAATTTGCACAAAGTCGTGTATTGAATGTCTTGATATAGGCTTTATAAAAACAAATAGTTTATGCAGCTATTTTATAAAGTAGACAAACAAAATAAATGTTTGTTTAAAATACAGTAGAACCTCTATATTCTTCATTAATCCGTCCTGAGGGATTGGACAAATACTAAATCGGACGAATATAGAATCAATGTTTTCCATAAAAATTAACTAAAATTGGAATAATCGGTTTCCAGTCTTAAATCTGGTACATATAAATAAAAGTTTAATCAAAACCTTTTCTTTACTAAGAAACGATGATGGTAGAAGCTAAAAAGCAGGATTGGAATTATAGTTTAGAATGGTAGATACTTTCAATCAAAACCTCAGGTAACTCGAACTTGGTTGCTTGATTCTTTTTCCCAATAATTTCCTATTTCTCAATTTAGCAAAGAACTTGTTCAAAATTGTCTTTTTTTTTTAAACCGAAAAAATGTAACGAATATTGGATTTGATAAATATAGGGATTGACTGTATAACATTTTTCGTTCATTTTATAAATAATTTTACTGATGGAATATTTTCTCCGTAAAACAATCATAGCCATTCTTAAAATAGTGACCTTCGAAATAAGTAAGCTGCTGAGTCTGGGCATCCTTAAATAACCATTTAATTTAAATCACGTAATTTAATCTTTATGCTTACTTCTACCGCAGACAACCAATTATGAATGCGAAACTGATCATTGCTATTCAACCGGTAGCTCACGGGTCACAATCAGCTGTCAGTATACAGGGTGTCCCAGATTACATTTCCAGTTGGGGATCTCGCGTATTATAAGAGATACAGGTTTGTTTAAATTAGATGAAATATTCCTTGGTATAAGAGGAGCCACAATCAATTTTTAAAAGTACAAAATTATTCGTGCTTCAGATGTTATAGCCAAAAATATGAAAATGTCCAATTTCTTTTTTCTCTCACAACTGTTTTGTCTTAATCATTAGAACAATTTTATTTGTACTTTCTTAAGGTACTTTTTAATGGAAAATGTAACTGTTATTTTAGTTTATTTTTAACACCTACCATTTTCGAGATATTACCCCTAACTTCATTTTTTCTTATGGGCTTCGAAGTTGGCTATGGAATAGTTGAATGTGCTTTTTTTTCTCTTCAAAATGAGATATTACTTGCTATATCTATTTTTATAAATAAATCACAAAATCAAGAAAAATCGTATTTTACCCTTCACTTATCAAGCTAGCTATGAAAATAAAAACAAAAAACAACTAATTTCATGTCAAATGACAGTTACCATTTATTAGAATTTCACATTATTGTTGTGTAATTCGATAGTCTTTGTAGTAATTGTAATAATGATGGCTACGTTTAAAATAAGTGAAAATTTTGACATGTTGAGATGCTACATTCTTTACCATAACAACTGTGTAGAAGCTAAGCGAATATACTTAAAGCTATATCCCGAGAAAAAGCAACGAAGGATGCGTAATTACAAAAATTTGGAAATAAATTTAAAAGAATATAGTTGTTTTGAGAAACCAACCAAAAATCCAAAACAAATCAATAATTAATTAGAATCATTTATTTTACACAGTTTCTATTGCAAATAATGTAACATTTCAATAAATACATTTTTTAATTAGTTGTAAACGTGCCCATAATTATATGATAACAAATTTGCTACAAAGTCTATCGAATTACACAACAAAATTCTAATAAATAATGATACCGCAGACAAATAGTAACTGTCATTTGACATTTAATTAGTTGTTTTTTGTTTTTATTTTCATAGATCCTTCTTTATTTACAAAATTTTTCTTCGGCACATACAGAAAATAGACATGTTTGTGTGTAAATTATTATAAATTTGTTTATTTCTTACTACAACTAAATTTACTGTTTGTACCGACGTAGGAAGTTCTCCCAAAGTACCCCAGTCACGTGGCCTGGCATACAAGTATACAGTGACAAAGCCCCAACCTATTCATTCTGTCTCTTTTTCCTTCAATAGCAGTCGCACACATAAGCTCAGTCCTATATCTTTATGTCTCTAAAACTATAAGTATCATATTTACAACAAATACATAACTGAAATGTAGTCGCAAGCCGCGTAAAATTGCTTTGGGGGCCGGATGCGGCCCGCTGGCCGCCAGTTGAGACCACTGCCATAGCCAACTTCGCGGCCATAAGAAAAAATGAAGTTAGGGGTAATATTTCGAAAATGGTAGGTGTTAAAAATAATCTAAAACAACAGTTACATTCTCCATTAAAAAGTACCTTATGAAAGTACAAATAAAATTGTTCTAATGATTAAGACAAAAAAGTTGTGAGAGAAAAAAGAAATTGGACATTTTCATATTTTTGGCTATAACATCTGAAGCACGAAGAATTTTGTACTTTTAAAAATTGGTTATGGCTCCTCTCATACCTAGGAATAATTCATCTAATTTAAACAAACCTCTATCTCTTATAATAAGCGAGATCCTCATGCTGGAAATGTAATCTGGGACAGCCTGTATAACGACTCTTCAAGATACCCCCTAAAAACTTTTAATCTGCTTAAAAATGTAGATTCGAAATTAATTTCTAAATAGTCGCCAAAATTCAAATACAAATTGAAATTAAAAAAATTTAATGCATCGTTGCTTAAAAATAGAACTAATTAATTTATTATGTCATTTGCAACTATATTTTTTATACAGGGTGTCCCAGATAACATGTCTAGCATGGGGATCTCGCTTATTATAAGAGATACGGTTTTGCTTAAATTAGATGAATTATTATGAAGTATGAGAGAAGCTACAATCAATTTTTAAAAGTACAAAATCCCTCGTACTTTAGATGTTACAGCAAAAAATATAAAAAAGTTGAATTTCTTTTTTCTCTCATAACTTTTTTTTTGTTCATAAGAACAATTTTATTATTACTTTTTTGGGGTAATTTTAATGGAGAACGTAGGGTAAGGGTATATCGTACCGCTTGCTAAATCGTACCACTGCTATTTTTCTTATTAGAAGGTGTAAATGGTGCAATCTTTTCTACTCAATCCGAGGCCCTTGTACTGCAAAACATAGAGCAGTTTCCATTTTTACCGGCAACATGACTGTTTCCGGGTAACTTTCAATTTGTGAAAACAGTGTCGTCAATAATATTTTTTTTCGTTCACGTGTAAGATTTTGATTCTAAATCGGTAAGTTAAACCGTATGAATACTTTTACATCAGCATTCGTCAGTAAATTAGGCGTAAATTGAAACTTGCTTTAATACGTTGAAATTGTAATTAATTCCACATTAATCATAAAATCGCACAAAGTGGCACTTCGGCAAATCGTACCGCAAATGGTTTGGTATATCGTACCAGGTACGATTTGCCGAATCTCTAACACGTTGCCTTATTTAAAAAAAAAAGCATGCCGTCCCAAAGCTACGACGTCAAAAACAGTAGAAGATGTTGAAGTAGTAGTGAACCCAGACGATTGGTATTAGTATTGTTTCATTTGCGAAGAAAACGTAATTGAAGATATGTTCCGGTGTCAGAGGTGTAACCGTTGGGCCCATGAAACATGTTCTGGAATGAGAGCTGGTACAAAAAATATGTTTGTGTTAATTGTTAATAAGCTGTTGTACCTATCTTAAATTTGTACCTATCTCCATATATATGTATATAACCTGTAGGCACGATTTAGCCACCCCTAGGTACGATTTACCGAACGAGTTGGGGAAATCGTACCTTTTGCAGCATTTTGCAATTTATTTTTTTCTGTTATGTTCCTATTGTTATTTGCCTATGGATTATATCATTTTTATAAACAAATATGTGTACTAACCAATGATATTTTTTATTTCGCTTAATTTTTAATAGAAGATTCACCATAACCAAAATTCTAAAAAGTGGTACGATATACCCGCCTTCCTATAACTGGTATTTTATTTATTTTTTATCACTTACCATTTTCGAGATATTACCTCTAAAGTATATTTTTTATGGGCCGCAAAATTGGCTGTGGAATAGATAAATGTGCTTTTTTTTCTCTTTTTAATGAGATACTACTTGCTATGTCTATTTTTATAATTCAGTCAAAAAATCAAGTAAATCAACGTGTGTGGGAAACGACTCGAAACTTATCTGCAAATAGGTACACCAAATCTGGATTTTACTTTCAAAAATACATACAAATGTATCTTCAAATGAGTTACAAAGTTACAAGAACATATTTAACAACATTCAGGTTTTGTCTTTAGACTTTATTGCGGAAACTAATTTGGGTCATTGATATCAGTTTCCACTATTAGACCTTTCATAAATTGAAGTCTGTAATTTCCTATATCTTTGTTTGTAATTTCGTTATAAAGCGAAATAATGCCCCGACAACGCGACAACATGATCCACTGTGCATATTTGTACATTTTTGTAGAATTTTACGTAGGTACACCCTACATACCTACTACTTTACTGCTTATTAAATTTTTTTAGAAACTAATAGATTTCCCAGGAGCCGTTGAAATTTTTATTTAATATGGAATTTGGGTTTAACGAAACTTATAATCAAGTGTTAGTTATAATCTAAGGAAATATTATTTTTTTTTATAAAACGGAGACATCTTCAATAACGAATTAAGAAATAATTTTAAAAACCTATTCATGTGCTTAAGTCTAAATTATAAAATTGTTTGTGTGTATTGGTATTTTCATAATGTTTCTCAAGTAAATTACAATTTGCCATTGTAGTCATTCTTTTAAACATGTTTTCAATGTACAGTTTCATAATTTTTTTTATATTAAAATGTGGTGTGATATTGCGTACGTCATACTCTTAAGTTCAAAAATCAAGTGCAATAATTTAAAGACAGTTAAGTTAAAATTTATTACACATATAAATTAATTTATTTTAGACTACCTCTCACAATATTAAATTAACACCAATAAGTTAGTTATGATGAAGTTACTATTGTTAAAGAACAATGGCAAGGTGTTAAAAGCACTTTCAAAGACTAACATTTTTTGCAAGGTTGAATTATAAAGAAATCTACCCAGCTGTTAGGAAGCCAAAAGGTTAAGTCAAAATTTTGTTTTTGAACGTAACTTTCTTCAATAATTACACATTTATTCAGTGGTTTTTCAACATCATATTAAAGCGGCTTAAACTTATCCATTACATTGAAGCAGTGGTTTACAAAATAATTTAGTAGCATTTTAACATTTTAATTTTTAATTAGTTGTAAATGGGCCCATAATTATATGATAACAAACTTGCTACAAAGACTATCGAATTACACAACAATACTATAAAATTCTAATAAACGATACCGCGCAAGCAATAATAGTAACTATCATTTGACATTAAATTAGTTGTTTTTTGTTTTTATTTTCATAGATAACCTGATAAGTGATGGGTAAAATACGATTTTTCTTGATTTTGTTACTTATTTATAAAAATAGATATAGCAAGTAATATCTCATTTAAAAGAGAAAAATAAAGCACATTTAATTATTCCATAGCCAACTTCGCGGCCCATAAGAAAAAATTAAGTTAGGGGTAATATCTCAAAAATGGTCAGTTTTAAAAAATAATTTAAAATAATGGTTAAATTCTACATAAAAAAGTACCTAGAGAAGGTACAAATAAAATTTTTTCTTTGATTAAGACAAAAAAGTTATGAGAGAAAAAATAAATTCGACATTTTCATATTTTTTGCTAAGACATCTGAACTACGAGGAATTTTGTACTTTTAAAAATTGATTGTGGCTCATCTCATACTAAGGAATAATTAATCTATTTTAAACAAACCTGTATCTCTATAATAAGCAAGATCCCCATGCTGGAAAAGTAATCTGGGACACCCTGTATATAACGCGCAGACACTTATTTTATGCCCAAATTATTGTGTAGAATATTCAGAACTGTAGTTTTATATTCATCAATCGTTTTAACTGTAGCAAAGGCTTTCATCTGACGATAAATAAGTGCTGTGGAGTCGGAGTCGGAGTCGGAGTCGGAGTTTAGAAGGAATTTCTGGTCAGTGGAGTCGGAGTCAGAGTCGGAAAAAATGTACCGACTCCGACTCCGGGTACAACAAAAAATTGCGAGATGGTCCTTTGCCGCAAAATTTAAGCTCAAATTATAAATAATTTTTTTATATTTCTTTTTTTCCCTTATATTACACATAAAATGTCTTAGTATTTAATTTTGTCGGAGTCGGAGTCGGAGTCGAACTACTAAAATTATCAGGAGTTGGAGTCGGAGTCGACTTTTTTTTACCGACTCCGCAGCCCTGATTTAATAAACACTGTAGGTATTCTTAACTTTTCTTATCATTCCTTCTGTGCTTACCTGCTTGCCTCCAAAAGTCTTCCAAACCTTGAGTCATGCTGGATTGGTTCTCCCTACCCTATTTAAATTATTTAGACCAGGTTTTTACTTGAAGATATGTTGGCGAGTCTTCTCATTTGTAAATTTAGCTCCATTACCTTCTTTTGTCAACAATGTTATAATACTCCATTCAATACCTAAGATAAAAATTCGATTTACCTAAATTATTATCTGATAAAAAAACATGTAAGTAAATTAATGTTGCAATAAAAATACCAAACGAAGTCTTGAAATTACAAATTGTTTACAAAATGCATCAATTGCTTCACTGTTAAATTTTCTTGTTATATGTTGATAAACTTATTATATTTTATATTAAAAGATGTCTTTGTCAAGGTTAAAATATATTCGTGATCTTACACAAATGACTAATCTTAAAATGCAAAATGCTAAAATTTACTCAAACAATTGCACAACTTTAAGTGCGATTCTATTTTGTTTTTATTAATTTGAAGGGAAAAAAACGTTAAACATGAATTATATTATTTTAAAGTAACAATATTTTATACCTTACAATTTATTATCGGTAATTGTATTAATTAGTTGCATACATCGCGGGAACTATTTTTACAATCTTTGATTACATACGGAGTGAAATTTAAACCAAATACCTACTTAGTTTAAGTGTTAAATCATCATATTTCGATAAATCAATATTTTGTAAATGCTATTACAATAAGTACAAGTTAAGTAGTTGTCATGCAGAATTTAATTGGACTATGTAAATTTCCTTTTCCAATCATCACAAAGCAGTAAAATAATAAACTCCTTAAAATTATTTATATTTCGTGTTAAATATCAAAATTTAACAAGTTTTTTGTACTAGAACGTCAATAAAAACAAAACAAAAAGGCAATTTTATCAAATTGTACACTAAAACTTCAAACGACCTCGTAAATTCTAATATAAATATATTTAATTACAATAGCAAAGCCTTAGGCGGATTCTGTGATCACAAGAACAAATGTACCATCAGAAATATTAAAGCTCCTAAACAACAAAGGAATTAAGGAAGTAACTTAATTATTTAATGCCATTTATAACAGCGGAAAAATACCAGACGTATGGCTAGTGTCCACTTTCGTAACCTTGCCTAAGAAGACATCGGTTAAAACATACTGAATCATTACAATAATATGCTATGCCCTAGAGATATTTCATAAAATAGTTCATTCACGCATTTACAAAATAAAAAGACAAATGTAAGGAAAATGTAGGAAGACCTCAATTTGCTTTCAGAAACTCGCTTGGAACAAAGGAAGCAATTTTCTCCCTTCAAGTTCTTATTCAAAGATGCAAAGAATTAGGTCATCATGACATAACCCTGCTTTATAGGCTATACACAAGCCTTTGATAAATGTCAACATCATAGACTTATCGAAACTTTGAAGCATACAGGACTAGATGTTTAAGGCTTGAGAACAATTAAAAATATTTATTGGGGGGAAAAGGCTTCAATCAGAGAAGAGAACTAAATCAAAACACCAACAGATATACACAGTAGAGTAAAATAA
This sequence comes from Elmis aenea, assembly GCA_947652605.1. Lineage (NCBI taxonomy): Eukaryota > Metazoa > Arthropoda > Insecta > Coleoptera > Elmidae > Elmis > Elmis aenea. The sequence continues at coordinate 21,432,954 of OX393576.1, forward strand.
GGATATACCGTCTCTGTAACTTGTCGATAGCTTCTTTGAAGAAATACAATTTTCTGGACATAGTGAGCAGTGCGAGTGAAAAATACGGCTTAAGTATTAATATAAAGAAAAACAAAAGCAGGGTAATTTCAAAAACCATTGAAACGTTTACATACATACGCTAACAAATAAACGACCGATCGATTGAATTAAGAAGCAGAATTGAAACGACAAGAAAATAATTCATGCAAATGAAACTCTCCTACCTTTTTTAAAAGATCTGCATCGAAACACCAAACTTAAAATTAATTAAGCTTACCTATTTTCTGTACTGCTACATGGAGTTGAAACGGACGCATATAAAAGCTTCAGAACAGACAGTCGAAACATTTGAATGTGGATATACCGACAACTCTGAAGAATATCCTGAGTGGAATATGTTTCGAATGAAAAGGTGATCAAAAGAACTGGTAGAGAAAAACTGGACACTATAAAAATATGTAACTGGTATTGCATTTAGACAACAGATTCTTTAAAAAAATATTATGAAGCTTATTTATATTATTGATTAAATCATTTAAATAGTCCAAAACTTTATCAAATTTTGTTGTATAATTTTTTATTCTATTTAGGTTATTATTCCAGGTGTGAAGGAAATCCACACTAGATGGGGGCCCTGTATTTTTCGGTTAGCATCAGGTGAAATATGCAAAGTAAGTAAGTACATCTATTTATTTATACACACATTCTACGACATTAAAATTAATATATCTCTATAAACTTCACAACGTAAAAGTGCGTCAACGGAGTTTATCTTCGGCTATTGTTTATCACAAAAACATTTTGAAAAAAGTTTATTGCAGTATCAAATGATATATGAGTACTATTTTTGGAGCGAACTATGAAACTTTAAATAAAAAATTTCATCATAACGTTTATTGAAAAATCATGTCAGCACATTCTAAAATGATGTGTTAAAATTGTTACTGTTTGCTCATTAGAGCTGGGGAAGTAAAAAAGCGTGTGTTAATAATATCAAGTTGACTTCGCATTTCATCAATATACAGAGGGTTTATTAAGGCATCTAGAAATTTACTGCAACATTGGCTTTTAGGCGAGATTGTCAAAAGCAACCTTTAATTACACGTTACACGTATACTTAATTATATTATCAATTTCTTATGTTAACCCGCATGTAATTTCATCATCACTGCTGATTACTATATAAATATTTTTATTAGCACTATATTCGTTCCAAAATTCTTATCGCATTATCGATCAAAGTCTATTTATTCCCACATAGCTAAATAAGTGCTGTTGTTAACTGACAATTAGCATACGTTGTGAACAAGCTTCCCACAGCCATTTCCAAAGAAATGAGCCCTCATATGCCAAACAGCTTATAGTAATAAATGAGTATTTATTACAAAATTACTTTACAAAACCGTAACCGTTTTTGTTACTTAAATATTTCCACTCATTACTGATTTTGGGTTTGTCATTTTTTCAAACGTTCCCTATGTATTTCTGTTTTTTCCTTATTAAGTTTTATTGGGTCATTTATGTTTATTGAAGGTTATTAAAATTTTGCTGCAAGTAAAGGTTCTCTTCAATGTATTTTCTGAAACCGTAAGCTGAACTCTGATGAAGTCTTGAGAACACAAACTTTTAGTTTGACACATTTTATGCAATATTGCATATAAAACGCTCAAACTTAAAAACAAAAATTTATCCTTCAGGTATATCAACTTAAGACTTAAGGAGAGTGTCAATACCTTTGTATTTTTTTTTATTTGATGTTTGTCTGTAAAACAACCAAGTACATTTAAAATAGTGTTATTGTTGTTCAAACAATTTGCATATCTTGGAAAAACAGAAAAGAAAAGCAACAAGAGTAACTAACTATTAAGTACATATTATAACAAACTCCAAGTATCTATATCTCAAGAAAAAGGAATATACAGGGTGTTTCGTACAAAACCCGAAAACATTCGGGAGGTGATTCCTTATCGAAAATTAAGGGGGGTCTTTTATATAAAATGTTTTCCTTTGACGTCTCCCATCACAGTTACACCCTCCTAAAGGGGAGCGGTACAATTAGGTTTTTATTTTATTTCTCAAATTTGGATAAATGCAGTAGAATGATAATTGGTGATGTTTTATACTTATTGAAAGGTTTCCCATAGTATTATTTTCAATCATCTCCCAACTTCACAGGGCGCTGAAAAATGCGACCGCTGTTGGTTTTTTTATTAGAACTTTTTGGTGGATTGAAATTTTGCAATTTAAAATTTTGTTTTTGAAAGCTTGATTTATTTAGAATTTTTTTTAGTCTCTAGTTTTTCTCGTAAAACCTACAGTTTTTGAGTAAAAAATTAAATAAGTAAACATGCGTAATTAAATATTCCTCTATAATCCGATTCATTTTGGTGGTCACCATGGTTTGTGTGTGTTCATATTGGGTAGAATTGGCGGGTGTAATTCATTTTGACATTTACGCGGCGACAACACTAAAACGCCCGTCAATTTTACCCAATATGAACATAAACAAACCATGGCAACCACCAAAATGATTCGTTTTATATTGGAATATTAATTTAATGGTACATGTTTACATATTTGTTTTTTACTCAATAACTGTAGGTTTTACGAGAAAAGTTAAGGAATAAAAAAGTTTCTAAATAAATCCAATTTCAACCCACCAAGAAGTTCTAATTAAGAAAAAAAAAACAGTGGTCGCACTTTTCAGCCCCCTGTGAAGGTGGGAAATGATTGAAAATATTACTATGGGATAGCTTTTAATAAGTATAAAACATCTACCAAATATCATTCTCTTACATTTATTCAAATTTGAGAAATAAAATAAAAACCTAATTTTCCCGCTCCCCAGTAACTCCGAAAGGAGACGTCTAAAGAAAAAAGATTATGTAAAAGACCCCCCTTAATTTTCGATAAGGAAACCCATCCCGATTTTTTTCGCATTTTTTACGAAACACCCTGTATAACTTAAAAAAAAACAATAGTGGCATTAGGCTATTGAGTATAGCAGTGCTTAAGAGAATAAAACAACAAATAATGGATAGGTTTAAGAGTAGCATGTTAAAAAAAAAATTAAATAACCGAGATACCCCCCCTGTATGGGCATCGAAAATACGCCACCCTGAACATAGACCGCATCAATCAATTATTTTTTTGGAAAATTCCTATTAAATATGTTATACTCATTTATTTATGTTTTAACAATTGACAGCAATTAACTCTGACATTTGTTACTACAGAAATTATTGTGTCTATTGTCAAAGTCGGGGCCTACTCCGAGAAAACTAGGAAATTCCTACACAACGCTTATAAGAATAAGTCAAATGTAAATATCACAGAAAATATTCATTTTAGGTATAGGTAAGTATTAGGAAAAGTTGAAGAAAAACAAAAATGCAACAAAATGACGTACTAATATACAGGGTGTTCCATTTGAAAAAATAAAGTTATTGATGTTTGAAAATTGGGAAGTTGGCACGTCTATAAGAAACACCCTGTATAATATAAATTAATTTTGATGTATTTAGACTGTGACTACACCTTTTGACTTAGTATGTACAAAATATCATATGCCAATTATAATTCATAAGGTTGTGCTCTTGACAAGTATTGTACCCTGTTTTTCTGGAAATTCAAAGATTTTTTAAGATAAATTGGCAACGTCGCAAAAAAATGAAAAAAACAAAATACTGTCATATGGAGATTTTCTTGCTGAATTCGATTATGCAAAAATATACTGGGTGTTCAATTTAAAAAAAATACCTTTAGTGACGCCCCACTTTTATGAAACCCCCTGTATACTTGAAACTAATTTTAAAACATGCACGTGTAGAAATACTATAAGTTTCATTAAAAACTTTTTTTTATTAAGTTGGCAATAATGGACTTTATCGCACTAATGGCGCACCCTGTATATTATAACTATAACAATAACACATTACTTAACCGATAACCGGATGACGAACTTTGCTTTAAACTTTAAACAACAATTCAGATCGAAATGCAATATAAACATAACAAAATTTTGTATTTAACGAAAATCTGCACCAAAAAAAATAATTATTTAATTGCCCATTTAATTTTTACTGCACTTTGTAACAAGATACAGGCTAAATTTATCAGTTAAAGTGATTTAAAACACAAGGTCGTTTCGCAAAGTTTTAATCTCACATTCATAATGTAATGTACATAAAACTTAATAAACAAGCGTTTTGTTAATTTAGAAAAATGATATAATACATCCATAAGTCAATGACCATAGAACATACATTTTTCCTCAAATATTTATGTTTCGTTGAACATACCATAGTCTTTTTAGCAGACGCTAAGACAATTTAATCAAATACACCTGTCGAACTAAACTACCTAGAGGCGTAGTTTGCATTGTTAATGTACAAATAAATACAGTCATGTTCTAAAAAATGTGAAGATAAGACGAAATAACCGTACTTTAGAATTTCACCTTTATTTTTTAAACCACATTTAGATCATAACCTTTGCATTACATTGTTGCGTGCACTTTTTATTGTCCAAATTAGTCTCAAATTCATGTGTGATAATAAATAAATCCGTTAATCAAGGTACATTTGTTTATCTTTATAAGTACTGGAAATATTTCAAACATCATTTTATTTAACTATTAACTGTTTAGTTTTCCAAATAAAGCGAACTGTTATTTTAAGATACTTTAATAATGTTTATCGGTTCATACAACACACAGAAAATCTCTTTTACTTTATTTTCTTTTAACTATAATTGGTTTATGCCATTATGAACAAAACTTACACTACTGCCGATGTTGGTCCATTGGACCAACAACAAGTTTGAAGAAAAGTTTTAACATTAGAACCATATTTATACAAACATTGACCTTAAAAATTTCAAAATAAAGGCAACACGAGGTAAGATTTGGTTGAATACAGAACTAATCCTATCGTGCACCACACAAATCATGCGTTTTGTATTCGTGCGCTGTCTATAAACCTTATTCAGTGAATTTTTTTTTGCAGATTAATTTGAATGTTCACAGACAAAACTCGTTTGTGTTACTTTAATCGTACCCGTTTCGGTTAAAAAAAATCGATTTAAATTCTCTTCTCATCCTCGCAAAAACTAAATCAAAAAAAAGTCGGATCGGTAGTTGGAAAAACTCCCGGCTCTTCAAAAAAACTCCGACTCCCGACTCCGACTTCGACTCCCCATCCCTGATAGTTTATCCTTATATCTTTTGAAATTTTTCTCATATAATCAAGTATTAAAAAAATTTAAAAAGTTATACAACTACCGATATTGGTTCCCATTACCAACAAATATGAATAAAATTGCTTTACAGGGTGGGCAAATTACGATGTTTTCATAGGGAATCTCGGTAACTATAAGAGTTATGAAAAAACGGACCCCCGTTCCTCGCTCTTTTTTCGAGGAAAAGGTTATGGTGAAAACTAAAATTGGTTATCGTCTTTTGTTTTCGAGTTTTCGTTTTATGACTATATCTCACTTTAATAAAAATAAAGAAAAATAATTTTGACGTTCTGCAGGCACTTTTTTGATGAGAATGCAGTGGCATAGATAATTTTTCAAAAAAAAATCTAAATTCAAGGACATAAAACCCATAGTTGGCTATAGCATCACGAGAAAGAGCATTTTTCCCCATTCTAATGATGTATATCATGTGGGGTCGATTTATTCATTTTGCTTACATTATAGCAAAAATTAGGTAACTTTTCATATTTTATTTTATTTTTAGTAGTCGGCTTATGTCATTAAGAATATAACTGGTAAAACAAACTGTCATTCTGTAGTTTTAACAATAATTTGACAGAAATAATCACGTTTAATCGTTGATTTTATATTTTTGTACCTTAAAAACACAAAATTGCTTACGAATATTACGAAAAGTATGATATGTTAGAATGTTTTATTCAAAGTAATAATAATTCTGAAGCTGCAAGTGAAACATATTTTAATCTTTACCCAAAAAGAAGACCTAATAAATCTATTTTGGATGATTAAAACAAAATCTCATTTTAGGGACACATTAAAGACAATTTTTATAAAAATAGTAATAATAAAATAATTGAAAGAAAAAATTGTAATTTTATTAAAACATGTTTTACTTGCTGCTTCAGAATTATTATTACTTTGAATAACACATTCTTACGTATCATACTTTTCGTAATATTCGTAAGCCATTTCGCGTTTTTAAGGTACAAAAATAAAAACAATCAACGAATAAATGTGATTGTTTTTGTCAAATTATCGTTAAAACAATAGAATGACAGTTTGTTTTACCAGGTATATTCTTAATGACATAAGAGCATAAGACTACCAATAAAAAAAAAGAAGAAAAATTACCGAATTTTTGCTATAACGTAAGGAAAATGAATAAATCGACCCCACCTGATATATATCATTGGAATGGGGAAAAACTCCTCTTTCTCGTGATGCAACAGCCAACAAAAAACTATAACCAATTTTAGTTTTCACCGTTAACTTTATCTCGAAAAAAGATATCGAGGAACGGGGGTCCTTTTTTTCATAAATCTTATACTTAGCGAGATTCCCTATGAAAACATCGAAATTTGCCCACCCTGTACTTACTGTTGCACGCACGTGTGATGTCTAATTATGCCTTCTGGGCGCTTATCACTGACCAATGGAAAGGTACTAGTCGGTCGCGAACTAAAGTAAACATGCTCGAGAGAAATAACAATTCAAAATTTTTTTGTTGGTTCCTGGGACATCGGTAGTTAAGGATTAATATTATGTGTACTAGTTAGTGTTTTATTTAAAAATATATGCATCATTCTTTAAAAGCTATTGCCGTACGTGTTGAAAATTACTGTATTAAAAATGTTTGTTGTAACGTTTCGTGCTATTTTCTCCCGCGCCAGTCTTTTCATTTGTATTCATGTATTGCATATACCCAAAGAATTCAGCAGCACAATCTCTAATGACTCCGATTTCTTCCTTTTTTGTGTTCCCAAAGTAAGACTTTCTGCTGATCCATACAATGTCAAGCTTCACAAATACGTTTTTAGGAGCCTCTCTCTAATTTCCTCATTTATTATCCTAACAGTTGAAATATTTCTGATATTAATTAATAAACGATACACGCACTAGGTGGACACCCTGTAGATATAAGCTAGTCAGCGACCAAAGATCACAAAAGCAGACACAATTATCTTTTAATTTTTATGATGGTGTTTTCAAAAATTTTCCATGTTTTTGCAGTTCATTGTATGTAGCATATAAATTAAATCAGTTAATAAACCAAACAGATGTTAACCATTTCTATATATTACAAAATTGAAATATTACAGTTCAAAAATTTTATCGTAAACATCAATTAATCACTACTCAGTGAGGTAGTTATGTAGAACCTCTGGATGTTAGTAACGTAATTGATGTTCCAACGGCGAGCCCCCTACAACAGCCAATGGTCTATACCGATTCAGTATCATCATTCCTGCACCGCGCGCTAAAAATATATTATTACAAAATAACGCACGGTTGCAAATATTGTTGAATTTATGTCATTCTTTCGACTTTGTTACATAGTTATTTATTTTAAGAGACAACCATAATAGTTTTAAACGTAACTATTAATATCATTCACGTGATTAATTCGTGACAAAAATTTTATTCTAAGCAACTAAACAAACTTTATCTATATATGACGCTGTCGTTAATTATCAAGAGAAATGTTTGATCTATTAATAAAAACATTACTTATGACCTCTGAAGACTTAAGAATATACGATGAAAGTTGAACTCACACTGCATTCACGTGACCGTTGTTAACCTAGATCAGAGACTACAAAACTCTTCTTAAATAATTACTAGACTTTGATAACGCAAGAACACACAAAAACAAGGCTGCATTGTCTGTAAAAAATTTTGAAATATAACAATATGGTTAAACATTTGTTTTTAAGATTAAAAATGCGTAATCTTCCATATTCAGCGATGTCTCTCACGTTAAAAGCTAAAAAATCGTTTTTTAGTAGTATGCTGAAACAAAAGCTAAAATGAAAAACTCTAGACCTCTTTCAGAAAAATAGATTTTTTCCCAAACCCATTTTGTATTTGCTGTACGTTACTTTAATGAAACTCATTTGAAAGCCTAAATTTATTGCATCAAGTGGACGCCACACAATTTTGCATTAAACACTATTACTAAAACAAATGAATAACCACAACTTGGAAACATCACGTTTTTTAAATTACTGATTTGCACATACAACCTAGTAGAGAGTGCAAGTTTTATTTTATGGTCTATCTTTTTTTTTCCAGTGTCATGCTTCATTATTTCGACTACAAAGTTTCATAAGTAGTTTAAATTTAATGGTCCACCAAGTAAACAAATTATTTGTTTTGTAAATAATTGAGCAAGCTGTTACAGGTTTATCCTTAACCGAAATAAAAGCCGAGCCAAATTCTATGTTAGGTTAGTCCTCCATCGTTTAAAACAGTTAGACCCGATAACATAAAAGTTGAACATGTGATTAACACGTTGACTGCCAAGGCAACTTTCAGGATTCCGCTCGCAGCAGCCATATTATATTATTCAAAACTCTAATAAATTATAATATTAGTTACAAATTTTCAGTTGGTGACTTGGTGTAAGCCAGCCTTGAGTTTTCTGTCTATTCCCAGAAGCCACCTATCCATAGATACGCTTATATTCTACGAGTATAATCGTAGCTGCACGAAAATGACTAGTAACAGCACCACGAGTTATCTCGTAGTCGGCGTCCTGGATAAGAACGCAAACTACGAGTTGTCTCGTACTTGGCAGTTGGCAGTCAACGTGTTAAGCCCAGAATTAAACCACGTTAACCCTAGAAATAGGCGAAATCGCAGTATAGTTGGCGCTGATTTTGCTTAGTTTTGGGGATTAACTTGTATTTTAACATCAGCGTTGCTTTGTGCAATTGGTTCAATATTGAACGACCGTTGATTGACGTTGTTCGAGACAGCTGAGCAATTCATCACATATTAAGCGAAGTTTTAAGCACGAGAATACTCTTCACACTAGCGGAACAAAAACTCGATTGTATGACCATTTTCGATCAGTGTTTGGCATTCAAGCACAATTACAAGAGTTTTTGCGCCAATTCGCTACCGTCGACGACACTTAGATTCACACTTGTACATCGCATACCAAGCAACAGTCAAAACAGTGAATTGTAAGAGGCAAAGCAGTCTTGTAAATTACGAAAGCAGTTTCATCGGCCATGGTCGGTATTTTGGGATGCAGAAGGTATTATTTTGGTTAATTATACATTATACATATTAAAAAGATGAAACAATAAATAGAGAGTAGGTACTACCCCAACTTACTTCACCATCTATATTAAAACATTCGCAAAAAGACGGCTCGCTTTAACCAAGAAATAAGATCGGTTTTATCAGAATATTACGCCATGTCACAAGTCTGTTATTCGTCGGACGAAAAAGTTCACACTGATAAGACGACGCGCCGGATTTTAAAATGGTTGCTGCCTCGAACGCCCTTTTGGAGGAGTTGGTGGAATCGGCGAGTAAGGATGGCATAACGACCCTTGAATATCGCTGTAATCAGTTCAGCGAGCTAAAAAGAGGATATGTTGAAAAATAATATCATTTTTCATGCAACATTTTGTTGTCCATCCTAGGCCGAAAAATCTTCATTCAATCCTCGTATATGCAATAATTCCAAAACTACAACTCGGGTCCTTTTGTACCTTTTGGTATCGAACTATGTTTTCTTAATTCTTGATAATGTTTCTCTATCTTTGTCTATCATTGGCTGATTTAAGATAGGTAATATTTTTCAAAGCAATTTTGTTTACACAAATATATGGACTTTATTGTAATTTATACGATTTTTTCTGTTAAGTAACATTTATACCAATAGTCTTTGATAAAAGATGAATAATGAAGTATATTCGTAATAAAAGAGTTTTTGTGCGATCGTACTAGAAACAGCTGTTTGACGAACGCGTTAGCAACCATAAAGTACTGCATTACCGGCCCTATCCTTAGCAACGGCCGTAAAAGTTACATTTCAGGCCGTTACCCTTAGCAACGGCCGAAAAAGTAACTTTTACGGCCGTTGCTAAGGAGAGGGCCGGTAATGCAGTACATACGCCGTCATCTGTCAGTGACAGAATGTCACGTAGTTTCTAACCTATAATTTTGATAATTACTAAAAATTTAAATTGTTTTTAATTCGATCGCACAAAAAATGTAATATGCACCTCGGCCAAAACGTATTTTTTCGGCCTTGTCTGTTTGCTGGCCGCGACGCAAACCAGACGCGGCCGAAAAAGTTACACTATTTGGCCTTGATACATAAATAACTATCATAATGATATGAAGTAAAAGGGTGTTGATGTAAAGTTAGTTTTTAAAAAAAATTACAAAAAATTCAGATAATCAATGTATTTTAATCGCGTTATGAAGTAGACATATAGATTATATGTTATATAGTATAGCACAGGGATGGCAAATAGGTGGCACGCGTGCCAAACTTGGCACGCGAGAGATTTTCGACGGCACCCTAAAGAATTCTATGAATAAATTTGTTTTTAAAATTTTAAACTTTTTCGAAAAGTTTTATTTATTTTTAATTAGTATGCTAATTATCTACAACTACATGTTATTTAAATATCAAAAAATTAAAAATACCAGAAAATAACAACTCTTCTTATATCGATACAATAATTTGTTCATTACTATACATATAAAATACCAACTGTAGCGATGCACGGAACTATTTGATTGCATATGTATTTGGTGACACATAAAATCATGACGTTGGCAGTACTGAACGAAATAACTGATGGTTGTTTCTGGTAGGTAGGTAGGTAGGGTAGGGTAGGGTAGGTTATGTTAGGTTAGGTTAGTTTATGTTAGGTTAGTTTAGGTTAGGTTAGTTTATGTTAGGTTAGGTTAGTTTATGTTAGGTTAGGTTAGTTTATTCTAGGTTAGTTTATGTAAGGTTAGGTCAGGTTAGGTTAGGTTAGGTACCGGCACGGGGATTTTTTTAAATTAAATTTTATCTTATTTTGGCACACTGATCAAATCCTATTTGCCATCCCTGGTATAGCACACTATCCAAATGGCTACTCCAGCTCTTCTAATAGACCGCCACCCTTTTCTCGAAGTTTTTGATCAATTTTTCGCAAAGATCCGGCTCTATCTCAGCAATAGCGGCTTCGATGTTGGCTTGAGAGCGTGACTTGACTTTAAAATATTGGTGTAGAATTTTTCTTCAATAAAGTCAATAATAATAAAGTTCATTGGTCCAAAATCGCATGATCTTGGTGGCCAATTAATGTCGCCATTTCACAAAATTAAACGACCTGGAACTTGGAACGCAATAAAGCGATTGTTTCGACACTTGTATGGCACTATCTTGTTGGAAGTAGAGGTCCACTATGTCCATATTTTACAGCTCAGGCCACAAAAAAATTGGTCAACATGTCTCTATAGCGCACCCCATTTACCGAAATGGCCTTCCAGCATCGCTTTCAAAGAATTGAGATGTTTGAGTCTTCTTCGACACTTTTACTCACTGCGGCAATATTTTCAATTGAACGGCAAAGCCGATTACGCTCTGGCGTCTTCATATCTTGTAGTAAACTGGCCTCTTTGAATTTTTAGATTAGGTTCCGAATAGCGATCTCACTTGGTACACAATTATCTGGGAAAAATGCACAAAATTGGGATCTGTACTCGTAAAAAAAACATGAATTTTCAAAATAAAATTTAACGATTTGTATGCGTTCTGCAATTGTGTACCGCCCCGTAATAAATTTTATTAGAATAAAGATAACAGCTGTCAAATAAGAATTTTAAAATGTTTCCCAAATGAAACATATGCACTCAAATCCTACACTTTTTGTTGAAACACAAATATGCAAATCAAATTATAATTAGATCGTCAGCAACGAATAAAAGTTGAAAAGTATTTTTAGTATTTTAAATTGCAAAAATAATTAAAATGCACCTTAAAATAATTTTTTTTGCTAAGGAAAATGTTTAAAAATGCTAATAGACAATTTTCTCCACTAAAGAATTCGGTAGTACATCATGACCAACTAAATTTCAATGTAATGTAATTAAACACCGTTATCAGATTAAATACATAGTGAAATTACACCATTAGAGATAAGAGTCACGTTTATAACAATGTGCTGATAGTTATTAGTTCACGAGTACTGGTTATTTTTAAAACCGATTGAATTACAAAACAGATTATAATATTTTTGTTACATGTCTTGGAATTTAATGAAGCAAATGCGTAATAGAATGATTCTCATTTTTTGTTATCAGTGGTAAACGATTCAATTTATAATTGCTGGGGGGTAACGATAGGGTATCTACTGCAAAAGCACAAAAACACTTTTTTTTTTAATTTGCTATCGCAAAAAATAATTAAAAAACAATTGATTACTTTATAGTGACATCAAACATATGAAAAATAAGTTACTAGGGTGAAAGTCAAAAATAGAAATTTAAGTATTTGTCTTTACCTAAGTTTCCAGGTTAAGTTATAATTAAATCTCTCTAAACTATAATCTTAACTAATCAGAAAATTTCGCAAAACTTATACATGGCCGTAATAAAGATTTAAAACTAAAAACTTTTGTAAAGTTTTCAAACCTGAAACAAATGTTTGGGCATAAGTACATTAATTCTTTTGCATTTATTTAAAAAATCAACTTAGCACATTATTATTATCTTAAATGATGACAATTATATTTTAATAATTCATTTTGCCCATTTTAATATTAGCAGTCAATTAGTAATTGGATATATATTAATCAAAAATGACATTCTTTGATAACCACCATGATACACATTTGGAATTGTACTTTTGTTGTTCTGACGAACATTTTTAATTTTTACTTCCACGGAAGTAAATATAACGAATTAATAAAATATTTCCACCGCTGCAAGCCAACTTGCTTCAATGAACAAACTCGCTGTTACGCCTATACACACTATTTTCAAGGAAATTAAATATGAAAACTTTCAAAGTAGTGTTTTTTTACCTATCAGATCTAGTATGCCATTAAAGACACTGCAAACATATTATTTTAAGATGGGAAATGCTACCAAAATATTAATTTTTATAGTTTCGTTTTTTATGACCATGAAACTAAGAATGAAATAGTTATTTATGTATCAAGGCCAAAAAGTACGTTTTGGCCGAGGTGCATATTACATTTTTTGTGTGAATCGAATTAAAAACAATTTAAATTTTTAGTAATTTTCAAAATTATAGGTTAGAAACTACGTGACATTCTGTCACTGACAGATGACGGCGTATGTACTGCATTACCGGCCCTCTCCTTAGCAACGGCCGTAAAAGTTACTTTTTCGGCCGTTGCTAAGGGTAACGGCCTGATTAGTAACTTTTACGGCCGTTGCTAAGGATAGGGCCGGTAATGCAGTACATACGCCGTCATCTGTCAGTTGCTAACGCGTCCGTCAAACAGCCGTTTCTAGTACGATCGCACAAAAAGATATTTATTAACGTTCATTTTTGAATACAAATGGGCTTATAATTTACGTTTTCATTTGTATTGAAACACAAAAATACGAGGCTCAATCTGAATTTATTAAAGATTAAGACTTTTTTAGTAAATTTCAAAGTAATTTCCTTTAGCAATGATACACTTTGTCATGCTTAGTTTCCACTACTTAAAAGCTCCCTGCCAATCAGCTTTCGGAATTCTTGCAAAATTATCGTGAACGACAGTATTAATCACAACCCCCTCAGACAAAAACTATCTATGTAGCAGATTTATTTTCTTTACAGTCCGATAAGTAACCAAAAGTAGCACTTTGCCAAGTCAGGTGAGCTGGATGCTCTATTACTTTTATTTTCAACTTTTTGTTCACTTTTAGTTTCATGTCAAATTCTTAGGCCCGAAAATACAAGTTAATACTCAACACTAGGCAATATTAGTGTGAAATATGCTGCGATTTTGCCTAGATCTAGGGTTAGAGTGGTTTAGTCCTGGGTTTAAAACCAGGTTCAACTTTTATGTAATCGGGCTTTAGAAGCTCTGCTTTATGGAGCTCAGCAAGCTTATGCGGCACGAAACAACTAACAAATATGTAGATGATCGGAGAGGATTGTCCTAAAAATCAAATCTTAAGTTGATACTCTATTACCGTTAGCGCATAGATGGCTTTATTGTCATCAATAATCTTTTAACAGCAGCTATGTTTTTTATGCTGAACAGTGAACACAACTCCTTTATACCAGCGGTAAAATTCAGTGAGGGAAAGCGCTTGTTCGCCTAAAGCTAAATCTAATCTTAATTTTAAAATAGTAATTAATAATCATTCGAAAATGCTTTAGTATTATTATTAACTCCATTTTTTCACTACTTTCTACTAAGAAATTAATAAACTGTTTTGTAAACAACTTGAATGTGTCAATAATCCTTAACTTTTTTTAAATTTTCGATACATTTATTTACTCTCTTACGATATAGAACAAAATCATCACTAATTTTGGCTTATCTAATGCGCTTAATACATGTTTAGTTTTCAAACAGTTAAACCGAAGCAACCGCTGGCTATAATAATATGCAACCAACATTGCATACTTGTATATAAACAGAAAAAGTGAAATTGTGTGTTGAAAGGAAAGAAAATTAATAAAAACAAAGGACTTTCCTACAAAATATTATTTAATCTATTTCATCATTACTGTGGTTAGTAATTTTTCCATGGTTTTTGTGTACAACAAAATAATCGCTTATTTAAATTGATGGAACGTGCGCTATATCAGTATAGTCCTGTTGCTGAGCATTCCTATACTTATAAATCATTGTTATATCAGCATATGTTACTTTGCGTCATGTTTAATTACCTGTTATTAGACTTTGAATACGATACAGAACTCAACATATTTTCTTCCATTTCTGTGCAAGAACTTAAACATTCGTATTTAGAACTATATCCAATCAACCGCTCAAAATAGTAATTAAGCATATTAAGCCATCCAAGTCGCAGATATCTTCTTTTTTTTAAGAATGTTAAATTGGTTGAAATATTTCTCTTAAATGCAAACTAATTATTAATTTGTTAAAAACGAATAAATTCTAAATCTAAAACAATAACTATTTATTATGTTATGGTTTTCTGTATACGGTTTGTAATTTGAGTTCCAACAGAGATAAAGCTCACTTATCATGGGAGCTAGAGTACAAGATTTTGGAAAAGTTGCTAAATAATGCTGAATAACATTTAGAAAAAATATTTGAAGGATGGCCGCGAAAATTCATTAAAAAAATATTATTTATAGCAGGGGTCTCAAACATGCGGCCCAAGAGCCACTTGCGGCCGCTGTATACCGATTACCGAGTGTCCACTTGCAAGCTGGAACATAAAAGTTTAACATTGTTTTAAACGTTTTCGTGGATTCCTGCTCGCCAATTCAATTTATACGAAAAGTATCAATAGAAATATGACATTATTGCGCATCGAATGGTACTAGTGTTAAGACTAAAGGCACAGTTTTTAGTTTAACATAGGTAGGTACTAATCTAAAATTTGATGATTTTTTAAATCTGAACGGCTGTGATTTTCATTAAACATCAATTTTGACAGTATTTGTCTGTCAATTTAATTATTATTAACGTCACATTGCGTCACATCAAGCAAGTATTCTTTTTAAATACATCAAAATGAATAATTACTCCATGGTAAAAACCCTCCATAGCGACTACAGCCTGCGAAGAGTGAGAGATTTGTTTGCTGTTCATTGTTCAACCCAAATAACATGTAAAAAATATAAAAAATACTCTAGTTTAATAAATCTTTTCATCTTAAACAATTTTAAAAATAATTCAA
Organism: Elmis aenea; assembly: GCA_947652605.1. Lineage (NCBI taxonomy): Eukaryota > Metazoa > Arthropoda > Insecta > Coleoptera > Elmidae > Elmis > Elmis aenea. The sequence goes on from OX393576.1 coordinate 21,448,836, forward strand.
TAATAAAGAGAGTTTTCATGGTAAAAACTTGTTACGGTGGCCATAGTTTGCAAAGAGGGACAGATTGATTTTCTGTTCAATTTAATAACTGATCTGAACCTTCTGCCAGGATAATTTAAAAATATTTATGGAAATTTAAAGAAACTGCTGATATCTTAAAGATAATAAAATAAAATTATAATAAATATTTAAATAGCTCTCTATTTTTAATTAAACAATGCCCTAGTGCATTATAAATAGAATTTTTAACATTGGCTGTCTTTTATTAATTAATTCGAATTCTGCTACTATTGCTTTCTTCAGAGAATTAATATTTTTGTAAATTTTACTTTTGATGTGGCCCTATAAAAAAAAATCACAAAGTGGTAAGCCCGGACATCTGACTAACCAATTTACGGCACCACCTCTACCAATCCAACGATTTGGAAAGAAATCATTCAATAAATTTCCAACATCTAAGCGAAATGCGCGGAACAGCCGTTTTGCTGGAACCAGATTTCCTGATTTTATCTTGAAAACCCGTTTTTCATTGGAGTAATTATTCATTTTGATGCTTTAAAAAGAAAATTTTCTTGACGTGACGTTAATAATTAATTAAATTGACAAAAAAAATACTGTCAAAACTGACGTTTAATGAAAATCACGGCCTTTCAGGTTTAAAATATCATAAAATTTTAGATTAACATCTTAAACTAACCATCGCACCTTAGTATCAACCCTAGTATAAGGTGATCATTTTTTTCCCGAAGTTTCGGCTCACTTAATTTGGGAGTTTATTTAATGTACGCTGCAATCATTTTCCAAATAAATTAATGGCGTTTGAACTACGAAATAGGAAAATAATAATACACCCAAAAAGCTTAAACGGCGTGTAAAAAGGAACGGAATCTTCAAAAAATTTAAATAACGTACATTTAAACTATGTAAACGATTAAAATTAAAAGTTTCGAAAATGTGCGGCCCGCTTACTATCTAGTAGGAAAATTCTTATGTGGCCCTTAAAAATTTTGAGTTTGAGTTTTATCTTGTTCTACACACAATTTAACTGAACATGTTAATTTTGGCTGACTTAAGGAATTTCGTAGATAATTTTTTACTTGTAACACTGAAAATTATCCTTCATCAGTTGCCTTTAAAAAAGACGATGATAAATAAATATGCATTAGGGAAAGTATATACAATTTTGTTTTTCTTTATAAATGGGTGCATATAATTTTAATTTTGCATTACATTTGTTTTAATGTCACCCTTTAAGAAGTGCCAGGATAGATAAGCAAAGAAACAATGGATTTCAATAATTCGATCATTGTTTTTTCATGGCAACCCTGATTTTTCTGTAAGATTTCGCAATTTTCTAGCTAATTTGCTAATTTTTGTAAATAAAGATATAAAATATTAAAATCATTGTAAAGAAAAAATTCTTTATATCCAAGGTATCACCTACTAAAACTACCGTTAAAAAATACCTAGTCGTTTTATTAAAAATCTCGCTCGGTAATTTATAAATAAATATTTGACTATCACCATTTCTTAGCAAACAAAATATAGCAGTTTTTATTTATTTTGCATTTTTGTTTATTAGCAACGTAGTCAAGATATTTAAGTTTAAAAATTTTGGTCGATTTCGGTTTTTTCGTTTTAAACAAAACATCTAGTTTAAAATACACTCCTAATAGTTAACTTTTGTCCTATTTTACTATCCTTGTATTTTCATTATTTATGGGGATAGCAATAGTGCCACATTGAAAAGTGAACACCCTGTATAGTAATTGTAATCATTCGTCGTCTGTATAATTTTTTTAAATTTAACTTTATTCTTAGAAATAAATAACATATCTATTGCAACTATGTACTGTATATACTTTTATATTCCGGTTGGTCGGTCTTCACTGGGCCCCTCAAAAAAGCAGGCCCTAGACATTTGTCTTTTTTGTCTATGCCTTAATTTGGCCCTGACTAAACGCAAAAAATTCTTGCGTGCAGTCTCAGGTGATTATTTATTTATTTTTATGAAAATAAAACCATTAATTTTTTTTAATATAGTCTTTTTAAAAAATCTTATCATTTTCAACAACAAAAAATGTTAAACATAAAACTTCAATTTTTCTTGAGTAAAAATATATCGAATTTTGTTGTCCGTAAGTAGTTAAAATATGCGTTAATTGTACTTAAAGAGCTATATTTCTCTAAATTTGTACTTCTTGAGGCATTCAATTTGCTTAAATTGACGTTTAAAATTCTCAACAGTTTAAAAAATCTGAATTTGTTTCATAGTATTTTACAACGAATTTAAATTACAGTTATTAAGCAAGATTAAAACTTATCTTACTTCCTTTATCGAACCAACACCAAAAACAACTCGATGAACAATATTTTCTGCACAGTTTACGATATTTATTATTAATTAAGGTACCTAAAACAATCACCATGGCTTATCTACGAGATAACATGTTTGTAATTACCATTTATTCGGGCATGAGCAATTATTAAACGTAAGAGTTGAGATAGTTTCTTTGTTCAAGACTAACTAACGAAGAACTGAAATAACAAGTTAGATCCTATTCGGTAAGTGCAAAATGCAATTTATTCCTCAATATGTATCAAATATTTTTTAAATTTAATTTAAAAGCATAACAATTACTTTATTACTCCGAATTTTTCTTGTATTTGATAGCGAAGTTTTTTTTTTGTTAAGAATGGTCTTGATTCATTTTCAGAAAAATCCACGATTATGTCGCCTAGTAGCTGCAGTATTCGAGAAACGTTATTTGCAGCTTTAAAAAAAGGAGAAGATGAATTCATTCGAGAATTTAACAAAATTGATCCTGACATTATTGGTACATTCGTGGATAGTGAATTAAACAATAACCATACGAGTTTACAATTAGCGTGTTGTTACAATTTTAAGAAAGCAGTAAACATGTTGCTGGAATATGGAGCAGATCCTGAAAAATCAACAGCTAGGAATCCTAAAACGCCTTTAGAAATAGTAGCTGCTCGAGGATATAGCAAAATCTTTAAAATTTTGTTGGATCACAACAAAGTCCAAATCAAAGACAACGAAATACTGATCGAGTTATTACACAGAACGACGAAGGTTAAAGAACCTCAGAAACAATACTTTAAAATGTGTTATGATTTGTATATTAACTCCGACAAAAAACCAGATGTTAACATGCCATCTAAACGTGGATTTACTCCTTTGGAATATGCTGCAAAGTATTGCTGTCACGAGTTAACATTGGAATTGTTAAGACATGGGGCTTCTTTGGCAGCAAGGAACGAAAATGAAGACGCTGATATGGCCGTAGCGTACCTAGATTGCTACACTCTTGAAAAACATTTTGATGAATGCTTGGAAGTAGATGTGAAACACTTAAAGAATCATATGGACAAAGAAACATTTACAGCAACGTATAACTACAAAACTTTAATGCCTCATAAAAAAATGTCGACCAAAGAAGAAGTCATCCGAAGCGATCAAAAAGACGTGGAAAATCAAAATCGCCATGAATCAACACCTTTGATAAATTTATCAGTTTCCAGTGCAAAAGAATTTGTTATTTCCATGGACGAAAATAATTTCATGGAAGATGCAAACAGCAACTTAATCACAGGATTGAAAGAAAATAAATCTGATACGATTTCAAAAGATATTGCAAACGTATTAACAGAAGATATTGACGTAATACCAGAATGTGAAGTAGTTTCGTACATCTGTGAATCTCCTGAATTAAAACATCTTCTTAAACATCCGGTTATCACCAGTTTTATATACATGAAATGGCGCCGTATTTCTTGGTTTTATACCGTGAATTGTTTGCGTAACGCGTCCATGTTTATTCTTTTTATCCTGCAGGCTTTGAGTTTTAACATCATAAACAAGAAATTTACCATAGTTCTCGTGTTTGTAAGATTTTTTACCGTTCTCATGTACCTCATGTCGATTGGATTTGCCGTTAAGGCAGGTATTTTGAGAACTAGTTTCATTTATTTCTGTATGAACGACCTTCCAGGGCTCATGTGGTACTTAATTATAATACTTTTGCCTTTATTTTGGGCGAAACAGTTATCAGCTCTTGCTGTGTTTTTCTTCGCGTTTAAGTTATTATTTTTCGTAGGCCAGCACACGACAAATATTCAAGTGTTCAAAACGGTGACGGCTAATTTTGTAAAATTCCTTTTACTTTACATGATTCTTATTTTTGCGTTTGCAATTAGTTACTTTACTATGGTAAACAAAACTATGTCTTCGGAAACTGCATACACAGCAAATAACACTAATAAATTTAACGCTTCTGGGGATTCGTATTCTATAGAGACATTTACATTTTTGGGAACGGCGTTTTTTAAAACTTGCTTGATGTTAGCGGGAGAATTTGATACAGATTTAACACATTTCCATTCATTTCCTGTAATAAGCCACGTGATATTCATCATATTTATTTTTGTAATACCAATTAATTTATTAAATTTTCTTAACGGTCTGGCAGTGTGCGATATACAAACAATAAAAAAAGAAGCGGGAATTGCCAGTCTTAAATCAAAAATAAAATTAATTTCTTCTCTTGAAAACGATTTAATAATCCCTTATCGATCAGATAAAATTAAGGTGTCTATAAAAAACCTCGCAAAAATAATACGATTAAAAATACGCAGGTTTTTTTATTACCGATTGGCCCAACATTCGCTAGCAAAAGAAATTTGCCTCTTTCCTCACATTTTGAAAGATTACAAGTTAGAGATTTATCCTAACCAAGATGGGAGAATTAAAATCACGCGGAGAAATGAACATGTCGTCAATAGTAACCGTTTTTCCAAGGGATTCTTCAAATGGTTTTCGGGCAATTCTCATTTTAAATTAGACAGAACTACTGCTAAAAATACTCAACTATTAATAAAAGAAAAGAAAGAAGCAGAGAGAGATGAACTAAGCACGCAAATGAAAACGATTAAAATTTTACATGAAAGTGTAGAAAAATTGATGAAAGGACAAAAAGTTTTACAAAAAAAAATGGCAGTGTTGTATAACCCCTTAAAACGAAGATTTTCTGCAAAACGTTATTTGCCCTAACTATGGATATATTATTTTACATGAAATTGTATTCATGTATCATTATTTGCATCGCTTTCTAAAGCTTAGTTAAAGAATTTAGTTTTTGTACATTTTAATCATTCAAATAAATTAATTCATGGAATTCCATAACTGTTTTACTAATGTAATAATGTAAATAAAATGATAAAATAACTGATGTAAAGTTTGAAATTAGAGTAATGTATTTATTGAAAAGGACTTTCCCTTAAATAAATAAATAACTTCTTAAAGTGTTACTGTAAAGAAGTTTAATTAATTGTGTCTTGTTTGGTCAATCAAAGAATTCACTTGGTTATTTTGAAATATGTATGGCGCGAAAAGAGTAGGTTAGCCACATGTACAAAAATAAACTCACTATTGAAGTTAAAATATTTTTGACATTAGGCATTGAAAGCTTGCATTTTCCCGAAACTTTTTCGGTTGGTGTAGCGTTTGCGTTTCTTAAGAATTCTTAAGTTCTGTCCTTAATTAATATTCTCGTTTTTTAAAATTAATTTTTGAAATTGCCGCGCAAGAAGAAGAGTCGTAGCACGAATCCAATGGACGAAACAAATGATGATTAATCAAACGAAGTATGGCGTGTGTCACAAGTGTAGGTGTTAAAAAGTAGGTGATAAAGTAGTATTTATTTGAATTGTCCTCACTGCTGTGACGCTTAAACTTCAGATAATAAATATAACAGAAAGTATATGTTTGTGAAAAAGAAAAAATCATTTTCCTATCATGAGTGTTGATGCATACGGTCCCAGCTCGCAAACACTCACGTTTCTTGACACGGAAGAAGCTGATTTGATAGGAGCTGACACGCAAGGATCAGAATGTGAATTTACAGATTTTACTATTCCATCACAAACACAAGCCTCACAACATGATCATTCTGGCTCACAAATTTCTGGAATACAAGTAAGTTGCATTTCGAATGTCAAGGTCGTCCAAATTGCATATTTGTTTTTTTGCACATCATCCTAGTCAACTGCATTTTTTTTTGTAGGTAAATGGAGTGTCAAGTAAAGCACCGAATCTTGCTGGTAAAATAGCCTCCGCTTCTAATGCCCTTGGCGAACTTCAATTTGAAGAGGACGATGAAGAATTTTATAACAGCAAGGAATTACCGGATTATGCCTGCAAATACTGCGGCATACATGAGCCTAACTGTGTTGTTATGTGTAATTGCTGCAAGAAGTGGTTTTGTAATGGCAGAGGAAATACATCCGGGAGCCATATTATTAACCATTTGGTAAGCATATTTCGTTATCGACACTTTTAACTCTTTCGCTGCGAGAACCAGAATAAGTCGGTTTTATTTTACGTCTCCCATGTGTGGGAGCTGGATAAATATGCAAGCTTAACCCACAAACTACATAAGACCCGAAAATCGCAGCACTCAAGGCACGAACTTTTCAAAAAAGTGCCGCAGCGAACGGGTTAAGTAGCTTCGGTTGAGTACAGTATAATTTGCTTTTACTGCACGTATTCCTTGCCTTCTCTATATTTTCCCTCATTGTTGGATTGTTATTCGTGGATGTATATTTGAAACACTTGCAATAAATTAAATTGATTATTTAATTATATTTTAGGTACGAGCTAAACATAAGGAAGTAACTCTTCATAAAGATGGACCTCTTGGTGAAACCATTTTAGAGTGCTACAGTTGTGGTGTCCGAAATGTATTTGTCTTGGGCTTTATACCAGCGAAAGCTGATTCGGTTGTTGTTTTATTATGTCGACAACCATGTGCGGCACAAAATTCCTTAAAGGACATGAACTGGGAACAAGAACAGTGGAAACCATTAATATCAGATAGATGTTTTCTTACATGGTTGGTGAAAATTCCATCAGAACAGGAACAACTTCGTGCTCGCCAAATTACTGCACAACAAATAAATAAGCTTGAGGAGTTGTGGAAGGATAATGTTGATGCCACTTTTCAAGATTTAGAAAAACCTGGAGTAGACGAAGAACCCCAGCAGGTAATATTTGTTAATTGCTACTAAATTCATTTTCCCTATTATTTTGCTTGTTTATAGGTTCTTTTGAGATACGAGGATGGCTACCAGTATCAAAATATATTCGGACCACTTGTGAAGCTTGAAGCAGATTACGATAAGCGTTTAAAAGAATCACAAACGCAGGAAAATATTGAAGTTCGATGGGATGTAGGATTGAACAAGAAAACTATTGCGTATTTTACGTTAGCTAAAACTGATGGTGACATGAAATTGATGCACGGAGATGAACTTCGTTTACGGTATGTTGGAGAAATGCATAAGCCATGGTCTGGAGTTGGACATGTCATCAAAGTACCGGACAATTATGGTGAAGATATTGGAATTGAATTAAAGAATGGTGCAGGAGCGCCGACCGAATGCCATAGCAATTTTGTGGTAGATTTTATCTGGAAGAGCACCAGTTTTGATAGGTTCGTTGATTTGCATTATTTTCAGGTTTTATTTTTGATATTAGGGGTGGTTCATTTCTGAAGCGTCACCATTTGAATGTTGTTCGTGTTGTCTGCTTAGAAGTCAAGGCAAATTTTCATAATTAATTGGAAGTTACACAAAAGTTTTTAAAAAATTTTATCAAATCGTTTTTGATTGGCAGTTATTTAATAAAAGTAAATCAATTTACTTGCACTGCCAGTCAAAAGTATTGAGGCCATCTCAGTTTTTTTTAGAAAAGTGAAGTTAAACGAGAAAAAATTTCAAATAAACATTTTTAATGAATAACATAAATATACAGGGTGTTTCTTAAGTATTGCAAAAAAAATTGGGAGGTGATTCCTTTTCGAAAATTAAGAGGGGTCTTTCATATAAAATTTTTTCCTTAGATGTCTACTTTCGGAGTTACACCCCCCTAAAGGTTAGCGGTAAAATTAGGTTTTTATTTTGTTTCTCAAATTTGGTTATATGTAGGAGAATGATATTTGGTAGATGTTTTATACTTATTAAAACGTTTCCCATAGTAATATTTTCAATCATCTCCCACCTTCACATGGGGCTGAAAAATGCGATCCTGTTGGTTTTTTAATCGGAACTTTTTGGTGGGTTAAAATTTTGCTTTTAAAGCTTGGTTTATTTAAAAACGTTTTTTATTCTTTAGTTTTTCTCGTAAAACCTACCGTTTTTGAGTAAAAAATAAAATAAATAAATATGAACCATCAAATATTCCAATATAAAACTATTCATTTTGGTGGTTGCCATGGTTTGTTTATGTTCATATTGGGTAGAATTGACAGATGTTATTCATTTTTGATGTTTACGAGGCAACAATGCTAAAACGCCCGTCAATTCTACCCAAAATGAACATAAACAAACCATGGCAACCACCAAAATGAATCGTTTTATATCGGAATATTTGATGGTTTATGTTTACTTATTTTATTTTTTACTCAAAAACGGTGGGTTTTAAGAGAAAAACTAGGAATGAAAAGGTTTCTTTATAAATCAATCTTTCAAAAAAAAAATTTTTAAATTGCAAAATTTTTACTCACCAAAATGTTCTGATAAAAAAAACAACTTTCAGCCCCCTGTAAAGGTGGGAGATGATTAAAAATATTACTAGGGGAAACCTTTTAATAAGTATTAAGCATCTACCAAACATAATTCTCCTACATTTATCTAAATTTGAGAAATAAAATAAAAACCCAATTTTACCGTTCCCCTTTAGGGGGGTGTAACTCCGAAAGGAGACGTCTAAAGAAAAAAATGTATATGAAATACCCCCCTTAATTTTCGATAAGGAATCACCTCTCGATTTTTTTTGCAATACTTAAAGAACACCCTGTATAAGAAATGATGAAAATTAATCACATTAAAATTGGAATTACAAAATCAAATGAGGATACTAAAACTGGTCATTATACTCACTTTTCATCATAAAAGCTGTATTTGCATTTATTGACACTTTTTACCAATCTTGGCATGCGCCCAATTAGTTTTTTTTTTTATTGTTTTTTGTGAAATATTTCTCAATTTTTCTAAGAACGTGGTCCAAAGCTTTTCTATTGAAGAAGCACATCTTTTACAAACCTGTCGATCGAGCTTTTTCCATACAAGCTCTATGCGTTTCCCAAACTTTTTTTTCGTCATCCGATTATGCTAATGCTTCTCCCTCGTGACCCACAAAAATGTTAAGAAATCAAACTTAAACTAAATAGTTTCTTATTGAGAAGTATAATGCTGTTGCGACCCAGCATTTTGCTTTCATGACCTGGTGCGGGTCACGACCCACCATTTGGGAAACGTTGCTGTGTATACTATAGAGCAGCGTGTCCCAAATATTGTTTTTCTTTGCGACCCACTTTCCAATCCTAAAAATTGTCATGACGTAACAAAGTTTTGATACTTTAAAATGATAATATTAACCATTCATAATCATGGACCTGAATCAGAACTGGAACAAAAACCGGAACTAACCGGTACATTTTTCATGAACCGGAACCGAAACTGTTAATTAAAAAATAACTTGCTGGAGTGAACCGGTTCAAACCGCTATAGCCAGTTCAATTCGGATCAATTATATTTCTTAATGACATTGCATATTTTTTATTTTTGTAATTTTTGTTACCTTTGACCAAAAATAGAAAAATTTCAGACATTTTAATTGATACATGTGCATTGTGCATTGTCAAAAACATTTTTGCGTGATGGTTCGGAACGTAAACCGAAAAGTTAAAATTTATCGAACCGGTAACTGGAAGTGAACCGTTATTTTTTGGGGTTTGAGCCCCTGTTCATAGTTTATTAATTTCATAACTATAAAAAAACATATTGAATTTATTTATCATTTAAAACTCAAAATCTCATTCCACAAAAAATTACCTTTAAAATGAATAAAATATTAATTTCTGGCTTGATTAAATAAATAAAAACTTTATTATTAGTTTTAATATAGTTTGCGACCCAAAGTGAAATGCTCGCGACCCACAGTTTAAGAAACACTGCTCTATAGGATTCAAATTCGGAAATTGTGGTGGTCAAATTGCATGGCGAACCCATCATGAATTGGTCGCAGCCCAGATGGTACAGTGTTGACACCAAAAAGTGTTTATGCTGTTCTTTTTTTTTTCAACTCCATAGTCTGAAAAACAGTCCCAGATTATAAGGAACCACTCTCGTGCTTCACCGTTGACCCCACACAGTTAGGTAACTTTTTTCGCCCTTGCTGCGACGAACATAAATTCTCATTTTTAATACAAACATTATAAATTTGGAGTTATCGGACCAACTTTTTTAATATATGCTGTTGTCCGATGTCAGTAATGTAATCCCAACTGCAACTGTTTCTTCTTATATTGAAGGCAAAGAATTAATTTTATTGCAGCAATGCGCCTAAACTAATTAGTTTCCGCTATTGGTATTTCTACTAAATATCAGGACACAGGATCCTGAACGATTTAGTTTAGTTATGCGCGAATTTCCGGTGCTGCAAGAAACTACCTGGCTGTGGGGCCAATGGTGAAGCATGGGAGTGGTTCCCTAATAATCTGGGACTGTTTTTCTGACTATTGATTTAAAAAATTAATACGCATTGAAGGAATACCAAAAAAAAAACAGGATAAAAGAATGTTAAAAATCAAGGCTGTACTATCTGGGCCACGACCAGTTAGTGGGTTCACCATGCAACAGAATAATGACCTTAAACACAAATCAAGATAGTGCAAAGGCTATTTAAAAGAAAAAGATGCAGAAAGTCTTTTGATGAATAACATGAATTGACCATCACAAATCTCCGAATCTGAATATTATAGAGCTTGTATGGGAAGAGTTCCATGGAGAGGTCCGCAAAAAATGTCCTTGGTCAAAAAAATAATTGGATCACATTCTTGGAAAAATTGAGGAGTTTTTTTATCAAAAACATTACAAACATTAATTGACTGCATGCCTAGATTGGTAAAAATTATTAATAAATGCAAAAACAGATTTTTTGACGAAAAGTCAGTATAACGACTATCTTTAATATTCTTGTTTGATTTTATGTAAATCCAATTTTAAAATGATTCACTATTATTATTTTGATTATATATTGTGTATTTACTTTTAGTAAAAATGTCTTTTATATTTGAAGAATATTTTTAGTGTTTCACTCAGGGGTTTGGAAAAAAGTTCTTTAAAATTTTTCAAAATTCAAATACAAAATAATGAAAATTAATATTCAGAAAAGTTACATTATAATAATTTTACTTCAAAAAAATCAAATTTAGTTTATAATTTTATTAAATACTATACCCATGAGAATAATTCATAAAAAAAAAAAAATTGTAGTTTATAATAGTAAAGTGGAGCAATCAAAATTCTTTGCTCCGGGCTCCGCTCCCGCTCCGGGCAAAAACCGCTCCAGCTCCGCTCCAAACCCCTGCTTTCACTTCACTTTTCTAGAAAATCTGAGGTGTTCTCAAAATTTTGATCGGCAGTGTATGCTTTAAATCCTCATGAAATTAAAACCATTTACCTTACACAATTGTTTTAGCTGCTTTGATCATTATTTATTTATCTTGTTACTTGATATGTGTGAATATTTACAAAGTGTATTTTTTTACTGCAGAATGCAATTGGCCCTAAAAAAATTTGCTGTGGATGATTCTTCAGTATCAGCATACATTTACCATCGCTTATTAGGGCACGAAGTCGAAGAGGTACTGTTTCGTTGCCATCTTCCCAAACACTTTTCTGCACCAAACCTTCCTGATCTTAATCGCTCACAAGTGTATGCCGTTAAACATGCACTCCAGCGACCTCTGTCTCTTATTCAAGGTCCACCTGGCACAGGAAAAACTGTAACTTCGGCCACGATTGTATACCAACTTGTGAAGCAGAACGGGGGACCTGTATTGGTTTGTGCACCAAGTAACACTGCAGTAGACCAGTTAACAGAAAAAATTCATCGCACCAACTTGAAAGTTGTTCGACTTTGTGCCAAATCCCGTGAAGCCATAGACTCTCCCGTGAGTTTCTTAGCTTTGCACAATCAGATTCGAAAAATGGACACGAATACCGAGTTGCAAAAGCTGCAACAGTTGAAAGATGAAACCGGAGAACTGAGTTCTGTGGACGAAAAGAGATATCGCATGTTGAAGAAGTCGGCTGAAAGAGAACTTTTGGAAGCAGCTGATGTGATTTGTTGTACCTGTGTAGGTGCCGGAGACCCTCGTCTGGTTCGCCTGAAGTTCCACTCGATCTTAATCGATGAAAGCATGCAAGCCACTGAGCCGGAATGTATGGTTCCCGTTGTACTTGGTGTTAAGCAGTTAATACTTGTTGGTGATCATTGTCAGCTTGGTCCCGTTGTTATGTGTAAAAAAGCAGCAAGAGCCGGGCTGTCTCAGAGTTTGTTTGAACGGTTAGTTGTTCTTGGAATCAGACCATTCAGGTTAGAGGTGCAGTACCGTATGCATCCTGAATTATCACGCTTTCCGTCTAACTTCTTCTACGAAGGCAGTCTGCAGAATGGTGTATGCGCGGATGAGCGGAAATTGCTAAAAATCGACTTTCCATGGCCGGTAGCCGAAAGGCCCATGTTTTTCTATGTAACCCAAGGACAAGAAGAAATTGCCGGTTCGGGCACGAGTTATTTAAATCGCACTGAAGCAGCTAATGTAGAAAAAATTGCGACTAGATTTTTGCGTTCAGGAATCAAACCCGAACAAATAGGAATAATCACCCCTTACGAAGGCCAACGTGCTTATCTAGTTCAATACATGCAGTACCAGGGCTCGCTACACAGTAAACTGTACCAAGAAATAGAAGTGGCTAGTGTAGATGCGTTCCAGGGCCGTGAAAAAGATATTATAATCATGTCGTGTGTACGTTCGAACGAACATCAAGGTATTGGATTCTTAAACGACCCACGACGTTTAAATGTAGCTCTTACCCGAGCTAAATACGGCATTATAATCGCTGGAAATCCAAAGGTGCTTTCTAAACAACCATTATGGAATCATCTCCTTACGTTTTACAAAGAACAGAAAGTGTTGGTTGAAGGTCCTTTAACAAACCTGAAGGAATCCCTTATTCAATTTGCTAAACCGAAGAAGCTTATAAATTCAGAAAATCCCGGATCACATTTCATGAGCACTTCCATGTTCGATGCACGAGAAGCCATGGTTCCTGGATCGGTTTACGATCGCACCAATACCGCAATAAACGGAGGTCAATATAACTATCCGAGGGGCGCAGTTCCCCTAGATATGTTTAGTCGCACCCACGATCCTATCAGTTATATATCTCCAGAACGTGCACAGGCAGCTTTGAATAATCTGCCGGTACCTGTCGGTATGTTCATGAATATGGCACACATTCCTCCACGATTTTATAATCAGCACCAGCAAGCACTACAAGCCCGTCAAGCCCAGACCACTCGAACCACTCGCAAGCCATTGCCACGTCAACGTAACAAAGGTTTGAGTCAAGAACAAACTCAGCCGTTTAGTCAGAGTCTGCAACTAACCCAAGGAATGTCCCAACCCGGTTTATCTCAACCAGGGTTTAGTCTATCTCAACCCGGACTTTCTCAGCCTGAACTTAGCCAAGATCCTTACATGGCCGAATATCAGTCACAGATGGATGGTTTATTGTCGCAGGATTCCACGTACCAGGGCGATCGTTCAGCATTCTACCAGCCAAGCGCTCAGTTCTCGCAACCCTATTGATCTGTTGGAGACGTTTTACGCGAATCGCGGGAGCGACTTACGAAAATTAGCAAGTGAAATCTGATTACGGAATGTCAAATTGTCAGTACATGCAGCATACACAGGTCAAATGACGTCGATTACAGAGAGAAATAATACCAGGATTGAAATCTATACCACGTACATGAAGATGGTATAGTCAAGAAACGACTTCTACACTTGTCGAACCACAAGGACATCTCTAGATGTCACCGTAGATGATTGTTTTCACACATAAAACTTGCTGTGACTAACATTACTGTATTATTTCTTATTTTTTGATATGTTATCTTTATTTTAATCGTTTATTCTTAATGAAAATCTTGTCAATATTAATGCCACAGTGTTTGTAAGATTTTTTATTAGTATATTTGGCACACGTACGAAGTTGATTTTAAGCTGCGTCTAATTTTTTGGTTTTTGTGTCAATTTGTGTACTTTTAATAACGTTAGAAAGTTGGATGAAAATGTAATGTCAACATTGGGCAGTAATACTTGCAGTTGTTTATTGAAATTTATTGTTTAATATAATACAATCATGTTTTTTTAGTAGTAGTTAGTATTATTTGTTATCAGTATAACTTTAGTTCCATTATATAAAAGAGGGTAATTGAGAAAGAGTTTATTTTATTAAAGGGAACACATTGCTGTCAACATGAATTATTTTAACATATAAATGGCCTGAGTGTTGGTAAAATTAAAATGTCTTATAATGTAATTAATTAAATTTTATTTACATTACCAGCTTTTCTTTTAAATACAATGTTAAAGCTGTGCGAATATCATAATTTATTATACATTATACAACCTACTCTGCTTTTCCCAATAATTAAAATATAAAGTTGATCTGAATTTCGATGTGGAGGCTAGCTTTTACTTGGTTTCATTACAAGTTAATATTTTATCAAAATCACTATACAGGGTGTCCCAATTATACACCGCCAAAAAGTAAGTGCATATTCCCGAGTGAAAATGATGACCATTTGTCAAATATTTTGTTATCCAAAAATGCTTCATTTCAAAGTTAGAGACCTCCAAAGTTGCAAGAAACAAAAATCGAAAACGTTAGTCGTTTAAGCTAGAGCTATCAAACTTGGCCGAAATGTTTAGGTATTTCCCATTGACTTTGTGGGATAATTAGAAAGAGAACACGTAATGGGAAGTATGATTTATAGTCAGGTCATCCGCTTACCATCTTCAGAATTTTTTTCTCTGGAATAAAATTGAAAATGTCATTCGTCCATAAGAAAGTACGACTTAAGAGAAAAAAATTCGTCCCGCTTTGTTTTTTGCTGTAAACGTAGCCGTTTTCGAGAAAATTAGCACTAAAGATGCATCGACAGACTGTTTATACACCTCAAATATTTTTTTTGACTTAACTTAGTTGGCTAATGTCGTGCTTGACTTAAGGCTTGTTCATAACCACGGTGTTTGCACTCTTATGGGCAGAATCGAATACTTGTTTCATTGAAAATAGTTGAACCCCAAGCCGTGTAGGTGGCGTGTATGTTGCGTTCATGACTAACTTCATTTATAATCCAACAGACTTACACGCCACCTACACGGCTTGGGTTTCATTCATAATACGCTGCGCAGCGGATTATAAATGAAGGTTTCCATGGTTGCGTACTCTTTATCTATGGTTACCCCCGTTTGGCTATAAAAAGTCAAAATAAAAATATGAATATTTTAATATTTTGAAATATTATAATCATACATAAAGAAAATATATCATAATTTTGAACGAACTGTTCGACCTGTTCAATATCTTAAATTGTTTGTGTGTTATAATAATAAGTTACAAGTGCAGAGCAGCAGTATAATTTTGAGATAGTGAACAATTTTGACTACCTGGGGGTAACATTACCAGAAATGAAGAAAAGGAAGAAATAGATAAGAGAATAGCCAAAGGAAGTAAAAGTGCCGGAGTGTTAACAATAATGCTGAAATCAAAAAAGGTATCACTTAAACGCAAAATGTAGAGTGTATCGAACAGTTATCGACCGACTGTTCTTTAAGTTTGTGAAACGTAGATCCTTAATAGAAATATGGAAAACAATCTAGAAATATGGGATAGGAAGATACTTAAAAGAATATATGGGGGAATCAAGAAGGGAGATATATGGAGAAGACGGTCAAAGAAAGAAATTATGGAAATATATGGACAAACTAATATAAAAACTGTGGCAAAAATCCAAAGATTATGATGGCTTGGATATATCACCAGATTACCTGAAGGAAGAGTAACAAAACTAGTGCTAGATAGTGAAGCGGACTCAAAAAGAAGGAGGAGACGACTACGAAAGAAATGGATGAAAGTAGTAAAAAAGATCTTGACGAACTCCGGGTCCGAGATTGTTACAAAATATAACATCAAAATATTTAAATAACATAACTTTTAAATAACCATTTAAAAAGTAATAAAGTCATAAAATTTGAACAATAACAGAAGTATAATATATATTTTTAGTGTTATTGGGTGAAATTGAAATTACTTTTCCTTCCCCTTTGATTATGCCATTGTTTCGTAAATGGGAAGTATAAATTTAATGATTTTCTGTTACGAATTATATAATTATAGAAAAAAAAATTGGAACGCATACATTCTTTACAAAAAAGTAACGACCCAAATACCACAATTTTTTGTAAATACAGTTTTGTTGTCTAATTTAAGTAACAATATAATTTGAAAAATAATTCAATTTAAAACTATAAATATAAATTCAGTCTTATTTATTAAAAATTTATTATAATCATACAGACGCAAGTTCACATGACTAATTCATTTTTCGGGACACCGGGACAGTACTTAAAACCGGGATGGATGGTCACCCCAACAAAAGTTTACAACAAATTAATATCTTGTAAGAAATAGACCTTTAGTTATATTTATATATATAAATATTTTGTATTTCATATAAATAAATATTTTTTATTTTAAAATGCATCTTAATCCTTTTATTTTATCCATAAATAATAAATATAAGTATAAATTTTGAATTCCTATAATTTATACAAGCAAATCCGGTCGTATTTACAGATTACTGTAAATTCTTTGACAAGCGTGCAAATTTAAGTTAACCCCAAGCCGCTCAGATGGCGCAATTTAGTTCAAAAGCATTGTATGGGAGTGTAGTATCTATTTTCTCTCTTATCTATGTTCATAACCTAACCTGAGTATATAAACAGAGTTTGTCGATGCATCTTTAGCGCTAATTTTCTCGATAACTGCTACGTTTACAGCAAAAAACAAAGAGGGACGAATTTTTTCCTCTCAAGTCGTACTTTCTTATGGATGAATGACATTTTCAATTTTATTCCAGAGAAAAAAATTCTGAAGATGGTAAGCGGATGACCTGACTATAAATCATACTTCCAATTACGTGTTTTCTTTCTAATTGTCCCACAAAGTCAATGGGAAACGCCTAAACATTTCGGCCAAGTTTGATAGCACTAGCTTAAACGGCTAGGACGTATTCGATTTTTTGATATTTTTTTTCTTGCAACTTTGAAAGGAAGCATTTTCGGATAACAAAATATTTGACAAATGGTCATCATTTTCACTAAAAAATATGCACTTACTTTTTGGCGGTGTATAATACAGGGTGTCCCAGTTGTCATGAACGGCATGGAAATCTCGTAAATGGTGAGAGATACAAAATTGGTTAAGTGGCTCAAAATGATCTGATTTAAGAGCAACTGTTCTATGAAAAAAATTAATAGTTTTTGCACTATTGATAAATAACAAAAAGAATTACGTTTTCATATTTGGTTATAACTTGCTTATTTAAAATTATTCAAAATATTTATCAACAGTATTACGACACTTTTTTACATACATTTGAAATTTCTTAATAAATTTTACGCATCTTCATTTGTTTTTCTTATTTTAAACACTGGTTTTAGTAGGCTGTGACCCTATTAAAAAGATATTTTTTCTTGTTTAGTTGGTGCATGGGTTGTTAGGATTATCTTTAATACCAAGTAAGTTATTAAAATGTATTTAATTAAGTTTAATCAAAGTGGTAATTGAAAACTATTACAAAACGTTACATAAATAAGCTATAGCTGTACTTTTCAACACATAAAACATTAAAACAAGTAATTTTAAATGTTTTTTACATTTCACAATAATTGATGGTTTCTTTACTTACTGTTATTATTAAATGTAAATTATAACATGCCTTCAATTTGTAGGCATCTCTCCATGAACAATACAAATTTGAGTTCTGTACTTTGCAAATAATATTTTTCTAAGCATATTACTTTTTACTTGATGAAATGTTTTTAAAAAGACAGCTTAATTCAATTGATGAATTAAGATAAGCTTTTTTAGAAGACAGTTCTTCAAATAAAAAGAAATTAAGTTACATGTTAACTTAATACAAACCACGTTGTGTCGAAATCCTGCTAAATGTTCACCATGTCTCTACACTTTCTGTCGTATCGTACTAAGCGACAGACGACGTTTATACATGCTGTGTCCGTCAGTGTGTTAATAAATACAATAATATTGTATTAACTTACTTATTACACAGCCAACTACAACTCTTATTTAAAATAAGAAAGTTGATGTTAAAATAATAAAAACAAATGAAGCTTAGATAACATTTATTAAGAAATTTCAAATTTTTGCAAAAAAGTCCTGATATTGTCAAAAAATATTTTGAGTGTGATTTTAAATAAGCAAGTTATAAACAAAAATTGAATTTTTGTTTGTTTTTATCAATCATGCAAAAACAATTTAATTTTTTTTTATAGAATAGTTGCTTTTAATCACTTTGATCCATTTAAACACTGTATCTCTTACCATTTACGAGACGTTTCCGATAACTAGGATACCCTGTGTAAATATCTTTAAAATTTTTAATTAATATCTGATAATACTGTAAGTGATATTTCTTAATCTTAATTCTGAACCTTTGTACGGAAGAACGAAATTTTTGTGCTAATAATTTTAGATCAAACAATTCTCTGTTAACGATTCATCTTCTTCCATACTTTTACTAGTTAATCTGCCTATAACATTCGCATGATATGATCCATCAATACCTTGAGGCTCTGCTACTTTAATTTTTAAATCTCCATAGTACAGTTTACAGCCTCTTGGCACTGATTTGGCCATCACTAATGTTTTACCCAATTTCTTATAGCAACATGACTCTGAATCCTGAAATGATTTTACAGGTTTTCCTAATGCCTTTTCAAGAACTCGAATTTTGGTAATCATTTCACGAAATTCGTTGGGTTCCAAAGAACATAAATGATCAGATCCTTTTTGCTTTTTATCAAGTGTTAAGTGACGTTCTATGACCTAAAATACTTTTAATTTATATTTTTGTACTATTAAATATATTGTTAAGTTACTTTAGCACCCATAGCCACAGCTGCTATTGATATATCTATGCCAGTTTCGTGTCCTGAATAGCCAATATTAATATCTGCAAATTGTTCTTTGTATAAATTGATAACATTTAAATTAATGTCTTCAATTGGTGTTGGATATGAAGAAACACAGTGGAGCAAGCAAAAGTTTTTATGAAATTTTGATACAATATTGTAGATTTTTTTAACGGTGCCCATAGTTTGCATACCTAAAACAATTAAATAAATGTTCACACTAATGGGAACAAACATTCTGGTCTAGGAAATCAGGAAAAAATTGCTATGGCTATAAAAGGACCTACTGATAAATAAGAAAAAATCTTATTAAGATTATGAAATTAAGCATGAAAGAATCAACTGTCATAAGGCCCTACTTTACTTAGGGGACCCAAAAATGTTAATATGGAAATAAATTACATTTAGCAGTAAAAACTATGAGGTTAAATAAACAAATATTTAAAAACAAACATCATGATTTTAATTACCTGTTGATATTATTAGTGGAATATTTTTCTTGGCGGCCTCTTCTATAAGAACAAAGTTATTACCATCTCCAGAACCAATTTTAATAAGAGGAACCTTAATATCGCATAAAAAATCTAATGACACTAGGTCACAAGCCGAAGCCGTAAAGAAAATATCAATGTCGGTTGCATACTTCTGTAAATGAACAAATTGTTCATTAGTGAATTCAAGAAATTGCTTATGCTCGCCATAGGTTGTACCCCAAGAATTCTTGTTGGCATACGGTCTTGATAATGCTAAACTATTAAATTTCTCTTTGATGCAAGTTTTTTGAAATTTAACACAGTCTGCTCCACATTCCTAATTAAAAAATATTCAGAATAAATGTTTTATTATTATACAGAAATTTTAAAGTAACTAAATTTTCCAATTTTTTCAAGTGTTTCTAGCTTTTCAGCAGTTAAAAAAAAAAGAAATCGTTACAAACTTTGATTTTATACATATTTTTATTTTTTTTTTAATAATTAGACACAATAACAAAAATATTTACTTTTGCAGCGTTGATTAATTTTTCTGCTATCTTAACATCGCCTTGGTGGTTTTGTCCTATTTCGGCTATGATAAAGGTTGGATGATTACAACCAATATACTGATTTTTATAAATTAGTATATCCTGAGCCATCACTCTGGTTTTCTTTAAATACAGATTAGGTAGAAATTCATGAAAGTATGTTACCACAAACTAACAATATTTTCATACATAACAGTTTTAATGTCAGTTTTGTTCATTATCAAGATGAACTGTACAAATATTATTGTAAGCATTATATGAACTTTGCAGTGTTAAAATATATAAATCTTTTATTACAATGAATTGTGTGATATTTAAATTCTTTGCGTCTTAAATAAAAGCACAAAAGATAATAAAATGTCTCCAAATTATGTTCGTGTAATTAATAATACAATTTGAAATGTATATCGCTAATGTTTAAGAAAACAAAAGAAAACTTAGGAACTGAATGTGTAAAAAATATTTTTTAACTGATTGTAAAAACCTTTGAATATTATTTATTATTACTATTATTGAAAATTAATTAACATAATAAATCAGTATTAAACGGATTTTATTAAAGATTTAAAATACAAAATTACTTTAACTTAAAAAAAAAAATTACTTTTTTCTTTCGTACTTCCATTTATATATAGGTGCAGAATCCGTGGTACCTTTTTTTACTCTTTTTGGTGGTAAAATATTCCTTTTATTTTCCAAATACCGCTGCATCTCCAATTTTTGTTGAATCACAGTCAGCTGCCTTTCCCGATTTACACGTTTTGCTAATTCTTTATAAACAGCTTTTTGTTTGACGCTTATAGCTTCTAGTTGTGCCACATTTACTTTCGGCAACTTCGTTTCTGCTAGTAACTCCATAAATGATTTATCTTCCTGTGATTCTTCCAAATTTTTCCGGAAATATTTATGTATATTTTTTATTTTATGATCTACGCTGCAAAAATGCAATTGTGATTGTAAGCGTTCTACCTTTTTCAATTCTTGGGTACGTTTTGTGACAATGTATTTTAAATCTTGAGTTCGCATTAAATTAATTTGCTCAGGTGTATCTTCAACTTCAGTTTCTTTCTCGCGATGGACCCCTTTATCTATTTTTGAGTTTATCATATGATGGTAAAATTCATCTGGATTTTTATTTAATGCTCGTTTATGCAATAATCGTAGCGTTGCACGTTTATCATTGTAGTCATTGGCACGTTTTTTATAATCTTTATGCTTTTCTAATAGACCCAAATGCTTTCGTTCTTCGGGTTGATGGCGTTCCCGATGAGTTTTTTGATTTAACTTAGATGCTTTCTTCCACACAGACATGTTATGTTTTCTACAGTATATTTAAGCCTAAAAATAGTTCACTCAAAACAGTATTTTGTTAATATAAATTAATTTCTTTACTAACCTCAAAACATGTGTTCGATGTGACAACCGGTGACAACACGATAATGTAAATGGCAACACTGTTGTATTATGCACAAGCGGAAAATTCAAATAAAGAAATACTGATTAACTAAAAAGCACATAAAAATAGTAATTCCTGGAATAATAAGAAAAAAGTTTAGTCTCTTTGGCTTTTTTGTAGTATTGAGCAAAGTAAGCTTCTTAAAAAAAATTACGAATTCCGTGCAAAACTGCGAAAAATTAATATATATAATTTAATTATGATACTAAATTACTAATAATTTAGTGATACTATTTTTGTGCTCTTTGTTAAGTTTTCTTTGGATGTTTTTTTCGTTTCTGCAAATAATGAAAATATTTGCATACAAATCTTTTTGGGATTAGCAAAGTTTAACGGTCTTTTTAGTTTCAGTAAATTTAAATTTCAGTATTTTCTGGAACACATACCGATGTGTTCTAGAAAATACTGAAATTTAAATTATATTTGGTATTTATTATGGACGATCATAATTCCTAATCACTTTTTTATTGTTTTACATATATTAATCAATAGGCATTCAATGAAACAATATTGTTTGTAGTAATTTTATTACCTACAAACATCACTATAAGGAATAAATTACATATACACCGGTTTGATATGTAATTAATAAATTGTTAGTGTTTATAGTTATAGTAATGGTAATGTAGCACTGTTAAACTTCTTTCTCCTTGGAGTTCATGTAATCCTGTTACACAGGCGATCCCAAAGTCCGAATCGACCACGTGCTTCTCATTCTTCGAATTCATTGGAATCCAGCGCACTTTTTTGTGTTTATTAATTTTATTAAAACTGCAAATTTATGGCTATCTTTAATTATTGTAAAGAAAACTGTATAGTTGAAAATTTATGTACCCTCTGTTTGATTGTAGCTTTATATTTAGCATGTAACTACTACTCGCATATAGAGGACTCTATAGGTCGCTTTAACATAATTTTACCAGTTTGTTGGTATGCAATACTTTTTTATCGTTCTTCTCTCCTGATACTCGGAGTACCTTTGACAGTACCGAATGGACCAAACACGTATTTATATATATTTTTTCTTTCTCGTTTTTCCTTTTTTAAATTAATTATGTACATATTGGAAGTGTGCATAAAATTATATACGCAAACGAGTAGAAAAATTGTTGCATTCAAAGCAATTACGAAATTACGTAATAAAGAAATTTATCACTCCATGGCTCTCAACTTCAAATAATTAAAAATTCGTCAGGGAGAAAAATCTCTTACATATAATAAACAGTTTTGTTTGTTTTCGGCTATAATAAAGATCAGCAAACAATTTTTCACTCACGATTATTTCATTGGCCACTACAAAAGATTGTTTTACGAATACAGGAATCAACTTGGGTTCTGCAAACGGAAAGTATAACTTACTTTACGATTTAATAATGCTACATTATTTTTAATACAGTTCCGTTCTAGAGTGAGGCATCTTATTTCTCACTTAAACCAACATTCCAGTTTTGTGGATTTGTAGGATACATTTATTGCTAAAAGTGTACCCCTTGGTATCAAGAGGCTACTTCGTATCGTATAACTGTTTTCAAGTCTAGCTCAGGTTCTAGAAAAAAAATTTGCTGATGCGTTTTAATATAGCTAAAATCTGAAACTATGGTTAGATTAATATTTTGTTTAATATATACATACATATCATTTTTGTAAAGATAAAGAGCTTTTCACTGATTGAATTAAAATCACCGACTGTAGCTGTTTCGTCATTCTGCATTTAAATCTTTTACCCTAGACTCATATTCATTCGAATTAGCTGCGCTTATGTAGTCCATGAGTTGATATTTTAAATAATAATTACATTGACTTAGGGCCCACTCCTAACAATTTTGTGTAAGCTGGATCTTAAATTTTATTCTGCACAAAACTACAATAAATTTTAACTTTGGTCGTTTTTATATCTAATAGCAAAAAGTTTGAATAACAGTGGATTGAAGTACTTTTAAAATTTTGCGTATACTGACATATTATTCTTTCTTGAAAATTATAATACTGCTCCCTTATTATAATTAATTGTAACGAAATGAAATTATTGATTTAAAAATCACTTTCGAAATTCGTTTTTTTTTTACCAGATGCCTTTTTTCGTAGATTGAATTGTATAAGACACGAAAATAAAAGCGTTATATTTAGTTTTCACACTCCAAACTCCGATGCTTTGAGAACAGATAACGCTCTTTTAGGAAATTGTGTCATTAGCACGACGCATGCTGAAGGACTACAACAAAGGACTTCCTTTGATGTCTGCATGATTGTGTTTAACAGCAAACCAAAATTTACTAGATTATTTTTGTAAAAAGGATGTAACCGTGATTGTAGTTTTATTTACCCGTTTTTTTCAAATACGGTATTAATTT
This sequence comes from Elmis aenea, assembly GCA_947652605.1. Taxonomy (NCBI): domain Eukaryota; kingdom Metazoa; phylum Arthropoda; class Insecta; order Coleoptera; family Elmidae; genus Elmis; species Elmis aenea. The sequence continues at coordinate 21,472,824 of OX393576.1, forward strand.
ACGAGTGGAAAATAATATTCACCAGTCCAAATTTATTATAGAGCATAAAGCGCTGCTTTGTTTTTTAATTATTGTAGAAACTAAGTTGTTCCAAAAAAAACTAAAAACTTTACCAAAATTAAAATTAACGTAACATCATCGCATGTGTTTACAAAAGATTTTGCGAGATATTATTTGGAATACATAAGCATAGTTTTAAATATGAATGACATTTTATTGATTAAAAAATTAATTTTAAAAATGATGCAACTAGCAAATGAAATTCTTCATCGAGTTCACAAAAGCAATAAACAGTGATTTAAAAACGTTTTTGCTGTATGCAAAACGACCCTGTCTGCAAAACTTTTTTAACATTTTTACTTGTAATTTCTTAAATATTGTGTAGAATGATAATTTTGAAAACTTGGTTGCTTCATTAGGTCCTATTTATGTATTCACACCAACGTTTCTAGAGCGAAATGGTTTACTGCAAATTTATGTTAGAATCGGGAATATATTTTCGTTAAGGAGAATACTTAAAGATAAAATTGCACTACCTGCCTGAAAGATGTATTTCGCGTTGTGAATGGAATAGTTAGATATTTAAATGAATATTACAACTTTTTTTTTATACAATTGTTTTCTGTCTTTTGCATTCTAAATGCCATTTTTAACCACCCAGTCATTTTCCATTAAGTTCCTTTGCTATTTCCATTGCTATTTTCAGGCCATCTATTTATCTTCTTTTTGGTCTTTCCCTCTTTCATCTTTCATAAAGGATCCATGTCCATGTTTTGTGTGGAGTTGTATGTGCATTCCCTGGGCATTCTGTTTATATGATTATACCAAATCAATTGTTACACTTCGATTAAATCATGCAGACTCTTTGCTGCGTTTATACTTTTTCTCATATATCCTCGTTTCTTCCTTTATTCTCATTAATTGATAAGACCTCCAAAGGTTCATTTTCATTGCTCTATTTTTCTGTTCCTAATATTTATACGTGATCCAAACTTCGGCTTCATATACAGGGTGATTCATAAATATTGCAAAAAAAATCAGGAGGATTCCTTATCGAAAATGAAGAAGGGTCTTTTATACATAACTTTTTTCTTAGACGTCTCCTTTGGAAGTTACACCCCCCTAAACGGGAAAGGTAAAATTGGGTTTTTATTTTATTTCTCAAATTTGGATAAATGTAGAAGAATGATATTTGGTTGATATTTTATGCTTATTAAAAGGTTTCTGATAAGAATATTTTCAATGATCTCGCACCTTTACAGGGGGCTAAAAAGTGCGACCCATGTTGGTTTTTTTATCAGAACTTTTTGGTGGGTTAATTTTTTTGTTGAAAGCTTGATTTGTTTGAAACTTTTTTAATTGTTTAGTTTTTATCGTAAAACCTACTGTTTTTTGAGTAAAACAAGATGATTTACCCGGCATTGCACGGGCGATTACAATTTTAATTACTTTTTTAACTTGAATAAGCCCAATAATTCCAAATCATACACAAATGACATACTCTAATCAATCATCTTTCCATTTTCTTATAATTCATTAAAAAATAACTATTTATTGCTTAAAAATTGAATAATAACTCAAATTTATTTTCTTTCGTCTTGTTTCAATTAAAAATGTACTAATAAAAATAATACTTCATGTACATTTATTACTAATTGTATACAAAACAATCTTTACTTGAGAAATACACCGCGCCGTATCGTGTTTTGACCAGGTATTTGCCGACGTAAGATCGAATCCCGTCCAAGTAATTATTATTTTTTTTTTAATTGGTAATATGTGCTTGTACTTAAAGTTTGGCGTTAGATCTGCAAGGTCCTAAATAGTAACTGTGCAAAATTTGGTCCCGATCGGTCAACGGACCTAGAATTCTATAGCGAACAAACAAACAAACAAACAAACGCACAAACAAGCTCTTTTATATATATAAAAGATAATAAAATAAGTAAACATGAACCATCAAATAATCCAACATAAAACGATTCGCTTTGGTGGTTACCATGGTTTGTTTATGTTCATATTGGGTAGAATTGACGGGTGTAATACATTTTGACGTTTACGTGGGGACAACGTTAAAACGCCTGTCAATTCTACCCAATATGAATATGAACATAAACAAACCATGGTAACCACCAAAATGAATCGTTTTATATTGGAATATTTAATGGTGCATGTTCCCTTATATTATTTTTTACTTAAAAACTGTAGGTTTTACGAGAAAAGTTAAAGAATAGAAAAAGTTTACAAAGGTAAAAAATCTTAAAAAAGATGTAAAAAACCGGTTTTTAATTATTTTGGTTAAAGGTAACCGTTTCTTTTGCCTTTAAAAATAACGGTTTCAGTTAAAAATCACTTTTATGGACAAAAAATAACGGTTAGCCGGTTTTTCAAAACCGGTTTCATGCCCTGATATGAACATAAACAAACCATGGTAACCACCAAAATGAATAGTTTTATGTTGGATTATTAAATGGTGCATGTTCACTTATATTATTTTTTACTTAAAAACGGTAGGTTTTACGAAAACAGTTAAAAATCAAAGGTTTATAAATTTATCAAGCTTTAAAAAAAAAAATTTAAATCGCAAAATTTCAACCCACCAAAAAGTTCTGATAAAAAAACCAACATGGGTCGCACTTTTCAGCCCCCTGTGAAGGTGCGAGATCATTGAAAATATTACTATGGGAAACCTTTTAATAGTCATAAAAAATCAATCAAATATCATTCTCCTACATTTATCCAAATTTGAAAAATAAAATAATAACCTAATTTTAGCACTCTCTTTAGGGGGGTGTAACTCCGAAAGGAGACGTCTAAGGAATTTTTTTAATATAAAACACACTTTTAGTAGAGTTTAATTGTTTAGACATGGCTTCCTTTTTCATAACTTACTCTAAATTAATTTGGTGTGTTATATCTACATGCAAGAGGACACCTAGATATTTGTATTTTTTTGACAATTTTAATCAATTTTTTCGTGGCTTTAATGTCTTCATCAGTTTGTCTAATTATGTATCACATATTTTTTGATATTGACCCCTAACTTAATTTACTTTTGATTGTATAAAAAAAAATGGTTAATGAATTGAGTAAATAATGTACTTAACTATTATTTTGAATAAATTGATTTTCGGTATTAAAGGAAAAAATAAAACCAATTGGTTAGGAAATATCGTTTTAATAAAAATGTTATTTTAGTGCAAGGGCAACGCATCGGAGTCTAAAAAAACTATACGAATCGATTAAGTGCGCAAAAAGTGCGGAACTTTAAGTCGATGTCAAATTTTATTTTATTTTCAGATAATTAGAAACGTGCTAAAGCAAAAACAAACGTAAAATTTATTTTTAGGAACGCAAACCGAACCGGTTTAGGATACAAAACCGGAAAAAACAATCCCTTTGTCAATAACCGCAAACTGAAACTGTCTGATGTGAACCGGCACAAACCTGTTCAACCGCTTCATACAACGGTTTGAAGAGGTAATATTTTAATACCATTGCACATTTTTTATTTATATAAATAATTGTAACTACATTTTAACTAAGCAGTTTGTTGGCTCATCGGTTTAAATGTTTTCTTTAGGTATTTAAATTTAAATTTTGTTGTAGAGTCCATGTCAAATTTTGATGCCAACTAATTCAAAATAAAATTCCATATCTAACAATACATTAGTAGAAGACCATGCCGTTCTGTGTTTTAAAATGTTAAAAAGTAAAAATAGAATTAGTTTGGTTTTTCGACATAATAAACTGATGCAAAATAATTGAAGATATAGTAAATATAAACGTTACTATTCGAAAATTCGTATTTCATAACAAACGTTAAATTGTGCTAAAAAACGAAATATATTGTGAGGGGAATACAAATTTATTTTTTCTATTAATGTTTTTGAGACTGTTCGAGTTATTCGAAATTTGAAAACACATTCAAAATCATTTAAATATCTGCATATTTTTGCTCCGATAGCAAGCTCTGGTGCACTTATAATTTCTGAGTTCCCCATGGCTGTGAAATTATTTTGGACAGAGTGTATAAAAGTCAAAATAAGATTAATTATGTAGGCGTTGTCTGATTCCTTTATAGCATGTGTGGTCCAAATCTATAGAAATTGGGATAAATGCAGTAAATCGCTGCCGATAACCACCGGTCAATTGATCAGTCTTGGTACTGACAATCAGGAAAATAGCCGTAATTGCGTGGAAAACAATTTTGATTATAATACCGAAGAAATGTTGTAGTTCAGTTTCATATTTTTGATATTAAATTTTAAGAAGTCCACTCAGGTGTAGCAGTAGTTTCTTGACGCTCTTAAAAACCGTAGTTGTTTGTAAACCGCAAGAAGTATTCCCAAATCCAAAGTAATACGTGATTCGAACATGTTTTCCGTAGGTACGTGAACGTCTGTAATTTTGAGGTCTGCGTCATGGGTTGCTAGATCATGTCACTCCCCAAGTTCCGGCCCGATTTGTAGGGTATTCTACGACAAATTAGTTTCCCGTCGTCTGACCAACGTGCCTCGTGATACAAAAGGGAACGACTACGATATCCTCACCCTCGCCAACTATCTAGCCTTGTTTAAATCATTGATAAATCTATGAATTGCAGCAGTTGTAATTCCGGATTGCAGGCCATAAACTGTAATAAAGTTGCTGATGTTATTGCCCTCATATATGAATGACATAACAATTTATATCGCTGCTATGCTGGAGTTATTATGAATGATAATTTGTATTAAATTTATAGTTATTAAGATTAAGTGTACACATTCCAATACAATTAAATATTAAGTTTTGAACATAAAAATACACATAAAAACTTATTCAAATTCTATGTCTACCAACGGGATCTCGCTTATTATTAGAGATAGAGCATAGGATTAAGTTTGGCAAAGTTGCTAAATATCAAGCAAATTTAATAAATGCTAGTTTTCAAAAATATATTAAATTTTTTTTTGTTGTTCTTTAGTACGCCATAACTTTTTATGACATGCCATTTTTACCATTTTACAACTGTTTTGCAAAAAATAACCGAGATATGGCTAATATTGTGAAATAGTATATTGTACAACTAGTGCTGAAAGTTGAATATTTCACACGAGTATGACAGTTGAGCCACGAGCCGTCAGGCGAGTGGCTCAGTCATACGAGTGTGAAATATTCAATTCAGCACGTGTTGTACACTATGCTTTTCCGACGACCACTTAGACATAATCATTAATTCTGCAAAAAAGTTGTGAAAATAACATTTTTTTGACGTTGGTGACACTTGACACTTGTGAGGTTAGATTTGCTTCACGTTAACTTGACAGCGCGTTTAGCGTGTGTAATGTAGCGGAAATCGTCACTTTACACACGCAAAGTGAACTTTGCACACAATTTCCGGTGTCATGCGCAATTTGTCATTTTCAGTAGCAGCAAGCCGTGCGAAATTACTCGCTTTACATAGTGGTCGTCGGAAAATTTTATTACCACAGTTTGCCATGATTTTGTAAAGAAGCGATTATTGCAATTAAAAAACAACTAAACGTTATATCCAAGAAACTTTTTAAAATTTTAACTTTTTTTTCGTATTTTGTCACCTCCGCAGACAGCGGCTGCATATGCAGTTATTTTGGAGTGATAAACTGGGACACGTCTGCATATGCAGTCAGATCAAATCAGTCCAGGAGAAGCATGACTGCGTTTGCAGTCATGTTTTGCGATTAAATATATAAAGATACATTGACTGTCCCTGAATATTCCATGCAAAATTTTTTTTTCTTAATTTCTTATTTCTACTATGGTAATCGAAATACACTGCAAAATATTCCAATTTGATTCACCCTGTATATAAGATTCTTTTACATTTTCGATAAATATATTTGTTAAAGATTTAATAATTTTTTATCAAATACGTTTTTTTTTTCAGTTTAAGAAAGTAAAACATTTGTACCTCTAAGTTATTAAAACGACAAAATGGACAATTTTTTACTTAAGCAAGTTTCTTTTCAAGATTGTCTTGGTTGTGTCAACACAGCGCGTTTTTTAAATACCTTCTTCATTAATATAATGATCGAACGATATATTTTTGTAATCAGAAAAAAGTAGATAGGTACTATCAAAAATTGAAAAGTTAAAGTTGAATAAAAATAACCTAATTAACTTATCAGACTGTTGATTGGATTAATAAATAGTTTCAGCGAAGAAATTTTCACAAAAAAAAGAAACATTATTATAATCGATATGCTACCTATTTATCAACTTTGCGATATTTAAACCTCTCACAATAAGCGATATCGTTTTATCTCCAAAGAAGATAAGTAGGTATTTTTCTAAGTAAACTTAGTTATGTAGGTACTAGTACATTTATAAATATTTCGTTATTTTATTAAATAATCTGATTCTTATTAAGAAACTTAGGTAATGAATTGTAAAGGTTTTAAACATCATGTTACTGGTAGCACAATGTGCCATATTTAATAAACTGGGCTCCAACTTCATTTAACTTAAGAGGTTTGATTTTAGGTACGTGCATGTTTGGTATTTTCATTCTTCAATTAATAACGAAACAATTTGGAATTAGTATATTTTTTATACCTTCACGTTAAAGTTTGCGCGTATCAGACAATGCCATCGATAAAAACTTCCACACGTTTTCGATAACGCAGGTTATGTAGGTTAATATTCGCGCGAGTCACGTAACAACATTGAGTTTTGACGGAAATTCTTTGGAATGCTACGTATGAAAATATCTTAATTTGTGGGAATTTTCTTTTTTTACGTTGCGTGTTAAGGTTATATCCGACGTCCAATTTGGTTTGTACGCCCCAAGCTTGTGCGACTTATTACTCTATTACATATAGCAGTTTCGTTTTAAGTAAGGATAATAAATTAGTTATCTTGTGGAAATGTAGTAGGTTCAAGAGAACCTCCGAAAATGTCGCACCCCTCTTCAAGCTTATGCGGATGCAACGATCTGCAGTTCGACATTAGCATAAAACAAATCCGGTTATGTACTGCGGATTCAAATAATCGAAATGTTATCAACTTATTCAGATTATCAAAAGATATCGTTTTGATTTGAATATATGCATGCAGAACCGAACGAAGGGAAGAGATACAGCAACACTACTGCAACTCAATTCTAAAAGTTGCCCATGGAAGTGAGCAAAGTAATAAAAATCTCAAAACCATTTAAGAGTCCAGACAAGTGGAAATCTTAGTTATTATAAATCATTTATTTAAAAGTTTCAAAACTTCCGTCTCTCGCTCAACAAAATAAATAGGATTACTATAGTGATCAAGATATGAGAGTGTTGTAAGTAAGAAAGTAAGTAATTTTTAATGAAGCTTTTTATATTAGGAAATCTATTGGGACAGAGCTTTTTATACTTATTATTGGAGTGGGTATTTTCGCTTCGTGCTGGATTTAGGACGACTGAGGCCCAAAGCTACACTTTTTGGATTGCACTTATTGGAGTAAAAAAAAGGCCTGTGAGTTGTCTAGGAAAAATTCGTTCCGTTTCGTACTGGTTACTAACTTGCTCGAATAGTTTGTGTAGAGAGAAATTCGTCCCAGTTCACACTGATGACTTTAAAAAAAAGGTCTTCGCCCGCTCGAATACCTTGTTTAGTAAGAAATCCGTCCCGGATCACATTCACTGATGACTAAAAAAATTTATTTAACCTTGTTAAATTTAAGTCAGTATATTTATAACGAATTTATTGATTTGCAATTTTGGTAATTTTGTGGGGATTTTGATTGAACATAATGTAAGAGCGCTTCGTTGGATCCAGAGTGCATTTCAAAGCAAACTCGACACGATTGTTCCATTTAGTTAGAAAACCTGCCACAAGAGGCGTGAGCGATGCAAACCCGCGCGTTTTCAATTCAATCTAAATATTACGTCAGGCAGACGAATGTTTGATCATAAATTGGATTAACTAGAAAGAAATTTGGTTAATATTATTGTGGAATTTTTCAAAAGTTCCCTTCGTTTGATTTAATGCAGTGTTTTGTATGCTGCACGAATAAATATAAACTTCGCTCTCTCAAGTGAAGAATTTGTGCTTAAACAATTTTTGGAATTATCCTTAAGATTTATTTAAATTTTATCCGCATCTATGGAGAAGTGTACTGAATTGAGATTAGGTTGGATCTGACGGAACTGGATAAGCAATTTCTAGTAAGCGATGATATTATTATAAATATACTGACTCGTTTCGTGCTGGAATTCGCGATGTTCGTTATATACCGAGTGTTCTTAAATGTATACGACCCGTTAGGGACTTCCTAACATTACATAACTCGAGTCATTCTGACAGTTTGAAATTGGAATTGCCACTTTATTGATTCTAGAAATTGTTTTAAGAAATAAAATAACGTTGATGATTGGATTGGGTTAGTACCTACATCCTTACCGTTGAATTTTGCGGTATTCTGTACAAGGTTTCACAAGTTTCACAAAGCGTAGAAAACGGGCTCTACAACATTTTAAAAATTTAGATAGTATAAACTGTTAATGAATTTATTGCCAATCTAACTTTCTTACGAATTTCTACTGCCTTTTCAAAGTTTTTTGTTGAGAATTTTCATAAAAATGCAGATTTCACAAAAACGGTTGACTATACAGGGTGCCCATTTTTCTAACCAATTGTATGGGTAACTCCGTTAATATTAGAGATACAGAAACGTTTAAATTAGCAAATTTGTGCAGAATTTAAAGGAAAATCTGATGCCATTTTCAAATTTGACCTACGTCATCAACTTTTTGAAATATTTTGAAAAAACTGAAAAAGGTCGATTTTTTCAAACTTAAATAATTCCGGAACCATATGAGTTACAACCAAAATAAAAATTGGCTTTTATGGATGTTTTTACGTAGATTTCAAATATGTTAACGAAATTTTCATAGCACTCTCGATTTCCGAGTTCTAGCACAAACTTGCATTTTTTTAAATGGAAGTCATAGTTGGCTATGGTCTTATTAAAAAGGTTATTTTTTTCTCGTTTCAATGATATAAGGTTTGTTATGCTTTACTCTTGTAGTTTTTCTTTAAATAAGCAAAAATCATTTTACATGTTCACTGCCTACGAATAGATGGAAGTCGTCCCGTGTTGATGTTCTTTTTTTTCGATGTGACATTTAAGAGTTGTCTCTTATTGTTAGTGTAGCAGTTATTAGCCAGTTACAAATTTTAAAAACAAAACCTCAGAGTTTGTCAAATATAATTTATTGTTTGTTTTACGTATAAATCTCTCTCTCGTGTTGATCAAAATTTTTGATTGAGTTTATTGTAAATTTCAAAAACAATGTGTTCTTATGAAGAAAAAACCACATGCTTTTCTATTACTACGCTTGTAATAGAAATAGTAGAAATTCAAGTGAAATGTATTTGCAAAGATTTATGGAAAGCAGCCAACCAAGAAAGAAATTATTTTCGTTATCAGAAACCAATTTAAAAAAATACGGTTATACCAAAAAGCCTGATAATATTTCTTCATTAGAAAACTTTGTTTTTGAAATTTATAATAAACAAAAATTTTGATCAACACGAGACAGAGACATACGTATAACAAACAATAAATGTTATTTGACAAATTCTGAGGTTTTGTTTTTAAAATTTGTAACTGGCTAATAACTGCTACACAAACAATAAGAGACAACTCTTAAATGTCACATCGAAAAAAAAAGAACATCAACACGGGATAACTCCCATCTATTAGTAGGCTGTGAACATGTAAAATGATTTTTGCTTATTTAAAGAAAAACTACAAGAGTAAAGCATAACAAACCTTATATCATTGAAACGAGAAAAAAATAACCTTTTTAATAAGACCACAGCCAGCTATGATTTCCATTTAAAAAAATGCAAGTTTGTGCTATAACTCGGAAATCGAGAGTGCTATGAAAATTTCGTTAACATATTTAAAATCTACGTAAAAACATCTATAAAAGCCTATTTTTATTTTTGTTTTAGCTCATATGGTTACGGAATTATTCAAGTTTGAAAAAAGCGACATTTTTCAGTTTTTTTAAAGTATTTCAAAAAGTTCATGACATAGGTCAAATTTGAAAATGGCAACAGATTTCCCTTTAAATTCTGCACAAATTTGCTAATTTAAACGTTTCTCATCCTCTAATATTAACGGAGTTACCCATACAACAGGTTAGAAAAATGGGCACCCTATAGACCTATTATAATTTTTTTAATTTTTTAAAGTAAATTTAAAGAAAAATATAAAATTATACAGGGTGGTTCTCTCGAATTTTCATAGTTTGGGTCCATTTCCGCTTGAACCGGAAGTTGTGTTGCAACTTTAATACTCGCATCGAATCCGGAAAATACAATAATGGTCAGATACCAAATTTCATTGTAATATTTTTAACAGTAGGCATTCTAGATATTTGCCTGTTTCCTTACTTTTGCCCTTCACTGTATATGATAAATCCTCTTTGTGATTTGCTTTGTCACTGGGCTAATATTCCAATAGCTTTGGTTTTTTATTTTATTTTCCAACGCCTTCCTAGAACTTCTTTCAGATTTTTGCTCATAAAAAAATCATAATTTTTTTCAACTGGTATTCGTTTTTAATATAATAAAAATTTAATTGTTACGACTTTACAAAAAAAAAAAACAGGTGGCAGAGTTGCGAGAAAATATTTAAAAAACTAGTTGATAGGGGTGGGAGGGGTAATGGAGCCCACTTAAGCAAAATAATTCATATATTCTAAACCGTAACAACAATTACGCTGACATTAGAGGTTATTGTTGCCAAAACATTACTTAGTGTTCGGGTTACGTCAAATTTGATTGAACCCTTAAAGAACGGAAACTCATTAAAAATTTAAAAACAAGTAAGTGTGCGAAATTACCCACCTGCTAGTGGGTAATGGCGCTCACCTATTTTATATGTAAACAGTGCATATTGATATTTCAGGATGCTTTACTAGTTGTTATTTTTCTTGTACGAGGCATTATGGTGCACAATTACTATGAGAAAAATTAAAATATAAATTAAATTATATAAAAATATCAATGAGGGTAATGCCGCTCACTGAGCGGTTTTACCTTAGCTAATTGAGCGTCATTGCCCCCTGTTGCAGAATTGTTTAAATTCGGTATTTTACTAAACTAGCCTTGAATTTAAGAAATAGCTCTATATGGTCACTCCTGCTAAAATTGACACAACTTTTATAGGAGACCAAAGCACAAACTCAAACAAGACTAATTGAACTAATTACCGTTTTTTTTGTCGGCGATTTCTTATAAGAAAATGTTAAAGATGGCACACATTCAATTAACTTACGTTATATGGTGAAATACGTTTGTTTACTTACAGCATTGTGTTTATTAGAACGAGAGCTAGGTGGCTGTTAAGTTTCATGTTTAAATATTTGAAAACTGGCGCAAAATGACGGTGCGCGTAATTACTCTAATTACCCACTGAGCGTCATTACCCCTCTCTGCCCTAGTAGATATCCAGGTTACTCAAATTTTTAGTAAGTATCTGAAGTATATGTGCTTAGCTTTGGAATTTTTCGTACATAAGACACGAGAGCAAAACCAATGGACTCTAAATATGAGACTTTTTTTTTAAAGAATTGTGAAATTGATAAGATTAGCGATAATAAAATTTAAAAAAACTGGGAATAGCAGATAGGGAGATAGGTATATTAAAAAAAAGAAATCAAACTAATTAAGACGGCTTGGACATCTATTATGCATGCTAGAAAATAAGTAGGCAAAAATTAATTGGAAAATGAGGGTTGAGAGAAAAATAAGTAGAGAAATATAAGAAAACTGGGAAAACATACCTTGACACCGACAGGTACAAGAGGATACAATTAAAATGAAGACGAAAGACATTTCTAACGATTTAAATTTTAAAACTAATATAAAAAAGTCGATGGTTAATAACCTTTATTCGGGGTGTAAATAACGTTTGTGTGAACTTTGAAAGCCATTTAGTTTAAAAATTTCAAAAATGGTCTTTGCATTTTTTCCATTTTTTATTTAAAAAAATTGTAATTTAAATGATGTAACGGTTAATAATCGTTCATCACATTCTGTCTGCTTTTTGAAGCATGTTGCTTCACAAAAAGTATGTTTAGAAAATATCATTTAAATACTCCTATAATTTTTATTGCATAACCAAAAATTCTAGCCACTGTCTTACTAGTCAAATGTTTTCTCTATTTCCTGTTATAATTTTTTTTTTCACTACGCTACAAAAATATAGCTAACATTTAAAAAATATGTTGATGCTGTGGTCTAAATATATTTTTGTTTGTTGTTTAACGCGGTTGATTGACCGAACTAAAAACAAAACCGCACAATTCCGTGCCGCTATTCGCGGTGACTTCTGTATAACATCAAATATTACAAAACTATAAATAGTCGGGTACTTAAACTGTATTGCTCATATTAGTCGTTTCAAGTGTTGGATCTCCCATCTCAAGAAGCGAATACAATACGCGACCAAGTATAAAGTATGAGGAAGTTGGAGGATAAGATACTATTAACAACATCAACTCACAATAAGTTGAAGCTGCCTAGATGCATCTCAGACTATCATCGTTTTACGAATCCAATGGTAATAAGTGCCAAGTTTAATAAAATATGACTTAATTGCTTTTAATGTGTAATATATTGTAAATTGGTTGTTAAACAAAACAGAACACTTGATTGTAAAGGGACATGAGCGTACTTAAACCACAGTAATTGCATCTTCATCTTAAAGTTAGTGTAAAAGTTTGCTGTTTCGTAACATATTATTAATTTTAAGTTTTAAGATGGTATAAGGTATAATAAACGAACCGCGTCGCTGCAAACTTGATGTCGATGTTGCAGTTATACAGCATGAATTGAAATTTAATTACCTGGAGTTTAATTATCCAGCTACAGCGGAATCAAAGTTGGAGTAAGACAACAGGTAGCATAAGAAAACAAAATAGCAGGTTCTTTAAAAGACACAATTTGGTGCAAAAGACATTTAAAAGTGCGAATAAAATCACCAATACACAAAGCAGGAATAATACAGACCAATAACGACATATACAGCTGAAACCTAATTAGAGACCTCCGGCACAAAAGCATCGTGGAAGCATAATTTCTTGTACTATCTTTTCTAAAACAGGGCGTGCAAGCTTTAATTTGGTAAAACTCGAGCTGAACATACCACCGGATGATCAAAAAGTCGTTTTTTTTGTAAAAATAAATGTTATTTTTAAGGTGTTGAACAACTCTGGTTTCCGTGAAAACCATAGTTGCAGGACATGAAAGTACCAAAAATAATTGCCAGCAAAACACTATCACAACTAGCAGTGTTAAAAATATAAATGAATGGAAATACCCACAATCACAAAAGGGCTTAGTCAAGGATGCTGCGCAGCATCCACTCTTTTTAAGTTATAGTTAAATGGGGTCTATGAAAATTGGAGAAATAAATGTCGTAGTATAGGTTTGCCTATAGGAAATTATACGCTATTCCCAATCCATCTGGCTGATGATAAAATAATATTTGCCGAAGACAAAGACGACGTCGATTATATGCTAACCAGGGAAGGTCACGATATGTTGTCGCTAAAATACGATCAAGGCTGTGTTTATTGCATCAAGAACATCAAAACTAAATGTTTTGCAGAGTTATACGAGCCACTGGCCAATTCCTTCGGAAAAACAGGGGAAAACCTGAAAAGTTGAATAATAAAGGTAATTTTTCGATCACGTTGGCCATGAAATCGTCCGAGATAAAATCGAAATTCTTCTATTTACCAATTCGCGCATCCTTTGCGAGTAAAATGGTGCAAAGTTTTTGAAAAAATCTTAAACGATTTCGTAGAAAAACGTCAAAAAAGAAACCTCTGCAAAAGCGTTATGATTTGAGAAGTTGTGGTATAAGTCGCATAGATTTAGTTTAACATAAACGTAAGGGAAACCGTTTTTACAGGGGCCTCGTTTTTCGTGTTTTTCTCCGGAACCGTTAAAGATTTTTTCAAAAACTTTGCACCGTTTTACTTACAAAGGATGCGTAAATAGAAGAATTTCGATTTGATCTCGAACGGGTTTCATGGCCAACGCGATCGCAAAAATTACCTTTATTATTCAACTTTTCAGTTTTTCCCCTACTTTTCCGAAGGAAATGGCCAGTGGCACGTATGTTCTTGATGCAATAAACACAGCCTTGATCAGATTCTAGAGACAACATATCGTAACCCTCCCTTGTAAGAAAATTAAACGATTTCTCAAAATATTTTTTTTCCGCTTCCTGTAATCACCAAAAGATGTGATAGTGGAATTTTTTGTTGCGTTTTGTGAAGTAAAATTGGCCAATGTTTCCATAAAAAAGGCCAGCAAATTTCTTAAAAAAATATGGTCGCCCACAACATCGGGGCATCGAAATTGAATTGTTTGTTAATCGGTAACTAATGTAACAAACTTCACCATGTCAATGACCTGAAACACAGCTGCATCATGCATTTTTACTAAAATCTGATTGTAATTGGCAGAAAATGACAAAACCGCGTTACTTCGTTGGTCAATATAATATAGAATAAACTAGTCACTAATACTGTGTACAATTAATTCAAGCAATGATTAAAATGAAACAATAAGGGTTGGAATTATCGACTTCGACAAGCGGCACAAAATTACATCAACGAAATTCCATTCGGTAACAATAAGAAAGTAAAATAATCTACATTGAAAATGAGCAGAAAGGAATTTTAAAATTAATCCAGGGTAAGCGGAGTAATTTTCATTCAGCAGAAGAAGTGCAGTCTGCATTAGATTCTTTATTTATCCACGGAGACTCCATGCATTCATATTGTCTTCTTTTAAGTTGTCCTTGGGTCGGTTTGCAACGATCCTTCTGTTCCCAACCTAACTATAAACTTAATTTATTTTCTTGGAAAATATACAATTTTGTATTATATTACACTTTATTACAATTCTAGAGACGCTGATTTCACAGAAGTTATGATTTGGATAAAAGCTTGTCAGAAAATTTTATAGAAAGTTTAATAAAAATAATACAGATGAATACATAATTACAAATATTTTATAAATTGTTAGATCATTTATGTGATACATTTATTTATGTTGGGAGGCTTAATTAAATATCACTTATTTTTTTCGCAGTATGTATTATTGTACAGGGTGATTCAAATTCGAGGGCGACCATAGGGATCTCGCTTCTTATAATAGCTTGAGTATAGGTTTAAATTTGGCAAAGTTGCTAAATTTCGTGCTCATTAATAATTTGAAGAGAAATTGAAAATATCTCAAAGGGCATCCGAGAAAACTAGGAAAAACCAGAAATACGATTTTTGAATATACTTCTTTGGAGTATAAAATAATTCAAATGTGTAAAAACATTGCTGAAGCAACTTTTTAAGACGCATCGGATAGTAATCATTAATTTATTCTAGGTCGATTCGTTTTTGTTTTATGATAACTTTTGGCCACAATTTTTGCTATTTAGGTACATAATCAAATAGAGTTTATTTTTCTGAATTCATTGAACATTACACATGGCATTCTACTTCTTTATTCAATACCAAATTTAAAACAAAAAGGTTTTAAACAATAACCACTATAAATCAGGTAGGCCGGTCATTGTAGTTTATGTTGTTTCCATGACAACCTCAAAAAACTGAAAGTTTTGAAAGCTAATTACTTGTCACATTAATAAATTCGTTAAAATGAACTTTTTTAACGAAGAAAAACGCGATATACTGCGAATTTTTTATTCATTGAATAGGAATGCTATATTGTCAAGTCAACGTTATGCAGAAACATATCCAGAATGAAGACAACCCTTGCACACATATTTTGTACGTTGGACAGATATATGGGGCTTTTGCCAAGCCCAGAAGATAACATGCCAGAAAAGTTTCAGATGAAAGTAAAAAAAAATATTTATTACAGACATATCCGGAAAAAACACTGTTTTTCTACGTTAAACAGAAACTTGAGTAAATTTCTTAAAAGCATGTGATAAAGTATAAGTAACAAAACTTAAAATAACGGTATAAAAAATTCGCAGCAAATCGCGTTTTTTGTTATAGTTCATTTTCACGAATTTATTAGTGTGACAAGTAATAGGCTTTTAAAACTTTCAGTTTGTTGATTGGTTGTCATGGAAACAACATAAACTTCAATGACCGGTCTACCCAATTAATCGTGGTTGTTGTTTAAACGCATATTTTCAAATTTGACAATGAAAGAAGAAGTAAAATACTATGTGTGATACATCAAACAATTCAGAAAAATAAATGCTATTTGATTATGTAAATTGTAAAAATTGCGCCCATAAGAAAAAATAAAGTTGGTGGTCATAAAACAAAAACGAATCGATCTTGGAAAAATTTGTGATCACCGTCCGATGCAGCTTAAAAAGTTGCTTCAGCAATGTTTTTACAGATTTAAAATATTTCAAACTACAAAGGAGTTATAAACTATTTTAAAAAATCTTTTTTTTTTCCAGTTTTTCCTATTTTTTCGTGAATACCGTTTGAGATATTTCAAATTTCTCTTTGGATTATTAATAAGCACCAAATTTAGTAACTTTGCCAAATTTATACGTACTCTAGCTATTATAATAAGCGAGATTCCCATGCTTTAACTCGAATTTCAATCACCCTGTATTTCGACAAAAAAAAGTGATTTTTGATTCAGCCTATTTATATTAATAAATAACTTAAATTTAACCCAATAAAAAAAACATATTTGTTTTTAAATTGCCTAAGCATGAAAATCTGTATAAAAAACCTTAATAACATTTTGTTCTATTTTAATAAATGAAGAAGTTACAGTATGTTTTCAAAAATGATGAAATTTAATTTTTCATCTGCAGTGCTGAATGGAAAGCGATATAAAAAAATTGATAAGAAAGGTGTTCTTTCCTCAAAAAAATAACCCAAGGAGACCAATACCAGATTTTCATTAACTATTATGGTAACCAAGATACCAAGATAAAACATTCGAATTTGGTTCACCCTGTACATATAGTCTTAATTTCGTGTCGTACTTTTCACGGCGTATGTAGTTAAATAATTCCGAATACAAACACTGTGGTCCCACCATTACTATGCTAATGCGACACTTACTTTGATGGATTTTGCACCCCTGCATTTACATTCTCCGATAATACTATTATTAGATAAAAGACTATCGGTTTTTAAGGGATTATCAAATTTAAATATAAAACGACTCCTACAGAGCGACTACAGACAAAAATATTCCGGCAAACCTTCTACGCTCGAGAGGGTGACTTCAATAATAACAAGGTTAGAGCTAATGATGTCTGTTATCTAGAAGAAGTTTGTTTTACAAATTGCAGATATTCGGCATATTTTGGTACCCTACAAATCTGTCAACCAGACTCCTTTTACAGCTGTTCGGAATTCTCAAACGAAAAAATATTGAACGTACGCGTCCCGTTGAAATTAGGAACATGATATATTGGCATCCGAACCTCCCAACTTGCCGTTGAGGACCGCTCTAAATCGGAATTAAATTCGAAACATCTGGCTTGTCACAACACAGGTACTCAAAAGACCGCGAAATTATGTTGAAAATATTTACTGAACAGGGCTCATGTTTATTTTATCTGAGACCCTGTTGGTTATTTTATTGTGTTTAAAATCGTAAAGTGTCTTTACACCAGGGTTGAGCAGATTTAAATCAATCGATTTAAATCACGATTTAAATCATGATTTAAATCAAGAGTTTTTTTTTTTTAAATTATCAATTTAAATCACAGATTATATGAGTAGATACAGTATAATATTTATAATAAAACAAAATTGTATTACTATTAGTAATTAAAGACACGAAATGGTGAATAAACCATATCAATTTGCTCTTGTAAAGTAATATTCATTGTGGAAATGCAATAATTCAAAAAATAAATGACAAGTTTTTGACATTAGTCAATATTTGAAATTTTTGCAATTTTCCTAAAATCATTTAAACCGTAAATTAAAGGAATTGAATATCAATACGTGTTGTTTAGGTGTATAGGAAGTTTCACGCCAACGGCTTTCGTTCAAAAACTTTTCAGTTTTTCCTTCAAATATCTGTTGTTATCAGGGGTTTGGAGTAGTCCAATTTTTTAATTGCTCCGCTGCAGCTCCGCTCCAGCTCCGCTCCAGCTCCGCTCCATGCTCCAAATATAGTTAACATAAAAAAATGGTTTTTAAACACAAAGTTTTAATTTTATCGGATATGTAGAAGTTGGTCAAAAATAACAATATTTGACCCTAACAAACAAGTGAAGTTAAATAAATGTTTGAAAAAACAATTATTGATCTTCAAACGTTGAAAAAAGAAAACAAAAGTAGTTTTTTTTTAATTGTACATAATAAACTGCAGCAGTTAAGCAATCGAAATTTTTTGCTCCAGACTCCGCTCCTGCTCCGGGCAAAAACCCATTGCTCCACTGCTCCGTGCTCCAGCTCCGTGCTCCGCTCCAAACCCCTGCTGGTTGGTATTCCATAGCCATCGTAAATGACCATATATGCTTCCTGATGCGTTATTATTTTTTGTGTCCCCAATCCCCATACATTTTGCTGAATATGCTCTTTTATCTTATTTTCAGTTTTTTCTCTAGCTGTTTACTGAGAATCTTAGTTTCGTCTCAATAAAAAACAAACTCTTGGACGACCGACTACTTATGTGATGAATTCTTTGTTTCTTATTTTCTTGTGTTCTTTCTTTGACTTTAGTATCATTGTTAGCTCCAGCATACCTAATTTAATTTTGCAGTCGCTAGTTAGTTTCTTTTTATTCCTCACTTTTATTTTTTTTAACGACACTCCAAGCTATTCATAACGTTTAATTATTTCAAAAGTGTATTTTTAAATTAAGTATTACTGTAGAATTATGCAAGTGGTAAATATATTGAAAATCATCTTTTACTGATACACAAAATTGGCATTTTAAAGTTTATTAAAGTAGCATAGTTGCATGTTGCATGTTGATTCTTTTAACTAAACAATTAAAGTAGTGTGTAATGTTTTGTTTGCAGGTAAAGACCTGTCGGCTAAGATTCAAATTTGAGTTTTCGCACTAAGGGACGTAGTTTTGGAAAACAAGCAAGTGTATACATAAAAAAAAGTTGAACTTCTCTTTGATTCAAGAATTTTGTCTGCACCATTGAGATTAACGTGTCAATATGAAGAAGTTCAAATACCATTGATGTATGTATGGACAATTATAAAATGTTTTGCATACTTTATCAATATTCAGTAAAAATGTTGTAGTGTAACAATAAATAAAAAGCTAAAATGTTTTGCAGGTATGTTCATTATGTATTGTTTTAACTTTTAACTAGAATGTTCTGCACATTGCTAAGGGTTAAAAATATATTAAATAGACAATCATCTCGCTTGATTTAAGTTTAATAGCTATGATTTTAAACAAGTTTGTATAAATTTGACCTTAATATAATGATATAATAATTATAGTGTTAAGGTTGTTTTCAAGGTCAATAAATGCGTGTATAAATTTTACATACAATCGAAAAATTTAAAGCTAGTTTGGTTACAATTCATGCTAAAACACAGTCCATTCGAAAATATACAACTATCAGTTATTATCAGGGCATGAAACCGGTTTAAGAAACCGGTTAACCGTTATTTTTTGTCAGAAAAAGTGATTTTTAACCGAAACCGTTATTTTTAAAGGCAAAAAAACGGTAACCATTAACCAAAATAATAAAAAACCGTTTTTTTAACATCTTTTTTTAAATAAAAATTACGATGAAAAATACAAAATCTGTAGTAAATGCGATTAGTTTACCAAAAGTCATTACTGAACTCTTGATTGTACATTTATTATAAAATTATAAATAAATAATATCTTTTCATACTTTGCATTCCTGATCTAAATAATTTTAAAAACCGGTTACTTTAAGCGGTTTTTTAAACCGGTTTAAAATTTAAATCGGTTTTTTACACTAAACCGGTTTTTTACGAATAAAACCGGTTTTTCAACAAAAACCGTTATAAAAATAAAGTTCTCGATTTCGGTTAACCGTTAACCAAAATTTTTTGGTTTCGAGCCCTGATTATTATGTATGACCCAGTTGACATTTATTTGAAAGTATTGGATTTAATTAAGTAAACTGGCTAAAACAAAGTTTTAAGATGTTCGATATAGCCAAGGATATAGCAAAGGAATGCACTTGTCCACTAGAAGCTAATTAAAAATTTCCTTGCACTCGCAAGCACTTAAACTCTTTTTAAAATCGTAATAAATGATAATTTAAAATGCTACTGTGTTAACTCAATTCTTTCACAGCTTCCACCATTTAAAGAAATTAATAAACCAGGTTCTAACCAACTCAACATTATCAATGAAACCGTTGATGACTGGTAAAGAACTAAATAATATGAAGGTGCGGATTTTGCTTTTTTTAAATTTGCTCTCGTTTGTATTATGACAAATCGATCTCAAAAATAAACTTTATAGAACACTTTTTCAAATGATATTACCTACAGGCACGCTCTCGGTTGTGTGCTGTCTGTAAAATAATAAATACAAAACGTAACCACAAAGTCTGTTTACTATGTTTTGTGATTCATTCGCCTTGCGGTTCCGTCACCTGCCCCGATATTGACTCCTATTCAGTATCAATCGTGCAAAACCATAAATATGTTGACAATAGCGACAGTGGCGTAGTTGGTTATAAAGCTTTGATCTTTTAATCCCTTTTCAGATACATATTGCAAAGTAAACTGTTGATTTAAATTTGTAATTGTTTTTAATAAACGAAAGCTTTTTACTTAATGGAATAGACAACATTGGAAATAAAAATCAGCTTAACGTTTTTTTTTACAGGTGATTATTAAACTAGTAACTCCAGAAACTTAGAATTTTAATCAGATCTGATTTAAATTGTTAAATTATTAATGTAAATCTATTACTTTGATAATTAATTTCTTTTAGTTTTAATATTTTTTATGTACAGGGTCGTCCACATAGACGGGCCACTATTAGGATCTCGTTAACGGTATAAGAAATTCTTCCCGTTTCTGAGACCTATTTAAGAATGCTCTAATGTTTAAAAAAAAGTTCCATGGCACACTAAATAATAAACAAAAATCAAAAGGGGCATTTTTATAAAATCGTTTTTAACTTGGTTATACTTTATGGTACAAAAATATTTTTGATGAAAAAGTTGTAGAATTTTTACGTACTATTTAATGAAAACATTCATTTGTTTCAATATTATGTGCAATTGTTTTTTTTTGTGAAATTTATTTCGTGTGTAATTTTTGTTATGTTTAATTTCCTCATTGTGCAATTTTTGCTGTTTAATTTTATCACGTCTAATTAATTTCTTCGTGTGTAATTGAATCAGATAACTCAGTATTAGATAAAACAAAACTTTGGCAGAAAAAAAATTGTTCAGAGTAAGACATTCACTTTCAATTGTACTTTTAGCTTTAACTGTTTAACAAATTGATTATATAAAATACTTTTTTCTTATCGTTGTGTGATCCTTATCAGAAGATTTGTAAATCCTTTATGTACTTTTAAAATATAGAAACCATTGTCTTATAAATTTTAAATATTAATGTTACATTTATTGTAAACTCTTTTAAAGCTAAGGATTTGTAGCCCAAGAGTGTAATTACAGAGAAATATGTGGCTATAAACGTTTAAAAAAATATTTTAAAACCTACTTTTTTACTTTTCTCAAGTTTCCTTAATGATTTTTAGAAACAATTAAATTGTGCGTTGTGTGTTAGAAATTCTAAAAAATACAGGTAATTACTTAAAAAAAATTGACTTATTTATATTTAAACTTTAAGAAAACAAACACCTTGGGTGTTATTTTAATAGTTTAATTCTTCTGCAGCCACTGTAAGATTATTGTCGACAAAGCTACAAATTATATTACACTGGCATCGCTTAATCGCTAAATGTTTTTAGTTTGTTTAAGATCTGTAACCGTCAATATTTTCTTTAAAAAAAGGTAATTAACACAGAAATGGATTCTTAGGTACAGCACAGCAAACACTACTCATTTTTGAAAAAGAATGTGATTGAGAATGTTGAAATGAAATATATACAGAATGTTGTATTTGAAGTAAGTTACATTTTGATGCTTAGTACAATGATTTAAGGTTATGTTTTTTTTTTTTTTTGTAAATTTTGTTTCTACTTAGAATTATTAACCAAATATACTACTACTACTATAGGTAAATACAAAGCCATGTTATTTGTTTGTCAAGAAGTTACCGTTAATTTTCACGAATTGAGCAACTGCCTACAACATCAATAAACCATGCCTTAAAAAACAACATTTTAATTGGATAACTTAAATTATGTAATTTTAGACGGACGCCACTGTCGACAAATAAAAACTTTTACAGAGAACTCCTAGAAAGTAACGCAACAAATCAGCAACGCGTGAACTATGGCTGTTAGTTCTGACTTAAAATGCTTCCATTCCTTTGTTGCTTTACGGTCACAATGGCTAAAGATCCACCAAAAGACCTACATTTTGGATAACAATACTTAATATATGATGTGTCTAAGGATGTCTCTCGGTTTATTGATAAATCGACTCAAAGACTTCGTGGGCAAGGCAACCTTGATTTTTGTAAAGTTTTATGGTATATGACTGCGGTTGACCAAAAGCGGTAAAGTTTGTGTTGTGACACCTTTTCGACGTAATACAAAAGGTCTGTGAAGAATTACATCTTGCAGTAAATTTTTCATTCCATAAAATATTTATGAAAACGTATAAATGGTGTTGAAAATCAATTGATTTTATGGGGAGCATTTGCTTTTACGAATATTATTTATTTCACTGTTAACGCATTTATTAAAGAGATGGAGTTAGTTAATTACAAGTTGAGCAAAAAAAAAAAAAAAGAATTTGAATTTACAAAATGGCAATAAATCAATTGCTATTTCTGAGGTTTTTTTTCCATGAACTATTATTGGGTTAAAAATACAAAACTAAATTATTTTATGTTTTATAAAACATTAGTTCTTTAGAACAGCGTACCCAAATTGGGTACTGCATAGCAATAGAAGGGCTTCCGTCAGAAAATGGTAAAACAATTAGTGAATCTAATTAGCTTATAGTCTAATATTAATACACAGTTATTTATAATTTTATTAAGAGTCAGTTACCATCCATCACACACTAACAACGAAAACGTAAACGAAATAACAACCAAATTGAAATTTTAATACTTACCAAAATAAAAACGAAATTGTTGTTTCTTTTACGATTGAAAACGAAATAAATAATGTATTTTATCGCTTTTAACCGATTTAACCACTTTTTTATTTACGATTTATTCTTATGAACGTTTAGTGAATTATCCATTGCAATTACTTTTGTCTTTTCAATTGATTGCGACAGAATTGTATCAATTTCAAATCCATAGTTTTTTTGGTACAAAAATAAATTTAAAACGGCACTCGTATTATAAGATATAGATCGTGTGTACATTTTTATTAAACAAATCGAGTTCTGTTTTTACACCTGACGTGCGCGAAGAGAAAACCCACAAATTTTATTGAATACATGTTTTTAATTATGTTCGATAACTGCACTCATATGTTAAATTCTCCATAATGACATCACGTTTTGTCGTTATGACAGCGGATAAAAATATGTATACCTAACTAAATTAATATCCACTTGCATTTTTGCATGTAACTTTTGTTACCATGCAACCGACTTATGTGATTGTAACTAACCAAAAGATTTTGAGGTTTTGTTAGTTATTATTTGAAGGATATAATTTATTCGTGCAGTTATCGTACCGAATTACACTCGAGCTTTGTTTTTATCCTGGACAAACTTGCTTTTACTTAACTCAAGTTTAGTTGCTATTAGGCAACTCTTGACTCGACAACTGTCGAAGATAAAACAACGAGTCCGTAGGACGAGTTGTTTTATCAGACAGTTTTCTCTCGTCGACTTTCCTAGCAACCAAACTTTCGTAGCAATGCAAGTTTAGCCGGATAAAAACAAAGCTCTCGTGTAATTACCCCCGATAATTCCACTACTGTCATTAATGTCAATGCAAATGCATACGATTTATCACGTTTGCTAGCGGATAAATAGAAACTTTATACGTTTAGAACAATGTCCAAAGTCAAGTTTTCAACGTGGGTTTTATTGTTTAAACTGAATTGAACAGCTTTTAATTTAAATAATAACTAATAAACGTGTGCGAGTCAGCAAAGACATTTGGTACTGCAAACAAAGAAAGTATAAATAAATAAATATTTGTATTGGTAATTCTTATCAGTCGTGGAATTTTTGCTACAAATACAATTCGTGGTTAAAATTTTAGCAGGCCAATTTTTATTTGTATTTATTGCTTTTCAATTTAAACTCGAATAAATTCACATTTGACTACCTACTACTACTAAGCAACAACTCGTGTCAAACAAAATTTGTCCGGCAAATTTTAACCTCTTATGGTTTTATTCCCGACAATTTGGTACTTTTTTTATGGTGGTTCGCTAGTTTAAAATAGGATCAAAGCTTATCATAATTATCATGGTTTATAAGGTAGCGGGGGCCCAAAGTTTGCTAAGAAACAGAAACAATTATATAAATGGACTTTAAAACTTATTAGAAACATTGTACTTCTACCACTGGATTACCACAAGTACAAAATAACCACACGGTTACGTATTGTTCCATGGTTAAATAAATAATGAAACGCTGCTTTAAGACAATTTATTTAAATAAATACTCAGTTTTATATTTTTGGGAAGAGAAAAAATATTGCTTTAAATTATGAGAAGGCCAACTACCTATATAGTAGAAATGTTCGTCATTTATCTCAGAATTTGAACTAAACAACGACAAAAATTGATTTAAGACGCAAAAAACTTGGAATTTGATTTGTAAGCCAAACAATACAAAATATAGAGTGTGGTCATTTAGAAGAACAAAGGAACGTATTGGTCCTCGAAAACAAAACACTCGGTAATATAACAATTAAATTTAGGTTATGTACTTAGTGACCGCTAAAACGTTTTTTAAATTTTTACTTAAAGAGAGCTATTGAATAATCCGTCTTGGCTGGTAGATACACCGTATAATTACCTACGCAAAACGCACAGTGCTGCAGCGACGAGCAAGAGAAGTACCAAGGAACAAATAACTTATTATAATCCCTAAATAGTAAATGACGTGTATCGTATAAGATGTTGAGGCACGTAAGTTGACACACACACACAGTCGACCAAGCCACAATCGAACGTGTCACCGTAATTGCAGTATCGGTCGCGAGATCTCCAAGTCGAAACCACGCGGGGGCCCTTGTTAGTTAACCTTTCTTCTTCGATCTTGCCCTTCTTTATGACCAATCAACCGTTGGAATGTTAAGATGACACGTTGTTTTTCAACATGACAAATATGAACAATATTTTTTATCGAATCGTTTGATTAGAGTTTGCAGAAAACAAATTTAACAATAAAATATCTAACTAGAGTTGACAATGTTTTTTTTAATATATCGAATGATTAAACTTCGACGGGCCTAAATATTTATTAGAATTTTGATTTACCAAAATGGGGTCAAAGTCGGTTTATTTATGTTTTATTTTTGTTGACGTTTGAGAGGCAAAAACCTTTCATAAATATTCTTTCTTTACCCTTAGTAAGCAAGATTTTATAACAAAAAACTATGTGTTAAAGAAAATGCCATAATATTATGACTTTCAACTTTCAACCTTCCATTTCCAAAATAAATACGCTGTTTCGTAAGCAATATTTTTAAATACATTTTTTTCGTGTACGAATGTTATGATAAATATCTTTATAAGCGGTAAATCTTTTTCAGATTTCTTTACTGAATAATGCACTAGATCTTCATAAAACGCCTTTCCTTACAAATCGTTGTAACAATATTTGAACATAATAAGGTAAAACAACATAATCATGCTCTAAAAATTTTATAAATATGCTCAGCTAAAAACTAATAGGTACGTGAAGTAAGCGAAATTTATTAAACATTTTAAAAAATCATTTTCTTCTCGTTATTACTTCTTTAGTATTTAGTAAAAAAGTATCAATTTAAGATCGGATTATTAGCTATTCGAACGAATCCTCACGTTCACCGACATTTAAAAAAGTGGTCAGTCTTTTTGTGATTTTGTGCCTCATTAGCTCTCTAAGCTCCAAAAAGCAGAACATGTAAAAATTTTCCATCAAACTTTGAATCTTCTTAGCTTTGGCGTGCACGATGTTTTCTTTAAATTTGTTATGGGTGACAAAACTTGAATTCCTTTTTCCAGTTTATGTGTATCTCTACCCTCCCAAGAAAGTCGTGTATGAATTTACGAAGATGAACAGTTGAGCTAGACGCTAGACGCTCAGAAAACAGTAACAGCACAATGATGCACAAAAATGTTTGCTGGAAGTATTCACTAGAGTTTCAGAAAATGGAAATATGATCTATCACGATAATACATCTTTGCATACGGCACCTTCAGCTCTTTAGCAGTTGGTCAATAAAAAACAACAACATGAAAATAATAAATTATCTGCCGTACTCACCTGACTTAAGAATATGAGACTTTTGGTTGTTTTTTGAACGAAAAGGTAATTTGCGGAGTAAGAACTGGAGTTTCTCTTCCCCGATCCCGGTCAATTTTAACCTATTTTATATTTCCCGGGAAATACTTATTGTCCCGGAAATCCCGGGATATTTAAAAAATGTTATTTTCGTTTATTTTGTATTAAGATTTTTGTAATACTATCTATCATAACTTATCAGAATTTAATATCAATATCTTAACCTAACAATTAATTATGAAAAAGTTTTACTTTTATTAAAAATAGCTTTTTTGCTATAGAATAACAAATTATGTACACCCGTATTATACGTAAAGAAGCCCGGTCTCCATGACAAAGTTTAAATCATCAAAATACGTTTACAGTTCTATTCGTTCTATTTTTGTGTAAGTACCGTGGTAATGCGAAGCAAAATAACTTTTAAATGAAATTTTATTACTAAAACGATGTCTCTTGGCTTCTAGATGCTCTCAAAACAATCACCCACATCAATAGAGACTGTGAAAGCATTTTATGCAACAGGACTTTCTGTTAATAAATTAAGAAAACCGATTTCTGCAAGGAAAAATTGTCAAATATGAGAAACCCTAGAAAAAACCTGTTGTCTGAGGAGAAAGATGTTGTTCAAGACTATCTTGCAAGTTTTTCTAGAAAAAGTGGTTGGGAGCTTGTAAAGTTTGGAAAATGAAATAGTGAAGTGTATTATTGCTGAAGCAAATTACTCAGAACCTAGTTTCTATTAAATCTTGGAAAGTTTTTCCAGTTTTTTTATTCTCAATAAATTTTTTAACACTCGTAGCATGTAATTTTTTTTTAAGAATAAATTATAGATTAAAAAACTGTTATAAACGTTTTTCGTATACCAAATTAACAACAATGATGAAAATCTCTATACGTATAATGTATAATAACCAGGGACCCGAACCGGTAAGAATAACGGTTCAGTTCCGGTTACCGGTTCGATAAATTTTAACTTTTCGGTTTACGTTCCGAACCACCGGTTTTTATTTTTTAATGATTCGGTAACCGGTTCGGCGGTAACGGTTCAGTTCCGGTTTCGGTTCAATACGTTTTTTTTTAGTACAAAATGTATAAAAATAGTAATAAAACATAAACCCACAACATATAAGTTTTATTTATATTTAAACTTCAAACTCTTTATATATATAACCTAACCTTACCTTGATATATACTGCGCCATCTAACAAACATTATTGCAACAGACGGTAAAATTTTAATTTCTGAGTACAAAATAACAAAACACATTACAATTTTATTTATATACAAATTTGTGTTTGTTTTGTATTAAATAAAACTGTCAAATTAAGTCAGTGTAATATCGAGGGTCTCATATCAGGGTAGCTTATGCGCCAAAAATACAAAAATGGAGATTCTTCGCCAAAAATGTGTTAAACTGAAGGAAAAACAAATCTTTGTATGTCAGAAAAATCAACATATTTTGATATAAGTTAACTTGAACAGCATGGGGATCTCGTAAACGGTAAGAGATACAGACTTGGTTAAATGGGTCAAAGTGATCTATGATTTAAAAGCAACTATTCCATGAAAAAAATCTTGAAAAAATTTCAAATGTATTCACTGACAAAACCTACAAAACAATGATGTAATTCGTGTGGAAATTTAGTTAGTATAGTACTCTTAGTAATATAAAGTTATACTTACAGTTTTCCAAATTAGAAGCAATAACTAACCATTTTACCATTTACAAAAGTACGTAAGCGCACGCCATTCCAAAGTAGGTACAGTACTATGTGCAATGCCGCATTATACAGTCCAATCAACAAGTTTAAATTTGCGGTTTGTAGTGAAAGACGGCTTGACGAGCAAGAGCGCCTGCGTTCTATTAATCGCGGTAAAGAATACATTATTCAAATACGACTGTGATAGACGATGCATATTTAATTATTTACAAATTGAACTGTCTTAAATATTTTCTTTATCTACGGTAAGATGTAATCAAAAATTACGAAAAAAATAAAATCCAATTTTTTATAAAAAATATCGTTCCGAACCGGTTTTTTAACCGGTTGTAGCGGTTTTAAGCGGTTCACGCCAGTCGGTTCGGTTCGGTTTTGCGGTTTTGTGATTTCTTAACTAAGAGGTTCAGTTCCGGTTCACGGTTCATGAAAAAGGCACCGGTTCGTTCCGGTTTTTGTTCCGGTTCCGGTTCGGTTCGGGTCCCTGATAATAACTAAAGCTGATTAATAATAAAGTAAGAAAATGTAAGTTTAGCTTTGTTATCGAAAAAAAATGAAGTGCACGTGCAAGTTAATTGATTATTTAGCGCCAAATATAAAGTTTAATATATCGTTTGATTATTTATAATTATAATTACAACGGGATATCAATAAATGTGTTTTACGCCTATTGAATTCGTGAGATTGTACAGTTAAAAACTGGTTTCTCATTATAAACTTCCGCTGATTCACGATGAATAGGAATATATGGTTAATATGTTTGATACAGATAAGTTTAATATTCCAATTGCCAGAGCACCATAGTACATCGGTATAACACAGCAAGTCTAGACGGTATTGAGACGACGGATTTTACACGAATTCGTAAAAACCAGCCGATTGCTAGCGCTCCCACGGTGATGCGGCAATTCTAACAACTTATGACATGAAAGAGGTGGAATATGTTATCGGAGTTTATAGAGAGACCATCGCTTTTTTTATGTTGAAACTTGTTCGATTGATTGCCCCGCCATTTCCTTGTTACAAGCTGGGCGCAATAATTTTACCGCTTGTAATATCACGTTTTTTATTTATGTAAAAATATATTTGGTTGTTTAAATCACAAACTAAATTTGAAGCAACTTGTGATACATGTACATGGGGAGGAGAAAGCGAAGTCATGGGTTTCGCACGTGAATTACAATTTGTACAGTTTATAAATTTGATAGGAACAGGGTGATTGCACACATACATTATTAGAACTGCAACAGTACCAATTAGTCACATTTATTTAAAAGATTGGAGCTGGCCCACCACAGCAATAAGTTTCTTCAAGGATTTGCAAGGAAAAGTTTTGTTCCATCTTATTAAAAAAAAACTTTTTCTTATGTTCCTGTTAGAACAAAATAATAATATTGCTCTTTTTGTTTAACTTCGTCACATTCTTCTTATTTAGATTATCCATTATCATTGTTCTATTATTATGTTATTAAAGTATTACAAAAAGGAACCAATAAGATCAAAAATATATCTATATATAACTTATACCCGAGCTTATATCTGCTAACATTGTAGAGCAGATTAACACCTTCAACTTCTTAGGTTGTTTTGAAAGATTCAGTTATGCAAATGGATCTATTAAAAGTGCCTTAAATACAAAGTACAACATAAAACTCTCACAAAATTTTTTAAAGTAGTGTCAGAGAAGAAATAAAAACATCTACAGCTTAAAAAAAGACAACGATGGCACGAACATTTATAGAATGGGCGAACAGACTGCCCTAGAAATTTCTTGAGTATTGCCAGTTCCAAGTTTAAAGGCGAAGGGTGGGGGTGCGCACTAAACACAATTGGAATTAAACACACCTACTTACTTAGTTGTTTTGGTATACAGTGGCGTACCGTTACGGAATTTAAAAAGGGTTATTTTACGATAATAGGTATAACATATTATACTTCCAAGGCTGTACCTGTTTCTCACATATCTGTTCCATTTTCGTAAAGTGATATGGATATTACCCGATACTATAGTAATAGTAAAATGCGTTATTTTACATAGTAATATGGCGCGTAAGCTATCTGCTAATGAAAAAGCCGTTTATTCTAGTATTTTAAGTAATATTAATAACATTGATTTCAATTAACTTTCTTTATATTATAAAATCAAGAAAATTAAATGTTTTGGTAAAATTGAAATGACTAGTAATTGTACAACATTATGCTAGATAAATATTTTTTAATTGTCTTAAAAACACGTAGAACTTTACAACGACTTTTAAATTATAAAGCAACAAACGCAGAGAGAACCCTATTTTATTGGTAAAATTTTTATTTTTGAAAACGATACTTATTATTAACGCCGTCAACCTTTATTTCTATTTGTAGGAATGATAATTTTTGAATTTTGCATAGTGCTACAATTCAATAACTACTGCTATTATGCCATGGTTAAGTTTTTGGTATAGATAGTACGGACAGACGAAACAGTTATTTTTGAACATGTACAATTTTCCCTCCAACTGGTTATTGTATACCTGTGATAAATAAGGTCCGTTATGGCCCGTTATTTTGAAAAATATTAAATATTTTCATGCATTCGTTGTTCTGTACTTGAGACAAACAACAGGTTAATTAGTTTCATACCAGCTTTTGCGTGCAGTGAATTTTCCTATTTGACACGAAAATGTCTGGTCGAAAAGTGTTTAATGCTCAAGCTCGCGAGTTGTTGTTTAATGTGTGGACTTACTTTGTGTCTAAAAAATGTAGTGCCGATACGTTAACTGATGTGAAAAACCGTGTTTCCGACGCTACCCAAGTGTCTATCAGAACTTTGGAAAGAATTGTGGCAGAACGCTCAAAAAATCAAGATCCAACGTTTTCCACTCCATGCAAAAAACGCAAAACAACATGCCCCATAACAGATTTGCCTGATTATATTAAAAATGATATCCGTGCTGTAATTCATTCGTTTCACCGCACAGAAGGTTCTCGTGTCACTTTAGAGAGTTTACGGCAAAAACTTATAAAAGACCTAGATTGGCACGGATCTAAAGGTTCTTTGCGCAGGGTTATAAAAAAAATGGGATTTAAATGGCTAAATACTCAAAATAATCGAAAGGTTTTAATAGAGTCTATGAGTATAAGATCACTAAGAATAGAGTATTTGGAAAAAATTAAATATTTTAGAAACCAGCAACGTCCAATTGTGTATTTGGATGAAACGTATATCCACAGCGGACACACCGCTTCAAAAAGTTGGACTGACAATAGTGAAAAAGGTCTATTTGGTAACATTGGTAAGGGCAATCGATTAATAATAGTGCACGCTGGAGGAGAAATGTTAGTTTTAAACTTGACGATGCAAGATCAATTGCAGAAGAAGAATTTAATGCCATTTCACCTGATGATTGGAAAAAGCGCTGTGAACATGTTCGAATAATTGAAGATAAGTATTTAGATAAGGAACTGACTATTGATACTCAAAGTGAGGAACTTATTATCAGTCTTAGGGACAGTGATAGTGAATTTGAAAGCGATTCAAGTGATGACGAATAAATAAACGTGATGCATTTGTGAATACAAATAAGTTAAATTAAAATTTGCTTATCGTCTTTATTAAATATCTTGCAACTGGATTTGCATTTCTGCAAGAGAGCTTTAATGTGTGATTTTTATTAAAAGTAATTTATTACTAACATGTTTATAGTTATTTTTTGTAAAAATGTGTCAAGTATATTTTATCTTTAAATTTTTTGTAATACGTTTATAATAATGTATACCCGCCTATGGTTTGGGAGTCTGTGGACCATATTGTGGCGTCTGCTGCGCGAACTTACCCCCGCTCTTCGCCTTTAAACTTGGAACTGGCAATACTAAACAAACGGTAAAAGAAGCTTCGAAAGGTTGAAGATACGTCGAAAAGACCGACATAAATAGACCTTCAAAGCAGATATCCTAGTATAGTAACGTATACAGGGTGTAGACTTGGATCACGCAACATAGCAATTTCAATGGTAAACTTTTAAAAGTCGTATACGTATTATCTCCCCTAATTATTTTAGAAAAAAAGTGCAACCAGATTTTTTGTAGAGAAAAAAATTCTGTGTCTATAAATGTAATCAATATTAATTTCTAGTAAGCCAATAACTAAAAATTAAGCAAATTACAAAACGCGTTTTGACAAAAATCTGTAGTGCCTTATGCTGTCACAACTGCCCATCCTATTGTCAGTTATACTGTCACTTTGACGCGACATTCGTTCTTAATTATCCTTTATATTTTATCAAACATTTATTTTATACAATTAGTTATGTTTTCGTTTCAAGAAATAATAAAAATGACAATTAAGAATAAACTTTGCGTCAAAGTGACAGTATAAGCGTTATTAGGATGGGCAGTTGTCACATAGCATAATTCCAAGGCACTACAGATTTTTGTCAAAATGCGTTTAGTAATTTTCTTAATTTTCAGTTATTGGAAAACAAAAAATCAATATTGATTATATTTATTATAGATACAGAATTTTTTTCTTTACAAAAAACCTATTTAAACTCTTTTTCTAAAATAATTAGGGGAGATAATATACGACTTTTAAAATTTTACCATTGAAATTGCTATTTTGCGTGATCCAAGTCTACACCCTGTATATAAACAGAATAAAATTGGCGATAGATAAAGCAGACTATCATAATTCATAACATTAAAAATATCTTGGAAATAGATATGAATTGTAACTTTTGACTGTACATTTTTCAAAGATGTGAACACTGATTATCAGAAAACCACAAAAACTATTTTCAGAAACCACAGCTGTCTAGAAAATTAATGTAAAATGTAAAGGAAACTTAATACCGAGCTCGGTGGCTGGTTGGTACGCAACCTTCCGAGTTAATCGGGAGGTCGTGGGTCCGAATCCCACGGCCTTCTGTCATCGTAGAGGTTTCAGGTGGTTTCATCTACCTACTACCTATAGGCAAATGCTGTGACAGTAATTCCACCTACCCTTACCTTACCCACCCTTTCCTTGTTCCCCGCCCCCTCCTCCCGGACGCTAACTGCCAAAGTAGTTGAAGCGTCCTTAAACCAACAATTAAAAAAAAAAAAAAAGAAAGGAAACTTAGTTCCTATAAGCAACTATTTATGGTGATATTTGTTACATATATACTTACAAAATAATCATTTACTACGTTTTCATGCACTACCTTACTTAATTCTTATTAAGCCAATAATTATTGTTAACCACCACAGACTTTTATAAAATTTGATGCTAAAGTTGGCAATACAAACCTATTAACATCGGGATTTGGTACACATGCGCATTTGCGCTACATATAAACAGCTGTCGATACGTTTTAAGGTAAATACGTATTAACAGTCGAAGCGTATTAATTTCACCAATCACCATGTAAATGTACTAATAATGTTTAAAAATTTACCTTTTACCGAACAACTAATTGAATATGTTTGAATTTGATTTTCATAAAAGTCAGCACCATGCCAATAAAATGAGCAAATATTACTTTTTCAATTTACTTCCTACAAATATTTGTGCACCAATAAAGTGCAAAAAAAATTTTACACAATTATATTTCCTTTAGCCCAAACAAATAATTGTAATATTCATTTCTGTTTGGCTTTTTTTTATTGTTTTCGGTTCTGTTTCGACTGGGTTTCTTATTTTGATTTTGTTGGCCATGACAACAACTATACACAATTTATTATAAGGGATAGGTACAGATTTGATGATTATTATAAAATATTTGAAGGTTTGCACGTCTTTTGAAAATATGCTATTACGTTTTACATATTTTTATTTAATTATAGCGTTCATTTATTATCAACATTATTATTATCACTAACCATTTATCAAAGATTTGTAATTACCGTTAAGCGCTTTCTATCGTATCATTTTTTTCACAGCTTACTTTGACTGATTTAATATTTGCTTCTAGACAATTTTAAGTGTATTTAAATGATAAAGAGTGCAATTTGACAAAGTTAAAGCTGGAATTTAAATATGAAATGTATAAAAAATTTAATGGTGTTGGGAAGGATTTACAACCTTTTAAATATTTTGTTATAAGTACTAAAGTTCTATATCTTAAAATAAATAAGTAGTTTTTACTCAGACATCCTAATGCATTTTACTAAAATTTCGTAGCAAGGTTTTTCGAAGTTAGCAAGTAAATTTAATTAATGATCACATATTAATTGAGTAATTATTTATAAATTGAATGTGTCCCAACTAAAAAGGTAAAAGAAAACAAACATGAGCGTTATTTTTTTAGGTTTACCAATTAAAAATAGTCAAACAGTGAAAGTTTATGGAATTTAATTGACGCGGCTTATTTTATAATTAATAAATGAACATAGCGAAAACCTCCAAAACCAATTCAAACTCTTTATTACGCTCGAATTAACTTAATTTTGATAACTCGTGTTTTTGTGTGTCTGATTTTAGATTTTCCTTTCATAATATCGGGGTGAAAGAGCACCGTTCTTTTGCTAGCTCGCTTTAATTTAGTAATTTTCATTTAAAGTCTCATAAAAGTTGGCTGTGTTTCGGTTTGTTTTAATTATTCCATTGTTTTAGCTATTTTCTTAATTATCTTTCGGAAATAGAATTTCGTGTTTTTGCGCTCGTTATGTTGGCCATATGTCGATGCGGTTTTTTTCTCGATGATAGGTGTGTCGGCCATCTGTTCCTTTGCATGTTAATTCACATATATTAAAATTTTCGTATGTACTAAGATCCTGTCAAGTTTTGAATACAAACGATTAATTTTTGAAAATGAAATCTTTATCAAGCGACAGCGGTTTTAATTTGATAAAATGTGAAACAATGGGTGTTGCTCAACAGTTTGAACAATGTGACAGTTGTGAATTCGTGCAAAACCTTGTTTTAACATCGTGAAAAAATCGACTTTTATTTTTAATGACAGATAAAAGTGCTTTCTGTGTCTTACATCTCAAAAATTATAAAGGATTTCAGAATGGGCAATCTACCATTTTAACTTCATTTTTTATTAGACCGATTTTGACACATTGCTGCCACACACATATCTGTTGAAACAATTGGCATTTTGTTATTATTGGCGGTGTCAGTGTCAGTAGTGTATTTAAAATTATCCAACTATAAACAAACGTTTCGGTCTGTTTTGAGTCATTGCATAAAAAGATAAAGGAAGGAGCATTTTCGCGATCCTAAGGCGTCCAAAAAGGCTTCTCAATATGGCGGATGCATGTTTCCGCTTCTCAGTGGCGTAGATACCTAACATTTTTTAAGATGTATTGAATAATGTATGTACTTGCTTTATTTTGACTTGAGCCTGTTATTTACTTATTTATTCCTTGTTTCGTGGTTGAGGGAATTAAAAAAGCGACAGCATATTTCAATAT
The DNA here is from genome assembly GCA_947652605.1 of Elmis aenea. Lineage (NCBI taxonomy): Eukaryota > Metazoa > Arthropoda > Insecta > Coleoptera > Elmidae > Elmis > Elmis aenea. The sequence goes on from OX393576.1 coordinate 21,508,473, forward strand.
TTGGATTGTTTATTATGAGAGTTAAAAAATATACTGTACACAAATGCACGCCACTGATATGACATACCTTTTTGACAAACCACATCAAATTTTCAATACATGATTACACTACAAAATAATTAAGTCTCCTTACCTATGAAACGTAATCTTTTTATCTTTAATATTTTTTGACTTAGTAAGACTACAGCATTTGCAGCTAACCATTGTTAGGATATAAAATAAATTTCTTGACTTTTTGACTTGTCAAAACCGGCCGCCATGAGAAGCCTTTTATGTCGTCATCCTTCGCCGACAAACGCTGCTGTATAATATTAAGAGCGCCTTCTTTTATCTTTTTATTCAATGTTTTGAGTACGCAAATTAAGTTAGTTAAAACTATTTATTAGTTTTCACAAAATCTTAGCACAATTACAGTAAATTTGTATGTTAACCGATAAAGTCTGTAATTTCTACACAATTGATTATTTAAATAAAAGCGTTTTACGAATTATGCATGAGATAGTTACATCGTGGTTAACTTAAATTCTGTCTAATTGTGATTCCAAGAGTTTTATAATATTAAAGCACTATGCATATGTAAAATATACAATTAGGAGTGTTTAGTGAGTGAATAATCTTTTTATTTACATTTTTCTAGACATGGTGTGATAGTAATAAAACTTTTCAATATATACTTCTGACAGTGTATTTTACAATTTATTACAGACTAAAGTTTCGTTTGACAATTATACGTTGTTTTGATTGCTCTATACTCTTAACAATAAAAATATTTTAAATTTATTGATCTAAAGTGCAGCCGAAATATTAATTGTTAATTCGTTAGCACTTTTAGTAGTTGTTGAAATTCAACAACTGGACACTCTATGTATAATACAGGATTTAAACAGTAATGCGCTTATAATCGTTATAATATTAGGTAAACATGAACATATAACTATAGAGTAATAAATTTTCACTTAATAAACAAAACTACACTAAATTTCAAAGCAATTATTAATCATCTGAAATTTATGTGCGTATATAATGTTGCAACAAACGCTTGTAGTTCTCGGAATTTGATATACGATGCTAAGATTATTTGAGGTAATATTTTAATTTGTAAATCGGTTTTAAAATATATGTATAATTTAAGTCAACATGTTCCCAATAATATACGAGCAGGTTTAGCAGGGACCTGTAATTATCGGGTTTAATACAGGCTGGCTACAGCACACCGCGACCAAACATTCAATTACATAGACCACCCACCGGAGTAAATCACTACATTCTCTGTGAGCTGTACAATGTTTCAGCGCTTATTCCACTAAACAGTCAATATTACATTTCACAAACTGCATAAATCAGTTTTAAAGTACACTACATCTTTATTGTTTGTAAACAAATTTGCAAATTACAGTGCACGCGAGCGGAAACCGTAATAAAATCATCAAAAATTTGTACCTGTAAATTCCTACTTCATTACAGAATTGAAAACAGAAAATTGATTTTAAAACCTGTAAATTTGCATTTGCTTTATTAGTATTAGTAATTTATGTACAGATTTTTGTGTATTTGAAGTACCTACGTAGAAACAATTTCTGTTGTACGTACATAAACTAATATCCTACATGTAGGTATACAGGGTGTCCCAGATTACATTTCCAGCATGGGGATCTCGCTTATTATAAGAGATACAGGTTTGTTTAAATTAGATGAATTATTCCTTAGTATGAGAGAAGCCACAATCAATTTTTAAAAGTTCAAAATTCCTGGTGCTTCAGATGTTATAGCAAAAAATATGAAAATGTCCAATTTATTTTTTCTCTCATAACTTTTTTGTCTTAATCATAAGAACAATTTTATTTGTACTTTCTTAAGGTACTTTTTAATGGAGAATGTAACTGTTATTTTAGATTATTTTTAACACTTACCATTTTCGAGATATTACCCCTAACTTAATTTTTTCTTATGGGCCGCGAAGTTGGCTATGGAATAGTTGAATGTGCTTTTTCTCTCTTTAAAATGAGATATTACTTGCTACATTTATTTTAATAAATAAGTCACAAAATGAAGAAAAATCGTATTTTACCCATCACTTATCAAGCTATCTATGAAAATAAAAACAAAAAACAACTAATTAAATGTCAAATGACAGTTACCATTTGTCTGCGGTATCATTTATTAGAATTGTTTAGTATTGTTGTGTAATTCGATGGTCTTTGTAGCAAATTTGTTATCATATAATTATGAGCACATTTACAACTAATTAAAAATTTTATATGTTGAAATGTCACATTATTCGCAATAGAAACTGTGTAAAATAAATAATTCTAATTAATCATTGATTTGTTTTGGAATTTTGGTTGGTTTGTCGAAAAAAACATATACTTTTAAATTTATTTCCAAATTTTTGTAATTACGCATCCTTCGTTGCCTTTTCTCGGGATATAGCTCTAAGTATATTCGCTCAGCTTCTACACAGTTTTGATGGCAAAGAATGTAGCATCTCAACATGGCAAATTTTTCGCTATTTTTAAATGTTGCCATCATTATAACAATTACTACAAAGACTATCGAATTACACAACAATAATGTGAATTGCTAATAAATGATACCGCAGAAAAAACGGTAACTGTTATTTGACATTTAATTAGTTGTTTTTTGTTTTTATTTCCATAGATAGCTTGATAAGTGATGGGTAAAATACGATTTTTTTAATTTTGTGACTTAATTATAAAAATAAATGTAACAAGTAATATCTCATTTTAAAGAGGAAAAAAAAGCACATTTAACTATTCCATAGCCAACTTCGCGGCCCATGAGAAAAAATTAAGTTAGGGGTAATATCTCGAAAATGGTAAGTGTTAAAAATAATCTAAAATAACAGTTACATTCTCCATTAAAAAGTACCTTAAGAAAGTACAAATAAAATTGTTCTAATGATTAAGACAAAAAAGTTATGAGAGAAAAAAGAAATTGGACATTTTCATATTTTATGCTATAACATCTGAAGCACTAGGAATTTTGTACTTTTAAAAATTGATTGTGGCTCCTCTCATACTAAGGAATAATTTATCTAATTTAAACAAACCTGTATCTCTTATAATAAGCGAGATTCCCATGCTGGAAATGTAATCTGGGACACCCTGTATATGTAATAAGCTCTAGAAATCATTAACAAAATCGAATGAAAATCTTCAGTCAGTTGTTTTTATCTGTCCAAAACTTCGATTTTAAGGCAAATTTAACCCTTAAATCAGGTTTAAAGCTGAAATTACTGGGATTCTTGCTAATTGTAGGATTTTATTTTAAATATGGTCAAAGTTAATTTATTGCTTTGGCAATAATACACTTCACCATTCTTATTGTTTAACTTTTTTACACTTCCAACTGGTGTTAAAAGATTTCTCAATAGTTTCCATTTCTCGAGGAAAAAAAATTTACCTCATTTATCGAAAATTCTCAGATAATATATAAATAACATTTGCCCACTTAAATTTAGTTCAAAAGGTTCTATAACATGAAACATCACTCTTTAATACTGAATTAATATATTTTATTTATTATTTTAACTTAAAATACAATATAAAGATTTAAAAAAATATTGCAAAATAAAATTTATTGCGTTTATTGTTTAACTTTAAAATTGTTCAAAAAAACGGCGGATTCCAAGTAGTACTTATTGGACAATCGATTTCTCTTTTTCGTAACAAAATCGTTGGTAACAGAAAATATACGTTGTGTAGCCGTAGGCTATATTGTGAACAAATCAATGAGAAAAACAAATTTTACTTTTTTCTGGAGAAAACGCACCAATTCTCGAGAAGAAATTTTCGGGTAGAAACACTAATTTCAAACAATCTTCTTTCGTAATGCATATTTGCAAAGTAATTATAAATGGCAGAATCTCTACTTCTACTTTAAACAAGAGCTTTCTTCCCCACAAATTTTCTAAAATAACTAAAAGTCGCACATTCCCAAGTCAGGTGATTCCGGTGGATGCTGTATTACTTTATTATTTTTTTAGCCAAAAATTGGAGAGTTAAAACAAACGTAAAAAAAATGCATAAAGTTAAGTTTTCAGATTACTTAACACTTTAATTTTGAAAAATTGGTTCTGTTTTTAACAAATATTAATTGTCAGGTAATCAGAACTTACTGGAAACTAGCCTCAAGCCAAAGTTGTCAGACTTTTTATTTATAATTTGGATGCATCAGATTTGTTTGTATATACTTTAGTTTTAAAAATGTAAGTTTTAATTCCAATGCCACTTATCTGGTCTTCTACTTTCAAACTAGTTTATATGGTGTGATTTTTTTATTTGGGAGTTTCACACACCGCCTTAATGTCGTAACAGTGTATGACGTGCTTTTTAAATTACAACTAAAATAAGTTCCCCCAAAGTGATTTATTATATGTGAAACAATATATTTGCGAGCAAAAAAAACTGCATTTTACGGTTGTTTTAATTAGCCAAAGTTAACGAACGCAATTCCCATCACACTCAATAAAACGGTTTAAACGCTGCATAATTCTAGTATAATTTGCAGAACTGTGTACGATAAGATATTATTATGATATGGCAATTAAGATGTAATTTGCATTTGGACACATCTGAATTTGTACTTAATGTGGTTTGTTTCAATTAAAGCGAGTCCTTATGCTAATAGGCGGACCCATCTTAAATGTCCGTATCCTCGCTATTGTCTTTAGCAAACATATAATAAGCACTTTAGTTAATTGATAGCGTCTCAAGATCGTAAAACAATACATGTGATAACCGTTTATGACCATAAGGAGGGTTTGTAGACATGACTATGACTTTAAACACTCCATAGATTGCCGACAATGGAAAACGAGTGCTAGTAATTATGCTTTTTGTGTAAATTAAAAAGCAAACAAGGATGTTTTGAAATTATCCTCGAGTGTTTTTTTTTATTTACCATAAAAACGCAAATGCTATTTAGGTTCGTGTTTTTATTTAAAAAAAAGGTTTACCCCACACTATGCAGTTTAATAGTTTTATTAACACTGTGTGGGGTTAAACAAGACGTTTATTAGCTACTGTGTAATAGATTTTTATCTAAATGTTGTTCCACCTGATACACAATCCCACTTATTAAGATTGTTTTATACTATACTATTTTTTCGTTTAAGAAAATCGTATACGATTTTTGATACAAAAATTTCGTTCAAGAATTTAGCATGGAAAATTTGAACCTTTTACATTGTACTATATTTTGGTACGAAAACTCCAATATATTTTGGTTACTTTTTAGTAACTTTTATCATATTTTTTTGGCACCTAGGCACCTTGAGTAACCATGTCAAATGTTCAATTTGATCACAACAGAAAGCGAATTATTTTCAAATTTAACGTATATTTAACGCTTGTTCCATTCTACATATTTATTCCTACAAAATAAATTGTGAGGGATATAACGGTAATAAGTAGTATCGGGTGATCAACAATGATTGATGCCCGCTAACTTCAGACCGAAAATAAAATAACCAAGTTTTAGTTGGTATCGCAGTGTAAAACTAGGATATCGGTGGCGTAGTATTATTTTCGTTTTATGTGACACTCAGGTTGACCTGTCATTTTGTGTGTGGATTCCCTACGCCACTGGTTTTCCCCTATGGATTACCAACAGTTCGAATAAAGTTCCTAACACCCTTGGCATCAATCATTTTCGATCACCCGATATTTAACATCGTTTGATTGTTTCAGTTAACCTAACCCACAAATGACATGCGGTCAGATACAGTTGCAGTAGAATACGCATGCGCCCATGCCAAAGAACACGCCCATGCTAAAATAGGAAGCATTTAGAGCAGGGATGGCAAATAGGATTTGATCAGTGTGCCAAAATAAGATAAAATTTAATACAAATTTTTCCCCGTGCCAGTACCTAACCTAACCCAACCTAACCCAATTTAACCCAACCCAACCCAACCCAACCTAACCTAACCTACCTACCAGAAAAAACCGTCAGTTATTTCGTTCAGTATTGCCAACGTTATGATTTTATGTGTCACTAAATACATATGCAATCAAAAGTTCCGTGCATCGCTACAGTTGGTATTTTATATGTACCTATAGTAATGATCAAATTATTGTATCGATATAAGAAGATTTGTTATTTTCTGGTATTTTTAATGTTTTGATATTTTAATAACATGTAGTTGTAGATAATTAGCATACTAATTAAAAATAAATAAAACATTTGGAAAAAAATTAAAATTTTAAAAACAAATTTATTCATAAAATTCTTTAGGGTGCCGTCGAAAATCTTTCGCGTGCCAAACTTGGCACGCGTGCCACCTATTTGCCTTCCCTGATTAGAGCATGCAGTAATTTCGTCCGAATTTTTGGTTCAAGATTTGTAATTTCTGATTGACACCGTACTAAAAAATCGTATACGATTTTCTTAAACGAAAAAATAGTGTAGTATAAAACAGACTTTACAAGCAAATTTCTTGGCAATTAAATTTACCTGAAACCGCGAATATAATCTTCGATATTTTGATCTTTTTTTGCCAGTACAATACGGAAATATATTTATGTAAATTGGTTTAGAAATAGTTTGAATGTTATCCGATGCTAATATTTCATTTTTATATGTTATTCAAATCCTCGTCTTAGTTTTGAACAGTCACCGATCTTTGTATTTTTTCTATGCATGGTTTTCGTGGTCTTCCTTTATTACTCGTTCACCGTGTTTCCATTCCACTTTTTTTGCACATGACCATACGACATTAATCGCTTTTTTTAAATATTTTGTTTTATCGCTCCTTCAATTCTTATTTGCTGTTTAACTATTCGTTTCTTATTCTGTAGTGTCTTGATATTCGAGCCGAACTTTGCAGTGCACAGACAGGTTGCGTCGTCTATCTGAACGCCTATTCGGTGACATTTACGTTTCCATGTAGTTAATGTTTTCGCGATGTATATTTTAAGGAGGGTTGGAGATAAAAAACTCTTAACTACGAGTATTAATGAACCCTATAAATAACTTATTTAGAACGCTTTTTAAATTATTAATTTGAATTCGTCATACAAAATTTTGTACTGTTTTTATAAAAGGTACGATGATTGATGTTAGTCTAATATGGTGCTTTTCGTGGTTGTTTGATTGCTACATGGTGCTTGCAAAATATTAAATGAGTTGTTGTATTTGCAGATAGTTTTTCCACAAATTGTTTAATGCAGAATAGATTAAACCAGATTTTATCGCTCCTAATCCACTTCTTGGTGTTGATATTCATTTTCTATTTGTTCTTCTTGTAAGTATTCTTCCATGATCTCAAGTCATTGTACAGGGTGGTCCAAATTCGATGGGATTGTATGGGTATCTCGCTTAATAGTCAATATAGAGAAACGGTTAAATTACCAAAAATGTGTAGTTTTTTCGGAAAAACCGTTTTCAAAAATCATTTCCGGTTTTTGATTTATTAGCGAAAATCTGTTTCTTTTGTAATATTTATAATGTGTCAAATCTCCGTTATTGTTGTTAGTATTTAAAAAAATGTATGATGATTATTTTTAGGTAAAATTTAATGACACTAAAAAAAAATTAGGCTCGCCGTTAAAAAATTTATGACACAAACCTACACTTTTTTAAATGGAAGCTATAGTTGGCTATGACCTATTTAAATTCCTTTTTTTATATGGGTTGATGTAGTTATTTTCAATATTACGCAAGCTACAAAGGTTTTTTTTGTTAAGAAAAACATAGTAGGCTGTGAAAACAAATAAAAACAAGGTGTAAAACCTTTTAAAACTCATATGGTACAAGTTACGATGATTTTTTAATTTGTTGTTGAGATAAACATTAAAAAAATTTTGCACATAAAAAAACGACAATGTATGTTACCTTTTGTTCAAATATTTATATTGTTTATCTCAACAACAAAATAAAAAACCTTCGCTTCTTGCATCAAATGAATTTTAAAAGGTTTTACACCTTGTTTCATTTTAATTTCCATAGCCTACTGTTTTAAAAAAAAATAATTAAAAAACCTTTGTTACCTGCGTATTATTAAAAATAACTACATGAACCTTTAAACATTTGAAATGAGAAAAAAAACGGATTTAAATAGGCCATAAATAGCTTTCATTTAAAAAAAAGGTAAGGTTTTGTTATAGGTAACTGTTTTACGGCGAGTGTAATTTTTTTTTTCGTTTAATCGAATTTTACATAAAAATATCTAAAAATAATCTCCATAAACTTTTTTTTTTTATATTTACATCAATGTCATCAATAACGAAGATTAACACTTTATTAATATGACAAAAGAAACATATATTTTTTTAGTACCCAACTTAAAAACTGGAGATGATAGAATTTTTTTTGTCTCAAAAAACTGTCAATTTTTAATAATTTGACCGTTTTTCTATGTTGAATATTAAGGGAGATAGATACCTATGTAATCTTATCGAATTTGGACAACCCTGTAGCGATACAAAGTTTTTAATTTAAATTATTTTGTGTTGAAAATGGACTCTGTTGCATTTTTATTCTGAATGCTTTTATTAATTCATTTTATCACATGCTTATTAAATTTTTCAATAATTGTGTGCGAAGATTAACATAATACCGGTTGTTTTAAAAGCGCCTCGTGCAAGAAAAATTAAGTTTTTTTAAATAAAGGAAAATAAAAAATTCATACCTTCTGTTTAATTCCTTTTAAAAATTAATTTGTTTGTTTCTCGTATTGCTAATGGTATAGGATTCACATTTGTTTTTTCAAATTATAAACCCTAACAGATGCTCGATAAAGGTAACTAATTATGAGACTGCCAACGCTTCGTTTTAGGGGTTGAAATATACGATTAACGTCCAATTTTCCCCTTATATTGGTTTATTTGGTAATTAATATAACTAATATTTGCTTTGTAAATATGTGCCATCTGTTGTCGAAACATTTATCTTTTTAATAAGAAAGGCTATAGAGTTTTTTAATTGGATTCGCTGAAACAGCGGCACAATGCTTTTTATTACCTATGAAGTAGAATCATTTGACCATTGATATTTTGGTATCCTAAAAGAGAACTTAGAAAAACTTGTCTTATAGGTAAAACAATAATAACCCTGATAAGTTTTAATTGCATGATTTATATACCTAGTAAGAGTTTGGTTTTAAAAATTACGGGTTTGCTAAGAAAATATTAAATGTATAATATGCTTTTGTAAATGAAATAGTTCTTGTTGCTAATAAAAGTTGCTCCTATATTTATTCTTGAAATTTAAATTTTAATAAAGCTAAATTATGATAAATAAAAATAAATACGTATACCCTTTATACCAGGGTATTCCAGATAGCATTTTTAGAATGGGGATCTCACTTGGTTTGCTTATATTAGATAAATCATTGTTAGATAGGTATGAGAAGACCTACAATTTGTTTTTAAAAGTACAAAATTCTTCGTACTTTAGAAGTTATAGCAAATAAACTAGTGTGACCACCAAATCACTTTTTAATCTCAGATACTTGATAAAGTGTGTACTTGCTTCCATGACAACGAAATTTGCTTTTGTTTATTATAAATGACCAAGGCCAACTATTTATCAATACCCCTTTCGTAGATAAAATTTATGAGTTAGCTTTTTACTTAGTTTTAAAATTGTTTACCACGCTGGGACTCGAGCCATTTTAATTTTATGTCTGAATGCTTTCAGCTGAACTATCAACCTTACCTTTAAAGGCAACATGTTGCTAGAATTACATGAGAACGAAACTGATTTGTTAACATTTTAATTGAACAAGGCGGTTTTTGCAACCGATAATGAATATAAATTAATGAAATTTGAAGTTAAGCGATATTCAACATTTGTAACAGAGAAATTGCTGTTTGTTATTGCAAACGAATTTTATTTTAATATCGTATTTCATTATACCGATTATATGTAACATCCAATAAATTTATTTATGCGTTCATTAGAAGAGAATTGCTTTTGCAACCAACAACTGACATGCAATTTTATCCACTGTAAAGCGCTCGTGGAATTGCGCATAGGAATTCAAAAAATAATTGGTTCGTGCACCAGCTTGTTTTTTGGCCGAGTTTAAATTCCATGGGTCAAAAATCAATATGAGTTGTATATCGGATGGTAGTAAAATTATATTTGCGGTCGTATCTGAAATAACGGGTATCGTTAGCAGTAATTGTAGTTGTTAGCGGGGCGTGGTTGGTCCTTACCCTCGGAAAACGTCATCTTGTGAGAGCGGCTTCCTTATTTACCTGTAAATTTATATGTTACCTTGTGTTTTGATCGATGAACATGGTGGCAGGGATTATGTCTTCGGTTTTCTCCCGGTGATGTATAATTAACCCAGACTTTGATCTGATACTATACTTCGTAAGAGGTTTCTTATGCGTATTATGCCTGTGGAGTCACTTGAGCAGCTTCGTGTGATGAATTAAAAAATGTTATTTGTATAAAATTTACCTGCAAGAATTTATTCGCGGAACTTATTTCATAATGAATTAATTATCTTTTAGCGTTATTAAAATTATTTTTAGAATGTCTTAAGCCAGCCGGCATCTATCAAATTCAAAATACGATATTAAGAACTATACAGGGTGGTCCAAATTTTTTTACCATTTACATTTTTGACAAAAAGTATGGTTTCGTTATTCTAATGTGTTATATCTACATTATTATGACAGATTGTAATAATGCCAAGATTTGTTATTTACTTTTTTACGCAGAATCTAAGACTGCATATACATTTTGTTGTCTGTTTAAAAGTTGCAACACAACTTGTGTGTATATTCAAAGTTGTCTTTTAAATTTTCAAGTATTTTTTTCCAATGTTAATTGATAAATTAAATCATAGATAATCTTAAATTATTTTTTACCAAAGATACCTACTGTCAAGGAAGGGTCACGATATTTTGTCGCTAGAATCTGATCTGTGTTTATTGCATCAAAAACATTAAATATAAATGTTTTGCAGAGTTTATACATGCTATTGACGATTTACAGAGAAAAAAATAGGGACAAAATTGAAAATTTGAATGATAAAAGTAATTTTAGCGATCGCGTTGTCCATGAAACCGTCAGGGATAACATCGAAATTCTTCTATTTATCAAGGCGCACATCCTTTGCAAGTAAAATGGTGCAAATTTTATAAATATTTTTGAAATGTTCCGGATGAAAACGTGAAAAGCAAAACCCCTGCAAAAGCGCTATGATTTGAGATATTGTGGTACTACCTATATTTGTTATAACACTTTCGTTTTTCGAATTTTTCGTCGGAACTGTTGAGATATTGGCAAAAATTTGCACTGTTTTACCTCCAAAGGATGCGCGTATTGTCAAATAGACAAAATTTGTTTTACCTCTGACGGTTTCACGACCAACACGATCGCAAAAATGACTTTTATTTTGGAAATTTTTACTTGTTTTTCTATTTTTTCTTTGTAATTCATGAGTGGCACGAAAAACTCTACAAAATATTTATTTTTCTTATTCTTAATGCAATAAACACAGCCTTGATCAGATTCTAGCGACAACATATCGTGACCCTTCTTTGTGAGTATTTTGCTTTCGTGCACCGATATTTAACTTTGTCGCTATATACGTTTTACCATTTTTGAGGTTTATTTCACGTGTAAAAAACTTTTGCAGTGTTTTGTACACATAAAAATCGTTGCTTTTTTGTTTTGTGCGATACATTTTATTACTGAGTAAATAAGGGTATGTCAACAAAGTAAAATTGTATGACTTGAGTTAACAATATGTTTAATATCAAAGGTTATATGTTTTTTGTTTCTTTTTTGAACGTATGGCTTTCGCACGGTGAATTTTTAGGTCGTTAAATAATGTTAGTCATTATTTTGAAGTAATATGGAGCAGTCACGTATGCGTAAGTTGCAGCTGAAAGTATTCTTTGGAGGTAATGGGCAGTGGCTTTGTGGTAGCGATGAGAGCAGCACAGTCTGTGGTTACAAACAAGACCTAATTATCCTGCAAACTGCTCCAGTCAAGCCATTTGCTACATCAACAACTATCTGTTTCACCCGAACTAAACATCAACGGACAGACAAGCACACTAGGCCTTTTAACGAATCTATTATCAAGTCTTTACTAATTTGTTGCACAGCACCATTTTAACCGACTAGTTTCAGGAATATTGAGCCATTGTTGTAAACATCAAAGGTGTACGAAATATACGTGGATATGTAACCAAAAGGGCCTTTATTTAATCTATGCTAATAAACACAGAGTACGAACAGTAGTATATACAAAGGTTATAAGCTACATTTGTTGATTATATAAACACAACAAGTAGGCAGTAAATAACAAAATTCACAGTCATTTATGTTAATTAGTGCTGTGCCTGTCACTTAAGGTGTATGTTTTAAAGTCAAGTAGGTTAGAACTAGGGATTCTGAGTCTCGACAATTTTCGAAGTCCCGGGACTCGAGACTTTTTTTTATCAAAGTCCCGGGAATTCCCGGGACTTCGAGACTTTTACGAATGTCATATACGTACTGGAAAATGGTGGTACAACCTGCCAAAAATGACGGAAGATTTTATAAATTACAAGAAATATGATGCAATATTCATATACTGAAAATTTAACGGCGATTTTCAGTTATAATATATTAAGGGAACATTATTTTGCCGGTAAAATTATTGACAAAAGTTTGTTACTTTGGTAACATCCTGAGACAAAAGACATGACAAAATCCTGAGCCGAAGGCGAGGGATTTTGTCATTCATTTTGTCGAGGGATGTTACCTATAAGTAACAAACTTGAGTTAAAATTTTTCCTGCAAAATAATGTTCCGAAATATATTTGATTAGACTATTTCCCAAATAAGATACCAAAAATAATTACAATTTTCGTTTATTATTTGTTAACATTTTCGATAGCGTACCAACCTCTGTAGCGCATTTAAATCGTAACTCCTTTCCTTGCCAAAATTTTCAAATTGTTTCCATATTGACATTTTGGATGCAACAGTATTTTTGGGAGTTATATTTGCAACAGTTTTTTGTATTTCTTCTATGGAAGTTATTCCGAAACGGCTCATGTTAAATAATATATTTTACAACTGTCAAACATCTGTAAACAAACAACCAGGTTGCTAAGGATATAATTGACATGACAACGGGATGTTTTCGCTATTTTGGAGGTGAAAAAATCCCTAGGGATTTTATCGCTTAAAAATGAACGTGATTGGTCAAAACATTAAGGCGTGACTATAATTTGACAAAGTGATTGGTTTATATCAGTTTATATGACCATGAGGGGAATAGTCACAGTAAAAAATAAATTATTTCTTGACAGTGACATAGTTTCGGAAAGCACCCGCTACATACTTAAAATTGCTTCTTTGAACGTATCGTGATTGTGAATCGGTGGTGACAGTTGACAGAACTTATACGTCACACATCCATAAACAACAAAAAATGATAATTTTTTAAAAAATCATACCATATTCAGGGATATTTTTTTTAAAGCATTTTTTCATGAATGAAGTATAGTATTAATAGTAGTAGTATTATTATTTTTAATTTAGTCTTCATTCTATAGTAAATAAAATATATAAATATTTCCAAATAAATACCTATTTAAAAAAACTTAACAACTTTCCATGCACTTTAAAACATAACAGGCATAAGTAAAATATTTTTTTACTAATAAACTTAGCAATTTTCCTTAAACTTTAAAACATAAAAATATATCTAAAAATATTTTTGCTAAACTCGTGGCATTAAATTAAAAAAAAATTAGAAGTAGAAACATTTAATTTCAGTGTTCTGTAACATTAAGTCTCGTCTCGAGTCTCGAACTAAATGTCCCGGGACTCGAGACTAAGAAAGTCCCGGGAATTCCCGGGACAGAATCCCTAGTTAGAACCTAAATCAGTAATTGCTTAAAATAGTGGAAGTATTGAAAACATGAAATTATAACCCAAAAGCATTTTTGAAGTACGATTTATTGCGATTTTCAAAAGAGCTTAAGTGCTTTTGAATGCATGAAAAAATGAGATTCATATTTTAGTGAACCAGACAACTTACTGGTGCTATTCAGAACTTAAACGCGAAAGGTCGGTTGAGCGTGAAAAAGAAGTAGGACGGCCTCCTACAACTGCCAAAAAAAAATTGCTGTTATAAAAAAAAAATGAAGATGGCAATAAACGTGTCCGAAACATTCTTCACCCACAATTCTTTGCCTCCATAATTATTCGCCCACAATTCTTCGCCTACACAATTCTTCGCCGCCACAATTTTTTGCCGCCACAATTCTTCGCCGCCACAAGTGTGGGCGAGGAATTGTGGAGGCGAAGAATTGTGGGCGAGAAATTGTGGAGGCGAAGAATTGTGGGCGAAGAATTGTGTGCGAAGAATTGTAGGCGAAGAATGTTCGTAGACCTGGCAATAAAGCCACCTGTATGGTAATAGTGCATCAGCTTGTGATTGGATCCTCAGTTGTTAAAAGAATCTTCCTCCATCACGATCATTTAAAAAAAGTTGTTAGTCGTTTTTTTGTGCAATACATTTTTTAGCTCAAAAATGCAGAGCTTGTAATAAGTTTTCACGAGACTTTGAATGTTATAATAATGGGTACCTATCAAATTTTTGAATTTGAGTCAGGCGACGAATCCTACATTCCCTTTTTCGATGTACCCATCCACCAAGAAAGTCATGTATGGATTCACAGTGATAACAAACTTTGACATTGACCAATAAGCGGGGAACCATAAAAAAAGTAACGTATGCAGTTTCTTTGCCAAATGCACAGAAGACGCTTAAGGCGAAATGGTACACATACAAATTTTTGTCCGAAGTATTAGAGCTCCATCACAATTGTGCTTCTTCCCACACGGCAGCTTTCTCGTCAGTTTATGGTGGCAAAAATATACAAGTAATAGAGGATCCCCTGTACTCACCTGACTTGATAATGTGCGATTTTTGGTTATTTTTGGATTTCAGTGAAATTTGAAGGTTAGAAAGTTCTTGTCGGGGGAGGAGATAAATATTGTATTTAAAGATTATTTTGCAAGCGTTTTGAAATATTATTGGCTTGGAACTTTTAATGAATAATAAGTAAAAATAGTAAAATGTATTAATACTGGAGGCAGTTACTGTAAACATATTTAAATTAAATCTTGAAAAAAATTTGCCGTGTTTATTATTTTTAGTATAATTCCTGGGCCATCTTATTAAAAATAAACATGATGCTTTTGAATTTAACAGTTTAATTTGACGATTTTTATTTAGATCATTTTGTTACACTTAATTTCTGGACTTGAGAGACTAGATAACACTTTAAACAAAGCGATTAATTTCAAAATTTTGCTTGTTAAAATAATGCACAAATAAATCGACGGGAGAAAGAAGTTTGAAGTTAAGAAGAAGTTGCCGATATCACTTAATTGAAATGTAGGTTATATAAAACCGTTAATTATATGATCACTGATAAAACAAAACGTTCAAAACTTTTAAGTACTGACGCGAAATTACGAAAATGCTATTAGTCCGTAAAGTTTCTTAATACAGGTTGTTTAGCAAACTGCTTTTAATCTTTTCAAGTGAAATAAATACCTACTTAACATAATTTCTGGTATATTGAGAACCCTTCATTCCGCTTTGGTTGTCGGTTATAAAACGCTCCGATCTCGTTAACTTAGACCACGACTTTATATAATTGGGCATTAAGCTGCTGGAATGTTTGCATCAATGATGTCTTTAATTGATCACGATCGAGCAAATACAAAATGTTAAAGGTGTATTTTAACCAATTAGCAAAATTGTATTTAAATTGTAGGTTACCTTTTATAAATACAGCGGTGATCAAAGAAGTCCCATCTAACAAATGCGGGCAGGACTTATTAAGCGCAAAACTAGAAATTAACTACTTTGTGCTTGATACAATCAAATAATTATGCGACTTACAAACTGTAAAATTGTCTGCAGTATTGTGCTTTCTACTTTTCATCTGATGCTATTCTGCTGCTGCAATTACAACTCTGATGACATTTTCTGATAGAACTTGAATGTATTGTAATGTACAAAATGTATCTAACGTTGTTTTTGCATATCCAGGAAGTATCTATAGAAAACTGATGCTTTGCAAAACCTTCATAAACAGATCTATTTCGAAAGTATGAATTGTATTTTAAATATTTGATCGCATTAGTGCTAAACTTACTAAATTAGTCTAAAGGTTCTTATACATATTTCAATTGCTAATTTTAAAGGTGCTCTTAGCTATGCCTACGTGGGTAAATTGAAAAGTTTACGACTTAGCATGGAAACAATTATTGTTTAATGGCTTAAAGTAAAGCATAACTTTTATTTTCCTGCATAATCTTTTTAAAGCAAAGCACCTACATTTATTCTAGTGAAATCCCAACCTCATGAACATTTTTTGTACCGGTTCATCTACAGCTAGGTATTACGAACTCTTCATTTGATAAAAATTTTGGTCTTTACCAAGTGTTTTAAAAACTTTTCGGGACCAGTAAAGTGTTTCGCTGTCGTCATGTCATAAAAGAGTTCATTTTTCTTCGCCGAACCAGGACTTTTTTTAATATGATTTTGTTTTAATCGCTTAAATCAGTTAGCGTAGTACTCCCCAGCTATAGCCTTGCCTTTTTGGAAGGTTGTCAACAAAAATAATACCCTTTGAGTCTCAAAGAACTGACATCATGACCTTTTTAGCTGAAGTGGCCTTCTTAGTCTTCCTCGGAGGCGAAGAATCTCCGTGCTGTCATTGTTTCGATTGTTGTTTTACTTCTAGTTTGAAGTAAAGAATCCATGATAATATTTATTGCACTCCCCTGCAAACAAACTTAAGTTTAAGTCACTTAAATGGGAGAACATGCCTGCTAAATATGCAATCTTAATTAACCAAGCGTAACTGTTAAAACTGTCTTTCAAATAAAAATCTTTATCCATTAAGAATAGTCACACTTCAACCCGTAGCGCAAACATGTGGTTCAAGACCTTGCCTGCGGACCCCTGGGGGTTCGCGGGCCACAGTTTGGGAAACACTGATTCAAACCATTTAGTCATTTCCGCTTTGTATCACCTATGTTTTCCATAATCTGCGCTTAAAAATTTATTGGATTCGCTTAAATTTAATATTTTCAATAATGAAAAACCTTTTTTCACTGAATATACAGGTTGTCCCCGTTATCGGCGCAAATATTTTAAGTGGTGATAGAGGACCTATTTCTAAGAAAAAATTTCAAGTAAAACTTTTTCCTAAAAGCTGTTTGAATTTCCGAAACTTTCACTGGACCAAAGTTGTAGCCGATAAAATTTGCTATCCGAAATGGGCTGTCCGTTTTTTTGTACAACCTTTCGTTTTAAAGATACAGCGGTTGCAAAGTCCAAGAAACAAAGGTTTTTAAATTTTTCACATTTTTTGTACAAACTGCTTTGTAACTTTTAAACCACTGCCTGTAGACAAAAAATAAAGGAATCCAATTTTGTAGAAAATTTCTTGCTCTATTAAAAAGCTTGAAGGTATTTTACGATAAAATTGATATTTTCGATGACGGAGTCTTTTAAATGCAGAATTGTAAAAAAATCAAGTAAGTGTTGTATCTACTTAGCATTTGATTTTAGTAAAAAGTTTTACAAGAATTTTTTTCTTAGAAACAGGTCCTATATCACCACTTAAAATATTTGCACCGATAACGGGGACACCTTGTATTTGAGTAAAGAAAAGTCCATATTAGGCTGTTTATTGTATTCTCTGTTAGTGATTTAATACTAATTTTTCTACGACCACTAACGTAAATGACTTACCGTACCGCCTGCATGCATAGTAAGTCCTAACGCACGGTAAGCAAAAAGCACACTTGTCTAGAGTAGAGTCTAGACCTAGAGAGATCGAAGTAGTCTTACATCAAACGCTGCTTGCATGCATAGTGAGTTATGGGTCAAGCTAAATAGATGCATCTTCCTTAGGTGTAAACACATTTTACTGTGGTTACCATTGTTGCTATTGAGATTATGATTATTATTAACAAAGGTTACCATAGTAAACTGTGTTTACACCTAAGGAAGATTCATCTGTTTAGAATGACCCATAACGCACGGTAAGCAAAACGCACGCTTGCCTCGAAATGTCAAAATTGACAAGACAACATAATTACATGTGTATATTAGCCAAAAAGCCGTTATAATCGTATTTATTATGTCTTTGTAGAAAAAGTAAGCTACATAACACAAGTTGTAAGGCAATTACGCACTCGTGGAAATACGCAATTTTTCCACTCGTGCTTAATATGCTTCTTACAACTCTTGTTATGTAATATACTATTATAACTGATTATAAGAAAGTATATTATTTTTCACATAAAAAACAAATCCAGAAAGTACTCCACTCGGTAAACGTGCAACAAACATCGATTCGGAATTAAAGACTTGAATCGTTACACTGCTTCGAATTTTTGATTACCAATTTTGCTGGGATAAGCAGTTTGTATCAACATTTTAAATTTAATGCTGGAGGATTTGTTTTTCTTTGTAATTTGTTTTTTTGATATATTATATGTTCGTAAGATTACTGCATGTTAGTAAGACCAAGTCATTTCTTAATTTTAATGATTTGATTGATCTCTGTTAAGCTGGATCCACATCAATAAAAATGTATGTTGTATTTTGTATTTCAAATTCAACACAAACATTTGCGGCGCAAATTTAAATCTGGTTAAGTATTTTACCACGTAAATAGTTATCTTGTGCGTTGAACGGCCGAATCCACTTGTGCACGTTTGTTTATGCAGAACAATGCACTCAGAATCAAGTCCACATTGATAAGACTGTGCGGCGCAAATCTCTTTGAAGTTGGCTAAAAACCGACAGCACGATGGACAGCGTGCGTTGTTCGTCACGAAATTATTTGCGTGCATTTCTATGCGGCGCACAGTCCACACCAACAAAAATTTCGACGCACACGAGCAAATTTGTGTCAAATACAACGCACAACGCAAATTTTTATTGGTGTGGATCCAGCTTTAGATATTTTTAAACGTATTGAATAGATTGTTTGTCATGTTATTGTTAAAACTCTAATTACATTACAGTTAAGAATATTTTGGTGTTTTCAATGTTAGAAATAAAATAGTAAGATAAAACAATGGAAACAATACACTGCAACAGAACAAACGAAGTACGTATAATGTGATGTAGTCAGAAGTCACGACATCTTTGCCATTCTTGGTTGACTGAACTGACAGAAATAACTGTTCACTATAGGTAGTTGTCAGGTTACTTGTGTAGAAAAAACGTCTTCATTTTTTAATTTGTATTTTGCTTAGATGGATTTTCGAGTTCTTCCGCATAACATTGACATTTTTACCACAAATAAAGCAATAGTTACTTTTTCATATAAGTTACACGCAACAACGCGTTTCAATTATATTTTTGTCGGAGGAACGAATTATCTTTTCTATAAAGTTATTTAGCGCTTGACACTAGAATGAATGTATTACAATAGCCGTGTTATGCATTCCCATTTTAAACTAAAATATCATTCTATGATTTAAAAAAAAAAACAATTTTGTGTGTTTGCATAACAAAGGTGTTATATTCCGAGCGTCTGATTATTTACTGTGTGTGGACTATGACAACTTTCTGAAAATAATACAAACTGATTTGCATAGGTATGAAAGGCATGGCAAGCTATTTAGACTCCACTGCTGTTTCGGTTATGTGTGAAATAGAAATAGTTGGCGATTAAAATGATATAAAATATGCAAAAATTTTAGTTTTATAAGCCAATAAAGTTTTTCTATTAGACGTACGGTTTGGGTAACTTATTAATAGGTTTTATACGATTCATAGTTCGGGTGGTATTGTATAAAATAATTAACAAATTTATGACGGCATCAAACTTTTTTTGGTTGCAATTTGAAATATAAGGTAATGTAACTTAATATGTATTATTATTGCGTTAAATGAATTAATTAGTACCAATTAGGTGAGTTTTAATATTTTATTCGAAATATATGTGATATTTAATCTGTGTAATAACAAAGAAATTATAAGATGGTGATAAAATCATTAAAAATTAATAAAATTAAAAAATTATACCTGTTTTACATATCCCCATAAATCGATCAATTTATTCAGCTTTAAATATGTGTAGTACCTATATAGGAAGTTGGCGCCTGTAAACGTTCAAAAAAGTTGTTCATAATAAAACATAATCTAATAGTTTCTTACTTTTTTTAGTGATTTCAATGTATACCAACTATCATCTTTTTTGTTGGTGATACGATTCTTTTTTAAGTTAGTAGCCGGGAATCTGTAGTCAAGAGTCGGAAGTCCGGAAGTCTAGGAGCCGAGGCTTGTTGCAGGAGTCCGGAGTCGAAAAAACTGTCGACTTCTTACTCTTTCATTCTGTGTTTAATTGAATGATAACGAAAACAAAATAACGATATTAACCGAAATTTTTTAATGTTCAGATTAAAAAAAACCTTCGTTTTGAAGGTAAAGTCAAAATTTGTATGACCATAAGGAGGCCAGTTTTAATTTATAAAGCAGAAAAACATAGGCCGACTCAAAAAGAACAAAGCAGTACTTAATCAGAGAAATAAAGACGTCGATATAGTAATAGGAAAAAGTAAGAAAGACTGTGTAAAAAAACAAAGTGTGATAAGACAGTTTGAACTAACGGACGTTATAAAATCTAGGAGAAGAAAAAAAATTCAATGAGCGAGAGCAAACAACACCAGGTTACTCAAGATCGCTAAAGACAAAAAGTAACACGGTTGGAAAGAGAACCCTCTAAAGGCCTTCAAAAAGTTGTGTCAAATGTTGGATATCAACATCCATGGAAACAGTGTGAAAACGCGAAGAAAAACAGGCGAGAAACTGATATGGTAGATCAAGAAGAAGAAAAAAAAAACGCTCAATATTAATTTTAGTCCCATTTCCCACTGTTAGGTGTAGTACTATTGTAAATAAGGACCGCCAATTTAAATACGATGAGTTTACAAAAAAAAATATGGGTGACAAATTCTTAAGATTATTTAGTTAATTATTTCCTCTACACAGCTTTTAAAATTGGTTAATTATATCATCTTTCAACAGCTGCCACTAATTTCAGACGATAGTTAACTTGTAGTGTTCCCCAATTTACCTTAAAATTTAACTAGTATAATTGCTACTGCAATATCCGGTGTTTGAATTTAAAATGAAGTTTATCTAATTAGAACCACCAAAAACAATACGTTAAAGTAATTAGATTTTAGTGGGTTCTTTCCTTTATTTATGTCTGTTTAAATAACAAACAATAATAGCATATGCGCCTACAAAAAATTAAGTGAAATCAATAGTCTCTTTAGGTGAGTTTTACAGATTATTGCTGGTTTCCCAGTAACATTTTAAATATCCGTTTATCATTTTATTATTGAATTTCTCGATTTGAATTGTTTTGTGTTTGTAATAAACTGTTTCAGCATCGTTTAAAATGTAAAATATTTTCAATAAAGTTATGTTTTAATAATATCGAGTTTTTTTCCGAAACGATGGTTCCTATCAAAAAACTTTGTTACTAAAAATGTACATTTTAGACCTACCTATCCGACTGTTACAATAAAAAATTGAAATTACGATCGACAAAAAAAAACAGCAGGTTATTTCTCTGCTATTATCGATTGTAGCGCACCCTATGGTGGGATTTCACTCATACTCATGCATAAGAACACGCTTGCTTATTGTAGAATACGTGCCAAATATAAATGTTGTAGGTCAAAGCGTTCTTGATTTATCAATAAAACAACAATTTTTCATCTCCTCTTCATGGGGCTGTAACTTAGCAACGATGCAACTTTCTATAAGGCATGATAGGCTAAATTGTCCTATTTTTCAATGTAGATTCACCAGTAGAAGTTATGCAACATCGTTCGTACCTATATGAATTACAAAAAAAAATAATTAGCAAAACTGCTTAAAAAATGTTGGACATTGTAAAATTATGTAAAACAATATATTTTGGAAGATATTGGTGTATCATATCAATGCAGTGAATTACATCAATAGCAAGGCAAATTTAGAAATATTTTAAAAAAAATTAAATGTCCTATTACAAACAAGAAAAATTATTTGGAAAATAGTGTTCCAAGTGTGTTTATTGTTCTAAGAATATTTGCGACTACTCGTTTTGGTAGCTAGTATAAAAGTAATTTTTTTAAATTTAAACTTATGAAAACGTAAATTCGCTTTACGATGTATTGGTAACGACTCGTTGGTCTAGAAATAATGTCTATAGCACATGAAAATGCATCTACAATTGATATGAATGAATCAATTCAAAGCTTCGCCAAAAACCAGCCCGAAAAAATAATGTTTTGTAATTGTTGTATTTCAGACGTAAAAAATGTATTTTTACACAAATATTGGGAGTACTTATATATATATATGTATGTACAAATGTATTACTGTTAATTAATAACAAAATATTTAAAAGTCCATAATGATATTACTTTTATAAATATAGATATTTTTTGAGATTTACTCGCGTTAAAATTTGTTCCTTTGTTGCTCGACGTTTGGGCGAATCCCCAAAAACATTCTACACGGTTATGTATAGGAGCGCCCAAATTATCTTTGCCTAGGGGCGTCAGATATTCTTGCGCCGGCCCTGTAGGTTACAAATATTTTTCTGGTGGCTTAAACAAGTTATTAAGTGTGTGCATTCAATATTTAAATGGTTATTGAATTAAAACATTGCGAACGTAATTTTTTAAAGATAAAATTATTTTTAAGCCGTTTATAGGTATATATTTACACAGGTTGCGAATGTATTGCATATTTATTTAAGTGTAAAATAGTAATATAAAAAAAACATTTAAATTTATAAATGCTCGAGCATTTTTCTCAAACAATTTTTTTAAAAATATTGCTTGATTGTTTTAAATATAAAAAAAATATTGCAGATTTATTTATTTTAATGTTAAGTAATTTTTCTGTTGCGTGCGTCTTTTATAAAATGCTTACAATAAATGGGAATTTTATTTTATATACCGGGTGATTCAATTTGACTGTCGCACCCCTATAAAGGCTCCCCCAGACAGACGCGATATGCGCCGCTCGGTACGATTCGGTACGATATCTAATAACATTTCGGTATATGAAATACTGTCACTTGCATATTTTTCCGAACGTCCCGAGTGTCGCACTTGTGTGGGCACTCATTGCGGTAAGCAGCGATAATCATACCGAGTTATGTACCGACTGTATCGTACCGAGCGGCAAGCATATCGCGTCTGTCTGGGGGAGCCTTAACTTTTTAATTATTGAAAGTAACCTTATATTTTTGGAAACGGCGACAAATTCCCTATTAAATGATGTGCATTTGTTATCTCTACGATGACGTATGTCAAATCCGCGATAGGCGGTATAGTATACATGTTTATGTTGATTCGAATAGAGAATTTAATTCTGAAACCGACCATGTATTAAAAAAGTTTGCATACATAAGAAAATTTTCGAGAAAAATCAGTTCAAATTTTATTCAAATCATAGCAAACAGTCTATTTAATATAACAAAAAACGATCAAATCTTAAAATTTATACCATAACTATCAATGGAAATGTATTAAAAAATAATGTTTAATAAAAAGAAAAACAAATATCTAATAAACGTGGACATAAAAAATTAGACTTTAATGTTCTATTTGTAACTGCTTGAATACTTTTTCCGAAGCAACAAAAACATGTACTTATACTATGTAATTTAAAAAAAAAAAAACAGTTGCCTATCGCGGATTTGACATACGTCATCGTAGAGATAACAAATGCACATCATTTAATAGAGAATTTGTCGCCGTTTTCAAAAATATAAGGTTTGTTGGGGTTATTTTCAATAATTAATAAATTATAGGGGTGCGACAGTCAAACTGAATCACCTGGTATTGCGCATATAGGTAAATAGCCCTCTCAAATCTATGAAATATAATTTTTCTAAACTAGGTAAATTTTGTACAAACTGAACGGCTACGTGTGCGTTAAAGTCTTTAATTGATTAACATTGTTGCTTAAAAATAGGCCACTATTTATGAAACGATGAGTCTTGGGTTTTTATTCACACAAAGATTTACTTATTGCTTTTTATTCTTGGAATTTTAAAAGGCTTTGGCGCAGTCTTGGTGGAAGCCACGACGCCCTTTCACGGTCGACTGTCCTCAGACCTGGCGTCTTGACAGAACTGTGTTTTGGTTTTAATTTATACTAATTTTATGACTTCCTGTAATGGAGCATAACATCAACAAGCTTTTGTTATTTTAACTGTTTAATTATTAGCCGAGCACGAAAATTTGCATTAATCTTGTTTACAATTATTCGAGCATTATGTTCGTTTTTTTTTGCGCCGGTCTTACAAGCTATAAATACAATTCGTGAAACGGAATACAAGAGAAAAGTAAATAAAAAGAAATATGAGTCTCTTCACTCCCAATTTCACGTGAAGTTGTTCGGAAATATCGGTCGTTGAGAGTTTGTCTCGAAAGTTGTAGTTTATACACACCACTAACTTCTGCTTTATGGGGGAATAAATTTAGCGGCAAAACCGCGTTTGCAAAGTGTTATTCAAATGCGACTTAAATACGCGAAATTTTATTATTCCATACGCTCCGAATATAAAATGGATTTCAAAAATATAAGTAGAATTTATTGAATAAGTGCAGGACTGATTGTAATTCCGCTGAATACGTAATGGGCCGTTAGCTTTATACGTTTAAAATACGTACACATTTTTGAGCCTCGGGTTTTATGTCGATGCTAAACGTTGATTTTTACTGTTTGGTTTACTTACGCCTAATTTAATTTCTACACGACAAAACGCAACCACTTTAGATATTTAGAATTAAATTTAAATTTGTGTATCATAGTTCAAAAATGCCAAGTTATGTATGTGTTACCATTAAATGACACATTAAAAAAAAACTAAATGAAGCATACGATGTAAATTAGCTAAATTTCTTAAAAATACAAACTAGTAGGCCGTGAAAATAAAATTCCCACTTTTATATTATTTACTTCTTTACTTGTCATTTAAGGTTTAATTGTCGATGCCAAGTTGGTTAGATACAACGTACTTAACTAATTTCTTAAAATAGTGGATAAGTCGTAAAAAAGGTTAATCCGGGAGCAGTTTTAATTTATGATTTATTTTTTAACTTAGAAAATACACTTTTAAATTGCCTGACCACTAACAAACATGGTGCGTCGTCGAGATGAGCTTGAATAATTATTATGAAATAAACATGGAAATGGAAGTGAGAGTGAATTTTTGATTTCTGGTTATAATACTGAAAAGGAAGGAGATTTATAAAATATAGTAGACAAGATGGTTTACCCGGCGTTGCACGGGCGATTACAATTTTAATTACTGTTTTAACTTGAATAAGCCCAATAATTCCAAATCATACACAAATGACATACTCTGATCAATCATCTTTTCATTTTCTTATAATTCCTTAAAAAATAACCATTTATTGCTTAAAAATTGAATAATAACTCAAATTTATTTTCTTTCGTCTTGTTTCAATTAAAAATGTACTAATAAAAATAATACATGTAGGTACATTTATTACTAAGTTGAACTTAGTTCTAGGGTGCTGAACCGCGTCTGTTTCTGGTCTCTAGAGAGACCGAGTTTTCGACGTTTCGACGAGGTCACACTCGTCATCTTCAGGAGTCTGGGTAAAACCTTCGTAACAACATTTATTACTAATTGTATACAAAACAATCTTTACTTGTGAAATACCCCGCGCCGTATCGTGTTATGACCAGGTATTTGCCGACGTAAGATCGAATCCCGTCCAAGTAATTTTTTTTTTTTTAATTTATTGGTAATATGTGCTTGTACTTAAAGTTTGGCGTTAGATCTGCAAGGTCCTAAATAGTAACTGTGCAAAATTTGGTCCCGATCGGTCAACGGACCTAGGATTGTATAGCGAACAAACAAACAAACAAACAAACACACAAACCAGCTCTTTTATATATATAGATAATAGTACTGATGACCAGATATAATCGGACCAAAAGAGGATGTACCATTGTGTAAGAAGGCTTACCCATCAAAATTTGGTGAAAGCATGTTTTTGGTTTTGTAATAAATGATTGCATCATAAATAGTTTCACGAAATTTGATGTAATAAACAGAGCAGCAACTACAAAGCAAACTACACATAGCTCCATTTCAGAAAGGAACTCTTGGTACCAGGGGTTTGAAGCGGAGCACGGAGCTGGAGCACGGAGCAGTGGAGCAATGGGTTTTTGCCCTCAGCTGGAGCGGAGTCCGGAGCAAATAATTTTGATTGCTCCACTGCTCCAGTTTATTGTGTACAATTTTTGAAAAAACTTTTTTTTTCTTCTTTTTTTTAACGTTTAAAGACCAATAATTTGTTTTTTTAAACATTTATTTAACTTCACTTGTTTCTTAGGGTCAAATATTGTTATTTTTGATCATCTTCCACATATTCGATACAATTAAAACATTATTTTCAAAAACAATTTTTTTAATCAAAAACCTTTTTTAAAATGTAAACAACATTTGGAGCATGGAGCGGATCTGGAGCAGGCATTTTGATGCCGAAGCGGAGCAAATAAAAAATTGGTCTGCTCCAAACCCCTGCTTGTAACAGATGATAGTAAGATCAGCAAAAACAATGATTTACACTTTTAACTACCCAAATAATATCCGCAGGAAAGGTTACAGGAATTTAAGAGCTTATAAGTGAAGGGAAAGATTAGATTCGACTTTTAGTGAACAAGCACCTTCCTTAGTTACAATTTATTGCTGGTATAAACCTTTTGAACGCGAAATGAGTTTTGTATCAAAGTGGGACGGGACGTCCTCATACGGCTGTTAAATAATTGAAGATGACAATAGAGCCATCTATGGAGTTATGGGCAATCAACTTAAGATTGAATCTTTAGCTACGAGAACAATCCTTCAGGATCACCTGCTTTTAAAAAAAGTTGGCAGCGTGTAAAAATTTGCACGAAACTTTAAACCTTCTGAATTATCTCAGGCTCCAAATTTATTCAATATTGTGACAAGTTACGACCCTTGCATTCCTTTTTTGATGTACCTACTTTTAAAGAAAGTCGTGTATGGATTTACAAAAATGAGCACACATGGAGAATGGGTTTGGTGAAAATTGCTCGAAGGAAAATTACTCGAATTTTCCTTTCGAGGAATTTTCCATTCGAGGAACTGTTTTTCGAGCAATTGTATTCGAGCAATTTTCCTTTGAGCAATTGTTTTCGAGCAATTTTCCGCACCCCTGGAGAATGACCAAAGAGCAGAGTAGTGAAAAAAGTAATGTTTAGGAGGGTCTGGTTATTATAAATAAGTTGGATTACAGCGAAATGGTATACAAAAAAATGTTTGCCTGTGGTACTCCGTAGAGTCCCAGAGAAGAAAATTATGCTCCATCACGATAATTCATCTTCTTGTATGGCAGCTTCAACTCTGCATTATTGACTGACTTGGCAATGTGCGACTTTCAGTTATCTTTTTGAAATTAAGAAAAATTTGCGTGTTAGAAAGTTTCTGTCTGAGGAAGATATTGATAATGCCGTTTACGATTATTTAGCAAGTATTCTTTAAGTAGAAAGGGAGTTTTTTTAGGAGTGGAAAGTTAAAATGAAAAAGTGTATTATTTCTAAATAGAAGAAATACTCTAAATGAAATTGGCAACCTGTATTTTATTCTCCATAAGTTTAATTCGACCCAGCTATATGTTCAAAGAATGAAATTAGGAACATGACTTACAAATATCTTGTTTTATAAAATAGCTTGATGACACAATTTTTACTTACTCCTTGTGGCACCAAATACTTTTTAATTGTCGTTACATTTTATTGCATCACAAATTTCTAAGATATTTAGTTTGACAGTAAATAAATCATTATCGCAAAAACTCGCAAAATTAGAAACTACAAGACAAGTTTTGTTATTTAATACGGCATATCTTCACTTTAATACAATTTTCTAAGCTGCGTGTTTGTAAGGGCATTATGTATATTAATGCTCAAATAATATATCGAATGTAAATATTTACCAACATATGAGTTACGGTCTGTGACAGTTGACAGATCTATGATTTTGACCGGCACGTCCAGCTTGATCGATTCGCCCGTAATTTTGATTGTGGTTGTGTAATGAGCCGCGACGTGGCCTCCCAAGATGCGTGCTGCCGGTACGTGCAATGTTCAACTGTCACATACGACAACTTATACTGGTTTTTTGATTGAGTAGCAGTGCGCTATAAAAACGATCTGCCAGATCAAACGGATTTCTGCCATCAAATATGAACACTCAATTATTCATACTTGATTAGGGGCATGGGCTATAGGTGATTTCCCAGAGCCGGAATAGATATGTGTACAAATCTTACTTAGGTGGCTGCAGTAACAATGACGAATCACCACTCAGTAGATTCGCAATAAGTTTAATGACGTCATCGCGCTAGATAACTAGATCAAAATTCGGTATTTTCGTGGTCAATATGTTATTAAGCGAACATAAAATGGGGAACACAATAAAAGGACACGGGTACGTGAAAATATTGCTAGGTTAGGATTGGGCGCTAGAACATTTAAGTGTATTTTCACCTTCAAGAAAAAGAAATCATCAGCGGCTCAGATTTGAAGAGATCAAAATGGCACGCTGCTGTGATCCCTCTATAGGTGACAAGAAGCTTTCCATTTGTTTAGCAGACTTCTATGAATCCCTGGATTTGTGCCGGGTATATCAAAAAATAAGGCGCGAGGCGCTTCAAAATTCTTTATACATTTTTTTAAATGTATCAGGAAGTATGCACAGTTCATCAAAATTACCTTTATTCTTTGTCCTTTTACTGCTTGTTTAATTACGTGTTTGCCAAACATGATGGAAATTTCCGTGTTAATAATTGGGTGATTATTAAAACGGTTGTAAGTCTAACATTTTATATTTCTTAACTTCTTTTAATGATAGAATTATGGGTACATATTTGTAGCTATAAATATTTCTTTTACTTTTTTTTCGAAATGTAAGAAGGTGGTCGCTATTACAATCGATTTTCAGGTTTCTACGAACTTAAACGCTTTTAGCGACCTCGAAAACCGTTTGACAATTTTCGCAATAACGTCTATGTGCTAGCACTTTAAGTAAGTCATGAAAATTTAGTACAAATAAAATGAATAAACGATTAAATAGTAAAACTTTATTGTACTTAATATATTAAAGAAATGGACGTCTTGTAAAACCTGTAAGAAATCAGGCGTTTATACATTTAATCAATTCAGAATTGCAGAAAAACCAAAAATAGGCTACAGCTTAGGGCAGCAAACATGGGGCGGCAAATTTTAGTTAAATCCATTTTTTTAAATAAAAAATATTAATTGGATATGAAAAAAGACTGCCCCGAACGGCTCTATTTTAGGGGTGGCACTTTTAGTGTACACTGTACAGGGTGGACAAATTTCGATGTTTTCATAGGGAATTTCGGTAACTATAAGAAGTATCGAAAAATGGACCCCGCTTCCTCGATCTGTCTTTTTCGAGAAAAAGTTAATGGTGAAAACTAAAATTGGTTATCGTCTTTTGTTTTCAAGTTATCACCGATAATTCGATTTTTCGACTTTTCGTGTTATGACCTTATCTCGCTTGTTTATGAAAATGAAGAAAAATAATGTCGACGTTTTACAGGCACTTTTTTGATAGGG
This sequence comes from Elmis aenea, assembly GCA_947652605.1. NCBI lineage: Eukaryota > Metazoa > Arthropoda > Insecta > Coleoptera > Elmidae > Elmis > Elmis aenea. The sequence continues at coordinate 21,538,162 of OX393576.1, forward strand.
ATATAAAGCCGTAGACAATTTTTCAAAAAAAATATCGAGATATTTAACATTTTTGAAAAATGCCAAAAATGGCTATATTTCGTTAATTAAGCAATTTTCAAAAATGTTAAATATCTCGCTTAAACGAAAAGACAGAAAAAACTTTAAAGACCTATTTTGCATGGTTTTTTTGTCCTTAATAAGATAGCGATGTTTAATATTTTTTACTCATATAAGTAGCGATATATAACACCTAACTTTCTTATTTTAAATGGCAACTATAGTTGGCTTTGACATAACTCGACAGCTTACTTTTTGAGCTTTTCAAAAATATATCATTTGCTTATGGTTGCCATTGAAAATAAGAAAGTTGGGTGTAATATATCGTAATATATCGAGTAAAAAATTTGAACATTGCTATATTATTAAGGACAAAAAACCATGCCAAAAATGTCTTTAAAGTTTTTCTCTATATTTTCGTTTAAGCGAGATATTTAACATTTTTGCAAAGTACCAAAAATCGGTTTTTGGCTATATTTCGAAAATTAAAAAAGATATCAAAAATTTGTTTATTGCAATGAATTCTCTCCAAAAAAAGAAATTGAGACTACGTACTTACGTAGTTTTTTTTGTATCTCTGATAATAACCGAGATACCCTGTATAGGCATCGAAAATAGGTCACTCTGTACAACAAAAACAATTGTTATTCCTATAGGTATACGGTCCACGTTTGTTGTCAACTGTTGACGTGTATTGAGAGAGGCGGACAAATTGGTGCATGGCCTAAAACTAATGTTAAAATGAAAAAGGTTTATTAAAAACTCATATGACTCTAGATTTTAGCGACTTTAGAAATATTCGCAAGAGTAACGTGCCGTTATTTTAAGAGTAGAAAAAAATATTAACGAAAACGAATACAAGATTTAGTTATTTTTAAATTCTAAACTTTTTCCTTTAACATTTATTTAAAACTTTTAATTTAAGAGCACTTTACTCTTACTAATATTTCTAAAATCGCTAAAATCTGGTGTCATGAATTTGTATGAAGTTCTAGGTTATGCACCAACTTTTTTAGGGATAAAATTTTCTGAGATAAATAATAAAAAACTTTTCTATTTGTAGGTGACCTTTTGAATGTTAAAATTACTTCAAAAGTAAAAATTGGGATTTCAACGTTAAATTTACTTATCTGGCCATAGATAGTTTTGAATTCTAAACAACTTTTTTTTGTAACTTTTAAAATAAAGGCACTTTACTCTCGTAAATATTTCTAAAATCGTAAAACTTAGGAGGTAGGTATTTTATTGAACTTTTCTTTTCCTTAAAAATAGTTTTAGATTATGCACCTTTTATCAAAAATAAAGTTTGCTGAGAAATTTATATAAATTATTTTTTAATTTATTGCAGACTTTTTCAATAACGCTATAACTATATAAAAATGTATAGGGCGGCAAAAAAAACTTAGCCTTCAAGCGGCAAAATCATAATACCGCCACTGAGAAAACCTGTATATTTTAATTGAAAATCTATTATTATGTGTTAACATGAAGAATATGGGGATCTTAAAAATAGTTAGCCATAGAAAAATAGTTAAATTAGGAAAGAAGCATCTATTTACATATTAAGTAAAAATCGGAACCAAAAATATAGAAATTGTGCGTTCCTAAAATACGCTGAAAAATCTTAAACTTCTTAAATTAAAACGTTAATTTTTTTATTATCTACATTAAATATTTAAAATTTCGTACTCGTCGGTTAGGCAAAAACTTAAATCGCATGCCATTGTTTAAATTTTCCCAATCTGCTTAATTTTTAAGATGCTAAAGTAATCTTTTTTGTTTATTACTTTTTTTCAGGATGAACATTTTCTTGTTCTTCAGGTTGCCATATACCTACACCCTGTTAATCGCAACAAGCAGTAGCTACCAATCTAGCAAATTTTAAGCGTGTATTACTTATTTAATTAAATATTTTAATGACTTTAATAATATTGTATAGTATTTGTCTTCAGTTTTATTTTTTTAAGGTTGTTGTAATAAAAAAAACAAAGCGGTAGTTTTAAATTAATTAGCTTCATCGTGATATCAATTTGAACTAATCATTAAAGTCGAATTTGTTTTAACAAAGGATCGGCGTTGGTATACACTTTTGTTTGTCGTAATCTAAAATTAAATCACATTTACAGATACATGTCGATTTGGAATTGTTGTTATTCAATTATACACAACGAATATTTATCGTCAACAAAAGGCGAATCGTGTCAGCTGTGAAGTTATGGATAGATTTGTCAACAAACTAATGGTTATTCAAAATAATTTAATTTTTAATATTAGAAACTGGTTATTCCAATTATAAAGATGATTTAGTTGAGGCTACAGGCTGACTGTATTTTTTTGATAATTGTAGCACGTTTCGTAATCAACATCACTGTCTTCCAGTGATGTCAGGTCTTTATTATTGTGTTAGAAAACTCATAACATAATAATCATAAAGTCCGCCTTCTTACGTTGGTAGTGAGGTTAAAGAACTTATGTGTCATCATGTTGATCAAACTAAAGCCTACAGATTTTATAACATTCCGTTCAGGAATTTCAGACTTTTATTGAATTTTAAAACATCTGATTGAAAGCTAATCGTTGGGTTATTTTATTAACGTTATGCTATAAAATTTTCAGATAATGTCTCACTATTGTTACTGACATTTATGTTGGCCCTGGAATTGTTTTAAATTGACAAATTTAAATTTAGTTTCTTGTTACAGATAGTTTTAAACAACCTGTGTATGCAACAAATGACCTTGTATAAAGTTTAAGAAATGAAATTTCAAATAAAATTCCAGGTTTTTGTAAATTTGTGGTGATTATTACAAAACCCTTAAAAAGACTGCGTTTACATTTAAATGAGAAAAATCTTGTCAAAATGTTGAATGTAGGACAGCATTAAAAATTTTGAAGCAGTGCAGTGTAAGAAATACTTGTGTGTTTGAAAATAAGCACAAAAGGTTACCAACAGGCTTATCACATTTAATATTAACATTGCAAAATACTGTTTTAAAACATCAACGTAAATGAAAATACAACACATTTTTACTAAAATGATATTTTTGAGTTATCCGTATACCTAATTTGTATTTTAAAGTACTTTTTCGACTAAAATTTTGTGAATTTCGTAAAATAAAGGCTTTTTACTTGTGTGAAAATTTACAAAATGACTTAAATCTAGTGTCATATGAACTTGCATATAGCTTTTTTCAAATCTTAAAATTAGTTGCAGACCAAGCACGACTTTTATAAGGAATAAAGTGTTGGGGCTAATCAATAATAATAACTGTTCTATTGGTGTTAAACATTTTGAACGACACTGGATCTACTTTGTTTAAATCGTAAATAGCATTTATAAAATTTAATATTACGAGTATATATTTTAGCTTGCAAATGCCTATTTTATATTTGCTATTAAATTTTTTTAAATAAATATGGGGATAATTTAAATACGTTTTATAAAAAATAACATATCTTTTTCTCGCTGTATTAGTTGTCTTAATGCAAAACCAGTTTTGAGACTTTTAATTTTTGCAGTTTTTTAGTTTGTAAAATTTTAAAGCGTAGTTTTTTTTTGTTTATCTATGAACTTCAATCGGATGTCGGATAGCTAATGAAGACACAAATTGGACTACAACTGACGAAGAGACGAGATTCATAAAACTGTTTTTGCATTTTAACAACAATTTATACGAATTTATTACGATGACAAATGATGGACTTTAAAAATTTTTAGTTTGATGATTGGTCGTCATGGTAACGACATAAACTAAAACGACCGGCTGCCTGATTTATAGTAGTTGTCCAAAACGCAATTTTACAATTTTGACAATGAACGTATAAGTAAACTACCACATGTGATACATCAATGAATGTAGAAAACAATTTCATTTGATTATGTAAGTAGCAAAAATTGCGTCTATAAGAAAAAATAAAGTTGATTGTTATAAAACAAAAACGAATCGACCTAGAAAAATTGTGTAATCACCATCCGATTAGGCTTTAAAAATTCTCAGGCAATGTTTGTACACATGTGAAATATTTTATAGGTACCCCAAAAGAGTTAAAAGCTATTTTCAAAATTCGTATTTTTCGGGTTTTCCCAATTCTTTCGAATACCATTTGAGATGTTTGCAATTTTCTCTAGTAACTGTTAATGAGCACCGAATGTAGCAACTTTGCTAATCAAACTTATTAATGGTGTACCTTCAAAGTTTATTTCTCTTTAATGTTTCGTAAAACAATTATACATGGTTTAGAATGAACTGCATCCTTAAATAAAATTTTATTTATATTGCATAGTCATATATAGCAGCAGCCTGTTTAAAGTAGGTATGTATTAAAATTTCAATTAAAAATATTAAATTTTTTTTTTGAAATAATAAGAAAATGAATAAAACAAATCACAAAAATAGAGTTACATATTTAGATCAGTGTTTTAAATTATTTTAAATATAAATATGCATTTAAGTCGATTTTATTGCCAATCATTCTCTCCGCAGTCTGTTTTAAAATGTAATTAATCAATAAATTAAAATTACTCGCAAAATTAATATTTAGAATATATTTTGTGACGCTTTCCCTTTTAATGCACTATATTTTTAAAGCCTGTTGTATAATTTTACATATTCATGATTAATGGTGCCCTGATTACTCGTTTTTAAAATGAGAAATTAATTTCATGCTACTGCAGTAAAAATTAATATTTCAGTTTACATTGTTTGAATAAAAGCAATTTCGGTTGATACGTCAATTTAATTTCAATTGCAAATTAAACCGGTTTACGTAAAATCATTTAATGTCGAAACGGGCAAATATTAAAACGTTAATTTCCTGCTTTGATTTCGATTGTTGTTTAAATATTCAGCAAAATCGTACCGAATTTCTAAGGGACGTCGCATTCAAAGGGCGTCGCGACGTCGAATGGGGGATGAACGCGTTCCGTCTCTTCGACGCCAAAGTAAAACAGGTGACCTCTCCACGGAGCCACATTTGTCACTATTATGCAACAAATGTGCATATCCCCCGAGGATATTGATGGGTTTTTCGTTTCTTCTGTTTTATAGACATCCCCTGCTTTATCTGTATACAGGGAAGTGTCGACATTTCCGCAATATTTATTATTAAAACACCCTTCCCATTAATTTTGTGCGGCTCTACGAGGGCCTAGCTGAATTTATTGAGAATAAAATAATTTGCCGTAAAAAATAAATCCGTTCCTTCATATTATTTGGTTGTTTACCTCTCAGGTTTAATTTTAAAAATCTTGTTGCTTGCAACTTAATTTATTAATTTTTTTTAAATTATAGATAAAAGTAATAAAAAAATATAGTTAACACGAGTGCATTTTCAAATTATGATTTATGACTATTTTAAAAAGGATTTAAACGCCAATAACTGCAATGAAACTCAATATTTAGCGTTTAGTGAACAAGTGCCTTCTTTAGCTACAGTACCTTACCTACCTATACTGCTAAAAATACTTGAAAAATATGAAGGTGAAAGACGTTCCTTTCAGCATCAAAAAGGTACAGAACCATAGGCGCCGACTATCTAAACTCGCTAGGGGGGCAGGGGATACTCATTAACTATAATAGGTACCAGGGCATGAAACCGCTTTCGGTTAAGAAAAACCGATTAACCGTTATTTTTTTTCCGTAAAAGTGATTTTTAACCGAAACCGTTATTTTTAATGGCAAAAAAACGGAAACCTTCAACCAAAATAATTAAAAACCGGTTTTTCTAACATCTGTTTTAAATAAAAATTACTTAAAAAGATACAAAATCTGTATTAAATGTGATTAGTTTACCAGTAACCCGTTCATAAGTTAAATGTTTTTTTTAACACAAAACCGTTTTTTTACGAAAAGAATACGGTTATTAAACAAAAAATAAAGTTCCCGATTTCGATTAACCGTCGACCAAATTTTTTTTCGGCTTCGAGCCCTGATAGATACAAAATTAAAGTTTATTCAAAATACAAATTAAATAAATTACATAGTTAAATAAAATATATAGTAGGTCATTATAAAAAGTAACATCTTAACTGTTTTTACCGGAAAAAGTGAAAAGTACTAAACTAAATCGTACTTCGGTAAAAAATATCTTTTATCTTTAAATAGCGGGAATTCACTTGAAAGGATGAATGGCAATGGCACACAACTCTTCAACTGTTAACAGCTTGAGGTTGAGAAATGAGAATGGTAAATGTACGATGCACGAGTGTAACAAGTACCTACACGATAGGTATTATTGGTACATAAGTGTCAGAATGGACGAAAAAAAGTATGGCACTAAATAAAGTTGTACTCAAACTCGAACGTGATATGTGCTGTTTGGCATAATTTAAATGTGATTTGCATAAGTTAGCCTTTGCGATGTCGCATCGTATGGGGGCAATGCCCTCCTAGTTTAATCGGCACGGGGGCACGAGCCCCGTTGCCCCCGTGTAGTCGGCGCCTATGTACAGAACGTCTTTTTACGGCTATTACCGAAAAAAAAAATTGCTTTTGTGAAGATAACGGAAGATGGCCACAAAAAGACACTTATGGGGTAATAGAACAGCATCCTTAGCTGTTAGAATAATCCTAGAAACCTAGAAAACTGTTGTTTTGAAGAATTCAGTAAAGTTCCAGAGCAGGAATTTATGCATCATCACGATGTATCTTCTCATACAGTAGGATTGCCTTCAGAGCCGCACAGAAAATTCGGGCCCCGGGGAAGCAATAGAAAACGTGCCCCCCTTTTCTCTAAGAAGGGTATACATGTAAGACTCGCGTTTTGGTATACAGGGTGTTCCACATAGGGCCGCTATTGGGATCTTGTAAACCGTAAGAGCTACAACGAAGTTTAAATTTGACAAATTGAAATATTGTAACATATGAATGCTTTCATTTTACAGTGCGTAAAAAAATCTACAACTTTTTCCCCAAAAATATTTTTGTACCATCAAGTATAACCGAGTTATTAACGATTAAAAAAATGCCTATTTTGATTTTTGTTAATTATCTAGCGTGCCATGAAACTCTTTTTAAACATTAAAGCATCACTGAATAGGTCTGAGAGGGAAACAATTTGTCTAATTTAAACTTCTTTGTAGATCTTACCGTTAACGAGATCCCAATAGTGGCTCTTCTATGTGGATCACCCTGTAGACTATGTAATTCTGTATTAAAAATACGAAAACAAGGTCATAGCAAAATGTTTAATATAATTTTATAACCCAAGTCTCTATCTAGAGTTCTTTGGCTTTGGCTACATCTTTTTCCATTTTATTTTTTTCTCTTCAGGGATCCAGGATTTCGAATGATAATGTTCCATCTTAATTTTATACAAATTAAAGTTTATTCAATATTCGTTAATAATAATAATAATAATAATCTTTTATTAAAGAAAACAAAAGAACATTCCATTGTAAAAAAAATTGCGATTAAGATGATAGAAAATGTAATCCAGGCCGTTGGGCAGGGTATGGGCCGCCCTTAGTTAATCTTTTCAATGCCGGTGTTGTCATCAAAAGTTACTAACGAACAAAACATTTTCATATACCTTTTTTATTAAAAAAAAAAAATGTACCGCACAGCTCTTTCAATTTTTATTTTCAATGGTGGTAATTAATAATTTTGCAGCCCCTACTAAGTGCTGCCCTCAGGCGTATTAAATTAATGGGTATAAGCTACAGACCTATGGGCCTCTTTACGGAAAAAGCCGGCAAGTCCCGGGTAGTAAAACCCTTCACGAACGGTAGGGTTTTTGGTGGGCGCGAGCAATACACAATATGACGACATGACAACATCACAGACGAACACCAGCGCTCTCACAACACTGCGACTCGAGTGTGAACTAGAAGGAAAGGGGCGGGAAGGAAAGGATGACTCCATACGATTTTCAGCTATTAAGACATGGCTTCAAAAAATTATTTTTTATTCGGCACTGTTCTCATAAATTTTAACAGCATTTGTAAACAAAACATTGTGTTAGCTCGAATCCGCCCCCCCCCCTTTGCAACACCGGGCCCCGGGCTTTAGTCGCCTCCCCCCGCTGTCTGATAGGTCCTGATTACCTCTCAATTTTTTGGCAGAAAGAACACACAAAAAGTTCTTGTCTGAGGAGGAGATTGGTACTGCCATTCCCGATTATTTCGAAAGAAGATTGGCTAAGGTTTTTAAGGAGTTAAAGTAAGAAGTGCATTATTGCTGAAGGAAATTACTGTACTGTTAGTTAAAAATGTGTCTTTTTGCAGTCTGCACGTGTTAGCACTTTCAGTAAAATAATCTGTAAGGTACATTGCGATCAATGACGCGATAATTTTTAAGTTAATTTTTTTCTTTGGTTTGGTTTGTCAAATTTTAATTTACTATAAATACCAATGATTTTCGAAAGCCTGAAATGATAATTTTTTACAATGAAACCAAATCTCGTATGAATGTGGTTGATAATGATTGTGAAAGTTATAATGTTGCCCAGAATACTAGGCGTTAGCCGATGATAATTTCTGCTTATTGTATTAAATTTTAAAATATATTTTTTGTAACTATACACATTTCTGAAAAGATAACAGTTATTTAAAAGGTTTATTTTTATTTATATTGGTTTGTTGTAAACAAAATATAACTCGATGATACAGAACAATTAACGTATCTCCGGGATACATTGCGACCAACGATGTCCTAGTGGATATCGCGACCAACGGAGGGTAAACATATTGTAAAATATATGTTTAAAAATATAACCGGTTTTTAAAAATGCCTAATACATTCAGGTTTTCCCTCGTATGTACATTCATTTATATTTTATGTGTTCATACGTATGGATAAAAAATGCCCCACACCTGCAGCATTCATATTAAATATTAACGAATGACTTTGGGAAACAATTATTAAATAAATTTTGATTTATAAGTTAACAGAGGGTGTCCTAATGCGTGTTACATATATTAATATAAAAAAGATGCGCACCGCTTCGCATTATCTGTTCTATATTGTGGTATTAAGGGACCCTAATGGTTCTTTCGAGTTTTTTTACTTTGGGGGAACTTTTATCTCGCAAGAGAAGTGCATTTTATTGGCAAAGTTTTGTAGACACTTAAGTTATGAAAAATCGAATCAAAAACTTGTTTGGATAAAAGAAAAAAATTAGATTTATACATTTAAAATGTGCATTATACACAGTGCTTGAGTTTATGGAAATCAATTATTAATTATCTAATTTTTGTGGCGCTGCAAAACAAAAAATCAAACGTTTTAATTATCGCGCAAACATTGCGACGTTAAAATTCTGTTAAAATGGTTGACAAGTCTAAAATAATCGTTGATCTTTGCTGATAATAACAAAGAAAAATATTATTGAACAGAGAAATATAAATGATTTTAAAAAGTCTGTATAATGTAATATATGACCCAAACTTTCTTTTTAAACTTGGTTAAGTGACTCAACTTTTGAAGTAAATTTTTAAACAGATTCTAACAGTATCCCGAAACTCTATTGATACTTTTAACGCCATTTCTTAATGGTTAGAAAAACCACGTGAGGCGTGGCCGTAAATATAATATTTTAGTGTATATAGGAAGAAATATCGATTTTACTAGTAGTCTGGATAAGCCTTTCGAATCAATTTATTCAATATATGTTTTTGAAAACAAAATTTTACTTACGTTTGGAATTTTGGTTTTACAATTTTAAGTCTTTTCTTTAATTACTAATAAGCAAAACTTATAAAAAATTTATGATTTTTAGTTTTTTCTTAATAACCCATTGTACATTTACATTATTTTCGTTGAAATGATTCTATAAACTGTTTATTAAATTATTAAATTTAAACAATTAAAAGTTTATAGGGTGTTCTATTTAACTCATTATGCTCAGAAACTTTTAGAAACTGTTGTTGAGTGTCTAAAAAAGCATATTTCAAGGAAAAACTTTTTTCTTCATGGTTTTTTGAGACTGAGTGGTGGGTCAATAACGACCCGTTGGCCAAATCCATGACTTATTTATTTTATCCATATAATAACATATCGATTTCAAAATAAGTTATATATGAAGAATTTATTTGTAAAAAGTGAATCTTTTTAAGATACCCTATTATAAGTAAAATTATTACTCATTTTAGATATTTATCAAAATATTTATTGTTTAAGGGCGCATTACATTGTGTATAAGCTTTCGTTGTTTTATTTTTGCTTCTTGGTTGCTGTAGAATAATAATATGCTCTCCTTTATTTAACAATTTTGGTATCCTGCGTTTTCCAATGTGGTGCCGAAGCCAATGTTTTTATTTCATAATTTTGCAACAACGAAAGTACTACACGCCTAAACTCCAAATCGTGAATGTTTTACTATACGATCAAAGTAAAGTTAATCCATAATGGCAGAGCCAAAAATTCAAGCATGCCAAAATAATATGGCAAAGTACCATTTTTTCTCATTTCGATTATTAGAAAAATTATTATTGATCTGACCGACACGTTCCGTTTATTTTTCGATGCAGCGTAAATAATAGTTTTTCCTACCAGTAATTCGAAAGCGCTGTTGTTTATTAACAAAACAAAAACATCCAGTCAATAGCCCTTTTTACTATAAATGTGCAAGAAAAGGTTTGTGAGCATGTTCAACATTAGCTAATTCACCATCAATCCTAAAATCACTTATTAGCCCAAAGGGTCGTTAACGACTCCTCTTAGAATTGAGACGAAAAATAGTGAAGAAAAAAACAGATGGTTGCAAATCAAAGAATGACGTGCATAAATCAATGCATTTTTTGCATGTAGTGATTAAAATAATTGCTGTAATCAAATTCGAAAATATTATTTACCAATTTTTATTATCCAGCACACACTAAAAAAAAATAATTGTTGGATTAGTTAGTTGTCAACAAAACAAGCCATTTAGTAATCTCAAGTTGAGACGCAATATCTGACTTTATAAAAACAAGTTAGTTTGTAAACTAAGACTTGTTTAAGCAGGCTGAAATACATGCGGAGTCGTTTGCGATCCTTCGGGCATAAATGGGTTGATTACTTTAGTTATGTGTTGGTACCTATGCTCAAACGAAACACTCGGTACAATTAAAAATAATTTAGGTTTATCCAATTACTGATTAGGTAAGTACAACTTTTCTGTTAAAAGTGTTTTTATATTGAGCATTAGGTGAGATATAAAGGAAATACACACTTGGTGGACATGATGTTTCGTATTAAAACGTGCTTGTTTAGTTATACATTTTTACAAGTTTTTAATTCTTTTTGAATCACCATGTATAATAATTGCTGAATTATAATTTATTATTTGTGACTTTTGTAGCAGCATTTTATAAACTTGTAAAAATTAAATTTTAATAATTCATACCTACGTTCAAACAGACTTTCTTTTGAAAATAAATCCAGATTAAATTACTAATACAGTCTTTATAAAATCAAGTCAACACAAGCATTTATAAGATCGTGATTTAATATTACAGAGTACCCCTTGGGCTTAAATTAAATACTTTTTTAACTCCAATCTCTTGTTTAATGTTGGAGCGATGAAATAACTAATTAGAAAATGAGCGAGTTTTAAAATAAAACGTTTCACACTTCAAACAGTTGAACTGTCGTCATTTTGGGTCTTGATTTAATTTTTAAAGTGGTTTCCTCATTTACTGAAGTTTCTCGAATTCTCGTTTGTCTTCTTTCAGTCATTTTAGATTCCTCTTGAGAGTGATTTCACCTGGGGATGGTTTTTAGGACATGATGCATGTCAAGAATAGCAAATTCAAATGGTACTCCAGGTTAGCTGACCACTCCACAAACCGCACTTAGTTATTCCGAATATAGGTCCTTCACTGGACGTGCTCCAGGTTACTAATTCTAGGAATCTTTCGTTCGTGACTTCAATACCTTGTAGAATGTATTAATTTTAAAACGGAGTTTGACCTAAATCTTAATTTGTTTTAAAGTTCGGCGCTATATTTTTTAACTAGCGAATAAATATTACCTACACAAGTTTAAACAAATGATAAAAATGGGTTGAAAATTTAATATTCCAAAGACCGAATGACACGTGCATTATTTGCGCATAATTATGTGTATATGTTACGGTCAATTTGATTATTCAGGGTAGTTTTCATAATGCTTGGTCATTTTAAATAATGACCGATAAAATCAGGCAATTTAATAATTTTGTATTTGTCTACGACAATCTAGGATAATTTATTACATTGCCCGGTCATTATAAATACTGCTATTATTTCTCTGGTCACTTTAATTAGCTATGTAACTCGAAATGTCACCCAAGTGGAAGCTGCTCTAATAAATAGAAACTGTAGGATTTGACTTTTTGTGTGTATATGTATTTGTAAGTACATACCTAATATGTTTTTTTTTAGTTAGGCGTATGTATTTTTTATACTTATTTTGGTAATTTATGCTTGTAAGAGACCGTCGTGGCTGTCATATGAACGCTGTGTTCACTTGTAAGCGTTTGTGCGTAAAAGTATTTATGAAGGTTGTAACCCATTACACATGTATGGCCTACATTTAATTTATCCTATGCATTAAAAAACAGAAAACCTTAACCAACCTTTAAGCTGACCCTTTATTATTGACCAAGCGAACGAGGATAAGGTTTAAAGGTCGGTGAAAGTTTTTTTTATTGTAATTTTTAATGGGTTGCAAAAACCTTTATGGTGAGTTTTACGCCCAAACGCTTACATGTGAACGTAGCGTTTAAACACGCGAACATAGCGTTAATACCTGACAGCCGCGGTCTCTTACAAGCATAAATTACCCTTATTTTATCACCACCAGTTTGTTTCTTTATTTGTTTGCTAGTTATTTAAAAAATTGTTTTGATATAATATCCTCTTATTTTTGTATGTAGAGAAATATGAATAAATATTTTCTCAAATTGCCCACTCGATTTCCAGCATTATTTATAATGCCCGGGCAATGTAATATTTTCTATATAATTTATCATTTTGTCACATCCCATTGGGCACTTTTTAAATTGCCCGGGCATTATAAGTAATGTCCAATTATTTGCATTGACCGTAACATATACATATAATATGTCGCGAAATTTTTTCGTTGTTAAAAGTGTGCCGCGACATTGAAAAGTTTAAAAAACACTGCTGTAATCCACGGAGTCATATAAATATATGAATTTTTTAATCAAACTTTTACACAGTCGTTCATTTTATTGACTATACTGTACAATAAGAGTTTCTAAATAGCTTCTTCCTGTTTTATCAATTGAGACAGTTTTTTCGTATTGACGAAACATAATGGAACTGTGAAAAGTTTACGAATTGAAGTTAACAAGAAGAGAAGATTAGTATTTTTTGTTAGCTACAATATGCACAAAAAAAAAATTGTAAATATTTTATCAAATAGGGGCATCAGAATCGAAGTGGCACAAGTGACATTTTTATAAGTAAACAAAAGCGAATGGTGCAAATAAATACGGTAATTTGTTAGCTGTTAATGAAAAAGGTTGTGTGAGTGTTGTTCTAGCCAGTACTGAAATATCAAATAATCACTTGTTTTCATACAAAAACGCGGGGTTTGTTTACAGAAAAACTGGGGTTGGTAATTTTTGTTTTATTGATTAAAATGGATAACTGTAATTGTAGAAAGATAAAAATAATTAGATTATAAATTAAAGAGGAATCAGGTTGATGCAACTGAAGAAAAACCATCCCCACAGTTAATTTCGGGAAAGCGGATCAACCTCTATCTGTTTGAATAGATAGATAATCTTTATTATGTCCTAATGAAGATAAAATGTAAGAAATTGAAAAGTTTTTAGGCTATTTATCATCCATCGTATCAAGAATAAATAACCGCATGAAAAAAATTATTGTAAGAAGGGGTAAGAAGTTTAATAAGGTTATGAAAACATCTCAAAAATTAATTGGATGGTATTATTTGGACATCAGATAGAAATGATTATCTATCTATCTCTATCTAATCCTAAAGCCTTTGTATACCCTTTCGGGTGTACGGCCAGCGTGTGAAGCAACAAATAGAAATGATTAAAGTAGTTGAAATTGTTACTATTTCCGATTGATTAATTTATTATTTTTGATCACATAGAATTTTTAATAAATGGTTTGTTGTTATTTAAAAATATAATTATTTATATCGCTCAATTATTATAGAAAAAACTGGTTTGTACCACATTGACCCTTCACATTATAATTGCAAAAGTAGTTTCAGTGATTTTGATTTTTCAAAAGACTAAGTGGAAGTTATACGTTCTAAATTTTTTGCTCATTAATAATATTATCCCATTCTAGGCCATAAATAAAAAATGGAAAATTTTAGCAAACGGTAGAATATTGAAATTAGCAAACTAAGTTTAATTTTAATTTTCTCAGTTTAAAAACAAATAGCGTGTACCACTCTGGTTCTAAATATCTCAAAACTTGTTTTAATATTAAAATTTTAATAACTTTGTTGGAAATGTATATGAAAAATATGTACTTACTGTGTACTCATAGCATTCCAATGCCGATCGGGTTTAAAAATCTTTTGAGATTCGCTGAACTGTAGATGAAACTATATCTACATTTCTTGCATATGAAGTGAGCCAAAGAAAAATAATAAAAGTTGTTTCATCTGATGTCAAATTACAATAACCAATAAAGCGTGCAGTGATCCCTGCGGGCATGATATTGTACCTAACCAAGGTAAATTGAATGAACCGCAAAGAGGAACGTTAGGTTTACCTAAGCCCAAGAGAACAACAGTATTGTAGGTGTCTATTACTATTAGAAAAGGACGAAAGTAACAAACACTAAGTTTTATTAAAGATGATTTGTATCGTTTACTCTTATCAATATATCTATATGTCAAAGATGTTCTTGTGAATTACGTGCTTCTTTTGCTAGGAATGCAAATGTGGTTACAGTAAAAATACCGTAAAATATTGGCGTTTAAAACGCACAATTTTTACATATTTTAGCCCGCTAAAACTTGGGTGCGTATTATACGCGAGTATAAAAAAATTGTCATTTACGATATCGAACATAATCTACGGCGTAAATCAAGCATGCTAGACGCAAAGTTAAAACAATAATCTGTGATTTTCGATTTTTGTGTGTACGAATTGCTTATATTATTCTGTGTTAATGTTAATAGTTATTTACACAACAAGTGAGCAAAGTACTTCTTTTCTCGTGAGACTGCCAATTGCACGCACGAGCCGTAGACGAGTGCGGGCACGGCAGTTGAGCGAGAAAAGGTACTTTGCTCACGAGTTGTGTATTACATTTTTCTCACAACCGTAAAAAATGCGATTAAAACATTAAAAGCAAAACGTCTACATTAAATATAACCTTAAAATGTCAGTTGTGTATTTGACACGAATGATAGTTTCGCTGTCTAAAAACGCTATTACACGACGTTACCATGACAATTCAACAAATTTTGCTCACTAGAGCAAAGTAATCACTTTTGCTCACTAGAGAGTAAAATGTCGTTTTGCCTACTATTTTTGATAAGGTAATGACAACATTTTTCAACGGTTGTGAGAAAAACAAATTTTTGTCTTGAGTGGCTTACTACGATCCACAGTTGTGAAAATTCACTTGGAATACGATATATTCCAATTAAAACTGTGCTTAAAAAACTGTTATCATATACACCAAACTTTTTAGCAACTTACTTGTAAAATATTTGCCGCACAAACAATAATCTTTTTGATTGTATTGTTTCCTTAACAATCTAATAAACTGATGTTGAGTTGACCAAAAACGTGCCAAAAAACTTAGGAAATGCCATTTATGCTAGTTTACAGTTGTATCGAAAGTTGTCCAGTTTAAAGACCAATAGACTGCAAGATATTCAAAGAATTATATTGAAAGTTTTGCTATAAGTTTTTCAAACTATTTCGCTTTTACAAAAAATTACGTCGAGTTCGAGATTACATAAACAAGGCTTTCATTTGCTGTATGCAGCATAGTTAATAATTTATAAGGCTGCTTATTAAAAACTTGCCAACGTTAAGGATGTAAAGCAAATACTTTCCGTCAAAGTTCGACGTTACATGTAAAAAACTTCAGAAACATTGCAACTAGATATAATTTATTATTAATGCAGCTGCATGGTTTCGACAATTTTTTGAAGCCATAAATCACAGAGTGTTGTAATATCAACGCCTACAACTACTCGACATTAAGTTGGTGACGAATAAATTAATTTTAATTGACGGCTGTTTGTCCGTTTTATCTGGTGACACTTTTAGTGATTGATAACACTAACAAATTAATGTGTTAACGTGTTAACTGCAACACATATGTAATTGTATGTGTGTGCGTGCATGTCTGTACTATATTTTAAATACTGGGTGTATGTAACATCATAAAGAACATGAAGATTTCGGAAATTAGTAAAGATAAAAAGTTGGTTAATTAGCAGAGAGATGTGCTCTAAGATATTGAGAACTGAAATTGAATATGCGCATATAATGCTAAGTACTTAAACATCCTGAGATATATCGAGAAATTATATTAACAGTTTTATTCACAGCTTTATTAACATCATTCTTTGAAGGGTGTTCGCCAAGGATGCCGACTGTTTCCGTTGTTATTTAAAGTCTAATAAATATGACTCTTAATTTTCAAACGTCAGTGTGGTGTTTAAATGATAATTATGAAATTACATTATTATTATTATTATTATTGTTGATTAAGATTTTTTTGTTTTCCACGGCACGCTTGAAAATTTTGTGGAACCTAACCTATTTTAGTTAAACTTTTATTTTTTATTTCTTATTAGTTTAGCACTAAAATTAACTTATGATTACATCATTGAATTCAGAAAATAAATGTCTACCAGATTTAGTAAAAAAAATTGATGGTGCCATTTGGAAAAAAAATTGACTATCGTTTGACATTTAAGTTGAACTTGAAAAAAATTGAAATCCAATTCAGTTTATAGTATTTGAGGAGCCATTTCATTTAATTTTTTGCTCACCAAAATCGGACCACAAACAATGGAGTTACAGCTTGCGGCGTTTTTTGTGTGACACCCTGTTTTCTTTAGCTATTGTAATGCGCGAGATCCCCATGCTTAAAAACTCGAATTCTCTGTATATCAAAGTTTGTATCATATCTAATTATTCATAAAAGAGAAAAAGAGCAATGGAAATGGACCGTTGGAGAGGGTCTTGTCAATAAACGATAACGTAAAAGTAAGAAACAAAGACACTGTAAAGAGTAAACGCAGAAAAGAACCTAACCAATCTAATTGAAGAACTGTTTGGGTATGGACATCTAAACAGAATGCCTGAACATAGAATTCCACATCAAAGATGAAAATGGATTTCATCTAGAAAAATATAGAGGAGAGGACCAAAAATGAAATTGAAAAGTGGGGTGAATATGGCAATGGGCAAAATAAACCAACTCTTTCGTCCTGAGTGGTATGCGTATTTACCTTAAGTATTTTGCCGGAAAGCTAAAAAACGCTCTACCACAAGTAAATATTGTATCACGCTGATATTTTGTGTTTTCACTGTGAGATTAAGTGACAATTATTTGTCAATACACGTGTTCAGGGCCGGATTAAAGGGATGGGGGAGGCGTCGAGGCGACCACCTATGCGGCCCGTAGCTTGGGGTGGCATTTTTAAAGAAACAAAACCGCCTTTACGAATTTGCAATGATGAAAAAGGTGCCCTTATAAATATGGTCGTTTATTATTTTATTATTAAATTGGTGTACATGTTTTTGTACCAACACATCTCTCTTACTCAGGGCCCTCTCTTCGCCAGCGTCCCTAAACCAGTGAAAGATGTTCCCGCTCCGCCCATCTAACGTGCCACTCTATTTATCCAAAACAACCCCCCACCGCTTTTCTTATCACCCGTCTAATATACGTCAACAAGGTGTTCCTTAACATCCTTTTGCACACAGCCACAGGCAGCAATTTTTGATACGCCGGGCCTGCACGTGTTACAACTGAATAGTTAGCCGCGGTGAGTGTTTTTTTATTGCTACTTTTATCGGTTACTAGTGGCATTGTAGAATATTTTTATACATAAACCTGTTGGTACATACAGGTACCATGTTGCAATACACATATGTATCATACTCCCCTGTCCCAACAAATAATTACAATTTTGCACCAAAAATCTTCAGTTTGACTTCGAAACAGTTGACTTTTGCCTTAGCTTCGATTTGCGGAAAAAATTATGTATGTGCTTTAACGGATAACTAAAAAATGAAACCTTTTCTGTCAGATTCTATTTTGTTTTGTTTTTGCGATATCTATGCAAACTATCAGCTAGTTTCGGTGACTAATAATCACAAACATATCTTTAAGGTTAGAATTGTATCAAAGTGCTATAAATTAAATCATTGTTCCATTCAAGAAATTTAAATTGTTACATTTACAGCTCTTAAACTTTTAATTATTTATTGGCATTGACATAAAACTGTAACCAAGGTCTCAGACTTTAATAAAACTTATACCGGTTGTAAAATTTCCGACTTTTTCTTATTTTCTTCTGATCTTCAAGTGCTAACCGCTGTTTTTATAAAAGGATACATAATTTAACGTACAATTCGACTTGACAATAAAGCAACGCCGTGTTTTTCTTCTGACTGAAACAATCGAGTTTATTAATGGATTAAGTAGCGTAAAAGAGAATTTTATTCTCTCGTCGCAACAACACCTGTATATAATTGATAAATTAGTCATAGGTAATTGATTTTATGGGACTCGGATCAGATTTTTATATGCGGGAGTCAAGTTATACGGTTTATAGAGTTATTATATGAAATTATTTTCAAACTGTTGAATTAAATCATTTTTATGTCAATGTTGGCGTTTATGTACTATTAATTATACAGAGATTAAATGCACATTAAAATTTGAAAAAAATAGAAAGGGATAAATTTTAAGATTTATCTATATATATAAAAGAGCTTGTTTGTGTGTTTGTTTGTTTGTTCGCCATAGAATCCTAGGTCCGTTGACCGATCGGGACCAAATTTTGCACAGTTACTATTTAGGACCTTGCAGATCTAACGCCATACTTTAAGTACAAGCACATATTACCAATTTAAAAAAAAAAAATTACTTGGACGGGATTCGATCTTACGTCGGCAAATACCTGGTCAAAACACGATACGGCGCGGTGTATTTCTCAAGCAAAGATTGTTTTGTATACAATTAGTAATAAATGTACATGAAGTATTATTTTTATTAGTACATTTTTAATTGAAACAAGACGAAAGAAAATAAATTTGAGTTATTATTCAATTTTTAAGCAATAAATAGTTATTTTTTAATGAATTATAAGAAAATGGAAAGATGATTGATCAGAGTATGTCATTTGTGTATGATTTGGAATTATTGGGCTTATTCAAGTTAATAAAGTAATTAAAATTGTAATCGCCCGTGCAACGCCGGGTAAATCATCTTGTGTATTATAACTACGTTTTACTGCTTTACTACTAGAGTTATTAGTCTTATAGTACTATGCAGTCTTCCGGTCACTTTTTAACGCTATAGTCTTCAATCAATTCACAAAAAATGTGTCGTTTTAACTTTAAGTTCAAACATAACATTCTTTTAGTGTACTCTTTCTTCGCATGATATGTTACTACTTTTACCAGCTAAGATTGTTACCTTAATTATAATGTCATATACAGGGTGTACCACGACCCTGAGATTCTTCGATAGCTCCTTTATTAATGAAAATATAAAAAAATGTTTTCTACAAATATTGTGCGAACCTATTCTCTACATAACCTAAAATTATTTTCAAATATACAGGGTGTTTCGTTTGACCGGCAGATATAAAAATTTAATTTTTTTAAATAGAACACCCTGTATATTTTTACATTTTTGGATTTCTCTTAAAATTTACTTTAAAAAATGTTTAAGGTTATATGGGTCTTAAGTCAACCGTTTTCGTAAAATTTACATTTTTGTGAAAATTTTGAGCGATACAGCACTTTCAATTTTTTTTTACGTTAAAGTTATTTAAAAAAGCGGTAAAATTTCGTTTAAAAATTAAAGTTGCAGCTCTTTTTATTCTTTTGTTTAAAAATTCTTTGAAAAATTACGACTTACGTCCATAGCCCACTTTAAAATATTTTAATTGCCTTAGTAATACTAATAAAAATCGAGATAGCTCGAAAAATATTAACTTTAGGTATAGGACATGCTTAATAATTTCGAAAGACAATTAAATTCTCTACAAGAAAATGTAAAAATATACAGGGTGTTGCATTTAAGAAAAATGACTTATCGATGTTTAAAGTTTCACAAGTTTGACCAAGCGTAAAAAACACCCTGTATAATATTTTTTAAATGTAGCTAGCGCAAAGTGTTAATTAATTTATTGTCAATCTAAATTTTAAACGAAATTTTACCGCTTTTTTAAATAACTTTAAAGTAAAAAAAAATTGACAGTGCTGTATCGCTCAAAATTTTCACAAAAATGTAAATTTTACGAAAACGGTTGACTTAAGACCCATATAGCCTTTTACATTTTTTAAAGTAAATTTTAAGAGGAATCCAAAAATGTAAAAATATACAGGGTGTTCTATTTAAAAAAATTAAATTTTTATATGTGCCGGTCAAACTAAACACCCTGTATATTTGAAAATAATTTTAGGTTATGTAGAAAATAGGTTCGCACAATATTTGTATTAAACATTTTTTGATATTTTCATTAATAAAGGAGCTATCGAAGAATCTCAGAATCGTGGTGCACCCTGTATAAATGTTGATACAAAGTTTTGCTGTCTTAATTTTTTGTTTTAAACTTAATTTTAGTTTAAAATGTTAAGTACTATTTTTTATTGTAGAAATCCTTAAAAAACCTAATGATGGTCGCAAACAGAAAAAATCAAATTGGAATAGCATATAGGGAATAAATAGTTTCTTTAAAATAGTGTTTTTTGATATCTCTTAAAATAAAGGAAATGAAACAAAAACCGAAAATCAATAGTTTTAATTAATTTTTCTAAATAACTTTTCTTTTGAATTTCGCACCAAATTTAAGATCTACTTTAACCGACTTTGTAGGCCTTAGGATAAGCGGTATTCTCATGTGGAGCCTTAAATTTGGGACAACCTGTTGAAAATATCCCGTTGTTAGTTTGTTTGACATTTAAACTAACATCCAGTAGAACCTCTTTATTCGTCAGTTCTCGTATTCGTCAAATTCAATATTCGTCACATTTTTTCGGAAAAAAAATGCTCGAATATTCGTCCAAAAATTCAGTATACCTACATCACAAAATTTGACCCTTTGTCGGGAGCAATAGTTAAAAATGATACAAACACAATCCTTTTTGATACATTGCGCCCGATTCCGTCACTAATGTTTTCTACGTTTCACCAAAATGTTAAGAGAGTTATGAAATAATGAATAGCATTTGAGAGGAAACTCAATAAGTAAGTAAGAAATGAAAATTATACCAACACTGGAATACCTTCGCCGTTATTTCGTCAAGTTAAGTGTGTATCAATTTGATACATTGCGCCTGATAAGTGAAAAAAATCATTGCGCCCGACGGAGGGTTGAAGAAATAGACATAAACAGACTACATTCAGTGGCGTAGCGAGGGAGAGCAAGGGGGTATCGATGCCCCGGGCGCCAGTCTTTGGGGGGCGCCGCGAAGACAAAATATTTTTGCGTTTATTTCACTTCTTAAAGTCAGAAAACTAAAATGCTAATATAATTTTAAAATTTGGTCTCATTATCATTACAGTGTACATTGAATAAATAATACAACATTATTTTACTTGAAACTCACAAACTACAATAAATTTATGGTCGAGGGTGGTTTGGCGCAAAAGAATAATATGTCCCGGGCGCCATTTACCCTCGCTACGCCACTAACTACATTGGACAAGTTCTTTGCTAAATCAAGTAGGTACTAGTGAATCGTCGGGAAAGGGATAAAAAAGACATCGATTATCAGAGGTAGTTAGTTACCTGATGTTTTAATGGGAACGGATTAATGACGAATATAAAAGTTTCATTGTATTTAGTTTAATAAATTTACATCCTATACAGCAACATATATGTTTAAGTTCTTTAGTGTAATAGTGAAACAAATATTTTGAAACAAAAATAAAAAATTAACACTGCACATAGCATAAACGGCACCTGACATAAAATATGCAAATAAAAATTCAATTTATTGGTCGGTTTGGCATAAAACGATTTTAATTGCTTTACTATAATGTTCCGCTCGAGCATACTCTGATCTAATAACCGATTAAAAACTTTTACTAATTAATTTTCCGGTTTGAAAAGAACGACATATTTTACAATATTCACATAAACTATTAACTGTATCTATAACGCGAGCACAACCAGTTAGTATAATTTGGCTGCTTTTGTGTTCTTCTTTACTACACGGGTTATGCCTGATTGGCATGTGCCATGTGCCGTCTTCATAACTTATGCCATACTTTCATATTACGTAAGGGGAAAGTAAAAAGAATACGATTGGTTTGTTATAATGAATTTGTTTGACTGTGCATTGTTTATTTTAATGTCAAAAAAGTAAAGCAGATTTTGTAAGTAATGTGACTATAGTTTTTATGTTTTTAAATATTTCTAAATGCATTTAAAAATTAGATTACGGAAATTGTTAAGGTATTAATTTATTAGTTTATTGTAAAGTCGAAATATCATTAAGTACTGCAAACGTTTTACGAATAATCCTGGTTTAAAATTGATACACTCAAACCGTTTTGACTCAAAACTTTTGAGTCGAACGCGTTTTATGTAGCAATATTTTATTACGAATTAATTGTTTCAGCTTTTGTCGGTAAATTGTTCACGTTTAATGGACTACAGTTGCGCTTAAACAATGCAAATTTGAAATTGTACCGTTTTACGGTATGCGGAGCACGATATTACATTTGTTAACTAAAGTGTATAAACACACAATATATTGGATCTATTAAAATCATAAATTTGTAGCACATGTGAAGTTGTCAAATTAATGGACGTCCGTTCAGCACATTTCTCTAATTAGTTCAATTAGTGAACTGGTCAGTCCCCAACTGCAAACTCGAATAGCTTTAACCGTTAGTAAAGATCGTATTTGAGCCCTTGATTAACAGGCGATAATAAAATTTATGCGCGTTGGACACGTAAAATAAGATATATGGTAAAATATTCCGATCCAATATTGCTAACAAAAGATTCTACTGATTTCTGGCGTTTTCTCTGAATTTTCCGATTCCAGGATAGCCTCGATAAAGCGTCGATTGGTTGTCAGTATGACATCACACACATGTACTTCAAAGGCTAGCCACACAAAGGACTTAAATGGTATCGTGCAATTCGATCACTGACGTTGATCTAGGTTCTACAGGCTTTGTTTTTTTTTACCCTGAATTTTACAGCTAAGCAAGGGAAACGTACGTGGGTAAATTAAAAAGTTCGCGACTGTTTAGTCTTTTGTATAATATAGGGTTTGTTCCAGCAGACGATCGTTTACTAATTCATAAACTAATACATGAACTAATACATGAACCGATTTATGCACATGCGTCAACTATGGATAATAAATGTTTTATTTGCTGCCGGAACGCTTTAACGACATACCTAAGTCCCTAACTGTAAATGACGTTTGTGTCTATTGGGTTCACAGAAATTTACGCAAGTGTAAGGATCTTAAGAAGCCGGTACTAACACAGGATTAGAATTGTAATACATAACAATCAGACGTCACGTTAGTTGTGAACAGCGCATGCTTGTAAAAATCCCAGCGCCAGTTCTTGTTTTTATTCAGGTACTGCCTTTACCGTCCACAAACTAATTCATGAATTGATTCGACAATTGCTGGGACCGCCTGCTAAGCGGTTAATGAACTGTCAGAGACTGTGCTGAAATGTGACATTAAGCGCCCCTGCACACCAGCGTCAAGTTGACGCGCGATATCCCGCGATAAATGTTCGCGCGTCTTGGCTTTACATTAAACTATATTGGCGACTGCACACGAGCGGTAAATAGACGCGCGATGGTACGAACTGACGCGCGATGATTTATAGACGCGCGAGATCTGCCACATCGCGCGTCAAAGGATAGGCTGGTGTATGTCAAACTGAACTATGAGCAGCGGCGAGCGAGAAATTGACGCCGCCGTGTGCAGGGTCCAGCGATAACACCCGCGCGTCACGAAATGTATCGCGCGTCAACTTGAGGCTCGTGTGCAGGGGCGCTAATACTGCGCAGAATCGTGATGGTTCATCGAATCGTACATAGCCTTGTTTGAACGAACCTATATAAATTAAGTTTTATCTGCCTTATAGTTTTCAAGTAACAACTATTTAAAGCCAAGTGCCGGGATTGCTTACTCTGGAACAACAATGAGGTCATCGCCAAATTTGCCAACAGTTTTTTAATCTATTTTTGACAAACCGAGATGATTTTATTTGACGAGAAATGAGTTTATTACTACACAACGAGATGATATAGCAATGGAAGCACAGGGATTTTACGCCTCAGAGAAAGGTATAGACTGTCACTACGACTGGAGAAATCATGGCGTCAGTTTTTTGGTGCTCAAAAGGTTGCAAAATTGATGACTTTTTAAAATGCATAACTTCAAATGGAGAGTACCACGCTAACTTATTAAACCGACTTAAACAAAAGAAATATTGAATAAAGACCGGGTTTGTAAGAAAAAAGGTGTTCTTTTATTGCGATAACAAACCGGTTCCCGCGAACTGAAACAACCAGATTTGAAGAGCTGGGCTTCAAATTGCTTATTCTCCAGATTTGGTCTCTTTCGACTACCATCTGTGTCCAAATTTGCAAAAGCACTGCGCAAGAAAAAAAAATTCAATAAATTAGGAGGTGATAGTGACTATAGACGTTTTTTGCAGACTTCAACGAATCAATCTACAAAGAGGGCTTAATGAAGTTGGAACATTGCTGAAATAAATTCATGGTTGTTTTAGTAATTTGTATAAATTAATTAAAGTTATTTTGAAACCATTCAACATTTGTATTTATGTCAAGCCGCAAACTTTTCAATCTACCCACGTATGTTTAACTGTATTCTGACAACTTCAAAGGGATGCTAATTTATTTTAAAAGTTATGCGTTTCTGCTGCAGTTAATAATTTCGTTTTGTTCCATGGATTAGAGTTCTCAACTAAATCTCCCGTATCAACATGCACAGATGCAAATGAATTTTGAATTACGTAATTTAAATCCATTTTAGAAGTTCCTAATCCGCCAACAAAGAACGGGTTACTTAAAAATATTATTCTCTCTACAATAAAATTAACGTCAAAGCATGCTATGTGATGGAATTAACATATCAACTAAAATCATAATTCCAGCTATCAAATTACTTTTCGCCGTCGTAAAATAATAATTTACATATGAATTCTCGCGAGATAGAATAAGAAAACTGACCCCGGTGAGTGACAGATGTATTTATCCTAGATCTTGTTTTAAAAAGGCGGATACTTCCAGAAAGATGGATTTCAAAAACATATCAAGATTAATAAGATTTTATAGATACGAGGGTTCGAGGCTAGTGTCGTATTCGTATGCGTTTAATCCATTAAAAGGTCCGATTAGAGAGTCCGCACGTCTTGTGGACATCTTAATCTGTTGTTATCTTTCGATCACTAACAGTCGGCGTCTGTAATCTTAACTTACCCTGTCATCTCACATCTACCAGACATCGGCGACTCCCGCTGCTGGAGGAATTTCAGTTTAGTATATTTGCAACTTTATTTTAAAATGAAGTTGATACAATCAACAGATTTACTGAAGTGTGTTAACGTGTTAAGTAATGTTACCAACCAACCGAATATGAGATAAAGTAATATTTAAATTAGTTAGCATCAGGGCCGGCGCTAGGTTGTTCGACACCCGTCTGCAAACTTGAACGACCCTTTACAGAAAAATTGTCGTAAAAAGACACGTTGCAGGTTGTGGTGTAACATAAATAGAATATTGTAATAAAATAAGTATGAAACTTTATTCGAAACAAGTTTAATTACTGTTTTTTTGATTGTTGACAAAATTAGAAAAAAAAGTTATTTTCATCTAATACTGCCAATCAGTGGCGGCTCGTAAAACCTTGCAATGGAGGGACTATAGTAATAAACGTGACCATAATTTTAATTATGGACAGGGATTAAAAATTCACATTAGACTACTAATAAAACTTAAAGCAAAATTATTATGTATTTATCGAACTATTACTTACTTTTTTATATTATCTATTGACATTGAAATTCCATTCTTCGCTTTTTCTGGTTTACAATGAAATTACTTCATTTTTCAAA
Organism: Elmis aenea; assembly: GCA_947652605.1. NCBI lineage: Eukaryota > Metazoa > Arthropoda > Insecta > Coleoptera > Elmidae > Elmis > Elmis aenea. Next base: position 21,564,452 of record OX393576.1, read on the forward strand.
GTCTACTATTTTATTAATATGTTTTACACTGGCATAATTTAATATTTTATTAAAGATCTGTATCTGTATATATTTTCACAAAAGCGGTAATAGCTCCAAAACATTTAACTTTAAATAAAAAGAATCTTGCATATTTTTGAAAGAGAACTTAATTTGGAATCAAAAAAGTGAAAATTATACAGAGAGAGTGTTGTTTTGAAAAGTGACATATTGGTGCGCGGATACAAAACACTCGAATTAGCTAAAAATAGTCATAATCTTTAATAAATTTAATTGCTACTGCTTTTTTTGTTTTAAACAGTAAACCAGATAGGAAGAGAACGTTTGCTCGTAAGCGTGTAGCCGTTAATTAGCATGAGCTGAAATTACTCCACTCCATATCTACTTGCTGTTTCCCATATGTTACAATAGCAATCTGGGACTTTAGGAATCCAGCCTGTGTATTAATTTCTTAAATCTTATAAAAATACAGCCGTTGTTACAAAATGTAAACTATCGAGCGTAACTTCACTAAAAACGACAAAATAACGGTTTTGAGTAAAACATACATGAATTCATTTAAATCTAAAGGGTCTGCAGCCGTGCAGCCCCTATAAACAAGCCGCTCCTGCACAAATACATCTTTTTTAATCGCTAAAATTGCACAAAAATTGATTGCTTCAAAATAGTTGTAGGTGATTTAGAAACGAACAAATGAGAGAAAAAATATTGCAGAAAATATAGATTTTTGTGGAAAACAGTTTATAAGAACAAAAACATGTATCAATAACTACCCTATAGAAGAAGTGTCATACTTAAACTGGGTCTAGGAACATTCTTCGCCCACAATCTTTCGCCCACATTTCTTCGCCTCCACAATTCTTCGCCCATAATTTTTCGCCCACAGTTCCTCGCCTCCACAATTCTTCGTCTCCACAATTCTTCGCCCACAATTCTTCGCCCACAATTCTTCGCCGCATACAAGCATATCACAAATTTTATTACTAAACGTGATTGTGGCAGCGAAGAATTGTGGACGCGAAGAATAATTGTGGGCAAAGAATGTTCCGGACACGACTTAAACTATCTAGGATGTGATATTGGCTATGATGTCACTTATGATATTGACCCTAAATTTGAAAAAATCAACAAATGTGTAAAATTATTCCTTGAACACTACTAAGAGAAAACAAGAAAAAAGCCCAAGTTAAAATTTACTGGACCATGGCAATTCATGTTTAGTTATATTGTAGCGAAACTTGGGTACCAAAACAAAAGGATATAACTAAAATCTTAGTCTCAGAAATTAGATTTTTAAGAGAAGTTCCAAGGAGAAAGAGGTTAAAAACACTGCAATTAAAAACACATTTAGCTTACAATGTGCATTAAGCTAATTGAAAGAAAAAGAGAAGAGTGAAAGTGTCACGTGAAAAAATGAACCAGGAATTCCTAAAATGACTACAAATACCGCCTGAAAGGACGTAGATAGACCTTGGCAGACCAAGAAAAAAAATGACAGCAATTAGCCCGAGCCCCAACAAATCATTCAAGTATTTTTTTTTAATTTGTCCAAATCAGCAATTTTTTTAATTTGAAATTATATAGTATATATACCGGGTGTGTAAAAATTGGCGGAAGCGCTACACGTGGCGATGTTCTTCGTAAAATTCTAAGTCGAAAATCTTGATACAAAAATGTTGTACCATCCTTTCTATGGCCTCAGGAACCATTTAAAGAAAAAAAAAATTGGCAACATTGCGTACATTGATTTGCGTTTGGACATTTTTTTATCAGCAATTTTTACTTAGGTATTTACAATTTTTGTTCGAACTGAAAGCCTTCAGTTCGTAAACATAGCTGCAAACTTTTGGGTATCGTAAAACACAAACTAGAAATAATTACGAGAAAAACAGAGATGACAGCTAATGACAATGTTGCCATATGTATTATTTTTATTTAAATCAGTGATTTACATATTTTCAACACCAATTTTTGCAAGGAAGAACACAATATTTAGGAAAAAATACTATTCGAAATTTATTTTTATTCCAAATTGCAGCTTTTTCATTTGCAAGTATTAAATAATAACGCTTATTAAAGGACTAAATGTCAAAACTTTGAGGACCTCTTGCAGACACAGCAAGCATGGTACAACATTTTTGTATCAAGATTTTCGACTTAGAATTTTACGAAGAACATCGCCACGTGTAGCGCTTCCGCCAATTTTTACACACCCAGTATAGTTAAACATGTTTCTTTCTTAGGTAACATTATCTGCTTTGAACAAATACAACAGATATATTTAAAAATGTTTTTATTTCAGCTTATCGACAATGTCTGGAATCCCAAAAAATATTTAAAAATGCGTACTTTTAGAGCACTTTGTAATAAGTAGTGAATATTTTTTCCCATTTAACCCGCTCTTCGTTTTTTGAGATCGCCATAGTGTGCAGTATTAAGTAAGGTAGTAGAAGTATTGTATTTATCATAATATTATTTTACGTAGATAGCTCAATAAATTTAAATAGCGCTGAACTTAGTTTTCGGATATTTGTAATAATTTATACTTTTTTTTTGTTAGTGTAGTGTCTATGGTAACGTTTAAACGTTGCTTATACATTTTGTGTAAAAGTTGCAAATCAAATTAGTTTGAAACCGAGGCGTTATTCGTGTTGATTGTGTTAGACAGCGAACAAATGCTGCTCCGATACTTCTCTACACAATTAAAGAAGAAATTGAAGGGCGGTCATTTAACCACCAATATCCTAATTTATTAATTCAATTACCAATTTGCAAATTCGACAAGCTTATCTATTCTGACATTTTATTTGATTACGCGCCCCTATTGGTAACCCTTTGTGATGAATCACTTTGTACTGGTTGCCTGTTTTTCGTCAGTTTAAATTTTCTCAAGTGCCGACATAATGGCAGGCGGCACATACAGGAGGTGGCCCTTTCCCATATCGAAAGATCTTTCCGCCCCATTGTGTTTTTAATAATAATCTAATCCCCCTACGGATATCATTTACAGAAGTATATTTCGATGTCACATGTCTTTTATTATAGACGCCATGGCCATCAGTTTTTTAGATATTATGCGGGAACTCCCCTAAAATTGTTTACGCTGTTTATTTCTGGAGATGACACATTTATAAATAAAATAGACGAACGGCATATCGTACTGATATAGGATGTTTAACGTTATTGTTAATATATTAAAGATTACTACAACATACATTGATTGGAAAATTAAAAATTCGTTGAAAAAATCAGATTGATATTAAGTATAAAAGCCACGGACAGTTCTTTAAAGATCAAATCTTTCACACTAGCAAAAAAAAAATGTACTTACACCGTGAATTTGATTTATTGGGATAGACTTGAGTAACTTCTAAATTTAATATACCAAGCGACAATTATCCATAGCGTTATAATAGGTAACTGTGTTATTTTAGGAGTTAGAGGGTCGGTTAAATTAGCAAGGTTGGGCAAAATCACAAAAGAAATTAAATTACTTTAAAAATTTAATCTAAAAAAAAATGCAAAACACCAATAAACGATGAAATTTTGAAACACCGAAAAAATTTCTTGTAAGTCATTAAATTTTAGATATTTTACCTAAATTGTGACTTAAGACAATTAATATTTTTTTAATGATTGTGGTTATCAAAATAAAACTAAACTTTTTTTTTAATGGCAACTATAGTTGGCTGTAATTATTTTTTTATGAATTCACTGATCTGTGAGTGGTTATTTGTGATGTCTGTAGTAATTAACCAATTAAGATTTTTTATCCTCATTGAGTATGCCTTTTTTAATTTTAAGACCGACGTACGAGCACGATAATGTGAAACTCGAAGATTGCTCTCTAGAACTAGCAGCATAAGGTTAATTACATATTCTTAGGGTAAAGTGGCCAGACGTTTTTGGCTCAAATGGGGAACATTTATTTGTAATAAAGAAGAATTTACAAGCAAAATATTTTATTATCAGAAAAATTGGCCACCAAATTATTAGCAATGTGTGTGTATTTGTATTTTAAAACATATTAATTTTGTTAAGTTTAATATAATTTTTTTACATAAATTTAATATTATGATATCAAAAACTGTGTTCCTCAGAACGGTGGATTATTTAAGTAGTTTTGTATCATATTTTAAATGTTGTAGGCTTCGTGACGAAAAATATTCAAGCTGTATTCTGTTTGTTTTACCCTTTTTCGTATTTTTAACTTGTAATTTAGTTTTCTCTGATGTCCAATATTTAATAACTAACGGAAAAAAAAACTCTCAATGGAAGCATCAGTACGAAAACCAGGTTAAGAATACGTAAATCCAACAAGTTTTTTTGTAAATGTTGGCACGGCACATGATTCTGCTCAAAATGTTTGAATATTAAACCAGTCCTGCACTTTTTCTTCTGTGATATAGTTTTAAATACGAAACCTCATCAAAAAGTGCACTTTCATTTAAATTTTAATGGGGGACATTAATGAGTAAGGGACAATAAGTTCAAATGTGGGACGTCTGGTCACTTTATGCTAGGGCTATTAAAAGTGCATTTCAAATTTTAAACCTAAAATCTCAAATAATCCCAAATTAGTTTAACCTGACTGGCCAAAAAATAAAAAAAATAAAAGTTTTTATGTGATAGTGTTCTGCTTTATATGATGTTGGGTGGGATAAAAAATATTTCGACATTCAATAGATAATTTTTTGGCTCGTTAAGTAATTCATTTATTAATACAAAAAAGTTTAGTTGTTGAAGTACTGTTTGATCTGCTGTACCTTTAATATAAAGTAAAAAACAACTGTTAGTGTATATTTTTGTGTTAATATTACTATTTTTAATAGTATTGTTAAATTTGCTTTGTATTTTATTATATGTCTTGTTCTGTAGTCATTATTGTTCAGAAAGAAGGTAAGATTTTATAAAACTGTTGTCCATATTCTGTTGGCTCCAACAACTTGTGTTGTTTAATCTGTATATTTTTTTTTTGATTTGCATTATCTGAGTGTTCATGTAAATAGTTGTTGTTGTGTGTTATCGTTGCTATTACAGCTGCGTGTGTGCAAATAGATAAATAACTAAGACTGTTACTGTTAAAGAGACGGGGGTGCTGAAACTGATATTGCAGTTGGATAAAAAGAAGATTAGTTATCTCTAATTCCACTAATGCTTATTCTTGGAAGTTTGATTATGCTAATAACTGTTTTTTCTGCATGTAGCACCAATTTTGTGCACAAAACGAAAAGGATGTTTAAAGTAATATATTTTATTGTTTGACGAATAATAATAATAAACGTCTTTTGAATTAATAGGTACTAAAAGTTGACTTATAAATTTTTAAATACCGATTCATTCTTTTAAACCTTTTAAAATCCAGTAATTTTCTATTATCCGTAACCTTACTTAACACAACTTATTTATTATACAAAATATGTTACCGTTAAAGGGGTCTAGGCACATTCTTCGCCCACAATTTTTCGCCCACAATTCTTCGTCCACAATTCTTCGACCACAATTTTTCGCCCACAATTCTTCGCCCACAATTCTCCGCCCATAATTCTCTGCCCACAATTCTTCGCTCACAATTCTTCGCCTCCACAATTCATCGCCCTCATTTCTTCGCCTACTATTTGTAAATTTGATTGTTTTTATTTAAAACGTAATTTTTACAGATTATTTAACATTAGCCCAAAGTTGTTTCTTGTATATTAATACTTCTTCTTTTAATATTATATTTAAAAATTGCTACATAAATAGCGTATGTTGTGATTTTTTAATCTTGTTTATGTTATTATAGGATGAATAAAAATCAAACTAACCTAACCTAACCTGGCCCAACCTAACCTGGTGTAAAATAATCTGTCAAAATTACGTTATAAATAAAAACCATCACATTTACAAACAAAATTTGTGATACCTATGCTTGTATGCGGCGAAAATATGTGGCGACAAAGAATTGTGGCGGCGAAGAATTGTGCAGGCGTAGGCGAAGAATTGTGAAGGCGAGGAATTGTGGGCGAAGAATGTTCCGGACACGCCGTTAAAGTATATTATACCGGTATTTCATGAAATATCAGCTCTCGTTAGTTAAAGTATAGACAGCTAGTAATTATATTATTTGATTATCTATTTCTTAAAAAAAAGCTTTAAAGATCTTTAATCAGACCCTCATTCATTTGGTCAGTAATAAGGTTTAGTTTAAAAAAAATTGAAAGCGTTTTTTTTTAAGAGGTAGTCAAATAATATAAAAACTCGTATTCTATACTTTAACTGCAGACACCGGTATTTCACAGATGATAGGAAAATGCAAGATTATTTTGAATATGGCCCTGGATATACTTAAAGTACTATTAAATCTCCTACCTAATGACATGCCATTTAATTTAGATGTATTAATAATAAAAGAAATTCTTCTATAAAGTGTCATAAACAAACGCTTGTTCGTTTTTTTAATAATATTTCATAGCTACGTAGCGACTGGAAAACATTGTTTGTCACGAGTTTTGTATTTTGCTTTTGTCTCGAACGAGCTGAGAATTGATTACAAACGTGAAGAGGTGCATAATAGCTTGCTTGTAAGGCTTTGCTTACACGCTATCGCAAAAACTCTTGCACGTTGATTAGAAACATTGTTTTTAATAAGAATTATCGCGTTAGTTAATTTTAATTAAGCCCGATGGTCCGCCTGCATCAGACATCATTACGGAGGGTCAGTACATTGCTCGGAATCGTTGAAGGAAATTAAATTCTCAGTGATCCAATGACCCTTCAGATTTCTTAATTATGTGGTTAGAAGTAATAATCGTTCTATGAAATCGTAGACATTAAATGTATACTATAGAAAAGCTGGACATCTAACCGGAAATAATTAATTGCGCCAGTTCGGTATTACAATTTAGTTTACTGCTCTGTTGATTTTGTTTTGTAGTCGCGAAATGTTAATTACTGTACGTCAAATGGCAAACACTTCGGGAATGTTTAAATATGTCGTTTAATATTAAAAAGTGCGATTAAGTACAAAGTAGTGAAGTTATTACGTTTTCTGTTTATTGAAGCTATTATAGTACGACTTACTTGTCGTTAATAAAACGCTATCACTTTTTCTTGGATTAAATTCGGCAAAAGTCACGAAATATTTTTTTAAACTGTTTTTAACATGTTGATCGCTACTTCTACAAATCTAAATTGATTTTAAGCACTAGTTTTGGGCGATATAAAAATTTTGATATCGCATGTCGATTTAAATTGTAAATGCAATCGAGTTTTATCAATAAATGTATATCTAATCATATAATATTAGTAGTAGACCAAATGCCAATATGAATTTTCGAAATAATATCGACGGTGGAAAGCAATTTTGCTGTAAACGCCAAAACTACAACTTTGCAGGAGAGGCAAAAAACAATTTAAGTTTTGGAAAAATTATTCCTGTCCTTTAAATAATGATTTTATCCAAAAAAGTTTCAAGGAATGTAGGAGTCAAATAATTAAATGAATTTTATTAACATAATAAAAATCGTCCATAACTATAAATTAATGGCGTTTTGGCGCTTACAGCAAAACCCTCGTTGAAAATGCTGCTCCATTGAAATGTCGTAAACGCCATGAAACAATGTTTGGAATTAAATTAGGGTAGTAATAATGACCTTCTAAATGTAGTACAGACAAAAAATGTAAATAAACGTATGTTTGATAGGTTGTAAATGCAACTACATAAACTTTTATGTCATTTGTTTTGTCGCATACACAGAAGTGTATGTATGTAATAAGTTGTTTGAAGTATCTACAGGGGAAATAAATAATTTACCAAGGTTATAATTATAATGCCCACAAAAAACACGTATAAATAAATGATTATAATTATTGTTAAAGGCATTCAAAGAACAAAAAGAAACTAATAACAAATAATTATTTTGTAAACTTTACAGAGTCATAAAAAAAACAAATAAATAAGATACTCTCTTAAACAAAAACTAGTATAAATGCATCAGTTGTTACTTCTTTAGGTGGGTAATATAAAACTAAACCATTTTAAAGCTTGTATTTGCAATCATCTCTTTCTTGCCTTCCTTTTAATAACTATCTTCTTCGTCTGTATCGTTTAAACAATCAGGTATTGTTGAGTTGGTTTTTAAATTAATATACTAGTGTGCATCATTCTTAGGTGTTATATTTTTTCCACAAGATTTTTTAGGTCTTTATATTTTGCCTGTGCAATAGGAATCGTTTGATTATACAAATTAAAGTTGGGTTGAGCACCTTCTAAATCGTTTATTGTGTAGATAGATGGGACAAACACATACTTAACACATACGGTCATAGAAGAAGACAATTGCACGTTGCATACGCAAAGAACCATTATGACGTATAACAACCCCAAAACAATATATCTTTAATAATTCGAATTTATTGTATTAACGTTATAAATACAGTATAACTAGATCTAGGCAAATGCCTTAAAAACAATATGTTCTTTAATTGCATCCGTATAAATCGCTGTTACAAACCAAATATTCTAAAAAGATAACCTAATGTATGTGGTAAACGGCATGACTTAAAATACTTGGGCGGCATAAATGCTGTATACGCCACATTTTAAATTAAGTAGTTGCTGTAAACGAAATCTCTTTTAAAGTGAGGACAGCATGATTGCTTTATACGCCAACATTAGAAAAAAGAGCGATTTTTATGGCTTGTACCGCATAATTTCTTTAAATTTTAATAAACAATAAAACAGTACTTTTGAATTAGCGTTCAGTGTTTATGTTTCGTTTCGTCTTATATTTTTGAAAAATAGACCATCCGACGCAGAAAAAAAAACTAAGAAATATGATGTAATAAATTTTTTTTGCATGGTTTGGCGTTAACAGCAAAATTGCTTTCCACCGACGATATATTATTTTATCAGTGATTAACTACCCAACTAAAAGATCTATAAGCGAATAGATTTCGGCGTCTCTTGCTTCCTAGTTTCTATTTTAGCTTGTCTTTCCAATCATCATCATCCTTTAGGACTCTTGTAGCTATTGCTTTCTTTACTTTGTGCACCCAATAACTTCTTGGTCGGCCTCTTCTTCTTGTTTATGGTGGCACCAACTTCCATATTTTTTAGACGTCTTCCATTGACTCTATAATGTCTACATCTACACTACATCCATTTAATCTCGTACATCTTTATTTCTCTTCTTGTTTCTTCTTGTATAGCATCGTCGCTAGTAAGTCCATCTCCATCGCCTTCATCCTTAACTTCTGCGACTCGTGTAATTCCCATAATTCTGCTCTGTGTGTAGTGACTTTTTCGACTATTGTTTTGTAGATTTTGAATATCGTAATCTTAGTTATTTTCCTATGCATACCTAGGTACCTATAGGCCATGCATTTGTCTAAGGATAGCTTTTCTTTGTCCAGTTCGATTTTTTATTTGCTTGTTACTTTTTGCAGTGTCTATTATTTGAATGTCCAGGTATTTGTACCCATTTACATTAAAAATAGTTATTGTCAATGTGCAAAGGTTGACTTGATCCACCTACAACGATATAAATATCTGTTTTAAGTGTATTTCGCAGAACATACCCAAGTGTATTTATACTCAGTCCCTTTGTTGTGTTCATCGTTTAGTTCTCTTAGCATCTAATCAATGTCGTCTCTGCCTTCTGCTAATATTATTTCGTCATCGGCAAAATGAAGTGTGAATAACCTATCATTTCCTATAGGCAAACCCATATTACGATATCTCTTTCTCCAATTTTTAAGGTCCCATTTAAATGTAATTTAAAAAGAGTAGAAGTATCTAAAAGATGAAAAGTTAAATTTAGCTTAAAATAAATTTTTCTCAAAAGGCAAAATTTTTAGTACGTGAATCGTTTTAATTTGCAAAATAAAGCGATAGTCAACTGTTGTAACGTGTACATTTTATTTTTTGCACAGCAATGAAGCAAACAGCGAAATTTCTTTGATTTTCGTAAGGTTTTAAGGTGCAAGTTTAAGAAAAGATTCTTTGTGTAATATGTGTCTTATATCAGTGTTTTTCAATCTGTTGACATTCGTATACCACTCAAGGCCTATATAATATTTTTTTCACGTCACAATCAAATCGATTCTTAAACTTTCTTAGAATTGGAAACAAATAAAATTGCATAACTTTAAGAGGCTGCCATAACTCAACATAAGTAGATCCTGGTTAATTTATTGAACTTAAAAACAATACACACTCTGCAATTATGAAGCAAATTTTATCGCCGGTAAGATTTGAATTTTTCTCTTAATAAGCAGTTATCAAATCATAACTATTTCTATTGAAAAACGTTGTTGTAATTGTGGAAATGTGTTGTAAATATTTAAATTATTAAGATTTCATCCGTATACCATAAATAGTGGCTCAATTTTTTCCCAAAACATTAAATTTTTGCTCCGTTTGGAGATCAGAAGCCCTTACGAACACACTTTATGGGCTCCAGTTTTACAGTAGGGTCCCAATAAAACACCTAGGTTTCATCATCCAAAGAAATTTCTGCTAGTTTTTGCTATCGGAAAAGTAGTCTCGGCATCCAACGCGCAGACAGTTTTTTCAAATCCAAGTCATAGTGTAAAATGGTCAGAACTATCGTCTTAGATAAATTAACTTTCTTAGCGACAATAGACTTGTACTTTCAATTTTTTTTATCGTTTCGTTTGTTTATACCTCTGAAGGTCTTCAAGATTTTGGGCCATCCCAGGTTATTTCTCTGCCCTATTTAAACTGTTTCAACCTGTATTTTACCTAAAAATATGTTGAAGAGTCTTCTAAGCAAACCGCTTCCATCCTCTTGTGTAAAAGTTTTGGTTCATTGCCCTCTTTGGTCAAAAAAAAATTGCATAACATATTTGTACTCGAGATTGATTTTGCTCATTTTCACAACACAAACCACGATTAAAATTTGAAAATCGTTCACTTAAGTTTATTAATGTCTCGCAGCTACCACACAGCTTAATTATAAATTGTCACTTTGGTTTTAATTGGCTAGGTAGATTACTCATAATTTGCCCGCGTATATTAAAAAATGTGGAAAAAGTTAGCACAGCACAACTCAATTTATGACTAAACAAAAAATATAGCTTTAAAAAAAATTTATTTTAAGGTAAGAAATTAATTTAATTTTACTTAATTCTTCATTAAGCTTTCTACGTATTTATTCCTTTAGTAATTGTAGTAAAGATGTGTTAGACAATAGTGTGAATATTGCAGCGCTGTTCCGCGTACTATTCCATCCGCTATTTTGATGCTTGCGGCGTTGGTATGAACTGCAAAGTCGTAGCAGATAAGAATTAGATATAGGTAGAATTTCTGCATCAAGCAATTACGTTGGAAATTATGCAACTTCAAAATAAAATCATAAAGTTTTATTCAAAACTAGAGAGATTAGAGATAGACATGTATGCAAAATTTTCCTCGAGCTTATAACGTACATAACATTCGCGTATTTTAAATAATTGTACATAACTTCGAGTTATTTTTGTTGTATGTGGTTCTGGGAAATATATTTATTGCCTCAAAACTTTAAAGTTTTTGAACATGGAAACTCCTTTTTTTTACTTTTCTCATTCTAATAAAAATAACAAATGGAAGATTATAATAGTAGTAATTATTATTTTATGTAAATATTAAAGTTTGACCACTTATCTTAAAAGGAAGATGCTAAGGAATTTGTTAGTTATTATAAATTTGTTGTGTTAGTACTCAGTACTGAATTACCCAAATACTTAGGAATAAAGATTATGTATTATACGAGGATGGGTTTAATAATATCTTACCCAGGGAGAAAAACAACAAAATATTGGGTGAAAAATAATTTTACGTTTTGACATAATATTTCTAGCTCACTATTACACTCATTCCAGCGATATTAAGAGCCCTTATGGTTTCGTAATTAACCGATTTGACCAATTTCTTAAATAAGCGTTTGTTGCAAAAATTGTATCGAAATCCGACGCGTACATTTTACTGTCCACCGCTTTGATTGTTGCTTGGTGACCGATGTGTAGTGAATCCAATTTTGTTCACAGTTACAAATTGTCTATTGGATTGCCCTTGAACAATACCAGACTGCTCGGAAATGGTCATATGATTGAGCCTTTTTTTTTCGATGTAAGCAATCGTCTGGAACGCTTTCCCATGCTCAAAACATAATATGTGATGTGCTTGCTCTTTCGATATGCTCACAACCTCAGCTATCTCAACCTTTTCTAACCGAATGTTGTTATGTACTTTTTGGTCAAGTTCTTCAGAAGTAAAACCGTATTAGGCTTTCCCGAACATTGTGCACATTTAGTTTTAAGGTTGGCAACGCATGTTTTAATTTGAACACGATGGAAATGTAGATTGTAGAATCCACTTCAACTTTTACTACAGTTAGTAGCTACAAAGGCGTATTTGTGTTTATTTTACGTAGTCATGAAAATGAAATATCAAAATGAAAATTGTCATTCTGTTATATAGCTGGGACATTTTAAACCTGAAAAAAACATTAAAATATTTTTTTTAAAATTGTATTTAATGTAAAACACATATTGAGTCTTAAAAGTCCTTTACATTATTTTCTTTACAAAAAAAAGGAAATACATTCGAACATCGAAGGGTAATAAAATTTCTCACAAATGAGTGTAAGAGGCCAATAGTTATCCATCAAAGAATGGCCGAAGTATATGAAAATGAAGCCCCATCTTTATTCCCAGTAAATTTTCGGTCTAAGAGTCTAAGTTTCGTTGATGTCTGGGCCCTATTGAGGATGATCCAAAATCAGGTCGATTAGTTGAGGCAAGAACTGAAGACATGGTTAAAAACATTGAAGATTTGGTGTTGTCAGATCGGCGGATGAAGTTTTCTTTCATTGCCAGGGAAGTTGGATTATTCGAAATAACTGTTTGGACGACGATTGGGGTATTCCCCAGTATGCTGGAGAAAAGTTGTTAAAAAAAAATAATCAAGAAAATGTTATCTCTTTACAGGCTGACAAGAGCTTTTTTTCTCGAATTTTTACCGGGAACCAGACTTGGGTGTATAACTGGGATCCTCCTAACAAAGAAGAATCTATGCAGTGGGTTCGCAACGTTCGTCTCTCTAAAAAAAAAAGACAAAACAAACTCTTTGGCCGGAAAATTGATATCACCATTTTTGAAGACGCGGAATGAGTTCTGCTGTTTGAATATATATGAAAAATTCACTGCAATCAAAAGAGGAGACGATTCAAAGTTTAAAAAAGCGTTGAAAATAAAACGGACTTCATCGTGGCTGCAAAAAATCTGCCTCTGCACGACAACTGTAGGGTTCATAAAGCATGCAAAGTTAAGGCTGTAATTCAAGAGTGTGGATGTACTGGACGGCGTAATACACTTTACAGCCTTGACTTAGCACCTCGCGATTTCTTTTTGTTCATAAATTTAAAAAAAAACGAAAATTTACCTCCAACATGAGCTCAAGATAGCTGTTGATGCCTATTTTGCAGAGCTCCTGAAAGATTTTTTTCTTGAAGGGATGCGGCAACTCTAGAAACGTTGGATAAAGGTAGTTGTGCAGAAAAATACTTTTTTTTGGTTCTCTTACGTGTTTTCGTTCATTGCTACGCCCTAGTAATTGACCATAAATACTGATGTATTTCATTACTGGGCCTACTACAGTTTTCTCCATTGTTTACAGAATTTGTTACTTTGGCGGATAGTCAAATTTTACTTCTTAACAAATGAAGGATGACACTGAAAAAAACAGAAACAATTTATGAAAATGTGCGCCCTCTATAAGCTAGGCCGAAAACTATTCATCCTATCATCATATACCATCTTTGGTGATGTTACATTAATGTTCTAGGAAACAGTTTGGTTCAATATAAAACGTAGAGAAATTTTAAAAATTATCACTAAGAAAAACTTTTACATTAGCTAATGCAAAACTTATATTAAACTACGCTACCTTAAAACTTTGGAGTATTATAAAGTATTTTGTGTTTATTTTTATGTAAAAATGCCTTTCTTGGCTCTCTTTGTAAATAAACAACGAGTAATGATCAATAAATTATTAAGACTTGTATTTGGCTTGGATATATTCATGCATTTTTAATTGGTCCTGTCAATAAACAATATTTACTATTACCGAACATTACAAAGAATTGAATAAAACCAAATAACTTTTACTAAGTTGTAGTGTCTGAATAAAGATTAAAAAATCCTTTGTAATAGTGAGTCTTCTTATTGTATGGGGTGCACGTATAATTTTTAAACATAATGCCCCTTCAGTCATCTCTAGCTGGAATAATTAGTTAAAGTAATAAGACTAACCACGGGGTTTAATAGGAGAAACTTGCGGCTTTGTTATTACACGAGTACGAGGAAGATGGAGGAACAAGCTAAAGATGAATTGCATTTTAACAGGAGGGATGTAATCCTCTCGCAAGGGTTGCTTTATGTATAATTTAAATACTTGCATGGGGTGCTGAAATTAATGAACTTTCAAATTTTCCGTCTTATCTGTAGTACTCGTTTTTTTTGATTTACCACAAAATTACTTTATTTAAGTACAAGACGGTTTTGCGATTTATTATAAAACTAAAATCTCGATGTTTTGATTTTCTTGCGTTGGCTTGTTGCGCGAAATTTAATTGTATTTCAGAAAGTTTAATTATCCTTTAATTATTTAAATATAGCCGCCTAATTATAGTTTATGGCCAACAGATAATAAAATAATTAACGAATTTTCCTCTTGTGGCTTATCCGTTTACATTAATAAAAGCAAAATTTTGGTGTGGGAAATGAAAGGTGTTAAAATTCGTTTATAACGTCATAAAGAAGTGTTGTCGGTCTTCTGTACTGGGTGTCTCAGATATTATTACCGAGTATTTATTTTTATATTCATAAATCCAAGATAGATCTGTTTAAAATTGAATAAAAATATATTTCGATTGTTAATACATTTTAAAAAGATTTTATTTAAGTGAAAACTGTATTGGCAATATTTTTTAAGATACCGTGCAGGAATGGCAAGAAATATAATGGTGAAATAGTTTCGATTACCTAGGTTTGTCTTTCAACGAATAAAAATGAGGAAAAAGAAAACATTAATAAGCTGCAATCAATAGGAAGCAGAAGTACTGAAGCTCTAATGATGTTAAAGTCGGAAGAGAGTAGCCAAGAAAGCAAAAAAAAAATAGAATTTATCACAGTGATTTGTCTAACATGCAAGCGAAAATTGGATTCTCGATAAAAACGTACAGGCAAAATTGGACGTGTGGAAAAGGGGATAGTCAGAAGAATATGTGTAGGCATAAAAGGAGACTGGTGGAGAACATAACGAATTGGGAAGTCATATAAATTATAACTATCGCAAGAATACAAAGATTACGGTGACTGTGACATATCAACGGATAACAAGACGAAAAAATAACAAAGATTTCGTTAGAAAAAGAAGAGATCGACCATGAAGAAGATGGGTGGGATCTGTAGCAAAAGATCTTGGACAACTGATTCAATAATGAAAGAAAGTTTTAAATAACAAAAGAAAGTGGAAACGAAACACTGTTAACGCGGTGTGCCTATTTAGCATATAGATTGTATACCGGGTGTAAATGAAGTGTGGTAAACCCCCTTTTTTTTCTCTTTAGTTTTGATTTTAGATAAATGAAATTTTAGACACATGATATGTGCAAAAAACCGGGCTTTTTGAGCACATGCACATATTTGTTTTACTTCCGATTTCGCCGGAAATTACCCCAACTTTGTTATTTTAAATGGAACACCATGTATATTTTTACATTTTTGTAAAGAGGAAGCGATTTTGGATACAAGTGCACCATTTTGGTTAATTTTTATAACCTCAAAAATTTTTGAGACAAAATTTAGTTTATTATTGAGGGTGCCGTGACCTGCTCAAATTGATTTTTATTATGTCAACAATGGGCGTTTACACTAATTTTTAATTTCTTCAGAATTTGATAGATTTGGTGTTCAGAATATCGTATGTGAAGTTAAAATTGTTTAAATCAACTTCGTTTATTTATTATTAACGATTCAAGTTTTCCCGCGGCAAGTTGCGCCGTAAACGGCTTGAACGATGCACACGAGAAATGACGTCACTCTACGTACGTACTCGCTGAGGCAAGCCACACGTGTGTTTGCTGTAAATATAACGCAAAAATATCGTCCTACAGAAAGTGTTGTTTTGTGCCTGAATGTAAGACCACATCTACAAAAAAAACAGAAAAATTGTTTTTTGCTGTTCCGGAAAATTCCACCAAAAGAAAAAAAGGGTTTGATGCAGCAAGACGTTGTATTTCCGACGTAAGCGAAAAAATTAAATTATATTGTTGCGAAGACCATTTAAAATTTGAATAAACTAAAAATATATTAAATAGTATTTATGCAAAAAAATACACTAAAGTGAAAAACATTATCATTAAGCATTATCATTAGCATTAAGCATTAATCATATGGCAATAATATGTAATATGAAGCAGCCTATTACTTTCCAACAAAAAAATCTGCAGTTTTAAACAATACTTATATGTTGTATGCTATTTGGTGCATGTTTATGTTTGATTAAAAATGCTGATTAGTGTTAAAGCACTGTTGCTTCGTTTATGAAATTTGTATTATATTTATACTGAAGTGTATTTGCATATAACAACGTTTTTAAGCTCGGCACGTTGGCGGCGCTGATCATATCCGTACCGCAGGGCAAAAAAAAGAATTTTTGAGAAACGAAAACTATTGACGACAAAAATGTTCTACAAAATACAATTCCAAAATCAGGTGAATACGGTGAATGCTTTTTCACTTTTATCTTTTTTTTAGTCAAAATTGGTCAATTACTTTTAAGTTCAAAAATAATCACAAGTCGGATATGGTTAAATCAGGTCTATTACTTTTAACTTTTTTTCAGTCAAAAAACTCGGAGAGTTAACGTTTTGTATGAAAAAAAGGTTTATCGTGATAGAGCATATTCCTTCCTCTGAACCTCTACTGCAGCGTTTCTCAACCTGGGTTCCCCGAAATCCTAAGGTGCCGCAAAAAATCGCTAGGGGTTCCGCCAAAAATATTGATTAGTCGAGCTCCTGCATCGCTAGAGATAGCCTTGCGCGTAAAACTCTCTTTGCGCAAAGAATTACCTTTCGTTTGGTGCAAGTCTCAAGTCTCTAAGTGGCTCCGTTCCCGAGGTACACCGATTACCGCCAGGCGGAACAAATTTTATTCACGACACCCGTTATTGCATTTCAAAATCGAATAAATACTACTACTCGCGCTGCGCACTCGTACCCAACGGATCCGTTAGACCAGCGTTTCTCAAACGTTTAAACACGCGACCCAAATAATATTCTATAAATAAGGGTACGACCCATAGGGAAGAAATCTCCATCCCCGAAAGATTATTTTTGAAAAAATACCTTTAGAAATGTCATTTTAAAGCATTTTAAAACCAAAATATATAATTTTATATTTTGTTTTTATTTTTCTTTGTATTTCAATCAAAACAGTTCCGTTTCGCGATCCAATAAAAATTTTACACGACTCAATTTTGGTCGCGATCCATAATTTGAGAAACGCTGCATTAGACCGTTGTGCATAGAATCGTCTTCAAACATAAGAATATTTTTTTAATGTAACCAGCTATGATAAATAAAGGTTTTCTTTTTGAACTTTAACGTTATTAAAGGAGAAGTAAAGATTGGAACAATGATGAAAAATAATTTTAATATAGGGGTTCCCGGAGACATGAATACTATTTTAAGAGTTTCGCAGGGGTAAAAAGGTTGAGAAACCCACTATTTCACTTAACTCTCTTCTATGCATCTAGCCGAGCATTTTCCAAATTGTGTTTCGCGAAACCCTGGGTTACAATAACGCATTAGTACCTAAGGGTTTCACCGGTGAATGAAAATGATTAATAAACGTCATTATTTGATTCATTTTAAAACTAAAAAACAGTAAAACCTTTATGTTAATCAACATTTAATCCAATAAAATGTGTTCTCATGATATCTTCAAAAATATTGTTCTTTAAATAAATGGTATTGTCGTAGCTGTATAAAAATCTCATAGTTTCGTATTTAAAAAAAAAAACACTTACATAGGGTTTGGTGGCTAGAGTTAATTTGGAAACGTTGATTTAGCTTACTTGCATTTACCAGATCCGTACTCCTAAACAAAACTGCTTTTGTTATTGCTCGCTGCTTTTTGATCATAGTCGAAGTTTGCTCATCTTCGTGAATCTGTATTAGACATTTTTGGCAAGCGGTTACATCGGAAAAGGCAATGTAGGTTGCGATACCTTTCACAATAATGAAAAAAAAAATTACTCTCCTCGATTATTAAAAAAAATTTAAGCCAAATTCAAACACTCTTCTCTTTTTGGAGCTTATATCAAATTTTAAGTTGATGTTTATTATCATTATCATCAATAAAAAAAAATTTCAAACAATGTAGAAAGACTTTTTGCCCGTTTTTGATCCTGAATAAAACCCCCTTCGTGTTTTAAAAAATATATAGTTTTATAATTTGTTGCAAAAAATAGTCGAGATATGGCTATTTTTGTAAAATTTCCCTATCAAAGTTTGTCATGATTTCGTAAACAAGTGATGTTGCAATTATTAAACAACTAAACATCATATCCAAGTAAATTTTTCACCTTTTAAGCAGGTCCGTATATTCTTTTATATTATATAACTCTTTATTGTGGTATTGTGAACGTGGCTAAATTTAAACACTTTGAAAAGTTTAATATGTTAGAAATTTGCATTGTAAGTAATAAAAAAGTAGCGGCTGCTGCAGAATTTAATTAAAATAAAAATTACATTTAGTTGTTAATAATAATTGCTAACATCACTTGTTCACGAAATCTTGACAAATTTTGATAAGGAAATTTTTACAAAAGCTTTATATTTTTGAAAATGTAAAAAAAAACTTTTCCATTAAAAAACAATAAATTTACTTCATATTTTGGAAACAAGGTCGTTGAATAAATTTTAATTTGGTTTTAAAATTAATCATAAAAATCTTTTTGTGCGATCGTACTAGAAACAGCTGTTTGACGGACGCGTTAGCAACCATAAAGTACTGCATTGCCGGCCCTATCCTTATCAACGGCCGTAAAAGTTACTTTTCAGGCCGTTACCCTTAGCAACGGCCGAAAAAGTAACTTTTACGGCCGTTGCTAAGGAGAGGGCCGGTAATACAGTACATACGCCGTCATCTGTCAGTGACAGAATGTCACGTAGTTTCTAACCTATAATTTTGAAAAATACTAAAAATTTAAATTGTTTTTAATTCGATCGCACAAAAAATGTAATATGCACCTCGGCCAAAACGTTCTTTTTCGGCCTTGTCTGTTTGCTGGCCTCGACTACGTCTCGGCCAGCAAACCAGACGCGGCCGAAAAAGTTACACTTTTTGCCTTGATATATAAATAACTATTATAAATAACATTTTGTTCTATTTTTTTTAATAAATAAAAAAGTTGTGGTCAAAAACGATGAAATTTAATTTTACGTCTCTAGCGCCAAAATGGTAAGCGATATAACAAATCTGATTACATAGGCGTTCTTTTCTCAAAAAAATACCCCTAGATACCGATATCAGATTTTCGCAATTACGGTAACTGAGATGCCCTGTAAAACATTCGATTTTGGTCCACCCTGTATATTGTCACCGTTTATTAAATCACATACACAGGCACAATACGTTTGCCACGAGCCTACATGAAATTTTCTATAAAGGGAAGTCCGCATTATTTGCAACCCAGCAGCGTAATGTTACCGGCGCCTATGCTATTTCGACCGTTTTATTAAAGCATCATTAACTCTATGTTCTATCGGTTGTATCGGCTTTGTCGCCATTTATCTCCATTAATCCAAGTATATTATTAAATGCAATATTGCACATAGTAAAACCACAAACTGTTTTAATGATATAACTGCACGTTATTTAATAGTTTGCTTTAACGATTCTAAAACCTTTCTATCCAATTAACTCGGTAGAGCGTGTCTGTGAGTGTACATATCGGTAATAATTGGTTAATTAACTGATTTACAAATATTCGATATTATGATTCGGTAAACAAAGCACTAAAAAAAATATATTTTAATGCATTCTCGGTGTAACCTATAACATGCACGACACAGACATAAACCATGGTGTTAAAATAGATGCCATGCATCGGAGTGTAATAAATTATGTGATGCAACATTTATTTATTTGTAAATTATGACTAGAGTATTGTAAAACTGTAATAGATACGTGTACACTATTTTCAGCAGGTTTTATAGAGATTCCTTAAATCCCTCACTTAAATGAATATTAATGCTTGAAAGCGTCTAAACATTTGGGAATTGATAACCACAACAAGGTAATTTTTCCTAATTTTCACTCTACAAAAATACATCGCTCCAAATCTCCAAATAAAAAAAACGTCAAATTTTTTACTGTAATATTCTAATATTAAAACTTTTAAGTATTAATAGATGAAATATTGCACTCTTTTCGTTTAAAAAAGTCTATAAGTATCAGTTTTTACCAAATTTTAACAATTGATATCCTAGTGAAGCTATATTTAAATGAACGAATACTGTTTCATAAGTTATCAGATTATTAATTTATTTATTAATAAAAGTACACTCAATTAATATACTTTTCGAAGAATTTATGGCAAAATGTATAACCAGTTTCAACAATTTCGTCCCTTTATGCAGGGCCGGCGCCAGGAAGACCGCAGGGCCTGCGGTGCAGGCGGGCGCCGCCGCGCCTAAGGGGCGCTGCCGGGCTGAGTAGCCTAAACCTCGCCACAAAATTAAAAAAAAAAGTTCAATGTGTAGATACTGTGCCTGAATTTGGCGCCCTTGGCACTTGCACTGTTGCCATGCCAACTCGTTGCTACGGCTCGCTGGGAGGTCACATGGTACTGTACTGTTAACCTCACTAAACTGTTTACTTTGGTGCATTCTGTAAATTTCTATATTTTACATTGGTACATTGGTTTGTTGGTTTCTATGGTAATATAATTTAATTACAAGTTAACGGTAAAAAAGGAAATGGATTCTAAAAAGAAACTCTCAGGTTTTTAAAATCGAAAAAGAAACCTTGAACAAGAAGAAGCAAATAGAAAGCAAGCCAATGGTTTACTTAAACATATTAGGAAAGAAGATGTGCCCCGTGGTCATGAATGTCCCAAAAATACAAAAATCAGTGAAGATACTGAATAAAGCGCAAACAATTCAAACAAATCTACCGAAGATTTTAACGAAGTAACTATTCACAAAACCAACGAATTACCTTGTACAATTGACGAAGAAATTCCATCTACATCAACAGCTGTTGAATCAATTGAAGCAAAAGGATCCTTCAACCGCCGCGCCGGTTAGATTGCAGGCGGGCGCTAAGAACCCTAGCGCCGGCCCTGCCTTTATGTATCTATTTACACACAAGCAGCTGTCAAGCTGTCATTACCACTCCAGTGCTCGCGCGGGATACTATAGTATCCCAGTGATG
This sequence comes from Elmis aenea, assembly GCA_947652605.1. NCBI lineage: Eukaryota > Metazoa > Arthropoda > Insecta > Coleoptera > Elmidae > Elmis > Elmis aenea. The sequence goes on from OX393576.1 coordinate 21,585,941, forward strand.
TATTTCTGCAAATTTTTGTCAAATGGCACAATATTATGCCTTCGTCATTTCAGTACCTTTTCATCTTACTTTGTAGACTTAGTTAGCCTTATTGCTTATCAGTGACCAGTGCTATAAAAGCTGACAACTTGAAAAAATTTCGTTTGGGATACCTAAGTATCCCGCGCGATCACTAATGTGATTTTAATTTTTATAGCTCGAGTTTTGTTCGTAAGGTATTTTTCATGTTATTTTTGTTTTTACTATTATATTAATGCTTCCTTATTGTTATAAACGAATGTTATTGATAATTTGAAATCTTTAAAATAATATCTTCCGATTTGAACATTTTAAATTCCTACGTATGCATTTTTTTTTTGCAATTATATATTCATTTTCGTGAAACTTAGACCATGTCCCAAAGTAAAAATCCAGAGCAGTGGTGTAAATAGTTAGAGGAAATTGAGGAAAACGAAGGATATATTAAAGACAGTGAAGATGAAGAATCCGAAGGTGATTTGGAAGACTATGAAGACAGAGGAGAAAATCTTAGCGAACTTGAATCGGAAACAGAGCAAGACATCAATTCTGGTAGCGATAACGATTCATACAATGTAGATACACAAAGATAACTTTACTCACTGAAGAAAGAATGTTTTCAAAAAAATAAAAGAACAGCTGCACGTAATATAATCGCTGAATTGCCAGAAACCAGGAGTGAGGCGAAAAATGCGACTACCTATTTAGAAAATTGTAATAAACATTAACGCAACTTTTTTTTGAAATGCATTTCTGTCATAATTGTAATGTTCATGTTATATATTACAAACAATCAAAAATAATTTTTTAAAAGTCGGTAAAAACTATTATTGCGAGTGGGATACCATGGTATCCCACGCGATCACTAACGTAACAAAAGTGAGCGCGAGCAACGGAGTGTTAATCCAAATAAAAGTGTTTATAAGTTTTCTTTTATACTCTAATAACCCATTTATTATAAGTTTCTTCTTTACATAATATTTTTACTTTATTAGGATGGTAAATGTTTTATGTCATACGAATGTTGCGCGAATGCATATTTGATTGTTTGGTTAAATTTTATGTATCTCTAATGCAGGAATCGGAGTTGGAGTCGGAGTTTAGAAGGAATTTTTGGTCAGTGGAGTCGGAAAAATGTACCGACTTCGATACCGAGTACAACAAAAAATTGCGAGGTGATCCTTTGCTGCAAAATTAAAACTCAAATTTTCAATAATTTCTTCATTCTTTTTCTGTTTTACATATACCGACCCGCAGCCCTGATCTAATGTGTTCTTTCAAATAATATTTCTTTTGGTTGGTCCTATATAACACAAACCACAAGTACAATTTAATTTGTAATTTTTTTCACATTCATAAGGAATTTTATCCTTAAAACTCTTTGTACAATTTTAGTTGTGTAGCAAGGAATGTATGTTGTCAACCTTTGATGTGGGGCACTGCCGATCAGGGGTGACGAGAGACGTCGCCAGGCCGGCCCCGTGGAAAAATGCTTCATTGCCCTCTAGCGCTAGTAAATAAACTATTTGAAAAATTATTTACTAGAAAACTATTTGTGGAATTATGTACGGGCCCCTGTGAATCCCGGGCCCGGAAAGTTTTACCCTATCACCTCCCCGCCACTCGACAGTCCTGTTGCCGATCAATGGTTTTGCGGGGTTGAAATAAATCTAGAACAGAAAAAAAGTTTTATTGTCCAATAAGAATAAATAGTTTTTAAAATTTAATTTTTAATATATAATAAAAAACCATAGCAAGCGCGGGGCCGTACTACCGCGGAGCCGTGTGCGGTGCACACTCTGCACTCCCCTTTCGCCGGCTCTGATTGTAGGGTAAGTTCTTAGTACAAATGTTTTTGTTATAAACACTATCTTTTTGTTACCAGTGGTAAATTTGCTTAGTATTTTATTTACTTGTATTGCATTGTTATTGTTAATTAAGCTTTAATTAATATTGTCGTGTTATATATAAATGTACAACTTAAAAAAAATAAAAAATAATGACTAGTTTTTTGCATATGCAACGCATGTATTTAAGAATAAAATAAGAATTACTTCTAGTATATCCAGTATGCCAGTGATTCTCAACCGGTAAACTGCGACCCCTAAGGGGGCGCTAAAACTCTTAAAAGGGAGGCGCAAAAATTTTTAAGTGGGGCATGAAGAAAAGTAGAAATCTAGGATTAAAATTTTACAATAAAAAAACAATGTACATACCGAAAATGACAGCAGTTACCTATACATACGATAGGCTTTAGTGAGCCTAATAACTAGTGTTTCGGACTGTATTTACGGATTGTATTTTAAAGTTTATGTTAACAAAAAATGTACTTAAAATACATTTTATAAAAATAATACCTTAAGGCAAAACACGGTAAAGAAATAAAAACTAATAGGATCCCAATAAAACGATGACATAGGGGCGCAATAAAAATTGACAAGGAAACGGGGGGCACAAAAAAATTTCATGGAAAAGGGGGACACTTATAAAAAAAATGGTGATTAGATGCGATTACATTTTGAAAACCCGTATAAAAATACTATCAATTGGCCTATAAAATCGGTGGTCTTTGTCCCATTCAACAGACCTTATTGGCTTAGTGCTTAGTGCATCTTTTGCGGTATGGAACTTGCTAATAGTAAGTTTCGAATTACGGCCACACTATAGTGTTATGTTAAATATATATTGCATCTTTGTGCTCCTAAAATGGTAAAAATATCATAAATATATTTATAAAGCAATCCATAAATTATTCCAACACGACAATTACTTTATTACTTAAATGGTATCGTAGTAATTATAAGGCTTTATTTTCTTACGTCTAACGTTCTCGGATATCTTTTCTTGAATTCACTCTCGATTGCATATCTGCTTCTTTTTTTTGGTCTTTTATTGCAGCCTAACGGAGTAGTTAGTGTTCATTTCTGAGTGGTCGCTTAGTAAAGCAGCATTTGAACCGCAACTCGGCTCCATCTATTGTTATGGTTATGTACTTTGCAGATGGAACGAAGACCGCAAGTTTTATTCAAATTGCCTTTTGCATCCCATCTCATTTAATCAGAATACTGAATAGTGTAGAGATTATAGCGGTCTGTTTTATTTTTATTTTCTTAATCTCACCGGTTTCATTAAACATAAGAGCCTATTACTTCACTATGCAGTTTTCAATAGTCTGGTTATCACGGCACATCGTGTAACAATTCAGTCTAGCAAATATTCGGTCCAATTCACCATGTACATCGCTAAGGAATAAGCAAAAACGATACTTGTAAAGATTTGTTGCTAAGCAAAAACAAATATCTATTGTCATATTCCATAACTATCTTGTCCAGTTTATTGCTTGTTATTGAAAAGGTTCATCGTTAATAAAGAAGATCTCCAGCACTTTCCATTCAGGAGCTGTATTTGTATCTACGCTAAATGCCAAATATGCAATAATCGCTAACAATTATCGTTAACTTAAAGAATTTTGTGGTTGCTAGCAGTAGCACATCTTGGGACAAAAAACAACAAATAAATTATAATGTAAATATTAAGCAGATTCACCAATAAAATATTATACCTCTGTTGCACAAAACTTATTAGCAACCGCGCTTTTAATCATCGGCTCCACATTAACAAAAAGGATATTGCTAGAGTGGTCGCAGCGAGAAGTGGACTGTGACGCAGAAACCAAAACAGGTCCAAAGCGTTTATTACTGCACCACCTAAAAACATCGGCCTGTCTCAGCAACGTGGTAATAACCTGTAAATCACAGTAGTCAAATTAAGTCCACTAAAAGTCAACGTTTTTAGAAAAGTGTAAATATCAATCGCGATCCCCTCTCTTTGCGCATCTCGCGGTCCACTTTTGGGTGCGATCACTCTAGTTAGCCAAAGTTAATTATAATAAAGGTTATACCCTATGAGGTAAAAATTGCGTGTTGTTTACAAGGACTCTTTCTGGAACAAAACTTCTCATAAACATTACAGGAGGTGAAGTCAAATAAAATTTTCTATGTCGTTTTGAGGAGTAAAATTAAACAAAGTTCCATACAAGGGACAAGCAATTCTCTTAAAAATACATACAACACACAGCAATATACTTCATGAAATTTTGACGCTACCAACTTGGCATATTTCAATTAAAACCTTGAAGAAAAATAAATACTTTTAACCAAAATTAATTAAGTGTTTATTATAAAATAACTTAAGACCTAAAGAGTCACATTAATTTGAAATCAATAAAATGTTCGCAGTATAAAAAGTTACCTTGTTTCATCTAAAAGTGACCTAAGTTTTAAATCTCCCTAACCGTGTTGTCTGAGGTGTCAATAGCGGGCAAAAACGGTGTGAACTAAACCTAATTTGAGTTACTCGAGTTCGGGCGTGGAAAAACTTAATACGTTCCAAGAGAGGAGATATTTTTAAATTTGTACACAAACAAAAACAGTACAATTTAATTCAGTATACCAGATACATCTTTATTCTATGTACCAGCTAATGTTCTAATTAATTAAAATGAAACATTAAATTATATTGAGCTTTAAAATTAAAAAAAAATATTAAATTAATTTTAATTTGTTTTTTTTTCTTCTAAAACGTCGTTTAAGGACAAGTTAGTCGCCAAAAATGTCTTTTCCCACTTGTTGTGACGTTTTATAAAGATAAAAATCAACAATTTTTAATGGTTTGTTAGCAGCTGCACCGGCATATCTTTTAGTTTCAGATCACCATAACCATGGTTTTAAATATTTAGCAGTTTAGCACCTAACAATTTTATTTTTTCAAGTATTAGATTCAATTAACGTTAGTTTGTTTTAAAACTTTTACATCGTAATTAAACCCTTAACAGTATACTTATTGCTTTTAAAATACAGTACAAAAAGTAACGTAACAGGTCAATATCTCGTCTTGTGACAAGTTAACAAAAAGAAGTTTCGTATAAAAGTTGTTTTTGCTCACTTACTACATAACCTTAAACTATTTTCAAATGTACAGATTGTTTTTTCTTAGCGCACCGATACGTCACTTTGTTTTTTTTTTAAACAGAACACCCTGTATATTTTGTACTTTTTATGTGCAAAATTAAAGTTTCTTCCAAAAATGTCATATGTCTTTTGAACCTAAAAGCAATGGTTTTTGAGTTATTTTAGATTTTACGAAAATATTGACAGAAACAGGATTCTAAAAAAATATTAATATTTCACAATTTCACAATGTCAGAACGAATTCCTTTGATAAATTAGTTGTGTCATTACGATTGTTGGCTAGTTAAAATTGTAAAATAATATACAGAGTTTTTCTTATGCCCGGTCCATTTGGTTAAACTTCAAACATGAATAAGTTAATTTTTTTAATGGAAAACCCTATATAGTTTTACATTTTCTTATCAACAATTAATTAAAAATTATTTGGCATCATTTATGTCTAAAATTAATATTTCTGAAGTTAATGCGGGTTTAATGAGTATTTTCGGACATAAACAAAATATTTAATGAAATAAAACTAGTAGGCTTTGGAAATATCTAGAATTTTGTTTAAAATTTCAACACAATGCTAACGAACGAAATATTTTTAATTTTTGTCCCTGCTTTAAACCATCTCATAACCCTTAAGATAATTAAAATTCCACTATTGGAATACCCTGTGCATTGTACAAGTATGATATTCTTTGATTTCGAATGTTTCATATTTTGAAAAAATTATTTATGGATTTTAAATTTGGTTTTCCAAAACCGCATTTTTTTGGTTTTTGTGTTGTGCTTAAAACAAGGTGGAATATGTATTTGAAAGTAGATTGTTTTAAACTACCTAATTTAATTTATTTTATGCTTAAAACTGATTCTTTTTTGGTTAACATTTTACATTGATTTCACTGGTGGCGTTTTTATATTAGTGATATTGTAAAATATTTGTTGTGTAGATACCTTTTGTACTTAAGGATATATATGGCAAAAGCGATTTGTTTGTCACACTAGCTAGTTATGTTAAGCTTCGGTCTCTAGTTGCTCGACGAGGGTTTAACAGCATCCACTTAAATAACGACTAAGTAGAAAGGTGTTTGATAAAATTTGAAACGTCAGGTATGTACAGTATTAGCCGTTTATCTAATGATCAGAACTTGGTTTATGTGAAGGGTAGAACCCTTTCAGCACAAGAGGTCCATAATTAATGATCAGCACTCCTAAAGTGTCTTAAGAAAATCTCCAACTCGCCCAACAAAGACAAGTGATTTTTTGTTTGGTCCTCCTGAAAGTTAGTGTTTGATATTATCGCGTTAGAAAGACTAATGATGGGACAAGAGAATTTTAAAGGCTTGGCGACTTATTGATTCTCCGCGTGATAAGTTGGATCAGCGTAAATAAATTATCGGGATGTGTATGAGAAATGTGTTAGCACGATTACCAAATGTGTGGCGTGGTATGTGTTTAGCTGTAAGTTTGATGTATTATAATTGTCACTGTCGCTTACAGCCGTTTTGTATGTATCGTATGATACGACAGATGTGCCGTTGGAGCAGCCAATTCACGCGCTCTAAGGCATATCCATTATTAAATAAATTAATTGTCAACCTTTAGCTGTTTACAAATAATATTGACTTTTAAAATACTGTATTTGTATAAAGGCAATTTCAATTAAATGCAGGTTATATTATATTATGTACTCAGGGTCGGCCTTCTAAATAATGAAGCCCGGATGCAAGTACCTAATTTTTTGGGGCAACGATGGGAAAAGCTAACATTGTTCAACGAAAAAAAAATCAATAAAAAAATATTATTTGAGAAGATTCCTTCCCTGTTCGGTTTTGTTCATAGTTTTTGAAGAACCGTTAACACACAGATATTGATTGATACGTCAATATTAAATAAACATTTTATCATAGTTTTGTAACAGTTTCTTTAATCACAACCAATACATGACAAAAAATGTCCAATTATATTAGTATTCTAAAACGTACCCATAACACATTGTAATTATAAGTACATAATAAATATCTTATAATTAACGTTAAGTTGACATTTTTGGGATTTTTTTTTATTGCTATAGCTTAATTAATATTAAGAAAATCACCACATTTAACAATGTGTTTCTCGATACTTTTTATAGTCAGTACGTTTAATCGCTCTACAGACATTGTTGAACGAAGGTAATTCTTAATTAGCTCTATTTTGCTAAAAGAACGTTCTGCACTTACTATAGACAAACGCATTGTAAAAATAATTGTTAGTACAGTTCTTACATTGGAAAAAGATTTATTGTAATTCTTTTTAAATAATACTGCATTATATCCTGCGCAAAAGTTATATCTTTTCGTTAAAATTCAATTATTTTGATTAATTAATCTCTTGAATTAGATCTAGTAAAAAATCACACAAGATCCAGTAATTTTGTACTATTTCATTGTTTTTTACTTTTTTATGTTTTTTCCCCTATTTCTAGATCCCATCAACAACCAAGGGCTGAAAAAATATATTTTTGATGAAATATTCAATTTAATATTAATATTATAGTACTTATGTAGATTCTGATATATTTATGATCTTTAACTCAAATATTAAACTGATATTGAGGTATGATTTGTTATATGCAGATAATATCATAATAGCATCTTCATTTTTATTGCAATCTATAAATCCACTAAACAATAAACTCAAGGAAAGTTGCTTACTGATTAAATTTATTTGAAACTACTCTAGCTACCGAAATAGCTGACATTCTGATTTGTACAGTTAAAAATTGTCGGCAATCATTTCAATCAAACTTTATTCGCAACTTTCCTGTTAGTAAGGCGGAAGGATTCTTACGTCCCATAACTTTATCTCAACAGAAGTTTGCGTTCAGCAAAAGTTAAGATTAATAATAAAATCAAAAGTTTCATTATACGTTTCATTAAAAATACTTTTTCGCATTTCGTCTACGGAATTATCTGCTTCACAATATTTATTAATTACGTGGTAGGTATATAAAAACAGATAAATAAAAATTACGTTAGACAGGAATTCGGGGGCGGATATTGTGATGAATTTATAAACATCCTTTTAATTTGATTATGCTTCCGTATATTTACTTCCTCGTACTTTCAGCTTTATACAAAATTTATTAATTTTGTTAGAAGTTTGTATTAGAGCCAATTTCGTTACAGATTTAATGAAGTTAAACGAAGTGCACGTTTAATGAAAATGTATTAAGTGTGTGTACTTCATTACTTGTCTTAAGTATGACGCGAGAAAATGTTCTATTTAGTCAATTATATAGCAAAATTTTATCCATAGAAATAAATAAAAATTTTAAGTCGATCGATAAAGAAAATTAAGAAACCTAAGATAAGGTGACCATTTTTTCCCCCGAACAAAAAAAAAGTCCTCGACTAATTTTGTGAAATCTATTTTTTCGTTTTTGGTACACCTAATACCACAACTCTCATTGTAATAAACAAAATTCAAATAAAAGGGCGGGAATTAAACCCCACACTATTTTGCACATTTTAAAAAGAGATGATAATTATGTCCAGGACAAAAGACGTGTGGTAACCGTAAGTAACCTAACCTAACATAACCTAATCGCATTTGACACTTTATTTATCGTGCACAGACTCCTCCCCACTCCAGTTATCGTGGCCAATAAGCGGTTACACTGTTACAATGTTGCCAGACTAACAAATTTGTATAATCTAGCAATAGTGAAAGCCTGAAAGTACCATACATTGGTTATTTTAAATGTGTATAGGAAAGTTATGAAAATCGGGGACAAGAATAATCCGGGACTTAAGTCTTGTTTCGGGGACTGTCCCCGAAAATCGGGGACGAATGGTCACCCTACTAAGATATATAATCTTAAAACAACGAAGAGCAATATTTTTTTCTGTCGCATAAATAATCCGTGCTGAAGCAATAAAAAGAAGCATAGATCAATACTTGCTGTAAATACACAGAATGTGCGATCCTTTATGTAAAATGTTTTAAGATGTACAGGGTGGTCCAAATTCGATGGGATTACATGGGTATCTTGTTTAATATTCAAGATAGAGAAACGGTTAAGTTACCAAAAATATGCAGTCTTTTGAAACAAACTTAGAACCGTTTTCAAAAATATTCTATCATTTGTGGTTATTGAGTTATCGGAAAAAAGTGTTTTTTTGTCATATTTATAATGTGTCATAGAGCCGTTATTGTTGTAAAAAAATGACTTTATAAATATAACAAAAAAACACTTTTTTCTAATAAAACCGGAAATGATAGAATATTTTTGAAGGCCGTTTTGAGTTTGGCTCAAAAAACTGTCCGTTTCTGGTAACTTAACCGTTTCTCTATCTTGAATGTTAGCGAGATACTAGGGGTGGGCGATATCGAAAATCTATATCGAAATTATATCGTAATAAAAGGGGAGGGAAACTAAAAAATGAAAAAAGAGACTGGTGACCTAAAAAAAAGCTTCCGCCCTTATTTTTGTTGTCCATACCACGAAATATCGATATATCGGTATCAAAATTATATCGAAATTTATCGAAATATCGATATAGCGCCCACATCTACGAGATACCTATGTACTTAATCCCATCAAATTTTGAGCACCCTATACTCCTGTACACTACATGATTTTGAAATATTGCAAAAAATGAAGATACAAGACCATCATTAACAAAATATAGATTTTAATGTTCGGCTGCAACACGCAAACGGATTTAGATGTTTGATTGATATCCGTTTTTATTTTTACACTCTAGAAATTTTTTAAGCTCCCAAAAAAATCTCCCGATAATGTGATTAAGAATAGATAGAGTTAACTGTGCAGTGTGGACTAAATTCGAATGTTTTAGGGGGTATCTTTCTGATCATAATAATTGGAAAAAATCTGATATCGGTCCCTTGAGTTATTTTTTTGAGATAAACAAGCCTATGTTATCATATTTCTTATGACTTTTCATTTTGGCACTACAGACGACAATGTAATTTCAAAGTTATTAAAACTTTAATATAATTTCTTTGCTAAATAAACGCTCTTTTATTAAAATATCATGTTGTATAAGAGTTAAAAAAAAACTTCATTAAAGTCAAGGTCGTTAAGGAAAATTTTATTTGATTTTTTAATAAGGCCTAAAGTATTTGTAAAAGGCTGATGTAACATTTAGGTCTATTTTTATAAATAAAGAAGTTATGGTATATTTTCCAAAACGTTGAAATTTTTTTTTCGTTTGTGGTGCCAAACTAGAAAGTGTTATAAAAAAGATAATAACACACGCGTGTTCATCTTAAAAAAATAACCGAAAAGATTGACTTCTGATTTTTATTAACTATTATGGTAACCGAGATACCCTGTAAGACATTCGAATTTGGTACAGCCTGTAAGTACATCAAAAACGATTTTTTTAAAAATTTGATGAAAAATAAAAAAGTTTACTATCGTATCTAACGAACTAAGCAGGTTGTGTTAAACTATCGCCTTTTTAATCTGATTACCATAAACATAAACCCTTCGGTGTAGGGGTATGCTTTCCTAGCTCTTGATTATGCTTCTCCACTTTCGTAGATCAATGGTTAACGACACCTCTCTCCAGCTGACTCTTCTTTCTATCAGTCTCTACTTCAATTCGTTTTAACATTCAGTTCTTTTTCTCTCAATCTTTATTTTCATCCCATTTTCGGGCTACTTTCTAGAATGCGTAATAGTTGAATAGCTTTTAAAATTAGTTAGAATTCGTACTGCATTGACTACTCGCGTCTTTTTTTGTTTGAGATCTCCTTATACTTTTCACACCTTAGCGTGGTAAAATTTCATCACTGCGGCTATCCGATTATTTCGATCCAGTTTGCCACTTTCTGCAAATATTGTTCTTAAATATGTTTAACTTGTTACCTGCTCAATATTTCCCTGTTCTAAGGTAATTAAAACCTATGAATGTTTCTCCGATTTGACAATTTGTTTTTGTCCTCTTTACATTGTTAATAATATTCTACTCTTTTAAAGTTTTTCTTAAAGTAATCGCCTTAAATTTCTAATCTTTAGTTACTAGAAAAACCTTTTTTAATGCTTTAGGATAGAGGTCCCCAAACTTTTTTGTCTCGTAGACCACTTGCCATGTTTTTCGGTTTTGGGTAGACCTCCTGCTTACCTGATATTAATTTTTTGCCAATTTTACAAAATAAAAACTTACACGCAGAGAAAATAAAAACGTACGCGTGCGGAGCTACGGGCAACTGCTAGTTATAAATAATTCTTAAACCGTTTCATATATCCGAAAATATACTTAATAACTTAAATTTTAATATAATTCTTCATCGCGTTTCATGAACATTTATGTTTTAAAAATTTTTACTTCATAGATACTTTTATAATTTTTGTAGATAGCTATACACTTATACAGGGTGGTGCTTTTTTCGATGCTCACCATTGCTATCTTGGAAACAGTAAGAGATACAAGGTCGGTTAAATTAGAGAAAAGTTGCACATTTTTATGGCCATTGAGAATCTGAAAAGAAATCCTGGATATTTTGATTCGTTTTTGATTTATTACAAAAAAACTGAAAAATGTGATTTTAGAAAAATATTATTATCTTCCCTACCATTGACGCTATTTTATTTAAACTTGGCCACTTTATGTTTTTGACCGTCCTGGGTTTGATGACGTCAACAGAAATTTTCTAAGCCTTCTAGATTTCAAGTTGCGATAGTCAACTTTCTTATTTCTTATGGCCGCCATATTGGATTTTTGCACCATTAGACAGACAAAAAAGTTTGCTTTTCAGATTGTTAACAACATACCTTTTTTCTTTCAAAAAACTTGTTGAAATTTGAAAATTTGTATAAATAGTCTATAAAATCGTGAATGTTTTGAAATACAATTGAAACTATGATATAAATAAAAGCGACAGAACATTTTATTGGTCTAACGATAACGAAATTAAGGTTGTTGGAAACATATTTAGAAGATATGTTAGGCGAATTGCCATTATTAACAATTCAAAATCATCAGTAGTTTCAGCAAGAAGGAGCTGGTCCTCACAACGCCCGTATTGTAAAAGGATATTAATTTAGATGTACGCTTTCAAAATTCATGACTTGGTACGTTTGGTCCTGTTCATTGGCCTCCGCGATCGCCATGTTTAACGCCTATGGATTACTTTTACATTGATGTTGTTTATGCAACCCTAACGGAAAATATTGAACATCTTCGCCGTATAATCAAAAATGCTTTCGACTTTATTCTGGGACAAACTATCCTAAAGGCAGTGGACGAAATGAATTTGAGGACTAACCACTACATCATACATAACGGCGCGCACTTTAAACAATTTAAATAATTATTTATCTGGTGTTTTAAATTTATTGTCATTTCATTTTATTAGACCTATAAAATGTTGTGTCACTTTTATTTATATTATAATTTCAATTGTTTTTCAGAACATTCACGATTTTATAGATTGTTTATACAAATTTTCAAATTTCAACAAGTTTTTTGAAAGAAAAAAGGTATGTTGGTTACCATTCTAAAAAGCTAATTTTTTTGTCTGTCTGATGGTGTAAAAATCAAATATGGCGGCCATAAGAAATAAAAAAGTTGACTATCGCAACTTGAAATCTAGAAGGCTTAGAAAATTTCTGTTGACGTCATCAAACCCAGGACGGTCAAAAACATAAAGTTACCAAGTTCAAATAAAATAGCGACAGTGGTAGGGAAGATAATAATACTTTTCTAAAATCACATTTTTCAGTTTTTTTTGTAATAAATCAAAAAAGAATCCAAATATCTAGGATTTCTTTTCAGATTCTTAATCGCCATAAAAATGTGCAACTTTTCTCTAATTTAACCGACCTTGTATCTCCTACCGTTTCCAAGATAGCAATGGTGAGCATCGAAAAAGCACCATGTCTTTATATTATAAGGTAGTATTATGTAAGTAAATAGGTACTATCTGTGTATGTGGCCAAAATTAAAGTCACGACCTGCTTATATGAGATCCACTATCGTTCACCCCCATTTTCATTTCATGGACTCCCAATTTTTTTCCCCCGCTGATATGGACCCCTTGCAGGTGGTCGTCGACCCCTGGGTGTCGATATAGACCACTTTGGGAATCACTGCTTTAGGATATTACAAAAACTTAGCACAAAATGCATATTTTCAGTTTAGCTTCTTACTTAACAAAAACACACGCGTTTTTACCAACGTAGACATCCTTTTATCTCTATAGCGGTTTTTAAGACAACTATGTTGCTTATGACGACACACTGTATTATAGCTAAGTAACTGTGCTCTAAATCAGTTCTTATAACATTAAAACGCCTTATTAACGTTTAGGTCATGTCAAAATCTGCCATCCGATAATTACCTGTTACTCAGCCATCAAATTCCGAAATTATATACTTTCAAATACTTCTACGGTACACCAACAAGTGCCGTCAGTAATTGCTTTGAGCCACTAGCGATACATAAATTTTTGTTTCGAAAAAAAAAAAATGAACAACGTTAAAAACTGATGTATTTAAATTGCTTTTCTACTTTGTAAATAACTGATTTATGAATTTAAGAAACTGCGGTATTACCCCGGGGCAGTAATATAGTTTATTGATTAAGATGACATTAACATGTTGTCAGTAATATGATGGGTTCCCTGCGCTATCTACGCCTCTGTTAAATTAGTCAATCATAGAGGCATATCGAGGATCTGGTATGGCTGAGGTGTCAGAGATGAGTTGTTTTGAACCTTGCTTCGTAAGCAAATAAAATCATGCTCACCTACAGCGCTTTTATTGGCTGTCAAACTGTCAATCGTGTAATTCATTACGTGGGGGTCCGGTTCAACTTCTGAGTCCAACATCATGCCTTATAACAGCGCATATTTTACGCCTTCTTGTAGTGTATTGTGCATTTCTTTTATTGACTATAGATCTACACTCTTAAAATAAACAAGCGTAAATATACTTCTTTTTGTATCACACGCGTGGGTAAATGAAAAGCTGGAACAAAACCGTGCTTACAAATTCGTAAGTGTAATAAAATTACAAAGAAGTAATACAACAAGCAAAATTATTAACAATTATCTATATTTATCAGGATGAGATCTTTCTTACAATGTCAAATATTGTAACGCTTAGTTTAAAACTTCTATAAGAAAAGGCATGTTCATTTGAATACTGATAACTTAAAAAACCGATTAATTTATTTAATACAGTTGCTACTGAAAATTATCGTTTAGTTTTATTACCAGAATTCGACAGACCAACAGCAAAAACAGAGCAATCCGATTCATTAAACTTTATTTACGACACCGAAGATGAAATTTAAACATATTTATTGCTCTCACGAAATAATTAAGTAGCATAACCAATACATACGCATAACATAATAGCAAGAAATGAAGATGACCTCCAAAGATAACTTTTCCAGTTTAACAAACAGCCTATGAGTTTAAAGTAAAGGCTTCCAAAGAAAAACCAAAGCTATGGTAGCTCGCAAAGAACCAATTAGATGTAAATTAGTAGTGGATTAAATTATAGTGAAACTAGTATCTAATGTCCGGACAACGGACATTAGTTGGGAATAAAGCTTACAAGCTATGAGAACAGCTAACAAAGCAAATCGAACATCAGGATGCATTAATAACATTATTTGGAGAAATAAATATCAAAACATGGAAACAAAAATAATAAAACACAAAACATAAAACCGTTGTAAGACCCAACACTTGTAAGACAAGAACAGACACAAGAATAAAAAGACTTATGGAAATAAATGGTTTACATAATTATAAAAATATTACGAAAAATCACTTAAATATCACTGAGAGAGAGAATTAGAAACGAACAAATTAGATAAATTGGCAAAATAAAACCAATAAACGAATTGATTTAAGAAAGAACGCAGGAATGGGTTGAACACATGCCAAAGAATGATAAACTGACCGCAAAAGAAATGGCGTCTTTAAACTAATAAACAAAAAAACTGACAAAAACACAGGCAAAGAAAGAAGAAGAAGATACGTAATTGGCGTGTAAATTAACCTATTAAAAGGTAAAAACGCCAATCAACTATTTACCACAAATATGTATTATGGTAAATGATATTTACACTTCAAATTAATTGCTAGAATTTTAATGGAGTTTGGCATATGTTCAAAAAACCAAAAGTGTTTGATAGCATTTAAATAAGTTTTAACAGAGTTAATAGTTAAATACCATTCGATTTTAAAACTCGGAAATGCCGAACCGATAATTAGGAACTCAGCAGGTGGTTAGACAAAAATTATTATTAAAAAATATTAGGTTTTTAAGAGTGATGTAGTCTTTCATGCAGTGGCGTAGCAAGAACTTTGTCAACTGGGATAACATCAAGGTGTGAAAAATGTGTCAATTGTGCATGGGTAGCCCCCATCATACCTTTCAACAGATGTTTTTTTAATATAAGTTATGATTAGCGAAGGGGGTCTTAATCTTTACTTGCATACGCCACTGTATTCGTAGTCCACAGTCCACAGCTAAACAAATGACTTTGACAGTGTGATAAAACTGTTAAGACGATGCACATTTCTTTCTGTTTGGTCTTGATTTGTGATCTGTAGTCTAAGGTAAGAGTTTCTATTATTTGATATGAAATCAGTTATTGTTAATTTCGTGGAAGACTCGTGAAACTCATTGTTGGCCATCTTCGATCAAGTTAATTTATTCTCTTGTTGAGTGACGGCTCACGAACCCAATTGGACTGTTCACGCCCATTGTCTTTCTCTCCAGCCCGTGTTTCTTTATCTAGTGTACGGAGTCTGACTAAACTGACAGGTTTTAAATTGGCAGTATAGCTTGTTACGTAACTTACGGTTGTTTTATAATTTATTCCCGACACTGACATTGCCCTGCTATTAAAAACAACAGTCATCTCAATACGGCAAACGAAATAGAAATTTATTGATTTATTTTTGCGTTAGCGAATTATTTATTATTAAGTTAGGACTTAAGACCACAGTTAGGGCTTTTCGTATTTGCATTTGAATATCTCATTGATATGAACGCCTACTTGTAGTTATTAAAAGATGTCTAATTGGCTTCATATTTGGACTACATCCTTATTATAACTATATTACAAACAGCTGGTAACGGTCAACTTTTTCAATACCAAAATATATTTAAATACAGCTACTTTAAAACGGTTAATTAACAATCTAAAAAATAAAATAAAATTTCTCTGTTGTAGTGTACTAGAAATGATTGTTTTTAATACTTATTTCATATAAACCAATTAGCACAACAAAAAATCAGAATACCAAACCCGATTTTAGTGAAAATTCCCTTCACCTGTCAAATTTGCGTTTTCAACCAATCACTAATCTTAAATCTTTTAGAGACTACCAATAGGAGCAATATTACACGGTAATAATTTTACATTCCTCTGCCAGGAGTTGATCCTCCTGTCAAATTTGCGTTTTTGACCAATAACAAACTCAGATTTCCTTTAAACGGCCAATAAACATAATCATACACTGATAATTTACTTTTCGCAATTAACAGATTTTCATGCGTTTATTGGTCGTTTCTAAGAAATCTGAGTTTTTGATTGGTGGAAAATATAAATTTGGAGAGGGAATAAGGTATTTTGGTCTTGATAATTTTTTGACAGATGTCGGCGACCAATAACGTTACTTTAATATAGATTAAACCACACCCCTGACACACCACTCTGACAGTACATGTAAAATTTGACATAACAGATTATGTATGTACCTAAATACTATTTATTTGGTTCATTAATTTTTATTAAAATATAATTCTTGAATTAAAAATTAGTTATAAATGATCTATTAATAATAACAATCGCAGTAAGTAGTAGGTATACTTTAATTTATCTAAATTAAACAGCATTTTAATTTGATAGATAGTGAAGGAAATTTTCTGACAAAATATAACTCGTGCATTGCAAATAATCTATAATTTTTGACAAATCTTCACTCATGCAAGTTGAAGCAGAAAAAATCACTCGTGCAGTTCGTGCACTCGTGATTTTTTCAGCTCAACTTGCATTCGGGCATATTTACCAAAAATTATCGATAATTTTTAATGCACTTGTTATATTACTACTGATAATATTTTAGGTATTTGCGTATCTACTAATTAATTAAAAAGAATCGAACGAAAGTCTGTAAATAATAATAGTAGTAAATAATACTTGTATGTGTAATTGTATTTGGTACATAAAATTTAAAAATCTTAATTACTTTAACTTACATATAAGAAAACATATTATGAAAGGGGGTCATAATTTTATAAATAATTGGAAATATTTATAACCTCTAATATACAGAACAGAAAATATGTTAGTTAAATGGTTTTTATAATACTGTATAAGTCTGGCAACTGTAAAATTTGCCACAATCAAAGAAAGATATAAATATTTATAGACGTGACAACAACCCTTCTTGAGCAATATTTATTGAAATTTTTGCTACAGCCTAGACATTTTTTTTAAGATATAGGTGGTGCTACACAGTGTTTACTTTTATTAAGTGTTTTGAATTGCATTTTTTTTTAATCCAAGGAATATTTACAAAAACAAATTAAGTTTTCTTATATGTACGACAGATTTTGTATCAATTTATAAAAACAGCTATACAAGCGAATTTAAGTAACTGACTTTTAATGCTAATTAACATGCTGTACACAAACATAATCGTCATTCACAAATAATACTTAATTAAATATGTTTAAATACATTTTTTAAGATATTGAACAGAATTTTTTCAGCTCAACTTGCATTTGGGCATATTTACCAAAAATTATCGATAATTTTCAATGCACTTGTTATATTACTACTGAAAATTGAACATTTATTTTAATTTATATTTAGCGATCAGCGCAATTTATATAAAATTAAACACTGTGTAGTTATTAAGTTTAGAAATATAAGCACCAAAATGTCATTGCCAAAATATAAGACAAGCATTTAAAATTTTGAATGCTTTAAGCTTTTTTTTTAAATACATTGCATGTACCTAGGTCTGTTTACAAGAAATAATTTTAAAAAATCAAAAAATTAAATAAAAATGTATTTTGGGTGCGCCAAATTGATGGGACAATATAGGGATCTCGTTTGTTATAAGGCCGATTAAACTGGACAAAATAGTCCTATTTTAAATAGTTAATTTTTTGCAAAACAATAGCACACTTAGATACATACAAAAAACTAAAATAAATTTTTGTTTTAAATTATAAATTTGTTCATAAACTATGAAATATAAAATAGCTTAGATTCTGGGGTAAAAGCAGTTTTTTTTTTAACGGATTGACTTTGATATCATAAGGGATCTTATTTATCCTATTTTAGAAATATATTGGTTTGCATTTGTATTACAATATTTTGCTTCAAAATTAATTAAATTTAATAAAAATTCTTTAAAAGTATTATGCTCCATGCAAGAGGAAGTATTACAATTTTAACTTAATAGCTTATGTAGGAATTTACAAATCATTTGTTTGTTTTAAATTAAAGCTACTATTATTGTTTGTATTATTTCACAATAAACTGTTATGAACAAAATATAAAAACGTTTTGTAGAAGAAATTATAAAGATAATTCTTACAATTAATAATAAAGCTGTTTTAATTTCCTACTTTTTAAGTTATTTTTACACGAACAGCTATTACATCAGAATTACAATACTCAATTATTTTTTTAGCGCAGCTGGTACTTAAAACAGTTTAATGATTTTAAACTATTTTGATAATAAATAGTAAAATATATACTCGTATGCAGCGTGAGCCGTTACGCGTTTAAGCACAAAAGTCACTTTCCCCTTAACACACATACTATTTTTTATACGCCCGGTATTGAAAAACTGATTTTTTACCAATTTATTTCGATATTTCGTACACTACTCTTGACAATCTCTGGGCGCTCACTGTTAGTTGTTGGGTTGTAATACGTCAGTTGTCAGTTGTAAAACCATTGAAACTATTTACAATGATTAAGTAATAGAAACTATTTTTAATCTTTAAAACTAATTCACTTTGCTAAATATTTTTTGTTTACTACTTTTTGTAAGGTAATAAATAAGTACATTTATCAAATGTGAAGTTTATTCATTTAACCTATCAATTCGTAGAAACTTACTTTTCGCTTTAGAGCAACAATGAAATTTTTCCGCTTGCTCATTGGCAAACGTCAAGTTTCTGTCACGAGTTGGCAATTAGAAAATCAGTCTTTCAATGGCGGGCGTACAGAAAATATTTCGTAGTTTGTTTAATTGCCTACATCTTCCCTAATAACTTTTTTTTTATGAATAACTGAAACGGAAATATTTATAAGAATATAAAAAGTTGCTTATTATATCTAGTATCCCATGAATTTGTAGAGTTGTTTTTCGGGTTGGAACCATATTTACAGACGTTTTGTCCTCTTTTGTAGAAGACATGTTCAGGACAAACTAGACATTGGCCATGAAAGCCTTCAAAATAAAATATCCCATGAACTGTTAATTAAAATTGCGCTGAGTAAATATTTAAAATATAGAATCTTGTCTAATTCAACCGTTCTTTGAACTCTTAAAATATTCAAGATTCCTTTAGTGTCTCAGTTATTTAGCGCACCTTGTATATGTTTACAAAAATAATTACGTTTGTAAAAAAAAACACTTCTTGCAGAATATCTAGACTTCTAGTTGGAGTGTTGTTTTTTCGTGGGGAGATTTCTTATTTAAATATTCACATGCAAAAGGCGACGACAAATAGACGAGGAGTTTTAAAAGTAGTTTAGATATTCTTCTAAAAAATTCATTGCAGAAATAAGTAATTGAGTTTTCACTTACATATAAATCACAACAGTTAAAACTAATCACTTCAATAATTTAACCAAAAATTAATTGATTACACTGAACATCAAATTATGAACTATAGGATGTTTGGAACTCAAATGTTAAAATCATATTCCATTAATACTAAATTTAATTGTAACCTTAGTAAATCAACATGAACATTATTCTGAACGTTATTAAAGATTGTCGATTGTTTACGTTTGTAATTATTAACGTTAGTCAAATACATATATTAAACATGGACCTACATAGTTTTTACGTGCAAGTTAACTTTCAAACTCGCTTTGCAACTTGTACATTAAGGCCTTAGGTATGCAGACTCAACAAACCATTAAATGTGGTACAATTAATCAGAATTACAGATTTTCTGACTTAGAAGTACATCACGTATACAGTCAACCCAAACCGCACTAGTGGAAAGTGTAATTTGCGGTATTAATCTACATTTCAGGTTACATTTATTTTAATTTATTGAAGGACCGTCTGTAAGCAAAAATGTTTCAGCAATTTTTTGCCAATGAAAAATTGTAAATACACAAAGTTCTAGTAGGTCAAATTAATTTCATTTTATATTTTCAAATTGGATCAGTAAAAGCGTTATAAAGGGTGTTTCAGAGATCATTGCCACCGCGATTATCTCGTTTGTTTTCAGAAATAACGTGAATCATCTTAAGTATATAATTAATAACGGAAAAACTGCATACTATGGAATAACATTAATTAGTTTTTTATGTATTTAATAGTCTTGTTTTAAAAGGAATTGACACTCATGAAGCTAAGATGATACCGTTGATATTTGTCTATATGCTTGTTTTATTGATTTAAAAAAAAATATTGCGCTCTATAATTAGGATTGAATGGCCGTGATACCTGGATAATAGGCAATCTGCATTGGAACCAAATTGCTGCTGTTCGAGTTGATGGTGAATTCTCAATTTTCGTTAGGAGTTCGCAAAATAATGTATTACGTCTTTATTCCAAACGGATCTTCAAGCAGGCATTACAAAATAAAATGTAAGATTACAATATTAAATACGTTGAAGATACACTTTTTTTGGTTACTAGCTTAGAATATTTACAAAAGAAACTAACATCTCTCACAAAATAGAACATAATAATGGGTCTAAAAATAAAAAAGACCACATGGCTCATTGTTAAAAAATGATGTGGATATATACTTTGGATGATTTATCAATGAAAATTAAGACCTTCCTCAAAAATTCGCTGCGGCATTACTTATGCCAGAAACAGTTTTCTCCCAATGAAAAAGTTTTGACCTACCATGATCTCAATCCTCCGCTGCTCGTGTCCGTAACATTCTTCGCCCACAATTCTTCGCCTCCACAATTCTTCGCCCACAATTCTTCGCCCATACAATTCTTCGCCGCCACAATTCTTCACCTACACAATTCTTCGCCGCATACAAGCTTATCACAAATTTTGTTTGTAAATGTGATTGTTTTTATATATAACGTAATTTTTGTAGATTATTTTACATTAGGTTAGGTTGGGTCAGGTTAGCTTAGGTTAATTTAATGTTTATTATTACTATAATAACATAAACAAGATAAAAAATCACAACATACGCTATTTATGTAGCAATTTTTAAACATAATATTAAAAGAAGAAGCATTAATATACAAGAAACAACTTTAGGCTAATTTAAAATAATCTGTAAAAATTACGTCATAATTAAAAACAATCACATTTACAAATACAATTTGTGATAGGTATGCTTGTATGCGGCCAAGAATTGTGGCGGCAAAGAATTGTGTAGGGGAAGAATTGTGGGCGAGGAATTGTGGGCGAAGAATTGTTGGCGAAAATGTTCCTAGACTCTCCGCTGCTATTTATAGGGTCCTTTTATATGGAGTTGGTAGCTTAGATGGCTATGGCAGGCATGTGCAAGAAAATGTGAACCTATCGTAGAATTTTAAAAATTTATCGGATAGAAAGAGTGCCAAATGTGGAAGTGTTGAGGAGACTAAACAAGCACAAGCAAAGAGAAATACTCAGGAGTAAAAAAAAGGATAAGTTTATATTTTGACCGGGTCGAAAAAATAGCAAGTACCAATTACTGTATACAGGGTGTCACACAAAAAACGCCGCAAGCTGTAACTCCGTTATTTGTGGTCCGATTTTGGTGAACAAAAAATTAAATTAAATGTCTTCTCAAATACTATAAACTGAAGTGGATTTCAATTTTTTTCAAGTTCAACTTAAATGTCAAACGATAGTCAATTTTTTTTTCCAAATGGCACCATCTATTTTTTTTACTAAACCTGGTAGATATTATTTTTCTGAATTCAATGATGTAATCATAAGTTAATTTTAGTGCTAAACTAATAAGAAATAAAAAATAAAAGTTTAACTAAAACAGGTTATGTTTCACAAAATTTTCAAGCGTGCCGTGGCAGTTGACAAAGTAGAAATCATGCTAGGGATTGCTAACGTTTTTTAAGAACATGGCGCCTGAGGAAGAGGAAATGCATTTAAAATAAACGTTTTTCAACTTTTCTTTACGATACAAATATGACGTTTTGTCCAAAACAAATATTTAAAGTTTTTATCTCTCCAGTCAGGTAAAATTTTTAATACTTTTGGTCATTATGTTTTCGAGATAAGCCGCACACCTAAAAGTAAAGAGGCGTAAGAAGAAGAACAATAACAAGTACAAGAAGAACAAGATTTCGAGAAAAACATAAAACTTTGTTTGCCATATTTAGGTCATCAAGACATATTATATGTCTTAATCTAAGTCTGTAGTGACTATTTTTTAAAGCTAGCTGTTTTTATGGTCAACTAATACCCGCTATTTTCTCAGAAAAAAAAATGTTTTAAAATGTTAACATAGCTGAAAAATTAAAATAACTACGACCAAATTTTGTCTTTACAGGTGTCGTTGTTATTAAAATTTTAATTTCGAATATATTTTTATTCGTTCTATGTATGTTTTTTCGCTAGTTGATAACATACAGAATTTGTTGGAGTAATTTGAAAACATTATCGAAGTGGTAATAATCTCTGAGATACTCGGTAAGTAAATAGTTACTGGCGTTAATTTCAAAAATGTAAGAACCCCAAAAATATGAGTTAATTAGTTTGAATAGTATTAGATAGATCTTAAAAATTTAAATTTATATGGTTACGAGTACTGTTCTTGAATTTATTACGATGTTACTCGAGTACTTTTTCCAATGAGACGGTTAATTAAAATATTTTTGCTAGCGAAATTTGCCAGTCTGCAAACATCCCTTTATCATGAGTTTAATAATAGAAGAAAGCTATTTTGCTACAAAGCCTTCTTTAACGACGAGAATATATTAATTTTTTTATACGTAAAAAGCTAATAATGTAGAGCGAAGTTCATTAACTGATTTTCATGGCGTGCTAAACTTGGTCCTTTATTACGGAGAAGTTTTGGCGTAAATGTCTGGACCCCGTGGTAAGTGGTAAGTGATACAAGCGATACCACTGGGATTCTGTAGTCACGTCTTAGGGACATCTAGGAAACATTAGCAGAGATTTTAGTGCAGAAACTTGGTTAATTAGGTGTTTACGCCTTCAGGACACGTGCTGCGTACGAACATTATTATCAAAGAGACAGAGTTAAAAATAATATCAAGTTCCTACACAATAGAGTGCAATTAATTGAACACTAAGTGCAAAAATTTAGCTTAATAATGAACATGAAAGTTTTCATTTCCACGAAAATAAACATGCGAAATAGTTTGTATTGTACACACATTCTACAAAATTATATTAATTTTGGGTTTCACCGTTTTTCAGGAATGTGCATAATACTGCACCTAGTTCTGTACAATAAAACTTGTGTCGTTCATACATTTCAAAGACTCTATTAAACTTCAAAGTTTAGTGCGATCCAATTTTAAACGCTAAATTTGCGAGTTACAAACTATTTTGATAACTTACTGAGGTAAAGCTATGCAGTCATATTTTGCGCTATATTCGACCACAACGTAATAAATAGTGTTAGGGAAAATTATACTTAAAATTAGGTGTGGGCGATATCGAAACGTTTAGTTCCAATATGAATATTATCAATACTAATAATATTTATCGTTATATACTTGTGCTTATGTCTATTCATCCGATTTTGTATTGGTCCGTCTATCAGGAAAGGATTATTGACAAATGTAAAGATTCCACTGTCTATCGTTACATCGACAAATTGCAAAATAAGGATACATTAAAATATCAATAGGTTTGTTCCAGCAACGATATGTACAGGGTGTGCAAATTTCGATGTTTTCATAGAGAATCTCGGTAACTATAAGAGTTATAAAAAAAAACGGACCCCGCTTCCTCGATCTCTTTTTCGAGAAAAAGTTAAACTGGTTATCGTCTTTTGTTTTCGAATTATCGATAACTCGATTTTTCGACTTTTCGTATTATGACTATATCTCGCTTGTTTATGAAAAAAAAAAGAAAAATAATTTTGACGTAGACAATTTTTCAAAAAAAAATCGAAATTCGAGTTGTGACATAAAGTTGTATTTTTTTAAATAGAACGCATAGTTGGTTGTGGCATCACCCCATTCCAATAATATACATCAGGGGGAGTCGATCTATTCATTTTCCTTACATTATAGCAAAAATTAGGTAAGTTTTCCGATTTTATTTTTTTCTAGTAGTAGGCTTTTGTCAATAAAAATATAACTGGTAAAACAAACTGTCGTTCTGTTGTTTTAAAGATAGTTTAATTAGAATAATCACGTTTAGTTGTTGATTGTTTATATTTTTGTACCTTAAAAACACGAAATGGCGTACGAATATTACGAAAAGTATGATATGTTAGAATGTTTTATTCAAAGTAATAATAATTCTGAAGCTGCAAGTGAAACTTATTTTAATCGTTACCCAGAAGTAAAGCAACTTAATAAATCTATTTTTGGAAGATTAAAACAAAACGTCATTAATTGTGGGACATTTAACAAACCCTGAACAAAGTAGGTATTACAAAATTAAACATAGTGAATAGGTTGTTACCAATTATCATCTACCATTTTCATTTGCAGCTTCAGAAATATTGTTACTTTGAACATTCTTACTTTCTAACATATCATACTTTTCGTAATATTCGTAAGCCATTTCGTGTTTTTAAAGTACAAAAATCTAAACAATCAACAATTAAACGTGATTATTTTTGTCAAATTATCGACAAAATAACAGAATGACAGTTTGTTTTAACAGATAATAAATATTCTTAAGACATAAGGCTACTATTAGAAAAAAATAAAATCCGAAAAATTACCTAATTTTTGCTATAATGTAAGGAAATGAATTAATTGACCCCACATGATATATATTATTGGAATGGGGAAAAAATCCTCTTTCCCGTGATGCCACGACCAACTATGACTCCCATTTAAAAAAATACAACTTCACGTCACAACTCGAATTTAGATATTTTTTTTGAAAAATTGTCTACGCCGCTGCATTCTTATCAAAAAAGTAGAACGTCAAAACTATTTTTCTGTATTTTCATAAACAAGTGAGATTAAAATGGGTCGATTCTGAGAAATCAGCCTGTAGGTCTACAGATCTGTAAGCTACAGAATCTGTAAGTGTAATTTTACAGATTTACAAATTTTGCTATTCTGTTACCACACCTGCAAGGGTCCAACTTACAGATTAAAACTTACAGATTGCAACTTCACTCATGTTATGTGATGTCAAAATTCTAACCTGTAAATTCTGTGACAGATTCTGCGCTATCTATTTTTGTGTTTAATTTTTTGTTATTTTTGTGTATTTAGAAGAAAATAAGCTATTTGTGCATATTATGGCGTAAGTAAAAATTCAAGTAAAATGTAAAAGAGTCATATAATAAGAATTATTTGTCTTTATGAGGAGTACTGCAGATAAAAAAAGAAAAAGATTAAAAAACACGTCAAACCAGCAAATGGAGATGTATTTAGCTGCTATTTCTGATAAAATCTACAACAAACAAAAACTTAAATATTTATTGAAAATAAATTAAGCACTCTTGCTGCCTACCCTTGCTTCACAATATTTTTTTACTTCAGGAGTAATACAAAATTTTATCCAGGTTCTGAGCAAAACTTGTACAATTAGTTGACATACATAAGATATTGCTCTACTCATTGATGTCTATGAGAGTGAAATCCATGAATTACACCCAACACTATTTTGGTACGAACCAGTTGATAAAAAATTTAAAGTTGCAAAAACCTATAAAAAAAAAGTTTGTGGAGTCTAGAACTTTGAAATGTATTGGAATATTTGGTTTTTCTTACTTTCACTTCAAAAGGAATTCCCAAATTTGATATTCTGGCATGTGGAATTAATTGACTTATTAAATATCGCACAGTATTTTTATCAAGACGAAACATTTGCTTAAATTGCGACTTGCTAATTTCAAACGGATTCATTTCATCCCTTAAATGCCTCCGTTGAATTTTCATAAAATTTCTACAAACATGATTATAATATATCCACATACACTTTTACCGTGCCTACACATGATGCGTAAATGTTGGCCAAAGTATTTTAGCAACGGTTGAAATAAGAAATAAACTTCCAACACTTTCTCCCTCCAATGAAGAAAATTTTAAAAAATGTTAACAGTAGTGTACTTTGAAATATGATGATTAGTCAATAAATATTTTAAAGACCCATCGTTTTTTATTTCCTTGTTAAAATGGGACAGCCTATCTATATATTCAAAATAAATTCAATAGTTTGAAATTTAAAAAATGCTTTATAGATTTTAACTGCATATCAGCGGCGTGCGGTCCATGGATGCGTTGGATGCGGCGCATCCCCTAAAATTCACGTCAAGAATATTTTTTTTCCGTATCATATTTGAATTTTGTGTAGCTTTATTTCGCTTTGATTTTATTTTTTGTTACGTTGTAATTTTATTTATTATATACGATGTTTTGCTTGCTCGAAAATTTGCGTTATATAATCTACATCCAGCGAGCGGCTGACGAAATGCGTGCGATGCACAGCACTAACGATTGTGAGCCCGACTGAGGGAAGCTATGCTGATTGTGGATACAAAATTTGCGTTCTGGGCGCATGCGTACTGCGATGCAGTCCATAGCCTATTGCCCGTGTTGTGGCTTACTTTAACAGCTACGGGAAGCGATTACTCTCATGGTTCCTCTGTGTTAATATGATAAGGCAGCCGCACTCCATTGTTATTACCGCACGCTGCAAAAATAATCATTTCCGTTGTAAATTGATTTTTGTTTACTTTCTTTTAATCAAGCATCTTTTATTTAAATAAGCTTAACTCTATTTTTAGTGCACTGTTTCGCTACTTATAATTTTGCTTATTATTTAATACGACCCATAATATGGATGAAACTGTAGTTAATAATAATTGCAATTTTTGATTAAAAATTTAAGGAATATGAAAAGAATTTTCCGGATTTTCTATTACAATCACTTCAGCCAACTTATGGAAAATACTTTGATTTTATGAAGTTAAAAAGTCAATTAGTTTACGTGTACTCGACTCCCGACTTTCATTTAAAATCTATAAATTGCATAAAAGAATTAATTGTGAAAGATGAGTTAAAAGATGTTTTGACAGAAGTATTTAAATTAATACATTAATTTGCACTATACCTTCCACGAGCGCATCGGCTGAACGATCGTTTTCAACAATGAAAAGAATAAAAACATTCACCAGAAGCAGCCAAAATGACGATAGACTGTCTGCTCTCGCTTTAATATCAGTTGGAAAAAAATTATTGCTAAATATGAAAAATAAAAAAAGATTGTATGATGTTGCTATAGACGAATTTTGTAAAAAAGATCGTAGAATAAAATTAATTTAAAAAAAAAATTGTTCGTTTTTTTGGATAGCATCCCCTGGTTGAAAAGTCACCGCACGCCACTGCTGCATATGCTTACCTGTTTTCATCCTCTTCTATGAGAATGCCAATAAACATATTAATTTGTTGAACATTCATTTTTGTTCAAATTAAAGACACAATATAATTAATTGGACAACATAAAATCAAACTTTTCGGTAAACTTTTTAGGTTATATACTTGTCTTAAAGTATCTGTAAGGGTTTACGGCAACAATTTATGTATCTGTAAATATTTACAAATCTATAAGAATTCTGTAGCTAACAGACGGGCATAGAATTGCATTTCCTGTAATTTTTACAGATTTTTGGTTACAGACAAGTTACAGGTCTTGCAGATTGACTCAGAATCGACCCATTAGTCATACAACGAAAAGTCGAAAAATCGAGTTATCGGTGATAGCTCGAAATCAAAAGACGGTAACCAATTTCAGTTTTCACCATTAACTTTTTCGAGGAAGCTGGGTCCGTTTTTTGATACCTTTTATAGTTACCGAGATTCCCTATAAAAACATCGGAATTTGCCCACCCTGTACAGGGTGGGCCAAATTCGATTGAATTGCATGGGTATCTGGGTTAATATTTGAGATAGAGAAACGGTTAAATTACCAAAAATGTGCAGTTTTTTATGACAAACTCAGAACGCTTTTCAAAAATATTCTATCATTTCCGGCTTTTGAGTTATTGAATAAAAAACGTTTTTTTGTTAAATTAATAATGTGTCATATCTCCGTTATTGTTGTACATATCAAAAATATTTATGAAGATTACTTTTAGATATTTATATTAAACATATTAATATCTAAAAACATAAAATAAACAGCAATATACTACATAACAGCTGATTCCGACTATTTTGTTGTATATTTTATGTTCAAATATTTTTGATGTTTATCTCAACAACAAATTTAAAAACCTTGGTAACTTGTACCATATGGGTTTTAAAAGCTTTTGCACCTTGTTTTTTTTTTGTTTTCACAGCCTACTATGATTTTCTTCACAAAAAAACCTTCGTAACTTGCGTTTTAATTAAAATAAATACATCAACCCTTTTACAGGGTGTGTAAAAATTGGCGGAAGGGCTACACGGAGCGATGTTCTTCGTAAAATTCTAAGTTGAAAATCTTAATACGAAAATGTTGTACCATGCTTCCTATGGCCTCAGGAACCATTTAAAAAAAAGAAAAATTTGCAGACATTGATTTGCGTTTGGACATTTTTTTATCAGCAATTTTTACTCAGGTATTTACCTTTTTTGTTCGAACTGAAAGCCTTCAGTTCGTAAACATAGCTGCAAACTTTTGGGTATCGTAAAACACAAACAAGAAATAATTACGAGAAAAACAGAGATGACAGCTAAGGACAATGTTGCCATATGTATTACTTTCATTAAAATCAGTGATTTACATATTTTCAACACCAATTTTTGAAAGGAAGAACACAATATCTAGGAAAAAATACTATTCGAAATCTATTTTTATTCCAAATTGCAGCTTTTTCATTTGCAAGTATTAAATAATAACGCCTATTAAAGGACTAAATGTCAAAGCTTTGAGAACCTCTTGCAGACACAGCAAGCGTGGTACAACATTTTCGTATTAAGATTTTCGACTTGGAATTTTACGAAGAACATCGCCCCGTGTAGCCCTTCCGCCAATTTTTACACACCCTGTATATTTAGAATAAGAAAAAAATAAGGAATTTAAATAGGTCATAGCCAACACCATTTAAAATAAGGTGAGTTTGTGTCATAACTTTTTAACGGCAAGGGTAAAAAAAAAATTTTTTAGTATAATTAAATTAAACATAAAAATGTCTGAAAATAATTTTCATAAATATTTTCGATATTTACAACAATAATGGAGATATGACACATTATTAATACGACAAAAAAAAACAATAACTCGAAAACCGCAACAGATGGAATATTTTTGAAAACGGTTCTGAGTTTGTCATACAAAAATTGCACAATTTTGCTAATTTAACCGTTTTTCTATCTTAAATATTAACCGAGATACCCATGCAATCCCATGGAATTTGGACCACCCTGTACTATCTAATAAAATTTCAGAATGCGGTGCACTATCGATGTCGCGTTCCAGCAGCGTTTTTGATAGTTCATCGGAGGGTTAGTCGGTTGGTCCAGCAGTTATCGAATTAGTTCATGAACTGGTTTGCGGACGGTACAAAAAGTATATGAACGAAAGTATGAACTAGCTCTGGGATTATTACACGCTTGCGCTGTTCACAACCAACGTGGCCTCTGGTAGCTATGCATCGCCCTCCTAATCCTATACTTTAGTTCGGGTTTCTTAAGACGTTTACACTTGCGATGCGCAAATTTCTATGAATCCAAAAGACACAAATGTATTTTACAGTTAGGCATGTCATTACAGCGTTCCAGCAGCGCTTTATAAATTTTTTGGTACATACATAGTTGATGCACGTGCATAAATCAGTTCATGATCTAGTCATGAATTAGTCCAAAAGCAACTGCAGGAACAAAACCTAATATATCAATTTTATTCAATAAATATAAATCTTATCATGTATGTAATTGCATTCTAAATAATAATTTTCCTGCTATAGTACATATGATCAGTTGCAATAAAAAAAATAAGCAAATAGTCATCTATATATATTTATAACTTAACCTAGTACCTGCAATGGTTTGTATGCTGCAATGTAAATAGCGAATATTCACGTATAATCACATTACAAAATAACGTCTGCTATAGAAATTATATCGATATGTGTAGATATTGATATGAATATCGATGTATCGACATTCGATATTTTCCGATATCGGTATATCGCTCAGCCTTTCTTAGAAGCATATACGCTTACCTTTTGTAAAAAAATCTTAGCCTCAAAAGTTCACGATTAATTATAATAAATATATTTGTCGGAGATATATCTAAACTGCATTTTTTATTGCTTCTTTGTTTTTTTATGTTTCCTCACTGCATTAAAGTTATCAACAGGGTATAATTTTTTCCTCAAGTACCATAATGTATAAAACATTCTGACATAATTAAGCAGCTAGTATTTATAGAGATAGAAATCTGAGGCGGACCAACCGGCCAACGATTTGTAGTAGGGTGCGTGGGTGTACTGCGAAGGCAATTCGTATGATGACAGGTAATGTCTAGCCTGACAAAAACTACATATGAAATAACAAATGAAACAACATGTGAAAACAGTCGAACGTAAAGACGAGCTCGGTTACTGAATTTTTCTGTGCATGGAAAAACACATGGAATAGTAATACGTGTAGTTAATTTCCGTTTTATGATGTTAACACTCAGTTCACTCACTGCAACGTCTTTATGTCTACAATAAAATCTGACTGCCTTAAATAATCCTCCAAGCATATTTTATTGCCGACATAATTGCAGACACTTGTTAATAATTAAGATTGTGAACATGTGATTACTAACAACATAAGTTGCAGATATAAGAGCGGTTTCTTAAATAAGAAAAATTACGAAATATAAAAAAAAAAACTTTTAACTCTTATTACCTACTGAAATAATAACTTTATTATCATTTAAGAAATTATATATCATGGGTGAAATAATCTACGAAAAGCAAAATTAAAACGAAATAAAACCCAATCCCAAGTCAAAATTCAGGTTCGACGTTACATTTCACAGTTAACCTCGAGGTTAATGAGCTTAATTCAAAACTTTTTCATGCAAAGTGAATCGTTTGATGCAATCGGGCCTAATATTGTTTTACATTTTAATTAAACATATTTTATAAGGTTTTGTTTCAGCAGTATGTAGTACTATCAAGATTTTGCGCAGTATCAATATCGCGTCCCAGCACAGGCTCTGATAGTTCATCAAATGGTTAGTCGGCGGTTTCAGCAGTTATAGAATCAATTCATGAACTAGTTTGTGGAAGGTAAAAGCAGTACGGCAATGAAAGCATACCGCTTGGATTTTTACACGCATTTGCTGTTCACAACTAACGTGGTCTTTAGTAGCTATGCATCGCCCTCCCAGTCTTATGTAGTACTGGTTTCTTAAGTTATTTACACTTGCTATGCGTCAATTTCTACGTACTCAATACGTACAAATGTCATTTAAAGTAAGGCATGTCGTTAAAGCGTTCCAGCAGCGACTAATATATTTATTAGTCCATAGTTGACGCATATTCATAAACCAGTTCATGCATTAGTTCATGAATTGGTACAAGATCGTCAGCAGGAACAACCTTATAAATAACGTCCTGGTGCATCAAATACTTCACAACGCATATTAAGAGTTAACCCACAGGTTTAACATGGAGTTGTCGATGCTACCGTCAAAGTTAATTTTGAAGTACGATGTGAACTGTTTTATGCAAAGAGAAACATGTCATTTTACAATTTTATGTAGCATGCATTTTGAAAAATGTGAATTAGAATCATATAAAGTGACAATATTACACAGCCTTAGTTTCAAAAATATTAATTAAGCAATATTTATGGTAAAGCATTATTAAAATAGAGGATTTCGCAAACTGCATGGAAACTTATGGTTAGCCTTATTGTATTAGTGCTAAGAAGTTTGCACATGAAAAAAAAGTTGTGTAATTATGTTTGTTTAATTAGAAAAGAATTAATTCTCCTTCATTTATTAGTTCAAAAATGTTTTTATTTTCTCACACACACACAAACGACCACAAGAGATGACAAAGTCATTTGGTGACCACAAAAGTTTATTCAGTTTTATTTTTAGTTTAACTTAAATACAAGCTAATTGAAACTATAACTTCACCATGGGGATCTTGTTTCTTATAAGAGATACAGGATAGGTTTAAAGCAAAAAAAATTTGTGCTGATTAAGTTGGCAAAATCTGATTTTATAAAACAATCTAATGTTTTACTGTACACATTTTTAAAATATGCGAAATTTTTAAGGCTCCCGTTCATATAATACTTAAGCCATTTAAAAAAAAAATGTCGTCGCAAATGTATATAAACCGTTTGTTCGGAATGTCTCCTCTTTACAGCTGTTATTCCCGTAACGCCTTCAACTGCCTTTCAACATGCCTTTAATGACTTCAAACGAACATCGTTAAGTAAACGTACTCTGTTATTATTATTAGTAATACCAGTATTACAAGTCACACGGTATGGAATTGTTATTTTTTACATTTTTACCATAGCGCCCTAAGGTTGATTTATGCCATTCGAAGCAAGATATTTGTATACAGGGTGTGTTTCAATATAAAGAACATGGGAATAGAAGGAAGGCTGGTTTCATTAGCGGTGTGTTCCGTAAACTGGTGCATTTTTGCCAAAAACTTTCAAATAATTAAGGTCGAGAAAGAATTCGCCAATACACAAGTTGCCCCTTGGCGCCACATGCCCGCTTCGCCTCTAAAGACACCTTACATTTATAAGGTATTTTTAATAGCTTTTTCGTTTAGAAACCAAATAGTAAAATGAATATTACTAAATCATGTAGGTACCTACTATTTATTAAATATAAACAAAATGGTGGCTCGTTTATAGAAGCTGCAAGGCTACAACCTGTTCAGATTTAAATAAAATTATGCATCTTCTTTAAAGTTGTTTACATTTTAACTAAAATACATTATTTTGTCGTTTATACTGCAGCTACACTCGATAGTTTACATTTTATAACAATGGCTGTGTCTTATAAAATTAACACGTTGGCTGCATTTTTTGCTGCCCCTCATCATACTATACAGAGTGATTGATTGAAACCGGGCATTAAAAATATATAAGGAATGAAAAAGGGTATTGATTTGACATTTTGGTTATGACCAAAACGACGTATGATCTGTTTAATGAAAACAGTTTTAACATGGCGACACTTCCGGAAATACCGGAAGTTGACATCTACTCTCTTATTTCAAAGAAAATGGTGTTTTTTTATTGCATTTTTGGCTTTTAAACTTAATTTTAGAGGAACTTTTGATAGCATTCTCTATACCTAAGTGCAGTAGTTTTTTAGATTGTTGGAGTTTTTTGAAAATATTTTGATTTTCATCGTGATGCTTATCTACTGTCGCCATGTTTGAAGAGAAAACGCTTAAATCGACACTATGTATAGAAGAAACCTTGGAATTTTTGCTGGATGACCAAAATTTAATTTTCTTTTAATACAACTTCAGACCACTAAAACTCGTTTTTCAAATACAATGCCCAAATTATTTCTTCATATTTTAATGCAAAATTAAATTCTGCATAAATCAGCATTTCCTATACCTATCTGCAATAATTTTTGAGTTATTAAAAATTTTCGATAAAGTTAAGAGAAAATCGTAACATTTTTAAATAGCAAGCCTTGGAAATGACTACAAATGCCAATATTAATAACTGTCAACCACTTTTATCGCGTATCCATCCAAATGAAAAATCAAGAGTATTTAAACACGGATATTTTAAACTTATTTTATATTCATGAAGAATGTCACAAGATAATTTAAACAACTTGCCGTGTGTTTAGTGAGAGGTATCCTTATGTGACTGTAATAACCAGACAGAAATTTTAATGAATAAATTCAGTTTTTTAGCAATTTAGAAAAGTGAAATCTGCTAGTATTCGACCTAAGCGTGTGACAAATATTGAAACTAATGAAGTTAACATCCTGGGATATTTTAATGCCCATCCTCAGCGGTCAATTCGATCGGCAGCGTAAGACTTGGGTTTAACATACTATGCTGTTCAAGCTACATTAAAACAGCACAAAATGCACCACTACTCGTTCGGACTTTCAATAATCTTGTGACATTCTTCACAAATATAAAAAATGTTCAAAATATCCGTGTTCCGTGTTTAAATACTCTTGATTTTCCATTTTCATGGATACTTTAGACAAACGCGATAAAAGTGGTTGAAAGTTATTAATATTAGCATTTTTTGTCATTTGCAAGGCTTACTATATAAAAATGTTACGATTTTCTCTTAACTTTTTCAAAAATCCTTAATAATTCAAAAATTATTGCAGATAGGTATAGAAAATGCTGATACAGATTGATGCAGAATTTAATTTTGCATTAGAATATGAAAAACTAATTTAGGTATTGTATTTGAAAAAAACGAGTTTTAGTGGTCTGAAGTTAAATTAAAAGAAAATGAAATTTAGGACACCCTGTATGTAATGTATGGATTGCTAAAATTGCAGTATAAACTCCAAGGCTTCTTCTATCCATAGCCTAAATTTGAGCTCTTTCACTAAAGAAAAAGGCGGTAGTAGATAATGTTAAGCATCATGATGAAAATCTAAAAATTTTCAAAAAAGTACAAAAATCTAAAAAACGACTGCACTTAGGTATAGGGAATGCTTTTAAAAGTCCTTATAAAATAACGTTTAAAATCCAAAAATGCAATAAAAAAAGACCATTATCTTTGAAATAAGAAAGTAGACGTCAACTTCCGGTATTTCCGGAAGCGTCGCCATGTTGAAAATATTTTTATTAAACACATCATTATGGTCATACCCAAAATTTCAAATCAATACCCGTTTTCATTCTTTATATATTTTTATTTGCCCGGACAATCAATCACCCTGTATACGAAGGGGCGAGTAGACCGGGAGTGGGAATTATGTGTGATATACTTGCTGGTGGGGCTGCAATTCTTGCAGCTCAAGCCACACTAATGGCTACGAGCTTAGGAGCTGGTATATTATTATTTCTACTGCTTTATTTTCTGTTATTTTTCAAAACAATTACTGACATTTTTTAAATGTTAATGGATAAAAATTGATCAATATAAAAACAAAATACTGTTCGATATCTACTAGCAATTAATATTTTGCGTTTACCTCTAAGCGAGATAATTGAAATTAAAAACGTTCTACGCCAGATTTGACAATTTTTGATTGAGAATATAATTAATTTTAATAAGAGTCATCGATAGATTAGTATAGTACACCATAAAGAGGAGAACTTTAAATATAAATGGATAATATAAAAATGCTATTTATAGTTTCATACATAAAGCATATTTTTGCTTTAATCTTTACTGGTAATGTGATTTCTTAACCCATATCTGTAGTAAAAATTTTGAATAAATTTGCCGCTATAGCCCGTTGCAAGTTCTTACGAGCACACGCGGGATATAAATCTAGTTTTAAAGCAGCGAATGTTACTAATTTATAAAATGTTAAAATGTATAAAAATCCTCCTCAACATTTTTATTACATATTAGTGCAACGGAGATGTTTAGGATTAAAATACTGGTTAAAGTAAATATTTTTGACTACGTTTAGCAAGTCTTAGCAGTTAATGTTTAAAAAAACTCTCCTACTTTTTAATAACAATTTAGCTTTTTTGATTTAACCCTCATTGTATTTGCTACGATTTAAAAGTTGCCCATGATAAACCTTGAATTTCCGACACACTGCAACGAAAACCGTAGCGCATAGTTATTTGTGTGCATTAAATATAGCTACGCCCTACATGTATCAAAGATAGATTCGTTTTAAATACTAGAACAGAGGAAATTGTTTTTATGGAAGCTTCACCGCCGACGTTTACAAATTGCATATTACCGGTGAGTGACGCTAAACAACAAATTACAACCTGTTAATATTTGACTTAGTTATACTTTTTTCTAATTAGCATAATAATTAAAAAACTCATTACTCATTTCGTAACTGTTCAATCTACGTATAGTAATAGTTAGTGTATCTTTTTCAATTACTAATATTTTATCAGATTATTGGTGTGTGGGATCTTTTTCTGTATTAGAATCTATCTAACGTACTTATTAATAGCCACAATCATTTTCAATCAGAACGTACAGCTGCTCGCTAGGAAACCTTAGTATCTCTTTATTCATCTGATTTTAAAGCCGAGTATAATTTTACAATGCAACTCTATAGTTTCTTTATTAACCTAGAAGAGTAAATTATTACTTTGATTTCTACATAACGTAGTATAAATGTTTTCGTGGGAAGAAATTCGTACTACACCTCATATAAGAATCACCAGTTATTAACCAAATCTGCCGATTGTTTTGTCCGTAAAGGTCTTGCAATTTAGTCATTCTTCCTTTTTCTAATAATAACTTTATTTAACAGGAAATCACTCGCAATATGTAAACAAATTATGTTATTATTTCGTTTATCAATAGCAATTTCAGTAAAACTTTCCTAAACGTTAAAAATGTTGCAATATCCACATTTACAAAATACAGAGTGTACAAAAAATAACGCAATGGGTCAATATCTCGTCTTGTGATAACTTTACAAACAAAGTTATTAATAAACGTTGTTTGTGGTCATTTACTACATAACCTTAAATTGTTTTTAAATGAACAGTGTTTTGTTTTTGCGCTCCGATACGTTACTTTATTTTCCCAAGTAAAACACCCTATTTATTTTGAAATTTTTAGTCGCAAAATTAAATTCTATTTCAAAAATGGCGTAGGTCTTTTCCACCTAAAATGAATAGTGTTTGAG
Source organism: Elmis aenea (assembly GCA_947652605.1). Lineage (NCBI taxonomy): Eukaryota > Metazoa > Arthropoda > Insecta > Coleoptera > Elmidae > Elmis > Elmis aenea. The sequence continues at coordinate 21,623,033 of OX393576.1, forward strand.
TTATTAATGTTTTTACGAAAATTACCGCTGTCTACCTTCACAGCCTACTCGAAAGTATTATGTTGCCCGAATAATTTACAATAAACTCGCGATATCTTGAAAAATATTAGTTTTAGGTATCAAACATGGCTAATGTTTTTGAAAGACAATCAAATTTTCTAAAAGACTATGTAAAAACAAATAGGGTGTTGTATTTAAGAAAATTGAGTTATCGATGTTTAATGTTTCACAACATTGACCAATTGTAAAAAACACCCTGTATAATATTTTATATCTCAATTAATCTATTGTTAATCTAATTTTAAAACGAAATTCTACTGCCTTTTTAAGTAACGTAAATGTTTAAAAAAAAAATTAAAGTGCTGTATCACTCAAAACGTTCATAAAAATGTAAATTTACGAAAACGGTTGACTTTAGACCCACATGACTTTATAAATCTTTTAAAGTAAATTTTAAGAGAAATCGAAAAATGTAAAAATATAGAGGATGTTGCATTTAAAATTTCAATGTTGAGTCCGTGTCCGGTTGAACCGGAAGTCGTATTGCGACCTCAATATTTTCATCGAATCCGAAAAATACCATAATGTTTACAAACAAAATCTCATTGTTATATCTGCAACAGTAGTCTAGATATTTGTCTGTTTCCGTAATTTTGCGCAACCCTGTATCTACAACTAAAGTAATAACTAATGAACGGGATATGCACATGTTGAATGCACTAATTAGTAAGTATAAACTTAAATTTTTTGCAGTAACTTGAATTTCTGCAATGTGTCCAAGAAATAATTCTGAACAACTTTTTACCAGTCTTGTAATATGAAACTGCACACGTTAGATATAATTGGTGTTTTGCATCCAGATGGCATTTTATGTTATATTATGTTGTATTACATAGTATTTCTTTCTTGTATCTCGTAACAAAAAATTAAACATAAAATTTAAGTTCTATTACAAAGCATTGTAGTGCAGTATTTTAAAAGTATTTTAGTTTTGTTTAAGTACTAAACTTAATAGAAACAACGACAAATTTAACGTTTTATTAAAAATTATTACTTATAATAAACAAGGTGTTTTAAAATTGCACGAACCAGCTAAATGGACAAATGTTATTAGTAAATTCATAAACTAGAACTTCTCTATTAAGTCTGTTTTATACTACACTATTTTTTCGTTTAAAAAAATCGTATACGATTTTCTAGTACGGTGTCAATCAGAAATTAAAAATCTTGAACGAAAAATTCGTACGAAATTACTACCGTCCCTATATGCGCCCAATTTTAGCATGCGCGCATGCGTATTCTCCTGTTACTGTATCTGACCGCATGTCATTTGTGGGTTAGGTTAACTGAAACAATCAAACGATGTTAAATACTACTTATTACCGTTATCCCTCACAATTTATTTTGTAGGAATAAATATGTAGAATGGAACAAGCGTTAAATATACGTTAAATTTGAAAATGATTCGCTTTCTGTTGTGATCAAATTGAACATTTGACATGGTTACTCAAGGTGCCAACAAAATATGATAAAAGTTACTAACAAGTAACCATAATATATTGGAGTTTTCGTACCAAAAAATAGTACAATGTAAATGGTTGATATTCCCCATTCTAAATTCTTGAACGAAATTTTTATATCAAAAATCGTATACGATTTTCTTAAACGAAAAAATAGTATAGTTTAAAACAGTCTTTACTAAGAATTACACAATGAAGATTATTTTCTTAACAGTATTTTACTAAACTTAAAGTAATTGGATAATTTAAGGCCCGCTTGCATAAAAGTTGAACCTGGGATTAATCCAGGGGTTAAATCACGTTAATCCTAGAAATAGTTGAGACTGATGTTGCCTAGTTTTGAAGATTAACTCGTATTTTAGCCCCAGTGTTACTTTGTGCAATTGGGCCTAAGTGATTTATTTATTATTACAACAGGAGTTCAAATTAAACCAGGAATTTATAATTATTCAACGCTGCTAAACGAATAAAGATTGCATTATTTTTCAGTACACGTGCGCTTTCGAGCAGAAAGCTTTGCGATTACTTGATGGGGAAAAAACCTTTTTGGCTGTGTGTTTATCCGGTTCAGAAAAGCTTTCATAAACTTATCATTTTACTGAAAAATTTTTTTCCCTTACAATTTTTCAGAGGTCCAGGAAATATATATCGGAGGTAGCAAAATTCAGACCATATGCTGGGTGAGGTAGACAGTCCCACTGTAGTTTTGTTATTTCCGAAAAAGTTTTTACAGCCGTATGAAGTCGTACGTTGCTCTGAAGAAAACACATAGAACTTCGACTCTGGTTTCTATTGCTCCTGATCGCATTCTTAAGTTCATTCCTTAAATGATTTAAGTAAAAGTGTTAGAAACTCAACCACTAACACTCCCTGCGAATTCCAAAATAATATTGCCATAACCTTATCAGCAGAAAACATGCTCTTTACTTTATTCAGTTTTCAAAATATGATGTGACACCACTGCATGCTCTATCGTTTTACTGAAATGGTTTAATCAAGCTTCGCTAGTTGTCACAATTAAGTCCAACAATGCATCACCTTCCTCATATTCTTGCAGCAAGCAAGAAGCTATGCGCGAACGATTAACAAACGTACAATCGAACTTGTAGTCATTTTTAAATAGCAGTCGGTTTTTTATTATCTCTTTAACACTTTCGACACTAAATTCGCAAACGTATTTTTTCTATGTTTAAAAATAAAGGCTTTGACTATTTGTTCATTCTCCTGGTTAAGTAAATTTGCAGCTCGTCGGTCGTCGCACATATTACTTATTTTGAACATGAATTGTTCCTTTGCTAAACATTTTAATCAATTCAAAAACTCGAATTGTTTAGGGAGCCATTATCCCCATATTGCAAAAACAGTTTGATAAAAATTTTGGTAAGCTTTGTTTTGCTACAATTTAATAAAACGTTGTTCCACCCTTTAATGGACAGATTTTCAGACATGATAATTAAAACGGGTAAAATAATAAACAAACTGAGGGCCACAGCCAACCTTTTCATTAGAAGGTTTTTAAATCTAAAATAATATTTACGCAAACGTTTCTGTTTAAATTGGAACGTAAATCGTGTAAGTAAGAATAATGAGAAAAAAAGGTAAGTGGTTTTTATTTGAACCTCTGTATATTAAGTATTATAGGTATTAGCGAATTAGAAAGTACTCATAATTGTCTTAATAAGTACCTAACTAAAAATTTACAGTTTGTGCCCAATTCCTTCCACGTCCTAAAAAAAGTAAAATAGTTTAATTTCAAATTTTTTATTACTAATAAAAGAAATTTCAAATCCGCTAAAAATATTTTTTCAAAAGAATTAATTGCATGGCGTTGTTAAAAATGATGCCTAGAATTTAAGATATGACAATCAGCCTTTTAATTTCTTTTTGGCTTTATATTGGATTTTAATACTATATGTTGGTGAACTTTGAAATTAACAGAAAAATAGTTGCAAACTCTTTTGATACTTAAAAATCCAACAAAAATAAGACAAGCTGCTCTTTTCATTAAAACCAAGACTATACTAGTTTTTATCGTTTTTTAAAATCTGTATTTACAAAAAATACCTTAAAAATACTTTCGCACACCTGAAGCTGCCAACCGGCTCTAGGGCTTAACAGATTCTGCTTATACTTTATAAACAAAGAATTCGCTTTGTTTCATTCAGTAATTTATATTTCTTTTCGGCGTGTTAATTATCCCCTTAAATATGTACAATGAATTTTAATGTAATCCGTAAATTACTATCGAACACAAAAAGTTGTTTTTGTTTTTGTGTAAAAGAAAACGAAAAACTAGTTAAATCACGAAATGCTATGGTATTCATGTTTTTTAATGCATTCCGTTCAGAATCGAAGAATCGATTAACCAGATACAAGATTAATAAATTTACATATAAAATGTATTTTGTTTTTAAATTCCCTGTCGTATCAAGACAAATTGCCAAGTTAGTTTCATAAACTCTTAAAACATAGGAAATAAACTCGACGGTAAACGTTTTAACACCCACGCGAATGTCACACGATTACAGACTAATTGGCGATGAGGTATTAATAGCTTGTCACCAACATACTGAGAAATCGTAGCTTACCTCTAAGTGCCTATAATGCATATGTTGTACCTAATATTTGCCCTTAAATGTCCGGCAGTTGGGATTATTTGTACGGTAGTACATTCGATTCTACATGAAAGTTTCCGCATTCGCAAGCTTCATACTATATGGAAACGAAATATTATACTTAAAAGTATAAATATTTGTACAAAACAGAGGCTTCCACAGGTAGCAACAGCGGTTAAGTAGTTAGAATCTTCGTAGATACATACATAAATATTTGCTGCCTTAAAAGTAGAAAGCAAACAGCCCAGGATAAAACAAATAGTGTTCAAATACGATTTGTTTGACTGTGGGCGCCAATGTTTGAGTGAATTTGTTCTCTTCAAATAAAAATTTGTAGTTGACAGTCGAGATGCAGAAATTCAAGACTTGGGCGTTTACACTAATTTTTAATTTCTTCAGAATTTGATAGAGTTGGTGTTCAGAATATCATATGTGAAGTTAAAATTGTTTAAATCAACTTCGTTTATTTATTATTAACGATTAAAGTTTTCCCGCGGCAAGTTGCGCCGTAAACGGCTTGAACGATGCGCACGAGAAATGACGTCATACTCCGTACGTACTCCTCGATGAAGCAAATCACACGTGTGTGCTTGTTGTAAATATAACGCAACCATGTCGTCGTACAGGAGAAAGTGGTGTTTAATGCCTGAATGTAAGACCGCTTCTACAAAAAAAACAGAAAAATTGTTTTTTGCTATTCCGGATAATTCCACCAAAAGAAAAAAATGGTTTGATGCAGCAAGACGTTTTATTTCCGACGTAAGCGAAAAAACTAAATTATATTGTTGCGAAGACCATTTAAAATTTGAATAAACTAAAAAATATATTAAATAGTATTTATGCAAAAAAAAATACACTAAAGTGAAAAACATTATCATTAAGCATTATCATTAGCATTAAGCATTAATCATATGGCAATAATATGTAATATGAAGCAGCCTATTACTTTCCAACAAAAAAATCTGCAGTTTTAAACAATACTTATTTGTAGTATGCTATTTGGTGCATGTTTATGTTTGATTAAAAATGCTGATTAGGCTTAAAGCACTGTTGCTTCGTTTATGAAATTTGTATTATATTTATACTTAACTAACAGTGCTTGTTTTACAAAAAGCCATATACCTTTTTTTATATGATCTAAGCATAAAACTGATAACATTCAAAACTTATAAGTGTAAATTAATATAGTAGAATCATTGAATTGAACATTATCTACTGTTAAATAAACGAAAAGTTGCTGGTTTTCAAATAGGTTTATTCGTTGCAAATTCTTTTTCAAAAAAAGAATTTGCAACGAATAAACCTGTTTGAAAACCAGCAACTTTTCGTTTATTTAACTATAATCAAACAACAGGAGAAACCAACTTTATCAATTATCTACTATTATATATTATAGCCTATATTTTATTTACCTCGAATTTTAGATGAATTTTGTAAGTTTTTTTAGATATAGCTATGACTAAAAAAGTAGTAGGTACATTTTTTTAATGTTTACAATCACCTATTATTAAACAATAAACTGAAACATACTTCTTGTTCATATTTTCACCTGTTAAATGACCTTAGTAATATCGAATTATTTCTACAAAATAATTAATTTACGTAGGGGAAAGTACCCATGAATGGGACAGTCCTTGGATGGGACATTCTTAATAAACTATAGTTAAACACAAATCTTTATGTACGTGCATAGATGGTAAATCGTGTACCTAATGTATGTAATACAATCGTGTTGTATACAACATGAGAACTTCGAAATGTGGTTGTACATTAAGTACGCGATTTGCCATCTATGCACGTACATGAAGATTTGTGTTTAACTATAGTTTATTAAGAATGTCCCATCCAAGGACTGTCCCATTCATGGGTACTTTCCCCTACTTAGTTGCTTTGTTTTATAATGAAATATACACTAAACTAACAACTAGTTAAAACCTCTCGCAATACTGTATACGTAAAGAATATTTGAACACAAATATGCCTGGTCCAGGAATGTCATATTTGTTTATGTTAAAAACACTTAAGATATGTTGTGAAGCCACCCTGAGGGGTCTCGGGGTTGGCTTGAGATCATTCTTTTGCTAATACTGTTAAAAGGCAGTACTGTTTGTATTTTATTCATTATAATAAATTGTAATTGTTGTTCGATTACGTTGATTATTTACAATCAACGGCCAAAGTACGCCCCTGCGGCGTCTTCGTCGCGCGCTTCGCGCCTAACATAATAATAATAATAATCTTTATTTGTTCTGAATATCCCAAAAAAAGGGTGTAGAACTTGTCACAATAATAATTTACGTACATTGCAATAATATACATAGTTAATAAAAGAAAAAACATATTATATTAAAATACATAACAACTTGTCATTATGCGATGCATAGGAACTAGTCCGCTGCACATGGACTGTGCGGATAGTGACGTCACGGCCAATCACAGCGCGTTTCAGAATTTGAAATATAAAGGGCATTTTAAAAATTTATTTCTCGGAACTGGACGATTTTTTTTTAATTTTTGGTGGTTGAGAATAAACTTTATAGATCAGATTATCATTTAAAAAATATTTTATCAAGTTTTATTTTTTTGTGTAAACGCCCATTGTAACACGAGATTCTAAATGTAGAAGACGCGGTACAAAAGGAGACGATGTTTCTTAGTATAATGGATCTAATGGAGAACAATTTAGAGTAGCCTCAATGGTGAAATGAGAAAGACAGAAAGCAAAAATATACAGACAGGTCTTTAAACTTCGACATCAACCATTTATACACCAACCACGAGAAAAATAACAGTCTCCGGATTAAATTACTGAACAAAAGATGCACGAGAGACATATCTGCTGCCGAGATTAGCAGGAAGAAAGACGTTTTGACGCCGCTCGTTAACTGATAAAGTATACCGTTAGTCTTAAAATGAAAAGTCTTGCTTTGTCATAGCAAACATAAATGTACTCGTGCAATATTTGTATAAGATATTCATACAATGGCGCGATATTAAAACTGATATATTTCTACGTATAAAGGTTTCTGTGACGCCTTTTTTAGATATTATATATCTTCAAGTATTAAAACTTATTGGATACCAGCAATTTATTATTTATTTGAAAGTTAACACGTTTACCGCCGTGGTGGCCATACATGACCGGCACTGTAACTTCCAGTGGCGCCGTGGTGGTCATAGATGACCGGCGCAAACGACTTCAATAAAAATGCGTAAAATACGCAAATAATAGCGTTTATGATTTTGTAAATGTAATTAATATGAAAATAGGGGTTAAAAACAATAGGTGCAGCTACGAATATGTCAAAATTTTTATTTTTAGTATTACAAATCAAATAGAAATAAAGCGATGTAATTTGTTTAAAACACGGCAGACAAAAATGTGGTTTGCCATCACAATCGGCACAAAATGTTGTCACTTTTTGGTTCTATTTTTTGCTACCGTTCTACCATGTATTTTGAAATTATGTTTGTAACAATTTTTGCAATATTTTCTGACTTTACACGCTTCTCCCTCCTTCGTGACGCAGTCTTGGCCTTAAAACTACGGAGGAAACGGGCGACACTGAGTCAGATGCGTAATTAATTTTTTTCTAAATTCAACAATTGTAATAGATTTATTACGTGTTACTCCTTGTTTTTATACAGTGTTAAGTAAAAGCTCAAGTGCAAGTTTTCTGTACCATTTTAGTTTTTCTCAGTGGGTTGCAATATTTTTTGTAGGACTTTTAACAGTCCATACAAAAACTTATTTTAAAACGAATATTCCATATCAACATGGGTTCATAAACGCCTCCTTTTTAAAGATACAGGGTGTTGAAATTTTCGAAAAAATAACGATAATGTTTAACCGTTTCTCAACCAGTAGATATATTTAAACCAAATTTGGTACCACCTTACATGTTACCACATTCGGTGGGAATATCAAGCCCCACAAGCAACCAGTGGCGGAGTTGTGGGGGTTCAGTTTCAATAAATTTTATAAAAAACTAGTACGGCCCTGTTCAAAATCAAACTTGAAATTGTTTTTCGGTGTAACATTTTATTTTAAACAAAAAGTGCATTTCGATTTTTCTTTGTATCTACCACCGTTTGGCGCGAAATTTGATTTATTTTACTATTCTCGCGAAAAATTTGCTCATAGATTCGATCTAAAAATATCGCTAATATTCGAAATAAAGAAGTAATTACCGATTTTTGCAGTTTTTAATAACAAAACATGCTAATCATGAGAAAATAATTTCCGCTAAATTAACGATTAATGAGCATTTATTATGCAATTTGCCATTTTCAGCTTTTCGCAATATTTTTAGATAGAACTTATGAGCAAATTTTTCGCGAGAATAATAAAATAAATAAAATTTCGCGCCAAACGGTGGTAGATACGAAGAAAAGTCTAGAGACACTTTTTGTTTAGAATAAAATGTTCTACCCAAAAACAATTTCGAGTTTGCTGTTGAACAGGGCCGTACTAGTTTTTTATAAAATTTATTTAACTGTACCCCCACAACTCCGCCACTGTTTGCTTGTGGGGGTTGAAATTCTAATGTATTTACTGTGAAATTAACCGTTTTACCGTGTGAATTATTTTTTTTTAACCTTATATAATTTTTAGATGTAAATTTACTTTTGGTACGCTCCTACGCCGTGGTGGTCATAGATGACCGGCAGCGTGAGTAATGCACCACGCATAATAATTTTGAACTATACATTCTTATTGGATGTAATTCCTATTGGGTATGATTCCAATATGGACAAACTCTCACCGGCGTTGGATTCAACACCAGCAAAATAAGCTCGGCAGTAAACGTGTTAAATACAATACTAAAATCGATAAATAAACTGCTTTAAAAAAAAAAAACAGTTTGTTTATAGTATTCATGACACTTCAGCTTAGTATTCATTACTTTATATACTTTTAAATTTTAATGTTTTTATCAAAACTATATTATGCAATACAAAGAGAGTATGTTTTACGTGAAAACATGGAGATCTAAGAAACCTTTGAGATTACCGAAGCAGTTTTTTTAATGCGATTACTAAGAATTCAAATTCAATATTGTGTTGTTCCTGAAATATGCTAAAAAAAAATTAAAACTTACATTTTCAATTTTACCTATAACTTTATTCTCATCCACGTTAAAAATCAATAATTTTGTATTGCTAGTTTAAACAACAAACATAATCGACTAAAGGTGCCAAAATGCTTCTAATATTTTTAAATATAAAGTTTAGAATTATTAGCTAAAATTAAATTATTCGGTATATTTTAGTAACTGAGCCTGATATAAACAATTTATGTTTAGATTCTTTAAAAGCATATAAAAACGCACTTATTTGCTAATTGAACCATTCTCCTCTTATCTCTTAACTGTATCCGAGATCCCCAAGTTCTTTAAATTAAAACATACACTTTCTATATTTATTATCAGAAAAAAACTTAACTGGTCAAAGCTAAATGTTTTCTTCTGGCATTCTCTGCCTACACCACATAAGTCGTTTATATTCAGTTGTATCAATTATCGTCCTTTTTACACCCATTCTGTTGTAAATGTCTTGATTGGATAAATGGTGCAAACGGGAAACCTCGCAGCTCCTTCTAAGAAAGTCCATTTGCATTGTCATTAGCTTCTCTTCTCGTTCGTGTATCATCTCCTATTTCTTTTAGCCGTAGGTAACTATACTTTCAATAAAGATGTAATAAACTTATAATTTTGCCTTTTTTGGTAGTTGGCTACTCCAAGGTAATAAGTTCATACTTTTAATGGCTCGTTTACGAGGAAATCTGTGCGTTGTCGTAATAAAAAGCACCTCTTTTTTCACCAAATACAGTCTTTTTTCAATCCAATCTTATTTCAACAGTTTAATATGTTAGCGTAGAACTCTCCAGTCTTTGTCCTTAGAAGCTAGTCAGTATGATAATACTTTTTGAGTCCCAAAAATCTGAAGCAATGACCTTACCAGCCGAATTGACCTTTGTCTTCCTGAAAGGCTTCCATTATTTCGATTGTTCGTTCATTTCTTGTGAGTAGTGATAAACTCATGTGTTAAATGTTAATCTTCCCATAAAATAGGCTGGTTTCATCGAACACTCGTATAAACACTGCTGAGCATAACTGTTTTGTCCTAATCAATAAATCAATTTAATTTGTCCTTTAATAAGGTGCGTACTTTTTTATGTAAAATACAACTATTTTCGAGATATTCCTCTAATTACATTTTTTATTGTGGGCCGTGAAGTTGGCTTTGGAATAGTTAAATGTGCTTTTTTCCTCTTTTTAATAAAGTTTTACTTGCCATATCTATTTTTGTAAATATCTCACAAAATAAAAAAAGTGTTTTATCAATCAAGCTATCTGCAAAATGACAAACAAAAAACAATAAATTAAATTTCAAATAATTGTTTGCGGTATCATTTATTAGAATTTTGTAGTATTGTTTTTAATTCGATGGTCTTTCTAGTAACTATTATAATTAATTATGGCTACATTTACAATTCACGAAAATTTGACATGTTGAGATGTTACATTATTTGCCATAAAAACTGTAGAAGCTTAGAACAAAGCTGTATCTCGAGAGCAATGAAATGCGCGTAATTACAGCAACTTATTTAAAAGAATATGGTTTCTTCGAGAAACCAACAAAAACCTAAAACAAATTAATGAAGAATAAGTATTACATGTTTCTACACAGCTTCTATGGCAAAGAATGTAGCATCTCAACATGTCAAAATTTTCATTAGTTTAAAATGTACACCCATAATTATGTGATAAAAAATTTGCTAAAAAGATTATCAAATTATACAACAATACTGTAAAATTTTAATAAATGATACCACAAAAAATAATAACTGTCAGTGGTATTTAATTAATTGTTTTTTGTTTCTTATTTCATAGAATAAGTGATTGGTAAAATATTATATTACTTGATTTTGTGACTTATTTATAAAAATAGATATAGCAAGTAATATCTCATTAAAAAGAGGGAAAAAAGCACATTTAACTATTCCAAAGCCAACTTGGCGGCCCGTAAGAAAAAATGAAATTAGGTTTAATATCTCAAAAATGGTAGGTGATTAAAAAAATTTAAAAAATTGTAATATCCTACATAAAAAAAGTACCATAAGGAAGTGTAAATAAAATTGATGTAATTATTATGATATAACAGTGATAATAGAAAAAGAAATTTAACATTTATTGCTATAACTTCTGAAGTACAACGAATGATTTACTTTTAAAAATAGATTGTAGCTTCTCTCATATTCAAGAATAAATCATCTATTTTTGTGTATTTGGTGCACAAATATGTTGATTTTTCATAGTAGTAACATTATTAAAATACTTCTAATGTTTCACTACTTCGCGAAGGTTGGTTTTATCTTTTCAAATGTATTGTCGTTTTTAATTTAAAAAAAGTTACCACATTTATTATTTCTAAAATATTTATCACATTACTTATCTAGCCTAGCAGCACGTACTTTTTAGTAACAACGAAATGTATGAATTGAAAAACCGAGTAAGATAATAGCCGGATATGCATTCGTTGCTCTCTTAAATACAGTTATGATTAGGGCATTCTACGGAAATGTATTGTGAGTTAGAACAGTGGAACTATCTACAACCTAGACTGCATCAAGCTATCTTTTAGTGCGTTCGGTTATCACATATTTTAACTGTTTTACATTAGTACGCGTTCGGTAATATCATTTCGAGCACTTCGAGGTTCATCTGAAACGTTCGGTAATGACATTCTCGAGCACTTCGAGGTTGCTCGATTACATCGGAGTCCGAAGATCGAGCTCGCAAATATTTTTATACAAACGGCGCCACATTCAAATTTACTATAACCTTATAAAGCATAGACCGCGAAAATGGCCGACAACGATGATAATGTTTTCATGTGCGATGTTTGTAATGTGTATTTTAAATGGGAAAGTAACATAAATAGGCACTTTCAAACGTTTCACGTTTTTGAAGGTAAGTTACTATTTAATGTTTTTATGTTATAAAATAAATTAATTTTGCATAGAAAATAATACAACAGAGCAAAATGTATGTGTACTTCAAGAAGAGCCGTGTACTGCAGAAAATGCTGTAGAAGAAGTTGCAACAAAACTGTGGACGCGTAAAAGCACTTGGTTATTGATTTCACTGTATGAAAAATATATTGATGAATTTGAAAAAAATATTAAAAAACAAATATGGCTAAAAATTGCACGTAATATAAGCGAGAAAATGAAATGCTGCATAACATGGCAGCAGTGCGATACTAAATGGAAAGGCCTACAAAAAACTTATAGAGGTTTTAAAAAACAACAACACCTCAGGCAGAAACCCTAAATATTGGGAGTTTTTTGACGTAATCAATAAAATTTTACATAAAAAACCGGAGATAAATGCGGTTGCTACATGCAGTAGTGCTAGAGGACTGGTAGTTAATACTTCCAGTTCTTCCACAAATGTATTACTTGCTCAAAGTGAAGATGTTGAAAGTGAAGAGATGGACGAACACAGCTCGAGAAAAAATAACTCAGGATTATTAAAAAAAAGAAGAATTAACCCTATTGAGCGAAGACATAAAGAAAAAATGGAGAGGCATGATTGATATCTAAATATTTTAGAAATAATAGCAAACAATATTGAAAATCATTGTTCAAACTGTAACAAAAAATGTGATGAAGAAAAGCAAATGTAATTCTTTCTTTTGAGTAGGTATAATTTTATTTTCATAAAAGGTTTTTTACGTATGTTATGTTACTTATTGTTAGTGTACTAGCTACATTTATTTTTACAAGTGTTCTTTACATGTAATATATTAAGTTACCAAATATATAAATACAGCTATAAGACATTCCTAAAGTTATTTAAAATATTATTTCTTTTTGCAGCTGAATTTTGGTCATTTTCTTGCAATTGTTCATAAGGTAAATTTGCATCGTTTAATCTTTCTCCATCAACTTCTGCATTTATGTTAACTATATCTTCTGCTGTATCACCTGCCAATATACAAATATTGTGAAGAACACATAATGCAACTATTATTAATGAAATTAAATCTAGTCGAACTGTTTCAACATATTTCAGTCTCCGAAAGTGACCTTTTAGTAGACCAAAAGCATTTTCAATACATACTCTGATTTGTTACACTTTAAAGTTAAATAATTTTTGATGTGTTGTCATAAAACCATTATTTTTAAACCCGACCATTATCTTATCAGTAAGTTTATAAGCAAGATCCCCAAGGAGATGACCGTTGTTAGGAAATTCCAATTCATTGCTACATAATCTTGTATAGAGATCTGACTTTTGCAACAGCCTACAATCATGGATAGAACCTGGTTCTCCAGCATATACATCAATAAAAAGTTTTCTATTGTCACAAACATAAGAGTTTGGATATTTCAGAGGTTTCATGATACGAATATGACTTCCATCAATGCATCCAATTACTCCTGGAAAACCATTTATTTCTTCAAAATCTTGCATAATTTGGAAACATCTTGTACGTGAGGGCCACCATACAATTTTATACTTTACGTTTATCACTAGTAACTTTTTGCATATTCTTTGGAGAACATCCCAGCAGGTTGATTTACTAATTCCGAATCGTTCTGAAATAGAACGAAAACTTTCCATGTTTGCTAAACACCAAACAGCAACCATTGCCTGTTTTTCTAACGCCATTTGTGGATGCCCGGCAGCTATCTTATTCTCTTCCACACTATGAAGTTTACCTAAAAGGTCTTCAAATGTTTCGGGAAACATTCTAAAGTTTCTTTTGAATTGGTGGTCTGTGAAGCGAGGAACCAAAATTTCTGCATAATTTTTGACTTTTTCCACAACATCAAATACTTGATCATCTTCGTCGTCATCAAAAAACATTTTTCCACAGTTAATTGCAAACATAACACTATTACGGTTCATTTTTTAATACATTTTTTTTACGAAACTTATGTCAAAACTTTGAGGTTAAAATCTACATTGTCACTAACACCCGTTCGTTTATTTTAAAGTAATCGGTTTCATCACGATACCACGTGACCTTAAATCTTACTCTCATAGATCGCATCTGCGAGTTAAATTCCGAACGCAGTATTTGTATGTAGTGTTTGATAGCGTATTATCGCTTAGTCAAAAAATTTAAAAAAGTATAGCATATAGGTAATTATTTTATAATGGCTTTACGAATGACTATATTAGCAAGATATTCTTGTTGTGTAATAAATTTAGTTGTAAATGTAATTTCTGGGACAAAATACAATTTGTTTTCTTAGCATTTTTTTTTTATAAATATTAGATTCAATGAATTCTAACTGCAATTGTTTCTAGCAACTTCATTTTGTTCTAAATAATAGTATATTACATAGCAAGAGTTGTAAGAAGCATATTACGCACGAGTAGAAAAGTTGCGCACGAAGGCGCGTAGCGACGAGTGCGTATTTCCACGAGTGCGTAATTGCTTTACAACTCGAGTTATGTAGCTAACTTTTTCTACGAACACATAATACCTACGGTTTTAACGTCTTTTTTGGCTAATATACACATGTAATTACGTTGTATTGTCAATTTTGACGTGTCTACTTTGACGTTTCTAGACAAGTGTGCGTTTTGCTTACCGTGCGTTATAACTCACTTACTATGCATGCGGGCAGTGTTTGACGTAAGGCACTTCGATCTTTCTAGACAAGTTTGCGTTTCGCTTACCGTGCGTTAGGACTCACTAACTATGCATGCGGTAAGAGTCATTTACATTAGTGGACGTAGAAATATAAAATAATTATTATGTATCTGAATAGGAAGATGGACTAGTTAAACGAATAGGCAAATAAACAAACACTGAGAAAATCTGATGTTTAAAACGTTACATTCTTTAAAATCTGAATCAGAACTTCAACCATTTGTTAAAAATTTAAAGTAATAGATTCCCAAATAAATATAATACTAACAGAAATTCATAGTTACAGCTTAAAACATAGCTTTGATAATAAAAGCGTACATTATACCGACATTTCATATTCTGAGATACTCTGATATAGGTGTTGTGGCACATTTTTGGTAAATATTACACAATAACATTTCAAACTGGAATACAATTTGCACCAAATAGTTCAAATTGACTACATCGAATCGCGCCCAGCCTTAAACGTTAAATGTTTTTTTTAATGGCACGACCTTTCATCTGATATTTTTATTTCAATCATAGACACCTAAAAGTTATGTTCAAGTAAGTTTAAGTACCACTTCGGTCACTATTTTATAGCAATAAAGGTTAAAACCACATAGGCCACAAGACGTATTTGTTGCAACGCTTGAAATATAAATTTAACAAACTAAGTTTATGTGACAAAGCGTTTTGAAGCGTTTGGGTGGGTATTGTAGTGCAGGCAGATTACTTGATATTATGCGTAGGGTACCAACATGTTAACACGTTAATGGCACCGACTTACACAATAACGTTGCAAATTGAGTGCATAGTGCTTTCATAATTGGATTACATAACGTCTAATGTTTCGAACCAAGACCTATTGCATTGTAAAGTGAATCGGAAAATGCACTTTTAAGTGTTTTAATGTCCCATCAAACACAAAAAAAGCGTAAAGTTTCGGTTTGTGTGCTATTCTTACACAAGGGTAAAGTTGATTTTATTAAGAATGAAAAACACGTTTATTATTTTATTTTCAATATGTTAAAAGTAATTCCCTTTAGCAAAAATACACTTCGCCATTCTTACTTTCCACTCCCCAAAAGCTTCCAACAAATCTTTTGGAATACTTGCAAACTAACCATGAACGCCAGCATTAATCTCTTTCTCAGACAAAAATTGTTTACTCCTCCAATATCTGGTAAGTTTAAAAAATAACTAAAACTCGCACACTGCTCTTTTACTTTAATATTTTTTTCTAACCAAGCTAGTAAGGCGCCTTATCTGAAACTTTAAATATTTAGGAGTGATCATAGAGAAAAATGGAGGAATAGACAAGAAAATAAGCGAAAGGGCAGGAAATGTGGGAAAATATTTAACAGTTTAAGAACAACATTTTTCAGAAATAGAGAAGTTCCAAAACGAACAAAAGTGGAAGTGGTCAAAACAGTAGTAACTCTTGCAAAGTTTTGTAGTAAATTCTTACATGAATGAAAATTTTTGTTAAATGCTGGTGATCTTGGAAGATTGTTTTATCAACAGATAATTCAATCTTAAGCGTAGGTATGCTGTAATATCGTATTGACTTTATTGTCATATTCAGTTACATCAGTTTTTCCCAACGTTTTTGATCTTGCGCCATCTTTTTCCATACCAGTTTTTATTGCGCCCTCCTTTTAATGCGTTTATGCAGTAGCGACTAGATTTTTGTGAAACCCGTTTCCTGTTTCACACTGGTGACTAAAAGAAAAGATCTATGCAGTGTCACATAACTGACTAATAAAAAAATCCTTTAATTGTTTTTAAATCGTCCCGATTCACACTGATGACTTTTTGTTTCAATAAAAAGTTGGTCCTTTCATTTTTTCGTCATATAGAAATTTTTAAACAAGCTAAAAATTTAAAAGGTTTAGATATATGGATAAACGACGACTATAAAAAAAAAGGTATAAAGTGATAAAAACAACTTAAACCTTATTTGAAGCAGACAAGAGAGCAAGGAATTAGAGCATTCCTTAAGTACCATAAGCTGATCATAAATTGCTCTGCATATGGTAAAGGATATTTTGAAAATAAAGAAACCTATAACGGCGAAACCTTTGAAAACAAAGAAGAAAAAAAAGATAAGATGGAAAGCGAACAGTAAATGATAGATCCCCTGAGGGTAATGAATATAATGAGCAACAGAGGAAAATCTCAAAAAGCAGCAGAAAAAAATTAATAAGAGAACCAAAAGAAAGAAACAGTAGCGATGGAAAGGACATGAGTAACTTTGTAACAAAAAACAAACACAAAAATGAAAGTAATCAAGATAAAGAACTTGCAAACGTAATAAACTTGAAAGAGAGGAAATATGCCATAGAAGTGTGCAAGAGGAAAAGAAAAAAGAGGAATATAAAAATAAACAAGACACACAAAAAATAAGAATTAGCACAAGGATAACCACGATAAAAAAAGGATAAAGGAACAGACCAGATAAGGAAAATTAAAATGATTAGGGAAAATAAAAAAAGGATTTTATGGGGAGTATACGATACAACTGGTGCAGAAGGGTGATGACCTTCTCACCTTAAACAAGACCATCATCACGGAAACGGAAAGAAAGCTCAAAACTACATTAAAATGAAACAACAAATAAGGATAGGAACATGGAACGTAAGAACTTGCTAAACCCATCAATTCAGTTTGGCACTCGTACACTTCAAATATTTTTGCCGAGTAATTTAAAACAATAATTTAAAAAAAAAACAAGACAAGCAATATCAATATTATTATTTATATTTTCTTAGCATTTTTAAATTATTAACTATATTATTTTACTTACGGCCGTTATTATAAACGTCAGTTAAATAGTCGAATAGCTAACCTTCAAATAAATTTACTTGGCGAGTAAATTTATTCCTGCTATTATAAACGAAAATTGCCGAATAAATAGTTAACCGTGAAATAACTAATTAAAGTGATAAATAAACAAACACAACCTCATAAATTCATAAGGGCGTGCACGTATTCGTCCCCAAGATAAGCCGTAATCCTTAAGCTGCTACGTCTACCTGCGAAGGGGCTCATCAATTCGTCCCCGGTAATCCCTCTATAAACACGTTTACTTCGCGCTTGTCGGTGTTGTTCTAGACCACTTTAAAAATATTAATTTATTTGACCAATTTTAAAGGAATAGCCAAGACAAGTAATATTTTAAAAGTTGTCGCTACTTGTGACTTGTCAAACAACGCATTAACAAAGTTGTTACTTCTAGTCGTTTATAAAAAAAATAATTACATAGGCCTATTAACAGTATATACATGAGCCGCACATTTAACAAAGTGAAACCTAGAAATCTTTGAATTTTTAAACAACAAAATATTTTGTTTCAAAAGTTTGATGCGTTTACGCACCCCGCTGGATCTCTAATTCGCACTTCCTCTGTTAGATATGTATCTATTTGCATTTTTGTTAATATTTCAACTAAGGCAAATAAGTTAGGATGGGGGGAATAAAAATTCAATCCACAATTAATGCCTCTCGGCCACGTTCAGTCAAACACTTTTTCACATCCATTTTCAACAAGGTTTTGCAGAGAAATGAAAACGAAAGTTATTTGGAAACGAAGAAACCACCGTTTATTAGTATAGACATGATTAACTAGTAAACTAGTGATAAATAAGTCATTAGGCCTAATCCTTTGGCCGGGGACGAATTGGTATGTGAGATTAAAGGGATCCAGGTAGCTGGGGATGAATTCGTGGCCGACCATTCATAAATCGTGTGTAGGTATATGCGATATTCTTATAATTATTTATTACTTACCTTTTATAATTATTATTGTCACATTTACTAAGCAGTTAACATGAAAAAGTAGAGTTATGTTTATTTGACAGTTAAAATTTATCCCCTGGTTTATCAGAGGTTAGTTAACTTCATGGATTTACTTGGCGAGCAAATTTATTTGACGTTTATAATACTCAAAATAGCTATTTATTCCGGAAATAAATTTACTCCACGAGTAAACTACTTATTCGTCGTTTATAATAACGGCCCTTAGTGATAGATGTATTTCTGCCAAATTGCGTTTTGCGTGTATCTATTCATACCACTGATAATTGATACAGATGAATAAACTTGATTAAGGGCCGTTATTATAAACGACAAATAAGTAGTTTACTCGTGGAGTAAAATTTACTTCCCGAATAAATAGCTATTTTGAGTATTATAAACGTCAATTAAATTTACTTGTCAAGTAAATCCCCGCAGTTAACTAACCTCTGATAAACCATGGAATAAATTTTAACTGTCGAATAAACATAATTCTACTTTTTTATGTCAACTATTTGGTAAATGTGACATAATAATAATTATTAAAGGTAAGTAAGAAGTAATCATAAGAATATCGCATATACCTACCTACACATGATTTATGAATCTATGAGGTTTTGTTTGTTAATTTATCACTTTAGTTAGTTATTTCATGGTTAACTAAAGGGTGTCCCAAAATTAACGCAAGATTTGAATTAGCCGCCATTTGTGTTGTAAATTGTTGGCAACCCTGAAAGAAAAACAATTTGATAGCGGAGAGTTTAGGGTTAGTAAAAATGGAGCGTTACACGATACAACAACGTGTTTTCATTATTGAACAATATCTCAAAAATAATGAAAGTTTGGGGGCCACAGTTCGGAAATTTCATACCAAATATGGTCGGAATTTTCACTTTGATGGCTTTGTCAATCGCTAAAATTGCCGTGTTTGGGGTTCGGAGAACCCACATGTGATTGTCGAAAAACAAATGCATCCACAACGTGTCACTGTTTGGTGCTGATTTTGGGCTGGAGGCATCATTGGACCATACTTTTTTGGAAATGAGGCTGGTCAAGCAGTGACTGTTACTGGTGCTCGATATCGCGACATGATAACACAGTTCTTTCTGCCGGAATTGGATGATAGTGATGTGGCCAATATGTGGTTTCAACAAGACGGTGCCACATGCCATACAGCTCGTGAAACAATTCAATTACTGCATGAGACATTTCCTGGTCGTGTACTCTCTCGTTTCGGTGATCAGAATTGGTCCCCTAGATCGTGTGATTTAACACAATTAGATTTCTTTTTATGGGGTTATTTGAAGTCAAAGGTCTGTCAACAAGCCCACAACCACCCGTGCATTACAGGAGGAAATTAAACGCTGCATCAACGAAATTCAGCCATATTTATGCAGAATGGTCATGGAAAATTTCGACAAAAGATTGCGTATATGCCAGCAAAGCCGTGGAGGCCATTTGCCCGATGTGTTATACCATAAATAACCCTATCCTATGTACTTTATGATTCAATAAAAAAATAACAATTTAAAGACTAAAAACTGTGTTTTCTATTTAATTCAAATCTTGCGTTAATTTTGGGACACCCTTTATTTATTCGGCATTTTTCGTTTATAATAGCGGGAATAAATTTACTCGCCAAGTAAATTTAGTTGAAGGTTAGCTATTCGACGATTTAACTGGCGTTTATAATAACGGCCCTAAGTCTGCTTTATTAACACTTACTTCTGCTATTAAATACACAAATACGTTTAACAGGTTAATTTTTAAATATTACTTTAAATCAACAAACATAAAAGCACTTTCTTTATGTATAACCAACTTGTAAATATGCAGACATTAAAGGTAAAGCTTCTAGTTGCCTTGAGCTAATTTCAGAGTTAAGAAAAAAGCTTTTAAATACACGGAGGTAATTAATTTTTCCTTCATTTATTTTATTTACACTTGTTTTATAAGAAGTTTATCTAAAATTCAAACTAAGCATTGCCTTTTCTTTTGAAGTTAACATTTTTGTCAAGTATAAGGTGGTCCAAATTCAATGAAATTATATGTGAATGTTCTACTTATTCTTATATATGTGAAAAAGGTTAAATTAAGAAAACAGTTCAAACTAATTATCATTTAATTATGGAAATACTTTATTACCATTTTTAGTTTTTTTTTCTTCTTCTTGATAAATATAGTTAAATTGCTTAAAATCCTTGATGCGCAAGAAGAAGATTTCTAAAACTAAGACACAAATATTTAAAACAGTGTACCTACGTACAAATTCTTACTTGTAGTTCAGAAAATTGAGCACTGACAAGACAGCAACAACAAAGGATATAGGCGCAGAAGATGAGATTTTTGAGAAAAAGAGAAGGATGTAGATCAATAAATCAATAAGATTAGCAATGATACAATTAAAAAAAGCCAAGAAAATAATCCATAAAAAAAGAAATTTAGACAAACCAATTAAGATGACTGAAACTACGCATGCCAGATAGCAGGTACGCAAAAAAGGGATGAACAACGAAGTTTGAGGAAAAAATTGGTAGAGGAAGACCAAGAACAAAATAAGAAAAAAAAGTAAAATATAAACTACAAGAAAAAGGAATCAGCAGGAGATATGTATTATGGTAGCTCTACACTCTCGCCGAGTGAACGCAAGTCTGTCCGAGCGCGAGAGTGTGGTGGGTGCGCTCGCCTCGGCTCGTGTTCGCTTGCCTCGACTCGCTGGCGCTCCGTTCCGAGTCGGTATTTGGTGGCGAGTCAAAGGAGGCGAGTGGCGAGTGGCGAGTGCGAGCGACCCATCCACACTCTCACTCACTACTTTATGTTTTTCCAATAAAAATATAAATATAAAAACATTCAATCAAAATTGCAATGCAAAATATCAAATGTTTTATCAAATTAACTGTCTATTTTTCTGTAAACCTTTATTTTATTATTAGGTAGGTATATTGTTGATTTAAAAAAATCTTGAATTACAAATTGAGTTTAGTGTACAGGGTAGGTCAGTTTGACTGTCGCACCCCTATAACTTTGTTAATTTAAGAGGAAACCCCTATAAACCTTATATTTTTGTAAATCGTGGAAATTTTTTTACCAAATGACGTACATATGTTTTTTCTACCACGAAATATGTCAGACTGGCGATTGCCTTTTTTTTTGTTTGACAAATCATGGTATACTTTTTTTTATTGACTCTGATACCGAATTAAATTCTGAATTCAATGGTACATTAAAACAATAAGCAAACACCGGAAACTTTTTGAGAAAAATAAGTTTTAAAGTTATTTATTATATTTTATAAAATCGTATTTAACTAAACAAAACACAATCGCTGTAGTAATTGACAATTTTTAACTATGTTTTATTAATTTTCGACGAAAAATCATTATTATGGTGACAAGTTATACGTACAATGTCAATTACTACAGCGATCGTGTTTTGTTTGGTCAAATACAACGATTTTGTTAAAAATAAACAACTTCTAAACTTATTTTTCTCAAAAGTTTTCCCATGTATGGTTATTTTTTTAATGCGCTATCGTACTACTATAGTAGCTCACGGCACATAAAGAAATAGCAGTAGCAACTTTGACTCGATCCATCTTGGGAGAGTTTTTAAATATTTAAAGAGCCACTCGGCGAGTGCCAGCGAGAGTATAGCGTCGATTACATTGAGCGAGTTTATACGCTCACTCGCTTGCGAGATACTCGCCCGCGAGTGAGCGTGTAGCAGCTAGCTCAGCGAGTGTCGATTGCACTAAGCTAGTCAACTCGCTTACTCGCTGACGGCTGATTTTGTACTGTCACTGTCAGTCGTTGTTTTGTGTATATTGTTATCCAAAATGAAGTCCAATATCCACGAAATAATAAAATTTTTTAAAGTGTACGAAAATTATCCCATGTTATGGAACGTTAAACATAAAGACTACTTTAATATAAACCGTAAGTAAGAAATTTTTAAAAATATGTTTGAACACCTCCAAACGCTAAAGGGAATAGACGAAAAACAGCTCAAGGCAACAATTAAAAAGATAAAAGACGTTTAGAGACAAGAACTTTGTAAAATCGAAAGGAGTAAAAGAAGTGGTTTCTGAGCAGTCTTTTACCCACACTTTTCTAGATTTCCTTTTTTCTTTTTTACAATTACCTACTGACGTAATAAAAGGGCAACAACATTAATTCCCGCACAAACTATTTCTCTCAACATTTTTTGTGTTTGGCGTGAACAAAGCTCATCCAGGCGTAGAGCGAACGCGTGCCACGCACGTGGGCGGCTAAAATCTCAGTTTGAAAAACGATAATAAAGTCGAGAGAAGTTTCTTAAAACTTAAAAAATCTGGTCTACGATATCCCAGGAAAGACTTATTATACTTGCACTTATTTCTATTTAACATTTTTTATCAGAAAGTAATTATTTTTCAAAACTAATAGACAATTCGCGTCTATTATAGCCAGAAATCTTGAATCGAAAATGAAGTAAAATCTAGAGTAATATCAATTTTTAATTAACGTTTTTCATCTTAAATTTAGTTTAAGGCCATGCACCAACTGTTATCAAGAGTAAAATTTTTTTAGAAATCGATAATAAAAATCTTTTCAATTTGTTACAGAAGATTTGAATGACGCTGTGTATATAAATAATTATTAAAATAAAATAAAAGTGCGAGTATTTTTTTATTTTCCCAAAATTTAATTTTAACGGAATAGCGGGGCGGCGAAAAGTGGGTCTGCACACGACCGGCACTGCGGCGACTACACAGAGCGATTATACTAGCCAGCGAGTAAAATAGCAAGCGAGTAGCGAGTGAAGTAGCCCGGTCTCCAACTTTACTCGCTACAGTAAAGCGAGCGGCGAGTTAGCTTGACAGTGTAATTACATTGGGCGAGTTTAGTAGCAGCGAGTAAATTCGCAAGCGAGTAGCTAGTAAACTCGCTCAATGTAATCGACGCTTAAGGAAGGTAGTACTCGTCTAGGCACCACTCGCCGATTGGCTCGTCCGAGCGGCTCGGGCGAGAGTGTAGAGCTAGCATTTTACAGTCAATGACAGCGATGGAGAAACATAATCGAGAACTAGGAAAACATACCTTGACATTATTACTTAAGTTTGTTTAAGCCGTTTCAAAATCAAAAAATCTTGTACCTATAACTTGGTGATTATTTAAAAACACAATTATTGAGATGTTTCCTGTGTTTTATTTACTTAATTTTGTAATTTGTTAACAATACTAATAAAAAATGTGGTAACCCAAGAAGTTTACTTAATCATTTTAAAACATATTGCTACAAAATAAATTTTACATGGTAAAAATTTAAAGTATTTTACACGATTCCTGACTTAACAAGCGACAATATTACTGTAAACTTATTTTTATCAAATTCGAAAAATACTTCTGAAGTTGCAATAAAACTATACTATTTTTAATTTGCAACGGTTTAGTGCCTCGTCTTAAAAATATAAGAAACCAATATATGCTTTTAATGGTCATTCGAACACTTTTTCCGGAAACTATTAAATTGCTAAAAAATCCCAAATCTTAGTAGTTTGTTAATCCGAGAGTTGTGTGTATTTTTGCGTTTATAAAACACCCACACTAAAATACTACCATCAGATATAATTATACATCGTTTAAAATACAATATGTAAAACGAGATGCTGACTCGAATAGGATGGTTTAGTGGAGCGTTGTGTCGATCAGATTGTTATTATTTTTACGGCCATACAGATACCACATCAGCCTGCTTTAATTTCAATTAGGGTATTCACACCTGACACGCGCGTTCCTTATAATTTCGACCAGTGACTTCAAAACATTTCAACAGGAGCTGACAAAATATTATTTAGTAAGAAGTCTCAATTGAAAAAAATCACTTTTTAACAAAAAACTACGTTATCGGATGTTGAAAAAAGTTTAAATAAAAACTATCTAGTTTTGAATTATTATTTTTTTAATGCAAAACCTATAGCGACAACTAAAATCATAAAATGTTTCGAAAACACAGCTTTATTAAATAATCGGTATAAAGCAAAATGTTAGCTAAGATAAATGTTAGTGTTAATGAAATAATTTTCGTCGGATGGCCACACGGTTTACACAAATTGAATGCTAAATTATATAAATAACATTTAATCAGATATAAATTAGTGGTTAAAAGGAACAACCAAATCCTCCTTTTTAATTGTTTTTGTTTGAAAAACGTAAACAGTACTTAATAACTTAAAATTTATATAAAACCAACACACTAAACATGTATTTCATGCATACTCAAATAGGATATATTACAAACAAGAACAGTTTAAGCAACAAACTTACTGTTGGGGCTTATTAAATAAGTGACAATTCTATTTTAAAAAAAAACGAACTTGCAAATGTATGTTCTTTAAAAACAATGCCTATACAACAAAACATACCTATAATCAAAATAAGAAGCGGAAATTAAACAAAACAAGTACTAGCTGAACATTCGTACAATACAAAACATTTAATAGACTTAAAAAAATTAAATAAAGAAAGGAAACTATAAAAAATAATAATAGAGTCAAAAGGAATTTTTAAACTTGAAATTCTTGCATTAAAAGATAGTAAGGTGATATTTTAGACTGCAATTGAAAGATGTTGTTTTAATGATAAAAATTATTCTTTCAACTAAATCAGTATAGTTTTAGACTAACGCCATTGCCAACGATGACAACTACTATGAGAGTTGCATTTGTTTATAAACAAATAAGATTACTAGTGAAATTGAGACGAGTTTCTCAAATTAATTCTTAGTAAATTTTATGATTATAAACTTTAAAGTAAGTTTAGTCCGCGTGTAACTTCTGTTGTCAAAAATGTTAGTCAACATGTGTAAAATTAAAAGAACTTAATTTATTATTGTGATGACGGCCATCAAACTTCACGAAAAAAAGTGCATTTAAAAATAATAAATCCCGTTTGTTATGATTGCTCAGTTAGAGTACCATTATTTGATTTTTCGTAATGCTACAGGTATATTAGGCGGATTCATTGGGCAATTCGCGATAAAATAAGTCATTTGCTTATTATTATTATAGTTACAATAAAATCGCCGTTACTTTTAATTTACATTACACTTTTCCAGCGTATTACATTGTCGTTTTGAAGCACAATTCTCG
The DNA here is from genome assembly GCA_947652605.1 of Elmis aenea. Lineage (NCBI taxonomy): Eukaryota > Metazoa > Arthropoda > Insecta > Coleoptera > Elmidae > Elmis > Elmis aenea. The sequence continues at coordinate 21,648,751 of OX393576.1, forward strand.
AATTTCTATTAATGTTTCCAATCATTGTGTTCTTAAAAAAACTGTTTAGTGTCACTGTTTTATCTAAGTGGAGTACAGAAGGTATATTGTAAATTCTTGATGGTATCACTTGACTGATTGCCGTGGAGGTGAAATAATAAACATGCTGTTACGAATAGGTGTGGCGGTATTTCAAAATTTTCTTAAATTCTTTTCTTGTAATACGATTTTTACTTTTATTTATAACACTACGGTATGTAAACACAAACTTTTCCCACTTATAAATTATTTTTACCAATTGATACTTATTAAAACTATTTATTGGAGACTGTTAAATATCGATTTGATTCTATTTATCATCGAATTTTGTTCTTTGTTAAGTAAGTAGGAAATTATGTTAGTTCAACAACTCTCGTCATTCTATCACGAACTTGATGGCATCAGACATTTGTATACAAGACACCCCTACAGTAAACATTGCACTCTTTATCTTAGGGTGATTATTATCACATTTACTGTAACCCTTCCCATTCTCTTGTTTACTTTACTAGAAGCTCCTATGCTTCTGCTTATTCGTCTTTGTTCTGCCTCAGTTATTTCTTGGTTAATCGCATAGTTCGAATTACATTGCTGCACTATAAAGCAATATTGGTGCTGAATGCAAGGAAAACCGATTCGATTTTATACAGAAAGTCATTAAACACATTGAATTCCCAATACGAATTAACTCATATTTGGAAATCGAGCTCTGGACGCCACATACAAGTAAATTCGTTCTACTAGTATCTTACTTATCAGACCCAGTGCGAGTATCTTCATAGCAAATACATGCAACTGATAGGTTATCGGGTTTGGGGATATAAACAGAAACGAAACCCCTGTAAAAGCGGGCTTTCCTTTAAATGCCTATCAAAACAGCATAAAGCTGCGTTCACAGAAAAGTATTGTATTGTATTGTAGCGTAAGCAAAGTTAGGTATGCGAATATCAAATGCTAACTTTCACATAAGCAAAGTAGAGAAATTGCCTTGCAAGCCGCCTTGCAAGACCTTGCAAACTCCAAGCTTCTTGCAATACCCCATAACAAGAACCAATCACAGTGATCTACGGATTAACCCTGCGTATGCGCAATGGGAATCGCCATTAGTGTAAAAGTTGTTGGCGCTGCCACAATAACATCTCTATGTGAACGCTACTCTTGCAGGCACCTTGCAATACAATACAATACAATGCAATACTTATCTATGTGAACGCAGCTTAACAGATATACCACAATTTCTCAAATCAACGCGCTTTTACAGGGTTCTCGTTTTCCACGTTTTTCTCCGGGATCGTTTGAAATATGTTCAACAACTTTGCACTATTTTACTTGCAAAGGATGGGCGCACTGGTAAATAGAGAAATTTTTACTGTAAATCACCAATGGCACGCATAACGCTGAAAGACCCTTATTTTTGATGTTCCGGATGCAATAAACAGCCTTGATCAGATTCTGGCGACAATATATCGTGACCCTGCCTTGTAAGTTACCTATACCGGATAGTAAAACTGCATGAAGTGACCAAACCGCGGACATTTTCCACAAAGGACGTTGCCGAAGAAAATAAAAGACCACGCCGACGTTTCCACCGTGCGTCGCCGACTCCTAAAGTGCAGCCGCAGGAGCAGAGGCCCAATGAAGAAGCAACTCTTTACACTAACCATAAAGAAAAAGCGGATATTAAAGCCAAAGAAATATCGAGACTAGATATTGGAACAGTGAAAGAAAGTGATATTCTCCAAAGAAACTCACCTTGGAAGATAGATACAGGTCCTATTTCGTTCCGAACCAGAAACACTTCCCCACATAGAAAAAATATTGGACAGCAAGAAGTATGTGGATGTTCTAGACATCTAGAGCTTCCTGATGGTGACATGGTGTTCCAGTGACTATTCCAAGTGCACTAACAACTGCTTTGTTCAACAAAAGTTGAATATTGAATGTACTTGGATGGCGAGGGCATTTGCCAGACTTTTAAGCCTAATTAAAATTTTTGAGCTATTGACAAGAAATCCTGATGTAAAGGAGACCTGTGAAAAACTTTTGCCATCAATGCCTAAGAGAATAGGGCAGATAATTAAGGCTAAAGGAAGCTATATCAAGTACTGATAGACCTAATAGGGAGGGGGAATAAAACAGCGCTAGCAACCCTAAAAAGGAAAAAAAGTAGCACTCTGGCCATCCAAGCGCTACTTATTTTGCCCAAGTTGGGGCTGCGATGATATATATGTTATATTATCGTTGCAATAAAAATATTTTTATTCTTTCAATCCGCCCTCCTCCAAGATTTAATAATTAGTGCGCCACTGTTATAAGTAAGTAAACTTCTCAAGGGTGCATTTGTTTTAAGTATTATTCTATTTGTCCCTGATTAATTTGCACAAAACTGTATTTCATTACATTGAAAATCAACAGTTTGGTATTCTTTGTTTAAATCCATGGCGGAAAATACTAGTTAATAAGTGTATTTATGTTTGCAAATGTTTGTCTAATTTTTGCATTAATATTTCAACTAAATTGATATCGTCTGATGTTTAAACGTTTGAAAGTTTCGCAAATACACATATTTAATGAACCCTGTTTAAATATTTTGTATCACAACCAATATTTAAAACGAAACATAATGTAACAAATTATTTAGTTTTAAATCATCCTACAGTGACAAGATTTTAGAGTATGCAAATGATGTTGATCTTCGCATTAATATAGAACTTAATTAGTGCTGCTGGGTAGTTCGTACGGTCTATTTAGCGTTTACAGCGTAGTAAATAAGAAACAGTAATGGGGTTTATTTCAAGTTAGGCAAACAGTGGTCTGCTTGAATACTAAATATTAATCATATTACGTAACTTTGAGCTTGACAATGTTTAATAAGACGATATGAGTATTCTTGTAATAATGAAGTATAAATAGAAATAAATTCTGAAACAATGTTTTTTATGTACAAGATGTCCAAAATGTCTGTATCCGTAGAGAAATAAGTGATATAATTGATTGAATAATCACAGCAAAATAATCAAATTGGTGACCTTCGACTATCAAGAACATTTAAGTGACGATTGCATGATCTTTGAACCTTTCTTACAGCATTTCTACTAATTTTATTACACGTTTATAATTGCCTTTATTATTGCATTAATTGCTAAGAGTAAATAATTGTAATGACTGATTTCAAATGACCCGATAACAAAGAGGCATTAGGTCTGGATATCTAGGTAGCGGTTGATTGAATATGGCCAAATCAGAAGATGAATTACAAATCCAGTAAACTTGACAAAGAATATAAATGAAAAATGAGCTTAGAAAAATCATAGGTCATGAATTTCATATGTAGACAACCTGCTAGATCTAAAATCACCAAAGAAAATAAAATCTTATAGCAAGTACTTGGACTGCAACTTATTATGACTATGGCATACTTATTCAAAATAAAATCCAGTTAATATGCTGTACAATACGAATGATAATAGGGGGATAAAAACGAAACATAAAATAATTTTCACAATACTACGGCAATACCATCATTGCAATGCGGTGCAAAAACTGGGTCTCAGCACCAATCACTGAAACCTTTGGAATTAAGTTTCTCTGTTCGGTCAAAGGATGTAAGAAATTAGTTCATATAAGAAATAACGATGCTAGGAACAAACTGAAAATGAGCTCTATAAACGATCGCATAAAAAATTATCGAAATAGATGGACGACACATTTGCACTGAATAGTAGAAGAAAGACTACCGAAATTGACATGTAATTAGAGACCCAGATGGAGACGGAAACCAAGAAACGATAGAATGTTGAGTCGGCACTACCATGACGAACAAGATGATGATTATTTATGGTAGAAGATCGAACAAACTAAGCAAACACAATATAAAAGCATAAATTGCCAATAGATTCAAACTTTTGGGGCGCCCAGTAAGGACGATTACAACTAAGTTGTCTGTCTAAAAACTGTCATGTTCAAATTTTCCTTTTGCAATAAGTATTTTAAAATACTTTCATGCATTACGGTCACGATCATGACTCAAACATATCTTAAGTTTATGTGAGTTCGTTAATAAGTAGACACGTAAGATACAGCGTCGTCACCTTCGAAGGTTTTAGATTGAAGTCTAAATTTAACACACAGGTCATGTTCTTTGTACATTAGTACCTTGGATAGTTGTTGCATAACATGTTACGCACATGTGCGACAGCCAAGCAGAATTTATTAAAACTTGCAAACGATGAAAAACAAAATACGCACCTTAATATTAATTATTTATTTGCCTGCCATTCAAGTTGTAATATTCAGAGTTAAGCTAGTTACAACTCACTTTATTAATTTCCTAAAATATTGGAAGTAACGAAAGATTGAGTCAGTCGACCCAGAGCATTTTCGAATTGTGAATTATTACGATTTAAAACAGGGCCCAAGCGTTTTATCTGAATAAGCGTATTCCTTGACAAAAGTTTGCTGTTGGTAGAAAACAAAACCCAAAAATCTAATCTGACCTGACGTAACCTAACCAAAGCTGACCTCTAAAAAAAAAACTAAACCCAAAAAGAAGTCTATGACGCGTCAAAAAGTAACAGGACGGAAAAAAACATTGCTGCTGTTAAAAAAAAAACAAAGCCTACTCTATGCGGTAATAAAGCAACTTAACGTTGGATGCTCAGCTGTTGAACTAACCCTTTGCCATCACACGCACTTAAAAGAAGTTGTCAGTCGTTTTGTGCTCCAACAGCTCTCCGAGTTCTAAAAAGCAGATAGTGTAGAAATTTGCCGTTGAACTTTGAATCTTCTCAATGATGATGGGCACCAACTTATTTTTCCAAAATTGTGACAGAAAACGAAAGTTACATTCCCTATTTCGAGTCTGGTGTAAAGATAAGCGAACCCCAACAGTGACCAAACCGCAGCGAGTAATGAAAAAAATAACGTGTTTAGGAGTGTGGGCTTGATCAATGCAATTAAACAAAATGAAAATGATCCACGTTGAATGAAGTATTTAGTAGAGTTCCATATAAAAGGATTATGCTCCATCATAATAAGCATCTTCCTATGCGGAAGTTTAAATCTCCAGCTACTGACTGCAAAAAAGATATAAAACACATCCACCTCAATTACCTGACTCGGCAATATATTTTTTGAACTTACGAGAAACTTGAGGGTATAGTTCTTAATTAAGAAGATTGATACTGCATCCGAAAGAAGGTTAATTGGGAGCTGTTAAGTAGCAGAAATTAAGAATGGCGAAGAGATTATAGCTAAAAGAATTTACTTATTCAAAACATATTCAACATACAGTTTTTTATTCCTTATAAATTCAGCGTGAGCGTGGTATGTCTTTGAAATTAACTTTTGAAAAAACAGTTTAACCGCTTCGAATTGTTAATTTTGTAAACACATAACACGTTGAAAACTATTTGACTATTCTATCTTTAAATTGTAAGTTTTTAAACGTTTCCCGTGCGGGTTCCTTTGGTGGAATCCGTTCTATTTTTAGTAGGCGCGATGAGTTTGCAGCTCGAGCGGCGACAAATTGTATCATTAGTCAGAATGGCATAAAAAGCAACCGCAGAAGTCACACATTCATACCGAACAGATGATCATCTCTGCCAACAAACCATAAACAAGAACGAAATAATTTACAGGGAAACGCACCTGTTCCAAACAAGCACAAAAAAATGAAAATGTGGCAAATATTCCCAGTTTTCTCGGATTTACGCGTGTATTTTAAGCTCCTGGAAGATTAACGATGGTCGCAATGAAACTCTCGGGAGGTTAATTCATTGTCACGATTTGCTCTTGTGTAATTTTTGGGTAGTTAAATTTAGACACCCCAAATTAAAAATAAATACGGCTGATTTATAGATCTAAACAACGCTGTACTCAAGACGTATCCGGCAATAAAGGTATTTTAATTATCTGAGTTGAAGACACAACATAATTATGATGCCAGAAATGTATGAAGAGTGTGCCTCATGTAAGGATAATTTATTGGAACCTGTGCAAGCCTTAAACATTAAATCAAATCGTATTTGGATAATGACATCCTGACAGCACAGCCTACTAATTCATGTACTAATTTTACTACCCAGCCCCCACCTAGAACATATTTTTTAAGTTGTAGTGTAAGAGTTTATAGCGAAAGGCTTGGTAATAAAATTACGGTGGGTGTATTGACAGAGCCAATAAAACTCATGATATATTTCTAATTGCGTCATTGTTACTTCAATTTAAATGCATTTTACCTAACCTAAAGAATAAAGGGCGAGCCACGATCCTGTAATTCTTTTGTCGTTTTTATTGGTAGGTACAGTTAAAGAAGTTATATTTTTTCAACAAAATTGCAATAAATAGTAATTTACATTTATGTGCACACGAATTAATATTCAGTTACAAAATTAACTTGGTATTCAATTAAGTCTCAAATTTATTAAAAATTTAATTAGATATTTCTTAAAATAAGCCGATGAATTTTAGGGTAAAAGCATTTAAATTTTATCTTTGGTTTTCATTATTACATGGGTGTGAGACCTGGACTACAAAACTCGCCAATGTGGCAGTACAAAAAAGTATGCAAAAAAAGTTACCACCATTTAAATATTTTTAATACCCATCGTTTATTAACAACAACCTGTCAATATTTAATTAAATTTCCATATTATAGGAAAAATTTAATTTGACGAGCAATTAATTATTTGATTGAGGTTTCGTATTTTAATTATAGCCGCAACCTGCAACTGTAAAAATGTAATCAAAAACTTGTTTTTAAAATGTTACCGCATTGTTTTCTTAGAATAAAATAAAGGACAAATAGAGCCACCGAACAAAAACCTATACCAAACCACGTCGGATATGTCCATTAAAGAAAAAGACCTAATCCACCTTTTCTAAGTGATTTAAAGGACATAAAAATTCAATTAAAAGTCTATTCTCACGTCAGTAACAAAAATTAAATGTTATTTCTTTTTATATATATACAGGGTGTGTAAAAATTGGCCGAAGCGCTACACGTGGCGATGTTCTTCGTAAAATTCTAAGTCGAAAATCTTGATACGAAAATGTTGTACCGTGCTTCCTATGGCCTCAGGAACCATTTAAAGAAAAAAAAATTGACAACATTGCATGCATTGATTTGCGTTTGGACATTTTTTTATTAGCAATTTTTAGTTAGGTTTTTACAATTTTTGTTCGAACTGAAGGCATTCAGTTCGTAAACATAGCTGCAAACTTTTGGGTATCGTAAAACACAAACTAGAAATAATTACGAGAAAAACAGAGATGACAACTAATGACAATGTTGCCATATGTATTATTTTCATTCAAATCAGTGATTTACATATTTTCAACACCAATTTTTGAAAGGAAGAACACAATATCTAGGAAAAAATACTATTCGAAATCTATTTTTATTCCAAATTGCAGCTTTTTCATTTGCAAGTATTAAATAATACCGCTTATTAAAGGACTAAATGTCAAAACTTTGAGGACCTCTTGCAGACACAGCAAGCATGGTACAACATTTTCGTATTAAGATTTTCGACTTAGAATTTTACGAAGAACATCGCCACGTGTAGCGCTTCCGCCAATTTTTACACACCCTGTATATATACAGGGTGGCTGACTTTTCATTGTCCAGCTTATATCTGCTGAAATATTAAAGTTACCACAAAAAGTTAAATGAGAAACTTATTAAACAAAAGCTGGTCTACAAAATTGTGCTAAAAATTTTGTTCCATAGCCTACCAGTTTTTCGGAACAATATCCAACTTTTGTTTTTTAAATAGAACACCCGGTTTATTTTTACAGAATCACATTCTAAATCAATTTCTCTTTACAATGATATATCATAAGTACCATTTTGCTTTTAAATTATGCACAATATTTCAAAAAAGGAATGATTAAAGTCGGCTGTGATATTGTTTTGTTTATTGCAAATACCTGTCAAATTTGTTTACATTAGCAAACACTTGTCAAATCAGACAAAAATAAGTGTAATTATAATTAAGAAAAATGTACCATACAAATAATGAAAAAGTTGATATGCTGTGCTGTTTCCACAGCCGGCTATAATAATTCTCTTTTTTTTAATATTGAGCATAATTTAAAAGCAAAATGGTACTTATGATAGTATCATTGTGAAGAGAAATTGATTTAGAATGTGATTCTATAAAAATATACAGGGTGTTCTATTTAAAAAACAAAAGTTGGATATTTTTCCGAAAAACTGGTAGGCTATGGAACAAAATTTTTAGCACAATTTTGTAGACCAGCTTTTGTTTAATAAGTTTCTCATTTAACTTTTTTTGGTAACATTAATATTTCAGCAGATATAAGCTGGACAATGAAAAACCAGCCACACTGTATATATAATCTAACCCTTTTACCCGAAGGTGTAGGGTGTGAAATCGGAAATTAACGTTCTTTGCTGCTGTGGATAAATTTTCTCCACTCTTTTTTATTTCTTGCCATATTCCTTGCCTGTGACATGTTCATCCCTCTCTCTGTTAGTATTTTTGTCACACTATCGTCCCACGTATTCCTAGGTCTTCCTCTGGGTCTCTTCTCGTGTCTTCTTGCTTCCCATGTTTGTCTGGCGGGTCTTTCGTTTCCTAGCCTGGTTAGATGTCCAAACCATGTGAGCTGTCGGTCTTCGATTGTTTTTAGTATAGCTTCGACCTTCAGTCGTTTTCTTATCTCCGTGTTCCTTATTTTGTCCATTCTGGTGACGCCAGCTACTTTGCGCAGATATTTCATCTCCATGGCCTGTATTTTACTCTTCATGGTCGGTGTTAGAACCCAGGTTTCACATCCGAAAGTGAGTGTCGGTACAAATACAGTTTTGTATTTCTTTTTATACACAACACTAATAATTTTAAATATTTAATTAACAATTATTTACATTTCTATTTAAACTTAAGCGAAAACTTTTACACAGTTCATATAGGTAATAAATTTATTTGGTATAAATGCAAGCCTCTAGTGTTCCCATTTTTAGTTAATATTGTTTTCTTCATCGATCCAAAAATATTAAAGATAGAAAAGACCATCTCAGTACATGAGTTTGAACTTTATGCATACTTAAAAATTAATTAGTGACATGTATTAAATTTTTTGAAAAATGTTGAAATATTGAAACCAATTTTTGTTCCACAGTTATTGAACTTTTCTGCCATTTGTCTAATTTTTCATTAGTTACAAAGTTTCTGATGAAACAAATTTTATCTAAATAATAACCCCTTTTTATTTGTAATTTTTTTATATTGGAAACAAACATTACAATTTTGTGTACTTTGGACCAAACGGCATATCAATAAAACAATGAGGTCAATTTCGGTTATTTCTTGAAACGGTATATCCCACTGATTTAAATAGATAATCAATACAAATTCGATATTATGATTGCACAAATTCTTTAAAAGATTTTTTGTGCGATCGTACTAGAAACAGCTGTTTGACGGACGCGTTAGCAACCATAAAGTACTGCATTACCGGCCCTATCCTTAGCAACGGCCGTAAAAGTTACTTTTCAGGCTGTTACCCTTAGCAACGGCCGAAAAAGTAACTTTTACGGCCGTTGCTAAGGAGAAGGCCGGTAATGCAGTACATACGCCGTCATCTGTCAGTGACAGAATGTCACGTAGTTTCTATAACCTATAATTTTTAAAAATACTAAAAATTTAAATTGTTTTTAATTCGATCGCACAAAAAATGTAATATGCACCTCGGCCAAAACGTACTTTTTCGGCCTTGCCTGTTTGCTGGCCTCGACTACGTCTCGGCCAGCAAACCAGACGCGGCCGAAAAAGTTACACTTTTTGGCCTTGATACATAAATAACTATTGTATTTCCATAGTGATATTTTACCAATCGCGTCAAACCTTTTGTGTTTTAAGTTCCGATAATTGAAGTTTATATTCTGTTAAAGTAACGGAAGTTTCCCACACTGTAATATATTCGGGGGTAATACCACAAGGGGTTAAAATTTGCCTGCCAAATTTTGTTTGACACGAGCTTAGTAACAATTAACGAGAATAAATTGAAAAGCAATAACGAGTGGTAAAAATAAAAATTTGGCCAGCTAGAATTTTAACCTCGAATGGTATTTGTAGCGAAAATTCCATGACTGATAAGAATTACCTTTACAAATATTTATTTATTTTGCGTTCTTTGTTTGCAGTACCAAATCTCTTTGCGGACTCGCACATTTTTAAATATACCTATTAGTTATTATTAAAATTAAAAGCTGTTCAATTCAGTTCAAACAAAAAAACACACGTTGAAAACTTAACTTTTGTCATTATTCTAAACGTAAAGTAAACAAAGATTCTAAAATTTTATTGCGTTGCCGTGGTAAAGTAAACAAAGATTTAAAATTTTATTGCGTTGCCATGGTGAAGGTAAACAAAAATTTATCCGATTGCAAATAGTAAGGTTCCTATTTATCCGCTAGCAAAAGTAATAAATCGTATGCATTTAAATTGACATTAATCACAGTATTGGAATTATCAGATATAATTTTCAAAATATTTTTATGAAAGGTTCAAGCTTGACAATGGGGAAGAAACCCTGCTTCAGCAAATGGATTATTAAAAAAGGTTTTGAGAGTTGTAGGACAAATCTCCTGCTCTAAAAAATATATATTGTAAGGGCAGCAATTTTAAAATCCTTTCAAAAGCCATTAATAGAGTCAACCACACAGTTTTACTGTATGCTAGTAGTTTTTGTTGTTGACATAATTTTTTTTTTTAAATATTTACTCTTGTCGAATAGATAGATATAAAAGTATGAACATTGTTTACTGTTATAACTTCAATATCGATTGGATTGAAAGTATTTTTACACCAATACTAATACATTTGTTCATTATGTGGCCAGCACAATAAACACCAACTAATTTATTGCCAAAATATTTAAAAAATAAAGGACAAAATTAAGTTTTCAAAATATAAATAAATCCAAAGGACATCGCTTTCAAATAAAGGACTGTCCTATATAACAAAGGACGTGTAGTAACCGTCCGATTGATTGAGAGTAGATTTAAGAAATTTAATTCTATGCAGGATATTTTATTTAAATTAACAAATTTATTATTAGTAGTGTTTTTAGGACAATTTGTGGAAATGAAAACAAGTATAATAATAATAAATAATTGTAAAAAAATTTACATTTCAAATATTTTTCGGTTTCCAAAAATTTTCTTAAGGATACGTGTTTTACATTTTTCCTTTGTATTATCTTGCAATCACCTACGAATGTACGGCATAATAAAATGTTTTAAATAAAGTCGGCTTTAGCGATCATTTAAAACTGGCCCCGTTATCTAATTTAATTTAATAGTGGGCATGATTTAAAAGACAGTCCGATACACAAACTGACGTTTACACGATAAGAATAGGCCAGCCTAAATAAAATTTATCGTGAAACAAATATAAAGCGTCTCTAAGAACTAATCACGTCCTGTAAAATATTCGAAAAGGCCGCTCTATTAACATAAAACATGATAACGAACAATTGCGGCGCATTTATCGTTAAAAGGTGAATGTTATTGGGTGCAAACATCCGAATTAATGTCTGTCCAACGCGAATGACCAGTTCTGTAACTAGAGCCATTGCGTTATCTAGGTTTGGTGTAAATTAATCGATTAATGAAATTCTGTGGACTTAGATTAAGATTCCACTTGCAGGTCTAGACTTTGAAGGTCCTGTTGCTCAAAGCCGTTTGGCATTCCCGACCGCGTGCCAGCTCTGTCGTTACAGGCGTGTCAACTCTCGGCTCCGCTTTGACCAAAAGGATACTATCTGCTGCGATATTCGGAACTTCTAATCTGGTAGATAAAATATCGCAAGTAACCAAGTAATTTGGTAGAGACTGAGGCGAGATCTAGCGGAATCACGTTCAAGATCAAATTATCATTTACTACGACGCGCTTATTTCAATAGTTTTTTGATTTAGTATAAATCCAATGAAATTTAAGCATTTGAAGGAACGTGATGAATTTAAATTAATCACATCAAAATTACGCTAATCACAAACCCGGTAATCATCCATTATGTCATAAATAGATGTCAATTAAGAATAAATAAAAAAGATTGTTAGTTTAATAGTTTTATACTTTCAATAAAAAATTACATTAAATAGAACATTTGCAAAAAATATCTTATTCTTATTTTTTGTCTTTAAGCCTCTAAAATGTATTGGTTTATGGTTATTAGCCAGACTATTAACTAAAAACATGATTTCAATAGGTAATTCAAAACAATTGCGAAATTATCAATTTTGTAGCTGTATGGAGAAAAGACACAAGACTTAACTTTTCTTTTTTTTCTGATCGCATTCTTCACTTAATCCCTTAAAAGTGTTAAGTAATAGTCTCTCTTAATAGTACCACGTTCAGTTGGAAAATTAACTACTAACACCCCTTTCTTGCCAATACCAAAATATTATTGCCATTACATGCTAGCTTGAACATTTTGACTTAGGGATAAAACGGTGTGCTCAAGTTCGCCAGTTGTCACAATTGAGTTCAAAATTGCATATTCTTCTTCCTTTAGCAACGAAGAAGCTATGCGAAAACTATTCATGTTGAGTTCTTCGGTTAAAAAACGCGGGATCGATCTGTCGGTCATTTACGCAAGACCCACAAAATTGTAGCCCATTATCTACAAAAAATCGCCAAGGAGTATAAGCTGCTCCTTATTAATATACAAAGCCATCTTAAGACCTACGTGGTCTGTCCCAAAAGTAATGAGAATGATTTGAAAATATTTTTTTTATTGGACATACATGCTATTACACTTTATCCCCTTTAAAATAGACTCTTTTTGATTGAATACAGCGATTTCAGCGTTGCTGCCACTCTTTATAACAGTGGAGGAAGTCTTTGCTTGAGATGCTGCTTAAAGCCCTCGTCGCAGCTGCCTGGACGTTTTCAACTGTCCCAAAATGATGTCTTTTTAGGTGGGTTTCAAGCTTGGGGAATAAAAACAAATCGCACGGAGCCAAGTCAGGGCTGTACGGTGGCTGGGGAAGCGTTGCAATATTATTTTGTGCCAGCGATTGATGTGTGACTTGCTTAGCGCATTGTCCTGGTGAAGGAACCACACGTGTTTGCAATTTTACGGCGGACACGCACAACTCTTTTGCTTAAACTCTCGAGTACCTGTACGTAAAATGTTTGATTCACAGTCTGTCCGGGTGGCAAAAATCTTTTTGAGTAACTCCCTTTGAATTTAAAAAAATGAGCATGATTTTCACTCTTGATTTGCTCAAGTGGGCTTTTTTTGGACCAAGTGACTGGAAAGTGTGCCACTCTGACTTCTGTCTTTTGGTTGTGGGATCGTACTCGAAAATCTAACTTTTATCTCCGGTTATCACTCGCTGCCACACGATCCAAGAGTTCGCGAGAAATCAACAGACGATTGTTCTTTTGTACATCGGACAAATTTTTGGGAACCAGCTTCGCACAAATTTTTCTCATGTGCAGATCTTCAGTAATGATTCGGTGGACGTCCGTTATCGGTAGTCCTACCTCCTCTGCAATTAAACGCACATTCAAACGTCGGTCCCTTTTTAGAACAGCCTTCACACGAGCCACGTTGTTCTCAGTTCTTGAACTTGAACGCTGTTCGTCCTCAACGCTTTCTCTTTCGTCCTTGAACGCCTTGTGCCACCTGAAGATTTGGGCTGAAGACAAAATAGCATCCCCATTAGTTGTTCTCAACAACTGTAACGTTACGGAACCAAATTTTCCGAGTTTCACGCAGAACTTGAACGTGTAGAGCTGCTCCAGACTGCTCTGCATTTTCGCCCCTGACAAGACACAAAAACTTCTACGCACTTTGCTAACGTTCCAACTGGTAAAAAGGCGCGGACTCAACCGAGTATGGTCTAACTGTATATCTGGGTTCCCCCTACACCTGCCTCAACCACCACTTTTTTTCTGGTCCTTCTAAGCTGCGTATTAAAATAATTCTCATTACTTTTGGGACAGACCACGTATTATCATACATACGGCGTGTCATTTGGGACAACACCTCACAAACTCATTTAAAAAAGTTGCAAGTTTCCAAAACAAAATCGTTACCAAAGCCCCGTTGTTCGTAAGATTTTTACCTTTGATAACCTGGTCTTTTCTCACCAAAATATTGCATAATACTATCTCGTTTACGTTTGACCCTTTGGAAAGCCAATTAGCAGTATCTTTTTGGCATCCCAAAAAATTGAAACAATAACTTTTCCAGCTGATAAAATCGATTTTGTTTTGTTTTGGTGGCGGAAAATCACAATGCTTTCATTGCTTTTATTGTTGTTTATTTTATTTATTCGTCTTGAATCGATCCAAACCGTCTTGAGAAATTAGTATTCCAATGCGATTTTAATCAATTGTCAGTACCAGCCGCACTAACTTTGCCGATATATTGTTTATACCTGACTCGTCAGTTAGGATGTGATACACGCGTTCATCTGGGACATCCACAACCTTAGCAATTTCGGACACTTTCAATCGTCGATCCTGTAAGACGATACCGTGCAATTTCTTTTGTCGTTGCAGTTTTCTGACGTCCACTACGCGGGTCATTTTCTAAAATTGTACGGCCACGTTAAATTCAGCTGTCTACTTCTTTTTGGTTATAACATGAAGGTGCACTTTTACTTGGCACATGTTTCATCTCAATAAAGATTTCTGTTGGGTTATATTTTTTTAAATAGAAATCGATGTAAATTCCAATTTACAATTGGTTAAAACACTTTACAAATATATTGTTTCACTGAACACGGACAACGTGCAAGCTTATTTCTTATTTAAAAAATGCCGCGTTTACTTCCTTTCATCGATTAAACATGCTTACTTATCATTTTCAATTAAAAGCAAAAAGGAAGCATTACTATCTATTAGTAAGTCAACTCTTCCATTAACTAATAGTCCAGTGCAGTTTTTTTAATAGCAGCTGTTAAGTTGAGTATGAAAGTTACTAAACTTGAATGCAAACTTTTTATTTCGTTTAGAGAGAAAAAAAAAACACTTTTAAGAATTCACAACCTGGAACATTAATGTACACACATTTAATTTGTGTAACATGTGTTGATGTACATTAAGTCAATAATGCAGTGATGCCTACAAAATATATAAAGGCATAAGAGCGGAAGTAAGCGAGCAAAAATTCATTTTGTAGAGACAATATTTGACAGTTCGATTTGGCTCTGCAATTAAAATATACCTTTATATTTTTTGTTTGATTTTCTGCATCAATTTTAGCTGCAAAAAATGAAGTACAATAACAAAGCAGTAATAAGATTATATATCCTGTTTACATTAAAAAACCTTATTACGACTTAAGAAGTTCATTTAAAAATTGCGTTTTTTTTTTTGCTTCAATTCTTAATTTGCATATCATCGCACATATGTGAACAAAACAAAAATAATCTCAGGGTTTAACGTCACGTATGGAAATTAATACGTTAAACAAAGGCTTATAAACATCGCATTTTTGTAAACTAGAGCTATATCGGCACGAAACTATTAACTTTGTAAACAAACTGTAATAAGATCTAGAATTACTCAGCGAAGTAAGAATAATATGCTGGGAAAGTTTAGATCTTATAAACAAGTTTAAAATTTAAATTTATTGTTGGGTTGGTGTCTGTCTCTAACTTATATTTTCAGATGAGTAATAAACCAATAAATTGTTGTTACAATTTCACATCATCTTGCGTTCAAAAACAGTACGATCATTTTATCCACTAATATAAAAATACTGTGTAGCCGGATGGGATTAATAATTTCCGAACTAATTTAAAGAAGAAGCCATTTTCATGGATTTGTCTATGGCTTTTGCCGGTGTCATCCTTCATTAGTTTGATTGAAGTTATACAGTTGTCGAGTAGTCGGCATTTGTCGCTGCGCCAAAATGAACAAATTCTGCGTTTTAGAAACGTTGGGAAAACCGATGTACGCGTACGCGCAGTAATAAAAAAAACCTTCAAAGGAGGATTTATCCTCAACCAATATAAAAGTTGAGTTGAATTGCACTTGTGAGTCTTCTCCATAATTTTTAACAGTGAAAACATAAGTCGCGGACTTTAAACGAGGTCGTACGAGCACTGAGGCAGCACAACGTTCGCGCAGGCCAAAAACGGCAACTTCTAAGGAAATGGTCCAAAAACCACAAACAAATGTATTAAAGAACCATCGATTAAAGATGGATTAGATAGCTAAGGCTGTGGTCGTACTAAAAGAGGGAGTACATCGCATATTTTGCTAGGTTTTGGGCATTTCAAAAAGGCGAAAACAGTTTCATTGGTCGGAAAGGTATTTTGAGTTGTGTTAAATATTATTTCGGTCACTTATCTTGTAAAGGTAAAATAATAAACGAAGAGTACCACGCCAAACTTACTTGACCAGCCCTACCACATAACTCGTGTGAATTAGGAATAAAAAAGGTTCGTTTTATCAGGATAATCATGTCACAAGTCTGCTATGCGATGCCTAATATTAAGCAATTGGGCTTTGAATTGCTGCCTCAAGCATCCTATTCGCCAGACCTGATCCCGTCTGTTTCCGGACATAAAAAAGTTTTATGCTGGTAAAATATATTGTTGTTTTCCTCCTAGGCTGGAAACTAATTATTCCACCCTCGTATAGCGGTCGTAACAAAACACAAAAAATGAGTTAATTGACGTCCGTCAGAAACCAGATTTTCTCATTTTAAAAACTGCCCTCATCATACTGTAACCCGTCAATTGTCCCGCATTAGGTTAAAATAGAAAAGTCTGTTTATCGAAACGGGTGAATTAAACAAAAGCGATTTATCAACGCACAGTACAAAGCACTCCAATATTCAGCACCACAACAACGAAATGGTGACTAAAGTAATCCTGCAATCAAATTAATAAACCACAAATTGAATTTTACCGAACCCCAAAATCAAAGTTTGCTCTCACAATCAGATACCAATTATAACTGCACATTTAAGTAATTGAAATATATTAATTACTTAGAAACAGTCGACTTTCGATAAAATAATTATTACACATTTATGAAAATACCCTCATTTAAAAACTTAACATACAGGGTGTTGCATGACCAAAGGGCCAAACTTAAGGAGCATATTCCTTAAGTCAATTTAAGCAAAAAATGTTATATAAACCATAGTCCAAAATTTGATGGTTATCGAGTTATAGACCTTTAAAATTTATTTTAAAAAAATTCCATTTTAACAAAAAAGTATGAAATACCGCTTTTATCTTCTAAAATATTAATTTAACAACAAACTGTTTTTAATAAAATTTGCATCGCCATATTTTCTGCGCCTTATGGTATGGTGTACTCAATTTTGTTTTGTTTTTTACCAACTAGGTTGGTTGCCTTAGCAAATAAACCGTAAAAAACAAAACAAACTCGAGTATACCATAAAACGCAAAAAAATAGCGATGCATCTTTTATTATAAACATTTTGTTGTTTAATCAATGTTTTAGAAGATAAAAGCGGTATTTCATACTTTTTCATGTAAAATTTTTTTTTATAAACTTTAAAGGGCTATAACTCGTTAACCATCGAGTTCTGCACTATGGTTTATATAACAGTTTTTGCTTAAAGTGACCTACTTAAAGTGTATACAAAAAGTTACGTAACGGATCAATATCTCGTCTTGCGACAACTTTACAAAAAAAGTTTTAAATAAAAGTTGTTTGTGGTCATTTATTACATAACCTTAAATCATTTTTAACTATACAGGGTGGTCCAAAAAGCACTGTACAGGGTGGTCCAAATTCGATGGGATTGCATGGGTATCTCGGTTAATATTTAAGATAGAGAAACGGTTAAATTACCAAAAATGTGCAGTTTTTTAAGACAAACTCAGAACCGTTTACAAAAATATTTTATCATTTCCAGTTTTCGAGTTATCGAATAAAAAGTGTTTTTTTGTCATATTAATAATGTGTCATATCTCCGTTATTGTTGTAAATATCAAAAATATTTATTAAGATTATTTTTGGATATTTTTATGTTTATGTTGATTATACTAAAAAAAAAAAAATTACGCTCGCCGTTAAAAAGTTATGACACAAACTTACCTTTTTTTAAATAGAAACGATAGTTGGCTATGACGTATTTAAATTCCTTATTTTTTTCTCATTTTAAATATATGAGGGTTAATGTATTTATTTTCAACAATACGCAAGTTATGAAGGTTTTTTAGTTTTTTTTTTAAAGAAAATCATAGTAGGCTGTGAAAACAAAAAATAAACAAGGTGTAAAACCTTATAAAACTCATGTGGTACAAGTTACCAAAATTTTCTTAATTTGTTATTGAGATAAATACGAAATTTTTTGAACATAAGATAAACAACAATATCCTACATTACTGCTGATACCTACTATATCGTTGCTTTCTTATTTTCAAATATTTACAATGTTTATCTCCACAACAAACTAAAAAACCTTGGTAACTTGTACCACATGAGTTTTGTAAGGTTTTACACCTTGTTTGGTTTTTGTTTTCATAGCCTACTATGATTTTCTTAGAAAAAAAACCTAAAAAACCTTCATAACTTGCGTATTATTAAAAATAAATACATCGACTCTTATATATTTGGAATGAGAAAAAAAATGAGGAATTTAAATAGGTCATAGCCAACTATCGTTTCCATTTAAAAAAAGGTAAGTTTGTGTCATAACTTTTTAACGGCGAGCGTAAAAATTTTTTTTTTAGTATAATCAAATTAAACATAAAAATATCCAAAAATAATCTTATTAAATATTTTTGATATTTACAACAATAACGGAGATATGACACATTATTAATAGGACAAAAAAACACTTTTTATTCAATAACTCGAAAACCGGAAATGATAGAATATTTTTGAAAACGGTTCTGAGTTTGTCTCAAAAAACTGCACATTTTTGGTAATTTAACCGTTTCTCTATCTTAAATATTAACCGAGATACCCATGCAATCCCATCGAATTTGGACCACCCTGTACAGTGCTTTTTTTTCGCACCGATACGTCACTTTGTTTTTTTTTTTTAAATAGAACACAAAGTTTATTATATAATTTTTAGATTATATTCTCCTTCAATAGTATATAGGGTATATGTATTTAAAATCAGTCGTTTTTGAGTTATTTAAGTTTTTATAAAAATATTGACAGAAACAGAAGTGTAAAAAAATATCGATATATTACAACTTGGCTATGTCAGAACGAATTCCTTTGATTCTGTGTAGGACAAAACTGTTATAGCGACAACACGAAATATTGATCCGTTACGTTACATTTTGTACACACTGTATATTAAATTACTTAGTAGTTATGTTGAAAGTTTGTAAAAAAAAGTAGGTTAGAAAAGACTAAACGTTTTTGTAATGTTAGCTCTTGAGAATAAACATGCCACTTAAATAAACTTAAAAAATATATAAAAATAATTAATTATACTTGTATTGCAAATGTATAAACAGTATGTTTGAACTTTTTTCGTAAATTAATTAGTTGTAGTAGAACTTTAATCCTTGTCGAGTTTTATTTCGTAAGTAGTACCTACCATGTTTTTGCTGTTTGTAATACTATAAGGAATCGTGAGATATTTATGTTATTAAAATGATCTAAGTTTTGTAATTCTGTAATAAATTAATTTTTGTTTAAAAGAGCTTAGCTACACCACTAATTCATCAGCACTGACATTCTTAAAATTCACCTTATCAACTCAAATAATAAGCGCTTAAAAGTTAACAATTTCATTTAATACAGTAAAAATGTAAGTACTTGGCGGCTAACTTTAATATGCTGCTGTTATCAAAACTCAAGTAAGATCGCATGCTAATGTGCAGTGAGATACACACAACGTGCGTGCCACGAGCTAATGCGCAAGGATAACACAACCGCTTATATATTTTAACGGTCACTACTTCACTGCAAACTGTTAGCTTTTTTATTTGATAAGATTTAGCAACCTTTATTATGCATCACAACTAAGCTTTCAAAAAGCGAACTCATTAAAAACTTGGTATCGTTCGAATCACCTTGTTTAAATAAGGCTTTGAATAATTGACAGTTTCAAAAATTTCCTCAGATGGAATACGATTTGGATCATGGCAATGTTGTCTACTTCTACGACGTGTGATAGTTGAGTCGTTCAAAAGTACTCACTAAGAAGTTTGAGTGGACTTGTACCATCTAAGAGTTTATGACAGCAAAAGGCAAATATGTACCCGTGCTCAGCGATCCGAAGTGGTTTACTGACTTTGCCATCCTTAAGGACATTATTCTCCTTTGAATTAGTCAAATTAAAGCTTCAGTCCACAAATCAATTGGTTAATGTCCTGTTTAATCGAGTCGAAGCTTTCAGATGAACCAAAATTTAGCCTACATATTACCAAAGAATGCTGAAATTCTAGTCTGCAGAATTTTTTCCTTAAATATGATTGAAATCCACACTAAGTTCCAAGAGAATTCCAAGATTTCCAGAGGGGGTCCTGAATGTGGTAACTAATACCTACTTTGTAAATGTGTCCAGGGGACAACCAAATGACTTTCATTGACTTTTAATGTGATTTAGACCTGCAAATCAAACTTATCAAATTAAGAATGTGTGCAGCAAGAATCTTCACCTTCTTCGGAAGCACGTACTCACGTGAACAGAAAGAAGAACTGAAGTCAAAATTAAGAAAAAACATTACTGATTCTCATTTGAGCACTACGTCCAATTAGCTTTGACAAATATAGTTCTTTATATTCAACTATTGGTACAAAATGAATTCCATATTTGAATATTTCATCCCTTTTATTTTTAATTGCTTTCAGACTAAAAATTTATTTTAAATGCAATGGTCACATTCTTTTAAACGACCCCTATGCTGACTTACAAAAGAGTCGAACTAAGATCAAAGGAGCAAGGACACTAAATACAAACAAAACAAAAACTAGATGAAAAGCAAAACAGGGCAGAGCGCGAGACAACACATCCGAACTGGGTATAGAGGATAGAAATATAAATTTGATGGAGTGAAAAAATTAAATTATCTGAAAGTCATTTTATCAGACAATGGAGAAGAGGGAACTGAGAAATAATCATTGAAGGCTCAAGGTGTCTAGAAGCATTAGGGCAGGTAATCTTTTAAAAAATATCTCAAGGAGAGAACAAATTAACGTTTACCAGATAATAATAGGACCTATATTTACGTACACGGAGATACATGGAAAATAATCAAAAAGAAAGAAAAACCTCACAAGTCTGGAAAAGGAAAGTATTGTGAAAAATATTTGGAGAAAAAAAGAAAAAAAAGTGAAGTAAAGGAAACAAAAGGAATTGGAAAAATTAGGTGGTCATCCAAATATAATTAATGAGGCAGAGAAACCATGAATGAGGTGCCATAAAAAATAATATCGAAACAAGTACTTGACGGAGGCATAACGGGAAGAAGGACGAGGGAACGATCTTGAATAAAGGGGTTAGAGGCGGTGGAAAAAGACTTTGGAGCTAGTGATTAAACAGTGGAAAAACTGACAACGAATAAAAACGAATGGAGGAAAACATGTTACAAAGCCACGGGCCAGCTTAGCCTGCAAAGTGGATTATATATAACATGTTTACTTAACAAAGTTGTTACATGAAGTCGAATTCAGAAACATCTCTCAAGGGAAATACATAGAAATATTAAAAGAATCACATTATAGTAACCCGCGACTTGCACCAAACTTTCAAATTGGCCCACAACTACCAAAAGGTTGAGCACCCCTGTCCTGGGGCATAAGGAACATTATTCCACGACTTTTATCAAGGCTGCCGTTTAGTTCATTTTTAATATATTAAATAAATTTAAACATACGTACAATCAGTTTAAGAGCTTAAAGAGAATAATAGCATTTTCAGCTTTAATTAAACAACGCTACTGTTTAAATCGATATTACAAATGCGCAGTGTTCCCATTAAACATTAAACGGATAACGCTTTAGGCAGGACGATGAAGTGACAGAAAAGTTTAAATACTTCATCAAAAATAACGTGGAACAAACGTTGATAACTTCACGTTGAAGCAATAATACGAAATATAAGGGCGTTAGACCGATGTACTCGATACATTTGTGCTAGCGTGACTTGAGAAGATCAAAACGACATTTACCTGTCGGCAGCTTCATTAACGTACCAACTTAATATTAAATATTACAACTCGTTTCGTGTATGCGTGTTTCGAGTTTCGTCTTGAAATATAGTGAGAATATAATTACGTTATATAAATTGACTGTTTTTTTAATCGAGGATACCTTAAATACCGAATGGGACTATTAACACTTTATAAAATATGCAAATAAATATCTTGATTTACGAACATGGCTCGTTCATTGTTAAAACTGTGAGATTCAACCTTCATAACTTTTATTACCATTTTGGTGTAAATTTTATGGGTGATTTTCACGGCAGTCTTGTTCACTTATAAATTTTATTGTGCAGTACTTGTAAGATAAACTTTCACCATTAAACTCTCCAGTGTGTAAACGATTTATAATGTCGATTAAATAAGCTTAAATTCGTCAAAGTTGCTTTTTTGGTATGAAAAATTATTTAATATTTACCAAATAGTAGATAGTGTTAAAACATGAATGTATTTTTATCTTGATATAAGCCATTTTAAAAATCACTTATCTCTATTTCAAAGTATTTCTTGTCTACAAACAAAACCACTTTCAAGACTCCAGTCTCGCACAATAAGAGGAATGAAGAGACGGACGTCTTAAAACTGATTTTGCATTTAGACAATAAATACTTCGAAACTAGGATAGGTGATTTTTATTTCTTACATTAATTATGCATCACTTAATTAATGAAACAATTTACATTTTTATCTTACGAATTTTCTATATACATACCCGAAATTTGGCAGAAATGTTACAATTTCTCCTGTCTTATCGCCATTTTATTCACCACCTCTCAATTACTTTTTCACAAAATATTTTACCGCCTGCTTTTAGACGTTATCTTTTAATTTTGTCATATTTTTAAGCAATTTTATTAATAAGCATTCTTCTCATACGTGGGTGGCTATATCACGTATACAGAGTGAGGCATCACTTATGACACCCCCACTTATTTTGTTATTGGAAAGGATTATCAAAAAAAGTTTCAAATAAAACTTGTTTGATACAGTATTTCCCAAAATATTGTCATGTCAAATTTCGTTTTCTTTTGTTTTTTTTAGGAATTACGGCACCATTTGTTTTTTTTTTTTTTTTAAATGGCACCATGCATATTTTTTTATACGGTTTGAAAGACATTTTGTTTCTCTTTTCAACGCACTAAAACTTTTATAACCTTACATAACAAAATTTTTAAGAAAATCGCAAAAGAACAATTATGTTTTAAGAGCGTACGGTATTAATTATTTTACATTAGTAGGCTTTGAAAATGATACAAAATGGTAAAAAATAAAAAAAAGTTAATTAGGTTACAACGGTAAACACAAAACTACTGTAATACATTTTTACAACTGAAATAGGATGTGCGCTTGCTTATTGGTGTATTCTGCAAGCACTATTCATTTTATCAATTTTATACATATTTAAATAAAAAATATGTATGTATTTATTTAGGCATACATATACCTAACCAAAAGAAGAAGCATGTTTATTGCAAGTTTACGAAGATGTTGATATATTTTTTGTTTATTATAGAATGAATCTTATTTGTGTAAAATTATTGTCTGCTTACTTTATTTATCTGTCTAATCAGGTAAATGTTTTTTTTACGTATTTTTACTATTATTATTACGAATTTATAATGTTTTCAAATAATGTAATCCCCATGACTGCTTATGCAGCCCAATTAATGTACTGGGACATGACTGCATATACAGCGATCTTTTTTTAAATCGAAAAATGCGATGATAGTAATTTTTACATATTGCACATGTATTTTGAGTTTGAAATTAGTAAAATGGCCTCTTAAAATAAGGAGCGGTTTTTTGTAACCCTAGTAAAATCACATTGTCTGCGAGGGTGTATATGTCCGGCATTTTATAAAACGCCTAGGCACAAAACTATTAGCTTCATTTTTATTATTTATTTAAAAGAAAAACTTTAACCAACCTTTAACCTGACCCTCTACTGCTGACCAAATGAATGAGGGTCAGGTTTTGTTTTGATATTAGTAAAATAAGGGTTTTCTTGGTTTTCTAAGCAATTTATGTACCTAAATAAATACAGCAAGTGATATCTTATTAGAAGGAGCAAAAAACACTTGTATCTATTCCAAAGCCAACTTAACTAACCATAAGAAAAGAATTACATTAAAAATAAATTGGAGCTTCTGGATGACCATTCAGAAAAATTCATCAAAATTTAAGGAAACCTGTATCTCCTTCAGTAAGCGAGATCCCCATGCCGGAAATGTTATCAGGGTGTCCAAAGAAGATTTTAATCGTATTTCTAAAATTAAAATACCTACGTGTAAAATATTTATGACAATTTCAATTTGTTTTGAATAACAGAAAAAAAAATACAATTCTGCATTTCCATCAAAAATAGGACACCCTGTACAAATAACAGTTTATAGTGCTTTACAACTTTTGCTAATATATTATGGATGAGCTGTAAAAGCAAAGACATCATTCAAGGCATCCTTTCTTGTATATTTCCGTATTTTCAGGCACATTTTATTCAATCAAAAATCGATTTTCAGTTGTTAATATTTCAAAGATTTTTTCTGAAGGTAATATTTTATTTTTAATTGTAATGAACGCAGGTAACAATTTTTCATTTAAATACTATTTCAGTCTACATACAAGCGTTTTACCCGTTAAAATTTTAAAACCAGCAATTAATCAAGATTAACGCCACTTTAGTATTGACGTATTTCGTTCCGCAAACCCTCTAAATCCAAGACATTCTTGATTTATAGAGGGCTGCCCGCCACGAACGCCAGTAAGTTCATTTTAACTCGTAATCCGTAAACATTAAGTGGAGGATCAAAAGCAGTGTCGGAGCACGTCGACTCAAAAATTCGTGTTGTTCATTTTTTATACACAAACATCTGTCCCTCTTCGCTATTATTCAGTGATATAACCTTACACAATGCACTTAATCGCACGAAACTTGCTACAGGAGTCTAGGGTCGTTTATTGGTTTCATTATAATTGTGAAATGAACCCCATTCACGCAGGGGTGTCAAAACATTAACTATAGCAATTTATTATTGTTTGTGTCAGTATTCTCAATTGGTTTTTATTACTGCGTGACACAAAAAATAAATATATCTAAATGCTTTCTTCTCGTGTCGTCTAAAATAGTAAAAAATAATTATGTTTATTCTTTTTAATTTTTATGTTATGATTAAAGTATAAATGCTGATCGGATTAGTCATAATAGTAGCGATAACATATTATTAAATATGTATATGACATGCCCCATACTGAAAGCAACCATTGGCAACTCAAAAACGATGTCAAATTGGAAAAAATATTTATATTTACGGATATTCTTTAAAAAATGATTGCTGAACATTTTTTCATTTAAAAAAACAGTTTTGTCATTTCTTTATAAAGCTGGAGGATATTAATTACCTTATTAAGAAAAACTTAATTAAAAATCACTGATATTTTTTGAAGGATTTCTTGTCGAAATGCAACATCAGTTGCAGGAAAAAAACATGAGAGATTTTTAATTAAACTTATTTCTACTGATAAATGAGTTACTTAAATAATTAAAGAATTTATGAAAGATATTTAATTCATGAAGAACATTCAAGTTATAAAATATCACCCACTCTTTTCCATATCTATATCAACGGCTTTATAAGAAATTAAAAAGAATTAGTCAACCCTGGAATACTATTATTCGAAAGATAGATATATTTGAACACATTTTTTCTTGCAGAAAATGCCCTTTATATAACGGTACATAGATTACAGATACTCCTGAGAGAATTCACATGAGAGAACCGATAAGGACAAAAATTATCATCAACAGCAAGATAGAACAGGTCAGTCATTAGAAAGAGACGATGAAATAGTTTATGATGGTTTTGGAATAAAACAGGCTCAGCCTATTTTAAAGAACGAAGAAAAAAAAGAAGAAGATGTGAGTCTTTTATCGAGACCAAGACACAGATCACAAACTACACACATCCAGCATGACTGACCTGACTACCAAAACAAATATAAGTCAAGAGGTAGGAAGTCCTTAGGCAGGCCAAGGACAAAATGGCAGGATAAGCTATAACGACGAAACACCCCATTTATGCGTACGTAATAGTTATTTACGTAACAAGGCCGGAAAGTGGTACAATATTGGACGAGTAGGCAGTTCTGGGACGAGCCTTAGGCGAGTCCAAGAAACATAGGAGTCCAGTAAACACTTTCCGGGTTACGTACAATATTTTTTCTGCGTCCGCCACTGACACCAAAATCACTTTCGTCACCATCCATAATTAAACAATTACTTAACAAACTACAGGTAAAAATCACTTGGTGGTATAACGACGCCTGTTTGACAGCGCAAATCCACAAAACAACTCATCACCATAGCAACCCCGTACTTTTCGGCCTAGGCCGGTAAAGACATTTCATCACCATTGCAACCAGATACTTTTCGGGCCGAAAGGTGTATTTTACAGCCCAAAAAATTATCAGAAACAGCTGATTTTCTAAACGGACGCAAAAAACAATTACAACAGGTATTTTTTTACTAAAAGTTAAAAGATCCACAATCAAAATTTAAAAAACAGTTATTACAATGTTTCTTTTGCTTAAATGCGATGAAGTTAAAAAAGAAATTAAAGTATCACTCGTATGTTTGGATAGTTTAAACATTTCTAAACCCTTTGAGCGACCTCAATTTTGTTCTTGAAATTGGAACACCATGTAAACTTAATATAAATAAATAAAAGTTTTACAGTCACAAACACGATCAACAGTTTTCTAATTTAAACTGACAGGCGACCATACACTAACACCACGATTCTTAAAGTGTGTTTAAATTAATTACAGAACACTTTTATGTATACAGGACTACATACAGGATTGTGTTAGAAACAATCATTAAGATGTTAACTAACCACTTTTTATAGATAAAAAATTCCCTTTCGCTGTAAACATCTCCTTAACGTTTACAGCAATATATATCAATGTATGTACTTAATGTACTTAAACATTTATCGTCGCTTGGTACCATTTCACAAACAAATGCGTACATGTGCGCAATAAACTATTTACATCGAGACAGATTAAGTACACATTGTTGTAAAGTTATCCATGACACGCCATTTTGCAGTAAAACTATATATCCACTAAAAATCCAACCAGCTTAGGGTGTGCCAACCATAACCCGACGTAGCACTTGCATTAACCATAAAACCTCAGAAGAAGAGTAAGTACATTATATTGGAAAGTAATAAATTTGTCTTTATATGACTCGCAAAAACTCGATTTTCATACATAAGTAAGTTATGTGTTTCATAAAATAAAATTTCGAATTTTATAAATACTCAAATATTAAAATGTGCAAGATAAATTGATAATGTTGATTACAAAGGGAAAATGTGAAATATATATGGCACTGTAAAAGCCAGGTTTTACCGGTAAATTATAGCATTTACCATAATGAAGTGGTAACAATTTAAAATTAGCTTCATTTTCATTATTTATTGAAAAGAAAAGCTTTCACCAACTAAGCTGACCCTCTATTACTGACCTAATGACGGCCAGGATTAAGATTTACCGGTAAAACCTAAGATTAACCAATTTTCGGGCATTTACAGTAACATACACAGATTTATAAAATTCAGAGTTGTAAAAAGATATAAAATACGCTCGAATGCAATAATTATTTTGTTATTAAACACAACAATAAGTTATGTATATAAAGCTTTTTATAAAGCTAATTGCTATGTACTACATTCTAAATTTCTAAAAGCCAGTTTTGTTAATCAATCCAGTAGTTATGAGTTAAGCTCTTTTTTTTGTCTATTGCTATTTTCATTCTATCCAACCATCTTCTGTTTAATCTTCCCCCCTTTCTTCTTCTACATGAAATCTATGCGCGTGAAACGTCAAAATGGCTTGTGTATGGTCTTCTGAACTGTTGGCATTGTATAATAATATATTTTGCCATCTTTAAAATGTGTTAAACCTTTAATAAAATCCCTTTAATGCCCGGTTTCTCCGAGACATCTTAAGATCTAGCTGAATCTTAAGTTCGCCTTAACGTTATAAAGTGTTGCATCAAGCAATTTTAAGAACATATTCGACGAGCTGAGCTCACATCTTGAGTCGCTGTTTACTAGAACTTGAGCTGGAGTACATAACCTAAAATTATCTTGTATTTGCTTTGTTTGTAGTTAAATGTTTGTTTAAATTGTGGTTTAAGTTTAAATTATGGATATTGACTTTATAAATATGATAGATGATGCAGATGATGACTTGTACGACCTTGTAATTCCTTCAATTCCTCGAAGGCGATTTGTTCGCGCAAATCAATTAATGGATTTCGAAGACGATCGTTTTTTTATGCGTTTTCGCCTCACAAAAGCGACAGTTATCGTGATCTTAGATCAAATTGAGCCTCAATTGGAGTATATAGGGTGTTTCATAATTGAATGCTGATGCTTAAGGGTATTATTCCTTGGTTGATTTTGAGAAAAAAAGTTTATATCAATGTAGGTCCGCAACCGCCGTATTTTTGAGATACAGGGTGTTAAAAGTTGAAAAAGATATCGTTTTTTTCGTAATATTTTTGATGCAACTTTAGATATTTTTTTGAATTTTAGTAGGTACTAACTAGGCATAAAAACACATTTTTTTCAGAAAAAAAAAATGGTTCTTTTTCTACCATTGGCGTCCGTACTAACATGTCCTTGAATATTTTTAATGAAAAAAATGATATGCCACTGTTTTGTTTTAAAATAAATGTTATTTTTATAAAATTTTGCTTTATCTTTTAGTAAAAATGGCCTCTTGACTTTTTTTTTGTCCGACGAACGGTTTTCGAGTAAAAAAATAAAAGGCTATTAGGTACTCTTGAAGAGTAAAAGAGTACAGTTCACTTTAGTTTTAATTTTTAATAATTAAGTAAATACATTCAAGGACATGTTAGTACGGACGCCATTGGTAGAAACAGAACAATATTTTTTGCTGAAAAAAATGTGTTTTTATACCTAGTTAGTGGGTACCTACGTACCTACTAAAATTCAAAAAACACCCTGTATCTCAAAAGTACGGCGGTTGCGGACCTACATTGATATGAACTTTTTTTCTTAAAATCATCCAAGGAATAACACCCTTAAGGATCAGCATTCAATTATGAAACACCCTGAATACATAATCTGTAAGTATTTGTTCACACCTACATAAGTATAGCCTTGGTCAAATATATTAGCCAAATAACTATATATTTTATTTATAGAAATAACTCAATAAGTCCAATAAATCAATTGCTTCTCACATTACGGTTGTATGCTACAGGAGAGCATCAAGTGCTCTTTAGGAGACTTCATAGAAGCTGATAATTTATCAGTGATAAATATTTTTATTTCCTCCATGGTATAATTTATTCTTTTTTTGTCCGCCATTTCAACACAAAATAAAACTTTATGTGTGACTAACAGCTGATAGCAACAACAAGATGTCACTTACAGGGAGCCGTTTTAACAGCTGTGATGTGAATGGCCAATAAAAATTTGCCATTCAAATCTGCCGCTAAAATGTGCCGACTTCTTGCAACGTTGCCAAGCCGAGTTCTAACTTAGCTGAGATATCTTACAAATTCCGGAATATGTTTTCTGTGCAACGCATCGTTATCTTGAGACGGTCTTAAATATAAGGCGGCCTTATATAAGTTCGATCTTGAGATATGACGGAGAAACCGGGCATAATAGTAATTCCATACGGTTTACTTACCTGCTTCCAAGTAAAAAGGGACAAAGACATTTATTAACCATGTCGATTAGACATTTTTTTAAATAAAATATTTGTTTTTTCCATTTTCAACAATTGTTTCAAAAAAAGTGCTAGTTATACATTGTCGAATTCAGAATAAAATGCTCTACAAATTGGAGTCAGATATAGCGTCCATAAGAAAAAATTGACCTGATGATGGTTTAAAAAAAGCGAAACGTCGCATGGAAAATTTAATTGAGAATTTTGATTCCTTGTAAAAAGTGGCCATGAAAAAGTTTTCACAGAAATGAAATTCGACATCAAATGAAAAAGGGGCAAAAAACAAAAATCCACTTTTCTACTTTTTTCCCTATATCTCAAAAACTAAAAAAGCTAGATAAGTTCTGTTTGCGTCAAATTATTAAGCACCTAAATATAAAACTTTGCCCTAGTTTAACCGAAGTCGTAACTCTTACCGTTTACGAGATCCCCATAGTGGTCCTCGAAAAACGAGAACTTTGTATAGGAAGAATAGCTTTTAACTTAACTTACTTACATAATATTAAGTAAAGTTTAGTGTACCCTTCTAAAAATTTTCAATTGTTTACCACCCCAAGTTTTTCAATTATTAATTATACGTTTTTCTGTTTCTTATTGACGATTTGCATCCACTGGCAGTCTGACGCCACCGTAAAATTCTCTAGTAATCAATTTTCAAAAACATGTGTTTAAAATAAAGTTTCGTTACATCCTCCGATTCAAATTTGTAGCAATACGTCAAAAATTAAAATATTTGCGGCAACTGCCGCCGGTGTGGCCATGTGCTGAAACAGGATGAACATCCGGTGGTTATGTGACAACTAAAAATATGTTCCCACTTTGTATCCCATTAAGGGACATGATTTCAAATATAAATTAAGACCATTTTCACGCATATCTGTGAAAACTACTTTGTTCGTTCATGTCTTCTTAAGTGGTTGTCACGAGGAAGTGAAATAAAACAAAAGCTATTTAAATTTTAAACTATCCTGGTGTAAGTTTACTCGTTGACAGTGTAACACCCGAAAATGTGTCCGACTATAAAACTTAATATTAGCATTTTTCGACTCGAAACAAATGCCGTTGTCAAACAGTGGAATACCGAAATTTATACGAATTTAAATTTGTCGACGTAGGATTTAAGACAACAACTATAATTTATGGGTATATCTAAATATGTTAACTGCTAACAAATTGTTTCGTTTTCTTTAGTACTTCTCCGAATCCAATGTTTTTATTCATAACATTCGGTCTATCCAGGTGTCCCATATCTGACGTGTAGCTAAACATAGTTATTTTTGTTGGACGGAATATATAGTGAAGCTGTCGACTAACTTGATACAATCGGAAATAGAAGAAAAGATAACAGGAACGTGTTTAAGCTTTTGTAAGCGGTAACATTTCCTTTAAGAAATTGGACTGAAATAACAATTGGCTCAACATAATCCATTTTAAATTATTGATTTACGCCTAAGAGATTTCATATTCTCGGTTTCATAAAAATAAACTAACAAATCTTTTTATAAAAAGTTACAGGCAGGCTTGCCAGTCACTTGCTGATTAGACTCTGTGTCTGTAAATGGATTAAATTTGGCGTTCGCTGTTCACGTGATAGACAGGTTCCTGTGTTTTCAAAAACACAACTCTTAAATTTCATGCCCAATGCTTTTAAATTGTGGCTGAGTGGATTGTCATTTATTTTATTTATTTTATTTATAAATTAATATTACCGCGATTTGTGTAAGTGTTTGTGGCATGCCTACATTTAAAAATCTTTCGGTTTTATGTCACAACCTCCTTAACCGATTTTTGTCTTTGCTTGCTACATCACTTTATCATTAATCAATTAAATATTTCAAATAAAAAGTAAAGCCGTTTAAACTGCGTAAAATTATTTTTTGAAGAATTTAAATGTTACTGATGATTTTTTAACACAGATAAACATTTATTTTTAAAATTTAAAAACATTCCTCATCTAAAAAATTCAATATTTTTTCGGAATATTCGCTAAATGATCGTAAGCGGCAGGATCAATCTACTCCTCAAAGAAGAACTTTTAACACCACAATTTTTTTAGGTTCAAAAAACTACCAACAGTCACACTGCCGAGGCAGGTGAGTACAGGGTGGTCCAAATTTGATGGGATTGAATGGGGATCTCGCTTAATAGGCAAGATAGAGAAACGGTTAAATTACCAAAAATGTGCAGCTTTTTCAGAACCACTTTCAAAAATATTCTATCATTTCCGGTTTTTGAGATATCAGAGAAAAACTGTATTTTTGCCATATTTATAATGTGTCATATCTCTCTTATTGTTGTAAATATCGAAAAACATTATGAAGATTATTTTTAGATATTTTTATAAACATTTTAAAACTACTATAAAAAAAAATATTTATGCTTGCCGTTAAAAGGTTATAAAACAAACTTACCTTTTTTTAAATGGAAGCTATAGTTGGCTACGACCTATTCAAATTCTTTATTTTTTTCCCATTCCAAATATATAAGGGTTGATGTATTTATTTTCAATAATACGCAAGTTACAAAGGTTTTACAATTTTCTTAAAGATGAAAAACAAAAATATATTTGACAACTGTTCTGACTTTGTCACCAAAAAACTGCACATTTTTGGTAATTTAACCATTTCTCTATCTTGACTATTGAGTGAGATACCTATGTAATCCAATCGCATTTGGACCACCCTGTACAGCGTAAGCTGTACCTATTACTATTATCTTTTTTACAATTAAAAATTGGAGAGTTTAATCTGCTACCTATATTAGAAGATGCATTATCGCGATGAAGCATAACCACCTTTTCTTAAAGTTCAGACAAACTTTTTTTCCGTACATATTTTAGTTGTGACTGTCTTCTGTTCATCTAGCTTAATTGCAATAATCAGGCCCATACTTCTGAAGAAAACTGCATACCTACGTACATTTTGATTACTTGCTGCTTTTTGGTTATTGCCGGAGTTTGCTCATCCTTGTGAATCCATAAAGACTTTTTTGGCTGGGAGGTACATCAAAATAGGTAAAGTAATTATAGTCATCTGCCACAATTTTAGGAAAAAGTTTGTGGTCGTCAATCTTAACAAGATTTAAAATGTTTTTTTAAATTCTTTCTCGCTCTGCCGATGCAGCAAGACACGACTGGCTACCATCTTTGTGTAAATGCAGATGATCATGAAGGATAGTTCTAACAGATGAATATTCAATCTTAAGTTGATGCTCTATTACCGCATCGGTAGCTTTATTGTCATTTCCAATTATCTTTCCAACATCACAATGTTTTTTTCGCCAACAGTCGTAGGAGAATGTCCTGTCTATTCTATGTGTTGAAATGAACTGATTTCCCGTTCAAAATTTTACCAACGGTAAATCAAAACCTTAATCCAAATTTTCCGTGTACTCAGCGCTTAAACCCTTTATAAACTTGTAATAATTCATAATTCGAAAATGTTCTTAGTTAAATCAGTTGTTTTAGCAATTCCATTGTTTTAAGAAATTAATATGCTAGATTCCAACTAACTTGACTTTAACAACTTAACCTCAAACGACAGGTATCTAAAGAACTAAATAATATGAAGGCGTGGGTTTTGTTTTTCACGGCCTACAAGTTTCTTTTATTTTTTAATAGCCGCAGCACGAAAAATTTTTCTGACCAAATTTAAATATTTCATGGAACCTCATGCAAACTTGCCGAGTTAAAATTTTATTTGCTTAGGTCACAGATTATTTCGTAAAGTAATAAGAGTAAATACATTTCAGTGACAATAATTTAATGTGGGCCATAATTAAATTGAGTAAACTGGCCCCATAACATTCTATCTTGTTGACTTTTATATGCTTACAGCGAAATTAAAGTCACAATACTCCAGCTCCTGTACAATATTTACGAGAAAAATAACCAAATGTGACCGCTGCAACTGCATATCTTCGTGAATCCAGCTATAGAAAGGTGACAAAACAGGTCGACTAACTCAACTATAAATTATACGTGTTTTGTAAAGACCGACACAAAAATATATGCAGTTTTTATGACGTCGTTTCCGTTATCAAACAGTAAAAGACCGTTTAGGTATAATCGAAAAATACAAAGTATCTTGTAAAATGGACTTAATTACATGAATGAAAAAAAATATCAGTTATTGAACAACTGGATTGTGCAATACACAAGATAACATCGGCAATGTGCTAGTTATTTTATAGTTCTAATTTTAAAACTGTCCAACACCATTGATACCATTTGGACCAAAATGGTTCATTTTGCCACTTTACTGCATATTGAAATTTTGTAGATAATGACTTCCGATGCAGTTTTAAAACACAATTTTACGCGAATAACTGAAAGAACTGCAATTTAAATCGTAAAAGCTTGTTGTATTTTATGTATTTTTATAGATTATCAATATTTGGTGTTAAAAATTTCAAACAGCTAATTTTTGCTTTCTCCATAGGTAATGTGAAGAATACATTTTGACCGCGAAAGTTTTCGAATTTTAGATTTGAAGTCCCTTGAACGTACACGTATTGCAATTACATCTGTGTGTGTGTGTATTCTGTGTATGTATTTGTTTGCATATGCCAAACATTATGATTGTATACATTTTCGAAGCAGTTATCGATAGAGCCTTAAATAAAATATTGCAAACCGCCGGCATTTAGTTAATATCTTAAATAATAACAGATATACAGCGTGTTAAAGTTTAAAGGTTTATCCAAAATTGCAACCAAAACGGTAAGAGACTAAACAGTGGTTCTCAACCTGTGGAGCGCGCCCCATAGGGGGAGCGCCAAATATATGGAGGGGGCGCGAAGATATTAAATGAAACAAGTCAACAGTGTGAAACGAGGCGGATTTAAAAACAATTGGAAGACCCTTTGTTTCTTTAGTCATCAGTGTGGAACAAAAAAAGGGTTTCAAAACAATTCGAGAACCTTTTTTTATAGTCGCCACTGAATACAATGATTGAAAGGGAGGCGAAGTAAAAACTGTTATGAAAAAGAAGGGCGCAGTTAAAATTGATATGGAAAAGAAGGACGCAAGTTAAAAAGGGTTGAGAAACACTGGATTTAGATATTTTGTTTTGTTTAGTAGATATCTTGGAGTGTGATAAAACCTTATAAGATTTATTGCTAAAATTTTAAATTACAGAATTCAAAAATAAATTGCTTTAATTTTTCTTTGTGACTCGTTGGTTTTATTACAAATTTAAATCTGTTATTGATTTGTTTTTCTAAATTAAGTCTGTCACTTTGACATATATCATTTGCAGAATTGATGTTAATCAAAATGCATAGAGAGGCACATTCAACTTTTGACATAAAAACACACAATGTAAAACGAAACTAATTTACACCAGTTTATTTACATAATATTTTTAGCAACGAACGTAAAATTAAATAATTCCTAATAAAATTACGAAAGGAATTTCGTTTATTTGAAGAATTTTGGATATTATCTTAATTAATTCAAAAATATACTGTAGACCAATAATATTCGTATTTTAATATTTTCGATCGTACGCGATAGGAGAAGTAGGCGCTACATTTACCATTATAATGACATAAAGGGTTTGTTATGGTAATAAACATCATTGAAATAGTAATCAATGGTGGCTTGTTAAAAACAACTTAGTGTAGGCAGCTGCTTTGCAAATTGTATCGAGATAAAATCAGGTTGAATGTGTAACTAAACCAGACCGGAGCACCACAACGCTGTTGAAAAATGACACCTGCCTTGGAAGAAAAGAATAGGTCTTAATTTTTAAATCTGTTAAGAGATTTTAACCCCAGAAATCCGGCACTCATCAGTTACTCCTAAAACAAATCACCATAACTATTTTGCGGCTAGAGCAGACGCTCCGGGTGTATAATTTGTTATCGTGGCGCCTTCTGATTACATAACCATGAATAAATAAAAAGTTTTAGTTGACATCTTAGTGTAGACTTCAATTTGCATTCTAAACTAGAATCTGGTACCGAATACTAGTAGTATTAAATTTTTAATGACAACCGCGACGCTAACATGGTTTACTTGCTTCTTAAACATTTATCTGTAGTTGCCCTGGAAGAACATTTCCGAGTTAAGGGCCAATAACTTTACACGCTAAATTTGATATTATAAAAGACGGACGTGAAATGGCATCGCTTAGCGTAACTCTCTCTGTTTAAAATGTTTACAGTTGCCACATGAACAGCGGTATAAAGTTTCCTGTTTTATTCGAGAAACTTAAATCATAACTCTGTTTAAAAATATTTACAAAATTATGGGTCGCGAAATTTTAATCAACTTAAACCACAAAACAGACTCGGTTTCTCCTCAACAAAGTCATTCAAGCACTAGATTTGAAGAAAACAAAATTAATAATTTTTGTTTAATCAAATATTGGTCAATTAGTTGTTTTTTTTTCTTCAAAAATTACGAAAGACTAACGTTTTTTATTAAACAGTGGCTTTTTAAAAATATATAACACTAATGGTAATCGTGCAAGCACAAAATTACCTAGTCATGAAAGCGACTAATACGTAATTATGAATAATCGGGCTCTAACGCCAACATGACAAAAATAAATTATATATGTGTTGGAGGAGAAGACGATGATTTAGTTCTAGAAGATGAAAGAACGATTTCTTCCGGTGGTGAATACCCTTACCTGACAACTAACACTGTAAGCAATAAACCCAAAAATCATAAATGTAAAGAAGAAAAAATGTGCCTTAAATTAATTTAGTGCTGTGGTCAAAAACGATTTTTAAACAGAAGAAAAAACAACTGGATGTGAAATCTGGCAGCTGGGACCATAACGAAAACTGCTCGCATTAGAAATAAATTTCGGGCGCATATCTAGAATGATACACGTCAGTAATAAGCGAGTACGAGATATCATGGATCTTGATGACACCATAAAAAAGAGAGATACATCGAAGAAAACTATGTTGGTATAGCCACATACAAAGAATAAGAGAACAGTGAATACCTAAACAAATTGAAGAGTGGAAGTCTTTAAGCAGGCAAAAGCGAACCACCAACAATCTAATGCATAAAAATTGTACACACAGTACCAGTGGCGTACGCAAGGGGGGGTTGGGGGATAATTCCCCCGGAAAGTCTGAAGAGAATTAAAATTATAATTATCGCATTTCAAAATTGCGCGACAGACTGCTTTTCCATACATATAAAATCTATTATGGTTGTATAGTTTACTCATAAATGCTATTTTTAGCCTTGAAAAAAAAATGCCTATGGCGCTATTATCCGGGGGCTGCTGCCCACCTGGACCAACCGCAACTCTTTTTTACGGCTCACTTTTTGTGTCTAGTCTCCATAGATCATTTTCTAATTGCACCATTACCGTGCCCCGTTTGAAATTAGTCAGTATTGTTTTTGCAAGTTAAAACAATATCCCCCCTAAAATATTTTTCTGAGCACGCCACTGCACAGTACATGAAATGGCTTTTTGTAAAACATACCAAGATAATAAATGATGGCTGGGACATCTACTACGCATGCCAGAAAGTAGTTACGCAAAAATGGGATAGAACACAAAGTTTAAGAGAAAAATAAGACAAAAACAATATTGGAAAACGACATAGACTAGAAGAAAAAGAAGTCAAGAGGAAAGATGTGCCACAGTTAGTCAAAGGTAGACAGAGACGGAGAAACATAATCAAGAACTAGGAGATTACCTCTTCAAGAACCCGATTAAGAAAGAGAAGAAGAAACAAAATTTACTTACTTTGCATTTTTATTACACCTAATTTTAAATTATTGATAGTTATAATTTGCATAAAATTAGCACTTTAAAAATATTCCGATCTGTCGTCAAATTTAACAGATTTAAAATTTGGGTAGTTTTTGTTTTTAGTGCAATGTTGATTACATTTAAAAACATTTATCCTTAAATTGTTTGCGTTTGTTTTTTAAACTTCAACGGTAGTATGTAACAATATTGTTTAGATTTTAAAAAAATGTAAGGAGAACTGTTTTAAGCAAAAATCTACTACGACAGTTACATCAATGTTCACCATGGTCGACAACAAACGAAACGTCTAACATAAAATCTAATTAAAGCAGCGTGTAGAGAATAATAAACTGCTTCAAAAAATTTAAGAATTTGTTTAGCCGTTACTTTGTGGTATTGAGACATATTAATTGAAATAAAACACTATTACTTTGTTTAACCACTTTAATTTTGAGTTTTTTCGTACAAACGTTTTCAATCTATTGGACCATTGTTAATAAGTACTTGACAATGGTCCAATAGATTGAAAACGTTTGTACGAAAAAACTCAAAATTAAAGTGGTTAAACAAAGTAATAGTGTTTTATTTCAATTAATGCTTCAAAAAAGTATTTTTAGTTTACTGAAGCAAATAACGACCAAAATCTTTTTTTTTTACTTTTAACTCAATAACTTTAGAACTAAGAGGGCATAGTACTATCTTTTACAGATTTGATATTCGCAACTTTGTACCAATTAAACGACTTCGTAAATTTTAAGATAAGTGAGATTCCTATATTAAGTTGAATGTGGCTCACCCTGCATATCTGATTTTTGAATGAAACTCGTTACATAAGTATAATAATTTTTCTGTTTGTAAAATAACATAGTTCATAACTAACCATAGCTAATAATATCATTTTCAGTGACTAAACAACTAGTTCCGCATGTCACCATACAATTTTTTTCCAACGAGAATTTTAAAACTTCAATTTCGGGCGCAAATTAATAGACTCTCATGTTCATGCCTAACTTGATTGCAGTCAAGAGGATGTCGGCATGAGTCAGAGGAAGAGCAAATTCGAGACAATCCCCATCATCAAGTTATGCTTCTAAAATATTAAACTCATTATATAGGGGTGCTGGGTTTGTTGATGCTGGTTAGCAGGGCTGCCAACCATACGGAATACCTCGCACGCTTGTTATGACCTGATGATATATGAATGTAACATGTGTGCGATTTGTTATGTTTTGGTTAATTATTAATACTAGCCGTGATTTATTTAGATTTATTACAAAAATGCCGCGCGTTATTTATTAATAATAAAAGTTTCATTCGACATACACATCTTTACTCGAGTATTTTAATTAAAATTGAAACTAGAAAAAATATTACAGCTTATAAACAAAAATACGTACATAAGTAAAAATTATATACAGGGTGTGTATAAATTGGCGGATATTCTTCGTAAAATTCTAGGTCGAAAATCTTGATCCAAAAATGTTGTACCATGCTTCCTATGGCCTCAGGAACCATTTAAAGAAAAAAAAAAATTGGCAACATTGCATACATTGATTTGCGTTTGGACATTTTTTTATCAGCAATTTTTACTTAGGTATTTACAATTTTTGTTCGAACTGAAAGCCTTCAGTTTGTAAACATAGCTGCAAACTTTTGGGTATTGTAAAACAAACTAGAAATAATTACGAGAAAAACAGAGATGACAGCTAATGACAATGTTGCCATATGTATTATTTTCATTCAAATCAGTGATTTACATATTTTCAACACCAATTTTTGAAAGGAAGAACACAATATCTAGGAAAAAATACTATTCGAAATTTATTTTTATTCCAAATTGCAGCCTTTTCATTTGCAAGCATTAAATAATAACGCTTATTAAAGGACTAAATGTCAGAACTTTGAGGACCTCTTGCAGACACAGCAAGCATGGTACAACATTTTCGTATTAAGATTTTCGATTTAGAATTTTACGAAGAACATCGCCACGTGTAGCGCTTCCGCCAATTTTTACATACCCTGTATAGATAATCGTATTTCTCTTAAAAATTATAGATAAGTTCGAGAAATTTCAAGGTAGTATCTAATGAATTTCATAATAATACTGTATAATTAGCTGTAATATTTTTCATTTTGTAAATATATATACGGGGTATCCTAGTCAAGACGAATTGTCGATAGCTCAGCTATTAGCTAAAACTTGGAAAAAGCTTAGAATAAAAGTTGTTGGTGGTGATTTATGACATGACTAAACATTATTTTTAACTATACAGAGTGATTAATTCTTGCACACCGATGCGTAACTAACTTTTTTTAAAGGAAACTTACTTAAAATCAATCGTTAGTGACTCATTTCAATTTTTCTTAAATATTAATACGAACAGGGTTCTGAAAAAAATAATACTTAACAACCCAGCATTGTCAGAACGAATTCTTTTTAAACTTTATTTATAATTGGTGTAGTAGTTATTGCTGGCTAGTTTAAGTTTTAAAATTACTTACAATGTATTTCTTATGGTCCATTTGGCTAAATACAAGGTGTAAATGATTTCTGGTACACCCCCTTTTTTTTCTTTAGCATTGATTATGGATAAATGATGCTTTAGATATAATGATATGTGCAAAAACTGGATTGATTGAACAAATGTACACTTTTGTTTACTTTCTGGTTTCGCCGAAAATGACTCAGAAACAAGAAGCGCATTTGTAATACACCTGCATCATTAATTTTCATAATCTAAATGTCCATTGAAATTTTCAAAAACGTTTTTAGGGCACTTGTTGACAAAATACAATTCGATTCATGCATGTCACGGCACAGCAGACTTAATAAAAAATAAATATTGGTCCAAAAGTTATTTGAGGTTAAAAAAAATTAATCTAAATAGCGCAACTGTATTCAAAATTGCTTCCTTTTTCCAAAAATGTAAAAAAATGCAGTGTTTCGTTTGAAATAGGGACGAAAATAAGGTTTTAAATCGTTACCTTATTGTTACGTATAACGTTACGTTACATATAACGTTATTTATTGTTTATTTTCGTTACACACCGTTATTGTCATGTTACCTATATAGCGTTACTTAACCTTTAACTAGTCGCGTGTACTGTGTATACATAACTACTCGCATGGCGCCTCGGAGGCACCAATGGGGTTTTATAACAATATTTTTGACTTAAAATCTTAAAAATGTGTTAAACTGGTTTATACATGAAATATAAGCTAAATCTTAAAAGGAATAACAATGACTAAATAAATTATAAGATATAAAATATATATATATCTGTATATAAAACATAACTGTAAAAACATAAAATAATTTCTTTTTTATACGAATCAAACATTGGATGCAAAGCATTCACTGCACAATTTTATTGTATGCTCTGAACAAATATTTTTATGGCATTGCGAACAAATTTGTTGCGAATGTCGATTTTTAGCCCTAGGGCATAAATGACAGCGTTCATGCCGAGTAGCACATACTTGCATTTTACGGACTGTAAAATAGAGAAATATGAATAATACTATATAATTCGTATTCCTAAAAGTACAATTGAGGAATACATAAACAGATATTAGTGACAAAAAAATTATTAAAAATGTAACAACGATTTAAAAAACGCTTGGCGCCTCTGCGGCGCCGTGCGACTACTTAAAGGTTAAATAATAACATATAACATTATAAAAAAAATATTTGTAACTCTGAAATTATATTTGGGAAGAAAAGATAACAAGAGGACATCGGAAATGGCACAAACAATGAAAAAGGACATGCGAAAGGAAAATAAAAGAGGAAAATACAAAAACTCAACTCCAGAAATAACTATAGGAAAAAAAAGAATGTGGCCTTAAACCCGAAAGGGCAAACAAAGGCAACCTATGGGTAAAACAGAGAATAGATTATATACAGGGTGCCCATTTTTCTAACCTGTTGTATGGGTAACTCCGTTAATATTAAAGATACAGAAACATTTAAATTAGCAAATTTGTGCAGAATTTAAAGAAAAATCTGATGCCATTTTCAAATTTGACCTACGTCATCAACTTTTTGAAATATTTTGAAAAAACTGAAAAAGGTCGATTTTTTCAAACTTAAATAATTCCGGAACCATATGAGTTAGAACCAAAATAAAAATTTGCGTTTATAGATGTTTTTACGTAGATTTCAAATATGTTAACGAAATTGTCATAGCACTCTCGATTTCAGAGTTATGGCACAAACTTGCATTTTTTTAAATGGAAGTCATAGTTGGATATGGTCTTATTAAAAAGGTTATTTTTTTCTCGTTTCAATGATATGAGGGTTGTTATGCTTTACTTTTGTAGTTTTTCTTTAAATAAGCAAAAATCATTTTACATGTTCACTGCCTACTAATAGATGGGAGTTATCCTGTGTTGATGTTCTTTTTTTTTCGATGTGACATTTAAGAGTTGTCTCTTATCGTTAGTGTAGCAGTTATTAGCCAGTTACAAATTTTAAAAACAAAACCTCATAATTTGTCAAATAACATTTATTGTTTGTTATACGTATAAATCTCTCTCTCGTGTTGATCAAAATTTTTGATTGACTTTATTGTAAATTTCAAAAACAATGTTTTCTAATGAAGAAAGAAACGACATGCTTTTTTATTAATAGGCTTGTAATAGGTAGAAATAGTAGAAATTCAAGTGATATGTATTTGCAAAGATTTATGGAAAGGAGGCAACCAAGAAAGAAATTATTTTCGTTATTAGAAACCAATTTAAAAAAATACAGGTCATTTACAAAATCCAAAGGTTTGAAAATTAAATTTAAGCAAGAAGATGAAGAGAGAGTCCTGGAATACTTAAATTATAAACCAACATCATCTACCCGGGAGTTGTCCCTTGAATGTGGTGTCAACTGAAAAGGCTGTAACTGCCTAATAATTGCTACACTAACGATAAGAGAACTCTTAAATGTCACATCGAAAAAAAAAGAACATCAACACAGGATAACTCCCATGTATTAGTTTTAGTAGGCAGTGAACATGTAAAATGATTTTTGCTTATTTAAAGAAAAACTACAAAAGTAAAGCATAACAACCCTCATATCATTGAAACGAGAAAAAAATAACCTTTTTAATAAGACCATATCCAACTATGACTTCTATTTTAAAAAATGCAAGTTTGTGCTATAACTCGGAAATCGAGAGTGCTATGAAAATTTCGTTAACATATTTGAAATCTACGTAAAAACATTTATAAAAGCAAATTTTTATTTTGGTTCTAACTCATATGGTTCCGGAATTATTTAAGTTTGAAAAAATCGACCTTTTTCAGTTTTTTCAAAATATTTCAAAAAGTTGATGACGTAGGTCAAATTTGAAAATGGCATCAGATTTTTCTTTAAATTCTGCACAAATTTGCTAATTTAAATGTTTCTGTATCTTTAATATTAACGGAGTTACCCATACAACAGGTTAGAAAAATGGGCACCCTGTATATATATATTTAGGAAATAAATTTTAAAACTAGTACT
This sequence comes from Elmis aenea, assembly GCA_947652605.1. Classification (NCBI taxonomy): domain Eukaryota; kingdom Metazoa; phylum Arthropoda; class Insecta; order Coleoptera; family Elmidae; genus Elmis; species Elmis aenea. The sequence goes on from OX393576.1 coordinate 21,691,911, forward strand.
TCACCACGTTTAGATATTCTATTTTAGTTTACATATTTGAAATAACAAAACAAAATATATCTCATTCTCAAAAAAAAACTTATATTACACAAAATATAAATAATCAAAAGTTAATAACAATAAAAGAGACTGTTAAACTTTAATAATGACTAAAATTACGATTACATAGAAATGAACGTAGAGTTTGAGTTAACGAACACAAAATTTGAAAGATTTAAATAATCTAACTAGAAAAATATTTTTTTTTAAATCATCCTACATTTTCTTAAAGAAATTAAAATCAACCTTAATGATGAAAAATCTCTCTCTGCTGATACTTTTGTAGCTAGTATATAAAAAACTGGAGCAGTGGAACAATCAAAATTATTTGCTCTGGACTCCGCTCCTGCTTCGGTCAAAAACCCTTTGCTCAACTGCTCCGTGCTCCAGCTCCGTGCTCCGCTCTAAACCCCTGATTATAACGTTATTGGGTATCGTTACGTTACGTTTTTCATCCTTGGTTGGAAATAACAAAGTTGGGGTAATTTCCGGCGAAAACGAAAGTAAAATATTAGTGCACAAACGTTAAAAAAGTTTGGTTTTTTGCACAGATCATATGTCTATAACTTCATTTATAATAAATCAAAACTAAAGAAAAATAAGGAGCTATCAGAATTCATTTACACCCGCTGTTTTTACTATTTTTTAATCAATAAATTAATTATCCTTAAAAAATATTAAAGATCAATTTTATTAATCAGTTATATAACCCAATTATTTTTAAAGTTAAGTTGCTACTTAAATCAAAATTAATAAATCGGACATCTTTAATTTTATTTGCGTATTAAACAAACTTCAATTTTTAAGCTCAATACCACTTTTTAATTGCCAATAAATTCTATTCCAATATCAATAGAAAATAATGAAATTATCATTTAAATAGGCACAAGCAAATGTGACGCACATGAAAAGTAACACAATATAAAATTATTAACGGTTCGATTACTCTGTTCCACGCATCATGGCAAAAATTACGTTATAAAATTATATCGTTAAACGCACCAGTAAAAAGCACCGCGCTGTTTTGATTTAACATCGTTTATATCTAAATGATTTCCCTATGGAATAATAAACTGGACAGAATAGTAAACAAAAAAATCTTAAACATAAAAGCAGTGAAGCTCTCATCGGGGCCACACCACTGATTGTTGTAAAACTGCAACGAGTGGGTTTTTGTCCCGCGAGCTTCTCGTAATTTGATCAAGGTATCTGCGTGCTTGCCTGAAAGCTCAAGCCACATTGATGGCTCAAGAATAATTTATGTTGAAAGAGAGTAGCTGAAAACTTTTATAAGACTGCCAGAGCCGTTATGGGGCTCATACCGGTGGCGTTATTTTAAACTAGATCATACGTAAGGAAAACATCGAAGCCCTAAGGCACTAAGATTTATTTTTACGCATACATAAAATCTCAAAATTTTACAAAACATTGCGTTTTAAGTACAAATGTACTGTATAATTTATTAAGCATGTTTGGATGCAAACTATATTTTGCAAAACATTTGTGGAAGAAATTTTTATAAGCTATCCAAGATTACGACACCATCATACAGAACGCGTATTGTGGATCAATATAGTTTGGTGGTGGACAGTACCGATATTCAATGGGTAGATAGTGCCAAAAATCTAGGGTTCATAATGGATAGCAACTTTTCATATAACGATCATGTCAATCATATATACAGGGTATGTTTTTCAAAATTAAAAGCGCTTCAGTCCCTTAAACACGATTTAACAAGAGAGGTAAGGCTTATGTTGGTGAAGTCACTAATTTACCCACACATCGATTATTGCTGCTTTGTGTATTATAACTTTTTGAGTCAACTTAACCAACGAAAACTACAACGAGTGCAAAATGCATGTTTTAGATTTGCTTGCTGTAATCCGTATAGAGATCAAATTACTCCATTTAGACTAAGCCTCAACGAATTAAATGTAAAGGAGCGCATACCTTATCTAAACACTGTCTTTTTATATAAAATTTTAAAATCTCACAACCCACCATATCTTTTTAATCTAATAACACGAAGAACTGATGTTCACGATGTCAACATTAGATTTATTTCATTTTGCATTCCACGACATTCTTCACTTAAATTTAGAGGAAGCTTTTCATATTTAGCACCGTTCTACTTGAATACTGTTTTGCATCATTTGCGATTATCTGCTTTTCATTTTAAACATATGTTAAAAAATGCTGTTCAGCAGTAAATATGTCTTTTATTATAAAAATTATACATGTATGTTTTTGGTTTGTGAATGTTTATTTCTAATGGCAAGGTGGTAGAGAGCGCGAGCTAACCTTGTCCATTTGTGTATTATTTAATTATTGTATTGTAATTGTAATGCACAATAAATATTATTATTATTATTATTATGGTTTACGTCGATGTGTTTATGTTTAAATAGAAAGTGTCACTGAAGATAACGGTTTCAAAATTATACAAATGTCAAGATAGATTTATTTTACATAAAAACCACCCTTCATATTTTCTAAGATTTTATTTTAACGCTTTAGCAGGCGCGCTGGATTATAGAGTACGATAATTTTATGATATTCAATGTATGTGTGTCCAAATTTTATCGTAAAAGACTTTGTGATATCCTTCAGTGTCTTTTTGACTTCCAATTGAATACGCTGTTGTAACAAAAAGATCTGTAGTAGGGTGATTGTTCGTTGTGAGTTTAGCGTTACGTATGTTCACTAAAGGTTTGGTGCTGCGTGCTGCCGTTGGCAGTAGTGGGGGCTGTGTTGTGCCCCGGGGATGTTTAGTACAGACTAGACAGTATGACTGCAACCATTAGAGCGAACGTATCGCATTACGAGTAGTAAAGTTGAGTATTAAGAACGAACTCGCTTATTGTATTATTTATGTATGGATCTATTTAAGTTATATTAAATATAAATATTTGATTATTGAAACAGTGACTTGTTTAATTAAGAACGAATCAGTCCACTACAAGAACATTTGGCTAACGAGCCCTACGAAACATTTGGTCAAACGAATCGTCGTTACATTTGTTTTCCTTCGAATCGTACTATGAACAGTGATAATAATAATTGTAAATCTAATTGGAAAAAAATGTGGACACAACAATCAAATATGACTCTTACAATCAATTTTCTTGCAAAAATCAATGTCAAAACCACATGTTTGTCAGACATGTAGTGCTGAAGATTCTAATCTAGATAAATAAAGAAAAGCTTACAACTTTTATTTAGGTTTGTATGTAGAACTTTTAATTTTTTTTTCAAATATAATTTGTTATATGAAGAAATATCATAAGTTGTATTTTTAAAACATGAAAGATCATATTGATAAAAATAAACCAGTACTACTATCAAACACAGAAGTTATTTGTTTGTAAGGGTAAAGTACTCCACGCCCCCGGTGGTGTAAAAATAAGGGGCGCTCCCGCTCGAGTGTTAAAAATGTTCAAAATAGTTCTCTTCCGCAATGGTACATTACATCATTCTTAGATTTTCTCAATTGAAAAGTCCTAAACCAATATTTTTTTGGAATACTTACAAAATAATCCATGAACGGCCGTATTAATCTCCTTAAATCTACCCCGCAAATTTATTAAAAGCACAAGGATAACCAAAAGTGGCACATTTCTAAATCAGGTAGTACGGTGGTTGCTCTATTACTTTTTTATTAAGCCAAAAACTGACGAGTTCTCTGCGTACTATATCGCTATTAACTGGCTGCTGTGTATCTAGCATCTAGCTTAGATGCATTGACCATGAATGTACAGGGTGGCCTATTTTCGATGCCCATACAGGATATCTCGGTTATTATCAGAGATAGAAAAAAACTAAGTACGTAGTCTCGATTTATTTTTTCGAGAGAAATTCATTGCCGTAAACAGATTTTTGATGTCTTTCTTAATTTTCGAAATATAGCCAAAAACCGATTTTTGTCAATTTTCAAAAATGTTAAATATCTCGCTTAAACGAAAAGATACAGAAAAACCTTAATAACATTTTTGGAATGGTTTTTTGCCCTTAATAAGATAGCGATGTTCAATTGTTTTTTACTCATATCAATACCGATATATTACACCTAACTTTCTTATTTTAAATGGCAACCATAAGCAAATTAAATATTTTTGAAAAGCGCAAAAAATAAGCTTTCGATTCATGTCAAAGCCAACTATGGTTGCCATTTAAAATAAGAAAGTTAGATGTATATAACAATATTTGTATGAGTAAAAAACAATTGAACATCGCTATCTTATTAAGCACAAAAAACCATGCCAAAAATGTCTTTAAAGTTTTTCTCTATCTTTTCGTTTAAGCGATATATTTAACATTTTTGATGTCTATTTTAATACTCAAAATCATTTTTGGCATTTTTCAAAAATGTTAAATATCTCGCTTAAACGAAAAGATAGAAAAAAACTGTAAAGACATTTTTTGCATGGTTTTTTTGTGCTTAATAAGATAGCGATGTTCAAATGTTTTTTACTCATACGAATACCGATATATTACACCTAACTTTCTTATTTTAAATGGCAACCATGGTTGGCTTTGACATGAATTGAAAGCTTATTTATTGCGCTTTTCAAAAATAAATAACCTGCTTATCATTGCCATTTAAAATAAGAAAGTTAGGTGTAATATATCGGTATTGATATGAGTAAAAAAACAATTGAACATCGCTATCTTATTAACCCCAAAAAATCATGCCAAAAATGGCTTTAAAAGTTATTTTTTATCTTTTTGTTTAAGCGAGATATTTGACATTTTTAAAATTGCCAAAAATTGGTTTTTGCCTATATATCGAAAATTAAAAAAGATATCAAACATCTGTTTACGGCAATGAATATATCTCGAAAAAATAAATCGAGACTACGTACTTAGTTTTTTTTCTATCTCTGATAATAACCGAGATACCCTGTATGGACATCGAAAATAGGCCACCCTATACTGGTACTACTAAAGGAAACTGCATACATTACTTTTTTCATTTCTTGCTGCTTTTTAACCATTGTCGGAGTTTGCTCATCTTCGTAAATCCATACATGACTCATGGAAGATTGTTCTAAGAACTAAGATCCAATCTTGAGTCAATGATCTATCACCGAATAGATGTCTCAAATTTTTTTTAATAGCAGGAATAGAGGGACGTCGTCTCTCTTTTTAATGCTGAGCAAAACTTATTTTGCGTTCAAATTCTTTGTAACAGCGGTAAGTAGTAGTCATGAAAAAAATCTAAAGTTTTTTGCACTTATGAGCCCTTAAAACCTTTTCAAAATCGTAATAATTTTTAACCATTCCACTAAAGAATTAAATAAACTTGGTTTAGCCAACTTGATTGTGACAATTAAATCTCAAATGACAGGTAAAGAACTAAATAATCCGGTGCGGATTTTGTACTCCATGACCTATAGTTTATTTTTTATTATTAATAATTTCTGTGTGTACTTCGAATGTTTACCAAAATAAAACACTAGTTTAGTTCGTTAGTGCCTTAGTAATAATTAGTGTGTCAGTATTATAAAATTATAATGATTTGTGTTGAAACTTAATGTACAAGACCAGGATAGACCAAATATGAAATAGGACAACCCAAACATAATTACATTAAAAACTTTCTAAAATATTTTTAGTTACCACTCATTTGACTAAGAAGTGAGCATACATTACAAATTTTACATAACTTTACAGTTACCTACGTGTTTTTTGTACATCTAAATTATTTTAATTTGTGATGATACATACCATAGGTTATTTTTTTAAAGCAATTTTGCTAAAGAAGTTGGATTTTTATTTGTAATTCAATTAATTGTAGAATGAATTTAATAAAAGAAAATTATAAAATTCAATAACATTATCCCGACTTAATTTTTTACCAATATACTAAGATTACGATCATGGTTTATACATAATAAACGAAGATTGTAAGTAGCAAAATAATGAATTTTTGAGTGCTATAGGAAATTATAGCGGAACCAAGATTTAACACAAGTTGTGTAACATTTTTAGTGTACGCTTCCTCCATTACCTTACGGAAGTTGCTAAACTTATACATTAACAAAAATTATGTTACAGGTAAATATGCACTTCACGGTAATAAATCCAGCAGCTTTAAGAAGTTTAAGAGCACCTGAGGTGCGTAAAAATATCGAGACATTTCGAAATTCTTTACAAGAAAAATCGACTTCGTTATCTAAACACATGGAAGTGTAAAATATTTTAGTCAAATGTTCTCTAATTACCAGCTTTCGTAATCCGTCATGGTCTAATTAATGATGTGCGGGCACCTCAAAGTGGACTCAACACGACTAACGCTACCGAAGATTCAAGAAAACCTTTAGTTTATTGGCATTTTTGGAACGAGTTGGATTCCTCGTCCGGCTAACAACGAGGTGGCCAAGGTGTTTAAGAAAAACAAACACAACGAGGGAAAATATTTGGAATGCTGCCGTTTTACGACAAAAAAGTCCAAGGTGATATTTGAGTTTAAAATCCAGCCGTCAACAAAAGAGCATTCATCTAAAAAATGCTATTTTAAAGCAATGATAATTGGCCGCAAGACAATACGCCATGAAGATTTAATCTTCGATATTTACTTTCTGTGACAACTCTTTGGAACGTAATTGGTATTTTCGTGAGTACGTAAAAAACTGTACAAGTAATTCCAAAAATATTAAACGTTTTAAATTACTTAACCTGTTGATAGCAATAAATTTTAAATAAACACTGTTAAAAGAACGGTTTTTTTTTAATAACGGTCAGTAAATGTCTACCAATAAGGTACAATTTAAAAAATTGTACCTACACAAAAGTCGTTAATGTTATATAGAAAATTAATAAATGCTACATTGAAAATTTGTGCAAGTGTTAGATATCATTAAACTTAAGATAGGGAAATACAAAAAATATTAAAACATGATATTTATCAAGCTTATACCCTTTCAAGGTTTTAATTTCAACAACGCAATTTAAACATGTTACATGTACATCATATAGTTTTGTTATTTCAATGACACATTCTGTATATTTTTACATTTCTAAAGAGAGAAAGTAATATTTAAATAATACACCTTACTTTAAAACCGTTGAAAATTAAACGCAAAGTAAAAAATTAAAAACACAGTTTTTAGAATTAAATTATACCGGGTGTAAATGAAGTGGTACACCCTCTTTTTTTCCTTAGGTTTTATTTTAGATAAATTAAATTTTAGATATATAATATGTGCAAAAAAACTAGTTTTTTGAGCACATGCACACAATTGTTTCACTTCCGGTTTCGCCAACTTTGTTTCTTTAAATGAAACAACCTATATATTTTTAAAATTTTGGAAAGAGGAAGCGATTTTGGATACAACTGCACTCAGCTCAAATAATTTTTGAACCAAAATTGAATTTTTTATTAAGTAAGCCGTGACCTGCATTAATTGAATTGTGTTATGTCAAAAATTGTTCAAAAAATGTTTTTGTAAATATTAATTGACATTTAGGTTACTTTCAATTGTTTCAACTTACCGCTGTCTACCTTCATAGCCTACTCGAAAATATTACGTTGCCATAAAAATTAACAATAAAATCGTGATATCTCGGAAAATATCAATTTAAGGTAAAAAACAGTCCCTATGTTTTCGAAAGAGAATTAAGTTTTCTATAAGACGGTGTAAAAAAATATAGGGTATTGTATTTTAATTTTTTTTTTAATCGATGTTTAAAGTTTCACAAGTTTGACCAAGCGTAAAAACGCCCTGTATAATATTTTAAAATTGTAGGTGGTGCAAAGTGTTACATAATCTATCGTCAATCTTATCTCCAAGCGAATTTCTTCAGACTTCTCAAAGTTTTGAAATGTTGAAAATTTTTGAAAGTACTGTATTTTCATGAAAATGCAATTTTCACGAAAACGGTTGACTTTAGACCCGTATAACCTGATACATTTTTTCAAGTAAATTTAAAGAGGAATCCAAAAATGTAAAAATATATAGGGTGTTCCATAACAAAAAGTATAACTTTGATATGCCACTCTTTTTTGGAGCACCCTGTATGTTTGAAAATATTTTTAAAATGTAGCCCTTATTGACTTACATAATCTAACAGCGACAGAAGTTTGAAAATATATACCGTTTGGCCATAAAACTCCGTGGCGTCCGTCGTGACTCACCCTGTATAACAACTTTTGTAAGGCAGCAATGTAGCTGTAGCTGTAGCTGTAGCTGTAGCTGCAAACATTTATTTTCATTGAACATTTCGAAAAAAAAGGCCTTATTAAATTATCAGTACAAACCAAAATGTTGGCTAAGGTATGTTGAGAATACTTTTTTCATATGTCCACATAGCTTAAACAAATGTTAAAAATCTATGAATTATATAAATAACACAGGCGTGTTTATCTCAAAAAAATAACCCCAGAGACAAATATCAGATGTAACTGAGATACCCTGTAGAACATTCGAATTGGGTCAACCCTGTACACATGGCTTAACTAAAGCTGTGCAAATTGCTACGTAGAAAACTTTGACATTTATTAGTCTTACAATCGGATACCGAAAATATATCTTATGTGAATTCGAACGCCAAGAATTTGTATATTTATTTTTATGACTATTCTCCTTCTGGGCTTGCTTTTCTATGCACCGAATCGGATATATACCTGAATACAGCACTGGTATTAAAATTCTTTGTTTAAATTTTCGTTCAGAATATACACACACTAATATCGTAATATCTTTAAAAAGAAATGAAATACATTTAATCCACTGTAGCAGTACGATAACAACGTTAAAATACAGTGGATCTACACAAATTCGAACTAATTGGTACTCGGGTATGTTAATGGTAATGAATGTCCTAGTTAAACGGGTTTTGAAAGGTACAATTGGGAAATGGGACTTAATAAAGTGCACCACCGTTTATTCAATCATGCAAATTCATCAAAATGCATTTACTTAAGTTCTTTCTGATGCTTACTTAACATTGTGGCAATAAAACATTATTTATTTGCAATACATTTTTTTGGTTACTGTATCAACTAAAAATGACTTTATTTGCGAAAACTTTGTTTGAATTGAAGATTACTTTTTTTATGAATATACTTTCAGTTTGAAAAATTATAAAACTAATTCATGTGGGTTGCAAAAAAAAGCTGCAACATCAAGGACCAATAATAAAAATTAGGTAATTTACAAATAATATTTTTAAACCACTGCCAAATTACATAATCTAATTAAAAAAAAAAATAAGGACTATAAAGGTTCTCTTTTAGGTACGATTTTGAGAACATTTCTTCATGATTTGAGTCATAATATTTTAACCTTTGACTACAACGTTTTAATTTAAATATTTTTTTAATTACATGGATAAATATGTAATTTATATTAAAAAAAAAACTTATGTCCCTGAGTCGCAGCACACAACCCTGGGACATATTATGTCCCACTGGTGCTGTAATCAAGAAACAAAAACATTTGACTGTAAAGTTATGTACTCGGCGTAGATATACAGATTTTTTTATTGAAGAATCAATAGGACAACAAACATCAATCATTTTTTGTATTAAGACTCAATAGTAATTTTCACTTCTTATTAGTGTGTCGTTTGTGTCCCGTTGGTAGTCAAAGGGTTAAATTATCAGGAACAGAGTTTTAGAGGTAATAAATATTGAGAGAATACGATCTTTAAAAGAACAAAGTTTTATGTTTCGGAATTATGCGACCTCTATATCTATATCAGACGTTTCAGTTAAGGACATTAATTCTGAAAGTAACCTTGTTGAATAAGTATTCTGGAGTGCCAAATAAAATAAATTAGGATAGAGAGTGACAATTTGTAAGATTCTCCTGTTTTCCATATTTACCCAAGCCCAAGTTTGTTGAAAATTCTTTGATATTTTCTTATGTCATAAATAAACCTTAAAGCACTGTTTCAAAGCTTTTGAATTCAATATTTAAAATCATAATCTAGGCAATGACCATAAACTGTTGTCACAAAAATTTTATGTAAGAGTGCCATGTGTCGATTTAAAATATTCTCAGAATAGCTAACCAAACCCTTATTAACGTATTTACTATTAATTTTCTCCCCATGTTCACCGATATTAACACCAACCTATAAAATATCCTTTCATTGCAAACAGATTAAATGCAAATCCCTTAAATTTAAGTGATATATGGGTTTCGAGATTTCCGCAAAATTCCCCAAATGCATATCATCAAATTAATCCTTTTAAACGTAGGATTTATACCGACGAAGCATGCACATTGGCAATAAAAGTAGTTCATAATAACACTAGATTTACCAATTTGTTTCCCTATAAATGGTAAATACGACTCCCTTATAACGAATTGACTGTTATGGCAATTACTTATATATCCATATACAACATTAATAATGAAAAGGTTGATGGGAAAGCATAATAAATATTAGAAAGACTTCATAAGTTTCTTTCTCATGGTAAATCAGTATCTTTTGCGAAAAACTTTTCTCTGAAGGCAAAAATTAGATCAATGAGCACGCGACAAAATCAATAAGCAAAAAGGCACTGTTTACTTTACTGATCAAATTATTAATTTTATTACTAAAGAATTAACTATATAATAAATAAAACAATTTTTACGGTTGTTATATTATGTACAGCATTTTATACATAGTATTTTAATTCTTTTTATAGGATATATTTCAATATTTACGCAACCTGTGACCCGTGTTGTTAAGTAAAAATCATTAAAAATTACAAATTCAAAGTAGGTATATTACCAGGTCGCTCAATATTGGTCCTTGACCATGAGCAAGATTCTAAAGCAAATTTGATACATGTAGCTATAACAACGAATCTATATACAGGGTGCGCCATTAGTGCGATAAAGTCCATTATTGCCCTTAATGTCAACTTAATAAAAAAAAGTTTTTACTAAAACTTATAGTATTTCTAGAGGTGCATGTTTTAAAATTATTTTCAGGTATACAGGGTGTTTCATAAAAGTGGGGCGTCACTAAAGGTATTTTTTTTAAATTGAACACCCAGTATATTTTTGCATAATCGAATTCAGCAAGAAAATCTCCATATGACAGTATTTTGTTTTTTTCATTTTTTTGCGACGTTGCCAATTTATCTTAAAAAATCTTTGAATTTCCAGAAAAACCGGGTACAATACTTTCCAAGAGCACAACGTTATGAATAATAATTGGCAAATGATATTTTGCACATACAAAGTCAAAAGGTGTAGTCATAGTCTAAATACATCAAAATTAATTCATATTATACAGGGTGTTTCTTATAGATGTGCCAACTTCCCAATTTTCAAACATCAATAACTTTATTTTTTCAAATGGAACACCCTGTATATTATTAGGTCATTTTGTTGCATTTTTGTTTTTCTTCAACTTTTCTTAATACTTACCTATACCTAAAATGAATATTTTCTGAGATATTTACATTTTACTTATTCTTATAAGCGTTGTGTAGGAATTTCCTAGTTTTCTCGGAGTAGGCCCAGATTTTGACAATAGAAACAATAATTTCTGTAGTAACAAATGTCAGAGTAAATTGCTGTCAATTGTTAAAACATAAATAAATGAGTATAACATATGCAATATGAATTTTCCAAAAAAAGAATTGATTGATACGGTCTATGTTGAGGGTGGCGTATTTTCGATGCCCATACAGGGGGGGTATCTCGGTAATTATCAGAGATTTAAAAAAAAACTATATTTCGAAAATTAAAAAAGATATCAAAAATCTGTTTACGACAATAAATTCCTCTCGAAAAAAGAAATCGAGATTACGTACTTAGTTTTTTAAAATCTCTGATAACCGAGATACCCCCCCTGTATGGGCATCGAAAATACGCCACCCTCAACATAGACCGTATCAATCAATTCTTTTTTTGGAAAATTCATATTGCATATGTTATGCTCATTTATTTATGTTTTAACAATTGACAGCAATTTAGGAACTACTTCACTTTAGCGGCAGTTGTCGAAAATTGATAAAATTTTGTGGGTTAATAAAACTAGACTTGCTGAACTCAAATATGTTAAAATTACTTGGCGCTCTCATTTAATAAGCGTAAAAATTCAATATAAAAGTTCCGTTTGACAGTTAGGTTAGGTTTTTTAATTCGAATTTTCTCATGTTAGGATGGCTAAATTATCTGTGTAAAGTGTACAAATATGATTATAAGGCATAAATGAAACTATATTTGTATTGATTTTGTGTTAAAATAAGCTTAAAATAATGTAAATCTTATAACATACCCAAGTACACAACTGTCATTTTTTGCCGTCTTGACTTACTTTTTCCACCTTTCTTGACCTTTCTGAGATAGTAAGGTGGACTCATTTAGATCTATAAGGATCAGATCAGTTCAGTTCAACTAAAATTTTAATTTTAAGGGACCCTTAATTTATTTTTTTAACAAATAACTTGTAATTTGAGAGTGGTAGTTAATAATGCTGGTTGATTAACCTTATTTGACTCTCTTGAATTTCTGTGAAAAAAACACCCATGAAACGTCATTTTCACAGACGTCATTTACTAGTATGAGATTATTGGAATGCCTGAAGCGGCATTTTAAACATTTTATACACACAAACACATACGAAGATAATCAATATATTTATGGCGAAAAAAAATTGGTGGCCACACACATTAGTTTAAAAATTAAATAGTGTACAGCTGCACATCATCTTATTCCAAATTCGTAACTTATTTTATTTTAGCGTTCCCCATTATTCAGCATTAAAATAAAACTTTTACAGACATCTAACCTGACTCTCTGACGAAAATAAACAGAATGTCGATGGAATAGTGTTGCGCACGTCATCTTATTCGTAACTCGTTTTATTCTAGCGTTCCCCATCATTCATCTTAAAAAAAAAACTTTTACCGACCCTTAACTTGACCCTCTGACGAAAATAAACAAAATGTCGATGGAATAGTGTTGCGCACGTCATCTTATTCGTAACTTGTTTTATTTTAGCGATCCCCATTATTCATCTTTAAAAAAAAAACTTTTACTGATCTCTAAACTAATCCTCTGATGAAAATAATCAGAAAGTCGATGGAATAGTGTTGCGCACGTCATCTTATTCGTAACTCGTTTTATTTTAGCGTTCCCCATTATTCAGCTTAAAAAAAAAAACTTTTAACGACCTCTAACCTAACCCTCTGATGAAAGTAAACACACTGACCAGAAATAGTGTTGCGCACGTCATCCTATTCGTAACTTGTTTTATTTTAGCGTTCCCCATTATTTGTCTTTAAAAAAAAACCTTTACCAACCTCTAACCTGCCTTTCTGACGAAAATAAACAGAATGTCGATGTAATAGTGTTAGGCACATCTTATTCGTTACTTGTTTTATTTTCGCGTTCCCCATTATTCAGCTTCTAAAAAAAAAAAAAATTAACGACCTCTAACCTAGCCCTTTGATGAAAGTAAACACACTGCCCAGAAATAGTGTTACACACGTCATCTTATTCATGACTTATTTTATTTTAGCGTTCCCCATTATTAAGCATTAAAATAAAACTTTTACAGACATCTAACCTGAATCTCTGACGAAAATAAACAGAATGCCGATGAAATAGTGTTGCGCACGTCATCTTATTCGTAACTTGTATTATTTTAGCGTTCCACATTATTCAGCTTTAAAAAAAACTTTTACCGACCTCTAACCTTACCCTCTGACGAAATAAACAGAATGTCGATGGAATAGTGTTCCGCACGTCATCTTATTCGTAACTCGTTTTATTCTAGCGTTCCCCATCATTCATCTTTAAAAAAAAACTTTTACCGACCTTTAACCTGACCCTCTGACGAAAATAAACATAATGTCGATGAAATAGTGTTGCGCACGAGGTCTTATTTGTAACTTGATTTATTTTAGCGTTCCCCATTATTCATCTTTTAAAAAAATACTTTTACCGACCTCTAATCTTGCCCTATGACGAAAATAAACAGAATGTCGATGAAATAGTGTTGCGCACGAGATCTTATTCGTAACTTGTATTATTTTAGCGTTCCCCATTATTCAGCTTAAAAAAAACAAACTTTTAACGACCTCTAACCTAACCCTTTGATGAAAGTAAACACACTGCCCAGAAATAGTGTTGCGCACGTCATCTTATTCGTAACTTGTTTTATTTTAGCGTTCCCCATTATTCGTCTTTAAAAAAAAAAACCTTTACCAACCTCTAACCTGCCTCTCTGACGAAAATAAACAGAATGTCGATGTAATAGTGTTAGGCACATCTTATTCGTTACTTGTTTCATTTTCGCGTTCCCCATTATTCAGCTTCAAAAAAAAAAAACTTTTAACGACCTCTAACCTAACCCTTTGATGAAAGTAAACACACTGCCCAGAAATAGTGTTGCGCACGTCATCTTATTCATGACTTATTTTATTTTAGCGTTCCCCATTATTCAGCATTAAAATAAAACTTTTACAGACATCTAACCTGAATCTCTGACGAAAATAAACAGAATGCCGATGAAATAGTGTTGCGCACGAGATCTTATTTGTAACTTGTATTATTTTAGCGTTCCCCATTATTCAGCTTAAAAAAAAAAAACTTTTAACGACCTCTAACCTAACCCTCTGATGAAAGTAAACACACTGACCAGAAATAGTGTTGCGCACGTCATCTTATTCGTAACTTGTTTTATTTTAGCGTTCCCCATTATTCGTCTTTAAAAAAACACTTTACCAACCTCTAACCTGCCTTTCTGACGAAAATAAACAGAATGTCGATGTAATAGTGTTAGGCACATCTTATTCGTTACTTGTTTTATTTTCGCGTTCCCCATTATTCAGCTTCTAAAAAAAAAAAACTTTTAACGACCTCTAACCTAAACCTTTGATGAAAGTAAACACACGGCCCAGAAATAGTGTTACACACGTCATCTTATTCATGACTTATTTTATTTTAGCGTTCCCCATTATTCAGCATTAAAATAAAACTTTTACAGACATCTAACCTGAATCTCTGACGAAAATAAACAGAATGCCGATGAAATAGTGTTGCGCACGTCATCTTATTCGTAACTTGTTTTATTTTAGCGTTCCACATTATTCAGCTTAAAAAAAAACTTTTACCGACCTCTAACCTTACCCTCTGACGAAATAAACAGAATGTCGATGGAATAGTGTTCCGCACGTCATCTTATTCGTAACTCGATTTATTCTAGCGTTCGCCATCATTCATCTTTAAAAAAAAACTTTTACCGACCTTTAACCTAACCCTCTGACGAAAATAAACATAATGTCGATGAAATAGTGTTGCGGTCATCTTATTCGTAGATTGTTTTATTATAGCGTTCCCCATTATTCCTTAAAAAAAAAAAAATTTATTGACCTGTAACCTGACCCTCTGACAAAAATAAACAGAATGTCGATAAAAAAGTGTTGCGCACGAGGTCTTATTTGTAACTTGATTTATTTTAGCGTTCCCCATTATTCATCTTTTAAAAAAATACTTTTACCGACCTCTAACCTTACCCTCTGACGAAATAAACAGAATGTCGATGGAATAGTGTTCCGCACGTCATCTTATTCGTAACTCGATTTATTCTAGCGTTCGCCATCATTCATCTTTAAAAAAAAACTTTGACCGACCTTTAACCTGACCCTCTGACGAAAATAAACATAATGTCGATGAAATAGTGTTGCGGTCATCTTATTCGTAGATTGTTTTATTATAGCGTTCCCCATTATTCCTTAAAAAAAAAAAATTTTACCGACCTGTAACCTGACCCTCTGACAAAAATAAACAGAATGTCGATAAAAAAGTGTTGCGCACGAGGTCTTATTTGTAACTTGATTTATTTTAGCGTTCCCCATTATTCATCTTTTAAAAAAATACTTTTACCGACCTCTAACCTTACCCTCTGACGAAATAAACAGAATGTCGATGGAATAGTGTTCCGCACGTCATCTTATTCGTAACTCGATTTATTCTAGCGTTCGCCATCATTCATCTTTAAAAAAAAACTTTTACCGACCTTTAACCTGACCCTCTGACGAAAATAAACATAATGTCGATGAAATAGTGTTGCGGTCATCTTATTCGTAGATTGTTTTATTATAGCGTTCCCCATTATTCCTTAAAAAAAAAAACTTTTACCGACCTGTAACCTGACCCTCTGACAAAAATAAACAGAATGTCGATAAAAAAGTGTTGCGCACGAGGTCTTATTTGTAACTTGATTTATTTTAGCGTTCCCCATTATTCATCTTTTAAAAAAATACTTTTACCGACCTCTAATCTTGCCCTATGACGAAAATAAACAGAATGTCGATGAAATAGTGTTGCGCACGAGATCTTATTCGTAACTTGTATTATTTTAGCGTTCCCTATTATTCAGCTTAAAAAAAAAACTTTTAACGACCTCTAACCTAACCCTCTGATGAAAGTAAACACACTGACCAGAAATAGTGTTGCGCACGTCATCTTATTCGTAACTTGTTTTATTTTAGCGTTCCCCATTATTCGTCTTTAAAAAAAAAAACTTTACCAACCTCTAACCTGCCTCTCTGACGAAAATAAACAGAATGTCGATGTAATAGTGTTAGGCACATCTTATTCGTTACTTGTTTCATTTTCGCGTTCCCCATTATTCAGCTTCAAAAAAAAAAAACTTTTAACGACCTCTAACCTAACCCTTTGATGAAAGTAAACACACTGCCCAGAAATAGTATTGCGCACGTCATCTTATTCATGACTTATTTTATTTTAGCGTTCCCCATTATTCAGCATTAAAATAAAACTTTTACAGACATCTAACCTGAATCTCTGACGAAAATAAACAGAATGCCGATGAAATAGTGTTGCGCACGTCATCTTATTCGTAACTTGTTTTATTTTAGCGTTCCACATTATCCAGCTTAAAAAAAAACTTTTACCGACCTCTAACCTTACCCTCTGACGAAAATAAACAGAATGTCGATGGAATAGTGTTCCGCACGTCATCTTATTCGTAACTCGTTTTATTCTAGCGTTCCCCATCATTTATCTTTAAAAAAAAAACTTTTACCGACCTTTAAAACCTGACCCTCTGACGAAAATAAACATATTGTCTATGAAATAGTGTTGCGGACGTCATCTTATTCGTAGATTGTTTTATTTTAGCGTTCCCCATTATTCCTTAAAAAAAAAACTTTTACCGACCTGTAACCTGACCCTCTGACATAAATAAACAGAATGTCGATGAAAAAGTGTTGCGCACGAGGTCTTATTTGTAACTTGATTTATTTTAGCGTTACCCATTATTCATCTTAAAAAAAAAAAACTTTTACGGACCCCTAACCTGACCCTCTGACGAAAATAAACAGAATGTTGGAATAGTTTTGCGCACGTCATCTTATTTCTGCTCAGTGTGTTTACTTTCTTCAGAGGGTCAGATTAGAGGTCGGTAAAAGTTTTTTTTTTAGATAAATAATGGGGAACGCTAAAATAAAATAAGTAACGAATAAGATGGCGTGCAGCTGTGCGCAACACTATTCTTCCATAGGCATTCTGTTTACTTTCGTCAGAGGTCAGAGGGTCAGCTTAGAGGTTGGTTAGGGTTTGTTTTTAACGCAGATTAATGGGGAATGCTACAATAAAACAAATTTGGAATAAGATGATGTGCAGCTGTACACTATTTAATTTTTAAACTTATGTGTGTGGCCACCAACTTTTTTTTCGCCATAAATATATTGATTATCTTCGTATGTGTTTGTGTGTATAAAATGTTTAAAATGCCGCTTCAGGCAATCCAATTAATCTCATTTTAGTAAATGACCTGTAAAAATGACGTTTCATGAGTGTTTTTTCACAGAAATTCAAGAGAGTCAAATAAGGTTAATCAACCAGCATTATTAACTACTACTCTCAAATTACAAGTTATTTGTTAAAAAAATAAATTAAGAGTCGCTTAAAATTAAAATTTTAGTTCCAACTGAAACTGATCTGACCCTTATAGATCTAAATGAGTCCACCTTACTATCTCAGAAAGGTCAAGAAAGGTGGAAAAAGTAAGTCAAGACGGCAAAAAATGACAGTTGTGTACTTGGGTATGTTATAAGATTTACGTTATTTTAAGCTTATTTTAACACAAAATTAATACAAATATAGTTTCATTTATGCCTTATAATCATATTTGTACACTTTACACAGATAATTTAGCCATCCTAACATGAGAAAATTCGAATTAAAAAACCTAACCTAACTGTCAAACGGAACTTTTATATTGAATTTTTACGCTTATTAAATGAGAGCGCCAAGTAATTTTAACATATTTGAGTTCAGCAAGTCTAGTTTTATTAACCCACAAAATTTTATCAATTTTCGACAACTGCCGCTAAAGTGAAGTTATACCGCAATTTACTCTGACATTTGTTACTACAGAAATTATTGTTTCTATTGTCAAAGTCGGGGCCTACTCCGAGAAAACTAGGAAATTCCTACACAACGCTTATAAGAATAAGTAAAATGTAAATATCACAGAAAATATTCATTTTAGGTATAGGTAAGTATTAAGAAAAGTTGAAGAAAAACAAAAATGCAACAAAATGACCTAATAATATACAGGGTGTTCTATTTGAAAAAATAAAGTTATTGATGTTTGAAAATTGGGAAGTTGGCACATCTATAAGAAACACCCTGTATAATATAAATTAATTTTGATGTATTTAGACTATGACTACACCTTTTGACTTTGTATGTGCAAAATATCATTTGCCAATTATTATTCATAACGTTGTGCTCTTGACAAGTATTGTACCCTGTTTTTCTGGAAATTCAAAGATTTTTTAAGATAAATTGGCAACGTCGCAAAAAAATGAAAAAACAAAATACTGTCATATGGAGATTTTCTTGCTGAATTCGATTATGCAAAAATATACTGGGTGTTCAATTTAAAAAAAATACCTTTAGTGACGCCCCACTTTTATGAAACACCCTGTATACTTGAAAATAATTTTAAAACATGCACCTCTAGAAATACTATAAGTTTCAATAAAAACTTTTTTTTATTAAGTTGACATTAAGGGCAATAATGGACTTTATCGCACTAATGGCGCACCCTGTATACAGTGTGGCTGATTTTTCATTGTCCAGCTTATATCTGCTGAAATATTAAAGTTACCAAAAAAAGTTAAATGAGAAATTTATTAAACAAAAGCTGGTCTACAAAATTGTCCTAAAAATTTTATTCCATAGCCAACCAGTTTTTCGGAAAAATATCCAACTTTTGTTTTTTAAATAGAACACCCTGTATATTTTTACAGAATCACATTCTAATTCAATTTCTCTTTACAATGATATATCATAAGTACCATTTTGCTTTTAAATTATGCACAATATTTCAAAAAAGGAATTATTAAAGTCGGCTGTGATATTGTTTAGTTTATTGCAAATATCTGTCAAATTTGTTTACATTAGCAAACACTTGTCAAATCAGACAGAAATAAGTGTAATTATAATTAAGAAAAATGTACTATACAAATAATGAAAAAGTTGATATGCTGTGCTGTTTCCACAGCCGACTATAATAATTCTCTTTTTTTGAAATATTGAGCAAAATTTAAAATCAAAATGGTACTTATGATAATATCATTGTGAAGAGAAATTGATTTAGAATGTGATTCTGTAAAAATATACAGGGTGTTCTATTTAAAAAACAAAAGTTGGATATTTTTCCGAAAAACTGGTAGGCTATGGAACAAAATTTTTAGCACCATTTTGTAGACCAGCTTTTGTTTAACAAGTTTCTCATTTAACTTTTTTTGGTAACATTAATATTTCAGCAGATATAAGCTGGACAATGAAAAACCAGCCACACTTTATATAAAAATGAATGTATGTATGTATGTCCTTTATGCATTCCTATACCACTCATCCGATCCTGACCAAATTTGGCACAGACAATCTATAGGACCATGGAAAGAACATAGGCTATATGAGAATTCCCAAAAGTTCCAAAAATTCCCAAAAGAACCAAAGTTCCCAAAAGATCCAAAAATCACAAAAGTTTCAAAATTCTCAATAGATACAAAAATTCTCAATAGATACAAAAATTCCCAAAAGATCCAAAATTCTCAAAAGGTCAAAAACGTCCACCGGGCGCGAGCGCGAAGCGCGAGTAGTCTGTGATTGATAAAAAAATTCACCGAGCGAAGCCGGGTCACTACGCTAGTATTTTATAAAGTTTTAATATGGACTAATTTGCTATTGGTGGTAGGTTAGCAAATATTTTTGGAACGCAGCGAATGGATGCCAATTTAGCATGTTTTAGAAACTTTATTGTCTACAACCTTTCAATTACTTTATCTTTAATACCAAATCAGTTCTGGTACACTCCTTTTTTTCTTCTTTGTTTTGATTGTGGATATATAAAATTTTGGACATATAATATGTGCAACAAACCAGATTATTTGGACATACGTACATTATTGTTTCACTTCTGGGTTCGCCAGAAATTGCCCTAATATGTTAATTTAAATGGAACATCCTGTACATTTTTGGAAAGAGGAAGCAATTTTGAATGTGTGTGAACCATATTGGTTAATTTTTATAACCACAAATAATATTTTTTGTTAAGTTCTATTGTGACCTGCTAAATTGAATTTTATGATGTTAACAGGGTCCAAAAAAACTTGTTATAAGTTTTTATTGGCATTTAGTTAGTTTAATTGGATTTGAAGTTTGCGGAATTGTTTTTTTTACAGAAAGTAAATTTTTTTAAATGGAACTGTAGCGGTTCATGCGGTTATTTAACAATACCAAAAACTTGTAACTTTATTCGGAGCGGGCATTATAATTTAAAATTATTGTAAAGTTTTGGTTAGATATCCCATTAATCATTGTTAACTATATTCAATAGCACTTTTTACAACGATTATTAGCAACTAAAAATGAATTTAAACCTAAGGAACAACAAGAAAAAATAAAACTTTCAAAGGTTTGTTAAATAAAGAGTTAAAATTATTTGTACTTCTATAAAGCAAAAAACTTAAATTTCGAGTTATCGGTATTGTTCAATTCTTCAAAAAATGCTTTATTTAAATAAACGCTTGAACCACTCCGTACCATTAAAAAAATGACTGTCTGTCAAACAAACCATCCCGAAACCTTAAAAGCCGATTTGTTTAACCAAATGCAAACAACTTATAAAAACTTTTTTCGGATACTCTGTGAAAAAATAAAATTCAAATTATGGTCGAGTGGGATGGCATTTTTGCTAAAAATAATAAATTGTGTTAAAAAAATTATTTAAGAATATAAAAATTAACCAAAATGATGCAGTTGTATTCAAATTTGCGTTCTCTTTCAAAAATTGTAAAAATATACAGTTCCTTTTGAAATAACAAAGTTAGGGTCATTTCCGGCGCAACCGGAAGTGAAGCAACAGTGCACATATGTTTAAATAATCCAGTATTTTGCATTTATCATATGTTTAAAATTTTACTTATCTTAAATCAAAACTAAAGAAAAAAAGGCCAGAATTGATTTATACCCGGTGTAATCAGTTATATTTAGGATTGTCCAATCTTGCACTACCTTTCGCGATTATTATATTTATAAAATTTGTGGTTTATTTATAAAAGTACATGTTTATCGTTTACAACCTATTCAATAATCGGCTTCCTTATAATATAAAAGTCAGACATTTCGTCTGTTTAGGACCGTTATTAACTTTTTAATTCTTTGGTTTATATTGTTTTGACAAATTTGTGAGCGGCCAGTCTAACATATCAAATCAAAATTGATTCCTAATTTATTGGCCTTTATTTAATAGGAGTATCATATATCGCATATAAATTAATCGTACTTAGCTAATTTATTACGGGTATTTATAACAAATCTGGCCGGCCCGCATTTAAGGCATACCATTAATGG
This sequence comes from Elmis aenea, assembly GCA_947652605.1. Taxonomy (NCBI): domain Eukaryota; kingdom Metazoa; phylum Arthropoda; class Insecta; order Coleoptera; family Elmidae; genus Elmis; species Elmis aenea. The sequence goes on from OX393576.1 coordinate 21,713,804, forward strand.
CTGTCATAAAAATTAGGAAGACACTGACATAAAGTAACAATAACCAAAGCCTGAAAATTCGCAGCACAGCTGTTCACTATATCACTCCTAATGTTTGCTGGCGGCTTCAGATAGACAACAGATCCGCGGGTAAGTCACCCCAGCCCAACCCCCATAAATCCCAAGTATTGAACCTCTCCGAATCGGCGTGACAGTTTCAGTGTTAACATGAATGTCGTTACAAAAAAATACAAAGAGAAGATGCGCTGTGTTTACCGAGCGCCGTACATGTGTCACAGGATAAGAGATGTCACACACAGAATGTCCGCTATTGACTACGCATTTACCGATTGTTGGTGCGTTATTTTGATTGCAGACAATTTTAAATTTATGTGCGTCAGAATGCTTTGGCGGATCATTTGTTACAGAAAAATAAAGACTAGTCCAAAGTTGAAAACAAAATATAGTCCAAAATTACAAAATCAAAACAGGTAGTCGTAAATATTTAGGTGAATTAAAAAACAAATATTAATTTTGCAAGAAAAGTTAAAAGTACAACTAACCCAGAAAGTTTTCTCTGTTATTACTTAAGGGATTCCAAACTCTATGAAGTACAGAGATGGTTAAAAGGGGACATTCGCAACCACAACTTTCATATAATGAAGCATAAGTTAGTTAACAACAAAACTTGCAAGTCATGGGCGATACATTAAATCTTGTAATTCTGCATTTTAAATTTGAAACCACATAGAAATGCACACTTACATACTTCTGAACATTAAAAAATAAATAAATTACGAGAGCTCGTTTAATAATGTAAGTATACGAGTATCTATTAAAAAGTTTGCGGCCTGGCATAGAAACAATTGTTTTATAAGAAAAAGTTGACTTTTATTTTTCTACATAATCTATAGCCGCTGTGACCTCATCATTTGATAAAAACTTTTATCCTGCCCAGTGTTTTTTCAAGTTTGGTGACAGACGATAGTCGGAGGAGGTAAAATCTGGAGAATACGGCGCCAGGAGGGTTAATTCGAAGCCCAAAACTGTGAATTCTAATTCACGACGGTCGGTGGATTATCATGATTTAAAAAACCCCTATTTCGTTTTTAAACTTAATTGATGTTTATTTTTTTTTGTTTCAATCGGTTTAACTTTTGTATAAATTCAAAACTGCCTAAAAGACCTTTCATTCTGCTCTAGTGTAAATTCTAAATAAAATTACATCCATCTCAGTTCATTATCAGCTAATGTTCGAAAAAATTTTCATGTATCCCAACTAATATAATATGCATTTAAAAACTGATAATTTTTTTTAGGTAAGTTCTTAACTTTTACTTCTTTCAATGTAATAATATTTTTAAATGAAGCGGTCGTCATTTGTTCTTTGATAGTTCATTTCGAATTCTGTCGGCTACTTTACATCCTTTTATCCCTCTTTAATATAATATATCCGGTGTCAGTTTTGGGTATGCCGTTTAAAACACCAGCCACGTTTTACTTCCGAAAAAAAAACGAACACTTGCCTCGCACAATTTTGGTCACCCATGTTTATAAACACAATTAATTCTGAGTAAATCCTGAGTAAACTTAATCGTAAAATGCTTTAAACATTGTTTAAACTTTATTCAGAATGTTTTTATTAATAATTAAAACAAATCAGTTTTATATTCATTTCACTCATTTCCATATAGAAACAAACCCAATTCAAAACTTAATTGAAGGTTAGATTATTTTTATTTAAGTAATTTATTTAATAATATAAATATGTTTAACCAGAAAGAATTACAGTGAAGGTTGAAAAGAACAACCAATAGTGCTCGTTTTGAATGTTTAGGTTCAATAATTTTTCACAATACTTACGGACCAAAAATGTTTAGAAAACCAAGACACCCTAACACAGAGCTTTCCAAACTTTTCATGTTGGTGACACAATTTTTAGACAAACATAATTTCGCGACACAGTAATTCAGTCTACTAGCAAACCAGAGGTTAAACTATCCCTTATAAGAGATAAGGACAATAAATTGTTACAAAGTATAACGCCAATAACTACTGACCATTTTTATGAGATGTATGAGCTTGATGGGATGAACACAGCTTTTGAATATTTGGTGGAATATTAGATAAAGACACTCGCAATTCATCATCAAGCAACTTCCACGTTTCAATGTCTTCAAACTTGTCATCGTTGAAAACGCGAATCCAAAATTTGTCACCCTTTTCATATACCATTTTAACAGATTTCGATCATTTTTTATTTTAGCTAATTCTTCTTTTTAAATAAGTGACTAGTTAATCGTTGCAGTTGAAAAAAAAAAGAATTTCTGATCCAATCACAGTCTTGAATTTCAACGTTTGGGAAGTAGTGATGAACTTTTTCTGCGAGCAATATTAAATAGTTAAGAATGGGCGATCTGATATCACATTACAGCTCATGGTCAGCAGTTTTGGAAAACTTTCAAAATTTCTGTTTCCAAATTGCTATCTTGTCTCTCACAGCCACATTTTATTTACTGCTCTTAAGATATTTTCTCCTTTTCCTCTCATACTGGTGATAATTTTATTCAAGTGTTAAAATGTGTCAGCAAGATATGCCAATTTTGTGCACCATAGTTTGTTTTGAATCAGATCGCATTTTGCTGATTTTCCTCAAAAAGTTTAGGCAACATTTCCGTCACTTCGTATAAACAAAAAAGCACTCAACCTCTTAAAAGCCAACGAACTTCTGGTGTAGTATAAGCTTTTTAAAATTTTCCCCCATTTCTTCACAAGTGTGAGCAAATACTCTTGATGTAAGAGGTCTACTTTTAACGTAATTAACCATTTGAAACACTTTATCCATAACCTTTCTTAATTCATTACCAATGGTCAGCGCGACTAGTGCGCGATGTAAAAAGCAAGGAACAATTAATTTTATTTGCATTCTCTTTCTTTGTTAAAGCAGTAAAACCTTTTGTTGAACCAACCAGTAAAGAAAGTTAAAAATTTAAAAATCGCGCGACACACCTTCACACTGCAGCCGACACACTAACGTGTCGCGACACACAGTTTGGAAAGCTCTTCCCTAACAAGTGAACATGCACCTTTAAATCATGTTCCACAACTCACATGTTGTTAAGGCTAGTAAAAGATGTGTATAATTACGTTCTTAATAATTGAAATAAAAATTGAATTTAGAAAAATAATTTAATTTTACATCTAAAAATTACAAAATATGCAGGGTGTTCCCTATAAAAAAAAAACAAAGTTTGATATCAGTGCGCAAAAACAAAACACGGTGTATAGTTGAAAATAATTTTAGGTTATGTAGTAAACAATAACAAACAACTTTTATTTTTAACTTTTTTTGATATTTTCATTAATAAAGGGGCTATCGAAGAATCTCGTGGGTCGTGGTGCACCCTGTATAATAGATTTTGATGAAGTGAAAATATTAAATAAAGATAAAGCATTATCATAAAAAAGGTATTGAAATACATTAAAAACAAAAATTTCTTGCAATAATATACCTAGAGGTAGTATATTCTGGACAATAAAAATAAATAAATTATCGATAAAAATGCATTCAACCGTATCAATCGTTTACAACGATGATCATTGCTATGACAGCTGCATGTGTGTAAATAGATAAATAAATAAGACTGCTACTGATTAAGAGTCGAGAGTATTAAAACGTAAAATTGCAATTCTACAACAGATCATCTTTCGACAAAAAAGCGATTTTTAACTTACGGTTTTAACTAGTTGAGTATCAGTAATTATTTGTACATTTATTTATATACAAACTAATATTGTCACAAAAAAAATGCAATAGGGAAATAATATTAACACATTTGCAACTACAATATTTAAAGTTAAATCTTTCAACTTTTGTAATAACTAGCTTTGTTTATGTGTTGCTGTCATTGGTCATGTTATTTATTAGGTGTAAAACATTTATTTCTACTCGAATTTTATAAATCAAATTCTCACGTTAATTTAAATTGTTAGTAAATAACATAAGAGCAGGAATATCGGATTTTTTTATTATTATTAGCATAATCAATTTATCTGATGTCTGCGAGCCAATTAGGGAATTTCCAAATATCACACAAACTAGGTATGCTTATTTTTATACTGTACTACGCTCGTGGTTACAAAAACATCATTCACAAGTTATTTTTAAAACTATAAGAAAGTTTGAAAACTACTGAGCCATGTGTTATAAGAAATACATTGTCACAAACTAATATTTTATCTTTCGTGAACAAATAAATCATGTCTGAAGAATAAAGTATTAAATGTATTTTGCAGTTGTATTTTCCAATTACATAATTCAATAAAGATGTTTTAAACGAACCATTAAGATAAATATGCAAATATATTTCAAACGCATGTTCATAACCCTTTAATTAACAACGGATTGACTAAAAGGGTGCATAACAGAAATTAATTTCAATAAAGTTAGCATTCTTGAAATTGTAAAGATAAAACTAAAGGGTTAACATAAAATATAAGACAAGTCGGTTAAACGACTGCCTTCAATTTATACCGCTTGAATAGACTATAATGTGAAGTGCCCGAATTTACTCTAAAACCCTTATCACCTGTTGAATGAAACAAAAAGTTGGCGGTGGTAACAAATTCATTATTCACGTTGTCTGCTTTTTATTCATTTTTCGCCTACTCGGAAATTTACGAGTATTCCACACTTCGGCAAAAGTTATTATGGAAACGAAGCTTCATAAACTTAAACGCACTGAAAAATTGTTAAGGTGGTAATACGATCAAAAAGATGTATTATTGTTTTACTAGTTGTTTGACGGTAATAAATATCCAAGGTACACTATTAAAAAATGATTTTAAAAACTGCCACAGTATGATTACAAAAATCATAAACAAATATTGTATGAGGAGTAAGCTGAAATTACCAAGATTAACACGTTCATCGCCAAGTCAGTTTGACATAAAACTGGCCCCAGGCCACAGTAAAATTTGCTTTTTAATTAGATGCAATATACGTCTAACATGGCGCCCTAAGAACTTAGTGGTGTCAGCCATATAAGGCTGACGTGGCGTCCAACGTGTTAAAAAAAAAATTCCGCATCTTCACATTATTATTACCTGTTATGTATTTAGTTTAGTGATTTAGTTGTTAAAGTCAAGTCGGTTAGAACCTATTATAACCTATTATACAGTTAAGTAAGAAAAGTTGGAGTTAACCCGAGAGCATTTTTACGAAGGCTTAGAAGGGCCACCGAAAATAATATTAAAAAGGTGAAATTTCACCTTTTATCTTGAAATTTCAACTTTGTAAAAAGGTGAAATTATACCTTTTATCTTGAAATTTCAACTTTGTAAAAAGGTGAAATTTCACCTTTTATCTTGAAATTTCAAGATAAAAGGTGAAAATTCACCTTTTCACAAAGTTGAAATTTCAAGATAAAAGGTGAAATTTCACCTTTTTACAAAGTTGAAATTTCAAGATAAAAGGTGAAATTTCACCTTTTTAATATTATTTTCGGTGGCCCTTCTAAGCCTTCGTACATTTTCGAATCATGATTTATTATAACTATTTTATTTATTCCCAAGTCCTTCTACTGTTAGGTGTAGGAGTGCTAACTATTTTATATCTTTCTATTTGATGTTTCGATCCGTTGCTGCTTTTTTGACTACGTCTTATCAGGTTTTTCTTTGGATACCTCATGTATTTTTTGTAACCTTGCGTCACATGCTTTTTTGGTTAACCTATCTTCTTTAATTCTATAAATGTGACCCAACCAAGCCAGCTGTCTTTCTTGTTTTTGAATGAATTAATCTTTAATTGTTCTCTACACTACACGTTTTATCTCAAAGCCGTATTGAAATTCGTCTAGTGTGTTTTCAATTTTTTCTTTTAATCTTCCTTCCACTACTACTGCCAGTATTTTCCCCGGTACACTCATTAATGTTATTCCTCTATACTTGATACAATCTCTTTTGTCTCTTATGATAGGATGATTAGAGTGTTCCAATCCCTTTCCATTTCCGGTGTAATACCATCTTTACCTGCAGCTTTTTCTATTCTTAATTTTGCTATAGTTTCCATTATTTTCGCCTTCCTTATCTGTAACTATGTTTCCATTTTTATCTTTTATGTTTTTGATTCTATACTCTTTTTTCTTTCTTAGTTGCTTAAGGGTGTCGTAGAACAACTTTTGATTCTCATTGAATCTGACTTTCATGTTTCTTCCAAACTTTATCTATGATTTTTACTGGGATGGTTGGGACACATTTATAAAATGAAAGAAGAGATGTTAATCAGAAAAGCCTGTGAAGAAAGTTTGCAGGGAAAAAACAAAAGAGGTAGACCAAAAAAACCTGACAAGACGAAGTTAAAAAAGCGGGAACGGATAGAAAAATCAAATGGGAAGAGATCAAAAAGCTAGCACAAGACAGAAAAACATGAGAGAAAGTCAGCACAATACAACTTAACAGTCCTACACCTGATGGTAAAGGGACTAAACCAATAATAAAAGTGTTTTTACCACATCTACTTTTGTTGCTTGTGGAATTGCTTAGTTTCCAAAAAAAGGTTAAATATTCTTCTAGCTTTTCCTGTTTTTTTGATTATATCCCTTACAAAAGGGTTTAAGAGCTTATAGTTATAAGTGCTAAGATTTACCTACCCTCCAAGCAAGTCGCGTATGGAATCACGAACCGGGTATGGATTTACGAAAATTAGCAAATACCATGACTAAATGGCAGCGAATATTGGAAACAGTAATACATGTTGTTTTATCAGGAATCTGGTCGAACCAACTAAGCTAGATGCACAGAAGACAAACCAAAATAAAAATTGTTTGTCTGAAATATTCCATAGCGGTTCTGAGAAGGGCGTTATGCTCCATCACGTTTACAATATTGCATATTTTCATGTGGCAGCCTCAACTCTCCAGTTTTTCGCGAAAAAAAAACTTAATAGAGCATCCACTGTACTCACTTGACATGGCAATGTGCGACCATTGGTTATTTTTTGAACCTAAGATAGATTTGCGGAGTATAGCATTCGTGGCGTTCACAATTATATTATAAGTATTCCGAAAGACGATCAGTTAAGAGCGGTAAAGGAGTAAAAAGTATGAATGAATTACTTTAAAAATATTTAAAACAGGGTGGATAAAAATCATGATTTTTTTTTTTAAATCAAAAAAATCGATTTATTTGATTTAAATCAGATTTTTTTGATTTAAATCAAATGTACCATATTATCGAATTAAGTGACATATTCACATGCTATTTCTGTTTTGTGCTAATATATTTAATAACCAATACATTTAATTCATTGGTGAATTTTTGTCAAAATGAAAAATTAAATATAATGATTAAGAATTTTGAAAAAATCAGTGCTAAATGGTGATGTTTAATTAATTATATACAGGGTGAGTCATTAGTGCGGGATCGGTCGATTGTGGCTAAACGGCTTGAGATATGAAGTTGAATCATATGCTATTTTATACAGTTTTTTCTAAACAACACAATAAAAATATTTTCAAATATACAGGGTGAGTCACCTTTCTGGAACTAATAGCAACTGTTATATTTCAAATACAACACCCAATTTTTTATTTAATATTTTTGACCGCCTTAATTTTAGCTTTGCATCAATATAAAATACTACAGGTTTTTATACGGTGTTGTAAAAAAAAATAATTTTCTAAATTAATCAAGGTTTTAAGTATTTATTTTAAAAAATTCTCCCGAAGTTATTTTGAAGTACAGAGTTTTAATTTGGTATGGACATGCAGAAAAAAATTCTCTGTTCGCTCGATATGAAAAAATTTGAATCACACATACAGGAAGGAGTGTTTATAAATAGGTGGCAACTTCCATGATTTTCAAAAGCTCGTAACTCGATTTTTTCAAATTCGAACCCCTGTATTTTTTTATGTCATCGAATTCGTCTTTAAAAGAGCTTCATATTTTGTTAAGTATGTCCTCTATACCCAAAACTCATACTTTTCGAGATATTCGACATTTTTTTTCAAATCGGTATTGAAGCAATAGAGTGCCGTGGAAATTGAAAAAACTGACTGTTCACTTCGCTAACGTCAAAAACTTGTCATTTATTTTTTGAATTATTGCACTTCCACAATGAATATTACTTTACAAGAGCAAATTGATATGTTTTATTCACCATTTCGTGTATTTAATTACTAATAGTAATACAATTTTGTTTTATTATAAATATTATATTGTATCTACTCATATAATCTGTGATTTAAATTGATAATTTAAAAAAACTCACTTGATTTAAATCAATGATTTTTTTTAAAAATCACTTGATTTAAATTATGATTTAAATCGTGATTTAAATCAATTGATTTAAATCTGCTCAACCCTGATTTAAAATATACCTAATCTTAAAAAAATCTATCCCATTTTTTACTCAAATTGAATTCAGTTATGCCCTCGTATTTCTAAACGCAAATATATTATGTATTGTTGATTATATTAAAGTAAAAGTGTTTCGTTTTACTTTGATTGTCACTTAATTACCTTAACATTAGAGCGCTTTGTATGTGCATAAAATTTCAATATTTGACCGTAGTACATAGCTGAGCCATAACACGTTAAATTATTAGGCAAATAAAGTTTTCAAGGAAACCTGTGATTATTTAAAACAATGCAGACATGAATACAAATGATACAATATTTTAAATGTGAAACATAAAACGAATAATATAACAGCAAAAACTGCATAATTGTGCTGGTAACTAATAAAAAGCATCTCCTAGATGAAGTACTCTGCATAATGAAACTCTAAAAAGCTTGTTTAATGTTCTCTTTGTAACTAAATTTCTTTTATGTTAAATATGAACGCAGAAGCTTTGGAATATTTTAAATCGAATTATCCGCCCTAAAACATACACATACCAAACTGAAAGCGAGTGTTAAAAATGTCATGATGCTAAAACGGATTCAGAGATTTTATTGAAAATTTAGCTACTCAGAGCTCAAAACAAAGCAATAACTACATTCTTAGCGGCCTAAGGGTGGATCACTATTCAGAATTGTATCACACAAGTTCAAAGCGGCTGAGAGAATAGGACCTCACTCGCGATGTTATATACAGCCCCCTGGCGACTGATTCACGCAACATCAAGTTTTTGAAATTCAGACACGCATCATTCGCAATAAAGTTTGTGAAACATCGCTTGAAAGCGTTAGCAGAAACGCGATAATAATGTCGTAGTTAGACATATTTTATTCTATTTGAAGTGTTTTTATCTCAGGCAAGCACCGGAAGGTTATGGATTTTATTAACACGTATTACTTTGCCAATAAATACATGTCCAGTCAGTGCCGTTTCTGAGTACTTGACCGCCCGCGTGCTAACGTACGTTTCGCCGCCCCGGTAAACAAAAAAAGTTGAAATAAAAAAATAAGTAATTGTCGTTGCAAGTATTATATCTAACAACATGTATACAGCGTCATTCAAAAAGTCTGCAACAAATGGGAAACATTTTTATTATTGATTTCTCAGAAAATTTTATTCTTGATAAAAGTTGGTGCATGGTCTAAAACTAATTTTATGATAAAAAAAGTTTAATAAAAAGTCATAAGACACTCGATTTTAAGGATTTTTGAAATATTTGCAAGAGCAAAGTGCCCTTATTTTATGAGATACAAAAACAATTTATAGGAAAAAGTTATTAAGAATCTTAAAATAAGGCTAGATTTAAATTTTGAAGATCAAATTCAAAATTTTATTTTTTAAGAAATTTTAACATTCAAAAAGTCTGCAACAAATGGAAAAGTTTTTTATTATTGATTTCTCTGAAAATTTTATTCTTCATTAAAGTTGGTGCATAGTCTAAAACTAATTTTAAGATAAAAACAAGTTTCATAAAAATTCATAGGACACTAGATTTTAGCGATTTTTGAAATATTTACAAGAGTAAAGTGCCTTTATTTTAAGAGATACAAAAAAAATGTAGAATAAAGTTATTTAGAATCTCAAAATAAGGCTAGATGTAAATTTTGACGGTCAAATTCCAAAATTACAATTATTACAAAATTTTAAGCACTTTACTTTTGCGAATATTTCAAAAATCGCTAAAATCTAGTGTCCTATGACTTTATTAAACTTTTTTTCATTTAAAATTAGTTTTGGACAATGCACTACCGTTTATCAAGAATATAATTTTTTGAGAAATCGATAATAAAAAACTTTTCCATTTGTTGCAGACTTTTTAAATGTTAAAATTTCTTAAAAAATAAAAAATAGAATTTGACCTTCAAAATTTAAATCTAGCCTTATTTTGAGATTCTAAATAACTTTTTCCTATAATTTTTTTTATATCTCCTAAAATAGGGGCACTTTACTCCTGCGAATATTTCAAAAATCGTTATAATCTAGTGTTCCATGACTTTTTATTGAAATTTTTTTCATCTTAAATATTAGTTTTAGACCATGCACCAACTTTTCTTAAGAATAATATTTTCTGAGAAATCAATAATAAAAATTTTTCTCATTAGTTGCAAACTGTTTGAATGACTGTAAATTTGTCATTATGTGTAAAAGGGATTTTCAGCGCCATCTCTTGCGCCCTTGGCACTAACTTGTCCCATTGCCAATTTCATTGCTATCTACATTGCTACGGTACGGTATACAACCGCCGATTGAGTACAAAAATTTAATCGCAATCTTCACTCTCAAGTCGAAATTACCGAATAAGCAAACTGGAGAGTGATTTACGCGTTTTTACAATTTTTTTGAATAGTATGGAATTGAAATCTTTAATCCTTGATCATTTTTACATACTATTTTTTAAACTAATATTTTATTTTCAATTCTTGTGAAACATTAAAAAACGCAAGGGCGGCATTTGGCCGCCCTCTAAATCGGCCGCCAACGTGCGGGGCACGCTTTCGCCCCCCGCCAGAAACGGCCCTGTGTCCAGTGTTACATAATTTTAAGTTTTCTTTAAACATTAATACCGAAAAATTTTACATTGATCAATGGTCATAAACTTACAGTTACAAAGTTTAATATTTTAGCACTATTTTTATGAACTATGCAGCTACACCAAAACTCAAAATAACCGCAATACAAGAAATGCAATAGAATTGTATTAAAGATTAACAAAGCTATTTCATCTTGCTTAATATTGTTACCTTAAAAATGCAAAAAAGTCACAAAAAAAAAGGTTTCTTTACTATACTGGGTGCACCACTTAATTCGGGCCACTGTGTGAATTTCGATTACTCTGAAAATAGTCAGTCATTCGATTGAGCTAGCAAAAATTTACGTATCAATTTGAAGAAACAAAAAAAAATAATTTTTGTTTTAAAATGCTTTAAAATGACATTTCTAAAGGTATATTTTCAAAAACTTTCTTGCGGGGATGAAGACTCCCTCCCTCATGGGTTGTACTCTCATTTCTAGAAAATTATTTGGGCCTCGTGTTTAAAAGTTTGAGAAACGTTGTTCTAAATACTATTCACAAATGGAATGTGAACATTTTGTACCACAATATAGAAATTTGCAATTAAATCTTGCTGACCATTCCCATTCCATTGCAACTGGAGAATGATTATCGGAGAAAATTATTTACGGTCATCCATGAGCTAGAGCGACTAACTAGTCTCTCAATCTCTTAAGAAAATTATCTAATGAATAAAAATCAATTTTAATGACATTGTTAATAATATTGCAACAGCAAAAACAAGAAAAATATTATTTGTCACAAATTTTACTTGCTTTAATCCTATTTTTTAATACCTTAAGTACATCAAAAGTATAAAAATGAAAACATATATAAAAGTTTATAAAAAGTAGTTAAATGAATAAACATTATTTTAAAAATTTCATTTATTCTTTTGTCCTTATTGGTCAGCTTTAGCATGACGCTAATTCAAGGTTGTTTAATATTTACACTCTCGAGACACCCTAATTTATTAAAAAATGTTAGCTAACACACAACCATACAAATTATTAAATTAAATCTCTTGCTGTAGTATTTCGTGCAAAATATAGATGAGAATAAAATTCCGATAAAAGTGAAAACAACTCCATAAACCAAATGTAAAGGCAAAATACTTTTGTGTCACTTATACGCAAACGAGTAAGATGCATGGTCAACTCATTAAAAAACGCTTTTATGTGGTTTTCTAAAAACCAATACATCTATAGTTTGATTTATTTAAGTAATTCATTTATTAATGGAAATAAGTTGAAACGAAAACCATTCATATTTTTGCAATACCAGTTTCAAGTCTCTTCGTATGTTGCTATCTTATTTTATTTATCAATTTGCTTATTAATAAATTACATTGCAAGTGATAAAAAAACGAAAGTTTTAAATCTTCCACACATATCTGTAATGCCAGATGATAAGTGAAAACCGAAAATAAATATAATAAGTATGGAATTTTATAAAATACTTATTTAAACTTGTTTACAAAAATTGCGCTCATGTTCCTCGATAATTATGCATTTGCTTTTTTAATCCGTAATAATATGTTTTGAGTTAAAAAATCACTAAATTTTTCTTAAAAAAATATGGTTTTTCGTAGGTAGGTAATAAACATGACGAAGTAATTATTAATTAAGAAAATATATCTAACTTTGTAGTATCTGCTTTTACAGATTTAAAATGTGGCTTAGGAGTAATATTTTAATGTTTTATTAGTACATAAAATAACAGTAAATGAGGATTTAATTAAGGCGTTATAACTTGTTTGTGCATCCGAATTTCCATTATTACCCTAACCAACTCTTGACAAAAGATAATTACGTATAGCCATCGCCTGAGGCATATCTGACAAAGATCAGCCTTTGGTGGTCTTGTAGTCACAAGACAAACCAAGTAATTCTATTATAATGAGTATTTAAGATGTAATTGATTTAGTGCGCTCATACAGAAGGTCTCCAAATACATAGGTGGAGGACTAAGTTTTTTGTGTTTCAACATTTTAATCGTCTCTATTTTAACTTCTGTTTTAAAAGGCAAAGCTTACAGTAAAAGTCTTAAACAAAAAAAAAAGAACATTTATATAATATTTGCATGCAAGATTTTGCTTTAATTCTGTCTTATTTAATTAAGTACGCCTACATTTTAACTTTTATTTCATTATATTGTTGAACAGAATTTAATTTCGTTGAAATGAATGGCACATATATTTTTAGTATCGTCTACTAAAGACAAGTCATACTACATGGCGCTTGGAAAATTCATTTTATTGCGTTTTTATGAGTTGGTCACCCACATAGAACTGCAATTAAATCTTGGCAACGTTGTTTAAGAATATGTTGTTCGCAAGAGACATTTCTTTGAAAATGGTAATGCTTATTAAATAAACAATAGCCAAAAGTATAAGTAACATTTTTGTTAACATCCATTTCTAAAATAGTTTCTCCATTTCATTAAATACATAACTAGGTGTGTTGGTGGCCAAATTTCACAATCCAAGTTACAAATTACGTGTTGGCAGCTGCATTAATTATATTTAATGCACTACGGACTGCTATAATACCACAAGAAGTAAGTTTGCGTTTAAACTTTAATTTTTTTTTGTCAGGGCTGGTAAATGTTGTCATGCCCGCACAAGAACAATTCCCGGAATCATTCCTGATTATAACTTCCAAAATTTTACAATTCGTTGTTAGAAACCACTTGCCGCACATACCATGTTTATCTAATTTTCTACGCTATTTTTAGACCCACCTCGCTCAATCGTACTGGTACCCCATTTTTAAATATTTCGGTTTAAATAATGTTGGGTAGATGCAAGACATGCTTGCACGCACGACTAAATTACAAACTCCCCACGTCTATTATAAATAATGAGTGGCAACTGCTATATTATTCGCTTACCGCACAAATTGATAAAACCACGAGGCAGCACTTGAATTTAAAAAAAATAAGCATTTAACCGATTTTGAAAATAAATAACTCCCTTTAGCAACCAAACCACTTACAATTTTTTTTTTGTGACCTATTATTGGGGAGCGTAAAAAAAAGGCTGCTGTCGAATTTAGATCAACAATAACAGGCATGTTCTATAAATTTTCATAAACTCTATAAATATACACTTCGCAAAATATGTTGGGGATCACCAGGGATGTTTTTTTTTCGTACTTATATTTTTTAGTTTTCTTCTCGTATTCTGTCGTTTTTTAAATTCTAGTATTTTTACCATCTTCTGCTATCTCAAACATGTAACACTGTGAATATTAATCGACAGAGAAGATGTCAGAGAATACCATTGAATGTTTTTTGATACGCGTTGGTGTTCCTTAGATTTCAACAAGCCTTGGTGTGATCCAGTCTGTCAATTCGAGGACTTATACTTAAGTTCTAGAGACTGAGATGTACATAGAAGACCATATGAACCCCGTGCAAGAAGATTTGGTGAAAATTGCTCGAAAACAATTGCTCGAAAAATTGTTCGTCGAATTAAAAGTTCTTCGAGAGCCTAGTTGCTCGAATAACAATTTCTCGAAAAGAAAATTGCTCGAAATAATGAAATTTGAAACTTTAAACACTTTTTGTAGATTTCGTCAAAAAAATTAAGTTCGTATGATGTTTTTGTTAGAAACAAATACTAGAGAATTAAAATAAGTTGAGAGTATAATTTTGCGTTTTTCTCAAAAAGTTGCTTAAGTACTAAAGTTTTGCATCATTGAAAAGAGAAAAAAAGTCTTTATCCAATGAATATTTATAATATAGCTGTATCTTGTCATTTAAAAAAAAATTATTGTTTTTCATTACGCTTTTGTTATTAGAAAAAGTATATTTAAATTTTGTCTTATGGTGGAAAACAACTTTAATTCAAAACATTTTTCCCTAAAATATATTTACTGAGATATATGTATAGCATATTCCATACCTTTTGGTTTATTTTAACAACAAATTGAGTATGGGTACATGTATTTGTAAATAAATCTACACATTTAATTAATTCGGTTTTTTATAAATTTCATATATTTTTTTAAGTAAGTAACTTATTTCATTTTTTCCAGCAATTTTCTTTTCGAGAAATTGTTATTCCAGCAACTAGGCTTTCGAAATACTTTCCATTCAAGGAACAATTTTTCGAGCAATTGTATTCGAGCAATTTTCTTTCGAGCAATTGTTTTGGAGCAATTTTCCGCACCCCGTGCAAGAATCACTACCCATCGAAAAAACCGCATTCAGTTAATTATTAACATAAGAACCCTCTTGAACATATAAATCGACCAAAATCAGTACCATCAGAAATCGCTTTAAGGTGATGGAAATAAGATCTTGGAGACCGAAAATAGTTACAGAACTCACGAGCACGACCATGTATCTCTTGTTGCATTTTGGACTATAATAGTCTATATACCACGAGGTAAGAGATTGAGAGATTATACAGCGTATGGAACTCGTAACTTCGGAGGAGAATCCTTTATGGTGTGGAGTGGCATATGCTTGAAAGGAAGGACAAGCTTGTGCTAATGGAAGTCTTACGACTGAACAGCACATCGCATACATTTTGAGACCTCATGATGTGTCTTTTGCAGATCATTACGCAAAAATGTAATTTACCAGCAAGATAATATCATATCACACCCGACAAGGGCTGTGCAAAATTCTTTTGATACCCATCAGTAAAATGAACTGACCAGCCAAGAGCCCTATTCTCAATAGAATTGAATGAGTCTGGTAAGAAATAGAAAAACGTTGGCGAACGTGAAAACCAAAATTTGAATGAATTGGCAAACGTATTAATTAAAGAATTGGAGCAAATAACGCAAAAAAGATCATTAATTTAATTAGAAGCAAACCACGGACATATCAAGGTTTCTTTTTAAACCAATTTTGATCAGGAATTTGCGAAAATTGTTTACAGTTTATTTTTAGAACTACTTATTTTAAAATTTTTGAGGTAATACCTAACATATGCAGTACTGAGCAAAAGTATGAAAACAGGTAAAATATCTAGAATAGGTAGGTAGGTACCTACTGCTAGAGATAGGTATTACAAAGAAATTTAGTATCTGACCATTATTTATGTTCCGCATTCGATGAAAGTATCAAAATTGCAACGCGACTTCTGGTTTAACCGTAAACGGACCCAAACTAAAAATTTTAAAAACACGCCCTGCATATTTTTATATTGTTAGATTCCTCTTCAAATTAGTTTTAAAAAATCATAAAATTATATGAGCCTACAGCCTACAGTTAAGCGTTTTCATGAAATTTACAGTTGTGTGGAAATTTTAAGCGATACAACACTTTCAAAAATTGTTAACAAATACAAACTTTGATAATAAGTTGAGTAATGAACACTTTTTACTAGCTACATTTTACACAGGGCGTTTTACGCTTGGTTAAATTTGTGAACCTTTAAACATCTATAATTCATTTTTCTTAATTACAACTTATACTTTTTTAAATTTTTATAAGAAATTGAATTGCCCTGTAAGAGTATTAAAATGGAATCCATACTTTTGCCCAGCATTGTATGTACAACACCAAATAAGAAAAATAATCGGTTTATACCCTTTAAAACATTTTAATTTAAAAACTGGCCGTTAATTTATTTTGTGAATTAAATTAAAATACAAAATGATTTTAAAACACTGTAAGAAACATCGACAACTATTAAATATTAAAAATTCTAAACAAATATCAGTAAATTTTACACTGAAATCCAAGTATCTACAGTTATGTACTTCCAAGAAAATCTCCAACTACAAGGGATAAATAAAGCAGGTAACGACAATGACTTTCAATTATTCTAATAGTGAAAGTCCCTGGGAAGCCACATAATCCCCTGTTAAGCACATTTCCAAAGATTTAAACCACCTATGGAGGGTAGTCGACTGATCATATAAAACCCACCCACGTATTGACTGTAAACATTCCCACTGAATGGCTAAAATTTGTTTTGTTCCAGTTTAGACTTCCGTAACTACTAACCTATATACAGTCATTGGCAACTCGTGAATAAACCATGGGGGTGAACAAATTTGTATTTAAAATTTAATACACCGTAAAGTTATGCAACATTTTTATTAAATATAAATACAAAGTTAGCGATTTTATGCTGATAAAAACTACGGAAAGATAAATTCATTTTAATTAAGTGTCTTTGTCTTGAAACATTTTATTATAATTTGTATGTAAATATCAGCAGTATGCTACAATTATAAAATAATCATCGTAGCAAAATATTAAACTTAAAGTCTACTTTTTATAAGATACTGAGTCACCAAAACCATGCAATTTAGGGGGCAAAAGATAGTTGTCGGTTCATTCTTTATCTATTCCACAAAACAAGTCAAATATCGACGTCAATGTTTACAACTCAAGAACACTGCATATTATTATTTGATAAATGGTTGAATTAATTAGCGGATTCGCTTATTAATAAAAATCAGTTTAAATAAAAATCCCAAATCTTATTTTAAATGATCTCTTGTTTAATAGACTACAATAGAGGAAAAATATTAAATGAAACAAATTGTAATAAACGAATTTATTAAGAATCAATACCAACTTTTAAACACAAAAATTCTTGAAAATGCAGAGAGAAATGTTATATTTTAAAAAATTAAAAGATTTTGTTTTGACAATATCATTAAACCTATTACATATTTTTAATTAAATCAATTTAGTTTTAGATATAAGTCGTTGCCTACGAACATCGTTGCTATCGAAGCTGCGCATGTGTAAATAAATAAATAAATAAGACTGCAACTGATAAATAGGGACGAAACTATTAAAATTGGTCTAGAAGACATCTTTCAAAAAACGACAAGTGCTTTTTGTTGAAGCTTATTTATACAGATATTATTACTTATATTTATTAATTTTTTAAAACCGCTTTACATACAATAATTAATCTCTACATACATAAATAGGTATTGTTAGGTGCTTGTAATTTAAATTATCAAAAAGACCTTCTAAACATTATCAATTTAGTAGAAAAGAACATTATTAAAATCTTTAAGTATTGTACAGAGTGTACAAAAAGTAACAGAAATTTAGAAATAAAACAAAGCAATTTCTTAAAATTGAAAGTTTAATATTTCATATTTAATGGAATGATATAATGTTTCCAGTATAAAATTTACTGTTTTTTTTTTTTTAAATTAAAAGTAGGTACTTCTATAACATTTTTATGCCTTAACCTAATACTTTAAAAATCTATGCAACTTTAATAAAATAAAAGACGTATCGGTAGAACATAATCATTTTTTATTTGTCAAAATGCTTTTGAACGATAACATGAATATACTATTATGCACGCAAAAGTGTGAATTTTTGTTTTGTTTTTGTTCTTCACTACACATTTTACAGCTAAAATTGTCAACAATTTAGTGATTTTCAAATAATCTAGAATCTAAAGACATTTTAACCAGGAAGCCTTTGCATAAATCGTACCGAAGTGTATAGTATTATTCTGTCCTCAATACCAACACAAAAGTAACATAATGAACTTTAATATCAAGTATTTAAAACCAAAGATTTAACTAATAGAAAACACCAAACAAAATTTAAATTATTCATGGTTTTACTGCCGAAAATCGTCATTTTCAATTATTTATTTTTTAATCCAAACAAACTGACCACATGTACACGTACAACATAACTGAATATTTTATCTTTTTATGTTGCGCCCATGGAACATTTGAAAGTCATAAAGATTCTACCAGAGGGTCATTTAGCGGATGTGGGTCCATCTGTGAAACATTAAAGGACACTAAATCGGTAGGACGTATGTGTCCATTGTCTAGCAACGGACAATCACGGTATTATTAAGGTTTGTCGACCACAGCATACACAAAACACCCTTCACCCAAATATTAGTGGGTTTGAAAGTAATCAGTTATACTTTGACACTTTGTGATAACATCTATCAGACAAGCTAAGTTTATTAAGAATGAAATAAAACCAGTAGACTAAGCAAAACAAAATCCATACATTCAATATTTAGTTTTTACAAATCATAATATGAGGTTTAATTATCAAAGTAAAGTTGGTTAGAAAATATTTTATGAATTTAGTAGTAATGTGGAAGTAGTTCAATAATGTAATTAAACCAAAAGCATTTTCGAATTATGATTCTACACGATTTAAAAAAAAAAATGCTAGGCACTTATCAGTGCATTAATCAAGTTTAAGTGAAAGAGTACATTACGTGGCTAAAAACCGCTGGTGTAAAAAGAATTTGAACACGAAAGGAGTTCAGCATTAAAAAAAGACAGGACGTTTTCCTTCTGCTAATACCGAAAATAATGTTGCTGTTGCTAAGAAGATAATTAAAAAGTACAATAAAACCACCAATGCGTTAATATATCATTAACTTAAGATGGGATACTCAGCTCAACAATAATTTACAATCACCAGCATTTAAAATAAGTTGTCACTCTCTGAGCCCCAAAAACCAGAACGTGTAAGAATTTGCCATAAAACTTTAAATCTTTTCAACTTTTTCGATGTATCTTCATACGACAGCATGCCTGCGGCACGGTTATGGCAAAATCTGACGAAGGCGGAAATGTCCAATTTTGATTAACGCCATATACAGGGCGTTTCTTAAATATTGCCAAAAAATTCGGGAGGTGATTCCTTATCGAAAATTAACGGGAGTCTTTCATATAAAATTTTTTCAGACGTCTCCTTTCGAAGTTACACCCCCTAAAGGGGACAGGTAAAATTAAGTTTTTATTTTATTCCTCAAATTTGGACATATGAAGAGAAATGATATTTGGCCCATGTTTTATGCTTAATAAAAGGTTTCCCATAGTAATATTTTCATTTAGCTCCCACCTCCACAGGGGGCGAAAAGTGCGATCCCTGTTTTTTAGCAGACCTTTTTGTAGGGTTAAATTTTTTTTTAAAGCTTCATTTATTAAGAAACTTTTTTTATTCTTTAACTCTTCTCGTGAAACCTACAGTTTTTGAGTAAAACGTAAAACAAGTAATCATGCACCATTAAATATTCCAATGTAAAACGATTCATTTTGGTGGTTACCATGGTTTGTTTATGTTCATATTGGGTAGAATTGACGAATGTTATTCAATTTGACGTTTATGCGGCGACAACGCTATAACGCCCGTCAATTCTACCCATCATGAACATAAACAAACCATGGTAACCACCAAAATGAATCGTTTTATGTTGGAATATTTGATGGTCCATGTTCACTTATTTCATTTTTTACTGCAAAACGGTAGGTTTTACAAGAAAAACTAAATTATAAAAAGAGTTTCTAAATAAATCAAGCATTTAAAGTAAAATTTTAACTTACCAAAAAGTTCTGATAAAAAAAACAACAGGGGTCGAACTTTTCAGCACCCTGTGGAGGTGGGAGAGAATGAAAATATTACTATGGGAAACATTTTAATAAGTATTAAATATCTGCCAAATATTATTTCCCTACATATATCCAAATTTGAGAAATAAAATAAAAACCTAATTTTTCCGGTCCCCTTTAGGGGGATGTCACTCCGAAAGGAGACGTCTAAAGAAAAAAATTTATATAAAAGACCCCCTGTAATTTTCGATAAGGAATCACTTCCTGAATTTTTTGGCAATATTTAAGAAACACCCTGTATATGGTGTTAATCAATATGGTATAAATTATTACACCAAGAAAACTCCGCGAAAATTTAATTAGGGAACTTCCTGTCAGATGAATTTGACGTCACCAAAGGTCTACACGACAGGGGTATTGTCTTTCTCCCACACTATTAAATGTATATATAGACAGAACCCCACAAGGTTGGAAAAATATGGGAATAAGGGCAAAAGAATACACACAGGTTATATTTTGTGGACGATCAAACTGTGATTGCGGAGAATTTATATGATTTTAGTTACATGGTAAGAAAACTGCAAGAATCGTATGAACTAGCAGGGTTTACTTTAAATTAAAAGATTATTGAATCTAGTTGTTGGAAATAAAAAGGTTGAGAACATACCGTTCGGAAGTGGTCACATAAACGGAACCAACAAAAGTAAGTATTTGAGGGACATCTTCAATAAAAATGGCAATTGCGATAATGTATAGAATTAATAAAGGCAAAAATATTACAAATTCAATCCTGTGTGATAAAAACAAGAAAAAATACGAAGATAGATTGATTGTAGTATTGTCATATACGAAACAGACGCGTGGGAGGTAAATACTAGAAACAAAAATAAGTTGCTAGCCACTGAAATTAAGTTTCTAAGGCGAAATTACCAAAAAAAAACAGATTAGATTGTCAAAGATCAGACTATCTGAGAAATTATGGTAGTGAAAAAAGATATTGTGAACGAGGTGTAGAAGCACTTATATGGTTCGCACATACAAACAGAATGAAGCAAACCAGATGGCCCGAATAAAAAAAGATGAAGCTGAAGAGATTACGTCCAGGAAGCTATAGAAAGCAGAAATTTGAATGAGGACGTCTTCTATAATCGAAATATATGGAAACTAGGACTGACTTTCGAAAACTTTTTGGACTTAAAATGAATAGGTATAAAACTCGTCTGTGGAGAAGATGATTACTGCCGTTCATGATTATTTTTCAATTATTTCGAAATAAGATGAAAAAGAGGCGTTTAAACAGTGAAAAGTTAGATTGGTGAAGAGTATTGCTGAGGAGAATTGCTTTGAACATAAATGTAAAATAAAATAACAAAAAATACCTAGTAAGTGTGTCTTTTATTCTTGATAAATTCAGCTGGATCCTCGATTTCGTCTATACCCTGTACTTATTCTCTTTATTATGATTAATATTGTGTTGGCTCCATAAACCCTTTTTGTTAGTATTCTATTTAAAAACAAAATTTATGAAGTGCAAACAAATTGTACAATTTCAAATATGCCACTTAGATAAATCATATTACCAACATCTGGTAGATATCAAGAAAACCGCTATAAAATATAACTCCCTTAATCATTTCTTAGTCGGGCGGTTTTAATATGGTAACTTAAAACGTCTCTGCACAATACCCGAACGTAAAGGACAAAGACAACGCTAGAACAGTGGTACAAAAGCGACGATAAATATCTCGAAAGCGTGCAAAATCTAAAAAGTGGTCTCGCATCCTGGTTATGTAAACCAAGATGATACATATTTTATCAAGTTATTCCAGTTCTATAAATTACGAAGTTTGGAATAATTTCCCGTACTGCCAAGACATTGTGGCCCTAATGTCACCCTTGCCAATCGCCAGCTGCTAATTTTTTGTTAAAAAGGGCACGGATAGTTTAAAAATAGCAAATTTTAGCGTTCTTATGCAAATTAACTGGTCGGTTTAGTGGTTATAATGAACTTAACAATAGGAGGGAGGTGTAGTATCCCTTTATTATAATAGATTGTCACACAGGTAGGGAAGTCTAGTTCATAAATGAAATGGAATATTCTAAAGTAGCAAAAAACCGTTAAATGTCTTTAAAATTAAGTTAATAAATTACAAATGTGTGTAGCACAGAGCAGGAGGTTTTAAAGTAAGACATTAATCATAAAATATTTACTTTAAAATAAAATATACAGTATGCGCCAAATAGAAGGAACACTATAGGGATTTCGTAACCGGTAAGAAATACAATGTCAGTTAAATTAGACAAAATAATCCTATTATACATTATGTTTTTTCGAAATAAATCCATGACACTAAAAACAGGCGATAATCAAAAATAGCAAATTTCTTACATCCTATATAGTTCTCTTGCAATTGTTGAGAAAAAACGTTAAGGAGAAAAAGTTGTAGATATTTTTATGTTATATAAAATGACAACATTTAATTGGTCTAACATTGTTTACAATCTGAGATAAAGGACAAAGTTGCATTTTTGTTAAATAGAAACATAGTTGGCTGTGGCCTCTTTATAAATTTATTATTTTCTAATTTAAAAAACGTTTATGTTACTTGTATTTATTTAAATGCAGAATCTGTGATAATTGCACAGCTTTTTTTTTAAGTTTTAAAGGTACGACGCAAATTTGTGTTGTAAACAACAATCACACATTTAAAAAAATCAAAATTGTATTAGTATTTAAAATATAAAAATGTGCAGTAACCCTTAAAAACAACAAAACAATGATAATTTTACTTGAATTTTAGCAGATATTTATAAGAATCTAAGTATATTTTTTTTTATATTAAATTATATTAAAAAGAAATAGTTAGTTAGGCAGCAACAATTATATTTTGCTAATAATTTCCCAAACTAGCAAACTTTAATATGCTTTGTAAAACTTTAACTAGAATTAAATAAAACACAACGATATAAAAAAATTAAAAAACAAACTACAGAGAAGCATTACAAAACTAAGGCTTAGTAGAACGTTATACAATACATGATATATACAAGATAACAAAAATGTATTTAAAAAAAGGAGAATATTCAGAACAGAAGTTTAAACAATTATACCTAATTATATTACAGTTACAATGATTTTGTAAGACTAGAATGAAATTTTAAATTACGTTACATTGCTAGTAAATTTTAATTTGTTTAGTCATAGTAAGTATTTCTTGATTTTGTATTGTTTCGTTCTTATTATGGCCAACACAATATTTTTATTTACTTATTATTATTATTATTAACTCTAATTTAGAACTGTATGACCCATTCAAAAAATATGCAACGGATGGAAAAGTTTTTTGTTATAATATAGAGTATCATAAAAGTTGTTGCATGACCTTTATGTTCATGACCTTTAGCGATTTAAAAAATATTCACTAGATTAAGGTGCTCTGTTTCAAGCAGGGCATGAAACCGGTTAACCGTTATTTTTTGTCAGAAAAAGTGATTTTTAACCGAAACCGAAACCGTTATTTTTAAAGGCAAAAAAAACGGTAACCTTTAACCAAAATAATAAAAAACCGTTTTTTTTAACATCTTTTTTTAATAAAAATTACGATGAAAAATACAAAATCTGTATTATATGCGATTAGTTTACCAGAAATCATTACTGTACGCTTGATTGTAGATTTATATTTACATTATAAATAATATCTTTCATACTTTGCATTCCTGATCTAAATAATTTTAAAAACCGGTTAATTTAATCGGTTTATAATTTAAATTGGTTTTTTACACTAAACCGTTTTTTTACGAATAAAACCCGTTTTTCAACAAAAACCGTTATAAAAATAAAGTTCTCAATTTCGGTTAACCGTTAACCAAAATTTTTTTCGGTTTCGAGCCCTGGTTTCAAGAGTTACAAAAAACTATAATTAAAAATTGTTTAAAATTTAAAAATAAGACTAAATATGAAATTTGACGTCAAAATTGTAATTTTTAGTTTTGGAGTAATTTAACGATCAAAAATTCTGCAACAAATGAAAAACTTTTTTATTCTATTTCTCAGAATATTTTGGTTTATGACCTAAAACTAATTTTAAGATAAAAACGTTCAATAGAAATTCATTACGAGACTAAATTTTAGCGATTTTAGAAATGTTCGTAAAAGTAAAGTGCCGTTATTTGAAAAGACTTTAAGAAGTTCTAGGAAAAAAGTAGCTTATGATTTAAAAATAATACTAAATGTAAAACATCGTTTTCCATTGTTTTTTTTTGTAAAATAATTGCGTTATGAATTTTTATTGAAAATTTTTTTACCTTAAAATTAGTTTTAGGTCATGCACCAACTTCTAACAAAAATAAATCTTGTTGAGAAATCGATAATAAAATACTTGTCCATTTGTTGCAGACTTTTTGAATGGCGCTGTATAACAATCTATAAATGTCAAAGCTAACTATAGTTGTAATTACAACTTTTTTTTGTCTTTATAACATTTTTTGAAAAAGTAAATAGAAAACCTTGCTACAACTACATTCTTTTGCTATCTGTAATTATAAAGGATATACAGGAAGTGTAAAAATTGGCGAAAGCGCTACACGTGGCGATGTTCTTCGTAAAATTCTAAGTCGAAAATCTTAATACGAAAATGTTGTACCATGCTTGCTGTGTCTGCAAGAGGTCCTCAAAGTTTTGGCATTTAGTCCTTTAATAAGCGTTATTATTTAATACTTGCAAATGAAAAGGCTGCAATTTGGAATAAAAATAAATTTCGAATAGTATTTTTTCCTAGATATTGTGTTCTTCCTTTCAAAAATTGGTGTTGAAAATATGTAAATCACTGATTTGAATGAAAATAATACATATGGCAACATTGTCATTAGCTGTCATCTCTGTTTTTCTCGTAATTATTTCTAGTTTGAGTTTTAGGATACCCAAAAGTTTGCAGCTATGTTTACAAAAATTGTAAATACCTAAGTAAAAATTGCTGATAAAAAAATGTCCAAACGCAAATCAATGTATGCAATGTATGCAATGTTGCCAATTTGTTTTTCTTTAAATGGTTCCTGAGGCCATAGGAAGCATTTTTGTATTCAGATTTTCGACTTAGAATTTTACGAAGAACATCGTCACGTGTAGCGCTTTCGCCAATTTATACACACCCTGTATAATACATTACTAGGATGACAAAAAAACAAAAAGAATAGAAAAACCGTAAATGGTAGAAGATGTTTATAGTTGCTTTAAAATTTGCTTGGTAAAACTGTAAATTTTTGATGCTTCAAGCATTTTTCAATCTTTAATGACAAACGAGATAGTTATGTAATCCAATCATATCTGGACCAGCCCATACAGCACAGCCTAGTATCGCGAAGGCAGTATTAACTTTATTATTGTTGCAATGCCCAAGAAATAGCATTTTCAGTCGAAAAATACAAATAAACAGTCGGCAAACAATAATATGTTTTCCATAATAGAGCGGTTGTTAAGGTTTGTTGCACTTACGAGTATTTTTCTAAAAATATAAAGACAACATGGGTCAGGGTTTACCTTGCAGCTACTCAAAATTTGCTCTGATTAAACTGAATCAATCTTTTGTGAAAGAACTAGAACGCTTGCACCCCCAAGGTAAAAATGTTTAAAAGAAGAATAAGCAAAAACTGTTGCAAAAAGATCGGTCTACATACTAAACAAACATAAGAAATCCTTTCTAAAGAGGCCGGTATGCGGGTACCTCGCATGCATTATTCCTTCGTTCCATTTCTTTCCCGTTTACTTTTTACCTCTATCGTCAGCGGTTACCAAATAATGTTCTGCGGTATTGTGCTTTTGTTTTTTAGCTTCGAGCTACGTTCTCAGTATTGCTGGTATCTTTTTCTAAAATGGCCTTATAGCCTCTGGATAAGATATGTTACTTATTATGAAACCAGATGTGTGGAGTTGTTTATCCAGCGCTAGCATCCGTAGCTTTGTATCTAGCTCGTTGTTTACTTTGTATTTTGATTACATATAATTATAGCATATGTTGAATACACTCACATTTATAATCAACAGCAAAAACAACGTTCGTTACTTGTTAAATCTGATTCATATCCTCCACAAATACAATAATTTTATCTTTGATATTGTTCGCATACGACTGACTTTATAGCAGAACTAATTAAATGCCTCCAAATAAGTTTTACAAACAATGTTAATTGCCCACACCATTCCATTCTTGTTAACATTTGTAATTTAAAATAACGAATTTTTCTTGCTAGTTTTCATTATTCAATGATACAGCAATTGAGCAATCGTATAAAATCCAGATATTGCTAAGGATATAAATAAAACTGTATAATAAAGTAGGAATTTTGCATGTAAAAACACAGCACAAAAAACGGTATCAATTTTAACACCATACCTACTGACTCGAAATTAAAACGATATAGGTTCACATAACGTGGGTGTTATTTTATTTAAAAAAAATTATACGAGTGCACATAGAATACTTGTAATATATTTATTTACTGATCTAATATAAGAAAAAAACTGTTAATTACCATCTTAAATTTTATAGAATAAAAGCACAGTCATAAGAATGTTATTTAACTTCCATTATGAAAAAAAAATCCCTAGGGATAGTAAATACAAACAAAAATAAACGATAGCTTGTAAGAATTGGGCGTCCACTTTTAGATATTTTAACAAAAAAACATATTTATCGAACTTTCCAGCACCGTGTTTAATAATTTTGATTTAATAAATAAATAATTTCTGCCTGCCTTGATTGAGAGTAACCAATCATACTATTTTATTTTTGTTTGTTTTAATGACCTATTAAATAATGAAAATGCACAGCCAAAAATGTACAATTTACATTAAACATTGAGTACTTTTTTTACGGCCTATTATAATTCTGTCAAATATTGCATGTTTATTTATAAATTACCATTAAAACAGCAATAACATGAAAAATATTAGTTTTAAACCAGAAATTTTTTTAAACAAAAATAAATTATCAGTAGTAATATAACAAGTGCATTGAAAATTATCGATAATTTTTGGTAAATATGCCCGAATGCAAGTTGAGCTGAAAAAATCACGAGTGATTTTTTCTGCTTCAACTTGCATGAGTGAAGATTTGTCAAAAATTATAGATCATTTGCAATGCACGAGTTATATTTTGTCAGAAAATTTCCTTCACCTAACCTATCTGTCAAATTAAAATGTTGTTTAATTTAGATAAATTAAAGTATACCTACTACTTACTGCGATTGTTATTATTAATAGATCATTTATAACTAATTTTTAATTTAAGAATTATATTTTAATAAAAATTAATGAACCAAATAGTATTTAGGTACATACACATAATCTGTTATGTCAAATTTTACAAGTACTGTCAGAGTGGTGTGTCAGGGGTGTGGTTTAATCTATATGAAAGTAACGTTATTGGTCGCCGACATCTGTCAAAAAATTATCAAGACCAAAATAACTTATTCCCTCTCCAAATTTATATTTTCCACCAATCAAAAACTCAGATTTCTTAGAAACTACCAATAAACGCATGAAAATCTGTTAATTGCGAAAAGTATATTATCAGTGTATGATTATGTTTATTGGCCGTTTAAAGGAAATCTAAGTTTGTTATTGGTCGAAAACGCAAATTTGACAGGTGAAGGGAATTTTCCACATAAAAATTCACAAATATACAGAATGTTCTATTTAAAAAATTAATTAGTCGATTCAGTGTTTTGTATTTAAAAAAATGACCTCTGGATTTAGTGAATATGTTAAAATCAGGGCATGAAACCGTTATTTTTTGTCAGAAAAAGTGATTTTTAACCGAAACCGAAACCGTTATTTTTGAAGGCAAAAAAACGGTATTCTTTAACCAAAATAATAAAAAACCTTTTTTTAATAAAAATTACGATGAAATATACAAAATCTGTATTAAATGCGATTAGTTTACCATAAGTCATTACTGAACGCTTGATTGTAAATATCTTATAAAATTTTAAATAGATAATATCTTTTCATACTTTGCATTCCTGATCTAAATAATTTTAAAAACCGGTTAATTTAACCGGTTTTTTAAACCGGTTTATAATTTAAATCGGTTTTTTACACTAAACCGGTTTTTTACGAATAAAACCGGTTTTTCAACAAAAGCCGTTATAAAAATAAAGTTCTCGATTTCGGTTAACCGTTAACCAAAATTTTTTTCGGTTTCGAGCCCTGGTTAAAATAATTGTGTTCAGTTCGCCAAGTGTTAGACTTAAAGTAGCTAATAATTAACACAATCTCATTTCAAACCTTTATCAATTGCTTAAGGCTTAATGTATTAGACAACATAGACAAATATTTTTCATTTTGTGACGTTTTGCTTCTAATATCGATAGAGTTTGTCTCCGTTCTTTGTCTTTCGCAATTTATCTAATGTTCGGTGTAATTCTTTTAAATACTAACACAGCATAAATTTGTGCAAATGGCAAATAACACAAAATTTAAGATAAACGTTACACAAAAGTACATCAAGCCTATTAAAATAAAGGTAGTTTTTTTTTAACTGTGCAAAAAAAGATAAATGATTTACCATCAACGTTACTTTTATTACTAAATGAATCACTTAAATTATTGTGTATAAGTTGTTTCTTTTTTTATCGGGGACATCTTCAGAGTTGTTGGTTAAACAGCAACTTAAATTATTAATTAAATGAGTTCGTTTTACATTTTTTTCAAAATTTGGAATGCACAAAATATAACCGAAACTTCTTAACTTATCAAAATTAAGATAGAAACAAAACAATAACATTACACGACAATTTAAAACTGTTTGACTTTTTTTTTACAGATTGTAAAGTAAAAGCTAAATTCTCGATTCAACTAAATAAGCATTGCATTCAAAAATATAATTATAAAGAAGGTTATCGAGGGTTGTAATTTTTGAAATTGCAAAACCATTCAAATCGCCAATATTAGCAAACGAATTCGATATCGCTCGAAGCTTTATACCGAAATACCTTTTCATACTTTTGTTGCTACTGGTTAGCATTCCAAATTTTGACGGTTCAGAGATCAAACACATGATTGTAAATGGTCGGCCAAAAATTACATGACGCTTTTAACTATTTGTGTCATTTACATTTACTGGTATCGCCAGCCGCACCATTACATAAATAAACAGAATTTAATTGGAATGAAATGGATGTGATTTATTTTCAAATAAATTAGCCGTTTTTCATAAATTAACATAACAAATAAAATATTGTACAAAACAAGACAATTAAATGTTAAATTAATTAAACAAAAACAGACAGATTATTTTTACTTTTTTCCTGAATAAGACGTCCATGATACTTTTCTTTTCAGATTTTAAAACCTTTTTTTAAATTTTGCCTTTAATTTAACCGACTGTTAGGATAAGCCAGATCCCCATGCTGAGCGTCGAATTTGGGTCAACCATTATGTAAACATAACTAACAGCTTTAACGTTATTATAAATGTGGTTTATGATTAAAAAGCTGCGAAATAAAATACTTGTTATGTCTACATTTACAATTTTATTATAGAGGTAATTTTACGGTACACGGTTTCTTTAATAATCACAGACCGCCGTGGCTGTAAGTTAATATTGGAAGCTTAACAGACACCATTTCAGATAAGATTATGTAACACATATTGCTCTTTAAGCTAGGTACTTACATAAACGTTAGCTGATCAAAACAATAGGTAATCGTTATCTCTTGCAAAGTTACCTGCTTTAAACTTGTAAAATGGAAACACTATTATCATACTAGTTCGCCAATATAGCTACGTAAAGTATCCTTTTAATGCACAGGGACTCCCAGCGATTGTTAATAGGTCGACTATTCTCTTTTAGAAATAACTTTACCAAACAATATACAGTGTACATCAAAATTTATGGAACGAGAGGTGCATTTAGTTCAAATTCATATTCAAAGTTTTATTCCTGCTTCACTTAAAACTCACATTGCTGAGTTTTACGAAATACAAGGGTGTTAACAGTCGAGTAAAGAAATAAATTTTAACTTTTATCTTTCAATTTTATTAAGAACTGTTTACAATTAAAAATTAAAACGCGCAAACTAAATATCCGATACATTATTTTGATAAAATCAAATTCATTGTTTTTTAAATCAACGATTTTTCATTTAACCTTAACATAATATAAACGAACGAAAACTGTATTGTACGCACTTGACTTCTAAATTTTAAAAATACTTAGGTACTATCTCTAAATTATACACAAATATAATTTTTCGAGCAAACTAATTATTTAGAGATTTTAAAATTCTCTCGAAAAATAATTATCAAAGCTATTTAAATGTTTATATACCGGGTGTAAATGAAGGGTGGTACACCCCCTTGTTTTCTTTAGTTTTGGTTTTAGATAAATGAAATTTTAGACATGATATGTGCTAAAAACCGGGGTTTTTGAGCACATGCACACATTGGTTTCACTTCCGGTTTCGCCGTTATTTTAAATGGAACACCCTGTATATTCTTACATTTTTGGAAAGAGGAAGCGATTTTGGATACAACTGCACTATTTTGGTTAGTTTTTATAACCTCAAAAATTTTTTGAAACAAAATTTAGTTTTTTATTAAGAGTGCCGTGACATGCACAAATTGATTTTTATTATTCCAACAATTGTCCAAAACACGTTTTTTTAATTTTAATTGACATTGTTACTTTAATCGGCTTTGAAGGTTGCGGAATCGGTTTTTCGACAAAAAGTCAATTTTTTTAAATGGAACTACACTGGTACAAGCGGTTAATTAAATGGAGCAACTTCTAACGAATCCATCGATACCAATAACTTGTATTTTTATTAAGAGTCTGCTTCAAAAACTTAATAAATCTTCACAATAATTTGAAGTTTTTGAAGCAGACTCTTAATAAAAATACAAGTTATTGGTATCGATCGATTCGTTAGAAATTGCTCCATTTAAATAACCGCTTGTACCATTATAGTTCCATTTAAAAAAATTGAATTTGTGTCCAAAAACCGATTCCGAAACCTTCAAAGCCGATTAAAGTAACCTAAATGTCAATTAAAATTTACAAAAACGTATTTTGGACAATGGGCGTTTACACAAAAAAATAAAACTTGATAAAATATTTTTTAAATGATAATCTGATCTATAAAGTTTATTCTCAACCACCAAAAATTAAAAAAAAATCGTCCAGTTCCAAGAAATAAATTTTTAAAATGCCCATTATATTACAAATTCTGAAACGCGCTGTGATTGGCCGTGACGTCACTATCCGCACAGTCCATGTGCAGCGGACTAGTTCCTATGCATCGCATAATGACAAGTTGTTATATATTTTAATATAATTAATATGTTTTTTCTTTTATTAACTATGTATATTATTGCAATTTACGTAAATTATTATTGTGACAAGTTCTACACCTTTTTTTTTGGGATATTCAGAACAAATAAAGATTATTATTATTATTATTATGTTAGGCGCGAAGCGCGCGACGAAGACGACGCAGGGGCGTACGTTGGCCGTCGATTGTATGTAATAAACGTAATCGAACAACAATTACAATTTATTATAATGAATAAAATACAAACAGTACTGCCTATTAACAGTATTAGCAAAAGAACGATCTCAAGCCAACTCCGAGACCCCTCAGGGTGGCTTCACAACATATCTTAAGTGTTTTTAACATAAACAAATATGAAATTCCTGGACCAGGCATATTTGTGTTCAAATATTCTTTACGTATGCAAGAGGTTTTAACTAGTTGTTAGTTTAGTGTATATTATAGAACAAAGCAACTGTGTAAGTAAATTAATTATTTTGTAGAAATAATTCGATATTACTAAGGTCATTTAACAGGTGAAAATATGAACAAAAAGTATGTTTCAGTTTATTGTTTAATAATAGGTGATTGTAAATATTAAAAAAATGTACCTACTACTCTTTTAGTCATAGCTATATCGAAAAAACAAAATTAATCTTAAATTCGAGGTAAATAAAATATGGGCTATATATAATAGTAGATAATTGATAGGGTATAACTTCACTTTAGCGGCAGTTGTCGAAAATTGATAAAATTTTGTGGGTTAATAAAACTAGACTTGCTGAACTCAAATATGTTAAAATTACTTGGCGCTCTCATTTAATAAGCGTAAAAATTCAATATAAAAGTTCCGTTTGACAGTTAGGTTAGGTTTTTTAATTCGAATTTTCTCATGTTAGGATGGCTAAATTATCTGTGTAAAGTGTACAAATATGATTATAAGGCATAAATGAAACTATATTTGTATTGATTTTGTGTTAAAATAAGCTTAAAATAACGTAAATCTTATTACATACCCAAGTACACAACTGTCATTTTTTGCCGTCTTGACTTACTTTTTCCACCTTTCTTGACCTTTCTGAGATAGTAAGGTGGACTCATTTAGATCTATAAGGATCAGATCAGTTTCAGTTGGAACTAAAATTTTAATTTTAAGCGACTCTTAATTTATTTTTTTTAACAAATAACTTGTAATTTGAGAGTAATAGTTAATAATGCTGGTTGATTAACCTTATTTGACTTTCTTGAATTTCTGTGAAAAAACACTCATGAAACGTCATTTTCACAGACGTCATTTACTAAAACGAGATTAATTGGAATGCCTGAAGCGACATTTTAAACATTTTATACACACAAACACATACGAAGATAATCAATATATTTATGGCGAAAAAAAAGTTGGTGGCCACACACATAAGTTTAAAAATTAAATAGTGTACAGCTGCACATCATCTTATTCCAAATTTGTTTTATTGTAGCATTCCCCATTAATCTGCGTTAAAAACAAACCCTAACCAACCTCTAAGCTGACCCTCTGACCTCTGACGAAAGTAAACAGAATGCCTATGGAAGAATAGTGTTGCGCACAGCTGCACGCCATCTTATTCGTTACTTATTATATTTTAGCGTTCCCCATTATTTATCTAAGAAAAAAAAACTTTTACCGACCTCTAATCTGACCCTCTGAAGAAAGTAAACACACTGAGCAGAAATAAGATGACGTGCGCAAAACTATTCCCTCAATATTCTGTTAATTTTTGTCAGAGGGTCAGGTTAGCGGTCGGTAAAAGTTTTTTTTTTTAAAAGATGATTAAAAAGTTTCAGTTGGAACTAAAATTTTAATTTTAAGCGACTCTTAATTTATTTTTTTAACAAATAACTTGTAATTTGAGAGTAGTAGTTAATAATGCTGGTTGATTAACCTTATTTGACTCTCTTGAATCTTTGTGAAAAAAACACCCATGAAACGTCATTTTCACAGTCATTCAATTCGGACTACATCCGCTTAGGCGTTTCTTGTTATTCTGCATTGAAAAAATAAACTTTACCATACCTCTAACCTGACCCTCTAACTAGCCCAAACACAGTGTCCATGGAATAGTGGTGCACAAGCGTAGCACGTCATTCGATTCCGAACTACTTCCGGTTAGGCGTTCCTTGTTATTTTGCATTGAAAAACAAATACCCGACCTCTAACCTGACCCTCTAACTAGCCCAAAAACAGTGTCCATGGAATAGTGGTGCACAAGCGTTGCACGTCGTTCAATTTCGAACTACTTCCGCTTAGGCGTTCCTTGTTATTCTGCATTGAAGAAAAAAAATACCCGACCTCTAACCTGACCCTCTAACTAGCCCAAACACAGTGTCCATGGAATAGTGGTGCACAAGCGTTGCACGTCGTTCAATTTCGAACTACTTCCGCTTAGGCGTTCCTTGTTATTCTGCATTGAAAAAAAAAATACCCGACCTCTAACCTGACCCTCTAACTAGCCCAAACAGTGTCCATAGAATAGTGGTGCACAAGCGTTGCACGTCATTCAATTCCGAACGACTTCCGCTTAAGCGCTTCTTGTTATTCTGCATTGAAAAAAAAAAACTTTACCCGACCTCTAACCTGACCCTCTAACTAACGCAAACACAGTGTCCATAGAATAGTGGTGCACAAGCGTTGCACGTCATTCATATCCGAACTACTTCCGCTTAAGCGCTCCTTGTTATTCTGCATTGAAAAAAAAAAACTTTACCCGACCTGTAACCTGACTCTCTAACTAACCCAAACACAGTGTCCATAGAATAGTGGTGCACAAGCGTTGCACGTCATTCAATTCCGAACTACTTCCGCTTAGGCGTTCCTTGTTATTCTGCATTGAAAAAAAATACCTGACCTCTAATCTGACCCTCTAACTAGCCCAAACACAGTGTCCATAGAATAGTGGTGCACAAGCGTTGCACGTCATTCAATTCCGAACTACTTCCGCTTAAGCGCTTCTTGTTATTCTGTATTAAAAAAAAAAACTTTACCCGACCTCTAACCTGACCCTCTAACTAACCCAAACACAGTGTCCATAGAATAGTGGTGCACAAGCGTTGCACGTCATTCAATTCCGAACTACTTCCGCTTAAGCGCTCCTTGTTATTCTGCATTGAAAAAAAAAACTTTACCCGACCTGTAACCTGACCCTCTAACTAGCCCAAACACAGTGTCCATAGAATAGTGGTGCACAAGCGTTGCACGTCATTCAATTCCGAACTACTTCCGCTTAGGCGTTCCTTGTTATTCTGCATTGAAAAAAAAAACTTTACCCGACCTGTAACCTGACCCTCTAACTAGCCCAAACACAGTGTCCATAGAATAGTGGTGCATAAGCGTTGCACGTCATTCAATTCCGAACTACTTCCGCTTAGGCGTTCCTTGTTATTCTGCATTGAAAAAAAAAACTTTACCCGACCTGTAACCTGACCCTCTAACTAGCTCAAACACAGTGTCCATAGAATAGTGGTGCACAAGCGCAGCACGTCATTCGATTCCGAACTACTTCCGGTTAGGCGTTCTTTGTTATTTTGCATTGAAAAAAAAAATACCCGACCTCTAACCTGACCCTCTAACTAGTCCAAACACAGTGTCCATGGAATAGTGGTGCACAAGCGTTGCACGTCATTCGATTCAGAACTACTCCCGGTTAAGCGTTTCTTGTTATTCTGCATTGAAAAAAAAAACTTTACCCGACCTGTAACCTGACCCTCTAACTAGCCCAAACACAGTGTCGATAGAATAGTGGTGCACAAGCGCAGCACGTCATTCAATTCGGACTACTTCCGCTTAGGCGTTTCTTGTTATTCTGCATTGAAAAAAAAAACTTTACCCTACCTCTAACCTGACCCTCTAACTAGCCCAAACACAGTGTCCATGGAATAGTGGTGCACAAGCGTAGCACGTCATTCGATTCCGAACTACTTCCGGTTAGGCGTGCCTTGTTATTTTGCATTGAAAAAAAAATACCCGACCTCTAACCTGACCCTCTAACTAGCCCAAACACAGTGTCCATGGAATAGTGGTGCACAAGCGTTGCACGTCATTCGATTCCGAACTACTTCCGGTTAAGCGTTTCTTGTTATTCTGCATTGAAAAAAAAAACTTTACCCGACCTGTAACCTGACCCTCTAACTAGCCCAAACACAGTGTCGATAGAATAGTGGTGCACAAGCGCAGCACGTCATTCAATTCGGACTACTTCCGCTTAGGCGTTTCTTGTTATTCTGCATTGAAAAAAAAAACTTTACCCTACCTCTAACCTGACCCTCTAACTAGCCCAAACACAGTGTCCATGGAATAGTGGTGCACAAGCGTAGCACGTCATTCGATTCCGAACTACTTCCGGTTAGGCGTGCCTTGTTATTTTGCATTGAAAAAAAAATACCCGACCTCTAACCTGACCCTCTAACTAGCCCAAACACAGTGTCCATGGAATAGTGGTGCACAAGCGTTGCACGTCATTCGATTCCGAACTACTTCCGGTTAAGCGTTCCTTGTTATTCTGCATTGAAAAAAAAAACTTTACCCGACCTGTAACCTGACCCTCTAACTAGCCCAAACACAGTGTCGATAGAATATCGGTGCACAAGCGCAGCACGTCATTCAATTCGGACTACTTCCGCTTAGGCGTTTCTTGTTATTCTGCATTGAAAAAATAAACTTTACCCTACCTCTAACCTGACCCTCTAACTAGCCCAAACACAGTGTCCATGGAATAGTGGTGCACAAGCGTAGCACGTCATTCGATTCCGAACTACTTCCGGTTAGGCGTTCCTTGTTATTTTGCATTGAAAAAAAAATACCCGACCTCTAACCTGACCCTCTAACTAGCCCAAAAACAGTGTCCATGGAATAGTGGTGCACAAGCGTTGCACGTCGTTCAATTTCGAACTACTTCCGCTTAGGCGTTCCTTGTTATTCTGCATTGAAGAAAAAAAATACCCGACCTCTAACCTGACCCTCTAACTAGCCCAAACACAGTGTCCATGGAATAGTGGTGCACAAGCGTTGCACGTCATTCGATTCAGAACTACTTCCGGTTATGCGTTCCTTGTTATTCTGCATTGAAAAAAAAAATACCCGACCTCTAACCTGACCCTCTAACTTGCCCAAACAAAGTATCCATATAATAGTGGTGCACAAGCGTTGCACATCATATTTACACGTGTTGGACATTTCAAATATTATAAAAAATTAACTAAAGCAATTTGTTTGAAAGCCGGTTAGTTAAAAGTTAATTACACATTTTAATAAGATAAATAAAATTGTTTGGTTAACCTGTTGCAGACTATGGGTCAATCTAAACAGATGAATCTTCCTTAGGTGTAAACAAATTTTACTTTGGTTACCTTTGTTAATAACAATCATAATCTCAATAGCAACAATGGTAACCACAGCAAAATGTGCTTACACCTAAGGAAGATTCATCTGTTTAGATTGACCCATTATTAATGTGTAATCTTTTTATGATTTTCCAACAATATCCATTTAATTTTAACAACTATTTATTTGCAAAGTAGTCGCATCGATCAATATAACCTATTAAACTTCAAACAAATAATTAATGTTTCAAGCGTTGTAAGGTTATATCTACAGTAGGAGTAGATCTTATGTACCGTTACTTATAGGGTACGGTGCAGAATGGCATTTTCGTTGCCGCTGTAAGTAGGGACCTTACGGTGCGTTATAACATTATAAGCTAACATCTCCCATAGCGTAATAACGTTACTACAACTCTCAAATTACAAGTTATTTGTTAAAAAAATAAATTAAGGGTCGCTTAAAATTAAAATTTTAGTTCCAACTGAAACTGATCTGATCCTTATAGATCTAAATGAGTCCACCCTACTATCTCAGAAAGGTCAAGAAAGGTGAAAATGGTAGTTCAAGACGGCAAAAAATGACAGTTGTGAGTTTGGGTATGTTATAAGATTTACGTTATTTTTAGCTTATTTTAACACAAAATCAATACAAATATAGTTTCATTTATGCCTTATAATCATATTTGTACACTTTACACAGATAATTTAGTCATCCTAACATGAGAAAATTCGAATTAAAAAACCTAACCTAACTGTCAAACGGAACTTTTATAATGAATTTTTACGCTAAGTAATTGAGAGCGCCAAGTAATTTTAACAGATTTGAGTTCAGCAAGTCTAGTTTTATTAGTCCACTTAATTTTATCAATTTCTGACAACTGCCGCTAAAGTGAAGTTATACCAATAGTTGTAACGAATATTTAAGTCTTAAGTTAATTATTTTAATTGATTGCAGTTTAGGCAAAATGTTTTTTTTTTTAGTGCACAATGCAATTTAATTCACTTTTCTTTAAAGAGTATTATATTGCGAAATACTTCTTAAAATAACTTAAATTAATATCATAAAAATATGTTAAGAAAAATTTTAATACATTAATTTTTAAATGTTTACAGCTTTTATTTGGTTTTAGATAACTTAAACTAACTAAACAACAATTAATTGGAAGACAAATTAACTTTAACTTTTACAAAGGATAAGTTTGATAGTTATTTACTTAAGAGTAGAACTTTTTGTTCAACTTCTACTAATTTTGTTACTAAATAAGGTAAATCAGTTTGCCTTACTAGCTTTTATTCTCCCTCAAACTACACGTACTTCGGTTGAATATTTAAGTTCAGCAAGTCTAGTTTTATTAACCCACAAAATTTTATCAATTTTTGACAAATGCCGCTAAAGGCATTCTAATTAATCTCATTTTAGTAAATGACGTCTGTGAAAATTACGTTTCATGAGTGTTTTTTCACAGAAAGTTAAGAGTGAAATAAGGTTAATCAACCAGCATTATTAACTACCACTCTCAAATTACAAGTTATTTGTTAAAAAAATAAATTAAGGGTCGCTTAAAATTAAAATTTTAGTTCCAACTGAAACTGATCTGATCCTTATAGATCTAAATGAGTCCACCTTACTATCTCAGAAAGGTCAAGAAAGGTGGAAAAAGTAAGTCAAGACGGCAAAAAATGACAGTTGTGTACTTGGGTATGTTATAAGATTTACGTTATTTTAAGCTTATTTTAACACAAAATCAATACAAATATAGTTTCATTTATGCCTTATAATCATATTTGTACACTTTACACAGATAATTTAGCCATCCTAACATGAGAAAATTCGAATTAAAAAACCTAACCTAACTGTCAAACGGAACATTTATATTGAATTTTTACGCTTATTAAATGAGAGCGCCAAGTAATTTTAACATATTTGAGTTCAGCAAGTCTAGTTTTATTAACCCACAAAATTTTATCAATTTTCTACAACTGCCGCTAAAGTGAAGTAGTTCCAAATATTGCTTATAAATAAGCTTTATTAACAAGCACAGGAGAAAAATAATTATCGACTAAAACTCAACCATAACCTGATAATTGAAAACTTCATAGCAGTTCGTACATCTGCAAAATTCATCACCACCTAAAATGATGAAATTTGTTCATTGCCTAAGAATTCCAAAATTAAACAGGTAATACGAACTACTACCGCTTAGGCGTTCCTTGTTATTCTGCATTGAAAAAAAAAACTTTACCCAACCTCTAACTAGCCCAAACACAGTGTCCATAGAATAGTGGTGCACAAGCGTTGCACGTCATTCAATTCCGATCTACTTCCGCTTAGGCGTTCCTTGTTATTCTGCATTTAAAAATAACCTGACCCTCTAACTAGCCCAAACACAGTGTCCATAGAATAGTGGTGCACAAGCGTTGCACGTCATTCAATTCCGAACTACTTCCGCTTGGGCGTTCCTTGTTATTCTGCATTGCAAAAAAAAAACTTTACCCGACCTCTAACCTGACCCTCTAACTAGCACAAACAGTGTCCATAGAATAGTGGTGCACAAGCGTTGCACGTCATTCAATTCCGAACTACTTCAGCTTGGGCGTTTCTTGATATTCTGCATTGAAAAAAAAAACTTTACCCGACCTGTAACCTGACCCTCTAACTAACCCAAACACAGTGTCCATAGATTAGTGGTGCACAAGCGTTGCACGTCATTCAATTCCGAACTACTTCCGCTTGGGCGTTCCTTGTTATTCTGCATTGAAAAAAAACTTTACCCGACCTCTAACCTGACCCTCTAACTAGCACAAACAGTGTCCATAGAATAGTGGTGCACAAGCGTTGCACGTCATTCAATTCCGAACTACTTCAGCTTGGGCGTTTCTTGATATTCTGCATTGAAAAAAAAAACTTTACCCGACCTGTAACCTGACCCTCTAACTAGCCCAAACACAGTGTCCATAGAATAGTGGTGCACAAGCGTTGCACGTCATTCAATTCCGAACTACTTCCGCTTTAGCGTTCCTTGTTATTCTGCATTGAAAAAAAAAAAATACCCGACCTCTAACCTGACCCTCTAATTGGCCCAAAGTGTCCATAGAATAGTGGTACACAAGCGTTGCACGTCATTTAATTCCGAACTACTTCCGCTTAGGCGTTCCTTGTTATTCTGCATTGAAAAAAAAAATACCCGACCTCTAACCTGACCCTCTAACTAGCCCAAACAGTGTCCATAGAATAGTGGTGCACAAGCGTTGCACGTCATTCAATTCCGAACGACTTCCGCTTAAGCGCTTCTTGTTATTCTGCATTGAAAAAAAAAACTTTACCCGACCTCTAACCTGACCCTCTAACTAACGCAAACACAGTGTCCATAGAATAGTGGTGCACAAGCGTTGCACGTCATTCATATCCGAACTACTTCCGCTTAAGCGCTCCTTGTTATTCTGCATTGAAAAAAAAAAACTTTACCCGACCTGTAACCTGACTCTCTAACTAACCCAAACACAGTGTCCATAGAATAGTGGTGCACAAGCGTTGCACGTCATTTAATTCCAAACTACTTCCGCTTAGGCGTTCCTTGTTATTCTGCATTGAAAAAAAATACCTGACCTCTAATCTGACCCTCTAACTAGCCCAAACACAGTGTCCATAGAACAGTGGTGCACAAGCGTTGCACGTCATTCAATTCCGAACTACTTCCGCTTAAGCGCTTCTTGTTATTCTGTATTAAAAAAAAAAACTTTACCCGACCTCTAACCTGACCCTCTAACTAACCCAAACACAGTGTCCATAGAATAGTGGTGCACAAGCGTTGCACGTCATTCAATTCCGAACTACTTCCGCTTAAGCGCTCCTTGTTATTCTGCAATGAAAAAAAAAACTTTACCCGACCTGTAACCTGACCCTCTAACTAGCCCAAACACAGTGTCCATAGAATAGTGGTGCACAAGCGTTGCACGTCATTCAATTCCGAACTACTTCCGCTTAGGCGTTCCTTGTTATTCTGCATTGAAAAAAAAAACTTTACCCGACCTGTAACCTGACCCTCTAACTAGCCCAAACACAGTGTCCATAGAATAGTGGTGCATAAGCGTTGCACGTCATTCAATTCCGAACTACTTCCGCTTAGGCGTTCCTTGTTATTCTGCATTGAAAAAAAAAACTTTACCCGACCTGTAACCTGACCCTCTAACTAGCTCAAACACCGTGTCCATAGAATAGTGGTGCACAAGCGCAGCACGTCATTCGATTCCGAACTACTTCCGGTTAGGCGTTCTTTGTTATTTTGCATTGAAAAAAAAAATACCCGACCTCTAACCTGACCCTCTAACTAGTCCAAACACAGTGTCCATGGAATAGTGGTGCACAAGCGTTGCACGTCATTCGATTCAGAACTACTTCCGGTTAAGCGTTTCTTGTTATTCTGCATTGAAAAAAAAAACTTTACCCGACCTGTAACCTGACCCTCTAACTAGCCCAAACACAGGTCGATAGAATAGTGGTGCACAAGCGCAGCACGTCATTCAATTCGGACTACTTCCGCTTAGGCGTTTCTTGTTATTCTGCATTGAAAAAAAAAACTTTACCCTACCTCTAACCTGACCCTCTAACTAGCCCAAACACAGTGTCCATGGAATAGTGGTGCACAAGCGTAGCACGTCATTCGATTCCGAACTACTTCCGGTTAGGCGTGCCTTGTTATTTTGCATTGAAAAAAAAATACCCGACCTCTAACCTGACCCTCTAACTAGCCCAAACACAGTGTCCATGGAATAGTGGTGCACAAGCGTTGCACGTCATTCGATTCCGAACTACTTCCGGTTAAGCGTTCCTTGTTATTCTGCATTGAAAAAAAAAACTTTACCCGACCTGTAACCTGACCCTCTAACTAGCCCAAACACAGTGTCGATAAAATATCGGTGCACAAGCGCAGCACGTCATTCAATTCGGACTACTTCCGCTTAGGCGTTTCTTGTTATTCTGCATTGAAAAAATAAACTTTACCATACCTCTAACCTGACCCTCTAACTAGCCCAAACACAGTGTCCATGGAATAGTGGTGCACAAGCGTAGCACGTCATTCGATTCCGAACTACTTCCGGTTAGGCGTTCCTCGTTATTTTGCATTGAAAAAAAAATACCCGACCTCTAACCTGACCCTCTAACTAGCCCAAAAACAGTGTCCATGGAATAGTGGTGCACAAGCGTTGCACGTCGTTCAATTTCGAACTACTTCCGCTTAGGCGTTCCTTGTTATTCTGCATTGAAGAAAAAAAATACCCGACCTCTAACCTGACCCTCTAACTAGCCCAAACACAGTGTCCATGGAATAGTGGTGCACAAGCGTTGCACGTCGTTCAATTTCGAACTACTTCCGCTTAGGCGTTCCTTGTTATTCTGCATTGAAAAAAAAAATACCCGACCTCTAACCTGACCCTCTAACTAGCCCAAACAGTGTCCATAGAATAGTGGTGCACAAGCGTTGCACGTCATTCAATTCCGAACGACTTCCGCTTAAGCGCTTCTTGTTATTCTGCATTGAAAAAAAAAAACTTTACCCGACCTCTAACCTGACCCTCTAACTAACGCAAACACAGTGTCCATAGAATAGTGGTGCACAAGCGTTGCACGTCATTCATATCCGAACTACTTCCGCTTAAGCGCTCCTTGTTATTCTGCATTGAAAAAAAAAAACTTTACCCGACCTGTAACCTGACTCTCTAACTAACCCAAACACAGTGTCCATAGAATAGTGGTGCACAAGCGTTGCACGTCATTCAATTCCGAACTACTTCCGCTTAGGCGTTCCTTGTTATTCTGCATTGAAAAAAAATACCTGACCTCTAATCTGACCCTCTAACTAGCCCAAACACAGTGTCCATAGAATAGTGGTGCACAAGCGTTGCACGTCATTCAATTCCGAACTACTTCCGCTTAAGCGCTTCTTGTTATTCTGTATTAAAAAAAAAAACTTTACCCGACCTCTAACCTGACCCTCTAACTAACCCAAACACAGTGTCCATAGAATAGTGGTGCACAAGCGTTGCACGTCATTCAATTCCGAACTACTTCCGCTTAAGCGCTCCTTGTTATTCTGCATTGAAAAAAAAAACTTTACCCGACCTGTAACCTGACCCTCTAACTAGCCCAAACACAGTGTCCATAGAATAGTGGTGCACAAGCGTTGCACGTCATTCAATTCCGAACTACTTCCGCTTAGGCGTTCCTTGTTATTCTGCATTGAAAAAAAAAACTTTACCCGACCTGTAACCTGACCCTCTAACTAGCCCAAACACAGTGTCCATAGAATAGTGGTGCATAAGCGTTGCACGTCATTCAATTCCGAACTACTTTCGCTTAGGCGTTCCTTGTTATTCTGCATTGAAAAAAAAAACTTTACCCGACCTGTAACCTGACCCTCTAACTAGCTCAAACACAGTGTCCATAGAAT
Source organism: Elmis aenea (assembly GCA_947652605.1). NCBI lineage: Eukaryota > Metazoa > Arthropoda > Insecta > Coleoptera > Elmidae > Elmis > Elmis aenea. Next base: position 21,757,160 of record OX393576.1, read on the forward strand.
AGTGGTGCACAAGCGCAGCACGTCATTCGATTCCGAACTACTTCCGGTTAGGCGTTCTTTGTTATTTTGCATTGAAAAAAAAAATACCCGACCTCTAACCTGACCCTCTAACTAGTCCAAACACAGTGTCCATGGAATAGTGGTGCACAAGCGTTGCACGTCATTCGATTCAGAACTACTCCCGGTTAAGCGTTTCTTGTTATTCTGCATTGAAAAAAAAAACTTTACCCGACCTGTAACCTGACCCTCTAACTAGCCCAAACACAGTGTCGATAGAATAGTGGTGCACAAGCGCAGCACGTCATTCAATTCGGACTACTTCCGCTTAGGCGTTTCTTGTTATTCTGCATTGAAAAAAAAAACTTTACCCTACCTCTAACCTGACCCTCTAACTAGCCCAAACACAGTGTCCATGGAATAGTGGTGCACAAGCGTAGCACGTCATTCGATTCCGAACTACTTCCGGTTAGGCGTGCCTTGTTATTTTGCATTGAAAAAAAAATACCCGACCTCTAACCTGACCCTCTAACTAGCCCAAACACAGTGTCCATGGAATAGTGGTGCACAAGCGTTGCACGTCATTCGATTCCGAACTACTTCCGGTTAAGCGTTTCTTGTTATTCTGCATTGAAAAAAAAAACTTTACCCGACCTGTAACCTGACCCTCTAACTAGCCCAAACACAGTGTCGATAGAATAGTGGTGCACAAGCGCAGCACGTCATTCAATTCGGACTACTTCCGCTTAGGCGTTTCTTGTTATTCTGCATTGAAAAAAAAAACTTTACCCTACCTCTAACCTGACCCTCTAACTAGCCCAAACACAGTGTCCATGGAATAGTGGTGCACAAGCGTAGCACGTCATTCGATTCCGAACTACTTCCGGTTAGGCGTGCCTTGTTATTTTGCATTGAAAAAAAAATACCCGACCTCTAACCTGACCCTCTAACTAGCCCAAACACAGTGTCCATGGAATAGTGGTGCACAAGCGTTGCACGTCATTCGATTCCGAACTACTTCCGGTTAAGCGTTCCTTGTTATTCTGCATTGAAAAAAAAAACTTTACCCGACCTGTAACCTGACCCTCTAACTAGCCCAAACACAGTGTCGATAGAATATCGGTGCACAAGCGCAGCACGTCATTCAATTCGGACTACTTCCGCTTAGGCGTTTCTTGTTATTCTGCATTGAAAAAATAAACTTTACCCTACCTCTAACCTGACCCTCTAACTAGCCCAAACACAGTGTCCATGGAATAGTGGTGCACAAGCGTAGCACGTCATTCGATTCCGAACTACTTCCGGTTAGGCGTTCCTTGTTATTTTGCATTGAAAAAAAAATACCCGACCTCTAACCTGACCCTCTAACTAGCCCAAAAACAGTGTCCATGGAATAGTGGTGCACAAGCGTTGCACGTCGTTCAATTTCGAACTACTTCCGCTTAGGCGTTCCTTGTTATTCTGCATTGAAGAAAAAAAATACCCGACCTCTAACCTGACCCTCTAACTAGCCCAAACACAGTGTCCATGGAATAGTGGTGCACAAGCGTTGCACGTCATTCGATTCAGAACTACTTCCGGTTATGCGTTCCTTGTTATTCTGCATTGAAAAAAAAAATACCCGACCTCTAACCTGACCCTCTAACTTGCCCAAACAAAGTATCCATATAATAGTGGTGCACAAGCGTTGCACATCATATTTACACGTGTTGGACATTTCAAATATTATAAAAAATTAACTAAAGCAATTTGTTTGAAAGCCGGTTAGTTAAAAGTTAATTACACATTTTAATAAGATAAATAAAATTGTTTGGTTAACCTGTTGCAGACTATGGGTCAATCTAAACAGATGAATCTTCCTTAGGTGTAAACAAATTTTACTTTGGTTACCTTTGTTAATAACAATCATAATCTCAATAGCAACAATGGTAACCACAGCAAAATGTGCTTACACCTAAGGAAGATTCATCTGTTTAGATTGACCCATTATTAATGTGTAATCTTTTTATGATTTTCCAACAATATCCATTTAATTTTAACAACTATTTATTTGCAAAGTAGTCGCATCGATCAATATAACCTATTAAACTTCAAACAAATAATTAACGTTTCAAGCGTTGTAAGGTTATATCTACAGTAGGAGTAGATCTTATGTACCGTTACTTATAGGGTACGGTGCAGAATGGCATTTTCGTTGCCGCTGTAAGTAGGGACCTTACGGTGCGTTATAACATTATAAGCTAACATCTCCCATAGCGTAATAACGTTACTACAACTCTCAAATTACAAGTTATTTGTTAAAAAAATAAATTAAGAGTCGCTTAAAATTAAAATTTTAGTTCCAACTGAAACTGATCTGATCCTTATAGATCTAAATGAGTCCACCTTACTATCTCAGAAAGGTCAAGAAAGGTGGAAAAAGTAAGTCAAGACGGCAAAAAATGACAGTTGTGTACTTGGGTATGTTATAAGATTTACGTTATTTTAAGCTTATTTTAACACAAAATCAATACAAATATAGTTTCATTTATGCCTTATAATTATATTTGTACACTTTACACAGATAATTTAGCCATCCCAACATGAGAAAATTCGAATTAAAAAACCTAACCTAAATGTCAAACGGAACTTTTATATTGAATTTTTACGCTTATTAAATGAGAGCGCCAAGTAATTTTAACATATTTGAGTTCAGCAAGTCTAGTTTTATTAACCCACAAAATTTTATCAATTTTCGACAACTGCCGCTAAAGTGAAGTTCATACATATTTCTGTGAGTGTTGTTAGCAGGTATATTTTGATTAAATGAACTGTAATTAATTTATTGGTGAGTGCTTTTTCAGTTAATTACAGTAATTGGATAGTCCCACACCGCTCATGCTCACGTTCAACGTAATTCGTTTACAGATATTTTAGTTCATTGTCTGGCGTTCATTATTTTTAAGGTTTAAATTTTTGAGCACTTTAAACGGTTAATAGGAACAATGAAAATTAACTGGAGTTTAAGGCTATATGTGTTATTGTAATTTAAAGCACCCATATGAAGCTGTTAATAAAAACTGATTCTCAACAACAAACAATTAAATCAAGTGGCCTGGAATGATTTGTAGCGTTACAGCCTAACGCGACATAAAATGTCATGAAATTTAAAATAATTCAATATTGAATTTTATTGCTCTTTGATCTTAATTGGAACAGGCATGGATCAATTTATTACCAATCTATTATTAATTAAAATGTCTTTCATAAATGTCCTGTAACCTATATAAAACAGCTACATTTTTAAACTGATTAAAACAGTATTAATTGTTCGGCTATAGAATGGTACAACTTCCTGCATCAAGCTCAAAAAACATTTAAAAATAACATGTACAGGGTGGGCAAATTTCGATATTTTAATAAGGAATCTCGGTAACTATAAAAGGTATAAAAAAACCGACCGCGCATCCTCGATCTCTTTTTTCGAGAAAAAGTTAATGGTGAAAACTAAAATTGGTTATCGTCTTTTGTTTTCGAGTTATCGCCGATAACTCGATTTTTCGACTTTTTGTTTTATGACTATATTTCGCTTGTTTATGAAAATAAACAAAAATAATTTTGACGTTCTACAGGCACTTTTTTGATAAGAATCAAGTGGCGTAGACAATTTTTCAAAAAAATTACCGAAATTCGAGTTGTGACATAAAGTTGTATTTTTTTAAATGGAACCCATAGTTGGCTATGACTTATTTAAATTCCTTATGTTTTTGTCATTCCAAATATATAAAGGTTGATGTATTTATTTTCAATAATACGCAAGTTACGGAAGTTTTTTAGTTTTTTTTTTTAACAAAATTATAGTAGGCTGTGAAAACAAAAACAAAACAAGGTGTAAAACCTTTTTCAACTTATTTGGTACAAGTTACGAAGGTTTTGTAATTTGTTGTTTCCTTTGTTTTGTTTTTTTGTCTGGATTTTTTTCACAGAATAGTTGCTCTTTAATCACAGATCATTTTTACTCGGTTAACCAACTCTGTATCCTTACCGTTTACAAGATCCCTATGCTGTTTACGATAATCGGGACACCCTGTATACAAACTCACCCTGAAACAGCTCTACATCAGCAACTTTCATATTATATACATATAATATACATACATGTATGATCTTAAATTATACAAGTTGTCCACCTATTGTGTATTTCTGTTATATCTGGCTTAAAAGAATAAAAAGAATATTTAACATTTGTTGAAGAGTTTGAGTTCCATAACCTAAAATTATTTTTAGCTATACCGAATGTTTTATTTTTGCGTATCAACTTTTTACTTTAAATACAATACGCTGCATAATCTTCACTTTTTAGATTCCAAAACAACTTTTTTATCAAAAACTTTTGAGTTTTATCGTATCAAAAATCAATTGCTCTGGCGTTTGCTTTGTTTAGCCCATTAAGAAATATTTTAAGCATAAATAAAGTTTTTAAATAAAAAACGCTATGTTTTTACATTTTCTTGTAGATAGATTAATCTTACTTGGAAAACTATCCGGGTGTTCTTCGACTTAAATTAATATATGTCGAGTTGGCAATGTTATAAAGTATTTTTTACTGTAGTATGTTTCGTTACGTTTTATAATATTTTTTTAGCAACTATAATTTACTGATTATTTGCTTTCTAACATGTGTTTAATGTACTAAAAATTGTCTCGTATAGTTTTGCATTGTAAAATGTTATTTAGTACTTTTTTAATTATTAAACAATTTAAAACTTTCGGCAATGACGATAAAATATTGACTGAAATGTAATATTGTATTACAGTTAAAGTATAGTTTATAACTTCGTCCTCGAGTTTTAAAAAAAAAGTACAACATAATAACACCTAATTTAATTAAGAAAAAATGGTGCTTAAGCTTGACCTTGAAAGCACCGGGTGAAAATTGTTTATAAGTTCGTTATGAAGTTGGCACAAAATTTTATTTTTACGGCAAAAAATAGCACAAAATTAGCAAAAAATTATGGCATAAACAAATTTTCATTCGGAGAAAGTGGTGCTTACGCGTCACCTTGGCAGCACCGGGTGAAAATTGTTTATAACTCCGTTATGGAGTTGGCACAAAATTTTATTTTTACGGCAAAAAATAGCACAAAATTAGCAAAAAATTATGGCATAAACAAATTTTAATTCAGAGAAAGTGGTGCTTACGCGTCACCTTGGCAGCACCGGGTTAAAATTGTTTATAACTTCGTTATGAAGTTGGCACAACATTTTATTTTTACGGCAAAAAATAGCACAAAATTAGCAAAAAATTATGGCATAAACAAATTTCCATTCAGAGAAAGTGGTGCTTACGCGTCATCTTGGCAACCTCGAGTGAAAATTGTTTATAACTTTTTTCTGGAGTTGGCACAAAATTTTATTTTTACGGCAAAAAATAGCACAAAATTAGCAAAAAATTATGGCATAAATTTTATTATGATTGAAGAAAGTGGTGCTGCCAAGGTGACGGACCTGTGTAAGGACCCACTTACTGTGCATGTAGGCTGTACGGTGAGTCATTTTCATTTACGTTAGTGGTCGTAGAAAAATACACATTAAGTAACACAATAAATAGCTCAACTGTCGTTTATAAATATTAATTGTTTCTTTAAAAAAAAAAATTGATTCGTAACTTAAATACATTTATATTATCTACTAGATATATGTGGTGAATAAATAATCTGCAATGAGAAATGGAAAATGTACACTGCAACAAAAAAATTAAGGGATATCTTAATGCAATAAACATCTAAAATATAACTATAGTTGTAACAAATAACGAGTTGATTCAAATGGGAACACAGTTTAAATAACTTACGCCTGCAGGCGTAGTTCCTATTATTAAATATTATTTGTTTAATAATATCAATAACGTTTTAAATGATCAAAATCATCATCTATAAGTTTGCATACATAGGTATGAGGTATCCCTTTGTTGTTTTGAGCAGTATATAATGATCCAGCCCAGATTTGTTAATTTCTCCAACACTAACACTTATCACAAAAAAGTTAAACTTGTTATGCTGTTAATAATTGTAATTCTTTATAACCAAAATATTTTTTACACTGAATTTAAAATGTTACAGTCCTCTTTGTTTAGAAATGCAACGTTTATTATTACTTTTAAATATTCACAAGAGTAATGGAATGCGATTGTGTCTGTGTGAATAAAATAATATTGTAGTGTAAACGCATAACAATGGACTCATTCAAATTTATTGCTATTTAATTTTAATCTACACAGCTGTGTTTATTCATGAAGCAATACTGCAAAACACTATTGGTTTATCTTTGTGCGTACAAACAACCAATTGTTACTGCATTTTCACTATTTTTAGTGTTATATTTTTGTTTTCAAGTGATATTTTTTGGTTATCAAAGAACGTAAATTACAAATTATCAGTATTTGCTGTGTTTGTCGGACAAACCGTTTAACTATTTTTAAAGTGCTACATTTAAATGTTTACAAAATCCACTATGTAGCAGGTTGAAACGCTTGTGAAAACTAATTTAATTTTTTATTACTGCAGAAGCAAACCGTCCTCTAGCGTTTTCGTGTGTTTGTAGTTGGTCTTCGAGGATAACCGCAAACAAACTTACATACGGGGGTCAAGCTAAATTTACTGAAAGTTAATTAAACTCGTACATGGTTTTCCCGTTAATAAGCCCATGGTCTTGTATTTGATCTTGCATTTTTAAGGTTCTCATGTTCTTCCTAAATAGAAGCCCATGAGCTTCTTAACGGAAACAGGTTTATTTTGAAACTGTAGTTTCTCCTGGATAGTATACGATTTTCTTTTGCTAAACTTTTTATTTTTCATTTTTAGCGTCAAATATTCTGACGTGTAGAGATGCGCATGCGCAGTTCACATCTATTGCAATGACATCTCGGGCCGACGATATCTATAGCACTATGCCCAGAGCGCCGATATACCTACGTTACGAAAACTCGTGTTGTTATTTGTCCCCAAATAAAGGCCCTGGGCTTCTATTTGGAAAACAAAATCTAAATATAAGTCCAGATGGACCTATATTTGGGTGGGCCTCTTAACGGAAAAACTCGGTAGGTCGTGATGAGAATAATTTGCGCCTTTTCTAGATCGTTGGTTAGAACTTGTGTTTCCGGGTGCGAATTCCTTCCCGTCCTTTTTCAGGAATTTTTTACGATTATTCGCAACCGAATCCGGAAAAAATCTGGAAAATCCGAAAATCGGTAAAGTTGCTTTTAGAACCCACTAGTACCCACAATGGAAATAAACGCACTACTCGCACTGTATCATATACACATTTTTCCTTATTATCGCGATCCAACACTGCCGGAAAAATCCCAGCGATAGTTTTAAACAACGTTGCCAGACATGCACGCGCGACACCAGCATCAGCTATCACATGTCCAGCTAATTTTAGCACTGCTAAATCAAATTATTACTTTTTGTTTTTATTACTGGTGTTCTATGAAAATTAATTTAAAAAGATACTATAGGGAATGCGAATTACAGTTTTCGATTTTTGAAGGTTACAAAATGTCGGTAATTTGGAAACCCTTATAGTTCATTCATTAGTGGTGTTGCGTATAAGTAGAAACCAGTCAAACTCGAAGGACTATATGTTGAATTCAAGATTACAAAACGAAAGGTTGGGTTGGATTCACTTACCGATAAGATGCACACACAACGACACATTAGAAAATACAGGTCTGTGAGGTTGTCGCCTTTCTGGATACAAATTCATGTAATCAGCACGTGCTCGTTTTGAATTCCTTGAGCTTTTAATATGCCTACACAGAAAACATATCTGTTTTTTCAGAACCGGAGGAAGCCATATTATCGTAGTATTTGCAATGACGGTTAAAAGCTGACAATACCTGAATTGGATCTAACAAATATTTTTGTTTCAGAGCCTATGTTATTGATTTATTATCTTTGGTTTTGCTATCAAAAATTACAAAATAGTATTACCGATATTGGATTTTTTGCTTTTTCTAGGCGTTTTTTTGTTTTTTTATCAGCTTATAGATGAAACCCGACGTTATTAATTCATGGCTTGCTTAGATTTTTTCATCAAAATCGTTTTTTAATGTAAGAGCCATCAAATTTTAAAATAAATGTATCATTAAAAAGAGAAAAAAATAAGCTGTCGAATAACACAAAAATCAGCTAAGGTTTGCATTAAAAAAAAAATGCAAGTTTATTCTGTATTTCGTAAAATATGCAATATTAAAAAAATGTATTGCCGCCATTCTATGTCCCATTTGACCGACCTTGTATCTATTACGGTTTAAAAGTTACCCATGGTTAGCTTCGAATTCTGGACACACTGCATATGCACTTTTGTATAGAAATGAGGGCTTGGTCCATTCGATTAAAGTAGATGCTTAGAAGATACCTACAGCGAAATGGTAAGTATCTATAAAACAGTTTGCCTGGAGTAGGTATTCAGTAAGTTTCCAGAGTAAAGAATTAAGCACCATCGCAATAATGCTTCATCTCATACGAAAGCTTCAACTCTTCAGTTTTCTTTTTATTGATAAAAAAAAAGTTCTAGGGTAATAGACCATACACTAGGGGCCGGCAATTTTTTTCTGCAAAGGGTTGGATGAAAATTAGGATGACGCGAGCCAGAATAAATTTAAATGTGATAAGTCAACACTTTTTGCCGGTCCAAAACTTTTTCAGAATTTAAAGAACTTCTCGTTCGTCATATTTTATATATTCGAAAAAATATATCATGCAGCGAGCCGGATTAAATGCAGTCGCGGGCCACATCTAGCATTTACCCACTCTTACCGTGTACACTGTTGTTACTTGACTTGACCCTGTGCGACTTTTGGCTATTTTTTGGACTAATAGATTATTTAAAACAGTACACAAAAATAAATACAGAAAAGCTTAAAAATAAGAAAATCAGGCAAAGCTACCACGAGAAAATAGAAAAAAGATTGTACGGAAAAATGGAAGAAGTGGAAGGGATGAATTTGGAAGATTTATGGAAAAGCTTTAAGGAAACAACAATAAAAACAGCAAAAGAAGTCTGCGGAATAAGGAAAATAAATGGGTTTAGGAAAAGTAGCAGATGGTGGAACGACGAAGTGAAAGCTAAAATAAAACAAAAGAAAATAGCTTGGAAGAAATATATAATAACGGGGAAAGAAGAGGACAAAACAATCTACAAACAGAAAAGAGATGAAGCCAAACAAGAAGTGAAAAAAGCTAAAGCCAAAAGCTGGGAGAAGTTCGGAAAAGAGATAGAGAGGGATTACCATACAAACAAAAGTAACTTTTGGAAAACAATAAAAAACCTTAAAAGAAATAAAAACGAACAAATATGGAATATAGAAGATCAAAACAGGGAACTCAAAACAGAAACAGAAGAAATACTAGAAGTGTGGAGTAAATACTACGAAGAGAAATTTAAAAATAACAAAAGCCAACACCCAAACGCACTAGAAATAGCAAACACAGACAACGAAAAAGAGGAAGACCGAGCGGAAAATGTAATATTACAAGAAGAAGTAGCACAGATAAAGAGACTGCTAAAAACAGGCAAGGCAGCAGGGAGTGATGAAATAGTGCCAGAATTAATAAAATGGGGAGGGGAAGCAATGGAAAAATGGCTAACAAGGCTGTTCCGTAAAGCATGGACAGAAAATAAGATACCCGAAGACTGGGAGAAAAATGTAATTATACCGCTATACAAAAAAGGAAACAAAAGTAAATGCGAAAACTATAGAGCGATATGCCTAGCCTCAACCTTGTATAAAATGTACACTAAAATACTTGAGAGGAAACTAAGAAATGAAGTGGAAAAGAAAATGGAAGTAGAGCAGGCAGCCTTTATGAAAGGAAAACAAACGCAAGATCACATAAGTGTAATTAGAAAACTAACTGAAAGAGCAAACGAACAACGGAAAAAACTATATTTAGCATTCGTGGACCTGAAAGCAGCATTCGACACAGTACCAAGAGGAAGATTGTGGAACTGCTTAGAAGAACTGAAGGTCACGGAAAAACTCACCAAGGCAATAAAAAGTGTATACAGAAAAGTTATAGCGGAAGTACGAATAAAAGGCAAAAGCTCCAGAAAATTTACACTACAAAGAGGAATCAAACAGGGTGACAGCCTAAGCCCCCTATTATTCAATATTTATATGGACAAAATACTGAAGACCTGTAAAAAAAATACGCCCAAAGTAACAGTCGGATTCAAAGATCTTTGGCCCATCCAGATACAGTGCCTATTATATGCAGACGATATAATAATAGTGGGGGAAAACAGAGAAGACATACAAAAATCCTTGAACCAGTGGAACGAAACGATACAACAAATAGGAATGGAAATAAACACAGGGAAAACAAAAATAATGAAAATAAACGATGATGACCAGCAAAACATCAAATGCGGAGACGACGTACTGGAGCAAGTCTTGACAATAGAGTACTTAGGAACGAAAATTAGCGAAGATGGGAAAATTGACGCAGAAATCCTAAACAGAACCAGAAAAAGCACGAGAATTTACTACCAACTAAACAAAACTATCCTTGGGAAAAAAGAAATTAGTGCACAAACAAAAACCAGAATATACAACACGGTCGTAATTCCAACTATGCTGTATGGTAGTGAAACATGGCCACTAACATCTAAACATGAGAAAAGAATAACGGCAGCAGAAATGAGATTCTTAAGAAAAATAGCGGGAAAAACAAAAAGAGATAAGTGCAAAAATAAAGACATCCAGAATAACCTACAACAAAAAAAAAATAACCCAAAATATCGAAGAAAAACAATTAAAATGGTACGGACACGTGCAGAGGATGCCGTCAGAATCCATGAAAAAAAAAAATAACAGAAAGTAGGAGGTATGGGAAAAGGCGGGTAGGAAGGCCAACATCTAACATGGAAAACAGGATAGAACAAATAGCCCGTGAAAGAGGGAAAACAGTTGGGGAGTTGAGAGCGATGACGGCAGACAAAAAGATCTGGAAAAGCTGGGTGGAGAACCACCAAAAGCCGACGCCGTGAGGCATAAGGCTTAGTAAAAGAAGAAGAAGAAGAAGATTATTTGCTGGGTGGAAAGTACTTGAGCCTCGTATATATACCCATACCCATATATTATGTACAATAAACAGACGACAAGTTGTTTATAATTGCATATCAAGTAAACACTATTGCAACATCAAATACTCGGTACACTAGGCATGATGTTAGAGTAACTCAAATTGATTCAAGTCTGTATCAAGTATGTACAAGTGCAGCACAAAATGTAGTTTACCCTACGTTAATAAATAAATAGTATGAATAATAAATAGCTTGGTATATAGAAATTTCAAAAGGATTAGATTTTAAATAAATTAAAAATGATGACTTAGGTTTCAATAAGGATATTTAGGTGATATGAAGTGAACATTTATTTATAATTTTAATTGAAAGCGTTTTATAGTAACCAATAAGTTTTTTGGAACATTCCTAAAACTTTTTGCGGTTGCATATTAATTGAACTCGCACCAAGACTTTTTTTTTAAATCTTTTCATCGTTTAAATGGCCTATTTTTCTCAAAGAACTTAAATGAAAGCTGCATAATGGTGCACAAACTAGAAATACAAGGTTCTGTCACGCTGAAAATAAAATAGCTTGTGTGGACATAGCAGGCTTTGATCTTGGCCAAAGGAGTTTATATTTGCGGTGATCTGCGAAATCGAATTCTAATTTTAGTATCTCGCGTTTGTGTGGTCTGAACGCTTTTGCTTAAAAGACTTTGAATTAAAATTCAAATGGCGTTTTTAAAATGTACACAAAGAAAACTGAATCGTCTTTAGATTAAATATTGCAGTGCCACAAAACATCTTAATTCATTTTTAATAGAACACTCGGGGCAATAAATTTTGACGTGAATACTGAATAATCTATTTTTCAGTTTGCTCTACAATGTAGTCGTATATTTGTTAACAGTTTAGGGTCTATCTTTAGATTCATGAGCCAATTTAGTTGCAATGACAATAATTCCGGGTCGAGGTTAACTCGCTGAGGAATTTTAAGCCTGTGTACAGTATCACACTGTACTATACTCAACACTAAAACGTACCCCAAACTGCTTCAATTTTTTTTTTTTTACTAGGAAAGATTTTATAAGCATAAAAAGTAAAATTAACCTTTTTTTTAAAGCGTTTATCACTTCCTTATTTGACGAGTTATGCAATTAAGAGATGCATCGTATTGTAGTAGTTGCCCTTTAACTACAGATGAAATGTACATTACAGACATTTAGGAAAAGAGAGAGCAATAACTTAACAATTAAAAAATGTTATGGAAAAAAAGTAATTCCTTAAACACTAAAATCCATATATTTAAATATATTTTACAAAGCTACGCTATACAGTGTGTCCAGAATTCGAGGCTCACCATAACCCATAATAGAGCAATAAACCGTAATAGATACAAGGTCGGTCAAATGGGACAAAAGTTGCCCTACTTCATAGAGCATAAACTTGCATTTTTTTATTAATGCAAACCATAGTTGATTTTAGTGTCATTTCAGAGCTTATTTTTTCCTTTTTTTAATAATGTGCCACATGATACATTTATTTTAAAATTTGACGGTTCTAACATTAAAAAACGATTTTGATGAAAAAAATTAAGCAAGCCATGAATTAATAATTAATTAGCAGATAAGAAACAAAAGAACGCCTAAACAAAGCAAAAAATTCAATATTGTTAATACTATTTTGTAATTTTTAATAGCAAAACCAAAGATAATAAATCGATTAGGTAGGCTGTGAAACTAATGTCTGTTAGATTCAATCCAGGTATTGTCAGTTTTTAACTGTCATTATAAATACTACGATAATATGGGTTTTTCTAGTTCTGAAAAGACAGATATGTTACTGTGTATGTTTAAAGCTCAAGGAATTAAAAACGAGCATGTGCTGATTACATGAATTTGTATCCAGAGAGGTGACAATCTCGCAGAACTCTATTTTCAAAACTGGAAAAAAATCTCACAGAGTTTGGTTCATATAAAAAACCTCGTAAAGATCCAGGAAATAGAAGTGCTTGCTGCTACAACATTTGAACCTGAACCCATTTCACTGAATATGACTATTCAGATTTAGAATTTTATCGTTAATTTAATGAATGTTTTGTTGTTTGGCCATCATATTGATAGTTTATAATTAACTTTTTCACATTTCTAAAATAGTCTTTCCAAATGGAAAAGGCGTTATTTATTTATAAACAACTCTCTTATGTAAGATTGCACATAGTATATGAAAAAACAAAGACGCTTTTAAGAAATTACTTTAGAAAATCAATTAGTATTGAAAGAGATATCACTTCAAACTTATTTTTTTGTGAAAATAATCAAGGTTTATAATTTTTTGTTTGTAAATGTTTATTTAGACATTCAAAATTGCGTAGTAGATTTATGACATAAAAATGATTGTTCATTTATTTCAATGATATAATTATTTAAGTGTTGTATTGTAAATAAAATAATTCAATATCTTGATTTTTTGCTTTATTTATGAATTCTTTTGTTTCTTATCAGCTAATAGATAAAACCTGACGGTATTAATTCATGGCTTGCTTAATTTTTTCATCAAATTCGTTTTTTTAATATTACAGCTGTCAAATTTCAAAATAAATGTATCATGTGGCACATCATTGAAAAGAGAAAAAAAAAACTCTCGAATGACACTAAAATCAACTATGGTTTGTATTTTAAAAAATGCAAGTTTATGCTGTATCTCGTAAAATATGCAATATTAAAAAAATGGATTTCCGCCATTTTATAGCGATTAAAAATATCTACCACTTTTGTTATAAACCTTTTCTTCTATATCTCCTAGCAACTGAGATAAATTCATGTAAAAATATGACACATATTTGGTTTTTCATCAATATCAAATTAGCCTTGAATTTTTTTTTCAAAAACAAAAGCATCGCTGTATTGTTCTATGAAAAAGGCAATTTTTGTCCCATTTGACCGACCTTGTATCTATTACGGTAAAAGTTACCCATGGTGAGCCTCGAATTCTGGACACACTGTATATGAAGCTAAGCTTTAGTACATGTCTAAACACTTGGAAAATAGGACAAGAGAAATGGAAATGAATGTTTATAGAAGTTGGTGTCAATAAACGTTAACGGATAAATATGGAAACAATAACATACAAGAAAGAGTAAACGCAGAAAAATGACCTAATGAATTAATCGAAAAATTGATTAGGTATGTCATCTAAACAGAATACCTGCAAATAGAATTCTACATCAAACACGGACATGGATGCCATCTGGAAGAAGAAGAAGAGACGGACCAAAAAGGAGAGGGGTAGATGCGCTAAAAATTGCAATAGACAAAAGAAATTTAACGGATAATTCCTGGAAACAATGGTGTATAGAATGCGGTGAACTGCAACCAACTATATGAAATAACTGCTTTAAATATAAAAATATTCATTTTAAACACAAATAATAGTACTTACTAATAGTTGTTTATAAAACTCTTATTGATTTATATGATTTCAAACAACTCCCTTTGTTGGGAGATGGCTTAACTAACTCGTTTTCCAACTTTGAAAATTACTAGGCCGTATGTTCAAATACGCAAAAAGTGGCTTTTGATTATTCAGTAAGAAACATTATACACTGTGAAACAACAGATAAACACGTTACCGTATGCAAAGTGAATGCAAAAGTTGAGAGGCTCACAACTAATAATTTACAAACAGTAATGGATACAAAAACGAATAAACATGTAAAGCTAATAACTACAGAGAATTATACAGAGCTGCTGTGGTTTTATTAAAAGGGATACATAAACAAAGCTTATGTAAGCGTGTTTGTATTAGTTTCTATATGCAGTTTGGGAGTTTAGAATGGTAAACTTTTTTTATATATGCTGTTTGTAGGTAAAGGGCATATTAAAATTAAAAATGCTAGTTGGTTTTTCAGATCAGAACTGTCCTTTTATAATTAAGCAAATGTTTAGTAGTTACTGCAAAAACAGAGAATTTTGAACCGATCTGTAAAGTTCAATTTTAAAGTTTATTACCGAAATTAAGTGATATTTGGTTTTGTCGATATATTTAATATCATCATTACAAAACACCATATTGGCCGGTATATACCTCAAGAGGTTAATATTTATTGAGAGTTTAAATTTCTTGAAGAATAACACCGACAAATGACAAGAAGAAACAAATTATGTCGATAATAGTAACCAAACGTCACTGTTCTCTGAATTAAAGACATTATTTGTCTATGTATGCAGATGATTTAATTCTGTTTGGAAAGAGAATGGAAGAATCACAAAACACAATTGAAATTGGACAAATAACGTAAAAATGTATGGCTTAAAAAAAGTTTAAAGAAAACAGAAAGTATGATGATAGCAAATGATATAGAAAATATAGAAATATTAGTGTAGGATGAAACAAACAGTTGATTAATTTAGGAGCATTGCTGGGGAAACTGGCACAACTAAACAAGGAGTGGCTGACAGAATCTGCAAAGTAATGACACCGTTTGAATTGTTGTATAAACCTTTTTTCAGTAAAGAAAACAACTAAAACCACAATTAATTTATGAAACAGTACTAGCATCCCTGCTCTTATATGACTGCGATACATGGGTTTTAACAGAGGCAAAAATAAGTAGAAGAGAAGCATGTGAAATAAAATAGAAGGTGGGTCAAGAATGAATTAAATAGGAAGTGAAAGAATAAGAAGTTAACGTAAAATATAAAGTGTAATGGAGAAAATTTAAGCCCACCAACTAAGGTGGTTCGTGCATGAAATACGAATGAAAAATGAAAAAACAGTTAAAGTGTGATGGGAGTGGGAAAAAGAAGAAGACGTGGACGATCCAGGAAAGCGTGGGAATATGAGATATACAACATAGTAAGGAAAAAAGAATTGCCATGGAACCAAGTCAAAAATAAAGCGACTGCCAGGAATGAATGGAGAGGAGCCTTCGCCTCGACATCGCTGGTAGAGGCTTACGGATAATAATTTAAAAAAATATGTCAGACTGGCGATCACAAGGTATACCTTTTTTTATTGATTCTGATTGAGAATTAAATTCTAAATCCGATAGTGCATTAAAAAAATAAGCATGCATGCAAAACGATTTGAGAAAATATTGTTTAAAGGTTATTTATCATTTTTCACAAAATCGTTGTATTTAAGTATACAAAACACGATCGCTGTAGCAATGACAGTTTATAATTTGTCTAATTGTGTTTTATTACTTTGTCAAAAAAAATCATTATTTTTTGAGTATTAAAATGGATATGGACCTTCTATCAATTTGCTTCTGTTGGCGTGTACTTAAGGCGTTTCTATTTAGTGCACGAAAAATAATGATTTTTCGTCAAAAAATAATAAAACACAAATAGACAAGTTATAAATAAACCATCTATTACTACGGCGATCGTGTTTTGTCTAGACAAATACAGCGATTTTGTGAAAAATAATAAACAACTTTTAAACAAATTTTTCTCAAATATTTTTCCACATTTGTTTATATTTTGAAGGGACTATCGGATTGGATTTATAATTGAATTCTCTTTAAAAATAGGTTTAAAAAAATGAACCACGTAATTTAAAAAAAAAAATTGACTATCACCAGTCTTACATAATTTTTCATCGTAGAAAAAACAGATGAACGTCATTCGATAGAGAATTTTGCACGATTTACAAAAATTTAAAGTTCTTAGGGATTTTCCTTTTTAAATGACAAAGTTATAGGGGTGCGACAGTCAAACTGAATCACTCTGTATAGCCTTAATTCCGTGTCATTTTGGTGTTAAAATTGACACCGTATCTACCATTTCCTTTGTATAGAAATGTTTCAACTGCTTGCGATTCTACAATAAAAGAAAAATTGACCTTAATTATTAATTAGTTTTCTGTTCGGTTTTTTATTAAAAGGGGAAAATCGTGAATTTTAAATCGCACTAACAAGTTTAACTTTACCGATAATTAAAAAAGATCAAATGGTTTTGTGTTAATAATAGTACAGGATTAAAATATTTGTTATTTTAAAATAAATTCAATTATAATCTATTCGGCCTCGCCAATTTGTTTGTTAAGTCTGTTTTAT
Organism: Elmis aenea; assembly: GCA_947652605.1. NCBI lineage: Eukaryota > Metazoa > Arthropoda > Insecta > Coleoptera > Elmidae > Elmis > Elmis aenea. Next base: position 21,774,270 of record OX393576.1, read on the forward strand.
ACTAAACTATTTTTTCGTTTAAGAAAATCGTATACGATTTTTAATACAAAAATTTCGTTTAAGAATTTAGCATGGAAAATATGAACCATTTACATTGTACTATTTTTTGGTACGAAAACTCCAATATATTTTGGTTACTTTTTAGTAACTTTTATTATATTTTGTTGGCAACTTGCGTAACCATGTCAAATGTATCAAATGTTTATTTGTATATGGGTGCTTTTAGGATGTTTTAGAACTAGGTATCCGATTTTCACCCGGACTGTCCGAATTTTAACATCGTTTCTCTGGGCTCCGGGTTTCGTAATAGTACCAAAAATTAACTTAATCGAAAAAAAACAGTACCCATACAAAAAACTGTATCAAAATATTACCGTGAGTCGGATATATCAATGAAAACCAGAAATACGATCGTATTGTCTACCTATCTCTTTTTTTTCAAAATACCATGTTCACCCTTTGCTTCTGAATGTTTATTCCGAGAAGTCGCGTAATTCGCCTTTATTTTAAATTTATTTATTACGGGCCGATATTATAAACGACGAATAAGTAGTTTACTCGTGGAGTAAAATTTACTTCCGGAATAAATAGCTATTTCGAGTATTATAAACGTCAGTTAAATTTACTCGCCAATTAAATCCCCGAAGTTAACTAACCTCTGATAAACCACGGGATAAATTTTAACTGTCAAATAAACATAACTCTACTTTTTCATGTCAACTGCTTAGTAAATGTGACATAATAATAATTATAAAAAGTAAGTAATAAATAATTATAAGAATATCGCATATACCTACACACGATTTATGAATTTATGAGGTTATATTTGTTTATTTATCACTTTAATGAGTTATTTCACGGTTAACTATTTATTCGGCAATTTTCGTTTATAATAGCGGGAATAAATTTACTCGCCAAGTAAATTTATTTGAAGGCTAGCTAGCTATTCGACTATTTAACTGACATTTATAATAACGGCCCTACGTCGTATTATATCCATCTAACAAAATGTTGTAATTTGCTTGTTTTTTGCTTTTTATGTTTCAACATTGCATATTTTCTGTAGGAATTTCATTTTTATTACATAAAACTGAAATCTAGGTATCTAGGCACCCTAGTGCTTACACATAATTACAAATGAATAGAAAACTACTACTTATGGCTGCAGTACCATTATTAATGTTATTAAACAATCAATAACGAACTGATTTTTATTTCAGTTAAACTAACCCACAAATGACATGCGGTCAGATACAATTACAGTAAAATACGCATGCGCGCATACTAAATATTGGAGGGAATTTAGGACAGGTTCTAATTTCATACGATTTTTTCGTTCAAGATTTTTAATTTCTGATTGACACCATACTAGAAAATCGTATACGATTTTCTTAAACGAAATTTTTTTATGGTATAAAACAGACTTTACAGTTAAGATTTAAAGTTGCAACAGACATTTTTTGTACCTGATATTTTTTGTTGCTGGTTATTTGACTGTTTCAATTCTATAAAAGTTTACAAGTTGTATAGAAATTTTCGTTTGTCCCAAAGCGTGGGCTTGTTTTCCTACCCCATTGCCCTGGTCCTACCCCTATTATAACCCAGTCCGGCTGGTCACATCTGGCGTACTAACCTACGACCCTAGAGGTCACTTGCGAAATCTCCGCTATTACCCGCTGGCGGCGGGCTTTTAATTGACCAGCCTTGGAGTAATTAGTCGTCCATATACTGCTTCACTTACCCTCATTAACAATCAAATACGATTTCATACATTGCTTTGTTCCCTTTACTGCCCTACAATTCTTTTATGATTTTCTGTTTCGTTACATTCTAAACAGCATTAAAAGAGAAACTTTTTTAATCTTTGTTGAAATGTAAGTTATAATGAGTTGCTGAAACGCTGTGGTCAGCTTGTGTTAGTAGGATATTTAGTTCTGGGCACCGTTTGTAGCATTTTACATCTACGAAGTATATTATACGACGAAAACTGGAAAAAAAAATAATATAAAGAAAAATTATAGTGTACCTACGAGTCCTATTTTTGTTTTTTAAACTGATATAAAAACTAACGTATACACGTTATTTGCGCCCTTTATAAAAGTTTTCGTCTTACTTTTTAACCAAAAGAAAGAGAATTGTTTTCAAAAAAAATATCGTCCCCAAAAATAATTTTATACAATTATTAATTTTAATACAAAAACAAATAGTTCCACATAAATAAATGATAACTAACAGTTATTCAGTCTTAGTTTATTCAGGAATTAAAGAAATTTAATGTGCAAATACTTCACTTTAAACTTCTATTTTTTACAAAAAGAATAATATGTGATTTTTTTTATTTTTTTTTTTTGTGCTGTTGATCTAAGCGTAACTTGAGTAAATAAGAATTGAATTAAGTTTCCAGTTTAATTTCAAACTAACTTCAAGTTAGATTGCGATAACATGAATCTTTTACTTAATTCACTTCTGCTTCAGGTTGCTCTTTCGCCAGTGTAAGGAAATTGAAACATGGATTAATTTACTTTGGTTGAAGACGTATATGCACTATAAACTTTTGTAGTGTTAGTTTATTATACTTAAAATTACATAAGCTATTTAATGATACTATTCCACTGTATGTGGCTGTAACTTACTTTATTATGTGACCCGGAATATGTTGTACATTTGCGCTTTTAAACCGTATTTTGCTTTACCTTTACGAGGGCCAATCTAAATTTATTGAGAATAAAAACTAAACTACGAATTTTATTTATATTTCCTTTTAGTATCGCCAGTGCAGAACGTTCTTTTAGCATATTAAAGCTAATTAAACATTACCTTTGTTTAATAATGTGTGCAGAACGTTTAAACGAGTTTGCTGTATTAAGTATTGAGAATGACATTCAGACATTCTTAAAGATTGTGATTTTTCTAATATTACCTATTAACGATATGGCAATAAAGAAGTCACGTATTTAAAAATGTTAAGTAAACCTTATTAGATAAGTTTTTATTTGAATTTTAATAATATGTTACGTGTGCAAGTATTTATAATATTCATATGTTTATTTTTTTGTTATGTATGGATTGTTGTTATTAACATTATTTAAAAAAAAAATGCTTAAGTTTTAATTTGATTGCTCACATACAGGGTGTCCCAGATAACGTTTGCTTAAATTAAATGAATTATTCTTATGTATGAGAGCAGCTACAATCCATTTTTAAAAGTACAAAATTCCTTGTACTTCAGAGGTTATAGCAAAAAATATGAAAATGTAGAATTTCTTTTTTCTCTCATAACATTTTTCTCTTTATCATTAGATCAAATATATTAGTACTTTCTTGAGTACTTTTTAATGTAGAATGAAACTGTTATTTTAGATTTTTTTATCACTAATATTTTTGATATATTAACTCTAATTTCATTTTTTCATCCGTGTCTTAAAGTTGGCTATGGAATAATTAATTGTGCTTTTTTTTCTTTTTAATGAGATTAATATCTATTTTTATAAATAAGTCACAAAATCAAGAAAAACCGTATTTTACCAATCACTTATCAAGCTATCTATGAAAAAAGAAATAAATGTCAATTGACATTTAGTTAGTTGTTTTTTGTTTTTATTTTTATAGGTTACTTCATAACTGATTGGTAAAATACAATTTTTCTTGATGTTATGACTTATTTGTAAAAATAGATAAAAGAAGTAATATCTTATTAAAAAGAGAAAAAAAAGCACATTTAAGTGTTTTAAATCCAACTTCGCGGCCCATAATAAAAAATGAAATTAGGGGTAATATATCAAAAATGGTAAGTGATAAAAAAATCCAAAATAACAGTTACATTGTCCATTAAAAAGTACCTCAAAAAAGTACTAATAAAATTGCTCTAATGGTTAAGACATCTGAAGTAAGAAGAATTTTGTACTTTTAAAAATTGATTGTAGCACCTCTTTCTTATAAGTACTAAAGAATAATTCATCTAATTTAAGCAAACCTGTTTCTCTTATAATAAGCGAGAAATTATTTTATTAATCCGAGCTGTGAACGAGTTTCCTCGAGTACAGTTTTTTTTTTTGTTTATTTCATTTGCCTTCAACTCCTCTTACTCAAATTTTTTGGGGCCCAAAAATTTTTGCATCCGGGCCTGGAGAAGGCCAGTCCTGACCGTAAACATATTTAATATAAAAGATTAGCAAATATTAACGGCGTTTTAATGCTCAACAATATCCGCTTGACCCACGTACATTTGTGGTTTTGAAGTATATTTTGCTTTGGCTTAATTAAAACTTCGTACAATAATAAAACGAACGTTTTAATTGTCATTAAGCTCAATAACAAAGTAGTTAGTGTATTTATGTGGGTTGGTTTATTTATCTTTCTGTGTTTAAATTTGCCCATAATTATGAGCGCTAGTGAGTTAATTATTTAAGGTTTTTGTTTTGGCTTTGATTAAATTATTTCTATTCAAATTTTGTTTCCGTAACCGGGATTTGTGTATCTTCCATTAAAAAGTCAAGTTAACTGATCAAATGTCTTTAACAAGAGTGTTACCTACGTTGTATGTTTAAGAAGTTGTGGGACTAAATTTTAAGTAAACATCAGGATACATTAAAAAAATTTACACCTTTCAAGACTGCACGATATAGTAGTAAATTATATGTTGATCGATTGAATAAGTCATGTGGGTACAACACGCGAGCCATTTTAAGACGTTATAAAAATATTTTAATAGTCATTTAGCAGATGCTAGCAGTTACTCAAATAGGAATTTGATCATATTATTTTGTTCGATCATCTCGTTTGTATAATTTGCCAATTTGTAGATGAACATACCCTGATATTATTTTAATATTACGCCAACATGTGTAATACTGCACTTTATCATTACCTGCAAATCGACGCTTAAGATGGCGTTTATGAATAAGCCATTATTTTAAAGGCATCCAATTTGTCTGAGCGTTATTATGTTGTTAACTCTCATACTTCGTTCAAATTTGCTTTTGAAACGTAAGTTACGCTTTTATGATTGGCGATGTATGTATAATTATGTTTTACATGTGTAAATAAATAAAACTGACGTTTTCTAGAAGCGTCCCGTAACAAATATGAAAATTATAGACATTTGAATTGCAATTTTTGTTTGATTAAATTGTTAAATTCAATGCGCTATATGCAATGCATCTTAATTTGAGAATATGCTTTAGAGGTATGTAGCTTTTTGCGATGTTTTCTTTGTGCTTGTGTTAAAATGATAATTTCAGCAACACTATAATTTTTTTATTTATTTAAATAATGTTACGATCTAGTCTTAGTTCTACTCATAGTATACTAAGGAAGTTAACATCTAAAAGTCACCCATTGACGTCTCCTAGCTGTTCTAAGATAAACGGCACTAACACAAGCACAAGCACTGACTCCCTTTTTTTTTAAATACACCATTAATATCACATTACACCAACTTAAAGGGTTATTTACTCTTGAGTCTTCTTACCATGGTCGTCTTATCGAGAAGCTGGATAGCCTCGACATTCACAAGCTGCGGTAGTCTTCCTTCATGATTTCTCGCAAATTTCTGGATTTCGCTGTCGACAAATTCCGCTGCAAGGTCGCTATGAAAATCTTTATTTTTAATATACCAAGGTTGCATTTTCAATATCCCTTAATACTTTGTTTTGGAAAGTTTGGATTGTTTTAATGTTCCTTTTTTTTGGTACTACCCCAGAGCTGTATACAGGGTGTGTAAAAATTGGCGGAAGGGCTACACGGGGCGATGTTCTTCGTAAAATTCTAAGTCGAAAATCTTAATACGAAAATGTTGTACCACGCTTGCTGTGTCTGCAAGAGGTTCTCAAAGCTTTGACATTTAGTCCTTTAATAGGCGTTATTATTTAATACTTGCAAATGAAAAAGCTGCAATTTGGAATAAAAATAGATTTCGAATAGTATTTTTTCCTAGATATTGTGTTCTTCCTTTCAAAAATTGGTGTTGAAAATTATGTAAATCACTGATTTTAATGACAGTAATACATATGGCAACATTGTCCTTAGCTGTCATCTCTGTTTTTCTCGTAATTATTTCTTGTTTGTGTTTTACGATACCCAAAAGTTTGCAGCTATGTTTACGAACTGAAGGCTTTCAGTTCGAACAAAAAATGTAAATACCTAAGTAAAAATTGCTGATAAAAAAATGTCCAAACGCACATCAATGTATGCAATGTTGCCAATTTTTTTTTTTCTTTAAATGGTTCCTGACGCCATAGGAAGCATGGTACAACATTTTTGTATCAAGATTTTCGACTTAGAATTTTACGAAGAATATCGCTCCGTGTAGCCCTTCCGCCAATTTTTACACACCCTGTATAATACGTCCACACTGGTTTTAATATCTGCTCGTGTATTGTAGAAGCTTATTAGGTACTGACAGAGCGGAGTTTTTTCTAACAGCCAATACATTTTTCGATATCTAATACCCATTTCTTCTCTGTTATTTTTGTGCTGAGTTTTCCTACGAAGTTTAGTGTCAAGTGTTAAGCTGGATAAAAAGGTGGAGAATAAAACTTAACGAAACCAAGTCAGTCCATATTGACTTCACCAACAAACGAATAGAACACACTCCAGAAACCACGAACGGTCAGATAATACCATACGCCAACACTAGACACTAAACTTAATCGGAAAACAATAAAGATCAAGACAAGATTAAAGAAACAATCAGTAGTGCAAATCTACTGGTTCTTAAATATTTTGGCATAAAATTGTATGTGAGCGGTTTAAAAGTTCACGGCCTGACTTAAAAACAATTGTTTTTGCCCAACCAAGTGTTTTTTTATTAATCGGAAAACAGCTGGCAATCAGAGGGGGTCAAACCTGGAGAATAAGGTGCAAGGGAATTCAATTCCAAGCTCATTTCTTCAATCGTTGATGTTGTAGTTTAAGACGAGTGAGCCTGTGCTTTGTCGTAATGAAAGGGCAACATTTTCTTTGCCAAATATAATTTCTTTTAAGCCTATGTTCAATAAGTAAACGTAGTATGCTGAAGTTCTAGCGTTTGAAAAGTAGTCAATAATGGTGATACTACCTTTCAAGCGGAAATGACTTTCTTTGCATCACAGATTTTTAGAAAAACCAAACTTACGAAAATTATTTAAAAAAAATTATAAATGTATTTAAAAAAAGTGTCCTTTTTATTATATTTATCTGTTATTTCTTTACAAATAATGGAATCAAATTCTTTCTACTAGTAATGTAAAAGCTTCAAAAACAGTTTGCCACTTTTATGGTATGTTTGGAAACTTCAAAGTTATTAGCACAAACAAATATTCAGAACACAATTCTTCGTTTATTTTCCAGTTATCACGAGTATAGGAGTAGGTATAAATTATCTCTCCTACACTTAGTGGACCCATTCAGACTTTCTAAATATTTTATACCATTTACGCCTTTACACCGTACACGTTCCTATATTTCACAGACGCTGTCCAACATTACAAAAGTTTAACAAACACCAAAGAGTTACTTACTTACGTACTTTTTTTAAAATAATTGTGTTACTAGACTTTTGTTTAGTGAATTATAAGTTCATTACTGTTATAGAAAAAATCCAAATATAACAAAATAATATACAGTGTGTACAAAAAGTAACGTAACAGATCAATATCTTGCCTTGTCGATAACTTAAAAAATAATTTTAAAAGTTGTTTGTGGTCATTTACTACATAACAAAAATAATTTTTCAACTATACACAGTGTTTTGTTTTTACGCACCGATACGTCACTTTGTTTTTTAAATAAAACACCCAGTATATTTAATAATTTTTAGATGTTAAATTTCATTCTCTTTTTAAAACATAGGTTTATTCATTAATGTATCTAAAATCAGTCCTTTTTGAGCTAATTAAGTTTTTATAAAAATATCGGCAGAAACAGGAGTCTTAAAAAATAATGATATGTATTTCACAATTTGGCTATGTCATAACGAACTCCTTTGAAACCTTGTAGGACAATAGTGTCATAGTGATTTTTGACTGGTTAATATTTTAAAACAATACACAGGGTGTTTCTTAAGCCCGGTTGATTAGTCAAACTTCAAACAAATAAGTCAATTTTTTTTTTATAGACACCTTATTACATATTTTTACGTTTTCTTATTGATAATTTAATTATCTTTAAAAATTATTAAAGGTCCATAATATGTCTAAAATCAGTATTTTTCTCGGTTATTGAGGTTTTCTTAATAATACAAATAATCGATAAATTATTAAGTAAAACGCAGTAACTTGATAAATATTAATTTTAGATATAATTGACCCTTAATAGTTTTTAAAGATAATTACATTATCAATAAGAAAATGTAATTCGTGTTTAAAGTTTGACTAAATGGACCGGAAGTAAGAACACCCTGTGTATTATTTTAAATTTTTAAGTAGTCAACAACCATTGTCACACTATTGTCCTAGAAAATTCCAAAGAAATTCGTTAGGAGAGCCAAGTTGTGAAACATAATTTTTTCAAACTTTTGTTTCTGTCAATGCTTTTGTAAAAACTTAAATAATCAAAAACGACTAATTTTAGATACATAAAACCTATGTTTTTGAAAGAAAATTTAGTTTTGCATTGTAAAGTTATAAAATAAACAGGGTGTTCTACATAAAAAAAACAAAGTAATGTATCGGTGCGCATCATGATACAATAATTCCTTATTGTATCATGCGTGCGCATAAACAAAACACTGTGGATAGTTGAAAATAATTTAAGGTTATGTAGTAAACGACCACAAGCAACTTTTATTAAAAACTTTATTTTGTAAAGTTATCACAAGACGAGATATTGATCTGTTACGTAACTTTTTGTACACACTGTATATTATGCAGTCTTGTGAAGGCGTAAGAAATTATATCTTAAAAGTGACGATTGAAATAAACATTTTTTCGAATTCTTTTTAGTTTTAACAATGGGTTTGGAAAGCCGGAAGTAGGTTGGTTACCTTGATTAGATAACCCTCTATTGCCGGAAGGGCAAATTGTTAATGTTGTATCCCTCGATTGCTGTGGTCATAGTCGTAGCGATGACAGGTATATATTAGTGGGCAATTTTATTCAACTCGTGATTGATTAATTGGATCTAGTTAGCGTTGAGTTTGGGTATAATGTAACACAGTTAGGAAATGAGATCGCTGTACGGTTTTGAAAATACTTCTAACTTAATTGATGGTGTATCAACACAGTTACGTCTTCATTGTTCTGTGAAGTATTAGAATAAAGAATTAGTTAAAACAAACAGGAAGCAGTTTGTATTTCCGGTTTATCAGCAAGGCTATAATTTGGCAGACGATTTCATTTGCTTAACGAGCCTGTAAATTCATAATCGATCATTGTGTGTTAAATTATAACAAGCCGGCGGACGAACTGCATCACATTAAATTAATTGCATCGAATCAATGTATGAGTGGCTGAATAGGTGAATGCAGTATTGAAAGTTTGTTTCGGCTTTGAATGATTCGTTTCTAAAAGAATTTGTTTAATTCAATATGTTTAATTATACAGTATCTTATTTATTGTCGACAAAACAAAATATTTAGTGATAACTGATAACAATAAGAATGTGCTAAATTGACAAGTCGTAGAATTGGTTGGTGTAGCATAAAATAGAGTTAATGAAATTAAATATGTGGGTGTAATGGTAGCGCTTAAACTAAATTATAAAAGTAATACAGGTTACGTTAAGACCGACTTTAAAAACTGCAAAATAGAGCTATGAGAATTGTTTTACACTAGGTTCACCAACATTACTTTAATGCTAGATTTTTTACAGTGACAGTATCAAGAACATTGTTTTTCATAGGATTAATTAATTTTAAAAATTATAACTAATCTGCTTCCAAATATTTTGTTAAAATACTTAACACAAAATTGTAAGATTCACTATTATCCAACAAAAAAATGTTTAGATTTTAAATTGCCATTCAGAAAACGAAATTACACTGTGAATTCTTCGTTTTTTAAAAGATTGTAAGTCAAAAACCATCTATTAAACGAGTTTAAAAATGAAACTAATATTGTAAGACTAAGATATAACCTTAGTAGTTTTATAAAGTAGGAGTATGTTTTAAGGTAAGTATTAGATTAACATAGGTATCATTGTTATACAGGATGGTCCACTTTTTTGTAGCAGGACTTTAACAGTCGATACAAAAACTTATTGTAAAGCGAATATTCTGTATCAACATGGGTCCATAAACCCTTCATTTTAAAGATACAGGGTGTTGAAATTTTCGAAAAAATATCGATAATGTTTAACCGTTTCTCAACCAGTGGATATATTTAATCCAAATTTGGTATACAGCACAACCTTACAGGTTACCACATTCGATAAAAATGTCAAGCCCCACAAGCAACCAGTGGCGGAGTTGTGGTGATTCAGTTTCAATAAATTTTATAAAAAACTAGTACGGCCCTGTTTAAAATCAAACTTGAACTTTTTTTTGGGTAGAACATTTTATTTAAACAAAAAGTGTCTCTTGGATTTTCTTCATATCTACCACCGTTTGGCGCGAAATTTGATTTATTTTACTATTCTCGCGAAAAATTGCTCAAAAGTTCGATCTAAAAATATACCTAATATTCGAGTTAAAAAAGTAATACCGATTTTCGCAGTTTCTAATAACAGTACATGCTAATAATGAGGGAATAAGTTCCGTTAAATTAACGATTAATGAGCATTTGCTCTGCAATTAGCAATTTTCTGCTTTTCGCGATATTTTTATGAGCAAATTTTTCGAGAGAATAGTAAAATAAATCAAATTTCGCGCCAAACGGTGGTAGATACAAAGAAAAGTCAAGGGGCACTTTTTGTATAAAATGAAATGCTCTACTTAAAAAAAAGATCGAGTTTAATTTTAAACAGGGCCGTACCAGTTTGTTATAAAATTAATTGAAAGTGAACCCCCACGAGTTCGCCACTGGTTGCTTGTGGGGCTTGACATTTTCACCGAATATGGTAAACTGTAAGGTGGGGCTGTATTCCAAAATTGGTTTAAATATATCTACTGATTGAGAAACGGTTAAACATTATCGATATTTTTTCGAAAGTTTCAACCCTGTATCTTTAAAATGAAGCGTTTATGGACCCATGTTGATATGGAATATTCGCTTTAAAATAAGTTTTTGTATCGACTGTTAAGGTTCTGCTACAAAAAAGTGGACCACCCTGTATAATTGTAATTGTAATGGTTAGTCAAACGCTAAATAAATATTATTATTATGATATTATATTGTGATTTTTAATTGCTAAACAATTTTAGGTACAGCTCACCAAAGAGAAAAAATTCTACCAAAGCGGCAATTTAAAAATGTAAGGGTATAGGTACAGAATGTTTTTTTTTAACAAAGAATTTATTATTGGTAGAATTAAAAATATTTTTATAAGTTGGTTAAAAAAAATCTTTTTTTTGTCCAATTCCTGATTCACCCTGAAACATCTAAAAGGCACATTTTTATGGTATATCACTCATTCAGTATGTTTAAGCTTTATCAACATGCTTTAGCTTTTCAAAATATTACACAAATATGATAGAGCAAGTAAGTTTCGTAAAAAGAAGTGCTACGAGATTTTTTATTTTAGCGTGCTCGGCAAATTCGTTGCTGTAGATGTGTAGATGAATTTCCATGAAGGTATTAATCCAACGCATACATCGGTAGCCCATTTATCCGTGTATTATCAACATAAATTCTTTTAAGCGTAGCCTCAATAATCCTATTAAAGTTTTTTAAACACGAAACGTGAAAACTATATAAATTAAAGCAGAGATGAAAAAATAATGAAAAGAAAATGCGTTCGAATGGTCATATATTTTGTTGGTACTTTAGTTGGTAGCTTAATCGTTATATTCTTATATTTAAACTATTGCTTGTAAAAATGTGGTTTAAGCAGGCACATTGCAGATATTATTAGTGTATTATTACGTGTTAGACATACAGAGAGATATGATAGTGGCTTCAGGTTCAGAACACGTATTTTCTTAGAACTACAGACTAACATACCGTGGTGCATGTGAAACCATGTATTTAAGTACCTAGGCAGTATTTTTTCGCGATAAGCTCATTCTTATCTATAATAACTTCGATTACACATAACGGAAGTTTTTGTTATGTCTTGTAAATGAACACGAATATAGTTTTTATACGATACAATATCCGCTACTAACATTAAATTACTATGAAGTGTTTTAAAAATGACTCATTTATTTGTGCAATAAAATATACATGTAAAACGAAATTCTATATTCTTATATTGATATTCTGCGTAAACACTGAACAGTCGAACTTGCCCATATGTTTAATATTCAGAACACCAGGCAGAATTTGTTGTGATCGGAATAAATAATGCCAGTTAGATTTCAATAGTCTCTAATGTTTGGGAATATCCTTGCGGTGTTAATTTCTTGGTACTAAGTATCGTTTATTAATCCTTTGTACGTAATACGTAGAGGAATGCGCATTGTTTTAAGTTCCGGGAACATGCACACTTCCAAATATAAATTATGTCAAACATAGAACGATGAATGACAAAGAAAACGATATTTAAATATGTTATAAGCAAATTACTGGATGTAAATTTTTAACCAGTTTTATTTTATAACGGAGGGTTGAAGGTTACCAAATTCTGTTTCGAGACAAAAACAGAGTGATCAAATTAACGGTTTACAAGGTGGGTCCATAATAATTTATTTTTTTTAATTCTAATTTTATTCAATAACATAAACTCAAAACATGTTTAAATGATTATTTTGGAGCATAATCGCCGTCTACTTCAATAACTGCTTCCCATTTGCTTGGCAAAAAAAAAGATTCCACAGGTAAAAAGTCACGTTTCTTCGACGCGAGTCACGCTTTGGCATCGGCGACGTTTATCCAAATCATCGTTGACTTAACCCGTCTGCCATTTTTGAGCGAGCCTTTTTGCAATAGACGACTTTTGGAATTCTTTTCGGAGTCTAGCCGGGATCAACGCACACCTTCTTTTGTTGAAAAAAGGGATTTTGCTGGTTTCTTCGAAGCAGTTGGGTAAATATGCGGACTCGGCTGGCCTTTTTTCGTCGGAGAGCTTATAAGTAGCTGATATAGCAATTTCCCATACCTTACCAAGTTTTTTTGAGGTGCCTTATGATCGTGAAATGGTCGTAATTGGATTGTTCGTCTAGCATCCTTAATGCCAAACTTTCGTCTTCTTCCACGGTCATCTGAAGAGCCCAATCATCATGCAGTCAACCTTTGTCGAAGTGGTAAAACATAATAATGTCACAGCTGTACTTTTGCTAAATTATTTTCAAACGCGTCAAGCTAAACGCATGTCGGTATTTAGTTATCGGAGATGTCGGGCGGCATTGGATCCATAATAAACCCCCAAGCGCTTAGCTCTAACGGGAGAGCTAAGCAGGAAGCACGTTGCTATAGTATAAGAGCACTGTATTGGCGAATTTGGACTTTCCAGCTATTGTGTAACTGTAATGGAACTGTATTAGGGAAACTGGACTTTCCTACGCTTTGGGCGAAATGTGCCACCCAATTTTTGTAACGGTCGCGAGGGAATTCAGCGTGGGGTGGTTTTTGGTGGAAATCTTAGATTGAACGGCGACTTATTGGGCAGATACCGTGCTCTACGGGCGACTTGGACGCTCTTTCAACGGCTCCCGTAGGGCCCATAGAAGTCAGTTCGTAAGTGCGTTTGTTCAACTGTTAAAGTTGCCCCAAGTTTTTAAGTTGCGTTGGCAACTGTTTGGGTTGCATTTCGCAACTGTTTAAGTTGAATTTGGCAACTATTGGAGTTGCGCCCCGTGCTCTGTGAGCATTATTGTGGATATAAGTGTATTATCAGTGTTTGTTGTTTATAAATATAAATATAGCCAAGCGAGTCTCATTTCTGAGCTTCTGAGTGTTTATTTAGAGCTTTACTCCGATATAATTACCAGTCTTCATAAAAGACCGTGGCGAGTTTAGTGCCGACTCTGGGAATTTTGGCTCTAATCATTAATAACCGCGTCAATAAGATGAATTATCGACACGCATTTTTACAACCCAAATAGTAACGAAAATATCAGTAAAATAAATTGGAACAAAATGACAAATTTGACAGATCGAAGGGTACCTACCGGTAAAACAATTGTTAATTATGCCCCAACTTATAGATTATTTGTGCTTTGCACGCTTTTCTTGAACCCCCTGTGTGTGTCTCAATACACAAACGAATTTTAACGACCTGTTTCAGCAGCTTTCCAATACATTTAAAAGTTTTAATGAAAGACGGCGCAACGTACAGACGAATCGTATTTCAAAACAAAATTATATAGAGCAAGGAATTATTAAATCGCCTAAGGTATACATGTTCTGCAATTTGTAACTCGACAACATACAAACCATAGCAGCAAAGAAATATATTTGCTTAGCAAGACATAATTCTTTTGTTTGTGATTTAGTGAAATGCAATGTCGGAAAAAAACAGTCATTACTTTAATTTAAAATTCACTACAGGTACCAGTACTGCATGAAGTAACCATAGTGAGCTCTGAGATAACAGATAAGGCTTTGTACATGTGTGCAATAATATTATAATAATAGTTAAGATGTAGAGGCAGCTGCTATTAAGCAAGTTCAATGAATTTTCTTAGTTCCAGGAACGTTATGTACTGCTAACAATAAGTAGCTATAATATTATCTTAACAAAATAAACTATTGCAGAACTTACCTAATCAATATTGGTTGTTTTCTATAGAGTGCATTGATTTCGGTATAACATTGATAGGATGATAGGTATTGCTGTTATAACCGTTGTAAAAATATATTATAATAACCACAAATAACACATTTTGACATTTTACAAGTTCTGGTCATTAAAAAACCTACTATGAATAATTAGATTTCCTTTTTTTATTTCATTAAGCGAATTTTTAAACGCATTTGGATATAGCACGAGAATATAACATTAGTCATAACAAAATGTAAGTTGTTTAAAATCAGCCTTAAATTGACAACCAGAATAATTAAAACACTAATTATTGTAAATAGGCTTTATTAAAAATCGCTTATCTTTTCTTTCATGGCTTTCTTGTCAAAAGACTCTCATTTCTTTATCAGTTGCAGTCTTATCAATTTTTTTGTACACATGCAATTGCCATAACAACGATCATTGTTGGCAACGAAGTTCATATAAAACTGTATTGATTCATTGGAATACATTTTTATCATTACAACTTCTTCCAATTCCTTTTCATTCGTAAGCAATTATATGTTTAACACTGTTTATCAATTTATTTATAGTTTTAGTTGTTGTATAGTGTATAGTATGTTTTAATGTTTTAATGTTATTTTTGTTGTTACAGCTTTGATGTAAGGTAAACATATTTTAGTACATGTGTTTTTTAATAATAGTACCTACTATTCGTATTGGTGTTCCTACTAGTGTTCATTTAGGTTAGCATAGTATTTTATTTATATCTTTTTTACAGGAAACGTAAGTTCACAATTTTGTTTTTTGTTTTTGCTTTTTGTTAACCTTTAACTTTGTGAGTTTTGGTTATCTTGTACACAATAAAAAAAATATGTCGAGGAATGTATACTAGAGATAAAAGTTCGATAAATTTATATATTTGTTGTGTAGCTATTTTATTGCAAAGATGAATCAAATCCAAATTTTTTTCTTTTTACACTTTTATCGACTATATCGGCCAAAATTTACTTCCATATGTTAGTTCACGTTTCGCTTATTTAATTGTAAAGCTAGTTCAGCTGTATAGATACACTCACAGTGTACCCACGTTTGTAATACATAGCTACCTTTGAATATGTCGAGTGCAGTTTCTATCTAAGAGGAATGTTCTTGACTTGGGACCTTCCTTAGACTATGTGAACTGTGATGACAGTGAATTATACAAAATGAGCAACCTTCTGTTCAGAGCATAAATGGTTGTTATTTTGCGTGTCATCTGTTTTAGACTTTATTTTAAAATACAGTGACGATAGAAAAATATCAATTCTTTAGATATTATTTCATACTCAAAACATTTTAATTGAAAATTGGTCTAACAATTTAAAAAGATAAATGGAGAATAGGTTCAAAAATAAATTGTACAAGGTGTACGGATAAATAAAAAAATGTAACTTATACAGGTGAAACCTCTATTAATCGACACATCCGTAACTCAATTTACCTCAGTTGCTCGACTTTAAAACGAGTCCGTTGAAATCGGTGCACACAAACTGTAAGAATTCTAATAACATTACCGTATTAACCATAATGACCCTGCCTTAATCCTCCACTCTAATTGCCTATTTAATAGGACTTGTCCCCCTCGACAGTCGAGTAAGCGAGGTTTCACCTGTATACGATAATGTGATAAACGAAAAAACGAAATATTTGATCAGTACACTTATTCCAGCGATAATGAGCCTTTATGCCATATTTATAGGCCGACTTGTCTGTCACTTAAACTCCAACTCTTCAAAATAGGCATTCGGGCCAGCACACGTACTTCTTGCCTGTGTGAAACTTGTGTTAGGAAACAAATTACGGCCAACCGGGCCAAGTCTGCTCAGTTGAGTGTATTAGGTAGCAATTCGTAGCCCAATTGACGAAATTTAGCAATGATATTAACACTACTCAGAAATGGCCAAACGATTGACTTTTATTCCGGTACGAGCAACTGCAACATCCATCGGGCGGATAGCTTTCTTATGCTCAAAACTCGCATAATATGTAATATGCCCACAACCTCAGGTATTTCGACCTACTTCAATCGACGTTCGTTTAATACTGTTTCATGTACCTACTTTTAAAAATATTTCCTCAATAGTAGCGAATTTTGTCATGCTCGAACGTTGTACCTATATATTCAGTGTTCATACTTCATACGACCACGTTTGAAGTCCACAACCATGTTTTATCTGCCTAAAATGATAAAGAAAACTCACCTTCAGTAAAATTCAGCTTAACTTTATTTCAGTTAAAGATAAACTTCTAAGGAGAAAGTATTTTATCACAGGCGTATTTCGGTTTCTTCATTACTTGTAAAAAAAAAACAAGATTGGTTTATTTTTGCAAACTGTGTACATACTTGCCATACCTTATGAAATCTGAAAGTCAAACTAATAAATGGCTAAATGGCATTGAAAAAAGCACAGACAATTCATGAAAATTAGCAGCCTTTTTACGTTAGACCGGAAACTATTCGTGCAAGTATATCCTTATAATCTGTTTCTCTCTTTTAACTTTAATAATGCTCGAAGTGAGATTCAATGAAATGACCACCTAGGTTTCCAGACTTAACACCTCTTGTGCGGTTATTTGAAGTCAGTCCTCTACAAAAATTAGCATTTAACTGTTAACGCGCTAAAGTCGCCTTATGGTATTGATTTATGACAACATCAGAATCGATATCTTAGAAGGGTGTAAAGACTATGTATTTTGCCCATTCAAAAGTGCTAAGAGACCAAAGACGAATTCTAGCACTTTAGATTTACTTTTCACTTTAATTATTTGAATTATACACTTTTATCCATGTATCCAAACTTTTGGGACAACCTTTAGTACAGTTGTTACTTATGTACATAATTTTTAAAATGAAATGATTTAAAACTGCGTTTATTACGTCGTTATGCATAATACGTTTGCTGTGACCCATAAAATAAAATAATACTTACGTGCATATCGGGTGCAGCCTTTGTTTCCTGATGTATGTTTTAAACGTAATGAGAATACGTAAGCATTGTCGTCACGTACGATTGATCTGTTATCTATGCTTGGTAAAGAGTTTCAACTTGACAAGGATATAAAGAAGGCAAATTGCCTATTTTTAACTTTAATAGCTGGAAAAAGATCACGTACATTTCTCGCTTTCAAAATTTCTTTATTATGCGACTCCCACACTGATTAATTACATCCTTATATGTTTGTTCGGCGTATGTGGAAACGAATGACCGCCTTATTAAGTACATAATACCGTTAGCTAGGAGCTATATTGATGGAGATTAGGTTTTCAAAACAATAACGATCTTTTTGACAACAGTTTCAAAAATTGACTTATTTTAGCAGAAATAAAGTGGTTTAAAAAAATTACAAACTAGGGCTTACTTCAAGCACATTTCCACAGATGTATTTGTCTATTCATAAGAGAGATAAAGTCTTAAAACTCGAATGAAAGGAATTATATTTTAAATGTGTTTAAAATTCGTTTCGATTTTGTTCAATTTTGTTGTTCAGTGTTATTTGCAGTTGTTGGCATTTACATCAGTGCAGTATGGATGCATTGTAATTTTCTGAAGAATTTTGTAGAAAGGATAAGGTGACCAGATCGGTAAAAGTAAAGATCTCGACATGACAACTAAAAAAAAAGGTACGACACTACACGCACTCATAAGTAGTAACGAACGACACTCATCGTTGAGTTTTGTGTCCGAAATCGCCCAAAGTTTGACAGAAACAAACAAGGAACGACAAGAAAAGAGAGTTTTTCCAACGACGCCGACTTTTGAAAAATATCAACATTTTATTGTGGAATTTACATGATAAATAAAAATATGGGAATTTAAAAATCGGGGCACACAATAGTATCGAAAATACGTTTTGGGAACATCGGGACATCGAATTTTTATAGAGACAATTATTAAAAAAATCGGTACGTCTGGTCATTCTACAAAAGCACAATCCAGAAACCATCATGTGGATATGTACCTAGTCTTTTTATTCTTTATGTACCATGTCCTAGAACATTAGCGACCATTGGCATCATTTTTACGTGGTCAACTGCTGTTTGAAAGAGTGATTTTTAAGTTTGTGTATGCCGTTGTCTCACACTCTAAGCAACAAAGTTACTTTACGTTATGGTTCTCGCTTTCCATCTGATTTTTTTCTGAATAACGTTATGCAGTAACTGATACCTACTGTTTCTGATGACGTGGCTAAAATATTCCAGCTTTTTTTTGTTACAGTTGAGTATTTCTGTTTGCTCGTTCAGTCTCCTCAACGTTTCCACATTTGTGACTCTATCCGTCCATGGTGGTTTTAAAATTTTACACTAAACTCACATTTCGAACGCTCCTACTGTGAATATGGTCTCGGTAAACGACCAAACCTTCACTTCATATAAGAGAACACTGAAAACAAACAGCAGAGGAACGGGAAACGAATTCGGAAGAATTCGGAGAAAATGGTTTCTCTAGCGAATTGTATGGGTAAAGTCCTAATTTTAATTGGCGCAACATCCAGGGTATTTAAAAGAACTAACTCGTTGCCCATTTTTAACATATCAGCTATAGGTATATATTGCCATAATCTTTTTTGACAACGAGCTATTTCGTCTTTTTTGGACTAATTTTGAGACCTCATTTCATGCTTTATTATGCAGTAGATTTCAGTAACTGCTGTAAATCTTTTAAGATAATGGGCAATAAAACTGTATCATAGGCATAATCTATACCGTTGATAACCACACTATTTGCTGCAACCCCTTGAATTTCATTTTTAAGTTTTTCTTAAAGAAAAAAAATACAAATTAAACAGCAACGACGACAAACACATTCCTTAACGAACCCCTCAGTGCGAAATCTGATAATTCAACAAAAAACATTTAACCCTTAACCGCCCAGTAGTGTCCAACGGACACATTTTCAATTTGATTTGCATACAGAATCAAAAGTGTTTATTTTATTGCGAAATCACTTTGTCTAATTTATCCCCTATGTTTTATCTCTCAAATTCTCTTACCAAAGTTGTCTAAAAGAAAGTAAGTTTTTTCTAATTTAACAATTTTGATGAAAATAACGTAACTGCCCAGTAGTGTCCATTGGACACGCATCTGAAAATTTGCAGTATTGTATAAAATAAAGTGGTAAAACGTTTATTTATTTTTATTTTATTACCTACACGTAGGTAATAAACATTAATATTTATTAAAACAATTGACACCGATAATGCTTTTTTTGGAATGTTCCGAACAGACATTTTGATTGCATTCATTGCAACACTGTCTTGTGTTTCTAGTATTTTCGACGGGCAAATATGGCACCGCTTTTTTTTACAACAGATTCAGCTTTTTTTTTTATTGTAACTTGTTGACTCGGCCCTGCAACATTCTTCACAGCTTCAATGTGGTATTTAGTTAAACCTTTTTGTCCTTGTCTCTGTATATGAGGCGTTACCAATTGGGTTGCATTATCTCGCAAAAAAATAGTTTTCTTTTAGAATTTGTTTTTCCCTGATTCCAAGTGGAATGTAAATTTTTCCATAAAATTAATGATGCAACGCCAACAACATCAATAATATTTTGAAAAAATGCCATTGGCCGCACCTATTTGTTTTGCGTCGAACTGTATATGAGTATACAGTTTGACCAAGCGTATCGACGCCGCCTTTTGTCTCGTTATAATATAGATTTACATCAGATTTATTTTTGTTTGCGATATCTACTTGATTGGTATGGTGCATAGTAGACAAAAAATAACAGCACGGCTTTTTCTTGCCACGAAACCAATGTCATATTTTTAAAAAATTGGTAATGCCTCATATACAGAGACAAGGACAAAAAGGGTTAACGAAACACCACATTGAAGCTGTGAATAATGTTGCAGGGCCGAGTCAACAAGTTTCAGTCCAAAATAAGATGAATCTGTGGTAAAAAAAGCGGTGACATACACACAACACAAAACAGTGTTGCAATGAATGCAATCAAAATGTCCGTTCAGAACATTCCAAAAAAAAAAAACATTATTGGTGTCAATTGTTTTAATACATAATAATGTTTATTTCCTACGTGTAATAAAATAAACTTTTTTCTACTTTATTTTAATAAAATATTGAAGATTTTCATATGCGTGTCCATTGGACACTACTGGGCAGTTACGTTACAAAACCTTACCGGGCGGTTTAGGGTTAAAAGAACTGTTTACTGTTTTGCGAACGAAAAGATTTAAATCCGTGTTTTATCATATAAAATTAGTTTTAACTAATTTGTAGCTTGAAATCACGCATCGAAGTTTAATTGATAAAATTAATAAGGATTAGACAATAGCAATTAAATGTTACCAACTTTATCCTCCTGTTTTACCACTTCTTAAATTATTATTTTTTTAAATAATGGTTGGTAATATGTTTTGATACCGATCTACAGCAATTATTTTTTTTTAGCATTCTCACTAAAAATATGATTCGACTTCCCCCTTATTCTTAAAATAATTTTTTAAAATAGATCTTGATATTTGGTGAGATCTTTTAACTAAAATTGGTGTTTTGCAGGGTGGAACGATATTATTTTACAACCCCACCTTGCAGTTCCCCTCGAAAACTGAAATTGTTACATGGGCAACTGAAACAAGTGTTGACGTATGAAACAATTTACATTTCAACTCGTGTACACAATCACTAGAATAAAAATTCCAACCACGTATCGAGTTCACCCTGGCAGCCTATACGGACTGCATGCATACTACACAGTCACCCTATCGAGCCGCGAATCCTCTAAGCCACCTGTTCATTTCCACGCTGTAAATTTTTACGTAAAGAAGTTCCAACGTCGTTTTACGTATATTTCGCACCTACGTGCATTGCGGAATGGGCTTAGGACCGGCAATGACGATGTAATGTTGCTTCATGTTTCGTCATTGCTACTTTTATGCCACATTGTCTGGTCCATGATCTCTTGTACGTGATACGAATACCACTAAATAAGATATGCCCCTTTTTATGTTTCTCAAGTTTTGCGTATGATAGGAATATATTAGATTTTATTTTCTAAGGAGAGGCACATGTGCTACCGTGCTGGTTTTCATGACTGATGTGCGTAAAGATACATATATTATATCAGGACGTTGAAACTGGACAACATTGTTCATTTATGAGATGTTGCAAAATATACATTACACTCTATTGTATCAAAAACTTTTAAATCTTTTGTGTACAAGGCAAACATTATCTACCGCGTTACATAGGTAACTTCGTTAGACTCGGTTGAATTGGAAAATTTAGACAAAATTAAAAAAAAAAATGTTAATATACAGTGTGTCCAGAATTTGAGGCTCACCATGGGTAACTTTTAAACCGTAATAGATACAAGGTTGGTCAAATGAAACAAAAGTTACCTATACCTCATAGAGCAATACAGCGATGCTTTTGGTTTTGAAAAAAAGTTCAAGCTAATTTGATATTCATGAAAAACCAAAAATATGTAATTTCTTCACATGAATTTATCTCAGTTGCTATGAGATATAGCAAAAAAAGTTTCTTACAAAAGTGGTAGATATTTTTGATCGCTATAAAATGGCGGCAATAATTTTTTTTTGCTATTGCATATTTTACGAGATACAGCATTAACTTGTATTTTTTTAAATGCAAACCATACTTAATTTTAGTGTCATTCGAGAGCTTTTTTTTCTCTTTGCAATGATGTACCACATGGTACATTAATTTTGAAATTTGACAGGTCTAATATTAAAAAACGAATATGATGAAAAAAAATTAAGCAGGCTATGAATTAATAAAGTCGGGTTTCATCTAATAGTTGAAAAGGAACAAAAGAACGCCTAACTAAACAAAGCAAAAAAAATAATATTGGTAATACTGTTTTGTAACTTTTGATAGGTAGCAAAACCAAAAATAATAAATCAATAACGTAGGCTGTGAAACAAATGTTTGTTAGATTCAATTCAGGTATTGTAAATTTTTAACTGTCATTGTAAATACTACGATAATATGGCATTTTCTAGTTCTGAAAAAAACATAAGTTTTCTGTGTACATTAAAAGCTCAAGGTATCGAATCAAGTATGTGCTGGTTGCATGAATTTGTATCCATTGAGGCGACAACCTCACACAACTCTATTTTCAAAACTGGAAAAATCACGTAAAAATTATAAACAAAACAAAGAGATCCAGGAAATAGAAAAACTTGCTGTTACAACTGTTGAACCTGAACCCATTTCACTGAATATGATCATTCAGATTTAGAATTTCATTTAATGAATATTTTGTTGTTAAGCCATCATATTGATAGTTTATAATTAACTTTCTCACATTTTTAAAATAGTGTCTCCAAATGAAAAAGGTTTTTATTTACTTATACATAAACACTTCTGTTATGTAAGGTTGCACATAGCATAAGAAAAAATAAGACGCTTTTAAAAAATTGCTGTAGTAAATCAATTAGTGTTGGAAGAGGTAACACTTCAAACTTTTTTTTTGTGAAAATAGCCAAGGTGTATAATTTTTGTTTGTTAATGTTTATTTAGACATTCAAAATTGGGTACTAGATTTATGACATAAAAATAATTGTTCATAGGCCTATACCTATGATATAATTGTGTTGTTGTGTTGAAAATAAAATAATTCATTTATATCTTGATTTTTTGCTTTGTTTAGGCGTTCACTGTATAACTATTAAAAGCAATAAGCAACTGTAGAATATTTTACTCATGTCATATGGTTTCCGAGTAACAATAAATAAACAAGGTTATTAGTTTAACAGCATAATTTGTTTTTCAAAAGTCCCACTTGCAAAAAATAATACGCGGAATAAGCCTCTTGCACTGATAAATTCTTATAATTTTAACTGTAACTTTCTCGAACGTGTTGCTTTTAGGTTCATTGGGTGTGAGCTGTTACCAAGCAACACGTTTTCGAGGCAACAGAAAAAATAATTACGATTTTTTTAAATTGTTTTGATAATTATATGTATGAGATAGTAGACGATAAACAAACTGACCGTCGTTATCGTTATGACTCTCGCTAAACGCCATTTTAATCATAGCAATGCTTTGAAATATTTAGAAATAAAAGTATTACCTGACCCTATTAAAAGTATTTTTGGTTTTGATTGACGAAGCCAGCGTTTGTAATAAATTTGCATTTGTATAACGAACATAAATATTTCATCTCGTTAGTTTTAATGAATTACAAATAAATTTGTTACTTTATGTCGGGTAATATCAAATATTTGTAATATATATTTCAAACGTCCCATTAAAAGATTACATCCATTACTCATAACCGTTTGTTCACCCGTTTCCGAAAATAAAATATACTACAAATTTCTTGCCTAGGAATGTATAATTAATTCTTAAAAATATATTATGAGAGTTTGAGTGGTTAAACCTGTTTCTATAATATAATTGAGTGACATATCAAAGCAGAAGGAATTTTAAAATTCAAAATGTATAATAAAGTCTCTTAAAATAATTATATGTTGTGTTATGGTATATTCTAAGTATTTGACGTGCTGCATAAACTTGGAAGCCTTGGTGTGAATTTGAGGTATTGTGTTATTTTATTACAGTGCGGAAACCTTTTAAATCAACTGATAGAGATATGTGTCTTTCTCTGTTCAACAGCAAATATCGTCATGAACGGTATAGATATATTTATGTGCTCTATAAATTTGAACAAAAAAATGTTTTTTTTTCTAATCTAAAAGAACGGCTCTTGTAATTAAGCAAAAGTATAATTTTAGTAAACTTGTAGGTAGGTAGATATGTCATAAACTCAAAAAAAAAAAAAATTATGAGTTATACATAATTTTGAGATTAATACTAATCAAATTTTTTAACGGCGTTTGAATTTGACACAACATAAATTTGGTATTATTAAATCGTTTTAGAACATCTTGCGGCGTTGTCCGCTGCCCTTCCTCCGTTCCTTTTTATTGTTCCATTGTCCATCTTTGAGATCTCTAGCACTCATTGCTTTTGTACCTCCATCTCTTCACGTTTTCTTGGGTTTCTCTTTTTCTTCAGTATTTTGGCGTGCATTCTAATCTTTTTAGGTAACTTCATAACCCTCATTCGTTGCACACTGCCGTTCCGTGCCAGATGTTTTGCTTCTATATCTTTATTTAATGTTTGTTTAATCCTTAACCGGTCTTAAACTTCTTCAAATCTTATTCCATCTAGGAGTATAGGTACTTAGTAATCTTCTGAATCTGCCTGTCCCACCTGCATCAATCTTTCTCTTATATTACTTTATTATTCGCTATCGAAATGTACCAGTAGACTGACTACCTTCAAAATTCGCTATTTATGCAACCAATCGTTTTTCCATTTTAATTAATCCTTGTTTAAATGATTTTTTGTCTGATCCTGTAGTGTCAAATATAACACCTTAATAAGAGTGTTTAGTAATATCCCAATTTCCTGGCCGGCTTAGTTAGTTCTGCACTTATTGGTTGGCATTTAGTTTTTTCAATACCTATGGTTAAACATCTTTCTTTTTATTTTTATTTCTATTTTTCTATTTATTCCTATCAGAGTCCAACTATCGGCATATTGGAGAGTATACAAGAACATCTATTTAACGGTTGTCAGATTTTGAATTACCAAACACAGGACATAGGTGTTTTAAAAAAATGTTTCTGCGAGCCCCAAAACGTTTTTATTAAATGACATACATTTGTATGAACATCATAATGTAGCTAGTTGCAATACTTTTATCAGTGTAAACACAGCTTTATTTTATTGAATCACTTTGTCCATCGTAACAACTGGGGTGTAAAAATTACAGAGGGATAACCCTACTAAGTATACCGTCCAAGGTCTACGAACGAATTCTCGAAAAGAAACTAGTGAGACAAACAGATGAACTACTAGAGCAGTCGCAGAGTGGCTTTAGAAAGGGGCGTAGTATAAATGACCACATCTTTACACTTAAACAAATAGCAGAAAAGTCCCTAGAAAGAAATATCGAAACGTATCAGGCTTTTATAGACCTGGAAAAAGCCTTCGATCGAATTCCGAGATCCAAAGTGCGAACAACCCTGGAAAAGAGAAATGTGGAGGACAACCTAGTAGCTGCAATAATGAGCTTACGTGAAGAAAACAGGAACTATATAAGAACGGACAATAGGCAATCGCAGGAATTTCCAGTCAATAGTGGACTAAGACAGGGAGGAGTACTAAGCCCAATACTGTTCAATCTGGTCCTAGACGACACAATGAAGGAAACAAGGGAAAAAACATCGAAGTTGTACATCGGACATAGACATATGAAGCCAGTATACTTGAGAGAATGCGCCTTCGCAGATGACCTGGTAATATTCGGCAAAAACGAAAGTGACCTTCAGAAAAACCTTGAAGCATGGAACATATCATTGGAAGCTAACAATATGAAAATTAACGCAGAAAAAACAAAAGTAATGGTCACATGCAAAGGCAGTTCGCAAGCAAGCATCACACTGAACGGGAAGAAATTGGAACAAGCCGAGACGTTTAAATACTTAGGGGTAAACATCAATAACAAAGGGCACCACGACACAGAATTAAACGCAAGACTGGAAAACACATCTAAACTATACCACAGCCTAAGAAAGTCTTTCATAGGGAAAAGGGAGATTGCAGTGGAGACTAAAATAACAGTATACAAAACTGTATTTGTACCGACACTCACATTCGGATGTGAAACCTGGGTTCTAACACCGACCATGAAGAGTAAAATACAGGCCATGGGGATGAAATATCTGCGCAAAGTAGCTGGCGTCACCAGAAAGGACAGAATAAGGAACACGGAGATAGGAAAACGACTGAAGGTCAAAGCTATACTAAAAACAATCGAAGACCGACAGGCGACAGCTCAGATGGTTTGGACATCTAACCAGGCTAGGAAACGAAAGACTCGCCAGACAAACATGGGAAGCAAGAAGACACGAGAAGAGACCCAGAGGAAGACCTAGGAATACGTGGGACGATAGTGTGACAAAAATACTAACAGAAAGAGGGATGAACATGTCACAGGCAAGGAATATGGCAAGAAATAAAAAAGAGTGGAGAAAATTTATCCACAGCAGCAAAGAACATTAATTTCCGATTTCACACCCTACACCTTCGGGTAAAAGGGTTAGATTATATATATGTATTTAACAACTGGGCTTATATTTTAGTGCAAATTTCCTTGCATTGTCAGTTTTAATGATTGAAAGCAATTTAACTGATAAAATCAGTAACGAAAAAATTCGAAATAACCTAGGAGTAATAGATATTAAAGAAAATATGGACGAATCAATTAAGATGGCTTGGACATCTACTACGCATGCCAGAAAGTAGATACGCAAAAATAGGTTGGAAAATGCAGATGGAGGGAAAAAGAAATTGAGGAAGACCTAGAACAAAATGGGACAAAAGATGTGAGGCAGATACTAGAAAAAAAAGGAGTCAGCTGGAGAGATGTGCCACAATTAGCTAACGATAGGCAGGAGTGGAGAAACATACCTAACACAGCAATAGAAAAACATACCTCGACACAGAAAGGTACAAGAGGAACCGATTAAGAAGATCTTTTCATTAAAACAAGAGACATAAGGCTGTGCCGACAATTAAAATAGGGGCCAACAAAATTGGCCGTAAAACACTGGACAGATATAACTAGTTCAACACCTATTAGTCAACACTTTCTTTTCCAATTTTTGGGGCCTATTGACGCCTTTAACAAAAGTCTTTTCATAATGAATAACAAAGAAGAAAAGTGGGTTTAAAAAAAATTACAAAATTACATTATCGTTAAAATCTAATAAGCCTTAAATGTTTTTCGAGTTTAATAAACTTATTTTACTTTGACCCATTATTTTACACTATTTTACCCCAAAAACTATGTGATTTCTTGAATCGGTTTTGAGATATTTGCAGATATCATCGAAAAGTTTTACTCCGTATAACGCAATATTAAAATATTTTTAGTAGTTATGGTTTTGTAAACATAAGCTGGATGACCTCTTACATAATAGTTATTTCGAATGCAATAGTACCACATATCTTAAAAATGTAATATATTAGAAGTTAGCACAGTTTCATCACACGTGAAATCGTTGTGAATTTAGTTTTATAAATGTTCGGTTACGACTTAATTAAGCACGTAATTAGTGAAATCTTTTTTAAAATTTTTGGCTGCTGACATATCCAATAAATTTGACGGTGAAGTTTACTTTGATCAGAGGAACTTGCAGTTAGCGTGATAAATAGGTGTGAATCACTTTAACGAATGCGCCCTAAAAATAATCTGAAGCACAGCTCTTGTTGATGCATTTGCGACGCAACACAAGACATTAAATATTTGTAAAAAAGCGTAGTGACCGTCTTATGATACATTTTTATAAGAATCGTATCTTGATAACGTCGGTATAGGTTAGTGGTGTGACTAGGTTTTTTGAACCCTTAGGCGAGAAATAATGTTGAACCTCTTATTTTTACCAACATTTTCAGCTTTTCACTAACAATAGCTTTTAAATCAATGTACTTGCATATTTTTACTCAAATGCTATTTAAATATTGAACAGTCTACTTTACACAATGCCGTTCTTTTGTATTAACCAAACTATCTTTAGACGAAGGGAACTGACATGAGCAGGGTAAAAAACAACATAAAGCAAAAATTGTTTAAAAGTTACTTTCTACAACACTATGTTTTGGAAGAAGCAAGTAAATAATTGTTTAATAGACATGTCTGCCAATAAGTCCTGTTTTTTTAGTGTGATTCACTCACAATAATATTGTATTTTCTGTTTTTATATTGCAAAAGTGAAATGATTTTATGCATTGGAACTATTTTTAATGTAGGGGAGACCGGGAATGAAAGTAAGATTTTTTTTGTTTTGATTTAATTTCTCATAGAATATAACAAGTTTTTTTCATCCACATTGATTTAATAATAGATTGGACATTTATCTTCCTTCCAAGATTTTTATTTCGTATGTTTCGTAAAGCATATGTATAAAATTTGTTTTTTTCTGTATTAAGACAGCTGTTATTTTCAACCTCAACGTTGGGTTAAAAGTAGTAATGATCGCGGTAAGTTTAACAGCAAAATAGTTTACACAGCTCATAAGTAGTGGGTAAATATATTAGTATTCATCAACAAAATTAATATTTCATTCCAAAATACACATTAGCAAAATAAAAAAAATATTCAAAAATGTGAAACCAAAAAATACAACAAAGTGGAAAATTAATCTGACAAGTTTTGTATGTTCTAATCTACGAAGAAAACCACCAATTATGTGCTCAAAGTGAACATTTGCAAGTGAAAACATTGATTAGGGTTGGTTGTAACACTCTTACTTTTGACCCCAAGTGTACACAAAACAAATTGGAGGTAATCCACAATTAACCACGATTCCAACGTCAACTTGTATTGCATCCACCAATAGCCAACAAAATGTAGAACATAATAATCTAGGTACTTTTTTTCATCTTTTACAAATCGCCTAAAAGTCACTCGACACAACGCATTAACTTTTAGGCGAAGATGAAAACTAGCAATGTAGGTAGGAAGGTGGATGTAAATGAACATTGCACAAGCGCTTAGGGCGACATATATAACAAAAATTAAAGAAACTATAGGCACTGTTACAACCTACTCGTGTTACTTTCATCTCCGGCGGTCTCCCCTATCTATATTTTACTTGTAGTATTGCATAAAACATAACAAAAACGCTGATATTATTTAAAAAAAAAATTTACTTAATTAATCTCATAATTTTTTAGTACTACCTTAAATTTGGGATCTGCCTCGATTGCCTTGGCAATTTGGTTAAATTCGTTTGTATGAATACAATAGATAGCAAAATTTAAAAAGTCGGGCAAAAAATAAGTTGTGCAGGGTGGTTCAACTTACAACCTATACAATTTGAGGTGAGTGGTTTTGCGGATAACATGTTCTGTGTGCAGAGGGTAAAAAAAAAATAGAAATCTGGAAACTTGGAACGAAGAAACATCTTAATGCGGGCTAGAAAGAAACATAGCGAAATTAAATATGCCAGGTATAGCGAAGTAAAATTATAGAAACCGATAGATAAAAGGGCACCATAGATTATGAATTCGAAAGCAAAATGAGCACAGTAGGCAATTTATTTGAGGCTTTCTACCAAATATTTCTAAGCAAAAAATAAATAAATAGGAAGACAAAACTAACAGTATACAAAACCATACACAGGGTGGTCCACATAGAAGGGTCACTATTGGAATCCGTAAACAGTAAGAACTACAAAGAAGTTTATATTAGACAAATTGTTCCCCTTTCTGAGACCTATACAGTGATGCTTTAATAGTTAAATGTTTTAAAAAATTTCAATGGCACGCTAGATAATAAACAAAAATCAAAATGGGCATTTTAAAAAAAATCTTTTATAACTCGGTTATACTTGATGGTACAAAAATATTTTCGAGGAAAAAGTTTTAGAGTTTTATACACACTGTAAAATGAAAATAGTTGATTCAATATTGTTTAAATTCATGCCACTTTATAGCTTCTTGGGGACTTTTTGATAAATTGTTGATTAACATCAAAATAAATACAATATACCCTATATTATTAAAAAGAGAAAAATAAAAGCTTTTACATGAGATCATAGCCAACTATGGTTTTCATTTAAAAAAATGCAAGTTTGTAATATATCCAAGAATTTAAACAATCTTAAAACAAATGAATGTCTCAATTATTTACAGTGCGTGAAAAAATCTACACTTTTTCTCCCAAAAATATTTTTTTATTATCAAGTATGAGCAAGTTATTAAAGGTTTTAATAAATTCTTTTTTACTTTTTGTTTATTAGCTAGAGTGCCATGGAACTTAAAAATAAAAGCATTACTGAGTAGGTCTCAGAAAGGGAACAATTTGTCTAATTTAAACCCCTCTGTAGCTCTTGCCGTTTGCGAGATCCCAATAGTGGCTGTTCTTTGTGGAGCACCCTGTATATGCCCACACCAACCAATTTATCTTAAAAGAATAAGTACTTTACAAAAACACGATGTTAAAAGAATATACAAAATTGGGAATTATACTAGGTATAAGAAAACAATTAAAATTGGCATCAGTAGCATAAGTTACAGCAGAACCAAATTTGCGATAGTTAAGACATCTAGAAAGAATGGACGATTATAGAAAATTAGGGTAAATGAACTACTCGCATATGATGACGGATGTCCATTGTTTTGTAAATTTTTACGTACTCGATCCAATACAGAAGTACAGTAACCTAGAATCTAGAGTCTAGACCTATATTATGCTTCTGTAAAGTTTTCGAGGCATAATTAATTTCGCATATCACGTTATTCAAAAATTTACAAACCGAAATGGAAGCAAATGTGCTTTATATTTCTTCGGTGTTAAGTTATTATAATTTATTGTAGATGTATCACATTGTTGAAGTAAAATTTTTTTTTGTTTATAAGAAAAAGCGTAGTAGAAACAGCCGCTACTTGCACGTATCTGTGAATACGCTCTAGTGAAGTAGGGCCCCTTATTCACTAGGGCTCTTGTACTAAGCCCATTTTGGCTGTACGGTAGCTACGCCCCTGGTGTAGGTCATGACCAAGGTGGAATAACCGCAAAATATTGTAATACATGAATATGAATTTGTATACCCACCTACTTAATCAGTAGCAAATCTTTCTTAAATGATTGATTGCTCTTAGGTACGGCTTAATTTTTTTTTAAGTAGTCGATTTTCCTCGCCAATTTTAATTAGTACAACACAACGTCGACTTTTATTTTAAAAAACAATGTAGGGAATTGTTTAATTCCAATTCAACACGTCGCACCAAAAATGTAGAAAGAACTGTTTTAATATTTTGGTTGTCCAAAACGAGTTAACATTATTATCGTGCAATCTTGAAACAAATCTAGAAACACATGAGAAATTCTACAGCCCACATGTGATTTGCTTAGAGATAGTCAAGTCAACGCTCGCTCACATTAAATACACCGCCTGTATGAACGATACAGTTTGAAATAATATTCATTATTCTCAAGCTGACACTGAAGAAACGATTGCTTGCGACATACAAAAACGAAATAAAAAGTAAATTATAGCACACGGTCAGCTATGAACGACGTAGATCACTTGTACGGAACTAACTGCGCATTCTCTCTTTGGGATTGAGAAATATTATACATTTTTCTACATTTCGGGTACATTGACTTATAATAGGTTCTTTATAATAAGATTAAATCTGCACCTCATTAAGTCAAACGGTTATTAGTAATTAAATTAAGGATCGTAAGAGGCATAATGAAAAAAATGTTTTATGGTTTTAATTCCTGTAGAAATTGAATAGAACATTATTTAAATCTTGAACGTTACGTTATTAGTATTCTCGCATTTTTAATTTTACCTTGCACTTAAATACAAAATTATAACATTGCAGTTGTGATACAACATGCAGGAACCGGAAAAATAATGTTTTTTTTTGTGCGGCTTGATCCTCAAAAATAAAATTTTATGTGTTGTGTTTCAAATCCTTGGAATTTCGATAGCTTTTAAAAATTTAGTTTTTGTTAAAATTTACCTGTCCTTTTGTTTTCCTTCGGGTGTGAAGTTTCCTATTTATTCCCTTTAATTTAAACAGACGAAATTTTAAACATGCAAAACAGGCATAAAAACGGATTATGTAAAAAAAAATTGTAAAATTATTGTATACACAGTTTACTAAGTTAAAAATAATTGTGATGTTCTAGAGTAGAGTAAACTCTTAAGGAATATTGTTTTTGTGATAAATAATCATTTAATACTGTTTAGAAGATAATGTTTGGTTTATTTGTTATTACTAATTTATTTTTACTACGGGCCTTCAAATATACATACGCATATAATATGGTCCAATATGAGAGTTTAGAAAAACAATTTTTTTTGTTCTTTAAATATGTTTTATGTAGAAGGTATATTTTATTTTTGTTACTAATGGAAATAAAGAATTTAATCTCACTTACTGTATTTTAATGTTCCTCCAAATAAAGTTATTAAAAACGAATATTAATTAAGTGGGTCTTATTCAGCTCAGGTACCTTACGCTCTGAAATTAAGACCATTGTCTAACCTACGAATAGATATTCAGATTTCTAAAAATAGTAGTAAGAAAATTGGAATTAAAATTTAAAGTAAGTATTCAGTTTTGGTAGAATAATTCAGGAACTGACAATAATAAAGCCACTTTTAATTTACATTCTTATTAGGGATTAGGCACATCAAACGCACTTCTTAGCTTATTGAACCAATCTGTAACGGTTACCATGTTTTTTTTTCATATAGTTTACTACAACTTTTTTTTTTATTTCCAAATGTATTACATGTTTTAGTTATTTACATAAACAACATATTTATTAGGAAAAAATGATTTTCATTTATTTAACATATCTAATAACTAGCTGAAAATCAAGTTTGTCGCCCATAAGAAATTAAAAAGTTAGTAGGTACCTATAAAACAAAACGGAATCGGCACAGCAAAAAAATTATGGCACCATTAAAAGTAAAATAAAAAGTGGCCATGTAAATGTTTTAACAGATTTAAACAAAAATTATAAATTAAAAAGTTATAGCAAAAAACGAAGTCATTTTTACAGTTTTTTTTTTTCGAAAATGTGGAAGATATTTCAAATCTGTTTTAATATTATTGAGGAGCATAAATTTAGCAAATTTGCCAAATTTAAACCTACCCTCTAGCTTTAGTAATAAGCGAGATCCCCATGGTCGCCCTCGAATTTGAATCACCCTGTATATGTTAATCAGCTATAATGAATCTGACTTTTACTTAAATATGACAAGAATCTAATTTGTTTCTTTTAAACATTTTGTGAATATGAGTGAGAGTTTATAAAACTTTAACAATAAAATGAAATGGACAAAATAATAGGTAAGTAAAGAAAATTGATTTTTATGGAAATACTTATTTATTATCATTTATAACTTACTATACATGATAAACAAAAACGAAAATTAATCCGTGAAGACAAGTTTCAAATTGGGTTTTCAAAAATACTGGTAAACATTGGCGTAGTTATGGGGGGACCAGGGGGGGCTAAGCCCACCCCCCTGAGTCCTCATTAGCCCCCTCTGGCCTACACGGTTTTAAATGTTGAAACTGTCCCAAGTAGCCCTACATAATCGTACTCGACACAAAAACCATTTCGTTTCGTTCTACTCCCTAAATTAAATAATTTACGAACATTTATTGTTTGTGTTTTGTAAAACAATATTTGTTTTAGGCCCCCTTGGCCTAAAAAACCGTGAATTTGTGAGTACGCGGCTGGATTCAACAAAAGAGGAGCTTTTTTTTTAGCTCACAGCCTCAGTCATCTGGGGCTGCAGCCCCCCCTGGACCTCGGGGCTAACTACGCCAATGCTGGTAAAGTTGATTTATAAATGCCTGGAACAGCCAATTATATGCACAATAACCAAATTTTGTTGCCGATTGCACCATTTTATTGCAATAATTTTTCGTCCCTAGCAAATTAAATAAACCTTTTTAATTGCAGAAGAATATTATATGGTTGCTACATTTTCGAGTCTGTTATTTTTGAAATCGGTTTCGATTTTTTTTCGTTGTGAGTTTCTGGTAATAAACATTTAAAAAACATTTTCATTTCTAGGATTATTATGATAGGTGCGAAAACTCATCTTCTGGAGAAATTGTATGTACACATGTGTAAAGATATAAACTGTTAACACTTGAAACATCCGGAATCCAAATAATCGCATATGCAGCTATTCCTGTGGTACTAAACAATTTGTTCTGCTAGCCGACAAGGTTCATGTTCAAAATAAAATTGTTGGCAACTTCTGCTTTAATATTCCCACCATTTGAATTAACTTTTATCGATGCTTCCAAGAATGAATTAAACGAGGCGTGTCCATCTACTCTTTCTTTGTTTATCTTCAGAATGGGGCTACTTTTCCCTAGAAATCTCCCTATTGTTGCTTGAAACAACTGGACTGTTTCAAGTAAAACTACATAAATGCATTAGGGACTTTTATTTTTACAAGACTTAGTTTGTTTTACGCTAATTGGTTATAGCATGGATCTACAAAGTGAACGGCAGTGCAGTAACTAACTTAAATTCGTTAAATTATTGCAGTGAAAATGTTAATCTAAAAGTAATTTACTAAACGGGGTGACATTTATTGTCTACATGGTATCTGCATGGGTAACTTTGATATTATAAAAGCAAAAAAATCGCTTTAATTAGCAGAGTTGCGCAGAGCGTAACAAAAAAACGTGCTATTTTAAAAATCTTCTTACTCTAAGAAAACAAAAAGTAGTTTTAATTTTTTATTTTTCGTAGTCCCTTTGATTTTTTTTACCATTTTAATGATTTACTACTAATAATACACAATCATTATTAGTTTTACATCAATGAAAGCAGCTTATAATAAACTTTTTTGAGATCACTTTGTTGCCATTTTCTTCTTCTTCTAAATCGGGTCATCTTGTTCTTGATTATGTTTCTTCTATGTCTATCATTCGCTAACTATAGCACATCTCTCCAGCGGATTACCTTTCCTTGTAGTCTATGTCACACATTTTGTATTTGGTTTTTCTCTGCCTTTTTTCCGTCAAACTTCTTTTGCCATCCCGTTTTGCCAACCTGCTTTGTGACAGGCGTAGTAAATGTCCCAGTCATCATTAATAGTTTGTCTCTATCTTTTCCTCAATGTCTTTTACTCCCAAGCTTTTGCAAATTTTATCAATTATTTCATAAATCATCACATCAGTGAGTCTGTATCCTTCTATTTCCTCAAAAATCTTATCTTCTGCGTCTGTATCCTTGGTTTTTGCTTTCGTATAAGTGACCAAGTTTCTGAACTATAAGCAAGAATTGGTAGGCACTAAGCACACTGCATTAAATATTCTCTTCTAAGAGTTTCTTTTCAGATCTTCTTTATACTTATCAAGCATTTATTAGTGGCATGGTAAAATTTCGTTGCTGCAGCTCTTTTGCCCTTATAAAGAATCAAATGTGGTCTACATCTCAGTATCTAACCAGTTAATTTGAAAAAATACTAGCATCTTATCTTGATTTATGCAAATTTTTCCAAAACATTACTACTCGCATCTTTTTCCTTTTTAGTTTAAAGATACTCGTGTTTTAAGATTTTGGCGTTTTTCACTTTTTTACAATATTTTTAGAAAGTTGGAAGATGTAAAAAAATCTTTAGGTGCCAATTAACTGGGAAAAATTATTAAGTTCTGTTTTTCTATAAAATGTCACTTTGGTTTTTGTTCTTATTGTTGCTTAAGTGACATTTAGTAGCATACCTATAGTCTATTTTGTTTGTGCTTGGCAAATATTTCAGCAAAAGCGTTTTGAAAATAAAATAGTAAGAAATTTTTTTATTCTGCCAGTTGAAAGCGTTATAATTTTTACTGTCTAGAATTATGTATTGTATCATATTGCTTTAAAGACAAATATACATTTTGCATGTGTTGCGTACTAATAATAATTATTAAATATACCTAAATGTCACAATTTAATTAACAAATAATAATCATGTTAGCATAATCAAAAACTCAGTACCTATAGGGTCAATTTAATTAGCCTTGGATTGCATAATGATTTGTAATCGTTATATCCCAATATTTACTATTAATTAGTCATCCATATGTTTAACTTGTATGGACAATCGCAAAAATCATTCTCGCCCTATTTTTGTTTTAGTTTTTAATTTAAACAAACTAAATTTGAGACTTGTAATATGAGCATAATAGCCGATTATCTAAACTTATGGCCACGATCATTTTCGGTCTTGGTGGGAATTGATTTAATTAATCAGTTTGATGCACATATTACCTGTCTAAAATTTTAATTGTTTAAATTAAAACCTGATTAAAATTATTATTTTTAACCTACGTTTGTTTACAAAACGTATTTACATTACTTACTATCCTGTCAGTCGCTGTAAGCTGTTTGTTCTGCTGCATTTGAATCTGGCATGAAACATAAAATAAGTATAAAATTTAATTAAGATAAATCTTTGAAATATATATTCTGAAACGTAAATTAAATATTGCTCGTCGTCTCTTTCAAAGAGCCATTCTTCTTGAAACAAGAGATAATAATTATGTTTATGAACATTTCTATCAGATAGGAACGCTTTGTGACTGTTTCTTTACTAAATTATGGCTTATATTTCATTATTGGCAAAAATTCGGTAAGTTTATTTTGGATGAGACGGACAATCGCAAAATAATTAATTACACAAAGAAATAATTAAGGCTTACATTGTTTCTATTAAGTGCAAATACAAAAGCTAGAGTAATTATTAGTACTGCGTCATGTAATAAACTTTAATGCGTCCGAGATACTCGTTTATGCAAATGAATATGAAATATAACTATGTATAATTAAGATTCATTACGATAGCCAACAAGTAGCGGTTTAATTTATAGGTTTGCGCTATGACTGTGTTTTGTTGATTTCGTTAGGTTTAAT
The DNA here is from genome assembly GCA_947652605.1 of Elmis aenea. Classification (NCBI taxonomy): domain Eukaryota; kingdom Metazoa; phylum Arthropoda; class Insecta; order Coleoptera; family Elmidae; genus Elmis; species Elmis aenea. The sequence continues at coordinate 21,811,465 of OX393576.1, forward strand.
AAGATACATTGCCCGTTAAACATTGGAATACTGTTGGATAAACCCAACCAAATTATTACAGGGTGTGCGCAGATGTTTCAAGTATTAATCTCATAAATGTACTATCGTGAATCTAAATAAAATAATTCAATACACGGCAAAATATTTTTGGATTGATATATTTTTTGCAGTACAAAGAAGTAAGCCAGTACCATTGGCTTTATGGATCTCGAAAAAGCATTTGACAAATTAAAAAGATAGCACATATGGATCAGCCTGTAAAACAAAAATGTTGGGACATTATTGATGAAGGCCAAAAAGAGTTTAAAAAAAAATAATTGAAAGTTGGTTAAGATATAACAATGAGCCTTCTGCAGATTTGGAAACAGCAGAGAAGGTAAGACAGGGATGCGTATTCAGCCTATTGTTATTTTAGATATTGATATAAATGATGCAATAAAAGCATAGAGACAGCGCATTAAACCCTGGGATACTGGAAAATAGATAAAATAGTATTAAATGAGTTGATTTTCGCAAAGGACATAGCGATACTAGGGGAATTCCAAGAGCATGTAATGCACAATATAGAAATTGTTCACAGTAAACTGAGTAAACATAATATGAAAATAAGCAAAGACAAAACTAAAACCATGGTAATAAGCGCGGAGCAGACTGAACGTAATCTATGCTTACAAGGAAGGGTCACGATATGTTGTCGCTAGAATCTGATCAAGGCTGTGTTTATTGCCAGAGTTATATGTGCCACTGGCCATTTCCTTCGGAAAAATAGGGGAAAAACTAATATGTTGAATAATAAAAGTAATTTTTGCGATCACGTTGGCTATGATGCCGTCAGGGATAAAATCAAAATTCTTCTAATTATCAATGCGCGCATCCTTTGCAAGTAAAATGGTGCACATTTTTTGAAAAAATTTTAAACGGTTCCGGAGGAAAACGCGAAAAACGAGGCCCTTGTAAAAACGGTTTTCCTTATGTTAAACGCCTATGCCAGTCGCATAGATTCAGTTATAACAGATATACCAGAACTTCTCAAATCATAGCGCTTTTGCAGGGGCTTAGTTTTTCGGGTTTTTCTTTTGAACCGTATACAAAAACTTGCCAAGGATGCGCGAATTGGTATATAGAAGAACTTCGATTTTATCTCTGCCGGTTTCAAGGCCAACGCGATCGCAAAAATTACCTTTATTATTCAAATTTCCAGATTTCCCCTATTTTTCCGAAGGAAATGGCCAGTCGCACGGATAACTCCGCAAATATTAGTTTAGTTTTGATGTTCTAGATGCAATAAACACAGCCTTGATCAGATTCTAGCGACAACATATCGTGACCCTCCCTGGTTATATGAAATGCAATTGGAACAACTACAACGCTATAGATACTTAGGAGGGCACCCACTCTTTAACAAAAAAATGGAAATAACGAGATAATAGGCTCAGAAGCTAGGCCATTTATGGTGATAAAGAAACAGTTTCTCGAAAAAAGAAAGATATCAAAAGAAACGATGGTAGAGATCTATCGCAAAGTGTTTAGCCCCATCCTAACATTTGGTTGTGAATCATGGAACACGACAACAACAACGTCCTATCAGGAGATGAGGTTTTTAAGAAAAATCGAATGTAAAACGCGTAGGGACAAAATAAGAAACGAAAACCATAGAGAAAACCTAAAAGTGCAATAGATCTAAACATCCAGGCGGAACAACTGAAGCCGCGTACACACCTGGTTCGCGAACTGTTCGCGAATTGTTCGCGAATCCGGTGGGTACCTGGAGTTCGCGAACAGCTCGCCAGTTCGGACAGAGTTCGCTCTTGAGGCGGTACATCAAAGGAGCTGTTCGCGAACTCGTATCTGGCACAACCTCACTTTCTGACGGCACTCGTTGTTTGTGGTTGGTGTTTATCATAAATAAGTGTTAAGCTTGATGACATATTTATTTACAAAACGCAAACACTTTACGAAGTGTTTTGAAGCTGTTACGAACACAATTTTGATGCGGACGTGTTTGCGAACCTGGTATGGAGGGGAGTTCACAAACTGAGTACGCGAACCAAGTACACGAACCGTGTTCGCAAACAGAGTTCGCGAACTTATTTTTGTCAGTACGCGGCTTAAGATGGCTAGGTCATCTGTACAGAATGGGAGAAATTTCAGGAAAGCATATGAACCATAATAGGTTTAAGAATTTAAAAAAAGAAATGGATTTCCCTCCACATTCTATTGTAATATGTTTAAAAAAAAACTTGAAGAGTATAGCCATGTCAATAAAATAATTAAAAAAACACTTAAATGAAATACTTTAACGAAGTTTTATTGAGTCATGTCTACTCCAACATATTTACATGAACGCTGAACTTGGACTATAACAAAAAAATTATTGAAAACAGAACAAAAAGCAATTAAATAAGATTTTCAAGATCAGTGGATTGTTAGATGGAAAGCTAACAATGAAATTCAAAAAAACATTGAATATTACGGCATTAACGAGAACATTTAATGAATGTACTTAAGTACATTGTTAAAAAAACATCTCCACAGAATAGAAAAATATCAAAAAACTATCACAAATATAAGCTCAGAGGCTAGAGGTAAGAAAAAAATGGAAAGATCATAATATTAAACTCACAATGTAACAGATTCCAAGATCAAAACATGCATGATGACGGTAATGATTTAGATGGTGATATTTTTTGCCTTATGGCTTATAAAGTTTTTTTTTAGAATTAGATATAGTAATATATCACGTGTACGACTTGATTCGAGACAATATTTCATTCTCAAAGCTAATGCGGCACTCATTTTTTTTTAAATTTACCGATCATTTCAAATTTCGATAAATGTGTAACTGGTCCACTTCAAATTGTTTCGCCAGTAATGTTGTTGATTGTGCTTCATCTTCATCTAACAAAACATGCAACTTACGGTGCTGTAAATTTATGCATACCCCTTATTAATATCAATATTAGACTATTCAGCTATAATTAAACGTAGTAATTAATTAATAGATAATGTTGAGTATGTGCAATCTTGTATTCGTGTACAGTATATTGTAATTATGTACACTATCTGACATTGGTCGAAATATACATCAATTAGTTCCAACTTAATACCATTACATGGTTACACATGATACATTTATATAACGGATTATTGTAGTTACAGAATATGCTTAATTGTACAAATGGATGTGTGACTGACAGGACGCTAGCGCTGCAATATTTTACAAATGCATATCGCCATCGCCATTACGTATCGTGAAACATCGACCATTTGTTTTTCTACATTTTGCTACTCTCCACAATAACAATTTTTACTAATTTGCGTAAATTTATAGTGAATATTGTGGAAAAAAAAATTATATCGTCTAGAAGAAGCCCTTAGCCTTAAAGCAAAGGTGTGCAATTTATTTTCTGCAGAGGGTCTAATTAAAATTACCTAGTTTGATGCGGGCCGAAATAAATTGTGTTAAAACTGTACTACCGAGCCCTACCAAGCCCTAAATATTTACAGAACTTCAAAAAAACTTTTTTTCCGTCAAATTCATTAAAATTTGGAAGAAAAACTGAGCGGGCCGCATCCGGCCCGCTGACCAGCATTTGCTCACTCCTAACTTCGAGAAATTTTGAGGCCTTTGGATTATTTTTTTGAATAATCACATAAGAAATTACCAACTCGATAATTTAGAGTGTACGAAATTGTTGTATTTTTTAAATCTGGACTGCCAAGAAAAATGTAACTTAATTTTTCTTTTATTTGTTAAATACATACCTACATACAATAAAATTATGCACTTCAATATTTGCTGGAGACGTATTCTCTTTAGTTATTAATTAGATGTTTTTATACCATTCGCTAAGGTTTTTAAACCTTTTTCTATGGTTGGTTAATCGAGGCACATCTTTCCAGCCGACTCCTTTTTCTTTTAGCTTTGCCTCACTGTATTTTTTCATTTAGTTTCCTCTACAACCACATCTTTTTCCCTAGCCTTTATCTTTTGTCTTATCCTATTATCGCGTACCTACTTTTTGACATATGTACTAGACATCCCTGACATTTCATTTGGTTCGCTTCCATCTATTTCTGTATATCTACCACTACCAGTTTTGGTTGCCAATTTATTTATTGCTTATAAGTGAATCCACAAGACTATGTATCTACCTACTATTAGTAATTAAATACACGAAACGGTGAATAAACCATGTCAATTTACTCTTGTAAAGTGAAATTAATTGTGGAAATGCTATAATTCAAGAAATAAATGACAAGGTTAGTGAAGTGAACAGTCAAGTCAGCTTTTTCGATTTCCACGGCATCCTATTTGCTTTAATAATGATTAGAAGAAAAAATGTCGAATATTTCGAAAAGTATGAGTTTTGGGTATAGGACATACTTAACAAAAAATGAAATTCTCTTAAAGACAAATTCGATGACATAAGAAAATACCGGGGTTTGCATTTGAAAAAATTGAATTACGAGCTTTTGAAAATCAGGTAAGTTGCCACCTATTTATGAACACCCTGTATGCGTGGTTCAAACTTTTTCGTATCGAGCTAATAGAGCAATGTATTCTGCATGTCCTTACCAAATTACAACTCTTTGCTTCGAAAAATGACTTCAGGAGAATTTTTTAAATAAAGACTTAAAACCTTGAAACATTTTAAAATTTTTTTTTTTTTAGTGAAAAGGCCGCATAAAAACCTGTACTATTTTATATCGATGTAAAGCTAAAATGAAGGCGGTCAAGAATATTAAATAAAAAATGGGGTGTTGTATTTGAAATATAAAAGTTGCTATTGGTTCCAGAGAGGTGGCTCACCCTGTATATTTCAAAATATTTTTATCGTATTCGGAAGAAAAAACTGTATGGAATACCGTTTGAATCAACTTTCTATCTAAAACCGTTTAGCCACAATCGACCGATCCGGAACTAATGACTCACCCTGTATACAGGGCCCTGCAACAATGCGTTCCGCTTTCCTAGCGCTCTAGAAAAGGCTATCGAATAGCAGAATAAAATAAGGGTAGTTACGTTATGAAAAAATGAGTTATGTCACTTTGAAGTTTGAAAAGTTTGGCATTTTTTGTGTTCACCCTGTATCACTAAATTGAAATTCCCTATTATTTAAATAATGCTCTTTAACCGGACTATCATTATTGCTAAAACTTATTTCTCAACTTCAGAAAACGAGGTCGCTACGATTTTTTTAAATTAATCCTGCTAAATGTAAGATTTTTCGGGAAAAAAATTATAAGTTGGCAATACTGACACAAAATCAAAAACTGAACAGACGTTAATGAAGAGGTTAAAAAATGACATCGGAAGGCCTAAAAAGATACAGGGTGTTCCATTAAAAAAATCTTTGTTTTTGGTACCTATAGCGCAAAAATGGGACACCTGCTGAAAATAATTTTGCGACGTAGATCTTTTTAAGCCAATAATTTTATTTTTATTCTGACTCCTACGGGCGGGGCGCTAGAAAAGCCAGACGCACTGTTGCAGGAATTCTAATGTTTTACGAGGTATCTTGGTTACCGCAATAGTTGGCGAAATTGTGATATTTGTCTCTGGCGCTATTTTATTGAGAAAAAAGCGCCTATATAATTAGATGTTTTATATCGTTTTCCATTTTGCACTATAGACGAAAAATGAAATGTCATCGTTTTTGAAAATTTATTATAGGTAACTTCTTTATTTATTAAAATAGAACAAAATGTTATAAGGGTTTTTATACAGATTTTTATGCTTAATTTAAAACAAAATTATCTTTTTTAGCGACCTTGATTCTCGAGATATGAAGTAAACTTATATTTTTTTAAAGGTTATATAAAAGAGAATTTTTTTGGTTTTCCAAAAATATATAGTTTTATATAGGTATTTATTGCAAAAAATAACCGAGATATGGCTAATTTTGCTAAAATTTCGTTGTCAAAGAGTGCCATGATTTCGTAAATAAGTGATGTTTGCAATTATTTAACAACTAGTCATTTCCAGGTAAAGTTTTAAAATGGTTATTGGTGGCGGTTATTAATCCTTTGCTTACCCTATTTTCTCTCAGTATCTGCCGAATATTTTTCCTTGGATACAAATTAACTATATTATATCAAGTTACTGAGAAAATTTTAAGTAAATTTCAAATAAAAACAAACATAATAATTTTCTATCACGTTTAATTAAGTGTCATTTAAAAAATGCGCAAAAGATCAAACTGGTTTTAATAACAATGCTTTCTAAATTTTTTTAATACAGCTGTATGTGTTCAATCAAAGAGCAAGCATTTAGCGATTGAAATTTTAAAAGCAACTTTTAAAATATCTTATTACCCAGCTTTATAAGTTCACCTGGAATTTTTAATTTAAGATCTCTTAAACTCGCCTCGGTACATCGACAAGGAAATTCATTAATAACTTTGACGTTCGCATTACTCATTAGGAAAAAAATTAATTATTAAAATAACTGAAACGTTTCTGCGTTGTCAACACTTCATAAATCGTATGTAATTGCTTGTTTTATAATTTCATATAGCTATAAATATCGCATGATTGATCATCTTAAGGCACATGTGTTGTAGTTACGGTTATCAATGGTGAAAATTACCCCTGACATGTTAAAGTGAATGATAATTGAATAAAATACGTAGTTTCATTTTAATAAATTTCCCTAATTGTTTCCCATGCGGACTTCTTTAGTTATGCTTAGTTTTACATTGCCTTACGAACTGGTAACATATGATTAAGGGGGATGATCAACCTAATAAATTTTGCTGACGCTACAGTCGTAAATCTCCGATAGCTAATAAACATGTCAAAATACCAATTAATATGAGCTGTCTTATTAAATTACAAACTACGTTGTAGACTGCAATTTTCTTACCATTTAAATTTGTTACGAGCAACATTGCCTACTCATAAAACAATTAAATAATTTGAATAGCCTACAACAGTATGCTAATCAAGTTGACGTTGGTCGTTCCTAACTACATACTATGATTCAAATTCCGCTCAATACAATAATTTATCCGCTGATTACAATTTATAGCAATTTCACCTTTCACGTCTTACATTAACATTTGTTGTTAGTGAAAGTGTTACTGAAAAGATTATATGAATTTGCTAACTAAAATTTTTATAATTATATTGCAAGCAGGAAAGGTGACTAATATCGAAAAATATATATCTTATGAAATGAAATGCCAAGTAGAACAGTGATGGCCAACCTTTTTCTATATGTATCAAGACCTTAATATCACTTAATATCAGTGGCAATTTAATGTATCAAAACTGTTATTGCATTTTGTCATGAGGTCTTTCGAAAATAAAATAAGTAATTTTTATTTGATCGTTACAACAGAGAACAAAGGGCATAACATAACTTTAAATGGGCTTAGGTTGGAACAGGTAGGTAGCTTTAAATATTTAGAAGTGCTCATCGAGAAAAATGGAGGAATGGACAGGAAAGAACATTTAATAGTTTAAAGACAACATTTTTTGGAAATAGAGAAGTCCCAAAACGAACAACAGTGGAAGTGGCCGAAAAGGTAGTAACTCCGGCACTTCTATATGGAAGTGAAACGTGGACAAACAAACAAAAAAACGAGTGAATGCAGCTGAAATGAGAATTCTAAGAAATATTCAATGAAAAACAAAAAAAAAAAAAGAATCCGAAATGAAACATAACGAGAACAATTAAAGATAACATCAGTTGAAACAAAAATACAAGATATACAGCTGGGATGGTTGGGTCACATTTATAGGATGAAATAAAAAAGGTTAACCAGAAAAGTCTATGAAGCAAGATCACAAGGAAAAACAAAAAAAAGTAGACCGAGAAAAACTTGGTAAGAAGAAGTAAAATAAGCAGCAACGGATAGAAACATCAAATGGAAAGACATAGAAAAGCTAGCACAAGACAGAAAAACATGGAAAAAAGTCAGCACAACACAACTCCACAGTCCTGCACCTATCAGTAGGACTCATGACTAAATAAAATAATAATAATATTTTTTGCGTCCGTCCAGACCAGAGAATCACACATCTTTACCGGCCTAGGCCAAAAAGTAACTGTTTGTCATGGTGATGAGTTGTTTTGTTGATTTGCGCTGTCATACAATTGTTATTATACCACCAAGCAAGTTTTCATCTGTAGTTTATTAAGTTATTGTTTAATTATGGATAGTGACGATAGTGATTTTGGTGTCAGGGGCGGACGCGGACAAAAGATTATAGGTTCATACCCATAAAGTGTCCACTGGCTCGTATGCTTTCAGGACTCGCCTACGGCTCGTTTAAATACTACCAACGCTTCCAGTAAAGTACCACGTTCCGGTCTTGTAACATAAAACAACTCTTATTTAAGGTTCTGAATATTAATTAATCAATATCCTAAATAACACAATCATTAGGTAATCAGATTCATCCATACTTTAGGTCCATGTTCTCTGCTCCCCACCTTTGAAATTTAACTTCTTTTAAAAGTAGAATGTGCTAGCGTGTGCTTATAAAAAATATCTTGTGCTAGAGAGTGCTGATAAAATATTTGATTGCGTTGATACAATTTTGATTTAAAATTGGATGGTCTGCACTGCAGACAAATATGTTGTGCTAGCCTTGTGCTTTACTTGTGCTATCACCTTTACCCGACAAATTTGATTGTTGGCGACATTCTAGCCCCTCCAGCCGGTAATTATTATAATTTTTTTAGACAAAAATTTGTGCTAAATGTGTGTGCAGACGTGTACTGACAAAACTTTTATTTTGTGCTATTTCCAGTTAGGAACAAAATTAGGTGTAATTTTAAAAATGTTACAATTATTATACTCTAACGGTATATCTGGATTCACGTGGTGTTGACACTGAAAATTCCCTTCACCTGTCAAATTTGCGTTTTCAACCAATCACTAATCTTAAATCTTTTAGAGACTACCAATAGGAGCATTATTACACGGTAATAATATTATATTCGTCTGCCAGGAGTTGATCCTCCTGTCAAATTTGCGTTTTCGACCAATAATAAACTCAGATTTCCTTTAAACGGCCAATAAACATAATCATACACTGATAATTTACTTTTCGCAATTAACAGATTTTCATGCGTTTATTGGTCGTTTCTAAGAAATCTGAGTTTTTGATTGGTGGAAAATATAAATTTGGAGAGGGAATAAGGTATTTTGGTGTTGATAATTTTTTGACAGATGTCGGCGACCAATAACGTTACTTTAATATAGATTAAACCACACCCCTGACACACCACTCTGACAGTACTTGTAAAATTTGACATAACAGATTATAAGTATATGTACCTAAATACTATTTGGTTCATTAATTTTTATTAAAATATAATTCTTGAATTAAAAATTAGTTATAAATGATCTATTAATAATAACAATCGCAGTAAGTAGTAGGTATACTTTAATTTATCTAAATTAAACAACATTTTAATTTAACAGATAGGTTAGGTAAAGGAAATTTTCTGACAAAATATAACTCGTGCATTGCAAATAATCTATAATTTTTGACAAATGTTCACTCATGCAAGTTGAAGCAGAAAAAATCACTCGTGCAGTTCGTGCACTCGTGATTTTTTTAGCTCAACTTGCATTCGGGCATATTTACCAAAAATTATCGATAATTTTCAATGCACTTGTTATATTACTACTGATAATATTTTAGGTATTTGCGTATCTACTAATTAATTAAAAAGAATCGAACGAAAGTCTGTAAATAATAATAGTAGTAAATAATACTTGTATGTGTAATTGTATTTGGTACATAAAATTTAAAAATCTTAATTACTTTAACTTACATATAAGAAAACATATTATGAAAGTGGGTCATAATTTTATAAATAATTGGAAATATTTATAACCTCTAATATACAGAACAGAAAATATGTTAGTTAAATGGTTTTTTATAATACTGTATAAGTCTGGCAACTGTAAAATTTGCCACAATCAAAGAAAGATATAAATATTTATAGACGAGACAACAACCCTTCTTGAGCAATATTTATTGAAATTTTTGCTACAGCCTAGACATTTTTTTAAGATATAGGTGGTGCTACACAGTGTTTACTTTTATTAAGTGTTTTGAATTGCATTTTTTTTATATCCAAGGAATATTTACAAAAAGAAATTAAGTTTTCTTATATGTACGACAGATTTTGTATCAATTTATAAAAACAGCTATACAAGCGAATTTAAGTAACTGACTTTAAATGCTAATTAACATGCTGTACACAAACATAATCGTCATTCACAAATAATACTTAATTAAATATGTTTAAATACATTTTTTAAGATATTGAACAGAAATAAAATTTATATTCGTAAACCAAATTACAAATAAAACTAGGTACCTAAAAAAGTAGAAAGAGTAAAATAGAAAAAAAATTATACATTTTTGGGTTTTTAAGTGAATAAAAATTTACCTATTTAAAAATCACTTTTTTTTTCCAAGGATTTCTTGATATAACGCAATGCCATTTTCAAGACTCGTCTCTTCATCAGTTGCAGAATTTATTAATTTATTTAGACACACAGTTATATTTTCGAGAAATATATGAAGACGTGGTTTTAGCAACAAAAATTATTTATTAATAAAGCTTATTAATATTTATCAACAAAATAATGTCTTGCAATTTGCAAAGTATCTTTTGCTGTTTTGTAGATAGCAGTGACGAGACTATAACTTCAATTTAAACGCTGTAAATAAACGCAATTGCAAGTACAAGAAAAAGATGTGGGCTTGTGTTTTACTATCACGAACTAAATTAATATTGTTTTAAATCAACAAATAAATTAAGGGAAATAATGTATGTGTCATTTTGTAACATATTTTTATATTTAAAAAGCCATTGAAAAAATTAAAGGCCGTTAACGTTACAATTATAAGAATTAATGATAGCTTTGTAACAGAAAATAAGGTAAATTAAGACATTAATTACAATTAAGTATCAATTACCTTATCTATACCTTATTATCCAATTAAGTTCATTGTGTCGGAGTCGATTTTAGCGCTGTTGGGTTCTTATTGTAAAAAAGCTTCACCGTTATATATGAACGGATGTGTCCCTTGGGAGTGTTTTACGCGCATTTAAAGAAACCACAACAAAAAATCCTACACAGACTCAAAATTCATGGTCCATAAAGACACCAGTAACAATCAAACGTGATCTAGAAATAACCGTAGTAAAAATATTCCACCGTCTCAGATATGTACGAATGACAAATAGTGCGTCCTTACCCTAAAACAACATCGTTATTGAACATCTAACAGTTTACGACACGGCGAAACTTTCACAGTCGATGTGGCGCATAATCGTGCAGTTATTTTGGTTTAAAGTTAAAAAAAGCTTATCTCTCCCTTCTTTTGTTTGTCGGATGCAAATAACATGGTTTCATTGCAGCCTGTATGACAGCTTTGAATGTAAAGTTTCGTTTTTATCATAGTTTTATGTCACAATATTTTTGTTTGTGTATTTACAGTTAATTTGTTGATTGCTTGATTCTCATTCAGTTTACTTGTAACTGTTTGCCAATAGGTTTAATTACAGTAATAGCTTTACTTTTTACTTTTACCCTAATTTTTAGTGTTCCTTGATAATTGAAGGTATAAATTTAATACATAATTGACGATCATTTACTAAAACGACAAAGTTTTTGACATTCCGGGTGTAATTGAGTTCTGGTACACCACCCTTTTTTTCTTTAGTACAGTGAGCTCGCGTTATAAGCAACCCACGATATATAAGCAACTCGCGTTATAAGCAACACTCGATATAAGCAACTATCGTATCAAAGTACACGATATAAGCAACTGTCAGTGTGACAGTTAAAAATACAAATATCTAAAATACTATTGCAGATATAACAATGAAATTTTGTATCTGAGCGTTATGGTATTTTTCGGATTCGATGGAAATATTAAGGTTGCAATGCGACTTCCGGTTCAACCGGAAACGGACTCAAACTTTGAAATTTTGAATAGAACATCTGTATATTTTTGCATTTTTGAATTTGTCTTAAAATTTACTTTAATAAATGTAAAAGGTTATATGGGTCTAAAGTCAACAATTTTCAAAATATTTATATTTTTACGAAAATTTTGAGTGATATAGCACTTTCATTTTTTTTTTAACGTTCAGGTTATTTAAAAGGGCAGTAAAATATCTTGTGAAATCAAGATTAACAATAGATTTTTTAACAATCATTTTATTTTTAGGAGATTATTAATATACAGCGTCATTCAAAAAGTCTGCAACGAATGGAAAAGTTTTTTATTATTTTTTTCTCAGAAAATTGTATTCTTGATAAAAGTTGGTGCATGGTCTAAAACTAATTTTAAGATGAAAAAAGTTCAATAAAAAATCATATGACACTAGATATTAGTGATTTTTGAAATATTTTAAGAGATACAAAAAAAATTATGGACAGAGTTTTTAAAAATCCCAAAATAAGGCTAGATTTAAATTTTGACGGTCAAATTTCAATTTTTATTTTTTAAGAAATTTTAACATTCAAAAAGTCCGCAACAAATGGAAAATTTTATTTTTATCGAAAAAAGTTATTAAGAATCTAAAAACCGAACTAGGTTTAAATTCTGAGGGTTAAATTCAAATTTTTATTTTTTAAGAAGTTTCAACATTTTAAGTCTGCAACAAATGGAAAATATCCTGACTTTTTATTCAACTTTTTTTCATCTTAAAATTAGTTGTAGACCATGTATGTACGTACCAACTTTAACAAAAATAAAATTTTCTGACAAATTGATAATAAAAAATGGTTCTATTTATTACACTTTTTTAATGTTTAAGTTTCTTAAAAACTAAAAATTGGAATGTGACGATCTAAATTTAAATTTAGGCTTATTTTTAGATTCTAAATATTTTTTTAAATAGTTTTTTTGTTTCTCTTAAAATAAGAGCACTTTATTCTTGCGAATATTTCAAAAAGTCGCTAAAATCTAGCGTCCTATGATTTTTTATTGAACTTTTTTCATCTTAAAATTAGTTTTAGACCATGCACCAACTTTTATCAAGAATAAAATTTTCTGAGAAATCAATAATAAATTTTTTTTCAATTTGTTGCAGACTTTTTGAATGACGCTGTATAGTGTATAATAATATAATAAACTCGTAGGTTAAACTACTAAAATTTTTTGGCTTTATATAATTTACCAAAGTTCATAAGTTCAATTTATGATTGTCGGTGGAATTAGCACACGGTATAATAGTACCTAACTCGTAGCTTAGATATTTTTCTCCCGGGAATACTTTTTTACGTGTATGAACAAGAGTTTTGTCCGGTAACCGCTTGTAAAATAAGGCCGTTTCATCGGCTCTGTATACGCCATGAAATCACATCATATTTTTTTATTTGAGAGATGTACAAGTACATAGATCACGACTAAAGGTACGTTTGACATAGGTACGTACAGATCACCATAGCAACGCGACAACGATCGCGTTGTTATGGTGTAAACTTTTATTTTTAGTTTTACTACTAAAAGCAAGATTTATTTATGTTAAAAATCGAATCGTTTCTATTTCTATCATATAAGCAACTTTCACGTTATAAGCAACTTTTAGATCGGAATTGGCCGCCGTTAGTTGCTTATAACGCGAGCTCACTGTATTAGCTTTAGATAAATTAAATTTTAGACATATGATATGTGTAAGGAACTGGAATATTTAAACATATGTACACTATTCTTTCACTTCCTGTTTGGCCGGAAATTACCCTAACTTTTTAATTTTAAAAAAGCTCCCTGCATACTTTTACATTTTTGGAAAGAGGAAGCAAGTTGGAATACAACACTATTTTAATTAATTTTTATAATCTCAAATAATTTTAGGACGAAAATTAATTTTTTCCTAGCACTCATATTAATCACATTGACCGGTTAGTATTAATACTAACCGGATTTATCACATGAACCGTAACATATACACCGATTAGAGCTCCAAATCTGTCAGGCTGTAAACTTTTTAATCCACCCACGTATGACCCAACTTTTTAGTCTCGTCGCCACCTCTGTTATGTTTATATATGTAGCATAGTTAAATTATTTTTTTATAGACATGACATTCGGTGTGTAAAACTTGGGACTTACAAATTTTGCTATTCCAAATCCCATTTAACAAATTGTAAGGATAAACCAAAAGAGAAATAACACGATAGCGATTAAAAATTTAAGAGGAGAACGGCTTACTCTAAATTGTTTCATGCCATTAAAACTGTCGTTACAGCGCGTTTGATAAAACAACAGATCAGCTGGGCAGTTTTCTCAAGTGCGTCGACGATTCTCAGCGGACTCCCTAAATACGGAATACACCGAGCCAGCCAACTCGCAAACAAATCCCCAGCGTTACTGCCGTTAATACGACCGATTAACGGTTTAAATGTAAATTCCATTACATAAACGAATATATTTTTCGGTAAACGAGGGTTTAAAGGAGACGGAAACGTTGACGTGTAAATGTGTTAGTTGTTAAATGTCGACACCAAATTTTGTTAACATTTCTCCCCGGCAATAAACTATAGAGGCGCAGCTTGTGTTATTTCGTTTATGGTAGATAGAACACATATGGGAAATTTATTTTTCAAATGCCGGCGGCATCATCCTTTACTTGCATCTCATATTACTATTTTCAAATAAAGGCGGACGTTTTAGATGTTCAACGGGTTAACGCTACGCAATCTGTTCTCTAGTTATTAGATACTGTTTGAACACAGTAAATATGATTTCCTCACAATTAAAAGTTTCAACTAGGAACTAAGCTCGTTAGATGTAATTATATAGGAAATCTAAGTAAATAAATGAGTTTGTTGTTTAAGTAAACGATGTAATGGAAGAAAAGAAGTCTTGCAATATACAAAATATATTCCAACTTACAATATTGTTAAAGGTTTCTGAAAGGCATATATAAACTTTATTATAAAAAGCATCTCAAAATAATTGTTTGGAATTTTTTGTTTTTACGGTGATGTTAATATTTTAAACATTATTGCGGTTTATCTTACAATCTGACGCACGTATGTTTAATATAAGTTGAACTAAAATGCAATAAAGATTTTATTAAAACATTTTAAAGACGATGTGCTTTATTGATCAAATAATTTTTAATGTCTGATAGTTTTTGAACTGTATTCTCGCTGCTACTAAATCTTTAGAAACAACTAGCTTTTTTTGTCTACAAAAATGGTTTGACCTTTTAAGACGACTGAATTTTACGAAAATTTGTCAAAAACTTAATTCTTGGTAAATATGAAAATGCATATTTCTGAAGGATCTCTTTTCAAAATGCTAGATCAGTTTTAAAACTCGCGTCATTTAATAGAAACAAATGTTGAAACTGGTAAAGCATTTTTACAGAGTTCCTTCAAAAAATGATAAGTGATTGTTAATAATGCTTATATGGTTTAATTAAAAAAATCACACCACAAACTGTTTCAAAGAGAGCTAATTATTGAATATTAATGAGCTTGCCGGGCTGGATAATGTTTTTGTTTTACTTTATATATTTTATAAATCTTACAAATTTTTATTCAATGGTACCTACTACTTCGTTGTGAAGTTCAAAATTTTCATTTATTCTTCCTCTTCTTATTATTCTTACACCTCTCTACCTTGGCGTGAGTCTTTTGTTTCTTTTCATGTATGTGGCCTCTTTGTGTATGCTTCTTTTCATCTTTTTCTATCTCTTGTTAGTTCTCTAACTAACCCCACTGGATTCCTCTGTTTGTGGCAGCCTCTTTCACCTCCTCATTCCAAGTTTTTCTTTGTTTTCCATATGGATTTTTTCACCCGTTCGCGCCTCATGCGCTTTCCTGGGCATTTTATCTGCCATTTACATGACCTAGCCGTCTTCTGCGAATAAAAATCTATAATTACAGCAGCATGACTCACTTTTTCACTTTCTTTAATATGAGTATGCATACCTAAACCTAAATCCTCAATTCGCCAAGTAAGTGGACTCGAAGATAAACTTACATTACAAAACGTTCTAACTTTGTTGAAATTTACTACTACTAAATCGTTTATCTTATTGCGTAACTACGTTTACAATACGGTACATGTTTGTTGATTTATCAACATCTTAGCTGGAGGCAAAATTCCCTACGCCACAGTGTTATTAGAAAATTATCATATTGTTATCAAAGCGATCGCGGGCCGGATTAAGCCTTGGGTTGAAGTTTGGCAACCCCTGGTACTAATTAATTATATGTTTATAAGTAAATTTGGGCATGGAAACCACAAGAGTTTTGTCAAGATTACAAAGGTTTCTTTGGTTGGTTAAAAATACATTTGTTTTTTAAAATAGGTTTTGTATTTAAAAAGTTTTTATTTCGTCACTATATACAGTGTGCGCCACATAAGTGGTACACTAAAGGCATCTTCTTAAGGGTAAGAAATGCAAAGTTGGTAGAATTAGGCAACATGATTCTATTTTGGAATACTACTCTGCGATGCTTTTATATTTTGAAGAAGTTTTAAGCGAAATAATGATTTTTAAAATCTTAAATATCCTCGTTGTAAATGTTCAAAACAGTTGCTAAAAAAACACTGAGACGAGTTTACAAACAGTAAATAGCGACCTTCATTTGTTTAATAATATTTCCATACCAATTCTACTACTTGTAGTTACTTGTTCCCCTGAGTTTTTCTGGTTCTGTTCCACTTCTATCACACAATAAGGTACTCTGATTTATTTCTTACGCTGATTTTGAGTCGTTCTTTTTTATAATATGGTCTTAGTAAATATCCTATCATGTAACTCATATCATTTAGATCTTTTAACACTACCACATGATCATCAGGCAACGAAGAAAATATTACTTTTAAATGCAGTATTAATCAATCACCAAATAGAAAAATTTATCAGCTTCTTTCATTACTTTAAGTTTTAAAAAAGTTTTTTTGTTCGTAATTTCATACGTTGCACATATGTTTTTTCACATACATATTGTAATAATAGAAGGTTTTAAAAGCTAAGAAGCTCTAACGTGATAAAGTAACTAAAGCAGATATTGAATTACAACGAGCAAGTTCCTCTGACTAAGCAACACGACGCCGTCGCGTGCAGCAGCTTGGGTTGGTTGGTTTGTACGTTAGTTCACGTGTGGCCCAAAGATTATAGAAGGGCACACGTATGTTCGTAACTTAACCTTGTTTGCTACTACCCGACTGCCAGCTCGAATTGGATACATTTGATAAAAAAGTACTAAATCAGATCGTTTTGCATTAGTATCGAATTTTTTAGCGCGTTACTATTTGGACAAAAAAGTTTGACCATTTCGTATTCGCAACTCTAAACTTTTCTCCGCTTACTAGTGTTGAGCGATATTAAAATTTTGATTATATCGATAATTATCGAAATATTGATATTATGTTGGTAAATATAGGTAAATCTCGTCTTATGGCATTTATGGTGTTCTAATTGCTATATCGATTTTTGTGAATAAAATAGTTTTAATGATGTAGTATCATCTTTGGTTAATTAATAAAGAGGTGAAATATTATGTTTAGCCAAAAGTAGAATTCTTTTGAAAGACTAAATTTCTCCTTCCTGAGACGTTTTAATTTGTTGAATAACAGCGATAGCGCAGCGTTGTAAAGTGAATATTAGTTTTTGTACAAACATGAACCAAACACTATAAAACTGTTGATTTTCATAACGTTTTAACTTTTAAGACGTAAGTTTAAAATAACTATTCCTCGAGCAAGATGATATTTTGCTTAAGTTATTATTTTTTAATATATAGATATTCGATGCATTTATGGACGATCACTTTTTTAAATTAAATTTTAATGTAGGTAATAACTTTCTCTCAACAATTTGAAATTTACAATTATCTCATAGTGAATACAGAATTGCCATTGTTAAATCACTCCTTATATTATTAACGACATTTCTTTAGTAGGTTTTTTGTATTTAAATAATTTTTGTAAACCTATTTTATTTATTATATATTATTTAATAACAACAAGCTTATTATTCAAAATTTTAAAAACCAATTATTTCAAGTAAAGAAAAATATTATACAAGAAAAACTTTATCGCACAGCCTACATAAACAAATTTGAACGTGTGAGCGCCGACGTTAATTAGTTTTAATTATTTTTTTGTTGTTTTAGTACTTAATTGTGAAAATCCGTTCATTTCCTTTATTAAAACTTTATTTTGAAACCATCTAAAAATGGAATGCTGTTGTAAAGAAAATGAAATGCGCTTTATAAAGTGCGCGAATGTTACGAAATTCTATGTAGTAACACAGTGTCTAGACCTAATCGTAATAGTTATTTACGTAACAAGACCGGCAAGTGGTACTTTACTGCACGAGAAGACAGTTTTGGGACGGGCCGTAGGGGAGTTCTGAAAGCATACGAGTCCAGTAAAGACATTTTACGAGTATGTTACGTATAATATTTTTTTCTGCGTCCGCCACTAGCACCAAAATCACTATCGTCACCATCCATAATCAAACAATAACTTAACAAATTACAGTTGAAAACTCACTTGGTAACGACGCTTGTTTGACAGCGCAAATCAACAAAACTACTCATCACCATGGTAACCAGCTTCTTTTCGGCCTAGGCCGGTGGAGAGTTGTTAGTACCATGGCAACCTGTTACTTTCTGGCCTAGGCCAGTAAAGACGTATTTTCCAGCCTAAAAATTGATCGGTAACAAATGATTTATTTTGGCCGGACGCAGAAAAAATACTTTGTGGTAGGTATAGTGATAATAATACTTTATTACTGTAAGAAAATTACAACCAATTTTCTTACGTAAAAACGTTAATAACGTTAAAACCACATAATATTTGCTAGACATGTAGTGCTGAAGAATGTAGGTAATTCACATAAACAAAGAAAATTTACGAATGTTATTTAGGTTTGTGTATTGAACTATTAAAATCAGGGATGGAATAACGTTTTAAATCGTTACGTTATTGTATAACGTTATTTATTACTTGTTTTCGTTACATAACGTTATAAATAACGTTAAAACAATGAATTGTTATGTTATATAACGTTATATAACGTTAGATACATTATGATATACAGGGTGTTTCCTAAATAATGCGAAAAAATTCGGAAGGTGATTCTTATTAAAAATAAAGTGGGGCCTTTTATATAACAATTTTTTCTTAGACGTCTCCTTTCGGAGTTACACCCCCCTGAAGGGGAGCGATAAAATTAGGTTTTTATTTTATTTCTCAAATTTGTATGAATGTAAGAGAATGATATTTGGTACATGTTTTATACTCATTAATAGGTTTCCCATAGTATTATTTTTAATCATTTTCCACCTTCATAGGGGGCTGATAAGTGCGACCCTCTGTTGGTTTTTTAATCAGAACTTTTTGGTGAGTTGAAATTTTGCAATTTTTTTTTTTTATTAGTTTGATTTATTTAGAACCTTTTTTTATTCTTTAGTTTTTCTCGTAAATCTTACAGTTTTGAGTAAAAAATTAAATGAGTGAATATGATGTTCATATTGGGTAAAATTGACGGGCGTTTTAGCGTTGTCGCCGCATAAACGTCAAAATGAATTACACCCGTCACTTCTATCCAATATCGTTTTATATTGGAATGTTTGATGGTTCATGTTCTTTCATATAATTTTTTACTCAAAAACTGTAGGTTCAACGAGAACAATTAAGGAATAAAAAAAAATTCTAAATAAATCAAGTTTTTAAAGAAAATTTAAAATTGCTAGATTTCAACCCACTATAAAGTCCTGATAAAAAAACCAACAGGGGTTGCACTTTTCAGCCCCCTGTGAAGGTGGGAGATGATTAAAAATATTACTATGGGAAACCTTTTTATAAGCATAAATCTCCCACATTTATCCAAATTTGGGAAATAAAATAAAAACCCAATTACCGATCCCCTTTAGGGGGGTGTAACTCCGAAAGGAGACCCTAAAGAAAAAATATATATGAAAGACCTATCTTAATCTTCGATTAAGTATCAACTCCCGAATTTTTTCGCATTATTTAAGAAACATGCTGTATAAAAATAATTTTTATTTGTAACTCTGAAATTATTTTTGGGATCTGTAAATGTAAATTTAAAAAATAGTACCTACAAAATTACGTTGAGGTTGAGATATTTTAAATGATCTTCTGAAAATAAAAAGATCGCCATATAAAAATTTAATTTATAGAGAATAACGATACATAATAACTTTTAACGAAACGTTATCGGTTATTATAACGTTATATAACGTTATAAAAATATCGTTACGTTATTGTATAAAAAATTATAGTTGAATCGTTATTATAACGTTATCGGGTATCGTTACGTTACGTTTTCCATCCCTGATTAAAATATTTTTGCAGTTACAGACCATGTTGGTAAAAAATTAACCAATATTACTATCAAACACAAGAGTTATTTGTTTTAAAAGATGCTATGGACAAATTTAAAAAAGTGTAATTATTGCAAAACGTTTAGCAAGTTCTTATCAACCAAGCACCCAAAGGAATGTTTAATGGCATCTAATAATTATTGTTAAAGTGCTGCAACGACCAAATTTTTTTGTAAAATTGGTAATTACATACGATAATGGATACCAAATTACATTGTTGTGTCTTCAATATTATTTTAAATATTTGCTTGTTTCCACACTTTTGTCCATTACTGTATTTAGTTGCAATTACAGATTAAATCGACATTAATTTTATGGAAAGTTGAATATGCAAAGGGAGCATTTTTTTAAAGTTGTTTGCTAATATAACTGTTTCTTGAGAAAATAAGGCGTGCATTTAAATTGCTTTTTGAAAGATTTGTTATCTATTAATTAGTAGTTTTGCTATTCATAAGCAGTTTTTTCGCAGATTTGTTTGTGTTATCGTCATGCTAATAAGAAAACAAAATTAAAGTAATAAATTAAAAATGCTTAATTGTTACGTAAGACTTCTAAATAAAAAAAATACTTGTGTTGACTTGGGCAGTATATCCTGGGTTTTGCAAAATTATTGCATAAGTAATTATAATGATCCATTTGGAAAACAGATGGCGTCATCAAATAAAATGTTGCCGGGAATAGTTGGCGAATAGGTCTATAAATCTTAATCGTTACATATTTTAGTAAGAAATTCAATCTAAACGAATTCGTATTTCCCAACTGAGCATTCGCTTTAAACATCTTTTTTCGATAAATTATTGCCCCTCGATAATTATTGCGGCCGAAGACTGACTCACTTCATTCGATTAATATAATTAAAAGCCAATTATCAATCCGTTCTATCTTGAAATGTGATCGAGCTTCTGCATTCTAATTTAATAGAAGAAGTATTTCATCCTATAAAACGATCATTAAATTTAAATTACCAATTAGGGCATCAAAAAGGTCTACTACAACCCTTTGTTTCAAATGAAACTTGTAAAACCGACAGGTAGAACCCGTGCCAAGACTACAACTAAATAGCTTACCCGAGAAGTAACCTGATCGGTTAATAATACGATACTTCAAAAATCTGTCGTTGGGTTTAGTTGCTCCATATGTTGGCAGAATATAGTAGTACTGAAGGTTGTTCATCTTAAGGGCTGACCATCGAATATCTATCAGATCTGCCATATGTTGGAGTTAGTACGAAGTTTTGTCTTAATACATTATTCTGCTTGACTGAGGTTCCCGTGACACTATACACAACGGCTGTTCAACTCCCAGGTTTTATACGGGGGTCTAGCTGAATTTTTATGTAGTCCAAAGTATGGCTAATATTTTCTAGGATTTCATTTTAAATGTATACAAAGTCAATTTCTTCTGCAACAAAACAAATTGTAGTTGTAACTAATATAGTTGTTTAATAAAAAATTTAGTGATAATTTGTTACAATTATCCACAGTATAATACAATCTTGGTTTCCGGGTTTGGAACCGCGTCTTCTATATTTATATTCTAAATATAAATATAGAAGACGCGGTTCCAAACCCGGAAACCAAGATTGTATTATGGATAACGGCCGCGAAAGCCTCAAGAATAAAATATCCACAGTATACTAATCTAAATCTAAATAAATTTTTATACTATTTTAAGTTTTTGAGGCAGACAGCCTTTCAACACAAATAAGTATATATTTTTGGTCAAAAAATAGTCTGCAACCTTCAAAGCCGATTGAAGTAATCTAAATGTTAATTAAAATGTACGAAAAACCTTTTTCGGTCACTTGTTGACATAATAAAATTCAATTTATGCAGGTAACGGCAAATAAATATTTGTCCAAAAATTATTTGAAGTTATTAAAATTAATCAAAATGCTGCCGTTGTATTCAAAGTTGCCTCCTCTTTCCAAAAATATACAGGGTGTTCCATTTGAAATAACAAAGTTAGGATAATTTCCGACGAAACCGGAATTAAAATAATAGTGTACATGTGTTCATATAATCCAGTATTTACACATACCATCTGTATAAAAGTTTATTTATACAAAATTAAAACTAAAGTAAAACAGGAGGTGTACAGAACTCAGTTACAACCGGTATATGCCTATACAGGGTGCACCACGACCCTGAGATTCTTTGATAGCTCCTTTATTAATGAAAATATAAAAAAATGTTTAATACAAATATTGTACGAACCTATTTTCTACATAACCTAAAATTATTTTCAAATATACAGGGCGTTTCGTTTGACCGGCACATATAAAAATTAAATTTTTTTAAATAGAACACCCTGTATATTTTTACATTTTTGGATTTCTCTTAAAATTTACTTTAAAAAATGTAAAAGGTTATATGGGTCTTAAGTCAACCGTTTTCGTAAAATTTACATTTTTGTGAAAATTTTAAGCGATACAGCACTTTCAATTTTTTTTACATTAAAGTTATTTAAAAAAGCGGTAAAATTTCATTTAAAATTTAGATTGACAATAGATTAATTAACACTTTGCGCTAGCTACATTTTAAAAATATTATACAGGGTGTTTTTTACGCTTGGTCAAACTTGTGAAACTTTAAACATCGAAAACTCGATTTTCTTAAATACAATACCCTGTATATTTTTACATTTTCTCGTAGAGAATTTAATTGTCTTTCGAAATTACTAAGCATATCCTATACCTAAAGTTAATATTTTTTGAGCTATCTCGATTTTTATTAGTATTACTAAGGCAATTAAAATATTTTAAAGTCGGCCATGGACGTAAGTCGTAATTTTTCAAAGAATTTTTAAACAAAAGAATAAAAAGAGCTCCAACTTTAATTTTAGTCCAATAATGTACCCCTTTTTCCCGAAATTTATCGTATAAATTGTTTAAAATTATATCCTTGTTCATGTTCTACGCACAGCCGTAGATGTTGTCTCAAAGACTCTACCACTCTTGATAACATTTCGGGGGTTATACCATCAAAAGCAACACGAATCCTAGTCTGCACATCTTCAGCAATTGTTGGGGGGTCTTGATACACCTGTTTTATGGGTCCCCACAAAAATAAATCTATAGGGGTAAGATCAGGTGACCTAGGTGGCCAGGAGATTGGTCTACCTCGCCCTATCCATATATTAGGATATTCTGTGTTCGGCAACTGCATTACTTGCTGTGTTGCTTTTAATGGTATAACCCCCGAAATGTTATCAAGAGTGCTAGAGTCTTTGAGACAACATCTACGGCTGTGCGTAGAACATGAACAAGGATATAATTTTAAACAATTTGTACGATAAATTTCGGGGAAAAGGGGTACATTATTGGACTAAAATTAAAGTTGGAGCTCTTTTTATTCTTTTGTTTAAAAATTCTTTGAAAAATTACAACATGTCCATGGCCGACTTTAAAATATTTCAATTGCCTTAGTAATAATAATAAAAATCGAGATAGCTCGAAAAATATTAACTTTAGGTATAGAACATGCTTAATAATTTCGAAAGACAATTAAATTCTCTACAAGAAAATGTAAAAATATACAGGGTGTTGCATTTAAGAAAATCGAGTTATCGATGTTTAAAGTTTCACAAGTTTGACCAAGCGTAAAAAACACCCTGTATAATATTTTTAAAATGTAGCTAGCGCAAAGTGTTAATTAATCTATTGTCAATCTAAATTTTAAATGAAATTTTACCGCTTTTTTAAATAACTTTAATGTAAAAAAAAATTGAAAGTGCTGTATCGCTCAAAATTTTCACAAAAATGTAAATTTTACGAAAACGGTTGACTTAAGACCCATATAACCTTATACATTTTTTAAAGTAAATTTCAAGAGAAATCCAAAAATGTAAAAATATACAGGGTGTTCTATTTAAAAAAATTAAATTTTTATATGTGCCGGTCAAACGAAACGCCCTGTATATTTGAAAATAATTTTAGGTTATGTAGAAAATAGGTTCGTACAATATTTGTATTAAACTTTTTTTTATATTTTTATTAATAAAGGAGCTATCGAAAAATCTCAGGGTCGTGGTGCACCCTGTATAGTAGGTGCAAATAGCCAATTATTCGTACCTACTGTAGGTGCAAAAGGCCAATTATTCGTACCTATTGTAGGGGCAAATAGCTAATTATTCGTACCTACTGTAGGTGCAAATAGCCAATTATTCGTACCTACTGTAGGTGCAAATAGCCACAATAATATTTTTTAAATATTCCTTGACATATCTTTGAAAATAAGACAAATTACATTAAGTTAAATTTTTAAAAGTTATGTATGGAGCATACTGACAGTAATGTTATGTACTTTTTTTGTCTTCGGAGTTTACCCGCGTAGTATTCATAAATATTCGACGTTTCAGCCAGCTCTCCCTGGCCATTATCAAGAGATATTATGAAAAACTTTGTCTGAATAAAAAAATGTCACACAGAAACTAATGTCACTTTATGTTAGTCAAGGCTGACATTAGTTTCTGTGTGACATTTTTTTATTCAGACAGTTAAAGTTTTTCATAATATCTCTTGATAATGGCCAGGGAGAGCTGGCCGAAACGTCGAATATTTATATATACTACGCGGGTAAACTCCGAAGACAAAATTAAAAATAACGGTAACCGCGAAAATCTGAAACTAAACATAATGTTATGTACTAATATACTAAAAATGTGTACAAATAAATACATAGTCAGGTTACAAATCTTTCAGAATTAGCCACAAAGCTAAATAAATATTTCATATTGTACATTTTATTATTAAAACGCGGATTAATTAACAGAATACTGCCAGGCGTTAATACTGTCAATACTGAGTTACATATAAAGCGCACGTAAAAATGAAATCATGGCAATAATCAAACAGCAGCAACAACAAATTTACCTAACAGTATTTAACAGTTTAGTGTGTGAAAGTGTCATTATCCATTTATTAAGGCCATTGGGTTTGCGCAATACTTCAAAGGGAGCCGACAAGAATCACCATTTCAAATTAGCATTAACCGTATCATCTTTTTACGGTTTAGTAAATTTTGATTATTTAGGTGACAAAAATATTGTATTAGTTTGTTACAATTCATTACTTTTTCATCAGTTGTGCAGACTGCGGATCATTATACAATAATAAGGTTTTTATTTGATAAGGTTCGCTTATTTTGGAAAAACCAATTCAAAATAAAACCAACCAATACATAATTTAACAGTAGTAATAATTAAATTTTCAGTTTTAATTTTACTACATCGAATGTATAATTCTGGTTGAAGTATTTGCAGCTGCATTAAAATAATTTTTGCATCACGCCATTACCTCAACTGTTAATGCATGTCGTCTCTGTAAAACTAAATTAATTTTGAATTAAGTTAATAACAAGTTAAATAAAGGTGTTGATTAAAACTAATACCTATAAAAATTATGGAAATTTTAATTTGTATTTATAGTCAGTATAGCTTACGTACTATTGATTAATAAAACAATTTAATAACTAATTTGACCGCTGAATAAAAAAGAACAACAGGTTTACGTTATGCAATTTAATTTATTCAACGGAATCTTAAACAAGTGTAACCAAGAAATTAATCAAAATAATTAATTTAAATATAAATTAAGCTCAGGATATGAAATTTAATTGAAAACATAAAATCAATCGCAAAAAAAGTTGCATATATGTAAACATGTATTGAGATATGGATGTTGAATCTATGAAACGGAATTGTTTAAGGAATTTAAGAGCAGCAATTTGTTCAACAGCCTCACTTAAATATCTAGTGTAAGCGGGTAAGTATTTTTTAAATAAAAATTGTAAAAAACCTTTGATAATCTTATAGTTGCATGCTATGCACTTATGTGCAGAAACACTATTAGAAAGAGATTTTGATAACAAAAGAATCTTCATAGTGTCCGACAGCCAAGCAGCGTTAAAAGCTCTTGGTTCGTCAGAAGTAAACTCAGGACTTGTTCTGAACTGCATACAAGCACTCAACATGCTAGGAAGCAGGAATAATCTTAAACTGGTATGGTGCCCAGGGCACACTAATATACCAGGGAACGAGAAGGCGGATCGCCTAGCCAAAATTGGCAGCGAGACACCTTTCTTCGGACCAGAACCCGCAGTTGGTACATCCTATGGAACAGCCAAGCGGTGTCTTAATGACATACTAACACAAGGGCATAATGCTCATTGGAAAAAAGTTGCAGGACAAGCCCATTCCAAGGCTATCCTGTCAATGGTCTCCAAAGAGAAGACAGAAGAAATGCTCAGGATGAGCAGAGCAGACATTAGAGCAGCCACAGCGCTTGTCACAGGGCACTGTGGGTTAAACAAACACTTCTACATAATAGGGCTCTCTGAGCGATATATGTAGAGGATGTGGTGAAGAAGAAGAAACTCCTCTGCACGTAATATGCCAGTGTGAAGGATTCACACCCTATCGGCGCAGACTTCTAGGGATGGAAAAAGCCAACCAAGATGAGCTAAGAAAAACACCCTTAAAGAAAATCCTGGAGTTTTTCAAAAACACAGGACTTCTTTAAGGGGCTATCACCAGAGGGTACAATAGACCAATAGGTCGCAGTACAGGAACCCGAAAGGGGACCACCTCCGCGGATATAATAATAATAAACCTACAACTTTATTCTAAAATTTTAAAGACAAGGTATTTTTCTAAGATGTCCCCATTGGTGTTTCTTAGTTTCCAAAATAAAATAAGTTTGTCGTGTTACGCACAAGTTCACTATGCTCTGCTTTAGCACTGTATCGTGATATACACTACACCAGTTCAAAAGATTTAACTCTCTGCGCCTTCTTTTCAAACGAGCATTATCTAGGAGCAATACCTCGGAGCACTCTTGGATCTTATCTATGTTGCTTTTGGCTGCACATTCGCAGAGCTGAACCCATAAGTCCAGACATGCATTAGGATTTGTTTGTACAGTAGTAACATATTATGCACAGACAATTCTGATTTTCTTCCTATCAAAAAGTACATTTTTTTGTATTAAGGTCAACTTCTTTTTTTTTCCTTTACGTGTTCTTTCCATCGAAGACGAGTATTCAGATTCATTCCCCCAAGTATTTTGCTGTATCGCAATGTGGGATTTTGGTATTGTTTATTGATATCGGGCTTTGTTCTTTTTGCTTGTAGGCAAAGTTTAAATGCTCTGACTTACTCTCGTTGATTCTTAATCTCCACCTCTTAGTCCAATCATTTACTATGTTGCATGCTTCTTGAAGTTTAGTAGCTGTTTCTTCATTGTTATTACCAACTGCCAAGATGGCTGTATAGTCAGCAAAGGTTGCAATTGTGACGTTTTGAATCTGTGGAATGTCGCAAGCTCGCAAGTGTACAGCAAGTATAAAATAGGTCCTAAAACACTACCTTGGGGTACTCCTGCATTTATATTTCTCATGTTCGAGTACGCTCTCTCTCTCTTGCTTGACACAAAACCTTGGATCAGATATGTAAGGTTTTAATATTTTGGCATATTGTTTTGGCAACATGTTCTTTAGCTTATACTTTAGTAGGCTAGTCCTTCATGCCACTTTGTCAAACGCCTGGGTTACGTCTAGGAATATGACTGAGCATATTTTCTTTTCTTTATACGCGTTTTCAATGATGTCCGTTATTCGATGAACGTGATGGGTTGTTGAGTGCCTGTTCCTAAATCCAAACTGGTGTGTAGGAATTAGATTCTTGCTTTCAATATTTGGTTTTAATCGCTTTAGGAGCAGTTTTTCAAATAATTTGACACTATTGGCAGGAGGTCTGTATGATGAGACATCGGGTTAACGAGGTTTGGTTAATATAATATGTACTTTTTGATGGACCAAGCTCCTAGAAGTAGCAGTTTTTTGTTTGCCCGAACTTTGTTTATCTTCATAGCTTGTAAGACCACGTTACAAAACCGCAATCCATTTTTCAAATTGTTGTAAAATTTAGAGATAATAATAAAAACCAGCCCAGCTTTAATTTCGGTAGGAAATAAACTCTTAACATGGAAATATTTTATTACTTCCCGTACTTTTGTTTTATCCATTGTTTGTAAAACGCACGATTTGTTCACTTTGTCGGACCGTCGAATGCAAACTACTTGACATCGCCTTTTGAAACTTCAAATGAAGCATAACAATGAAAAAAAAAAACTAAAAAATCTATGAAATTTAGCAGATAGGCCGAAAACTATTAATTCCATCATTAAATGAATTTCAATATTTAACGCAAAGCTCACCATTATGTGTTTAAATCTATAGAAGACTATTTATTACATTGTTAAATTTGTAATACAGAACGCATCGAAGCGAAAATTTAGTATTCTCTCTAGGTTGTTCAATATCAAATCTAATGCTGTAATTGTACTTGTTCCGAGGTGTCCAGTAATATAATAAAATAAAATAAAATACCGGGTTTTATGTGCTCACCTTAGGGCTCCACTCATATATCTTACCGTAATAGGGTAGGTATTGATTATCTTAACTTGTACAAATGAATTATGCACATTGTTTTATTTATTATGTATTTGTTGTTTCATAATGTAATATATGAATTATTACATTTCGCTTTATTACCCTATAATTCACTTCATGTGGCCGTATTTAAAATTCTTATTGATTTATTATACGTAAAATGCGTTTTTCCTTACATTATTCCTATAAATTTTGTCAAATAGTGCTTAAATCAAAATTCAGGTATGAATTCTCGTTGGGATGAATTGTCATGGCAACCTGCTTGCGCGACACCAATGCAACCAACACCATGGGTGGGCGTATGTACAATATCTCAAAATTTAAAATTCCATAAAGGTTAATATTTAAATGAAGCTTTTTATAAAAGTGACATGAAATCATGGCAGCTAGAGCCGTAGAAGACACTTTATGATTTTCTTTATATTGTTCGGTCTATTATAAAAGTACTTTTGTGTTCAAATTTAATAGTAATTTACATAAATGTATCTTTCTTTCTCTTAAGAAATAAAAGATAAAATTCTTAGCATATTTCTGTCATGTTTAGAAAAATTAAAATGAAAAACTTTAAAAAAAGTTTGTGATAATTTTTTGTTACATGGATTTATTCAATATTTTTAATTAAAACTTTGTATGAGATCAGAGAGCCGTCTTGCGTCCTAAAAAATATACAAAAAAATTAATTTTCCTACAATCCAACAACAAGCAGACTTTTTTTTTTAACTTTTTGACACATTAAAAATGTCAAATTTCATCTAGTGCTGTGCTTATGCAATTGGTTGCCATGCAGAAAATATACAGTTTTGTCGTTAGTAAATTTGCTGATTAGTTGTGTATCTATGGTAACAACATAGCATGTTTGATAAATTGTAAAACATAAATATTTGAACTTCAATTCTTTCAATAAAAGTCAAAAATGGTTTTAATAAGTCAAATCGAAAGTAATTTGCTGCCCTCGACTGTGTCTCGGGATGCAACTTTTACTTTTAGTTCTACTTATAGGTGCAAATAAGTATTATTTTTATATTTTAATTTCGTTTCCCCTCTTCTTAATGTCGTCCTAATACAATTTATTTGATAGTAATTTACAAACTTTTCTCTCTATTTGACCTATGGTAAAACGAGGACGTTCCCTCTGTTCACTAGAGGTGGGCGATATCAAAATTTCGTTGTCGAATATCGAAATTATAACGATATTTTGATAAAGGGCCGGAAAGCTAAAATAGTTACTAAAAAACTGAAAGAAGAGGCTGGTGACCTAAACAAAAAACGATTAATATCGAAAATATCGAATATCGGTATGTCGATATCGAAATATCGATATATAGACATATGATATCGATATCGAAATTATATCGATATATCGGTGCACACGAACTGCAGAAATTCCAATCCCATCATTACCAACTTTTATGACCATGCCTTAATCCTACAGTCGAACTGCATAAAAATATTTTTGAACTCTTGATTATATATTATATGGGTAGACCCTAATTTAATGTTCTAAGAATTAATTCTAGAATTTGCCCCATGAACAAGAATGATAAGTGTTTTGTTATTAATATGAATGAAAATTGTAATTATTATAAAAAGCGGAACATGGAACAGTCATATTGTCCGTCACTACATCCCAATATTCACGTTTTTATGCATACTTTAATAAACATTCTTATATTCAGATTAACATTAGTGTTCATTGCATCAATCAAAACTCCACGAAGAAACGTTCGAAATCGCCATATATGTATAATTAGAAAAAAAAATTGAAGAATACAAAGACAATTTGATATCTCGAGTAGATTTTGTTAAATGTTGTAGTTTAATTTTTTGACTGTTTCTGTGCTCCTATTAAGTAATTACTATATACCTACATATTATTGACAACTAAAATATTTCTTTTTTTTTTTAATTTCCTGCAATTTAAGTGGTGAACTTAAGATAATAAGCATTTTTAAATTTTTTAAAGGTTCTTTTTCTTTGCACTCATGAATGAACGCAATAATTTTATTTCCTTTCCAACTAGTCCCACACTCTGAACTCTGAATGATCGTTTTCATACATTTATAGTTTTGCATAACACTTGGAATGTAAACTGTTTTGTAAAATTTATGAATGAAAAAAAGGTGTATCGTATCAACTGACACAAATGTATAAGCAAAAATTTCGTACAAACTGATTTATAGCGTAGCCTAATAACATTAAAAATAACGTGTTTTACATAAAAATTAATGGGCTTCCAGTATATTATTCAAAGTGCTTAGTATCACAAACAGCCAACAAGACGAAGTGTATATGTTCACTAAAATAATTATTATAAAATTTATTGAATTTATAGCGGCGGGGGCGCTAAAAGTTTTATTGCTGAGGGAGACCAAAACTACAAAACCGGTCTAAAAACGTCAGTTAAACGAATGAATAAGAGAGCTATAACAATTTTAAAGCAAAATTGTAATCAAATTGTGTTCCGTAGTGATCTCATAGTCCATTGTTAGTTTTAAAGTGTTATTTTTTTCGTAGCTATAGCTGTCTCGGAATGATTTAAAATGTTTAGTACCATTAACGCCCATCCGTTTTCCTAAATGTATTTATGTCCAACGAACGTACGTTGTAGCGTAGTACGATACATACATTGAGGAATGTTATGTTAAAAGAGGTTTCGTCTAAAAAATATTGTAACCATTTTGGTGTGTGTATAATAGATGGTTTAACATTTGTTACAAAACATTAGTGTCTTGTTCGATTAAATAAGTATAAATGAAAAATTGTAAAAGTGTAAAAGCTCTGCGTTCCTGAATAAATCAAACACATTTTAATTTCGTACAACATAATCTTCCAATTAGATTCTTTACAGTGCATGCCTTTTCTATAGAACGTCGTCTCATACAATAGTCAAAGAATTATGACAAATACCACTATGTTGGTGGTCAGGTACGAGCGACAAACATTGCCGTATGTAAATTACACACAAAGATGTTAAAAGAGCGGTATGTTGGTTTAGTTTAACTAAAGCTAGTCCTCTAGCCATGCCTTTATTATTTACCCTAAGAAGACGGTTGTAGCTAAACGACAAACAGTTGAATGCTACCGTATACATGGTGTAAAATATGGAATCCAACTGAGAGATATATGCTACCAGCAAGCGAGCAAAAATCGTAGGCAGCCACTTAGTAATAAATAATGTATGGTGTAGGCGCGGTCGGTAAAGTAGATATCTGCCCATTATTATTAAACCTTTTTCGACGTGCGAGTGTTTATTATTATTCGAGACGGACTGGACAAGTGTAAGCGGGTTGTTATTTTAATTTTTCAAATAATATCCGCCCTTGCCAAAACTCATTCCCGTGTAGGATAATTACTGGACGGACCACAGGCCATTCTCATATATTAAATGGATCGCGACAAAGGCAAACAATAATGAAAATGCAAATATTTATAATTTACAACGAGTCGTTATTTTGTCCAGGTCGTTGTAGTTTTTTTCTAGACAGCAATTGTTCAGTGTCTGCAGTGAATTATGTACGCAACATTCATATTTAAATTGAATTCCAGGTGACTAATTCCACTTTTCGTTCCATCTTAACACAATGATCTATGCGCGATTGAGGAAAGCTCTCGGACGAATGAATTTATTAATCAGTGTTAGCCTGCTTTCCGATTTTGAGCTTCGTTACACAAAAAAGCAAATTAAGTAAATGGAAATAGCCCATACTGACAAGCCTAAGCAACCCTAACCATGCTATTCATCAAATACAGACAGGGCAAATGAATGACCATCATCACCCTATTTCGAATCCTCTCATCCAGACTATCCATTACATCTAATACCATGAAAAAATATTAAAGAGATTCAAGTAACCGTTTGTACTCGGGCAATAAATTCTAAAGAACTGTTTTTTCTTAGCTTTTCACTCCATATAACATATTTAAAGATAAAATTAAAAGAGCCATTTCGTTTTCTCAATAGGATATATATTTTGTAAATAAAGTACGTGGAGCTAACAATTAAAACACCAAAACAGTAAAAATATACTTTATATATAACTAAAATACAGAACATTAATGTTTTCATTTATTATGAACCATTTCAACAAATGGTAAAGGATAAAAATATAAATATACAGGGTGTCCCAAATTCGAGTAGGTAAATGCACGGGTATCTCGCTTATCTTAAGAGCTACGAGGTCGATTAAATGAGGGCAAAGTTGCGACATTAGATGATCAACAAATATCTGCAAAGAAAATTTTCATCGCTGTCGCTGTTCAAAAGTTAAAGAAAAAATAAAAAAATTGATTTTGGTCTTTTTGCCCTATTTCCTAAATTTTTTAAGATATCGGCAATCTGGAAGCACTTCTCCATGGCAACTTCTTGCGCTTTATATTTTGAGACAACATAATTTCCAACAATGTTTCGTCTCTTTAAAAATATCTTCAACTTCATTTTTTTAAATACGGCGAAAAAATTTTAATCTTATAGTCGGATTACATTTTGTCTTCTGATTTCAATGATATAGGACACTTACTATCTAAAATGATATTAAAGCACAAAAAATAGAGAAAAATTCATTTTTTCCAATTTTCAATTTTTAAATCAAATGATAAAATGGAAAACAAAACAATTATGTAAAATAGAAGGTGTTACAAATATAATATTGTAATCAATTATTTTAATGAAGTATTGAATAAACTGTTGATAATAAAAAGCATGTTGGTGAAAACCTTTTGACTAATTATGACAATCAACACTTTTTAACCTTTAAGTAGTCGCACGGCGCCGCAGAGGCGCCAAGCGTTTTTTAAATCGTTGTTACATTTTTAATATTTTTTTTGTCACTAATATCTGTTTATGTATTCCTCAATTGTACTTTTAGGAATACGAATTATATAGTATTATTCATATTTCTCTATTTTACAGTCCGTAAAATGCAATTATGTGCTACTCGGCATGAACGCTATCATTTATGCCCTAGGGCTAAAAATCGACATTCGCAACAAATTTGTTCGCAATGCCATAAAAATATTTGTTCAGAGCATACAATAAAATTGTGCAGTGAATGCTTTGCATCCAATGTTTGATTCGTTTTAAAAAAAAATAAAAATCTGTTTTTACAGTTATGTTTTATATACAGATATATATTTTTTATATCTTATAATTTATTTAGTCATTGTTATTCTTTTTAAGATTTAGCTTATATTTCATGAATAAAGCAGTTTAACACATTTTTAAGATTTTAAGTCAAAAATATTGTTATAAAACCCCAATGGTGCCTCCGAGGCGCCATGCGAGTAGTTATGTATACACAGTACACGCGACTAGTTAAAGGTTTTAAGGAATTCGAGAAATGTCATAATATACACAAAATTTTGTTTTTTCATGACATGCTATTTAATTTTCAACAGTTTATTCGATACTTCACTAAAATCAAGAACAATATCATATTTAAACACCCTTTATTTTCCATAATTGACAAAAATTATTTTAACAATACTCCGCAACACACGAAGGGATAGCGAATAAATAAATTAGTTAAAAATGTGAAAATAAAAATTGCGAACAAAAACACAAATATCAAAGAATTTCTAGCTGGTTGCAAATTGTGCAATTAATCACGATCATATTAATGTCAAAGTGACAGTTGTATCAGAACAGCAGAAAAAAAAATTATTTTGTTTTTTATTTTATTATTTTTTGTATAAGATCATTTGTCTCAAAATTTTTGTGGTAAAATACCATTTTAGATATTATTTGTCATATATCATTGAAATCAGAAGACAAAATGCTATCCGACTATGAGATAAAAAATGTTCGCCGTATTTAAAAAAAAAATGATGATGATGTTTCTGAAGAGACGAAACGTTGTTGGAAATTATGTTGTCTCAAAATATAAGGCGCCAGAAGTTGCCATGGAGAAGTGCTTCCAGATTGTAGGAAATAGGGTGAAAAACTAAAACAAATTTTTTCTGTTTTTCTTGAATAACTTTTGAAGTAAGACAGCTATGATTTTTTTTTTGCAGATATTTGATGATCATCTAATTTCGCAACTTTGCCCTAGTTTAACCGACCTCGTAGCTCTTAAGATAAGCGAGAACCCCATGCATTCAGTCTAATATTGGAAATTGGACACGCTGTATACGCTTTTTGAGAATTTACAGAACGTTTTAATGAGATTTATACATAATAAACCTAGGATATATTAAAAATATTGTTAAGATATAATACGTTAAGACAGGACTGCCCAACTTATATATCAATGCGGCCCATTTTTTCTACTGTTAAGTTTTAGTGGGCCACAATTGAGCATAAATTCTAAAAGGCTAAACGCAATATTATGGATAAATCGAACGAAAGGTTAAGTAGAATAATTTTTTGTAAGATGTTCGAGGGCCACAAAATATCTTTCGCGGGCCGGATGTGGCCCGCGGGCCGCCAGTTGGACAGCTCTGCGTTAAGATAATATGTACAGATAAATATAAGCAGAATAAAAATTATGTAAAATTAGCTGCAATTGCTTTAATTAGCTATAATTGTTGGTTTTTGTCACAAAGGACAAACCATACGAAATAATAAAACTCGAGTAAAATAACACATTAGACATATAAAATTAAATTAAGCAAATGAATCTTAAAACTGACATAGCAATTCGACAAATGATCCTTCAAAAAACGATAGAGATTACTGATTACTAATAATCCAAACCTTTATCAAAAAGTTACAAAATCGTTACTGGTGTATACTTGTAGGTCGACCTCAGATTTGAAAGCCAAAAATTTACACGGTAACATTAATATTTGTATTTCCTACGTTTTTTTGCGTACTAAATATGAATTTGTCAGTTAAAAATTACAAATTTTGATAATTATTCTCTAAATGATCTTGAACTTGTCGAAGATACTTTGATTAGCATATTTTTGCATGACACTATACAATTAATAAAAAAATGCGCACATGCTTAGCGAGAAGCGATTGTTGTTAATTTGCTTTTTTTAATTTATTTTATAATGACAGAGCAACTTCATAAAAAATCAATTATAATCGCTGGATCTTTAATTTCATTAGACGAAGTCTATACACTTTGCATAAAGATCAACGCATGTATTTATCCTTCGTCCATCTAAATACCAAGTCTTGCTCGTAAATTCTAGTTATCAGTGTCCGGCTAGTGGTTACACGTAATACAGATATCAAGTACTACACAATTTACTAAATTGAAATAAAATTGCCCCTATTTTTCTATAACATGACTATATCAGTCATTGTGGATGTGGATTATAATAAGAATGTCCGAGCCAGAATTATGATATTAACTTTCTGATTAATTGATTACAATCTTTCAGAATTGGCATATGACGACGACATGGGGGAGATTCTTAGATATCTCGATCCTTTTATATGCCTTTCAATGCACCATATACAGCGCTACGACGATCAGTTGCTGATCAACAGTTATTTATGTTTTATTTACGCAAGTTGTTACGGACACGAGCTGCTATTAGTGTAGATGAAAAAATATTGTTTAAATTAAACATATATTTTGCTGATATAATGTATCCACGAGAAGGTATTGGGCCTCGCTTCACCGTAGAAGAAAACTACGAATTTGCAAAACAATATAATTTTATTCGACATATTCACCCTTTAAGTCTACACACTTTACACAATGTTCATAAAGTTATCCTTTGGATAAAATATTTTTTTCTTGGTCTACAAATCAGGTCTGTACAGCATCGTCACCATCATGTTTGGCATACATTTTCGTACTTTTGTGTGGAAATAGATAACAGTCCCAGAGACCAAATTGAGAAAACATGGTGGATAGTCG
Organism: Elmis aenea; assembly: GCA_947652605.1. NCBI lineage: Eukaryota > Metazoa > Arthropoda > Insecta > Coleoptera > Elmidae > Elmis > Elmis aenea. The sequence continues at coordinate 21,848,098 of OX393576.1, forward strand.
ACGATCTTAAGGTCATAACAAAGAACAGTTAGTAGTATTTTTCCGTCACCGATTTCCTTTGATGCAAGTAATCAATGAAAAATATTCCATCATCAACCCAGAAAACGGAGGCAAGAAATTTTCCGGCAGACTTCTGCACGCGAAATTTTTTGGGCTGATGAGCACCAGCATGTTTCAAGTCTTTTTGTCCTATTTCATTGGTTTTTGAATCTTGAATCATATTAAAAATCCACTGCAACAATGAGGCCTAAAAATTATTCAAATTGGCTGCAGATCGATCCGAATTTAGACACCCGGATTTACTTATGATCATCTGCGTTTGGTTATCCATTTAGCTGATACTTTTTTTATAACCAGATCATTAAAATCAGTATGCAAACGCGTTTGTATAAGATGCTTTAAGATTCAAATATTTGTTTTAGACCGATTCGTCTAATTTCCAAAATCAAAATATAGTTAGCAACGACATTTTCCAGTGTTGACACAGAAACCCAGTACCTTGTTCGTCTTTAACATGTTTTCTACCCCGCTTGAGGGCTGGAACCCAAATTTTAATGCAGAATACTCAATTTTGTCAAAATTCAAATGTTCACCCGCCATGCCTTTTAAAAAATATCACAATTTGAAAACGATTGGACTTTTTTATCTTTAAATTGCTTCTGTATTTGTTACCATGGTATTGATATTAGTTTTTTGTTTCTAGAAATTACAAAGGCTGTTATTGAATACTCTGTCGTAAATTGTTCCAAAATATTATTCAATAAAAATTTAGATATTCTGCTTTTAAATCATTTAGCTATTGAGACCTCGGCTTCAAATAAACTAGTAGTGGTTCATATATTTTGAAAGTTTATTCGCTCGGAAAACTAGTCCTATAGATGTTGGTATATCAATGCATTTTAGTCAATCGCCCTCCGTTTTAAGCTCAATATGAATTTGTCAACCGACTGGCTATGAATCACTCACTGATATTTTTATGACACGTGTCGGTGGAAAATATAACCACAAGTCTGGCCGGTATCTTTGCTTTTTTAATGTATATACTTCTACTTTGTTTCAAGTTTTAAAATAACTACAATGTTAAACAACAAACTGATGTTTTTTTAAAATAATTAAATCAGTTTTAAAACGTCTTTCGAATTGTCCTATAGTATACCCTTCCTCCATTTCTTTTTATGATTCCATTGTCCATCTCTAAGATCTTTGGCACTCGATGCTGTTGTTACTCATTCTTTTCGCGTTTTCTTGGGTGTTTATCTTTTCCTTCGGTGTTTTATTGTCTACTTTACTATCTTCTTAGGTAACTTTATATTCTCCATTCGTTGCACATGACCGTATCATAGTAAGAGTTTTGCTTTAATTTCTTAATTAGGTGTTTCTTCAGTTCCTATAAGATCTCCAACTTCTTCATATCTTATTCCATCAAGGCGTGATACCACCGGTGATTTCTACAACCGTCCATCTCAACTAGATCAACCTTTCTCTTATATTCTATAGTTATGTTTCTGATTCGTACAGTAGACATTTAATACAGTGATGTATATGTACATTTTTTCCAAGCTTAATTTCGTACAACCAGGTGATATTTAGGCCAAAACGCATATCTGTAGGTAACGCTGTCGAGTACTGAAATACAGAGGAGACAATTTTTGACTTTTTCTTGTCGTGCAGAATAGCAAATATAGAATATCTATCTAAATTTAACTAATGCAACAAAATAAGAATGTTTAATATGATAATAATTATGTTAAGTTGGGCAAAACTGTAATGAAAATTAAATCAATTGTAGCGGAATCATAGTTGTGGGTTATTCCATTTAATTAATTCTAATATTTGCTTCAAATTTGTGTGTGTATGTTATGTGGTGCAGCACTTTAAATCAAATTTAATTATCAACGTAATGTTTAACGTTCGAGTTGTTTTACACTTGGGACGTATTGCTAACTTTTAAAACGTTACTCTACCAGTGTAAATTAACAGGTTTTTCCAATAATTGAAACAGCCGGGAGTAAAAGTAAAATTTACAGAATTGGTAGTTGAAACGAAATGTTCAATTGTAAATTACATTACGTTTTCGGTGGTTATCCACTATCGGCGGTTTTTAAGCTAATCAACATTTCCATTTCAATTTCCGGTTGGTGTATAACAGTTTTTCAAAAAAAAAAGACGAACTATGGACGAAAGAAAGTCATAAATGATAGGCCATTGTCCGTTTTTGACCCTTGTCATCTTGTCAATCACACACTCCCCCAAAAGTAGGGACAACAAAACCCTAAACAATTTGTTCGTTCGTGCGGAACTATACGGTATAATACACAAAATGTCCCAGGAAGCGCTAGTTGGCTTTTGTTTTATTGTAAAACTTTATTTAGTCGCACCGAATCAATTCTGAATTATGTGTATATAAATTCGTATCGTGCATTCATAACTTTATACGAAGCATTAATTTTTGGCAAGAGAAACTGTTTTATTGAGAAAAATAAATGAAACAATTCTGTTCCGATAAAATGCAAGGTATTCGCCTACATTAAATTTATGTAATTTTATTAAAAGACGTGTTAAAGGTTCTTTATTTTTACTGTTACATCTTTTTTTCTTATAAACATGAACAAACTTAACTTAGCAACCTTACACCATAGAAACCCATCTCCACGCACGTTTTCTATGTTGTTATGAACATACGGTTTCTATGGTGTCATGAACAATTCTTTATACAATATAAAGGCTGATTCAAATTTCAGAACAACTATTGGAATATCGTTTTTGAAAGTTTGAGTGACGTTTTTTTTCTGCAACCTTTTTATTTATAACACCTTAAGACTTAGCTTTATTGTGTTATAAATATTGCTGAGTCATATCTGTTTAGTTTTAAAGTTTTGAGGATAGTTAACTAATCGATTTTATAGTTTGCTTAACCCTCGAGGGGGTGCGTCCTTTATTTTTACACGACCTGCGCGTGACTTACTTTGTCTATAGCATCTTTAAAAACAAACGACTTCTATGTTTGATAGTATTATTGTTTTTTTTTTTTTTAATTTGATCTTTTATGTTTTACCAATACAACTTATCATGATAGTGCTGTATGAAACAAATTATTTCCTAATATACTGTAACTTATATTTCCAATTTTTTTAGCAGTACCACATACACCCAAAGAATACAGTGCAACCTCCATAATCCGAACAATTAAACGCAAAGGGTCAATTCGGATTAGTGAATTGTTCGGATTATTGGATTTATAAAAAATATATAATTTACAACCCTACAACGTTTTCTGTATGCTATTACACACATACAGTCGATTTTCCGACACCATATTTTAATGAAATACTGGAAAAACGTTTTCCAGATTTAATTTCATTTATTATATCAACTTTTTCTTGCAAATTTAAAGTTTTATGTTGTCTTTTCGACATTTTTTGCACTTATTATTATACTTTTTACGTCGAGCTACTACTACACCGTTGCACTCTAAAAGTTGTAATAAGAGAATCAAAGTAGATGCTCATAAATGCTACGTTTATGCAGAAAAATACTTGCATAGTTTGGATTAGCGAGGTGCGTTCGGACTATGACTTTAGAATGTCAAAGGTCGGATTAGTGGATATTCGGATTAAAGTGTGTTCAGATTATAGAGGTTGCACTGTAGTTGTATAATTTTTTAAATTTATCTTTATTTCATTCTTTAGCACTACATGTTTGACAAATATATGTGGTTTTGACAAGATTTTTGTAAAAAAAGAAAAAATATTTGGAACAATCACATTCAATTATTTTGCACATTTTGTTTCTACAAAATTAGAGTACTAAAGTATCCTACTACAGATCTTCGAGTTACGACAACGTACTCAATTGGAAGTCAAAGTGATACTGGAGGGATACACAAAGTTTTTAGGTCAAGATAGTTACCATTTGAATTACATAACATTGACGCACTTTATAATACAGCGCGCCCGCTCGAGGGTTCGGAATTTTGTTTGATTTCAAAGAAAAGTTTCAGCCAACAATCAAATCTAGCTAACAATCAAATACGGTAATGTAAATAAATTTAATCAAAAATCATTTGTTTTTTCAATATACATTACCAGTTTGAAAACTCTCATCAACAGATAAAAAGAGACGAAAGTCGTGCATTTCGACAAGAAATCCTACGAAAAAAAAGTTATTTTAAATAAGACTTTTGTGTATAATATTTTTATGTAGTCGCTTATTAAATGTAAATACAAATATAGTTTCCCGCTGTGAATAATTCTGCCGAGTCTGACTTTAACACTAGCTATTGTTTTTCAGATTTAATACAAAGACCGTAAAAACAAATATCACTAATGTCAAAGGTGTAGTAAAGCTAGCTATAGGTGCTTCATTAACTATGGGAAAGTGACTGTGAAATAACGTGTGCGAAAAGTTTTACTATACCACAAAATAAAGCAACAGTTTTTAATTATAGCTTAATTATTCACCAAAGAAAATATTTCAGTGTAATTTAGCTAGGCCCGTGGAAACTGTACCTCGTTTGTATGTACTGTATAATCTTGTTAGTTTTTAATTATAAACAAGTAGATAAAATCAACTATAGGTAATTGTTATCTGTATTGGTTATAAAAACCAGCACAAAAACCTTTAACCAACAGTATAATTTTAAAGGGCCGTCCAACGTGGGTGGCCAGTGTTAAAAAAGTTTATATGCGATAATTGTTGAGTATTGCATTAATTATTACTGTCAGATGATGGCTATCTAGAGGTACACCAAAATTGTTGGGGACATGGCTTGCTTCGATGTCACGCAACCGAATTAACGTCTAATTAAAGTAGTTAGTGACAAACACAATGTTTTTATTTAAACAATGACATGGCCCGTATCCGTTTCCGTGTTAACAATTTTAATGAAATCTTATACGACTGCTTTGTAGCAATAAATGTACACTATAATTTTATTGTAGGTAACTCTTGGTTAAGTTTGAATTATGGTTTTATTACATGCGATCATTTTTTTTTTGCTTTGTTAAAAGTCGCTAAAAGTAATGAACTCATAATGTTATGTTAAAAAATTACTTACCAACAATTCTATCTTATTTTTAAAATAAATTTATATTTACACTAAATATACATTTAAAAATATATAACTTGGTTATTATATGAGTTTGTGTCCGTTAAATTACCAAAGTTAAACAGAACAGAAATAAAGAATTGCTTGAACGCCGCTATTAACCAATATTGCCAACTTTCTAAAAAAACTGTATGAAATTGAAAAATGTACACATTTTTGTACACATCTTTTTAGTTACTTATAGCCAGGGCATGAAACCGGTTTTTTAAACCGCTTTAAAAAACCGGTTTTTTTAAATAAACCGGTTTAAAAAACCGGTTAACCGTTATTTTTTGTCAGAAAAAGTGATTTTTAACCAAAACCGTTATTTTTAAAGGCAAAAAAAAAACGGTAACTTTCAGCCAAAATAATAAAAAATCGGTTTTTTAACATCTTTTTTTAATAAAAATTACGATGATAAATACAAAATCTGTAGTAAATGCGATTAGTTTACCAAAAGTCATTACTGAACTCTTGATTGTACATTCATTATAAAATTATAAATAAATAATGTATTTTCATACTTTGCATTCCTGATCTAAATAATTTTAAAAACCGGTTAATTTAACCGGTTTTTTAAACCGGTTTATAATTTAAATCGGTTTTTTACACTAAACCGGTTTTTTACGAATAAAACCGGTTTTTCAACAAAAACCGTTATAAAAATAAAGTTCTCGATTTCGGTTAACCGTTAACCAAAAATTTTTTCGGTTTCGAGCCCTGCTTATAGCAGATAAAAAACGGTCTTAACTAGGTAATTTTTATATTATTTTTTGTAAGTTGTAAGTTCTGAATAAGATACTAATATTATTTTTAATTAAATAATTACGCTACAAACTAAATTTAACACCAATTTAAAAATGAACCATTGTTATAACTAAATTAATAAATTTTTATTTTTTATTTTTATTGATGTATGGGTTGGTAGATGGAATTTCGGTTTTGTATAATTTGCAATGAATTTATAAATTTTAGAAGGATCAAAAACGACTTAGAAAATATAAATGTTTACGGCTATAGCCAATTAAGGTTGCCTTTTAAGAGTTTGGTCTGTCTATCCGTGATCACCCAACAAAAAATTAGTAGTCATAACCTACGCGAAGTGATCTTATAATTACCTTTTTGTATAACTCTTTTTTATTAACCATTGTTAAAAAGTTTTTTGTGCCTAAAAATGCTAAAAGTTTTCCGTTTATTGTCTTTCTTTAGTATGTTGGAAATATTTGTTAATTTTTAAGGCCTATTCATTTTGTAATTCCGCCCCATACGCTAATCTAACCGTTATCATACGATTTGTTCCAGCAAAGCTAGGTATAATCCGATGAATGATCAGTGGTTACGCAGTATGGATATCGCGTTCCAGTACAGTGTACGGTAAAAACAGTACATGAACGAAAGCAAGAACTATCGCTGGATTTTTACACTCATGCGCTGGTTACAACTACCGTGGTCTCTGGTAGCTGAGCATTGTCCGCTCAATCATACGCATTGTTGTGCTATTAATGCTTCCTTAAGATGTTTTCTCTTGCGGTTTTTAAATTTCTATAAACCCAATTAAACTAAATGTCATTTGTTATAAGGCTTGTTGTAAAAGCGTTCCAGTAGTGACTCACTTGAATTAATACATTTATTAGCCTATAGTTGACGGATATGCATAAATCAGTTAATGTATCAATCCATGAATTTGTACAAAATGCACTTTTTGAACAAACCTATGTGTGGTATATTATAGTTAATTGTTATTCTACATATAATTTAAAATTTACATTAAATTTTCATTAAAATATACTAAAAACTTTGGTGCCCGAGCTCATTAACGTAAAATTGAATTAGACGCAAACCATTTTTCAATTTTCAGTAGTATAGTAGGTACAATACAATTGTATTTTAAAATAAAAAAAAGCAACTGAATAAGCTAGTTGTGCGGCCCAGAGAGTACTTACTTAACACAAAAGGAATTATTATTCTTTCAACGCCCCTACGTGTAGTGGTTAAAATAACACAAGTCCGTCACTCAAAGGGGATTACCTCTAACAAAATATAAGTGTATTTGTAGAGGAGGCCATGACTGCATCTTAACCAAATTGGAATTTTTTCGTACAAAGTCAGAATTACTTTTTATTACATTTCCAGAGACGTGTCAATCAACGGCAGCTGTTGACAGAAGTGAAACCGCCTTATTAAAAGTACAAAACGCCTCGCCTCATTGTGCCTAACAGAATTTTAAAATTTTAACAAAAACTCGTTTCGTCCATTCAAATGTGGGTTACTTGAAGTTGTTGTTGCAGCTACACGGTTACGTTACATATTAAAACGTTGCACGGTGCTATATCTTAGATGCTATCGTGTACATTCCCGACATATTAAATCAAAATCAAATCATCAGTCATAAAAATGATGTTAGATATAAAATTTTAATTTAATTTTGGCATTTGACACTTCTAAAATGTTTTATTTATATGCAGACGTGTTTTGATTGCGTCGAATAAATTATGGTTCGACTTCTTGCCTCCGGAATGAGTTTCGACGTCCTCGTTTGCTGGCAATAAATAAATCGATGGTCTTATTATAAGCACCTCCATATTTTAAATTAATACATACGAAACGTCAAGGCGCAGAATGTTTAAGCATGCCACGAGTTAATAATTGCCATTATTTGCTTGGGATAAGTTGATAGTCATGCTCATATTGATTTACTTAACGGTGAACATGATTTTGTAAGACAAAATCTAAAATAAATGTTTTCTGCAAGAAACTGAAATTTATTGCAAAAAAAAAAACAAACGGAAATCGACAGAAATCGACAGAAACATGTACCTACTGGGTGTACCAATAAATTCAGTCGATTGGCTTAGTAGAAAAATAGAAAATCGGTTAAATTTGCACCAATTTACATTTAAAAGTTTATCGAAAATGCATAGTTAAACTAAAATGAATAATTCATATCATGTTTTAATATGCTTCATTGATTTAAATCTGAATTTTCGTGCACTGTGATAATCTTTTTTGCCAAACAATAAGCTTTGGAAATATCTCTATAATTTGTTTTAAATGTCAAATAATTCTATTTTTATCCTTAACCTGTATTTTTTGTGTTATTATAAATTAATTTAATAAGAAACGTGTTGCCCAGTTTTTCGATTAAAAGGTGCAGGGCGAAAACGGGTTTTCACAGTTCAATTAATTTATAATCAAGCGAAAATGAAGCTTAAGGATGAAAATAGAACTTTATTTGACATTTAAAACAAATCATAGAGACATTTCCAAAGCCTACTAATTTAACACTATTAAATATTTTGCTGGTGACCATTAATTATCATGAAAACCGCAATAACTCCAGAAATATTAATTTTAGAAATAATTGACCTTTGAAAAATCTTTAAGATCATTAAATTATCGATAAGTACAGGTGAAAAAATATGGTGTTCTATTTTAAAAAATTGACTTATCCGTGTTTGAAGTTAAGCCAATTGGACCGGGCATAAAAAACACCCTGTGTATTATTCTAAAATTTTAACTAATTAGCAATCAGTATGAAACTATTGTCGAACAAAATTTCAAACACATTGCTATGTTGTGAATTATCAATATTTTTTAGTTCTATTACTCTCAAAATTTTTATAAAAATTAAAATAACTCAAAAACGATTGATTCTAGGTACATATAACCTTATCAATATTGAAAGACAATTTTATTTTGCATCTTCAAAGTGTAAAATAAGTAAGGTGTTCTATTTAAAAAAAAAAAAAACAAAGTGACGTATCGGTGCGCAAAAACAAAACACTGTACATTTGAAAATAATTTAAGGTTATTTAAAATGACCACAGACAACTTTTATTCAAAACTTTTTTTTGTAAAATTATCGCAAAACGGGATATTAACAAAACATCATTCCGCTTTTAATGAAGAATTTCATTTTGTAATGAATATCTGTAAACAATATCTGTTTCAAGTTTCAAGACTTTCGTCTCTTTATCAGTTGCAGTCTTATTTATTTTGTAAATGAGTAAGTAATAATAATTTAAATATGACTAGACGCGAGAGTCTTAAAACTGGTACAATTAATCTATTTAAAAGAAAATAAGTAACCGATATCAATTGAAGCTTATTTGCATAAGCTTTGGCATTTCTTAATTTCGTTATTCAATTATCGACATAGTCTTGTAAATTAAAACTTGTTCAAAAAGTTCTTTATTGCTTCTTAGAGCACAATATGAAAATAGAAATGAAATACTACCATTTTTTTTAAAATATATATTTAGCTATGCTGCGCACTAACAACTGAAAATGACCACGTTTAAAGTGGTTAAATACTTTGTTTCGTTTAAGAAAGTATTGAATATTACATCATTTCCCTGCAAACTTCAAGTGACATGCATTGATTATAAATATATTAAACTATAGTTCTATGAATTACATCTTGACACATGATTGTGGCTCGTTTATATGCAAAACAAATATATTCATGTAGATAATGTTTATTCAGATCCCTTTTCGAACGGCGGTAAAAGTTAACTAACGTCAGGACCGAAATATTTATGACTAACCCGAAATTTTCAAGGCCCACCTATAAACCATAATTTGCTGTAACAATATTCTATAAAGAAATTACCGCATTATCCGAAAAGTGTTGCTTCATAATGGTTAGGCCGAGTTCGTTGCTCTGTTTAATGATTTTACACCACCACAAGTGTCACATAAAGTGGTAGAAGACACCATAAACCAATAAAGTCATAAAATTTGGTTGAATGCTTCGAAACTGTCATAACTAACAATAAATCTCGCGTCAAAAATCCGAGTAAGGGATTTCGCTTCGTCACCCATTATGAAATATTCGATTTTTCACGTCAATTCGTTCGGGCATCCGCTTTTAAAAATCGTTTTTGAGACAGATACGGTCACTTCAGGGTAAAACGCCGAGGGATACTTTTGTTGCAAGGCTGGCGGCTTTCGCCTTTTCAAATTGAGGTAGTTGCGGTTGTTTTCGCTGTTGGACATCGGCAAAATTGCTTGGAAATAGATTTTTTGGTTTATTAGGTCATTTAGTGGTCGGGTACTGAATTTAGTCAATTTACAACAATAACAGCGTTTTCACTATCGTAAATAATTCTAGTTGCCTGTCTTTGAGTGAAGATTTATAATATCTGCTTCGAAAGTTTTAGACTTTTGTAGTCACTATTTACGAAACAGGTACCTAAGGCCTGCAATTATTTTCTATACAGTGTGTCGAATATTCGAAATGTACATTGCCGTTACATAAAGATATCAACAATTTTTTCCTCCCCTTTTTAATACCCTCCCCATTATAATAAACTAAATTATCTCAAACATTACTAGTAAGTGCACCCTTATGCACTGATGATTTTCTTGTGTAAAAGTACATTCCTATCAGAATTTCAGTTAATACATGCAACATGCTGAAGTTAATGCGCATTTACCTAAAATCGAATTGTGAGACGTTCCTACGTGCAAATGCGCGCTAGCACCGACCGAAGTTACTGCTTTGTATTGCCAAGATAATTAACAATTTGAAATAAGTCGCCTCCTCTGTATCGTTTAACATCGAAAATAACAAAAAATACATTTTCTCTAATAATTTACTCATTTCTCAACTTAGTTCTTGGATGATTCATTATCACATAAAAGTTGGGTTAGATCTGTAGTTGTCACTGTTTTTGCAATGTTGGTAGTATGCAAAATTGGTGACTGTAACCGGGTTCAACCGTTTACTGTAAAATACAACTTATTTAGTTCCGTATTAAAATGGCGCAAAAACGTTCACACACATGCTTATATAAACTAGATTTTTTTTAAAATACGGTTCATTGAGATAAAAGATAGAAGTGGAGTGTGTCGTGTATAATGTGTACAGTGCATGGAAGTTTTGGCAAAGAAAATCAATTAAAACGCCTTTTAACTACAAAGTACCCAAATTTAAGTGGTAAGAGTTGCTTGTCTTGTATTGTTAGCTAGTATCATTATATTATTTTATTACCATGGTTTTTTGTGTTAATATTTGTCTTTCCATTCGTTGGGTCGCGAAAGAAATGCGCTTCAAAATGTTGGGTCGGCGGCAATAAAGGTTGGGAACTACTGCCAATACTGCCATAATAGGTACCGTTGGTCCCATATACTTAAACTTGCATTTTTAATTGCTGCCCACTTCATAGTACATAAATAAATTAGTTATAAAATTATTTCATCCGATTAGTAGAATAGCTAAAAATTTCAAAAGGTAGTTCTCTCTTTTTTTTGGTATACCTACTTTTCTGCATTTGGTTTATGATTTTCAACCTACACGAATAAAATAATAATGTTTTTAATCTTTATATTTAATAATTTTAACTTGATTATTTAAAGTAAAACCAAAAATACCGTTATATAGTTGCATACACAAAATTAATTGCTATGAATTTAGAATTGACTTTTTGTCTGTTTCATTTGCAAAATCATAATTAAATCTGTAAACTTCATTTTAAAAGCTTATTGATATTCAAAAGCTAATATTGAAAGGTCTGGTATTCTGCTTTGCTTAATAGCACTTCTTTCAATATATTTTATAACTTTAGTTTACTGAAATATCTTGCAGCGATAGCTACTGGAAGCGTAAAAAATCTAATATTTTGAGTAATATCAGCAATATTGTCAATAGAATGCGAGGAAAGAATGAAACATTAAATTAAAAATTATTCTCTTTGATGAAAAAACGCAACAAAATATCTAATAAATAATAGTTTTTTAAATGTATTATAAAGGCTAGTATTTATTTTTACACGTATGTTCACAATGTATATTGATAGATTTCATGAATACAAATAAAAATACTATAATTTGTAAAATTCTTAGTCTTTGTGTTTATGCATAGGTAATGATAAAATAATCCAATTAAAGAATTTGTACCACAACAGGGTAAGTGGTGTAGGTCCATTTAAAAAAAAAAGAAGATAAATAATATAATTAACATACCGGGTGTAAATGAAGTGTGGTACACCCCCTTTTTTTTCTTTAGTTTTGATTTTAGATAAATGTAATTTTAGAATTTTGATATGTGCAAAAAACCGGGCTTTTTGAGCCGTTGCACACATTTGTTTCACTTCCGGTTTCGCCGGAAATGACCCCAACTTTGTTATTTTAAATGGAAAACCCTGTATATTTTTACATTTTTGGAAAGAGGAAGCGATTTTGGATACAAATGCACTATTTTGGTTAATTTTTATAACCTCAAATTTTTTTTTAAACAAAATTTAGTTTTTTATTAAGGGTGCCGTGACCGGCACAAATTGATTTTTATTATGTCAACAATTGTCCAGAAAACGTTTTTGTAAATTTTAATTGACATTTAGGCTACTTAAATCGGCTTTGAAGGTTGCGGAATCGGTTTTTTGACAAAAAGTAAATTTTTTGAAATGGAACCATGCTGGTACTAGCGGTTATTTAAATGGAGCATCTTCTAACGAATCCATCGATACCAATAACTTGTATTTTTATTAACAGTCTGCTTCAAAAATTTCAAATTATTGTGAAAATTTATTAAGAGATCCTGTTAATCTCAGTAGGTACACTGTGCATAACTACAACAAAACAAATGATCGTTGTTTTATGTTTAACTACTATAGACATTTAATTAAAAAGTCCAAAAATTTTGGTAATAATTTTTACGTAATTAGATTATTGCGATTAAGAGGATCTCTTAATACATTTTCACAATAATTTGAAATTTTTAAAGCAGACTCTTAATAAAAATACAAGTTATTGGTATCGATGTATTCGTTAGTAGATGTTCCATTTAAATAACCGCTAGTACCAGCACGGTTCTATTTTAAAAAAATGACTTTTTGTCAAAAAAACGATTCCACAACCTTCAAAGCCGATTAAAGTAACCTAAATGTCAATTAAAATTTACAAAAACGTTTTCTGGACAATTGTTGACATAATAAAATTCAATTTGTGCAGGTCACGGCACCCTTAATAAAAAACTAAATTTTGTTTAAAAAAAATTTTGAGGTTATAAAAATTAACCAAAATAGTGCATTTGTATCCAAAATCGCTTCCTCTTTCCAAAAATGTAAAAATATACAGGGTGTTCTATTTAAAATAACAAAGTTGGGGTCATTTCCGGCGAAACCGGAAGTGAAACAAATGTGTGCGACGGCTCAAAAAGCCCGGTTTTTTGCACTTATCATATGTCTAAAATTTCATTTATCTAAAATCAAAACTAAAGAAAAAAAAGGGGGTGTACCACACTTCATTTACACCCGGTATAATTTAGTGAGAACTTTTTATTTCTAAACAATTTAAAGTTTATATTTTAAAATATCTACATGTTTTTTAACCAACTAAAAATTCGTTAGTATATGACATTGCATAATCATTTTATTGAAAGTGATTTAAGCTCATTTCCTGGAGTTTAATTATACACTGGACAAGCTAAGAAGTAAAACCGAGCCATTTTATAATTAAATTTGCCATTTAACATAACAATCTACTAGTTTGTACCTACTTCAAGTGAAACTGAGATATAAATAATTAAAATTTAATGATAACTATAATTCAAAATTATGAAAATAATATAAGTCCATTTATGACCCAAAAAACAAAAAAAATTGTTGAGTGAAATGTCAAAAAAATTATTTGCTTAATTAATTTACATTTACTTAAACACATAGAAACGTGGGCAGACTAAGAATTCACAAGGGCCCCCAAACTTAAACTTCCCCGGGCCCCCTCTTACCTCTAGGAGGCCCTGGACAAAGAAAAGCTTTTTTCTAATATCTCAAAAACCGTAAGTTATAGAATATTTTTGAAAACGGTTCTGAGTTTGTCTCAAAAAACTGTACATTTTTGATAATTTAATTCTTACTCTATTTTAAATATTAAGGAGATACTCATGTAATCCCATCGAATTTGGACCACCCTGTACGAGGGCCTGCAAATGATTCTTCCTATAGTGCTCCGCGTTTTCTAAGAGCGCCCGTGCTTCATAGATAGTAAGCTTAATTAATAATAATGGTGCTACTGAAGAAGAGACGAGAGTTTCAAAATTGGTGTAGTATTGCAACAAGAATTTTTTAGAAAGAAAGTGATTTTTAAATAAACGCCTATTAAAAGAATATCTACTAATTAATCATTGACAAACTAATTTCTGACAAAGTATATTAAATGTAAAAGATAAATAAATAATTGACTTATCTGAGCGACTACCGGCATTGAGAATATTCCTGTAAGACAATTAGGATAAGATATCGGCTTGTTTACAAGTCCCAGAGACTGCGAGTTGTGCGGTATCTAAACTACGTGTAATTAACAGGTATTCGCACTTAGAACAGAGACCTGTCCGCTACTAATCTCTTCAATTGATACTGCTCGGTTTACAGTCGCTCTGACAAACATTCGAGCACGATGCATCTGAACGTCTGAGGTTGTCGTTTCGGGTGACTGTGAAGTATGCGGATGAATTACGACGGATTATAAATGAATGAGATAAAGAGACATGGGTACTTTTACACAATTTCAGATATTCACTATCTTAAGTATTCTAAGGACCACTGTATAAGTCTCGTGTTAATCCCATTTACAATACATCTTACGACCATTAAAACAAATTGGAACTACTGTTTAAACCTGAGTTGCTTTGAAATTAATGAAGTCTGTTTGAAGTACTTTATGTCATAAAAATATGAGGATGCAGTTGAACAAAATATTGCAAGTTTGTTTTAGATTTATTTTGATGTGCTGCTTACAAGGGCTTTAAAAATTATTTTAGTTGTATGACATTTTTTTAATAAAACATCTTTAAATTATTAGCTATTCCTTTGTATCATATAGGTTATTTATATTGATAAATAGAACACTTGTATAAACCAACATAGCTCGTAGTGCAATTTTTCGTGGCTAAATATTTCAGATATGTACGTGTTGGGCTATTATTATTTTATAAGGTTATTATTCTGAACAGTACCTACTTATTTATTTTTAGAACTTATAAATTGAATTATAAATAGTAATAGTTGCACATGATATAATTAAGTATTATTGGACATGCGATGTTGACCTTACTACCCAAAATGTAAACGATCAATTATTAAGATCAAGGAAAAGAATATGACCAAATTTCCGATTGGGTGAAATCCACTTTTCGTATTTAATTGAAAGAAATTTATCATTAATACAATCTTGGTTTCCGGGTTTGGAACCGCGTCTTCTATATTTAGAAGTAGTTGACGTTTCGACCATTGTGTCTTGGTCTTTTTCAAAACGACTAATTTGTGAGGGATGTTGCTGGGTTTATATATCCAGCTTGTGGAGGCGTGGCGTTCCGCTTGATGGATTTGTTCTGCCTCAGTGATTTTGTGATGACTGGTTTCCAGATGTTTGGGAGTTGTATGCCTGTGTCTCTGTTGTAGTTGTTTGGGTTCTTGATGATTTCCAATGATTCTCGATATAATCTTGGCCAGAAATGGTTTGCGCGGGCCAGTAGTTTTGTTTCTCTGAAGAGGATGTTGTGTCCTGTACCCTGGGCGTGTTCTGCTACCGCTGATTTATCGACTTGTTTTCTTGTTGTTTGTCCTTCGTGTTCTTTGAGACGCGTTTGTATACTCCTGCCAGTTTGTCCTATGTATACTTTTCCACAGGAGCAAGGTATGCTATATATTCCCGCGTGGTGTAGTCCTGTGTCGTGTGTTCTTCTTAATTTATTCGAGAGCTTCAAAGGAGCATTGAAAACGGTTTTGATTTTATGTTTTTGTAGAAGCTTCGATATTTTGTTAGTCACTCCGCTGATGTAGGGCAAGTAAGTCGTAGCGATGTATTCTTTCTTTTTTTTTCCTTCTTTTGGCGTGGCATGTTTTTGTATGGTACGAAGTATTTGTTTACGCTGGTAACCGTTTTCTTGCAGGGCTCTCGTGACCATGTTCAGTTCTTCTTTGATGTTTTCTGGTGTGCATATCTCTTTAGCCCTATGTATTAATGTGTTGATCACCGATTGTTTTTGGGCCGGGTGGTGATGTGATGCAGCATTTAGATATCGGTTGGTATGGGTCGGTTTACGGTAAACGCTGTGGCTAAGTGTTCCGTTTGCTTCTCTTTTGAACAGTATGTCCAGAAAGGGTAACGCGCCATTCTTCTCTTCCTCCATCGTAAATTTTATGTTCTTGTGTAGGTTGTTCAGGTGTGTTAGAAAATCTTGAAGTGGTTCTTTTCCATGTTCCCAGATGACGAAGGTGTCGTCTACGTATCGGAACCAGTGTTTCGGTTTCAATTTGCTGGAGAGTAGGGCTTGTTTTTCGAAGGCTTCCATGTACAAGTTGGCGAGTGCCGGTGATAATGGTGAACCCATGGCTGCTCCCGTTGTTTGTTCATAGATGCCTCCATTGAAGGTGAAGTAGGTAGATTGTGCGCACAGCTTTATTAAGTCGGCTAGGTTACCATCGAGGTCGTTAGCAACCAGTCGTTCCCTTGCCAATTCCACTGCTTCCTCAACCGGTATATTGGTAAATAATGACGTCACATCGAAGCTAATCATGATGTCGTTGTCGTTTATATTTAGCTGTTCTAGTTTCTGGATGAAGTGTGCTGAGTTACGGATATGGTGATCCGATTGTCCAATGAAATTCTTCAGTGTTCTGGCGAGGTATCTTGCTAAAGGATGGGTAGCTGATCCAATGGCGCTCACTATTGGTCTTAGCGGTACGTCTTGTTTGTGTATCTTCGGTAGACAATACAGTTTTGGGGTTCTGGATTCTGTCGGTATTAGGCTCTTGTGGTCTTCTATTGGAATTGATGAGGTTTTCACTGCTGTCCTAATATGTCGTTCTATGTTCTTGGTAGGGTCCTTCTTCAGTACTCGGTACGTCGATTCCTGCAGCATGTTGAGAACTTTGCTGTTGTATTCCGCGCTGTCCATAATTACGGAGGCATTGCCTTTGTCGGCAGGTAGAATTATGATGTCCGGATTATCGCGTAGTTTCCTGACGGCCCGTTCTTCCTCTTTGCTCATGTTTGGTTTCGGTGGTTTGGCTTTCTTGAGGATGAGTGCTGTTGCTGCTCTTATATCTTCAGCGTCGTCCGTGGTAAGGTTACGAAGTGTACTCTCTAGTTGACTCACTATTTCTTCGTTTGGTATGTATTTTGGAGCGACAGCAAAGTTGAATCCTTTTTGTAGTACGGCCTTGCTGGTGTCGTCTATTATGGCACTCGATAGGTTTATAACGACCCGGCTGGCATCCAGTTGAGGTGTTTGTTGATGTTGTGAGCTATACAGCTTCTCGAATTTCTTCTTCTGTATAGTAGTCGCCTTGTCCGCTTGGTATGAGGCTTTTTGTGTAGACAGACGGTCGACGACAGTCCATGTTTCTTGATCCAATTTTGAGCTGGTGATAAGATGTACGTTGTACAGACTCATGATACAATAACTACAAGGTATGATACTTGACGAACGTAAACGAGACCAGTTCGCGCAGTGACGTCACGCAGAGAGTAAAACGCATGTATAAGTGCAGAATTACCTTTGTATTGTACAATTTAAGTCTGTTTTTTTAACCAACAGGAGTAAAAATAAGTCAAATTTACATTGTAAATGTTACCTAATAATATACTAATAACATTTTAACGTTAAAATTTGTATTTAACACTTGAAATTTTAAATATCCAACGAAAATGCAATGTGTAGGTTGTAAGCTTTCTGAACTACACTAGGCCAGGGTTTTATGCGTAATTTCCATGTTGTTTACATATTTGCTGGTTTCTATTTATTTATCTAAGTAGCAACAAAGTTTTTACCAATAAATTGTTCCGAAATAGCGGCTTAAAAGTAAATGAGCTTCACATTTAACTCCACCACTGTGGCAGTACCCAATTACACATCAAATTTAATTTTTAAATAGATCCTCTTTTTTGAAATTGCTACAACCCATGTAAAAGTTTTTAAAATAAATAATAGTCTTTATTTGCTCTAAATATACAAAAAGGCATAGAACATGTCACTATAATAATAATACACATATACAGGGTGGTCCACATCGAAGGGCCACTATTGGTATCTCGTAAACGGTAGTAGCCAAAAAGAAGTTTAAATTAGACAAATTTATTGTCCCATTTTCAGAGACCTATTCAATGATGCTTTAATGTTTTTAAAAATTTCCATGGCACGCTAGATAATAAACAAAAATCAAAATGAGCATTTTTTTAAATCATTAATAACTCGGTTTTACTTAATGCTACAAAAATATTTTTGGAGAAAAAGTTGTAGAATTTTTTACGCACTATAAAATGAGTTCAATATTGTTTAAATCCTTAGATAAATTACAAACTTTCATTTTTTTAAATGGAAACCATAGTTGGCTATGATCTCATAAAAACCTTTTTTTCCCCTCTTTTCATTAATACAAGGTTTAATATATGTATCTATTTTGATATTTAGGCTCAAAACAAATAAAACTCATCAAAAAGTTCCTACGAAGCTGAAGAGTGCCATGAAACAAAAAACAATTCAGTTATGTCATTTAACACAACTTTTAGCTAAAGTAAAAGTAAAACATTAAATCAACAACAAACCAAAATTTATTCATTTAAAGAAAAACAGCTTCTCGTTTAATTGTTATGGTACAGCTTTTTTTATTTACTAGACTATCCAAATCAAAATACTTATACAATAAACAATACAAATGTGAACTTTGAAGTATTACAAAATTTATTTTACAACCAATTTATTTTAGGCATTTCTTCACGAATAACAAAAATAACATGAAATTTGTAATTTTTTAATTTGGATATTTTATTAAAACAAAATATTTATTATTATTAAAATAAATCCTAGATATTATTTGTCTACCATTTTTGTCAAGGAAAAATTTGTAAGTAATTTGCAGTAAGTTTAATTAAAAATTTGCATTATATGTAGGCATGCTCTTATAGTTGCTTGAAAATTTACCTTGTTTCGATTATGTTCACCAAAAGCTTTTTAGAATCTCTCTTTAAAACACGTTCTCCTCTATTACCTCCAGATTTTTTAGACTTGTTCTTTGGCAGAAAAAGAGATGGTACAGCATCTACTTTTAACTTTTTACCTTCAAAAAAAATAAAATCAATTCGTACATAATTTAAAATGCAGTAACTTTTTACCCTTCTTAGGCAAATAATTTAATAGTTCATATTGCAAATTTCTTTGATAATCCTCTTCGGAAAAGTGTCTCGAACATATTCTGGAGTTTTCAATGTTCATTTTGTCTGATCGACAGCACGACACCAACCACAACTTTCTAATCACCGGGTCTTTCGGGAATGACAAAAACCGAATATTGCCCGACAAATGTTTTGACTGGTTGTCAGAATTGCAATTAAATATGGCACAACGCATTTTTTCACTCGAAAATATGTATTAACACCTCAGAACACTATAAACAACTACCACGCTTAACTAAAACGTGCGTTTAACTCTCGGAGTGACGTCAGCGGTGCCCGGGTAGCTGCGCAATATCTTACCTTGTAGTTATTGTATCATGGTACAGACTTCTGGCGTTGGCTTCCAATTGGGTACGAGTGCTGTGGATCCTTTCTCTGAGTAGCGCCGAGCTTGCGCGTTGTAGTATGTTGTGTGCCGCTCTTGTTTGTATGTGGTGGCTGATCTTCAGGAATGTTGGTGTTGTCTTCTGATCCCGGCACCGACTAAGAAAGGCCAGTTGGCTTAGTAGTTTGTGTTTCTTGATCCGAAGGGTCTCCAGTCTTCTGGTGAGTTGATAAGTATCCTCCCCGTAGAGGCGCACTATTTTATTCTTATCAATATTTAAAAATGTTAATAATTTTATTGGCACTCTCAGTGATAGACAATTTCAAAAATAATTTTCAAGTTGTTTAATGCAAGTTACAATCTTTGATACTTGGTAAAAATAGAGACTGATTGAAATTTGTTGGGATTTTTTGAATAGCTCTTATGGAAGCTAAATGAATTAATTACCTAATTACAAAACAAAAATGATTTGGTACCCAATAGATATTGTTAATGTCCTACTATTTCGTTTGTTTTGTTTTTTTGTCTTTAGTCCGTGTTAACAATGAACGTAGTAGATAGTAGTTAGTAGTTAGTAGCTAAAGTTGAAATGTATAGAATCAAATGCAAGTGTTCACAATGAACGTAAGATTTACATAGTAGCTATGAACGTCTGATTTATTGCAGAAACAAAAACAAAGTGAAGTATCTATGTTTTTAATGTTTCAAATTAATTAAAATTACAATATTAAACGATGTTTATTACTACTTATTACCGTTATAATCCTCCACAAATCATCATGTAGAAATAAATACGTAGAATACAAGAAGGGTCAACTTGATAAACAACCTTCTGCGTTTAAATTGAGGTTATGTGCTATGCTACAAACATCAAACAAGTCGGTTGTTACCCGTATCCAAGTAAACATTTTATTATGTACTCTTTACGTATTACGCACTAACTACTATCTACTACGTTCATCGTGAACACAGACTTACACCTAGAAGACATCAACAATGTTAAAAACTTTTGTAATTCTTAACAAAAACTACGTCAACCTTTATAAAAATTAAAAATTAAATAAAAATGCCGTTAGTAATGGTTGTCATTTTTATAATAGTCTGAATTTGCTTTGTAACTTTTAAATTGTCGAAAAAGAAAAAAAATGAAATCGATCAAAATTTTTAAACTTAAAATCTCGGCTATTGTTGCTAATACACAAAAACGCCAAAGAAAAAATGTTTTGTAGATTTTGTTTGCTATGAGATGGCGATAGTCAGATTTTTATCTATAAATTACCGTACGAGATATTTGACAAAACCACTTTTTTTTAATGGCAGTCGTAGTAGTTGATGACTTAGATTTAGAGATTATTTTTTTCTATTTACAATGATATAATATTTTATATGTCTATTTTTCAAAATAAGCAAAATAACCTAAAAAATGCTAAATCTTCTGATAAAAATCAAGGTTGCCATGGAAAAAAACAGTAACCGACTTTCATAATTGTTTTATTTCGACCCTTGCTTGTCTATTATGTCACTCTTTAAATAGTGATATTAAAACAAATGTAATGCGAAATTAAAATAATCATGCTAATAGTCATAATATGAATGAATAAAAATCTGACTATCGCCATCTTATAGCAAACAAAATTTACAAAAAAAATTTCCTTTGGCGTTTTTGTGTATAAGCAACAATAGCCAAGATATTGAAGTTTAAAAATTTTGATCGATTTCGGTTTTTTCGTTATATCACGCAAGCCATGGAATTTTTAAACAAAACAAGATCTTGTTTAAAATACACTCCTAAATTTAGGAGTCCTAAATAGCTAACTTTTATCCCATTTAACCAACCTTGTATTTTCATTATTTACGGAGATAGCAATAGTCTCATGGAAAAGTGAAACACCCTGTATAAGATACATTGTCGCGTCGATCTGTGTGCTAAAAAATTCTCTGAGTTATGAATTTTGATAGTTGTTAAGAAAATTGTTTTGCTACCTTATACCGCCGTAAATGTTCTGATCTTACTTGTATGTACGTAACATTTGTAATACAGAAATGACTGCAACTGCTAGGCAATAAATCATTCTTTCTGCTCTACATCATTCTACTATTTCTTATTGTGGTTGTGTACGTTATTTACTAAATTAAAATACAAAACACGCTCCTATTATATTAATTAATAATATGTAGGTAGCGTACTACTGTGAACGGTGTGTGCTTGCGGAGAAATATATCTTGTAATGGTAAATCTTATTGCAAACGTAGCAATTAAAGTCATACAACATCCCGTTTAATACACCGAAACCAAAAAAGAAAAAAATCTTAATAGCGTCTGTACCATTTCCGACTTTTTTTTTTAAATTTACATCACATTATGTGTGAGTTTAGGTCCGGATTTAATGCGGCTTCAAGTTTTTACATAATGGCTTAAGTGAAAATAATTTATTATATATGCTTTTAATGTGTGATAATTAACGGAAGGAAGTATTATAATATACACGATTTTCTTTGAAATACTACGGATTTATACAATTATTTTGTAAGTGCATTAACTTAGGTATAGATTTTTCTATTGACTTACAATTTTTATACGGATTCGTTAAAATTGTAATTCTATGAAATATTGGCGCGTGCTGCTAGTTAGCGAACGGCATATTTTTTAGATTTAAGATAGGAACGTACATGTAACGTACCCAACAAAGCAGACCTCTTCTTGGTATTTTATAATATATAGTTAGTCTGCCATTTTTATTTTAGCTATAGAATTGCATGACACTATACATTTACACCTAATTATGCAATGCAATTTTGCGCCAAAAAAATATTCCCAGTCATGCTCTTCTTGTAAATAAATAAGTAAATAAATGCTACCCTCAAGGTTTATCGCAAAATGCTATTTTGTGCAGTTGTTGCGCAGTTTTTGTGTTTAATATGTGAATTTTTAACAGGGACAATTGTTTGCTTCAAGAAAGCCGCTAAATATCATGGTGACAAGTGACAACTAATAAGTGTATATTTTATTCTTTTATGACTCAATTATAGATTATAAATTTACTGTTTTTAGTTTTATTAATTTCTATTTGGTTAACCTTAAAAAAAAACTGGCGTTTCATTATATCAAAACAACTATGCTAGCCATTAAATAATAAACTGTGTGCGAAATATTTAGGCCTTAAACGTTAATTAAAAATTTAAATACCATCTTATTGGTTTGTGAAAACATTTAATAATTTTTTTTTCTTTACTTTATTGTTTCAATATGGGAAAAATATTTTTGATGCTGCTTTAAAAATAAAAAAAGTTGTCGTTCTACATTGAGTTAAGCTTTAAAAACCTAAAGAAAATGTTATTTTATTTTATCGAAAGTACCTAAGATGCAGCATTACTATTCAAATTCAATGCACACTGCACTGCGAAACAAATGCGGGGCTGGATATTTTGACAAAGGGCCTAGTTAAAGTAAAATGTTACTAAAAAGCTGAAAAAACCGGCTGGTGACAAAAAAAAAGCTTCTCTCTAGCGCGGGTAGGCCTGCTGTGTGCGTGTGTTTTTTATCTTCGCACACTCTGCACACCCCTTTATCCGACCCTGACACTGCAGGTGGTTGTCAAATTTTATATTTCGCTTTTTATATAAAACAGCGAAGTGCTTAAATGACCAAAATGTGCAGTTTTTTGAAACAAGTTTAAAACTATTAATAAATGTTTTTCGTTTTAGAACCATTGTCGAATAAGCATTTTTTGATAATTTTATTAATGTATTAGTTCTTCATCGTTTTTATAGATATCAAAAACGTAAATGCAGTTATGAAAATTACGAATAATATTTTGAAAATAATGGAAAAGAAAAAAAAACCGAAAATACTCCTGGATGTACCTAAAAAACTGCATATTTTTGGTAACTCAACCATAGGCACCCCTAGATTTTTTTTAAGAGGTGAGAAACAAAACTTAATCATGTTTCCAATAATTATAACTTATTTATGATATTAAACGCCTGTCGTTCTTTAAAGATTTAATTAAATCTAAAGGAGAGAAATGCTTATTTTGTCCCTTCCTGCAGATTCATGGGCGCTATTTTCTTATCTTTGGTAATAAACGAGAGATCCATGTAATCTCATCGAATTTGGACCGCTCTCTTCATAATTTTTGTAAAATTTGAAGTATTAATCGGATTTAACTACACTTTAAAATAGATGGCAAATGCTACAGACTGTAAAAACTTGGCCATAAAGGTTTACATTCATTTTTGAAAGCCCTTGGGAATTTTGAATACCGTACTGAAGATGTTCAATGATATTTTATTAAATTTCCACACGTGATCTTCTACAACATTTCAAATAAAAAAATGGCTATCAAGTTGTCTTGTTAATCAAGATAGTCAGTGAAAGCAGCGCTATACAACGAATTCTTATTAAATTATCAGTTAGTGGCAATAATTACTACCCAAGCAGGACACCCGTATAGACTGTGGAGCTGAAAAACTGGCTTGCTTGACTAATACGATATAAATTACAGTTGCATCGTAATTATGTTGTCTACAGAGACATCTGTGATTGGATAATGATATTGACATTGTGCATTGTGTATTATTAAAGGCTTGTTGGTTCAGCCAACTCCTTAACCCGTAATCAAGCGGCCGAACAAGACGCACGTATCGTTATCTTTGGTGTTCCCTCTTCTAAAAGAACGTTGCCAAACGATATGTTTAAAATATGGCTGGATGTACAACTGCCTGCCTGGTTGGTAGTATTGCCGTCTATAATTGCGGTGGATTCCGAGAACTTTTCTTTTTTTCCCTTTATATTTAGTACAACTGTCTCGCACCCGCCAGCAATTCCGTTCACTTTAATAACTTTTACAGACATGTAATTGTTGTGTCACACCACTTGCTTGCCTTTGTCATCTTAACAACAGTATTTTGGGAATTACTCAAAACTAATGGGAGTTACATGGGTTATTTTTTATTCCAGACATCAGATATTGTTAACAAATGACAATGTAAACCAGTCAATTTATACTTTTGTTAGTGAAACATTTTACATTCCTGCAATACGTAGAAACGTACAAGAATTATACTAATGGAAATGCAGCTGCTAGGTTTTTATATTTATTTGATTCAAAAACTTAATCAACTCTTGTTCTCTTATATGGAAGCAAAACGTGGACCATGAGGAAGGAACGTGAGAAAATAATACAAGCTTGGAAAATTAAAGTGTTGAGACAGGTGAAAGGTAAAGAGATGTACAAGATTAGACATAATAAGAAACGACCTAAACAATAATAGTATAAACAAAAAAATCTCAACTTATAGAAGCAATTGGCAAAAACATCTCGAAAGTATATACGAATTCAGATTTCTGAAATAAATTTTAAATTAGCTATGACGTAGACGGCACATACGAGGAGCAAGAAAAAAATTGCAGGATAATCTACGCAAACGAAATATGTGATTAGGCTTTATGCATAAAGTGATGAAAAAGAAGAAGGAGAATCAGGAGAAGGGGAGAAGGGGGAGAGGGGTGTGGGGAAGGATAAGAAAAGAGAGTGAAGAGAAGGAGGAAGAGAAAGACAAAGAAGAATGAAGGGGGGAGGTAAGATGATAAGAGAGGAAGTATAGGGGAAGCAAGAGAGGGAGAAGGAGGAGGAAAAGAAAAACATCGTTTGGATGTAAATTTGTTGTTCTTTAACCATTATTTTAAAAGTCGTTTAATTGCAGGAAGTTGAACTTGAAAGTTTTTAAAACATGCACAGAATTTTTAAACGATATTTGCAACAACATTGTAAAATATTTTGCAGCAAAAGTTATAACAATATCTGAAACAGTGATGTACATTTTGGTTATAATATATTCAAATAATTTAAGCATTTCATCATAGAACAATTAATTATCGTCTAATTCTAACTTTTTATCATTTATAATTTGTTATGAAACTCTTGTTAAGTAACTGTATTGAAAATTTTCTTTATAAAACTGTCTTTTTATTTAACTGACCTGTTACCTCAAATGTATTAGAAGTTATCGATGGTGAGCCTCGAATTTTGAAAGCACTGTATCTGTGTTAGTTATGGCCTTAAAAGATAAATAATTTAGAACATTTAAAATTTAGTTCGTTAAGTCTGTTTATCTCAACCAAAACAGGTTGTTTTTTTTTCAGGAAATTTTAATGTATCTGTCCAGAAATACACCTGCAATTAAGTTTTAATATTTTAATTCGTAGAAAATGATTTTATTATTAACTTTTGAATCTCTACTTAAAATCTAAAGTAGTATCTGTATACACACCTTACAAAGTTTAAATAAAAAAATATTTGTAGGTGGATGAGTTTCAGTAAGAATTAAACAAACTGTTTTTAGCCGACGCCGTGAGGCAAAAGGCCATCGTAAAAGAAGAAGAAGAAGTATTGAAAACGCTAAATTCTTATTATTTTTTTTGCTGGAGATGAAAGCGAGCAAAACACTAGTTTAAAAACTATCTAGGTAATTGAAACTAATTATTTATAAACATTTTAAAAGCTTTAATTTCCACCGGAAACAGCCTTCAAATAACTAGGAACGTGCATAGTTAAGATCTAAGTTTTTTTGTTAGGTAATGTCGTCCTCAAAACTTTAACGACAATATAATAAGCGGTTTATTTTTAAACGAGTATGTAATTGCACTTTTTACCTGCTAACCATTTACATTTATGACGAAGATTTCATGTCTTAACGGCATTACTCAGATAATTTTCTCTCTGCTTAACATTTAGAAGCGGTTAGTCGAGAGCGAGTTGAATCGTGAATTAATTTGTGTCATGAGTTGTGTTTGCAAAAAATCGACATACAAATAAAGTATAATTTGTTAGGAGATATAATTATACGAGATTCGCTACTTGATAACCTCTTGTTATAATACAAAAACTTACCTGCTCTACCAAAATGTTATTAAGGACACGGACCTCGCAAGCAACTTAACATATTATATAATAATTAAGCACCAGTTTATGCTCTTAGTTATAATCATTATACATTGAACCCAATAACGTTGCTTTATAAGTATTGTAGACCATAAAATTGGTCTAACATAAGCGAAACTTAAAATTATAAGTTTTATCCGACAGTTTAAGGTGCTTAAAAATGTTTGTTGCGCTCATTATAAAACCATCCTATTTATCTAACCACCTTTATGATTTTTTGACCTCTGCAGTCTTTTTACCATCACGGATTTGGCTTAATGCCATAATTTTTTTTGTCTGTCAGGGTCTCTACGTTCTTTTGGGCGGTATTTGTAGGTCATTTTAGGAATACTGACATCGTCAACTCTTTCCACATGACACTTTCACTGTTCTTTTCGTCCTAGCTTTGTTACAGACTGAATGTTCAATGCATTTCTTATTTAAGCATTTTTAACACCTTTGCCTTTTAGCATTTTCTCCTCCTCTTAAAAATCTGATTTGCGATGCTCGGATTTTAGATGAATCCTTCGTCTTGGTACCCAGGAATTGCGATGTAAAACTAAATTTGGATTTTTTTATGTAGTGTTCGGTGATTGTTTGCACACATTTTTTGTAAAGTTTTGTCATTTTGTGTCGATGTCGTAAGTCACATCACAGCCAATATCACATCCTAATTAGTTAAAAAATGTCGCTTATTCTATAGGGTGGTTAATAATCAAAATTTTTGTTCTTACAGCTTGTGTTTCACAAAAGACCGTTGTTTTTGTTTTTTTTAAGAAATGTTAAGATCATAATTTTTTGCAATTAGAAATAGCTTGGTACATTTGAGATTGTCTTCATTATTTATAGTGATAATGAAAATGTTATTACCTGAAACCACAACATCTAAATATTTTTTTTAGACATGTTCTCCATAAGCTATGGTATCTAGAAATATAAAAGCTCATTTTAAAATTTTAATTTTCCCGGCACTAGCGAAACTTAAAATTTTTTTCTTCCGCAAAATATGATTGAAAAATGGCAACATTTTTATCCTAATAAAAATTTCATTCGCAAAATTAAGCTTTTTATAAAATTAGGACTTAAAAAATTCATCATTCCTTAACACTACTAAATAATCAAACCTGTTTAGAAACAGCTTACAATTGTTGTTTCAAAAGTAAACTGGTAATAAAATATAATCAATATTTTTGGCCTAATTGTATTGTTTTTTTTATGTAAAGGCGAAATTTTCTACATGTTTATGGAACAATTTACGAAGGCCGCATGTAAGATATTAAACAATAATTAAAAATTGTTATATTTTTAATTAATCCGGCGCACTCCTTATCATTCAATTTCTTCGAAATGCGCGCCTCTGTCTTTAAAATTCTTTAGCCATGTATCTCAATCTTTATTGGCCTTTAACACGTTTTTCGTAAACAATTATCGGAGAAACAGAAACTATTCAGCTGTTTTTGATAAACAACGGCAAAGCGGCAAGTCCAAAAGGGTCCTTTAAATTGTTACGGTTCGCATTTACAGTGACTTTTGTGCTTCAGGGTGACGTTGGTTTATCTTTGTTCCGTCGCTAACTAACAGAGAGAAAGACAATGACGGAATAAGAGGCGGTGATGTTGTAAACTGTGAAGGTGGACAGTGGACACCACACAGTGGGAATAAATGATGTGTTGTTCATTTTAATAGGATTAAACTCACACAGGTATCCATCTTATACCTACAGGTGTAAAGTTGGATAATTAAATATATTTTACTTAACTGCTTAACGGGCTTAAATATAAGCTTGTACTTTGTCAGCCGATGAAAAATAGTCACTTGAAAGCTAGAAAGGAAAAAACCCCGACAAAATGTACTCGAGACAAAATGATATTTTGTTGGCAGTTAATTTTTATGTAAACCATTCTTCTCTGCGCCTGTTTGACTAACAAAGTTTATAAATTTAGTTTTGCGAGCAATCATTAATTCTTGTTTTTCGAGAATACACAAAATCGCTAAACATTTATCTGTCTCAGCTAAATATTTCGCTTGTAGTGGATTGTTTTCCATTTTATTGTACCATATTTAAACTAAACGAAGCGTTTTAATGGGAATACGATTCTATGACTTGTGAAAGCTGTACATTATTCAGAGAATTTTTACGATTCAATTATTTTATTTCTGTTTTAAAAAGATTTAAATGTTACAAAAAACTAAATTGATTTGTCCCGCAATAAATGTTTTGTGATGCATTTTTAAATGCGATGTTACTACGTCAACTTAAAAACAAATCCTAAATCATTCAAATTTTTAAGAAATTTTTGATATACACGAATTCTACGCAGTTTAATATTTTTTCTTTTGTTATAAAATTTATTTCAACTCTCGAATTAACTTTTTTTAAATTTTACATTGGTTTAACTATAGGGATTCTGTTGTTGTTTGTATGTTGTACAAATTTTAATGAAACGTTATTTTAACAGGAGTCATTTTCAGAAACCACGCAAGGGTATATGGGTATCTAGGCAAAGAAAATTTGGGCGCCCCCATATATTGCCTAAATGTGCGTATATACAGGGTGATTCATAAATATTGCGAAAAACTTTGTAATTCTTTAGGCTTTTTTTTCTGTAAAACGTCTCCTTTCGGAGTTACACCCCCATAAAGGAGAGCGGTGAAAGTAGATTTTCATTTTATTTTTCAAATTCGAAGAAATGTAGAAAAATGACGTTAGGTAGATGTTTTTTATTTATTAAAAGGTTTTTCACAGTAATATTTTCAATCATCTCCTACCTTTACAAGAGGCGGAAAAGTGCAACACCTGTCGGTTTTTTTTTTGTCAAGACTTTTTGGAGGGTAGAAATTTTGCAATTTAAAATTTTAGTAAAAGCTGAATTTATTTGGAAACTTTCTTAATACTTAAATTTTTCCTGCAAAACCTGCAGTTTTTGATGAAAAAATAAAATAAGTGAACATGCACCATCAAATATTTTAAAATAAAATGATTCATTTTGGTGGTTTGTACTTATTGAGTAAAATTGACAGTGTTTTCGTGGTTATTTGGTGGTGCATGTTCACTAATTTTATTTTTTACTGAAAAACTAACTGTAGGTTTTACCGACACAATTAAGGAATAAAAAATGTTTCTAAATAAATCAAGTTTGGAAAAAAATTTAAATTGAATAATTTTAACCCTCCAAAAAGTTCTGTTAAAAAAACCAACGGGGCATTTAGCCCCTTTGTAAAGTTAGGAGATGTTTGAAATTACTATCGGAAATATTTTAATAATTAAAAAACATTTACCAATTTTCATTCTCCTACATTTCAACAAATTTAAGAAATAAAATTAAAATTTACTTTTTTTTTGGGCTTTAACTCCGAAAGAAGACTTTTATGTTCGATATGATAAAAATTTCCTTGCGAAGTTTTTCGCAATATTGGTAAATCACACCATTATAAACAATAAAATTTCTTAAAATAAATAACGTTAATACATTTGTATGCATATATCACATGAGTTTTGTCCTTTTTTATGAGGAAATCTGACGCTCCCATAGTGGTGCCCCTAAACAATTGCCTAGACTCGCCTAAGGGTAAAACCGGCCCTGGTCATTTTCATAATTTACAAAAATAATGTTAACTAAAAAGCTTGGAGCGGCACTTTAAACTTTTTGTGCACAGAAATACACCAACACACACATACGAAAACTTACAATGCATAGCGAAATGCATATGGTGACCACACCAATTTATTTTATTTAAATAAAGAAAATTACACCCCAATACTATAAAGTAAATAATACAAATATTTCTTAAACACGTTTTTTTTTTTTATAATTTCCCTTAACCATTATAGAATTTATTGGTAATTATCTTGTACTTTAAAATCGTCCTGGTTTAAAGTTGGTGTATTAATTTTCTTGAGCGGCCCAGGGTAACGAAAAATAAATATAAATACTTATATATAAAACTCCACATTTTAACAGAGGCGAATAATAAGGAATTCTCTTTAATTTGATAGCGATGTTAACGATAATCCCAACATTTTTGAAGGAAAAGGATTCCGGAATGCAGATAATTAATTGTGGCGATTAAACATTTTACAAAGTTTGTCTGCATGTTTTATTTATTTAATGTTATAGACCGTGAAGAATTTAACAAGTTTTCTGCAGTCAGTTGAATACATTACATTGTTTTGGCAAAGTTAGTGTTCTTATATTTAATATAAGTGGTTAACTATACTTTCAGACTTGAGCTGAATCAGTTTTTGTTTAATAATAAAATACATTATTTTGGGATAACCTAACCATTATCATTAAACATTTACAAACAATAAATATTATGCAAATATTGCAGCTGCAAATATATTTGTTGCACGAATTACTGGTTCACCTAAGTTCGAGTAATGTTTGTAATACATTAAATGTGTGCGAAATTCTAGTAAATTATCATAAATAATATATGTGGTATATGAAACACTTCAGTAAACCCTTTAGCTACCGTTGTTTGCATGTAAAATAGACGATGTATAAATAAATAGACGGCTATAGATTCTAGAACATAACACACGAATGCAGAACTAAGACAAGCAACAAACATGTTTATCAATTTATAACCATTTCCGAACACACTAAAAAAGAAAAACTGTACCTATCTCTGACGTTTGTTTTTATTTAAAAAATAAAATATTTTTACATCGAAGGCAAAAAACGTTCAACTAATTTATTTACGTTAAAAAATATACTAATATCTTATGTTTGTGTCCCAGTTATAGTGAACAGCATGGGGAACCTATCAACTTATCCAATCTTATTGATCACAAATCACATTTGCAACTGGAACTATTTGAAAATATGATATTTAATATCCGCTGAATGCGTATATCCAGTTGTACAACTCCATAATTTTAATGGTAATAAGTTTTATTAGGTATTGCTAGTAGGTTTCTTAAACATCTTTATCGGCAAATCGTTTAATGTGAATATTTAACAGCTTTTAAATGGACTTTATTTATTATCCATCTTAATATGTTATACATCCGATGGTTCATTTCGCATTTTATATTGGGTAATATTTATGGTTGGTAAAGTCATATCGTGTTCGGTTTTATTTTTCTAGGCATTTTCTCGCCTCTTATACCTCGAGTGTCTGTTTGAATTGTGTGAGTTATTGCAGGACAGAGGTCAACAAGCATTTCACAATCCTTTATTGAAGAAATTGGCTAAACCGCGATCGGTATTTTTAAAACCCATTTTCTACCAGTTTATTATATAAAGATATTATTATCCAGGCGGACTTATTATTATAAGAACTGAATGGAATTCAACGATGACAAATTGCATTTTGGAGGAGTTATTCATATAAGTAAAAAGACTTTCGAAATTTATTACAAATAAAGTTGTAATTTGTCAGTCGTGTCTTCAAAAATACATAATTTTATAGTATCGTATGGGTATTGTGCATAAACTTCTTAAGGTGATGTATATGTTAAGACTTGTATAGTAGTTTATTCTATTGTAAATATGGAATATTTTACATCAAAAGTAAAGAGACATACCTAAATACAAACAAATATTGTAACTCTCAGCTGCGAATTAAAGAGGTCCTGACTGAAACTAATTTTGTTTTTTGTCTGTCAGTAAATTTTTTTTTTAGATATATAGGTACGTTCTATAGTATTAAACTACAACACTACTTGTTGATAAAAATGGATAATTTATCAATTTATTTATTGTGTATTTGCCGAATATTCCTTAATGTTTAATTTATTTTAACACTCTAAGAACTTTCGAATTTCAATTTTCTATAACAATTAATAAACCATGTAAAATAAATGTAATGTTACTCAAAACAAATAATAGAATCATGAGGTTAAAAAAGTTTTTGAACTGAGTTTCTAAATACTTGACGGTTTTTATTTTATTGTGAAAACAAATATGGTTAGCCATGTTCATCACGACTTCACAAATAATGTCATACCAACATGCAACAAGAACATTATTTTTATGTACCCTGACCTTACTTTCTTTACTTATCATTGCTATAAAATTTTTGGAGCAAAACTGTCTTTGTTTATTATTTTCTTTACCACTAAAAAAAAAAACTTGGAACGTATTGTTAAGTAGACTAGAACCTGCTTATACTAGAGAGAAATTAGCAATAAAATAACGAATATCGTTGTACATCTAACAAGCCATCTTAGATAGAAACTATGGTTAAATGTTCATTATTACTATAATTATTAAGTTGGTAATAGGAGATAACGTTCTAAATAAATATTTACCTTTTTGGCAACTACAAATATAAAAAGCTGTAGTGCGTTTAGTGGGTGTACCATGGACATACAGAGTATTATCTTAAAATTAATCGACAATAATTATGTTAGCAATAAGCCAACAATAAGTGGGCTTAATAAGCAGTTATCGGTTAATAGAGTCTTTGGAATGTTCTAAAAACTCCTTTAATATAAATTCCCTAGCGTTATCTGATTAATGGTTCATTCATTCATTCTGTTCGTCTAAAATAGGGATTGTTATATGCGAAACATTGAGCAGCCGTTTTACCAGTCTTGGAATTAAAGCCGAGTAATATTTTATTAGATATGTTTATTATAAAATAGCTTAAAACTGTGATACAGTTGATAATGCCGCCAGTTGTATTTTACTAGAAGCAGCAATATAGGTACCGTTTGAGTTGAGTGGAATTATGGTATATTAAGCACAACTGCATAAATTTGTCTGGAACTATAATCGCTGAACTTCAATTTCGGTATTGCGTTTCCGAGGTAAAGGCTTTGTTGAATTTTCCTCGTCAAATACATTTAAATAGTTTTGCTGAGGAAATGCTTGTTTTTATTTTCATGAATTCGAGAAAACGCTCTAACTAATGTCATGACTTTAAACTAATCAATTATTTCTGAACAAAATTTTAAATACACTCATTGACTATTCGATTGCGTCTCTGAACATTTTCCGCTTGTAAGGCAGTAATGGCAACATTCTTTTGAGATTCGCGTATAGTGCTTAATTTTCTGCGTGTTTTCTTCACGACAATGCTCTTTCTTATACAACTACAAATCCCAGCATACAGTCCAGATCTAGCAAACACAAGATTTTTATTTGTTTGTTTGTTAGGAAAGAAAAAGTTTCAGGGAAATGAAGTTATTAAGGCTTTTTTGGACTGGGTAAGCATGAAGCCAAAAAGCTTATTCCAGCGAGAATCAGAAAGATTTATGATCGATGGCGTAAATGTATCCAGATGCAAAGGGACCACATTCAAAAATAATAATATTTGTTTAGCATTGTTGTAAATTGAATTTGAACGCTTTTCGAACTTGTACTTTTATGCAATATTAAACATTTATCGTCATATCTAAGATTCAAAATGAACGAAATAAGTATTCTTTCACAATGTAGAATGGTTTATACGATTTATAATTATGTACAAAATTTTTGATTATGACATGGTAAAGTTTATAAAATTTAAAATTTATTACTTTACGTATAGAATCAATAAAAATGAAAACGGGATTGTTTCGTTATTGAATCGCAAATAGATACACAATGATCAAAAATATCTTCATATCGGTTTTCATAAAATTTTCACTAATACAAATTATACAGGGCCATTAAAAAAGTATGCACTAAATAAAAAGTTTTTACTATTGATTTTATTCCCTATAAAAATTGGTGCATGGCCTAAAACTAATGTTAAGATTAAAAAATTCAATTAAAATTTATAGCACACTAGATTTTAGCGATTTTAGAATTATTCGTAAAAGTAAAGTGCCCTTATTTTAACAGATACAAAAAGTTGTTTAGAATTACAAAAAAAAAATACTAATAACGAAATTTGATGGTGAATTGCCAATTTTTATTTTTTAGTAATTTTAACATTCAAAAAGTATGCAACAAATAGAAAAGTTCCTTATTATGGATTTCTTAATAAATTTTTCTCTTGATAAAAGTTGGTGCATGGCATAAAACTAATTTTAAAATATAAAAAAGTTTGATGAAATTTATAGCACACTTAATTTTAGAAATATTCGCAAAAGTAAAGTGCCCTTTTTTTAACAGGTACACAAAAATGAATGATAAAAATTTGTTTAGAATTCAAAAATATTACCTTCTGTGATATTTGAGGTTTAATTACCAATAATAATATTTATAGTAACTAACATTTAAAAACTCAAAAAGCCACTAAAATATAGTATCTTTTGACTTTTTTAAAACTTTTTTCATTTTAAAATTAGTTTTAGGTCATGCACTAATTCTTATCAACAATATAATTTTCTGAGAAATCGATAATAAAAACTTTTCCATTTGTTTTTTGATTGTTAAAATTACTATAAAAATCAAAATTGCAATTTTACCAAAAAAATTGGTAATCAGTATTAATTTGTAGTTCTAAACGACTTTTTTTTTTATGAACTTTTTTTTGTAGCTGTTTATATAAGGGCACTTTACTTTTGCGAATATTTCTAAAATCGTTAAAATCTAGGGTGCTATGAATTTTATTGATTTTTATTATATTAATATTAGTTTAAATTATCATCGGAAATAACATTTATTAAGAAACTGGTAACAAAAAAACATTTCCATTTGTTGCATACTTTTTGAAGGTTAAAACTACTAGATATAAATAAAATAAAATAAAAATTGGACTTTTACTATCAAATTTCGTAATAAGTATTAATTTGTAATTTTTACAACTTTTTCCTCTGACCTTTTTTGTACCTGTTAAGATAAGGGCACTTTACTTTTGCGAATATTACTTAAATCGCTAAAATCTCGTGTGCTATGAATGTTATTGAACTTGTTTTTATCTTAAAATTAGTTTTAAGCCATGCACCAACTTTTATCATGAATACATATTTTTTTAAAGTCGGTAATAAAAATCTTTTTCATTTGTTGCATACTTTTTGAATGTTAAAATTACTAAAAAATAAAAATTGGAAATTTACCATCAAATTTCGTGAAATAAATTGTTGTCAAATCGATAATAAGAAATTGTTTCATTTGTTGTATACATTTTGAATGGCGCTGTACATATACATGTCATTCATCTTGCTAATATGTTTCGCAGTAACTTAAAATAACTCGTTGTACCTTAAATGTGTTGTTTAACAATTATCAAATGACTTAAAATATTTAACATGTAAAATTAAGAATAGTTAAACCGAGCTCGGTGGCCGGTTGGTATGCAACCTAGCGAGTAAAGTCGGGAGGCGTGAGTTCGAATCCCGCGGCCGTCTGTCATCGTAGGGGTTTCAGGTGGTTTCCCCTACCTACTATAGGCAAATGCTGTGACAGTACTTCCACCTACCCTCTACCCTTACTCACCTAATCCTAGTTCCCTTCTCTTCCACTTCGGTGATTAGCCATAGCAGCAAAAACATGCCGAAGTAAAATAAATCAGTAAAAAAAAAAAAGAATAGTTAAATGTAATTCCATATACCTACAGAGTAATAAATATCAATCATACATAAAAAGATTTCTTGGATCTTTTACGATGTTTTTATACAAAGACTAGCTTCAGTGGTGATAAAAAACAACAATAAATTTTTTTGTTAAAGGTAATATCCATTGGATATTTTTTTATATTGCAATATTTTCTTTTCTTACATCACGCACGTATACGTTAAAGTTTAGTAAATCGCACATTATAACATTTGCATAGTCGCTAGTTGCAATAAATAAAATTTCGCAAAATACATTTCGTATATTCCACGTAAAATTTATTTCTTTGAAATGCTAATTTGCTGTAGGAACTAAACAGTCGAACAAAATTAAGTATGATCAGGTTCAACGAACCGGCCGTCTATCGAAATCGTACAGAAATTCTACATTGTTTTGAAAGCCCCAAGGCCGTGGTTATAAATTTTAAGCAGGTAATTTGGGTAAACAAATAAACAACCGATAGACAAATTGGTCAATAGCGGGGATGATTGCTATTTTGATACCCGTAATGGTACGTTACGAAGGCATTTAAATCAACCTGCATAATTTACCCAAGCAATGCTCTGTTCCCAATAAATTACCAGCAACAAAGTAATAAATAAACCCGATAGCCACATGTTCCTGTTATTTTAGTGCATTTGTGACTACTTTTTATGTTATTGTTGTTAAAGTTTTTCAGTAAAATACGGTCGGTGTAGTTTAAACATGTGGATTAACTCTTTTTTTTAACATGACGCAATATAATGCCTTATAATTTATCAGATTAATTAATTTGTCAGTGGGACGATTAATCATTTTTTGTCTTAAAGGTGCTGACGTTGAGCTACCAGATGTGAACTAGAATCACAAAAAATTGAAACTTTAAAAGCCACCCTACGAGGAAATATAATAAAACTTTACTTTGTATTCTATAAACTGTGAAATTACGATTTTTTGTGCATTTTTCGGGCGTTAAGGCTATTATAACCAAATATTTTTAAAATGAACCAAATAGCAGGTAGGTATATTTGGTTTAAGTGTTTTTGAATGATCCTGATCTGTAGTTTAAATAAAGCATATAAAAAATCTATGGATAATTAATACTATTAAACAATCATTAATATTGGTTTAATTCACATATTAATGAATCAAATGCAAAAGCTTTTGCAATTTTACTTACTTACTTACTTGTTAAATTTATAGGGAAACATTTATAAAGTTGTTTAAGTTTGTTCTTGCAGTAATAAAATATACTTACACTTAAGTACCTATGATTTTAATATTAAAAAAATATGCATTTGCGTTGCTAAATGAAATCTTGTTTATGTGGAATATTAAGTTAATTTAAATAATGATGTTGTAAAATATTTATTCCGTATGTATTTAATTATATTTATGCATTTATTTTGTATCTTGGCAATTTTATAAACGGTTTCACAGCGTCAAAAGAAATACTTTCTGGCAACTTTCAATGAATCGCTTAGCTGTGAAGCTATTAAAGAATTAAAATTAAAATACTACACAATAAATATTATTCGCCTTTTCTTCTACTTCTTCTGCTTTAAAATATAATATACGTTACGATATTAGGATATCTGCTTCTTTCTATGTCTTTATTCCAACTAGTCTGTTTAGCGTTTCCTTTGGCCTTTCGAGACTTTTCTTCGTCTTGCTCTGAAAATTTTGGGGAGTCGGTGTTCACCTATTTTATTAACTTGGTCGTGTCATAGTTATCGATACATTTGTGTTTTTACTTTTTGGCTACAGATATGTAGCTCTTCTCAGTCATATGTATTCTTCTTTATTTCATTGCGGGTGTATCCAGCCAACGATAACAGGAATCGCATTTCCGAATGTTAAAAGTGTTTTTAATGACCTAGACTTAAATGGCTACAGTAGGGAAATCCGAGGAAGTTTAAGCACAAAATGGAAGTCACAGGTAG
Organism: Elmis aenea; assembly: GCA_947652605.1. Taxonomy (NCBI): domain Eukaryota; kingdom Metazoa; phylum Arthropoda; class Insecta; order Coleoptera; family Elmidae; genus Elmis; species Elmis aenea. The sequence continues at coordinate 21,885,966 of OX393576.1, forward strand.
GAATTTCATTAAACATAATAAGAAAATAAGCAAAGAGATTACAAAAACTAAAGTCATAAGTGCGGAGGAGTTTGAACCAGGGCTGCGGAGTCGGTAGAAAAAAATCGACTTCGACTCCGACTCCGACTCCGACTCCTGATAATTTTAGTAGGTTGGCTCCGACTCCGAATCCGATACAATTAAATACTAAGACATTTTATGGTGTCTGTAACATAAAAAAAGAAAAAGAAATATAAAGAAATCATTTAAAATTTGAATTTAAATTTTGCGGCAAAGGACCATCTCGCAATTTTTTGTTGTCGGAGTCGAAGTCAGATTCGGAGTCGGTACATTTTTTCCGACTCCACTGACCAGAGATTCCTTCTAAACTCCGACTCCGACTCCGACTCCACAGCCCTGGTTTGATCACAAACTGAGCCTACATGGGAAAGAAACAATAACAAGTAAAAAGTTATATATACCTTGTAGTGCAAACTGATTACAGATTTCTATTAAGAAAGATATACAAAAAAAATAAACACGAGAATAGGTTCCACAGCTAGGCTATTTATGGCGATAGAGAAACCATACCAAAGGAAGCCAAACACCTAAAGAAACAAAGGTGGAGATCTAAAGCAAAACCCGATTCTAACCTATAGATGTGAATCATGCACCATGACCAAAAATCAAAAAGATTAGAAGTACGCAAATAAGATTTTCAGGAAAAATCGAAGGCAAAACTCGTAAGCACAAAATCAAATATGAAACTCATAGAGCAAACTTTAAAGTACGACGAATGAAATACAACATCCCGAAGGCACAACTAAGATGGGTAGGTCATATTATGCATAGAATGGAAGAGAATGAGATTCTCAAAAAAAAGCCTAAGAAGCGCGAACTGAAGAAAAAGACAAAGAGAAGACTAAGAAAGACCGGAATGAGGAGGTAAAAGAGGAGGCTAAATATAGTAAGAAATGGAAGCGATTATACAGGGTTCACTTACGTAAGAAAAATCAAAGCCTTACAGCTAACGTTAAAGAGGGGTAAGATCAAGAAGAGGAAGAGAAAGAGTAACTTATTAAAGTAAATATAAATTTAATTTATGTTCCAGCTATACTTCTTTCGTATAACTTACTGTTTTAACAGCTCTTATTGCTATTGGCGATTAATGAAACAAGTATTTTTGAAGTTATTCATTAATGAACACCTAAAAATAGCACAATCCATGTCATGTTTTACACCTGTGTCTTTAACGTGGGTTTCCTGATCTAGCAAAATTGTGTATTGTGTATGTGGGAAGGATTCGCTAAAACTAAATGTTTGGCTAACAATACAACAAAAACAAAAGCTCATGCTGATCCCATGTAACTTTATAATACTGGATTTGACACCCATGCAAACGAGAGTCCTAAACTGAACAAGAAACTCCAATGGCCATTCAAAGTATTTAAACAAAAATAATAAAATATGCTGAATATTTGAACCAACAAAAAGTAACAATTGGTTTCTGCTGGATTTTTGAGTTGTTTTAAAGCATTTTAATAACTATTTTCGCGTAACGTGTGTTTAAACTAAAATTGGGTACTCGCTCATATTAAAATAATTGTTTTTATTTGTGGATTTAACAAACAACTGTTGTTTATTGTGTTAATGATGCATTATACGTGAATATTGGACACATCGATAATTAAACCGTCTATAAATTGTGGCCATCATATTCTGATGCATGGTAGATAAAGGGAGTATTCACGATTTATGGCTTGCTTCAGGCACAAAAATTTATTGTTAGCGAGGCGATGAAACCGAAAGCATTTGCATTTACTTGACAATTAACTAAAAAAGCGGTTGACTAATAACTGCCGCCTCATATCAAGCGAATTAAATTAGAGCTAAATCCGTATTTCCTGTCTATTAAAATGCTCTTTAAAATACCATCGGTATAAAATGGCTACAAAGGGAAACCTGATTAACAAAACGAAACAATTGGTAGTGTCGGGCTATTGGTGGATGTTACGACACTTCATTGTTAAAGGCAACAATAATTAATTTTTTCTGTATCCAAAACTAACGTTGCATCTGTCTTTGTAAGCTGTACAGGACGACAATTGTCTACCGCGCAACTTGGGTAAATTTGTTATTGTAAGAGTTAGTAAAAAAGTTAAATTGGGAAAGCTGGAAAGGATACAAAATAAAATGAAAAAAAAACAGTAAACTAAGACTGAGAGGTAACTGAGTAATAATATACATATTTATTTTTCTTTTACCGAAAACTTCTTATAAAACATAATAACCGTATATAAATGAAATCAGAAAACAATTATTTTTATAGGGCTACAGCCAATTATGGTTGCAAAAACAAAAATAATGGAAAGTTGGCCTGACTCTGGTAACCGTAAACACAAACCTACCTATTTATTGTTGAGGTATTCAGAGCCAAGATGAATTATTCTATAGCTCTATTATTAGTAAAAAATTTTAAAAACGTTTGTAACAAAAGTTGTTTTTTGTGCGATCGTACTAGAAACAGCTGTCTGACGGACGCGTTAGCAACCATAAAGTACTGCATTACCGGCCCTATCCTTAGCAACGGCCGTAAAAGTTGCTTTTCAGGCCGTTACCCTTAGCAACGGCCGAAAAAGTAACTTTTACGGCCGTTGCTAAGGAGAGGACCGGTAATGCAGTACACACGCCGTCATCTGTCAGTGACAGAATGTCACGTAGTTTCTAACCTATAATTTTGAAAATTACTAAAAATTTAAATTGTTTTTAATTCGATCGCACAAAAAATGTAATATGCACCTCGGCCAAAACGTACTTTTTCGGCCTTGCCTGTTTGCTGGCCTCGACTACGTCTCGGCCAGCAAACCACACGCGGCCGAAAAAGTTACACTTTTTGGCCTTGATACATAAATAACTATTAGTTATTGATGAGAATTGTATTTAACTTTAAAAACAACTTTTCGAGATATTTTCAATGCCTACTGGTTAATTTCTATTAAATAATTTGTTTATAACCTAAAATTATTATGAAAACCGTAATATCTCAAGTAGTATAAATTTTTACCATAATGTACCTCGAATAGTTGTTTGAGATAACTGAACTATCGATAAAAATATAAAATGGTTTGTTCTATTTAAAAAAAATTACTTATTCGTGTTTGAAGTTAAGCCAATTGGACCGGGCATACGAAATGCCCCTGTGTATAATTTAAAAACTTTAACTAGTCAGCAAACATTATGACTTTACTGACGAATGAAGTTTGAAAGGAATTTGATATGACATTGCTAAGTTGAGAAATATTAATATTTTCATAAAATCTAAATGACTCAAAAATTGTTTTTAGGTACAGAAAATGTTAAGTATTTTCGAGAAAAAAAGTAATTTTACATCTTAAAATTACAAAGTATACAGGGTGTTCCGTTTAAAAAACAAAGTTACGCATCGGTGCGGATAAACAAAACACTGTATAGTAAAAAATAAACATGGGTTATTCGGTAAATAACTACAAACAACTTTTGTTCTAAAGATTTTTTTTAAATTTTTATTTTAATAAATAATCTTGCTTACTTCCGTTAGAACTTCGACACCAACACAAAAACAAAGGATACAGACAGGAAATGAGATTTTTGAGAGAGAGGGATGTACATAGACTGTTCGATAAAATCAGTAACGAAACAATCTAAAAAACCTAAGAATTATAGATATTGAAAAAGATGGAGACGAATTAATTAAGATGGCTTGTACATCTACTACGCATGCCAGAAAGTAGATACGCGAAAATAGAATGGAAAATAAAGATGAAGGGAAAAAGAAATGTGAAGAGGAAGACCAAGAATAAAATGGCAAAATGAAGTAAGACAGAGACTAGAAGAAAAAGGAGTCAGCAGGAGAGATGTGCCTTAGTTAGCTAACGATAGGCAGGTGTGGACAAACATAACACAGAAATAGAAAAGCATACCTCGACACCGAAATTTCCAAGAGGAACCGATTAAGAAGAAGAAGGTTGATCATTTGTCTTTTCTGGGACACCCTGTGTACTATTTCAGTTTCTTGAAGATAATTAACAAAAAATGGCGTAAGAAGAACCTACCAATATTTATTTGCCAACTCTCGTAGTTAAAAATATGTTTGTGTTAAAAAAAAATTATTTGAAAGTTAAAAACAAGGTTTTTAAAACCATTCAATTCTGCCCAATTTTGCTTATTTGACCGACTTTCTAGGTCAGGCCTTGGCAATGTTCAGGGCTGCAGGGACGCATTAAGAAAGTATACGAAAAGGGACTGCCTCAACAAAATAAAATTATAATTATTTTAAATTAACGTAGGTACGCGATTTTTCAATAAAACAGAATTTAACTATAAACATAAATATATACCGTAATTAAATTTATAACTTCAGTAGTTACATAAAGGTGTATTTTTTATTCTGTTTAATGGAATGATAAAGTATATAAAAATTCTTAGCTGGTGTTAGATAAGTACTGAATGTCCCCAAGACAGTCGACCTCGTTTATAGTTTACTAAAACATGCACATCCTCGCAATTCGTTACACTTTTCGTGAGAACGGAAGACTATTATACCTCGAGACTTTTATAAAACTCGAAAAAATTTAATTTAATAACATACCTTGAGCGGTTCACAACTGAATTCGTTACAAATAATTTAACTGTTCGTAAATAATTGTTCACGATTAAGGATACAAATTCTATTTCTCGAAGACCAAGGTCATTTTGTGTGGTTGATAGATAACTGTGTGAAACGCTGGCCGAGCAATTTAACCGTATCTGTTAGTTTCGGTGTCAGCTGAAACAAAAAAGATATATTTCACAGCCAACAAAATGCGTTTTAAATGTTATGCGAGACGGTGCTAGTATTTCACGTATGTGGAGGGTGTAATCAATTACCAGTTGCGATATGCGGTAATCGATACTGGCCGATCGCGGTGGCTAAACGTTCCGTTCGTCGGAACCGGACACTCGTTCATTTATATTACACGGCTAACGAGACCAACACGTGCGATAGTTCTTGTAACACGGCCGTATCATTATTACATTCGTACATCTCCTACGTATTCTGGTTGACCATGTTTCATACGATGAGCGCTCTCATCATTAATAACAAATAATTATGTTCGAGCAACGGCTGATTAATAACATTTTGGGAGTTAGGTCTAATTTTCATGGTTTATCAAATTATTTAAAATGTTTATAGAAAAATAGAGTGCTAGGTGTAAAAATCCAAAACAAAATAAATAAGAGAACATAAGAGAAAAAGAATATTTAACTTTAGTTTAATTTTACTTTTTAGTCCACCCATCTGGACAATATTTTCTAAAAGATAAACTTTTTCATTAATAGAAATCGGATGACATTTAAGCATTCGAGCATGATGAGGTTAAACAAATCAGCTCAAAATAACACTAAACAAACGCACGGTAATTATAACAAGAGAATGGAAAATTATCGATAATTTTTGGTAAATATGCCCGAATGCAAGTTGAGCTAAAACAACACGAGTGCACGAAATGCACGAGTGATTTTTTTCTGATTTAACTTGCATGAGTGAATATTTGTCAAAAATTATAGATCATTTGCAATGCACGAGTTATATTTTGTCAGAAAATTTTCTTCACCTAACCTACCTGTCAAATTAATGTATGTTATGTCAAATTTTACAAGTACTGTCAGGGTGGTGCGTCAGGGGTGTGGTTTAATCTATATTTAAGTAACGCTTCTGGTCGCCGAAATTCGTCAAAAAATTATCAAGTTCAAAATATTTAATTCCCTGTCCAAATTTATATTTTCGACCAATCACAAACTCAGATTTCTTAGAAACGACCAATAAACGCATGCAAATCTGTTAATTACGAAAAGGATATTATCTGTGTATGATTATGTTTATTGGTCGTTTCTAGGAAATTTGAGTTTATTATTGGTCGAAAACGCAAATTTGACAGGAGGATCAACATGTGACAGGGGAATGTAAAATTATTACCGTGTAATAATGCTCATATTGGTAGTCTCTAGAAGATTTAGGATTAGTGATTGGTTAAAAAGGCAAATTTGACAGGTGAAGGGAATTTTTACCTATTTCATATTATAGTCGCCAAGTTAGTTTGACAGTACAATTTTGAAGTTTCGTCTAAAGCTTACAATAAATTTGCAAAAAATTATCCGCCGAAGAACATTCATGCATTAATACATTCTTATAAGTTTCTTAAGACTCTCGAACGTGTTGCTTTCTAGTTAAGAGCCCTCTGTCTACGGCTTGGAGCTGTTAGTTACCAAGCAACACGTTCTCGTGGTTACAACATAACATTATTGCGAAATAACCATTGCCCTTGGGTCATTATAAATGAATACTTCGCAGATTCAAATGAGTTATTATTTTGTATTTTAATTGCTGCAACTATAGTCTTAATCCTTTAACTGGCAATGAGAAACTTACATCGTCAACGGTTTTACGAGCCCAAACTGGTCAACAAAACGTCTGGTTTTTATGCAACCTAACAATATGCATCCTTAACTGAGAGTTCCTATAGCAGAATAATCCTCCAGATTCGAATTTTAGATGCTCGAAGTAGTACCGTGTTGCCGAAATAAGAAAAAACGTAATTTTTTAAAATTTGAAAATAATACGTTTTTACATTAATTTATTCGTAAAACTTAATAACTTCGTTATTTATTATCGTATTTCAGCGATTTTTTCATTAAAGTATTCTCTTCGATTGGCTGAATCGCACTGAGATTTGATGAGTCCGTCAAATAAATTTAAAGCGCGACCTCGTACATTTTGAAAAGCGCGCTCAGTGTAAAATGTCAAATGGGTAAACTTTTTTTATTTTTATAGATAGGCCATTACTATATTGGGACGAAATTGTAACATTATAGGTATTAGCGAAGTCTTTGCAACAAACAGAACTCGGATATCCCTAACGGTTTAAGAGATACGCTTTTTTCAATAAATGTCATTTTTTGATGACAACTAATAAATTCGTTTGCCAGCTGAAGAGTTAAGACCAACAAGAAAGTTACGTGAAACTTAAATTACTATTTGAAATGGATCTTTTTCGGGTTAGCAATAAAATTTCTCTATACTAGGGGTAATACGGTAATGGCGCCCACCTAAGCAAAATAATTTATATATTCTAAACCGTAACAACAATTACGCTGTAATTTGAGGTTATTGTCGCCAAAACATTACTTAGTGTTGGGGTTAAGTCAAATTTGATTGAACCTCAAAAAACAAAAACTTATTTAAAATTTAAAAACATGTAAGTGAGCGGAATTACGAATTACCCACCTTCTAGTGGGTAAAATGGCGCTCGCATATTTTATGTGTAAACAGCTTCGGATATTGATATTCCAGGATGCTTTACTAGTTGTTCTTTTTCTTGTACCAGGCATTGTGCACAATTACTATGAGAAAAATTAAAATATAAATTAAATTATATAAAAATATCAATGAGGGTAATGCCGCTCACTGAGCGGTACTACCGTAGCTAATTGAGCGCCATTACCCCCTTTTGCACAATTGTCTAAATTCGGTATTTTACTAAACTAGCTTTGAATTTAAAAAATAGTTTTATATGGTCATTCCTGCTAAAAATGACACAAATTTCATAGGAGACCAAAGCACAAACTCAAACAAAACTAATTGAACTACTTAACGGATTTTTTAGTCGGCGATTTCTTATAAGAAAATGTTAAAAATGGCACACGTTCAAATAACTTACGTTATATTGTAAAATACGTTTGTTTACTTACTGCATTGTGTTTATTAGAACGAAAGCTAGGTGACTGCTGTTTCACTTTAAAATATTTGAAAACTGGAGCAAAATGACGGTGAGCGCAATTACCCACTGAGCGTCATTACCCCGCTCTCCCCTACTTCAGTTACAAATTTTCTGTTATTTTGACAATGAAATGTTCAGTTGTTTTGTTGAGACAGCAATTTGAAGCCCAATGAATTCTAGCCATCGCAATAACACTTTATTATCCTGATGAAACAGGACTTTTTTCTTCATTAACGCTGAGTGTTTCTCGCAAATTTTCTGATACTGCAGGTCAATCAAACCTTCATTTATTGTTTTACCTTTTTTAACTTAATCAACCAAGAAAAAACCTTTCGCATCACAAAATACCGCCGCCTAATCTTTTTGGTCGATGGAACTGCTTTCACCCTCTTCGGAGTTGGTTCGTCTCTCGCTGTTCACTATTTTGACTCTTGTTTCTAAATTTTTCTGACTACAGCTTTTAATTTTACCTCACTTTTTTTTTGTAAAATACCGCACGAAATATTCGTTTTTTTTTCTACTTGATTCACAAAGATTTCAAATGAGTTTTTAGTCAAGTAGCTAGCAACGATCCCAGGCATAGTGTTACGTGACTTTTGGCGGACATGGTACATCAAAGTTTAGTGCGCCGATCGTGACTTTAGTTTGGGTTTCGGCCGCGATAGCCGTTGTAAATTTGGATTTTTGATTTCCGAAAGGAGGTGTGACTTGACAGCCGACCGTTAAGCGTCGACGAGTGGTGTTAGTGCGTTTTTCTACGTATGTAATTTGGTTGTGGTCCATTGGTGGCGTCGTTATGAAAACGCCGGCTTTAATGCCAATTTTGGGACCATAACGCAAGTGCAGGTTGTTAGTGAGCATCGTTGCTAAGGTTGATTCATTGGATAAACCGGGCTGTTTTGCCGATATACGACAAGCTCGCTACACCGGAGAAAATCAAGCAAATAAACGTACAGCGTGACTCCAGTTGCTGCAAACACCATTTCCTCGTCTCCATTCTTCGCTACGAGTGCAAAAGTTTAAGCGTTAATATCGAGTGAACGACACGTGCCGCCGAAAACTCTGATAAGGTATCGTCTTTGTTATTTATACCGCCTGTGGTTAACTGCGCCCCCCCCCCCCCCTTATGACGTTATTTTGTTAATGTTTGTTGTTAGATTAATTATTAATTTGCTTACTGTTTAAATTAACTGGTTGATCACTATTGTGCGATCATTTCAATTTGAGCATTATTGATTGTTAACTTTATCTGAACATTTATTGGTTAGTAACATTAAGATCATTTTGTCCCCTCACTCCTAGGTGAGGTATGTGATTTATTTTTGGTTGTGCTTTAAACTTATTGCAACCTATTTGATTGATTTGATTTAATTATATGTTTGTCTTTGTCAAGTTTATGTGTTATTAAAGGCATATATCGTTCAAGCCTACGAGTTCTTTATTTCCCTTCTCAGTTTTTTTACTATTTGAAACCTTGCAAAATTAAATAGTGTGGCGCCCTTATTCCTGTCTTTAAGTTTCTTTCTAATTCGGACCTACCCCTTCTCGTCTGAACTAGCCGCGAGTCCGAACCACCCGTTCTTGTTGCAAGAGCATTGGCTTTCTTGGAAAGTGGCCGATAATCATGTAACAAAATTTGGCGCCCAACTTAGGGGCTTTGTGTAACTAAACCTTGTTGGCTTTGTGTAACTATACTTACTCATTTAGGGACTTGTTTGATAATTGCTTTTATTTTGTAAATTTTTCTTTTGCAATTTTTCTAGAATTTTATATCTTGCTACGTGTGTTGCATATATCTAGGCGTTCCTAATAAATGCAAGCATACATTTATTCTAGTTTCGTTACGCTTCTTTATGCTTTGACCTCTCTGCTACATGTTTTCGACTTTGCTACTTGTTTTTAGGATTTCTGATATACAGGGTTGAACAACAATTTGGTACTTTGTCTTTTTATTGGTTCTATAGATTCCTTAGAAGGATTTACGCAATTTTGCACATTTTCTATATACAGAGCCAGTCAAAATTTTTGTCCAATTTTTTTTTTATTGCTTTATAGGTTTTTGGAAGTCTTTTTCGACCAGACTTGATACGTAGGTACAGTTTCGGTCAAAAATTTAGTCCAAATAATTTTTCTTTTAGGCTATTTAGTTGCTTTTCTTTCCTTTTGGGTTGTTTTCTTCCTTCTCGAAGGAAAGTTAATTACTTGTTATACCTTACTGATTTTGACTAGATACAATGGCACCGTTGTGCATTTGGAAAGATTTTATTGACTCTCTGAATCAAGGTGAGCTCGCGTATGAGTTAACGAGCCGTGGTTTTCCGTCCACTACAGTAGCCGAGATGAGAAAGTCAGTTCGTGGCGTGCTTAAATTGGATTCAGAAAAATCGCTATCGCAAGTTGCCTATACGGTTGAGTTTAACGATGATAAGTTAGCTATCACTAGAAATTTAATTGAATTAGAATCGGCACTTCAAACTTTTGAAGGTGATACGAAAGCTGCGTGTTTCCGTCGTACTTCGGCGCTGATGAAACATACTGATCGACGCCTTGAACTCGCTAACCCTACTACCGGCGAGATGAAAAGTGAACTTAATGCGCTTCGACTGCGTGCGCATGAGCTTAAAACACAGTTCGAAAACGCTTACAAACGCGCGTTACGTGATCAGACTGTTCCACCAACCACAAGTACTCCGCTTCGTAATGCGGTGACACATGCGTCAGATGACTCGTCCGACGAAGGCGATATTCTAGTTCCTCCGGTTTCTCAAACATTTTCTGCAAAGTTTGTTCCTGTCTCGAAATGGGGCATTACGTTTAGTGGACGAAGCGATGCTTCCGTTAGCTCTTTCTTGGAACGTGTTGAAGAACTAAGAATAGCGCGTAATGTTAGTACCTTTCAATTATTTTCTTCGGCTATCGACCTGTTTGAAGGCGATGCTCTTTTATGGTATCGTTCAGTGCGCGAGGATATTCGCGACTGGAATTCTCTAGTTATTAATCTTCGTCAAGCATTTTTACCATCAGATTATGACGAGAGATTGAGACAAGAAATCTACAATCGTTTACAAGGATCTTCCGAACGCCCAACTTTATTTGTTGCTGCTATGCGCAATTTATTTCGCAGATTGACCTTCATTCCTTCTGAGTCTGAACAACTTCATCGTATTATCTGCAATCTACGTCCTAAATATTCGCAAAGCTTACTTTTCCAACAACCGACTACCTTTACTAAACTCGTTTCATTGTTACGCACGTTAGAGGATGCAGAGATTCGGAATCGACGTTTTGAACCTCGATCTGGACCCGAAGCTTTGCTGGAACCTGACTTAGCGTGTACGCAACGATCTTCTCGCCAACGTATCGATAAAGTTGATGTTCCTTCTTCTCTTAAACGTACTAAACCTATTGCGTCTGTTTCTACCTCGAGTACGGTACCTTCTGAGACTGTTATTGCTTCTTCTTCCAAACCTTTCGCTTCCATGACGTGCTGGAATTGTGGGAAAACCGGTCATGTTTCTCCTTCTTGTCCCCAACCCCAGAAACGTCACTGTTATAAGTGTGGCCAACCGAACCACACTACTCGGACTTGTCCGAAATGTAATAATAATAAGCCTTCGGAAAACTAACTTGTGAGTCGTCGACCCGAGTGACTGACTCACCTTTCTCTTCTAGTACTGCAATCTCGGATTCCTTTTCTGACTTAGACATTCGATCTAAATTCGCTTTAGATTTTCTTTTAGCTTCTTCTGAGGGTGACGAACGCCCATATTTATCTGTAGAGATTTTTGGAAAAACTTTTCTAGGTTTATTAGACTCTGGTGCTTCCCGTACTATACTTGGTCGTTCTGGTTGGGACGTACTCAAGTCTTTTGATTTAACTTTGCTGCCTTCTTCTATTCCTGAGTGTACTGTCGCTAATGGCTTATCCTGTTCCGTTTTGGGATTACTTTGCGTTCCTGTAGTAGTAGAGAAACGCGTTGTCCTAACAGAAATTTTAGTTATACCTTCGCTACCTCATTCTCTTATCTTAGGTGTTGACTTTTGGAAGAAATTGGGAATCATTCCCAATATCCGTAATGGAGGATGGACGTTTAGCGATAGGAAAGAGCTAGAAATTGCTTCCATTACTGACCATAGTCACTTGGACTCAAGGCAGATGTCTCTTCTTTCTTCGTTGCTTAGGGATATCTTTTCTGTTATGAAACCGACTTTGGGATGCACGAACCTTGTTGAACACGAAATTCGTACTACGGCTGAACCCATCAAACAGCGTTACTACCCTATCTCTCCAGCACTACAAAAGTTTGTGGATGCTGAAATGAACGCCATGCTGGAGCAAGGTGTTATCGAACCGTCACAATCACCGTGGGCATCGCCCATTGTGCTTGTCAAAAAGAAAGATAGTACTTATAGGTTCTGTGTTGATTATCGCAAAGTAAACAAAGTCACTGAACGTGATGCGTATCCTCTTCCTTATGTATCTAATATTCTAGATCGTCTACGTGACGCTAAGTTTCTTTCTAGTTTGGATATTAAAACTGCTTATTGGCAGATTCCTGTTAAAGCTGAGTCTAGACCTATTACTGCCTTTACTGTACCAAACAGAGGTTTGTTCCAGTTCCGACGCCTTCCCTTTGGGTTACATAATTCTCCAGCCACGTGGCAACGGCTGATCGACCGCGTTATCGGCGCAGACCTAGAACCTCATGTCTTTGTCTATCTCGATGATATTGTCATAGTCACGAATGACTTTGATAAGCACTTGGACGTCCTTCGGGAAGTCTTCAAACGACTTATGGACGCTGGTCTTACTGTTCGTCGAGATAAATGTCACTTTTGCCGTCCCGAATTACGCTATCTCGGTTATGTTGTCGATAAACAGGGTTTACATGTGGACCCAGAAAAAGTTTCTGCTATTCTTAACTTACCTATTCCTACTTCCGTTACTGAAGTACGTCGTGTCCTAGGAATGGCATCGTGGTACCGACGTTTTATTCCTAATTTCTCTACCGTTGTTTCTCCTATTACTTCTCTTACTAAAAAGAATGCTAACTTTCTTTGGAGTGACGAATGTCAACTAGCTTTTACGGCCATTAAGGAAGCTCTTATTGCTGCTCCAATTCTTAGCTGTCCTGATTTTAACAAGGAGTTTACTATTCAGACTGATGCCTCAGATTATGGTGTAGGTGCTATCTTGACCCAAACGCATGATGACGGCGAACATGCAGTTAGTTATATTAGCTGTTCGTTGCAGAAAGCAGCGCGTAATTATAGCACCACGGAAAAAGAATGTCTCTCAGTTGTGTGGGCCATAGAAAAATTCCGACCATATATCGAAGGTGCTCACTTTACTGTGGTCACTGACCACCACTCCTTGATTTGGCTTAATAATCTAAAGGATCCTTCTGGACGTCTTGCTCGGTGGAGCGTACGACTCCAGCAGTACGACTTCACAATAGTCCATCGCAAAGGCAAAGATCATGTCGTTCCAGATACTTTGTCTCGGTCTGTTCCTAAACTTGATGTCGTGGAACCTGCCATTATTCTTCCTCCACTTCAGACTTCTGATGAGTGGTATTGTCGCTTACGTACCTCTATCGAAACCAACCCGGATAAATATCCTGTTTGGCGTGTCGACAATGGTAAGGTCTTTAAGTATACTTCTCCTCGTATTCGTGGGCTCGATCCGGAATGCGATAACTGGAAGTTTGTTGTTCCTACGGAACTTCGTCGAGATCTCATCAATGAGAACCATGACTTACCAACTGCCGGTCACGCTGGTGTGTTCAAAACGTTTGAGCGTTTGGCCACACGGTACTATTGGCCTAAAATGAGATCCTCTGTTGCTAGATATGTCCGGAGATGTGCAGTTTGTGCCGCACATAAGGTAGAACAGAAGAAACCTTATGGTTTTATGGCACCTCGTGCTAGACCTTCTCGTCCTTGGCAGTTCCTCTGCATTGATATTGTTGGACCACTTCCTCGTTCGCCTAAAGGCTATAGCTTTATTCTTGTTGTCTCTGATTGCTTTACTAAATACTCTTGCTTCTTTTCTCTTCGTCGTGCTACAGCTGCTGCGGTTTGTCGCGCTGTAGAAGATGAAATTTTTTTAGTGTATGGTACACCGCAATACATTATCTGTGATAATGGTGTACAATTTCGTAGTAGAGAGTTTGGTTCTCTATGTGAACGCTATCGTTCTAAAATTCTATTTAATGCTCCTTACCATCCGCAAGCTAATCCTGCAGAACGCATTAACCGCGTACTAAAAACTATGCTTTCTTCGTATGTTGCGGATAACCACCGAAAGTGGGATTCGCTATTGCCAAAAGTTGCGTGTGCTATTCGCACGTCCAAACATGAAGTAATTGGTCACTCTCCTTTCTTTGCTAACTTCGGACGTGAGCACCATCTATATGGAGATCACATGGGACGACCACCCGATCTCAATGAACCGATCGAAGATCCTGATCGCACTGTTGACGAACCTGGCTTACGAACGAAAGGCATAGAACAACTGCGTTTGGATATTAAGAATCGATTGAACAAGGCTTACGAACAAGCTAGCCGACGTTACGATCTTCGTCGACGCCCAGTTGAGTTTGCTGTAAACTCACTTGTGTGGCGCAGGAACTTTGCTTTATCCAACGCCGCTGCTTACATCAACGCCAAACTCGCTGCGAAATTTATTGGTCCCTTTACTGTTTTGAAACGTATGTCTCCTTGGACTTACCAGTTAGCTGACGAGTCTGGTAAAGACGTAGGCACCTGGCATGTTCAAGATATGAAGCCATATCTTGCTGAAGACTAATACGGCATTTCTCTGTTACTTGTTGGTTCACTTTCTCTTTACTTAGTTGCTTTCCCTACTGGGATTTTCTTTGGACTGACAGTTTCTATGCTCGTGTTTGGTCGATGTCTCGGCTTCATCATTTGACGTTTCGCAACTTTCTGTTTCTTTCTCTTTTCTCTCCTTCTTGGTTCAGGATGAAGAATTGGCCAAGGGTGCGTGGTTACCAGGGGTAAAAGCCCCCTAAACACCCGCTTTCTCTCCTTCTTGGTTCAGGATGAAGAATTGACCAAGGGTGTGTGGTTACCAGGGGTAAAAGCCCCCTAAACACTCGCTTTGTTTTGTCTTTCTTTGGAACTTTCTTCTTTCTGGAAATGACTGATGATGGATAGATGCGAACATGACGACAAGCGATCAGTTCTCGGAACCCTGACTCTTTGGACTCGAACCGAGCCGCCTCTGTCAGAGTAGTTGAGTGACGGATGACTGCTGTCTTTTGGTTTCACTGTGTGATCTCTCCTGGATAGGTGGATCACGACAGCGCTTTTCTTTGCCCAAAGTCCGCGATATATTTCTTACCAGTTTCGAGGATAAACCGATTGGTTTATACCTCTTTAGTCTCAGTTCAGTGTCCTTATCGGCGCTGTGTTAGTAGGTTACGTTGGTTCCTCTTGGACCTTTCGGTTCTTTCTTTTGGTTTCTTTTTATTACTACTTTTCTTTTAGGCAATAATTTTTTTGCGTGTTTGTGGGAATTAAGTCCCGTGTGATGTTAGTGATTTGCTTATCATTTGTTGGACTAATTTCGAGAATCCTTTTTTTTCTTAAATTTTTATTTCGTTACCGTTCTGCTATATTGGGTATTAGACAATCCTGATCTTCGGCGCTGTTATGTAATCTTTAGCGACGGTCAGAATTGATCCCCAATCTAGAAGATATTCTTTATATTTTGCTTTAAAAATTATTATTTTTTTTGTTTAACTGTTAGGGTTATTGTAGCATTATAACTGTTAGGGATTTTGTAGTATCATTATAGTAAAATGTGTCGTTAGTTTAGTGCTAGGAAAAAAAAAAAGTTTGCGACTTTTTTTTCTTTACTACTTAGAGGGGGATTTGTTACGTGACTTTTGGCGGACATGGTACATCAAAGTTTAGTGCGCCGATCGTGACTTTAGTTTGGGTTTCGGCCGCGATAGCCGTTGTAAATTTGGATTTTTGATTTCCGAAAGGAGGTGTGACTTGACAGCCGACCGTTAAGCGTCGACGAGTGGTGTTAGTGCGTTTTTCTACGTATGTAATTTGGTTGTGGTCCATTGGTGGCGTCGTTATGAAAACGCCGGCTTTAATGCCAATTTTGGGACCATAACGCAAGTGCAGGTTGTTAGTGAGCATCGTTGCTAAGGTTGATTCATTGGATAAACCGGGCTGTTTTGCCGATATACGACAAGCTCGCTACACCGGAGAAAATCAAGCAAATAAACGTACAGCGTGACTCCAGTTGCTGCAAACACCATTTCCTCGTCTCCATTCTTCGCTACGAGTGCAAAAGTTTAAGCGTTAATATCGAGTGAACGACACATGCCGCCGAAAACTCTGATAAGGTATCGTCTTTGTTATTTATACCGCCTGTGGTTAACTGCGCCCCCCCCCTTATGACGTTATTTTGTTAATGTTTGTTGTTAGATTAATTATTAATTTGCTTACTGTTTAAATTAACTGGTTGATCACTATTGTGCGATCATTTCAATTTGAGCATTATTGATTGTTAACTTTATCTGAACATTTATTGGTTAGTAACATTAAGATGATCATTTTGTCCCCTCACTCCTAGGTGAGGTATGTGATTTATTTTTGGTTGTGCTTTAAACTTATTGCAACCTATTTGATTGATTTGATTTAATTATATGTTTGTCTTTGTCAAGTTTATGTGTTATTAAAGGCATATATCGTTCAAGCCTACGAGTTCTTTATTTCCCTTCTCAGTTTTTTTACTATTTGAAACCTTGCAAAATTAAATAGTGTGGCGCCCTTATTCCTGTCTTTAAGTTTCTTTCTAATTCGGACCTACCCCTTCTCGTCTGAACTAGCCGCGAGTCCGAACCACCCGTTCTTGTTGCAAGAGCATTGGCTTTCTTGGAAAGTGGCCGATAATCATGTAACAATAGTTTTGAACTCTAAAAGCTTTTAATAAAATTTAATTAAAAATCTTTTTGTCCAGCATCTTCTGTCAAAATGCAAGACCAGTTTTTAAGACTCTGATCTCTTCATCAGTTGCAATCTCATTTATTATCCAAGCATTTATCAAAGACTTTTTGTTCGTTGCACCTATTTTGGGATAAATCCAGAGACATGCTGTAAAAAAGCTTTAAATGATATGGAAAAAATCGATATGTAGACACAACTGTCGCCTTTCTCCGACTTCTGTCCCTGCTGATAACAGCTCAAAGTGCTGAAAGCTTATCAAAACATAAGCTGGAATTGTGACGGGAGCGATTCTTTTATGGAGGGTGATGTGAAAACTTGTCGACTGACGTATGGCTGCAATGTTCGTTGATAAATCGTCGTTTGCACGCTCAGCGGCGCTAACATGTCCGCATGCACTTATTTCTTATTAATACTGCTTGTCGCTTCATATTTTGATCGTAGATAGCATTGAAATAAAATGAAACATGCAAAATTTTATGGACGGCTCTTTGGCACGTTTCATGAACATGTCTCCTTGTTTTTACTTAATTTGCTAACGTTTACGTGCATGAAATGGTAACTTGAGTTAATAAACATAACATGGTGAGGAAGTGCAACAATGCACCGCATAAAACGGCTTTTACGTAAATTAGTGGGGAATTATTCATACGGCTGTGTAAGTTATGACCTAGGGGAAACATTTCCTTCCACCTTAGCACCTAACGACGCCTGTAAGTTGCAGCATTAAAGACAGTTAAGATTTTATAAAACTCGTATGAAAATAGGACAACATTATGCATAAAAATGTATTAACACTACAATCAAGATAAACTAATAGCCTAAACGATCCTAGAATTTGCCCCAGTTAGCTCAAAACCGTTTGAGTTTTTCTTTTTAAATTTATCTTGAAAACTTAACTTTTCAGATCGGTTTTCCAACCGAAAGCATTACCATATTAAATACAAGGAGCAAAATACAATATTTAATAATAAAAAATGCATTTATATTTTAAATTGTTTTAAAATGTGATTTAAGTAAATTACTTTACTTATTATACACTTTACCATTCTTTCCACTCCCTAGAAACTTTCAATAATTTTTGTTTTTAAAATAATTGCACAGACAAGAAATTTTGGTAGTTATGCTTGCAAGGGACCGGCGAGGCGAGGCTGTCATATGAACGCGTTTGTGCGTAAAAGTATTTATGAATGTTGTAAACCCATTACACATGTATGGCCTACATTTAATTTATCCTATGCATTTGAAAAACAGAAAACCTTAACCAACCTTTAACCTGACCCTTTATTACTGACCAAGCGAACGAGGATGAGGTTAAAGGTCGGTGAACGTTTTTTTAATTGTAATTTTTAATGGGTTGCAAAAACCTTTATGATGAGTTTACGCCCAAACGCTTACATGTGAACGTAGCGTTTATACACGTGAACATAGCGTTAATACCTGACAGCCACGCCGGTCCCTTACAAGGATAAATTACCAAAGTTTTACCCCGCAAATTCATTTTACTTCCACCAAATTACCAAAAATCATACATTGTCAAGTCAGGTGCTCTATTACTCTATAGACAAAAACTGTAGTTGAATCTGCCGGAGAAAAAGAGCTTTAGCAATAACTTCTGGCAGACTTTTTTTTTTGGTACCATTTTGCTGTAACTGACGACTGTGCATTTAACTTGATTGCATTGACCATACCTATACACCTGTGAAGAACTGCATACATTTCTTTTTCATTGTTCGCTGCTTTTTGGACATTATTAGAGTTTTCTCATCTTTCTAAATTAATTCACTACTTGTTCCTTCAGTTGGTTTTTCGTTCAATAACTTAACCCTCAACGGACGCAATCGTTAAAAATGATACGGCGCATTTTTTTTTCTGACTTCCTTTTAGCTACCTTCCAGTGACAGTTTCGTGTTTTTATTGTTACAGTGTGTTTAAAAAAAAAGCATCTTGTATCAAATTGATACACTGGGCCCGAACGGGTAAGTTTCTTTACAGTTCGTTTTTAAGGACGTTATTCAGATACAGTGTCTTCCAATTACTACTCCTGAAGCGCAAAAAAGGTTTATACAACAAAAAAGGAACTGACAATAACTAAATAGACAGATAAAGGGCTTAGGGTATGTCAGTTTTGAAGCCGTATCAAATTGATACATTGCGCCCGATGGCTTCACTTACATTGTCTATATTTTGCCAAAATTTTTGGAGGACCTAATTTATTACATTTCAGTAATAAAGTAATGAAATAATGAAGGGCATTTATAAGAAAACTCAATAAGTCGTTAATTAAAATTAAAAATTACAAGTACACAAACCCCAATTCGCCTGTCGTTATTTTGAGTCAAGTGAGTATTAATTTGATACATTGCGCCCTATTCGTGAAAAAATGTATTGCGCCCGACGGCGGTGGAGCGTTAAACGGATTTATCTTAGATTTAAAATATTGTTTAGTTGAGGTTTTTTAAACAATCCAGGGTGTAATAAAACTTAAAAAAAAAACTAAAAGCATTGCTACTTTGTTAATTAGAATAGGCAATCATAACTGGATTGTTATTAATTGTTTATTGACGTTTAAGCAAGCTCTATTTTACCATAATCAGGAGTTTGTAAATACACCTCAATAAACTTTTATTTAAAATGGGTAAGTCAAACAAACCTTATGGACTCAAATAATGATTTCATTCATAATACATTACTCAACAACAAATAAGTTGGGTTATGGTTATGATTAAAATAATTGGGTAAATTATTGTTCATTAAATTTTATCAGCAAATCATACTAGTTTTCAACATTAACACTACTCTGATATATTCGAATGTATATTCTTCAATTTTCAATACGCAAACAGTTTTACAGTATCACGCTCTTTCATCACCAAGAAAATATTTTGGAAACCAAAATGATAATGCAAAAGTTTATCAATCTCTTCTCGTAAAATTTGTGAATTTGTAAAAATATGCTTAATGCAGTTGATGAAAAATCAAATAATATAAAAATAATCTTATTTTAGTGTCTGAGTTTCTTGAGCAAAATAAATTTTTAAAGTAGGTACCAAATCACATTTAGACCCAAAAAGTTGAAAAAGGTGGAACTAATTACAGAAATAGCTACAAAGTAAACAGAACAAGAGCTTAACTTTTCAATCAGGGTATAAAGCTTTGGTATTAACATTGAAATGCATTTCTACAGTGAATTTAAACATCAAAGGGAAATGAAAACGAACACCATCTGTCCGAATTAAGCCAGTTACTTGCGCTTTTATATATTTTTTACGTTACCATTTTATGTTTAGACGTTGCGCGTATAAAGCAAGGAAATATTTAAGATCTGTGAAGTAAACGTGTTTCATTCATAAACGAAAAATTTGGACTGTGGACACGCGTACAATTTTAAATGCTTTTGATTTTTTCATTTGTTTTTTTTCACTAGCACATGTTTACTTTAAACTAGTCCGCGGAATGAGTAATAGATATGTTCTACATCAAAGGCTCTGAATGTTTGAATTTAATCTTAGACTGCTTAAGTCTGTCATAACTTTGGAATAATTCCAAAATATTATTTCATGCTTAGACCTAATTTATTTACCTAAAAGTTAATTACGTACGTTAAAGTCGAAGCTGTGACCGTACACAAATTACCGCTAGATAAGCTAATGGAGTAATAAAAAATCTACAATAAAATAATTTTTAATTATAAAACAGCCCTGAATAAATGTAAATAAATGTATAATTTCTATGCACACGTTTTGTTTCATACGGAGTTCGCGTGCAACTTAATCGTTTTATTATCGCGATATTAAAATTAATTTTATTACGGTGCTGCTTTTTGCTATCGACAGGCAACAATGGCGAGCTCATAAATAGTTATCATTTCATTTAAATATTATAAACATTCTTACTATTTCGTGATCATATCGTGACCATTACGCATTTTCACACTCGTGGCAAAAAATTGCTCGCGTGATTTAGAGAACCTAATGCGAATTTCTTCACCGTAATGCTGTATAAATTACTTAAATGTCAAATATCCACACATATGCGGTATTAATACAGGGGCCCAGATAAATTTATATGGAGAACAAAAAGAACTAGTACCTAAGGCGTGAAAAACCAAAGTCGTACCCTCTCATTATTTAGTTATACAGGGTGTTTTTCACTTTCCATGGGACACTATTGCTATCTCTGTAAATAATGAAAATACAAGGTTGGTTAAATGGGACAAAAGTTAGCTATTTAGAAGTGTATTTTAAACAGGATCTTGTTTTGTTTAAAAATTCCATGGCTTGCGGGATATAACGAAAAAACCCAAATCGATCACAATTTTTAAACTTTAATATCTCGGCTATTGTTGCGAATATACAAAAACGCCAAAAGAAAAATATTTAGCAGATTTTGTTTGCTATAAGATGGCGATAGTCAGATTTTTATTTATAAATTACCGTGCGAGATATTTGACAAAATAACTTTTTTTTAAATGGCAGTCGTAGTATGTGATGACTTACATTTAAAGAATATATTTTTCTCTTTACAATGATATAATATTTTATATGTCTATTTTCAAAAATAGGCGAAATAACCTAAAATTCTTAAGATAAAAACCAACGTTGCCATGAAAAAACAATAATCGACATCAATTGTTTTATTTCGACTCTTGCTTGTCTATTATGTCACTCTTTAATAAACAGTGATAATTAAACAAACGTAATGCGAAATTAAAATAATCATACTAATAGTCATCATATGACTGTATTTTATACTTCTTTCTAACACATTAGCAAAAAAGAATTTAAAATATTATTTATATATGTTGATTTACATTATTTCCAGTTAACACAATTATTATAATAGACATGCAAGGGTTGAAATAAAACAAATGAAGTCGTTTATTGTTTTTTCTCCTTGGCAACCTTGATTTTAATCTTAAGATTTTGCATATTTTTAGGTTATTTTGCTTATAGATTTGCAAATAGATATATAAAATATCATATCATTGTAAAGAGAAAAAATATTCTTTAAAGCTAAGTCATCACTTACTACGACTGCCATTTAAAAAAAAAGTTGTTTTGTCAAATATCTCGCACGGTAATTTATAAATAAAAATCGGCCTATCGCCATCTTATAGCACACAAAATCTGCTTAACATTTTTTCTTTGGCGTTTTTGTGTATTCGCAGCAATAGCCGAGTTATTTAGGTTTAAAAATTTTGATCAATTTCGGTTTTTTCGTTATATCACGCAAGCCATAGAATTTTTAAACAAAACAAGATCTTGCTTAAAATACACTCCTAAATAGCTAACTTTTGTCCCATTTAACCAACCTTGAATTTTCATTATTTACGGAGATAGCAATAGTGTCCCATGGAAAAGTGAAACACAATGTAATTATACCTCTTATTAAAAGCAATTTTTCAATTGAATGTAAAAGAGTAATTTTTTTTAATTAACTAACTTAATATCGTTTCACAGAAGCACGTTTGTTGTACGAGGCTTGTTCAACTGAAACCCATCTTTTATCAAATTAATTATGGAAACAATTGCAGTCATGCAATTAATATTTGTATTGTTAGTTGCGTTTGTAGTCAACACACTGACAGCTTGTTGAAGTTTAAATTGCATTCAGCTTTTACAACTTTTGGTATACAAATGGCTTGTAGTCGAAAAAAGGCGTGCTCCCGTTACTCTTTTTTTTTGTGCGGAAGCCAATGCGAATTCATATGCGAATAAAGGCTGTTTATGGCAACTCGTGTACTGCATATTCTATCGTGAAGAAATGGTGCAGCACATTCAAAAATGGAAAACAGAACGACGGCAACTGTTACCGTCAGCGCTATTGGTCATCCCTTCTCCACTCTTTGACCAATAGCGTGCGACGCTCTGACACGCACCGCGTAGGACAAATTGCTCGATCAAGTCAGTGTGTGAGAAAAACGGACAACGTGTCAATGTCAAATATCATTATTATTTTTAAACTGTTCTTAAAATATTAGTATTAATTTTAAAGATTAATAAAATAACCCAACAGCAACATTCGTTTCCTTAACCGGTAACAATTTGGCGCCCGCAACTTGGGGCCATTTTCTTAAACTGAAGTTTAGGAGAACCTATCGATATACCCAATAAAATGAATACCCGGAGCCAAGCTCACACCGGCTTAGCCACCGGAGCACCAACTAACAACGATGAAGAACCATCACCATCGATACCATCTACTCGTCTGGAGGAGAGTGAACACCTTCAGTGGCGCCCATTCATACAGGCAATGAAGGATGCCATTCATCCAACTGCCTCAGTCCATCCAGCCCCCGAACCTTTCAGGGGCACGCCCATGGAAGATCCCAACGTCTTCCTACGCCAGCTCGATACGCTGTTCAGCCGAGAACACATCGAATACTCCGAACAACCTCGTGTCGCAGCGCGATACTTAGAGAACGACGCTCGAAAATGGTGGAGTACATTCCAAGGGTGCGAATTCACCTTCAACGACTTTCGTGCCATGTTGCTAGACCATTATGACACCCCAAAGGTTCGTCAAACTTTGCTTTTAGAACTTCATTCGAAAGAGCAGTCTTCCCAACAAGCCGTTGCTGCCTTCATCGCGGACAAAACGCGCATTGCCAGACGTGTCGTACCGGACCTTCCCGCTCCGCAGCTGGTCGACATTATTATAGGCCTTGTCAAATCTGTCTACCGACCATTACTAGAGCGAGATGGCATCAAGGATATCCCATCGCTGATCCGAATTGCAACTCGCCTGGAATCACAACTACGTGAGAACACCAACCGAAAGCCACCGGAAAATACCACCAGGCCACAGATGACTTCGCAGTCACCACCAATCCCACAATGTCACATGTGCCCAGGACGACATTGGCATCGTGACTGTCCACACCGACAGTCGGGAAACGAGCAGTGGACCGGCGGGCTACCACCGCCAGCACCGTTCAACCGGTCCTAAATCACCTCCCTCAAGGCCACCTCCCAAAGATCGTCATTCGTCTTCAAGGCCGCCGCATCTATGCTCTGATCGACTCTGCAGCGAGCCACAGCTTCATCTGCGCAAAGCACGCTGACGACATCACACACATCTCAGGGATGCATGTTGAACTTGGCGACAAGAACTTCGCCATGCCGGTGTCCGGACGGACAACGGTTACCTTCTCTGTAGAAGAGCACAGCTACCGCATCAAGTGTTTCGTTGCCCCTACCCTGAGGGAATCCATCATCCTGGGGTATGACTGGCTTACGGACAACAAGGTCATCCTGGACTTCAACCGACGCACTTGCTACCTCGCCGCTACCGGGCAGACCATCGACTGGACAGTCGATGAACCCAAAACCAGCCCCACTAGCCACCAGGTCCCAGCGCCGTCAACTAGGTCCGACCTCAACCACACTTTCCCTGCCAGCCACCAAACTGCCTTCTCCAGGTTGGTCGACGAGTACGAGCCAATATTCCGCGACCGCGGACCTCCTACTGCATCCACCACCCATACGATTCCACTTCGAGAGGATCGGCCGTTTAGATTGGCCAACTACCGATGCTCTCCCGATAAGAAGCTTCTTATCGCCGCTCAAGTGGAAGATATGTTAAAAGAAGGTGTCATCGAACCAAGCACATCTAGCTATAACTCCCCGATTGTGCTGGTGAAGAAGAAGGATGGCTCCCAAAGGTTCTGCGTGGATTACCGCCGGCTAAACCAGCAGACCGTCGACGAGCACGCCCCGCTGCCACTCATCGCCGACACACTTCGCGATCTTGGACAAGCCAAGATCTTCACCACCCTCGATCTCAAGGCTGGTTACTGGCAGGTTCCGATGCATCCAGCATCCAAGCACCTCACAGCCTTTTCAACATCTGATGGCTCTACATTTCAATTCACGGTCATGCCCTTCGGATTGAAAAATGCGCCAGCTCGATTTCAGAAGTTAATGGCACAACAAGTTCTCCGTGGTATTCAGAACCACTTTACGTTAGCATACTTGGATGATATCGTAGTATACTCGAAGACATGGGACGAACACGTGGATCATCTACGACAAGTGTTCGACAGATTACAACGCCATGGGCTTCGCTGTAATCTCAAGAAGTGCAAGTTTGGTACAGACCGAATCGAATACTTAGGGCACATCGTTACGGCAGAAAACAACCAACCACTGCCGGCCCACGTCCACCGCATCAGGACGTCAACTGAGCCCACGACGCGAAAACAACTACGTTCCTTCTTGGGCGTTTGCAACTGGCTTCGTGACTACCTGGATCACTTTGCGGAGATCGCTGCACCTCTAACCAATTTACTGCGGACCACCCATCGCTTTCGCTGGACCACGGAAGCATCTCAAGCCTTTCGTGCCATACAAGATGCACTGGCGAAACCTTTACACCTCCACCGGCCAGACCCATCCCAACACTATTACCTGCAGACCGATGCAAGTCAAACGGGCATTGCAGCGGTTCTTTACCAGCAGGAGCCATCCAGCGACCGACGAAAGATCATCTCCTTCGCCAGCGCTCGACTCAACGCTGCCGAGTCAAGATATCACGTCAACGAGCAAGAGTGTTTGGCCGTCATCTGGGCCGTGCGGCGATACCGACCGTTCCTGGAAGACAAGCCGTTTACTCTACGTACGGACAGTCGCGCACTCACCTGGTTGAACCAAACTAAAGATGAGCGCTGTAAGCTCACTCGCTGGGCTCTCCTCCTCCAAGAGTTCGCCTTCAAAATTGAACATTGTCCTGGCCGACTGAACGAACTCCCTGACGCTCTCTCCCGTCTACCAGACGACATCCCGGTCGATCCCGTGGACGATATCGCCAGAATGGTTCCACCTCAGTTAAACCTCATCGAAACCGCAACGCTCCCAGCTGCCATTAAGGACGCCCAACAACGTGACGCTGGCATCCAAAACCTCATCAATCGATGGACGGTAGCCAACCTGCGTAGTCCTCGTCAACCTAGAGACGCTGGTTTTTTGCAGGCTTACCGAGTCCACGAGGGTTATCTGTGGCGGCGAAACCAAGGTCGTGACCAACTAATAGTTCCTGAGCCACTACAGCTTCGAGTTCTCTATCACTACCACGACGCAGCGACTGCAGGACATCCCGGACGTGATGAAACCATGCGAGCCATTACGACACACTATTATTGGCCTCGCCTGTCGTCAATGGTTACTCGGTACGTCCAACAGTGTCTGTTATGTGCCACTGTAAAAAGAGGAACTCTACAGGTTCCAGCACCCCTCTCAGCCCACAAAACTGACAAGCCCTGGGACACCATCTCCGTAGACTTCATGGGTCCTTATCCAATTACTGCTAAACACAACCGTTTCGTCATCGTAGTTATGGACCTTTTCACCCGTTGGGTGGAAGCCAAGGCCGTTCCAAACATAACAACAAGCCTGGTGATCGATTATTTAGAACAGGAAGTCTTCGGTCGTTTTGGTTATCCAAGGTCCATCATCTCTGATAACGGGCCCCAGTTCAGCAGCATCGCTTGGAACGCCGGCCTGGATCGCTGGTGCACCCAACACTGGACGACGCCCATATACCATCCACGAGGCAACCCTGTGGAGCGCCGCAACCAAGAGATTAAGAAGGGCATCCGCACCCGGCTACAAGGTCGCCAACCCCGCTACTGGGACCGCTGCCTTCACGAAGTCCTGTTCAACATTCGAACCAGAGTCAACTGCGCCACCGGAGTGACTCCCAGTCATGCCCTGCTGGGGTATGATTTACCACGACCCGGCGACTGGTACATCGCTGCACCCAACCAACCAACCGTTCCCCGCCACGAACTGATCGAAGACATCAACCGATACCAGCGCCGTTACCGATTACGCTACATTCGACCTAGGGTTCCAGTTCGCCCGTTTTCGCCTGGTGCCGCTGTCCTAGTACGTGACCATTCACAACAAGGTTTGTACCAGCCCAAGTGGTCCGGACCCCACGTCATAATCGAAGCCGCATCTCCGCATATTTACTGGGTAGATCGAGCTGGCACCGCGGTGAAAGTACATTACGATAATCTACGTCCGGCACCAGCAAGGCTAACGACTGACGCTCCAGCTCCACCAGCAGCTCCACCAGCAGGCCAAGATTAATTTTTTTTTTTAAATTTATAACCCTGTATATATTAGTAATATTTTTGACCATCGTGCAATTTGTCCTTCAAGGAAGGGGTGGTGTTACCGTCAGCGCTATTGGTCATCCCTTCTCCACTCTTTGACCAATAGCGTGCGACGCTCTGACACGCACCGCGTAGGACAAATTGCTCGATCAAGTCAGTGTGTGAGAAAAACGGACAACGTGTCAATGTCAAATATCATTATTATTTTTAAACTGTTCTTAAAATATTAGTATTAATTTTAAAGATTAATAAAATAACCCAACAGCAACATTCGTTTCCTTAACCGGTAACACAACCATGGTCATCAGCTGAGAGCAATGTGGTATGTGTGTAGAAAAAATCGTCGTGAAGCCATTAGAGAAATTCCAGATATTGTCGATTTATCCATTCCATCAATTATAAGCTGAGATACAGCAAAGTGTGTCCGCAATGGATTCCTCGTCTTTCGTCTATGGATTGAAAATGTTTTCGCATGGGCTTATTTCTACAATACCACATACGGTACAGCGAAAATGGCGATAATTTTTTTCACCATTGTTGCTGGTGACGAAACTAGGTACCTTCTTCTTTTCCTAAGCGCCTTTTGCCTTACGGCGTCGGCTTTGGATGGTTCACCCATCTCTTCCATTTCTTCCTGTCTGCCGTCATCGCTCTCATCTACCCAGTTGTTTTTCCTCGTTCGCGGGCTAGTTGTTCTATTCTGTTTTCCATCTTAGTTGTTGGCCTTCCTGTCCGCCTCTTCTCGTACCTCCTTGATTCCGTTACACTCTTTGTCAGTGCATCTGGCGGCATCCTTTGTACGTGCCCATACCATTTCAGTTGTTTTTCTTTTACACTTTGGGTAGCAGGTTTAAAGCACAACCTTCTGCGGGCAAGGTTGTGTTTAACTTTTTTTTTTACCATAATGGGCTTCTACCTATAAAAGTGATGGAGCCTTGCGCAACGATTAAAGCACTCCACCACAATCAAAGTTAAGACAAGCTTCATGACGTCATCAGACGAAAACTTACCTGTGAGATCATTCTTCTGCACATGAATGCTCTCCCTCATGTAGTCTGTTGTAAAAAATAACTGCGTATGAAGTGGAAAGTTTTAAAACATCTTCCCTACGGCTCAAATCTGTCAACATGTGATTTTGCTAATTGAAAAAAAGCGTTAAAGGGTCATTAATTATGTGGCAAATCTCTCCAGCTGTCTCATTTTTCTTCTAGTCCATGTCTCTTCATTTGTCCCTTTTGTTCTTGGTCTTTCTCTACTTCTTACTACCTTAAACTTCGTTTTCCATTCAATTTTTGCGTACCTGCTCTCTAATATGCGTAGTAGGTGTCCCAGCCATCTTAATTGGTTTGTCTTCATCTTTTTTTTAATATCTGTTAGTACTAGGTTATTTCAGATTTTATCGTTGCTAATCTTATCCAGTAGTTTACATCCTTCTTTTCTTCTCAAAAATCTCATCTTCTGCGTTCGTATGTATTTGTTTTTGTTTTCGTGTGCCCAAGTTTCGAACTATAAGTAATAATTGGTACGGACACATCAACAAGTCTTTTTTTTTAATGAATTTTCGTGACAATTAACCGTCCGCTTAGTCATCTCGCATCGCACCGTATGCAAAAAATCTCACACATTTTGCCCAATACATTTCACTGCTGGTAATTATTATTATTATTATTATTATTTCCTCGGAGGTGGTCTCCTTTCGGGTTCCTGTACTGCGACCTATTGGTCTATTGTCCCTTAAAGGAGTCCTGTGTTTTTAAAAAACTCCAGGATTTTCTTTAAGGGTGTTTTTCTTCACGCTTCTTGGTTGGCTTTTTCCAGCCCTAGAAGTGTACGCCGGTAGGGTGTGAATCCTTCACACTGGCATATTACGTGAAGAGGAGTTTCTTCTTCTTCACCACATCCTCTGCATATGTCGGTCTCTGAGAGCCCTATTATGTAGAAGTGTTTGTTTAGCCCACAGTGTCCTGTAACGAGTCCTGTGGTTACTCTGATGTCTGCTCTGCTCATCCTGAGCATGGGTCATGGTTACTACTTCTTGGACGCAGAAGTATAGACAGCTGTGAAAGAAGAAGAAACAGCCGGCACCGGAATTTTATGAACAAAGTGTCTGTCACTTCATGACACAATGGGATACATGTTTTAACGCACATGGCGACGTTATTAAATTGTCTTTACAAGTAAATTTTCTCTAAACAAAATATGGGTTTTATTTGTACGAGCCTCGTAATTAAAAATCACCAAACCTACTTTAATTACTTTAAAACGACGCAAAGATATCGTTAAAAATCTTTTGTTCTCCGGCAACTACTTTATTTTTTTCATTTTGTCACCATTAACTATCTCCGACATTTAATTGAAACTAAATATTTTAGATGCAAATTTTGTTAGTATTTTATGTTTTAATTAAACAATTTTAGATTATTTGTAAAACTTCTTAAACCTTCAGTCAAATATGTAATGATAATTTTAAAAAGATTGCAATTATCACTTGACGTAAAGCATATTGTTAAGTGATGTGAATTAATTTACGAGCCGACCTGGTTGAAGCGCATAACGTGTTTAAAGACAAATTTAAAAACTACATACTACAAGCGATTAAAGCTCCCAGCATGAATACAAAAAGCAGAAGTAATAAATGTTCAAACCTAATTTCCTCTTTGACACTGACGCATAAACAATTTAAAAACAGATAAATAAAATCTCGCACTAAACAAATGGGCTATCGCTTATGATGTTTAACAAATGAATGCTAATCAACCGTGATTAATGAACGAAAGTTGACCGCAGTTGAACTTCCCATCGACTATTTGACAAAATTCTGATTAGGTTATAATGAAATTTTTATGATCAACGCATCGCAGTATGAAGCAGTGAAGTTGTCTGTTACATTTCATTTTGATTTGTAGCGTAATGGTTTGAAATAGTTAGCTTTGTTGTGCCGTACTGGACATGGAGACATTATGTTAATAACTCCAAGTTGGGTTATTTTCAGACAAAATTGAGTAAATTTGTGTTTAATGCAAATCTGAAAAAGGCCCCTAGTTTCAGGTTCTTCAAGAATAAACAAGAATATTGATTTTCGTTTTTAATTTTTTTGTATTACCTTTATTTTATAATATAACCAAACTAAAAACATGTTCTAAAATCAACTTTTATTTCTTTACACGGTGATCTAATTTCATTAACTGTTTATCTGTTTAATTTCTTATTATGCTGTACTGATTTTTTAACGTAAAAGTATCGTGTTTTATAAATTACCTAGTCAAAACGAAGACAGGTTAACCAGGAAAGTCTTATTAAGGAAGGTCACTAGAAACAACAAAAGAGGCAGACCGAGAAAACTAACAAGACAACGTTAAAAAAGCAGCAACTGATAGAAACATCAAATTTTTAAGGGATAAAAAAGTTAGCACAGGCAAAAAAGGCAGCACAACTCAACAGTCCTACACCTAACAGTAGGACTAAATGTAGTTTTAAAAAAAAATACGAATTTTTAGATCAATGTTTAATGCAAAAATTCAATATCCCGCCTATATAAGAAATAATAAAGTTCATATAAATATATAATCAAATTCCCTTCTACTCGTAGGTGTAGGGAAAGTCCAGCACTACAGGCCTACAAGGCCCATGGGTTCAAATTTCTTTTTTTTTTGTTCTTTTCTGGCGTTTTTTTCTGGAGTTGGGTTCTTTTTGTGTTTTCATTTTTTCTTTTTATTTCCTTTCGCATGTTATTTTTCCATTGCTTGTGTCATTTCTAGTGTCCTCTTGTTATCTTTTCTTATTTCTTGTTTTTGTTGTTGTTTTATTTTATTTCAACTTTTCCTGCTCCCTATTCCATCTCCATTCTTTTCCATCAATTGTGATCTTTTGATATCCTATTTTCGTTGTTATTCCTTTCTGTCTCTTTCTTCCGTTATTTGTTTTAGCTTCTTTTGAATTTCCAGTTCCTCCTTTGTCATTTCGTGCGTATTATAATAAAGTTCATTATGGTCTAACTAAATAGACGAAACGTCTGACGCAAAATCTGATAAGAGCAGGAGGACCCATGGCTTGTACTAATTTTTTCTAGTCTTCTTTGTTTTCCGCTTGATCCTTTCATTCTTTAATATTTAATTCTTCCAGATCTTTTTGTCCATTACTTTTCCATTGTGTATTTGAACGTCTTTGCAGTGTTTTTCTCACTTTACCTGCAACGACCAAATTTTTGTATGGATTCTTTCTGGGTTTATTTGTAATACGGGCCGTTATCGCTGTTCCTAAAATGTCTGAATTATCATATAGCTTTCATCATCCTTGATTGGTTCTTTTTTTCATCTTTCTTCTACCGTTTTTACCATTGTACACCTTTTTTAATATTCGTCTTTCCCTAACTCTTACACCCATAGGTTATTATTGGCCTCACTATTAATTTGCATGCTCAATTAACATTTTTGTCCGAGATCTGTATTATTGCATATGCACTTTCATTTCATGCCTCAATTTCCTTAGTATTTTCAGGCTTTCTTGGTCTTCAAGTGCCTAAATAATTTAACCTCCTCATCCTTAAGCTATCATTCTTCCTCCAACTACAATCAGATGGATACTCGTAGCGTTCAAACGGTTTGTTATCCTATGCTTATACATTTTGCTTGCTTAATATTAATTCGATTTTTCTGCCGGCCCCACCATTCCCCTTAAAATATTCTGTTAGTCTTCTAAACGCCATTGTTAAAGTTGCTGTGAATTGTTGCTTGTTTTTTTTTTTCAAGAGCTAGTTTGAAGGTAAAGAACACCATATGACTTTTGCTTTTTAGTCGAATAATTTTTTTTGTACAATAATATGAATACATTATCGTTCCTAAATAAATATAACAAATAATTACATGCTTAATACATCATTTTTAGTGACGTCATCCGTATGCCACGATTTAAACCTGACTCTACTTTTATTGCATTCCCTTTGGTACAATACAACTTTTAACATTCGAAGGCCAAGTGACCCTGTACCGTGATTGCCGATTAAAAATCTAATTTATCAGAATTCGATAACAAGTTAATCATAAGATAGCCAACTCGATCTTTACATTATGTATTTGGTGTATTAATCAACTACAATAACAATTATTAACGCCGTCAAAGTTCGTTAGTAACGTGGATTCTTAATTTAATGGTGATGCAACTTGAATCAAGAAATTAAATATCCATAAAAAGTTAACAAAACATGACTCTTAGCATTTTATTTACAGGTTCAATTTGTAAAATATGTATAGAAACTTTTGGAGACTTATTTGCATTAATTGTTACACATAGTGCGGCAAATAAAGTCTTTAGTAGCCATAATAAAATTCCTTGGTATTTATTGTTCATTAAGCCAGACCGCGTCCACAAATAAAATAGGAATTCAAACCATAAAACCGTATCATAAACGGCGTGTCTAACTTGCTTTTAATTATTACA
Organism: Elmis aenea; assembly: GCA_947652605.1. Classification (NCBI taxonomy): domain Eukaryota; kingdom Metazoa; phylum Arthropoda; class Insecta; order Coleoptera; family Elmidae; genus Elmis; species Elmis aenea. The sequence goes on from OX393576.1 coordinate 21,918,288, forward strand.
TAATAGTCACAAATGTCAACGTTAAATTATAACAAGAAAGGACAGGATTGATTTGTAGATATAAAGAACGGAAACTCGAATGAATAGTGATAATTATCGTAATTATCTTCTAATAATCGTCCGTCTATTAATAAAAACCGAAATGAATCATTGCCTACTTTAATAAAAGTTGTGAGAATAAATTTTCTTTTGAAATATGGCTTTTTAATGCGAGAAATTTTTATGTAAAAATACAGGGTGTCGCCAAGACGAGGTTGAACATAAGAATCTTGTTTATTTTATAAATCAGTCACGCACATCGGGTAACAGTTGCATACTCTGGCCTTGATTAAAATCTGACAAAAATAATCTTAGCTCCGATTTCAATCAGTAAAAACTTTAACAAGATTTGGGGATCTTTTGTTGTTCTATTTTCCTAATTTTTTAGGGATATAAGAAACGAAAGCGATTTTAGAAGTAGGTTTTCATCTTCTTTAGAACACATTTCACATGGAAAGTTTCGTCTATTTTGGGCCCTCATCTAGTTCCTCATTTGTTTCTTTATTTTGTTCCTGATCTCATTCTAAACCATCAGGTTGATAAGTAAGTTTCCGCGTTTTTTTATTAGATTGTATATGACGCTAATTTGTTTTCTGGTTGTCAAGGTGTATGTACCTATCAATTTCACAGCTGTCATTTTGTTATTCAAGTTTGTTAGAGTCATCTTTGTGATAATTTAAGTTTTGTCTCTTTTTTCATATTGTGTTCTTCGATCAACAAACGCGGGATGTAACTGGCGGTCAATGTACGATATTTTAAATTGTTTTATATAATCCCTTTAACACTATCTACATTCGTTTGTAATACTTAAAAATTACAAGACCCTTTATTTTCCAAAATCATGGCAATTTTTTAAAGTTAAATTTAATTTTCTGTTCATTATCCTGATTAACTGAAGTTGCATCTCGTCGCACATAAGGCTTATTCTTAACACGCATTCTTTAATGATTTTGGCTCATTTAAAAGTACTACTTTTGGAAATACAATTATTTCCACATTGTGCATACCGCCCAATAAAAATGTATTTAGAATTTACGCCTTCTTCTGCTAAAACGTTGATAATAATACGCTGTTCAACGCTACAATAGACATATGCTCACAGCCCTCACACTTATTGAAACTGTGAAAATAATAAATTGTCATAGATTAACTAGTAGTCAAGAGTAACAACCAACCTTTACATTAGTTGTTTTTTAAAATTTGCTATTGACATTGTTATTTAAGTAAGAATTTCTAGTTTATTCCTTGTATATATTGTACTATATTATACAAATACCTTAAACGCAATAAAAAACTTTGACTGTAGGGTAAAACAAAGAGTAATTTACGTTTGCTGTTGTATACCATAATGATTAATACGGCAAGAAACTTTTTAATCTGTCATGCATATAATTACATTCGTAATGATATTAATATAATGTTGATGGTTTTCCTATTTGCAACTTTGTAAATTGTCACCCAGCGGTGAGTAAATTATGAGAAAGCCATCTATCTTAGCCAATTTTTCCAATGGTTGTTTTACAGCTATGTTATAAATAAAAGCGTGTTTATATTGTAAGTAATTATTACTTAATTAAAACAATTGCGTTTTAAAATTAAACGTATAATTAAGTACATGCAATTTTTATTATTGATGATTTTGAACTCACCACGAGAGTTCAGAATACAACAGCAGTGGTAATTATTGGTTACAAAAAATAAAGAACAGAAATCGAATAAGAACCCTCTTAAAGCTTACGTTTTGTTTTTATTCAAAAAACTAAATATTACCGTGTTTTAAATAACTTAAAGTTGACTTAAAGATGGGTTTTTATCAATTTCTATCCGCTTATGACTATAGAATGAATATTGCTAAATATTTAAATCAGGGATGGAATAACGTTTTAAATCGTTACGTTATTGGATAACGTTATTTATTACTTGTTTTCGTTACATAACGTTATAAATAACCTTAAAAAATGAATCGTTATGTTATATAACGTTACATAAATTATGATATTCAGGGGCGGGGGGAATTCATATTAAAAAAAAAATCTAGGACGTCTCTTTTCGGAGTTACACCTCCCTTAAGGGAATCGGTAAAATTGGGTTTTTATTTTATTTCTCAAATTTGGATAAAATTAGGAGAATGATATTTGGTGTGTTTTGTACTTATTAAAAGGTTTCCCATAGCAATATTTTCAATCATCTCCCACCTTCACAGGGGCCTGAAAAGTGCGATCTCTGTTGGTTTTTTAATCAGAACTTTTGGTGAGTTAAAATTTTGCATTTAATTTTTTTTTTTAAAGTTTAATTTATTTAGATTTTTTTATTTTTTAACTTCTCTCGTAAAATCTACAGTTTTAGAGTAAGAAATTAAATGAGTGAACATGATGTTTATGTTCATATTGGCTAGAATTGACGGGCGTTTTAGCGTTGTCAATTCTAACCAATATGAACATAAACAAACAATGGTAACTACCAAAATGAATCGTTTTATGTTGGAATATTTGATGGTTCATGTTCACTCATATAATTTTTTACTCAAAAACTGTAGATTTTACGAAAAAGTTAAAGAATAAAAAAAAATCTAAATAAATCAATTTTTCAAAAAAAAAAAATTAAATTGCAAAATTTCAACCCACCAAAAAGTTCTGATAGAAAAACCAACAGGGGTCGCACTTTTCAGCCCCCTGCGAAGGTGGGAGATGATTGAAAATATTACTATGGGAAACCTTTTAATAAGTAAAAAACATCTACCGAATATCATTCTCCTACATTTATCCAAATTTGAAAAATAAAATAAAAACCTAGTTTTACCGACCAATTTGGGGGGTGTAACTCCGAAAGGAGACGTCTAAGGAAAAAAAATTATATGAAAGATCTCCCTTAATTTTCGATAAGGAATCACCTCCCAAATTTTTTCGCATTATTTAAGAAACATCCTGTATAACGTTGTAAAAATAATTTTTATTTGAAACTCTGAAATTATTTTTGGGATCTGTAAATGTAAATTTAAATAATAGTACAAAATTACGTTGAGATATTTTATTTTCATATTAATTTCTAAAATACAAACAAACTATAATCTATATCTTCTGAAAATAGTCATATAAAAATTTAATTTATAGAGAATAACGATACAAAATAACTTTTAATAAGACGTCATCGGTTATTATAACGTTATATAACGTTATTAAAATATCGTTACGTTATTGTATAAAAAATTATAGTTGAATCGTTATTATAACGTTATCGGGTATCGTTACGTTACGTTTTCCATCCCTGATTTAAATATAACAACTAAAACGACAAAAATAGACAAATCAAAACTGAAAGGAGTAAGTTACCTATATGTCCAAATAGCCAACCAAGTATCAGAAAAAAATTAAATGATAAGTGTTTTTAAAAAAACACCAAACCTTATATTACAAATTATCAAAATTGGATGAACAAAAATAAACAAAAACGGTACTAACAAGCTTAACCAATGTAAAAAAAAGTAGTAGTGATAGAGGAGCTAACCTAAACGAAAACTTTTTTCTTCGACAAATTAACTACCCACACCTCGTAGGGTTACTAAGTGTCTTTTTTGATAAAACACTTATTTCCATATTGTGACAATCAGCCTAGTAAAAATTATTGTAAAATTTACTCCTTTTCCAGGCAAAACAAGTGTAAACAGCTTCACGCAACAAGTAAAAAAAAAATTAGTACCGGCTTACCTAAAAGAATTAACAGATTAACAGCGGCATTAATTTTTTTTTCTAGAAGGCAGTGTTAATGCTAAAGAGACCATAATCGATAAACTCTTAACCTGGAATTGGAAAAAATCAGAATGAAAATAAATATACACAAAACTAAAACTATGATCGTTACAACAGAGAACAAAGGGCATAACATCACTTTAGATGGGCTACGGATGGAACGGGTGGAAAACTTTAAATATTTAGGAGTGATCATAGAGAATAATGGAGGAATGGACAAGGAAATAAGCTAAAGGAAAGGATATGTGGAAAGAATATTTTTAAAAGTTTAAGATCATCATTTTTTGGAAATAGAGAAGTCTCAAAATGACCAAAAGTTGAAGTGATTAAAAAAGTAGCAACTCCAGCACTTTTTTACGGAAGTGAACACTTACAAACAAAAATAGTAGCCGTGTAAATGCAGCACAATTGGGATTTTAAGAAAAATTCAAGGAAAAACCAAATAAGATTGAATCAGAAGTAAAACATAAAGAACAATTAAAAATAAAAGCAGTTGAAACAAAAATACAAGAAAGACAGGTGGGATGGTTGGGACACATTTATAGAATGAAAGAAGGAAGTTTAACCAGAAAAGCTTATGAAGCAAGGCCACAGGGAAAAAACAAAGAGGTAGACAGAGTAATACCTGGCAAGACGAAGTTATAAAAGCGGCAACGGATCGAAAAATCAAATGGTAAGAGATAAAAAAAGCTAGCACATGACAGTAAGATGTGGAAAAAAGTCAGCACAACACAACTCAACAGTTCTACACCTGACGGTAGAGGGACTTATAGACTAAACAAATAAAAAGACCAAATGGCCAAATATCATTGATGAGAATGGAAGACGTCAGTTGAGTCTAACTAATTCAATTGATGTAAGAACTACAGGTTCAAATATATTAAAATAAGGCATGTAACGAATTCTTAAACAAATTAATAGATTTAGTAATTACTTATGATGTGAATATCTCTCGGCTTTTATTGTAAATTAATTAATTTCAAGATAGCTTAAGTAATAGCATGTGCTGTGAAGATAAAAAATTTAAGTTTTATGGTTCTGTGTTTGCTTGTCGTAAAACGCTGCAGGATTTTTTGTTCCAACATCGGCGTCCAGTTTTTGTTATAAGCAGATATTTAAGATATATCTTTACTTTTATTTAATTACCGAGAAATTATCGGTTATTATTATTTGTTAGCTAACTTTAAGATCTGATTATAAATATTCACCGTTAACGATTCATTATAAAATACTAATTTATGAGATCTAAGAACACAGTCGACGCTAACTAGATTCTCGTTTCTGGCTATCATTTACTAAACACAGGCTCTCATGATTCAGCCTCGAATACCGATGTTATTATTTCTGAAACCTGTAATTACGGAGACCACCGCGAAGTCTTTAACAAGAACAAAAATTTATACCTCTTATTGAATACTTCTTTCAACACTATCGCGTTGCATGCCGCTAAGTATTTCTGAAATTATCTTGTTTTGTGCCAAGACAAGATACACATAACTTTTCCGCATCTTCGCAGTTGATTCTGTCTCATGATGGTCGAATATTAAAATTACCTTATCAATAAAAAAATTAAGCAAATTATACGCAGTGCCACGCAGCTGTTTTGTACCTGGCGATTATTGACATTCGGTTTGTGAACATTATTATTAAAATAATGAATTCCTAAACTCGTTTTTGTTATGCTGTGTATTTAATACATTTGAGTTGTTAAAACAAGCAAGAAATAAGCACATTCGTAATTGGTTAACTATGCAAATATGTAATAATTTTACGTGCACCGTGCACGTATATTCCTTACGAATGACTTTATCTGACGCCATTATTTCAGTGCAACTAACTTATATTATTGTTTTTTTGCGATACAAAAACGATTTTAAAAACTTAAAACATGTCTCACTTTCTTGAGAAGTTATTGCTAATTTAGTTGTCCAGTTGAATATTTTTTTAATTGGTACTAGACTGTGCAACTCTTCTTCTAATTACTATGAGAAAATCTCCTTAACTTCTTCGTATTGTTTATTCATATTTTAAGTTTAGTGCATGACGGTTTCATACTTAATGAAATTTTTAAGTCTATAATTTAATGTAATTATAATAATATGTTAATCGAAGATGCGTTGCTCTTTTTTAATCCGGATAACAAACGATTTTGAATAAAAATTATTTTGTGGGAAGGTTGATAAAGATTTAATTAACTCTATGACGTTTTTTATGTGTAATATAATTATTTTATGTGGGCAGTTTTGTTTTCAACGTGTATGTTGCTTAACAATTGGTGATTAAAATTTTAAATTCTAAACCAACGCATGTTTGAAAGATTTGGTTTATGATTTTAGTGTGTACTTGCGAAACATTTAAAGGTTGAATATTTTATATGACTAATTATCAACGAAATAATGAACATATCGCTTCAAGTATGTCAAATGCATTAGAGTAGACTTTGCTTTTCGGCATTAGCAGTTGAAGCGCGTCGAGACTATTAATAATTCACCTAAAGTTTGCCTTTTGTTTAAAACTAAAACTTTAAAATCCTAATTATTTAATTAATTAACGCTTCGAAGTGTCTGAATATTAAGTTTGTGGAACAGTATAAGGATGGTACAGAGTTATATAACAAGAAAATTAAAATTCCGCTTTTTTCAGTTTTCACAATATTGACTAATAAAATTGCTTAACTTATTCATATACAAATGCATATTTTAATCTGATGTAGTAAACATGATTTGTTGACAGTAAAACTACGCCTCATTTTGTTTTAAATATGGCCAGCAAATACTATACAATCTTTACTTTCCACTTCTTTAAAGCTACCAACCAATCTTCTTGTGAAATAATTGCAAAATTACTGTAAATAGCAGTATCTATCAATTTTCTCCTCAGACAAGAAATTTTTTCCTTGCAAATTTCTTTTAACTCCAAAAAGAACCAAACGTGCACATTGTCAAGTCAGGTGAGAACGGTGGATACTTATTACCTTCATCTTTTCTTAGCCAAAAACTGAAGAATTGAAGATGCCGTATTAAAAGATACATTATCGTGATGGAGCATGATCCCCTTTTCTGGACCTCTACTGAATACTTCAGGAAAACATTATTATGTGTACTCATTCACTGTCTCCTTAAGAAAACCGCATCCATAACTTTTTCCATTGTTCGCTGCTTTTTGGTCCTTTTCCGAGTTGGCTCATCTTTGTGCCTCTCTTGGCGTGCTGATAAATCGAAAAGAGAAATGTAAGTTTTGAAGATTGTCAAAATTTTAGAAAATTTTTTGTGCTTCTAGGTGGTTATTAAAAATATTTTCATGACAAATTCTTACACGCTGTGCTTTTTGGAAGGATTGAAGCGACTCAAAACGATTAACAACTTATGGTGATCGTAAAGGATTGTTCCAGATCCAATCTTCAGTTAATGCTGTTATTGTCATCTTTAATTAATTTCTTTTTGTAATAGCCGTAGGAGTTTGTCCTGTCACTCTTATATAGACGCTGACCTGAACTTCTTTCCCGTTCAAATTTTTTACATCAACGGTAAGTTGTAACCAAGGAAGACGCTAGTTCACTAAAAGCTGAATCTAAACTTTCTTTGCACTCGTAAGCGCTTAAATTATTTTTTAAATTGTAATAAATCATAATATGTAAATGTTTTTGGGTTAGTTCCATTTTTCACCACTTCCATTATTTTAAGAAAATAATAAATTAGGTTTTACCATTTTGACGTTGACAATTAAACCTCAAATGACCGAGCTCGGTGGCTGGTTGGTAAGCAACCTTCCGAGTTAATCGGGAGGTCGTGGGTTCGAATCCCACGGCCTTCTGTCATCGTAGAGGTTTCAGGTGGTTCCCTCTACCTACTATAGGCAAATGCTGTGACAGTACTTCCACCTACCCTTACCTTACCCACTCTTTCCTTGTTCCCCGCCCCCTCCACCCGGACGCTAGTGACCATAGATGTCGAAGCGTCCTTAAACACTTAATAAAAAAAAAAAAAAACTCAAATGACAGGTAAATAATTGCATAATAATTGCAATCTGGTGATTATTTTATTTTTTACGACCTACTAGTTATTGTTATTCTTATTTATTCAACCTTGCCCTCTCATGTGATAGTAACGCATTTTATAAAATAATACATTCCTTATTTCCATATGCAGACTGTAGTTAATACTGATTTATTACTTGTGTTTAGATTTAACTGTTACTTCGATTTAATGTTCATTGTTCCACCTACGTTGATAAAACGACACAAAGGTTTAATTTCTTATAAACAAAGCCTAAATTTACGATTAATTTCACTGACCATAAAATGCTATCAAATAAGAGAATAAGTAAAACTTGCACTAAAATGTTTTGTCGTCTGTAGAGCTGGCGTATTGTTATAAATAAAATATTTTATTTCCAGTGGTTTGCATAAAAGCAATTATTATAGTATTTGGCAAATGCACGGATCACAGCATTATACACTTGCAAGACGTACCTACTTCATTTTAGCCAAAAGCGGTTAAGGCTGCAAGTAAGATTATCTTTGAAGAACAAATATAATTTCACGTAAATGACATGAATTGTTGTTTTGGTTGAATTGTTAACTTTTTGTATATTTTATCCTTTTCCACATAATTTGTAGACTTTCCTGTTTTTTTTTTGCGGTAGATAAACTGCGACAAATAAAATAATAAATAAGACCAAGGTATTCTGCTAAGAAATAAATAATGAAAACACGTGTACGAACCCATATAATACGGAAAAACATCAACTTCCAAAAGTCACCCATAGTTTGCAATAAAAACTACAACGTGGCATTCATTTTACAGTTCAAGTGATGTTAAAACAAACTCACCTTTTCATTTTAATTTAAACTGCATACAATTATCTTTAACTTCGTTTTTAATAACCTTTTTTTATCAGATACTTCATGGAAATATTCAAGATTGACAATATTGCCAATTTTAATTTTTTGCTGAATCTAGTTTCCGGTCGTCTTTAAGCGCTGGTCGTTCAATAGTTCCAAGAGTTGAATTCGGGTCTATGAGGACGTCAACCTGTTGAGGTTTTCTAGTCAGTTCGTTCGATATTGACAAATTTTACCCAGTACGCTAGATAACATGTGCATTTCTTGTCGTATAATGTCGTTTCTTTTTCGATCTTGGAGAGTGTATAGGTACTACCACGTCTTAAAAATATCATCTTAGCTGCTTTAATTTAACTGGTTTGACTTTTTTTGCTGAAGTCAAGTTTCCAGGTCCATGGGGGAGTGTAGGAATGGCCATCACTTTACACAATTTAAGAAGTGTTTTTCCACCTGTCGATTTCAGATATCGCTTGATTGTTTCACACAGATAATTAAAATTGTTTAGTTTGTTGGACACGTCATCATTTTTATTGTGGAAGAAATTTTGGCCATACTAATCAATGTTATTCTACCGTCCACAAACTCTTTCGTAATTTCATCCGATAATTGATGGAACAGCTGATGAACTATCAGAGACTGTTCTTAAATGCTATATCGATACTGCGTACCTGTGATCGTTCATCGGATCGTATATAGCTCTGCTGAAACAAACCTATAATATACCACTGGTGGAGTGGTTGATTGTTGTTCTTTAAGATCATCTGCCAATTTTTTATGGCTTTGTTAATACCTAATTTAAAGAGGAAACGTGATAGTGAACATTCCTGTCGTACCTTTTAAGTGGTAAATTAATGCGCATAAAAGTACTCTAGTGTTTGCTCTGAGAACGCATACGCACATTTAGATTCGTTTAGTGCTTCTCGAGTTATAAGGGAACTGAGACACTGACCGACCGACCGACCGACAGAGTCTATTAATTGGCACGAAAGGTTTTAATTTGATACAGCGTTTTATCGCACTATACAAATGAGAGTTGTGATGTTATGCTTTTTTCTAGCTTGGTTTTCAGCGGTGTTACTGATTTTAACGTCACTATATTATATTTGTTGGCAAATTTTGGTAATTTTGCTCTGCTTCGCTTTCCAGACACAGTCTTTAATTACAGCTGCTTCATTTTACGTGATCTAAAACAGTATTTTAGTAGGTACGTGATAGGCAGAAATTTCACGAATTTAAGAAAAATTCAATTCAAAATTAAAGCTGTAATATAAAAGCAGGAGTAAAAGTAAAGGAAGTATGGTTAAAACGGTATACTTAACGTTTAAAGCCATTATTTTAGGGTGTTTGTGAAATATTTAAACTCGTTTCGGTAAAAGGCATGCAACGTTTATTATTATATAAAATAAAAAAAAAAATCTTAATTAAAAACTAAAAGCAAACAGGAAAAAAAATCATTTTATATTAAAATTTCCCATTTTACCTTGAGGTGTTGGTAAAATGGAATACACTGTATAGGTAAAATGGGATCAAAGTTACGACACATTGAATCTGCAAACACAAGTGACAAATGAAATTATCGTCTTCCTCATCAGCTCCCTCCCGCACAGGCTTTTTTCTTGTCCATAGTTCTTTTTGGTTTTCTTTGCGAATTTTGTTTTTTCCTTTAGTTTGCCTTTACAGGGTACTCTTTGGTAGGCACTACAAATAATTTTAAAAATATGGCGTTTATGAAAGAAAGAATACCGTAATCGGGGGCTACTTGGACACCATTTTATCACTTTTTTAAAGGTAATTCTGAAACTAATCGATATTTTGATTTCAAATAAATTTGATTTTACCGACAATAGCAATATACAACACCTAAATTATCCAGAGGCTCTAATTTGAATACAGTTTTTGAAAAAAAAAATTAAAAATGTGGTGACCAAGTAGCCCCGGCGTTGGGGCTATTTGGTCACACTCGAAAAATTTAATAAAACCAACAATATAAATGCATTTTATGATCATGTTATCCCAAATTCAAATGTAACAAGTAAAAAAATCTTTATATATATATTTTTTGTATAATTATCAGTCATTTTATCGAACTTTGTTGATAATAAAGAGAACACAAATTTAGAACAATCATTTTTATTGCAGGTTGTTTCTTTGAATAAACGAATTACGGAAATCCTCTCCAGGGATGTTGTCAGTTATAATATGCCGGTAAAATTATTGACAAAAGTTTGTTACTTTGGTAACATCCTTCGGCTCAGGATTTTGTCATTCATTTTGTCGTGGGATGTTACCTATAAGTAACAAACTTGAGTTAAAATTTTTCCTGCAAAATAATGTTCCGAAATATATTTGATTAGACTATTTCCCAAATAAGATACCAAAAATAATTACAATTTTCGTTTATTATTTGTTAAAATTTTCGATAGCGTACTAACCTCTGTAGCAGCATTTAATCGTAACTCCTTTCCTTGCAAAATTTTTCAAATTGTTTCCATATTGACGTTTTGGATGCAACAGTATTTTTGGGAGTTATATTTGCAACAGTTTTTTGTATTTCTTCTATGGAAGTTATTCCAAAACGGCTCATCTTAAATATATTTTACAACTGTCAAACATCTGTAAACAAACAACCAGGTTGCTAAGGATATAATTGACATGACAACGGGATGTTTTCGCTATTTTGCCGGTGAAAACATCCCAAGGGACGATTTGGAGTTTTTGCCGCTTAAAAATGAACGTGATTGGTCAAAAAATTAAGGCGTGACACTATAATTTGACTAAAGTGATTGGTTTATATGACCATGAGGGGAATAGTCTTTGAAAATACCAACTGTTTTTCCCTGTTTTTCAAGATATTTTGAAATAACAGACCTTACATCCAGCCTAGTTAGGGGGAAACCCCAATTGGCGACAACGCCAAGTGTCTCCGCTATGGTGGCCTCCTCTTCGCCCGAAAAAACTCTTGGATGACCAACTGACCCCAAATTCTTTCCAAGAACCTTCCCAGCTAATGTTGACCGAGGCACTTTATAGGTTTTTGCTGCGTTTTGCCTGACATTCCAGGTTGAACGGCTTGTATGGCATTTTCCAGATCCTCGACTTTAAAATTACGATAAGGTTTGGAACCGGGAGTTCTTTCGTAATTGCGCACCATTTTTATTCAAAAGTTACCTGTCACAAACGATAAGAACATGCTAAAACCGAGAAGAAAAAACAAAGTAAAATGTAAACAAGTAAAATAATACACAATAAGGTAGGTGACCAAGTTACCCCGGGGTGTTCAAGTAGCCCCGGTTTACCGGTAGTTAAAGTATCCCATTTTATCTGACCATTCCATTTTAGCCACAATTCCCCCATATACAATTTTTTTTTAATGTTGTTCTTGGACATAATAATGATTTCTTTTATTTGTTTATCCTAGAAATATAATAAAGTTTTGCGTAGGATAATAGATTTTGACATCAAAAATACAAATAGTGCATTTTGTGTTAAACTTTAATAGATTAATTTAATGTCTGTATTGATTACATTATATTTCCTCAAGGAACATGATTCATCAGAACATAATTTTTTAATAAACTAATATAAAATGCACATATATAATTTAATCTTTAATTAATCTTAATTATTAGGAGACTACTGGCAATTAATATTTTATAATAAAATCCACATAATAACTTTTACTCCCAAGTTTTTTTTTATCGCCACTCAATGAAAAACATAAAAGCCCACTAAGATATAATTATAACTCTCGAGACAAGCTGCGTTAAACTACAAGATATTAAGTAAAACGACGGTGGTAACAAACTCCAATTATCTTTTAGGATTAAACAAACAAACAATCAAATTTTAAAAGGGCCGTATATTATTTTGACTAGTTCGTTACATATAACAAATTGCGCTTAACGTGTGCAAATAAAACACTTTGGAGTATAAAAGCCGACCTCATTCCAATTAAAAAACTATAACTTAAGAGATTATTGTAATGAATTATTGCTTTAATTACTGAATCCATCAAAATTTAATTAAAATTTGATTTGCTACTGTTTCTTTTATCAACAGTGGTACCCAAATATCATTTTTACTTCCAATTAATATTCAAATTAACAAAGGTATTTGTTTTTTTGGTACCGCTGCATAAATATACCGGGAACGTTATCCACGTCACGAAATGACCATTCGTCTTAGCTCTATGATATTATCTAATAAAACCTCGTTTACACGCGACCACGACTTACTACTTCTGCATTTTTCACGGTGTTCGTGGTCTTTTGATAAGATTGCGTTGTGTAAATGTGGCTTTCGACTGTAGGCAGTCGATGATTGCCCTATATCTACTATTATGATTTAATGAACAAATCACGCATTTGCATAAGATGATGATGTCGAGTTTTATAATGGGCTTTCTAAAATAATATTCATCTGATGGTTTTTTAGTTCCATAACGATGTATTATGTAAACTTCCTCTAAAACTTTACAATTAAAAATGCCAAGATGTTCTGGTGAACGAAATAGAAAGATGTAATTATAGAAAATCATGTCTGTTTTATCTTTTATGCGTTTTTTTTTTGCAGTGTAATTAATTTTTAATAACAATACTCTACATAAAATTATGTAATTAAAACGTAACTAACGAAAGGAAAACATTAATCTCTTAGCACATTTCATGTTATTTTATTTTTTAACAGATATATATCTCTTTTAAAAATTGAATTAATATAAAGTTTAGTTAAATACGAATTAACGAACAAAATGCGCAAAATCAAGAATTTGTATTTCGAATGAATGAAATACGTATTGGCGTAATGAGAATTAGGAAGTAGATCTAAACGTTGTCTAGTGTATTAGCAAAAATTAACATTTATTTGTTTTAGAACAAAAAAAATAAAACAAATACAGTAAGTATTACATTTAGAAGTTTTTATTGTGGTAAACAATGCAGAATGCCTTTGAATATTATAATTATGACAATACATAATGTATAATTAAATTTAATTGCCTTTGTAGAGGTTTACAGCCATAAAATTGTTGTAAATTTTAAGGAAAATCGTAGTTACAAAAAGGTTTGTTAGAAAATTAAATTACTGTAATTGTGATAGTTTTACATCAAAAAGTCAAATTCGCAAAAAAATACGTTTAACCACATAAAGTTTTTACAAAACCTGCATAATAAAAAAGAAGTTTCAGAGTTCTCAATATGCTTTTTAAGAATCTACATGTGTGTTTCCGTTGTTACTTAAACTATAAATATAATTTATGATCAATAAAATGCAGTACTATGGAAATTATAGTTGGTGAAGTATAGGTACAATATATGTTACGCCGAACCAGTGAACTCGCGGATTCGTGAAATACGCAATTTTCTACCGAATCCGTGAAATAGGCAGAGCGTTTACCGCGTTCGTGAAGTAAGCAATACTATGCCTAGTACGTGAAATCGGCATTGCCTAATTCGTGAAAGAGGCAAGGCATCAAAAAACATTTACCAACCTTTACCTGACCCTCATTCGTTTGGTCACTAATAGATGATCAGGTTAAAGTTTGGTCAACGTTTTTTTTTCTTCTTTTAGTATTATAGCTTATTTCACGACCCGGGAAAACCGTGTGCCTATGTCACAAATGAAACAAAAAATTGCCTATTTCAAGAACTGGCGTAACACATAAACCCACTTCTGTTTGCTGACGATCAAATAATTTTGGCTGAAGACAAACAGGAAGTTTAGTACATGATAAAACAGTTAATAGTAGAATTTCAAGAGTGGAGTCAAAAAACGGAATAAATTAATTATAATTGGAAATAATGGACAACACATTTAAACCAAGAAAATAAGGATAAAAATTGTCGATGAACACAAATTTTTAGGTGTGACCTTAGTTTGAGTTAAAATGGACACTAGACATTAATTAAATTAGCAAAAAATAAGAAAAGCAATAACGACAATACAACTCAGCGTTCTTAAGCAAAAGTATACAGGGTGCGCCATTAGTGCGATAAAGTCCATTATTGCCCTTAATGTCAACTTAATAAAAAAAAGTTTTTTATGAAACTTATAGTATTTCTACACGTGCAAGTTTTAAAATTAGTTTCAAGTATACACAGGGGGTTTCATAAAAGTGGGGCGTCACTAAAGGTATTTTTCTTTAAATTGAACACCCAGTATATTTTTGCATAATCGAATTCAGCAAGAAAATCTCCATATGACAGTATTTTGTTTTTTTAATTTTTTTGCGACGTTGCCAATTTATCTTAAAAAATCTTTGAATTTCCAGAAAAACAGGGTACAATACTTATCAAGAGCACAACGTTATGAATAATAATTGGCAAATGATATTTTGCACATACAAAGTCAAAAGGTGTAGTCATAGTCTAAATACATCAAAATTAATTTATATTATACAGGGGGTTTCTTATAGATGTGCCAACTTCCTAATTTTCAAACATCAATAACTTTATTTTTTCAAATGGAACACCCTGTATATTATTACGTCATTTTGTTGCATTTTTGTTTTTCTTCAACTTTTCTTAATACTTACCTATACCTAAAATGAATATTTTCTGAGATATTTACATTTTACTTATTCTTATAAGCGTTGTGTAGTAATTTCCTAGTTTTCTCGGAGTAGGCCCCGACTTTGACAATAGAAACAATAATTTCTGTAGTAACAAATGTCAGAGTTAATTGCTGTCAATTGTTAAAACATAAATAAATGAGTATAACATATGCAATATGAATTTTCCAAAAAAGAATTCATTGATACGGTCTATGTTCAGGGTGGCGTACTTTCGATGCCCATACAGGGGGGTATATCGGTAATTATCAGAGATTTAAAAAAAAACTATATTTCGAAAATTAAAAAAGATCAAAAATCTGTTTACGACAATAAATTCCTCTCGAAAAAAGAAATCGAGACTACGTACTTAGTTTTTTTCTATCTCTGATAATAACCGAGATACCCCCCTGTATGGGCATCGAAAATACGCCACCCTGAACATAGACCGCATCAATCAATTCTTTTTTTGGAAAATTCCTATTAAATATGTTATACTCATTTATTTATGTTTTTACAATTGACAGCAATTAACTCTGACATTTGTTACTACAGAAATTATTGTTTCTATTGTCAAAGTCGGGGCCTACTCCGAGAAAACTAGGAAATTCCTACACAACGCTTATAAGAATAAGTAAAATGTAAATATCTCAGAAAATATTCATTTTAGGTGTAGGTAAGTATTAAGAAAAGTTGAAGAAAAACAAAAATGCAACAAAATGACGTAATAATATACAGGGTGTTCCATTTGAAAAAATAAAGTTATTGATGTTTGAAAATTGGGAAGTTGGCACATCTATAAGAAACCCCCTGTATAATATAAATTAATTTTGATGTATTTAGACTATGACTACACCTTTTGACTTTGTATGTGCAAAATATCATTTGCCAATTATTATTCATAACGTTGTGCTCTTGACAAGTATTGTACCCTGTTTTTCTGGAAATTCAAAGATTTTTTAAGATAAATTTTCAACGTCGCAAAAAAATTAAAAAAACAAAATACTGTCATATGGAGATTTTCTTGCTGAATTCGATTATGCAAAAATATACTGGGTGTTCAATTTAAAGAAAAATACCTTTAGTGACGCCCCACTTTTATGAAACCCCCTGTATACTTGAAACTAATTTTAAAACATGCACGTGTAGAAATACTATAAGTTTCATTAAAAACTTTTTTTATTAAGTTGACATTAAGGGCAATAATGGACTTTATCGCACTAATGGCGCACCCTGTATACAGAGTGGTCCACATAAAAGCGTTACTATTGGATTGGTACCTATCTCATAAACGGTAAGTGCTACAAAGAAGTTTAAATTAGACAAATTGTTTTCCTTTCCGAGACCTATTCAATGCTTTAATGTTGTAAGAAGTTCAATGGCACGCTAGATAATAAACAAAAATCTTAATGGGTATTTTTCTTAAATCGTTAATTACTCGGTTATACTTGATGGTTCAAAAATATTTTTGGGAAAAAAGTTGTAAATTTTTTTACGCACTATAAATTGAAAACATTTATTTGTTTTAATATTGTTTAAATTTATCGCTCTCTATAGCTTCATAGGAACTTTTCGATGAATTTTATTTGTTTTGAGCCTAAATATCAAAATAAATACATTAAGCCGTATATTATTAAGAAGAGGAAAAAATGCTTTTTCATGAGGACATAGGTAACTATGGTTTCCAATTAAAAAATTCAAATTTGTAGTTTATCTACGAATTTAAGCAGTATTGAAACAAGTGAACGTTTTTATTTTACAGTGCATACAAAAATCTACAACTTTTTCCTCAAAAGTATTTTTGTACCATCAAGTGTAACCGGGTTAATACCGATTTAAAAAATGCCCATTTTAATTTTTGTTTATAATTTAACATTGAAGCATTACTAAATAGGTCTTAGAAAGAGGAAAAATTTTTCTAATATAAACTTCTTTGTAGCTTTTACGGTTTACGAGATCCAATAGTGGCACTTCTATGTGGACCACTCTGTATATTAAATCTTTTGAACCGTGTCTAAATATGCAGAACAGAGAAGAGCAATAGACACGAACTCTTGGAGAAGACCTCGTCAGTTACGATAAAGGATAAGTAAGAAACGAGGACATGCGGGAAAGCGTAAATTTAGTATTTTTAAACAGTCCTAGTGTAAAATTGTTGATTTTAAACATAAAGTATGTGTGGTATTTTTTTAACAGCGATACTTCGTTTTCTAGCTTTGTTTTGCGTTGCACAATATTTTTAAACCTTTAACGTAAAAAATCAATTAACCTATAAATTAAATAGGTTTAATGAAAAGTGCTTGCAAAGATTTCGTTAATTTTTTACACGTATGTATATTTAAGGGATTTATGAATACATCATAAATTATTTGCTAAAGTAAAATATAGATCCGGAGCTTCATCTATTTTATTTATACATTTGTGTGTATTCCGCAGAAGTCGTAATTATTGAAAATTTAGTGGATCCTCTTACCTTGTAATCATTTTCCTAAATGTACTTTATGAATGAGCTCCATACCATAAGATCGTATATGTATTTTCATCCGCCTTTCTAGTTGTTTGTTTATTTTGTCGCACCTATGTAGATAATAATAAAGCTCAATTTAAATAAATTAATATTATCAAACCGTTACGTTATCGTCCTTTACGTACAAGAACTCTTTTAATGAACATATGTATCAATTACGTGTATATAATTAAATTTGATCAGCAATCTAATACAATTAATTTATTAAAAATAAATGCGGCAGTCGAAGCAGTTAAAATTAATTAAAATAGTGGAACAAAAACAAATTCTCCCTTCATGTACACAAGATTAAAATTCTTGATACCGAGCTTATGAAGTTTAATATTGCCGAGCAAAGGAAATAATAATATGAAGGTAAGGGATTAAGTTGGCATTTTAACCGGATATAAGACGATGCTTGACCGTCCAACATCTGCAGTATTAAACTATATCCATTTATACGTTATCATTTAGTAAGCCAAATGTACTACGAACAAGTTACAAACGTGAGTCATTATATTTACTAAAGTTTCTACTCAAAAGTTATTACCGCAAATTATTGTGTTTATAGTCTCTAGATTAAAATCTAGCTGGCTAGGAAAGCACGCATCACCACTAAGGAGATCATTCAATTATCGAGTAATTACCGGCATCAATAAAATGTAGTAACAATCAGCTATGCGTAAGTCATGGTACGTTCCTTTCTAAAGCACTACATGACTTAAAAGGTCAAGAAGAGTTGCCCATTTGATAATTCATTTCGAATTTAATTTTCGAAAACCATTATCGGTAATTTTAAAAATTACTTCAATTTATCTACCATGCATTCCTTCTTTAATTTCACTATATTTTAGATGCTAAAGTAGTTTGTTGTGTAATAAAAACATATCTACGAGGCATATTCGGAAAGTTTTTTCGGTTAAATAAAACAGGGGCGTATATTGAATTTTTTTATTTGTTTTAGGTTCGACATACCTTAAAACTACATAATTTCCACCATTATAGAGATATTTTTCACAACAGGGCACCAGCTTCTTAATATTCTTATCATGGAACAGGACTGTCTGCGAGGATAGTCACTCTTGAACTGCTCCTTTGGAGTTATCATCGCTTTCTTTACATTTTCCGCAAATTTCAAGATCTGTTCGCTGCGAACTTGTGACATCGTTGAAATTCACAACTATTTTGCTTACGGGGGGCGCTGAAGATGCTTTCTAGAGAGCACACTTTGCTGTGCAAACTCGAGTTCTCATCGGCTGGAACTGTCTCTACAACCCAAATTTAAGGACAAGCGACTTTCATCTATCTGTTCCTGATAAAGCTGAAGAAGTTCCTTGCTGGCCAGCGTTAATGATGATAATGTCAAAAGAGCAGTGCAAGAGGTGGCTGTTCTCAATTACAAAACCTTCGTTACTTGTACCAAATGAGTTTTAAAAGGTTTTACACCTTGTTTTGTTTTTGTTTTCACAGCCTACTATAATTTTGTTTAAAAAAAAACAAACTAAAAAACTTTCGTAACTTGCGTATTATTGAAAATAAATACATCAAGCCTTATATATTTGGAATGACAAAAAAATAAGGAATTTAAATAAGTCATAGCCAACTATGGGTTCCTTTTAAAAAAATACAACTTTATGTCACAACTCGAATTTCGTTTTTTTTTGGAAAATTGTCCACGCCACTGCATTCTTATTAAAAAAGTGCCTGAAGAACGTCAAAATTATTTTTGTTCATTTTCATAAACAAGCGAAATATAGTCACAAAACGAAAAGTCGAACAATCGAGTTATCGGCGATAACTCGAAAACAAAAGACGATAACCAATTTAAGTTTTCGCCATTAACTTTTTCTCGAAAAAGAGATCGATGATGCGCGGTCCGTTTTTTGATAAACTTGATTACAAATTGACCGTAGTTACATGTATCTTGATTTGTATTGTTAAGTTTTTTTTATTTTTTTGTACGTGTTTTAAATTATTTTAATAACTTTATTTCAAAATAAAATTATTAATAAAGAAAGAGCATTTATATTTGACGTTTAAAACTAATTTTCGGAATTTTTTCAGTCTGCTAGCTATATTTAATTAAATATTGTGGTGCCAGTAAATTATTATTAAAACCGCAATAACTCGATATCGTAATATATGTACCTCTAATAGTTTTTAAAGACATTTCAGTTATCGATAAGAAAATATAAAAATATATAGTATTCCATTTCATAAAACTTACTTATTTGTGTTCCAAGTTTGGCCAATTGGACCGGGCATAAGCAGCACCCTATGTACCTACTATCATTTTAAAATTTTATTTAGGCGGCGACTACTATGACTTTATTGTTAACTAAAGTATCAAGAAAATTCGTTCTGACATTGCTATGTTCTTAAATATTAATATTTTCTAGAGACTTGTTCCTGTCGACATTTTCAAAAAATACTTGAAAAACTCAAAAACAATTGATTTAAGGAACATAAAACCTCATACATTTTTAAAACCAAATTTAATTTAAAATTTAAAACACAAAAAATATACAGGGTGTTCTACTTAAACGCACAGTATCGATGCGCAAAAACAAAACACTCTGTGTAATTGAAATCAATTTAAGGATATGTTGTAAATGACCACAAACTACTTTTATTTAAAACTTTTTTGTGAAGTCATTACAACACAAGATATTGACGCGTCACATTACTTTTTGTTCACACTGTATATAGTCACCACTCACCAGTGTGAAACAGGAGATGGGTTTCATAACAAGTCAATAACCATTTTTGTTAGTCGTCACTGAATTAAAGAATTGAATTGGGTCGCAATAAAAACTGATATGAAAAAATAGAGCCCAAGTTCAAAAATATTGAGAAACACTGGTTTAAGGTATGTTAAAGGTAATACAAATTAACAATTGTTTAAAAAAACTTTTGTTTTATAGCCAAACGCTACTCCACATTGATTTTTTTTGTAATTAAATTGCATGTTAAGTGCAATTTAACGTTGGTTTTGAATGAAAACGTTGAAATTATACTATTAAACTGACAATCTGTTACTTGGTAACCCTAAGAAATAAATGATAATTACCTTAGAGTTGTTACCAGTGTAATTGTTCTGATTTGATTAAACTTATAACGTTACTTCAAATTAATAGGATTACTATTGAAGCAAAAAATTGTTAGGTTAAAATCATTCTTAATTCTTATTTTGAATTATTGACTTCACTGCATACGAATTTCTGTGCCTTGCCACTAAAACGATGAACAATTACGAATCAATTTTGGAACATTACAGTTTATTTTGTTCAGTTATATAAATATGGGAACTTTTGTAAACCGATCATCTCAGTTAATTAATAATTTCACGAACATTAAACAAACAAATGAAATCATTGCTATCATTCTACAATGACGAATTGCCAATTAAAATTGCATGTTAAATCAAGTTATGGTCATTTTTTGCGAAATTTGAACCGAGACATTAAATTTCAATAAACAATCCACAGACAATTTGCAGCAAAAGAAAATGGCACAATTACAACCCTATGTGGCTGTTCAAACAAAACCAAATTCACATTCGCCGTCCCGGCACGCACACTCTATAATCATGGCCTCCCTGATTATAATTCAGGGCCTAATTTAGGCCCAATACAAACATAGCTTTTCCTTAAACCAACAGAAACCCGCCTTCAGGCCCGTATTATGAAGATGCACCTGTCGGTCCGTAAATTCACAACAAATCAGCTGTCGCTTTTTTAGATTTCTAATTTCACTTTATTGGGCGTTTTTATAAAATATGTTGGTTTTTGATGAGCATCGTCTAAATTTTTATTGTCAGGTAGGACTTTAGGGGTATTTTTATGGTACCATAACTTCAAACAATGGGCTCCGATAATTACTGTATTTAAAATGTATGGATGTACGTTTGGCTTCGTGGACAATTAAAGTTTTATGGTGCCTATAGATGGATTTCGTGATTTATAATTATAATACTTGTTTAGTTCTAACTGGCTATTGTTTTAGCAAATCTGCTAGTAAAATTTTTATACCATTATTGTAGAAGTAACGAAGAACTAAATATATCGTGCAACTATTTGTTCTGCTAGAAATTCATGAACGAGCACTGCAGTATGAATAAGGTGCAGACAACCAAATTATTACAGTTAATTTCATGTTGTACTTAAACTGCCTAATATTTCATTGCCATAAATTTTTGTTAATTGTAAAACAGTTATACAATTCCAATAAATACTTAACGGGAATAGCCCAGAAATAGGTTTGGTACATGCGCGTGTATATCGCTTAACGAATTGGACAATCCAATTGAAAAACATTTAAATGCCCTATTTAATTTATTAAAATGTATTGAAATACAAGAATTTAGTTTTTTGACTTTGCTTTATCATAATCTGAGCATTATTATTTATTCGCGTATTTGTATCTCGAAAAAAGTCAACAGTGCAAACGATGCAAATGTCTTAAAAGTACCTATACAATTATTTCTATCTTGATTATATTAATCATTTTTCAAAATAACCCCAGCAGCTCATACCGATTTTTGACACATTTCAAAAATGTTAAATATCTCGCCAAAATGCCAAAAATGTCTTTAAAGTTTTTTTCTATCTTTTCGTTTAAGCGAGATATTTAACATTTTTGAAAAGTTCCAAAAATCGGTTTTTGGTTATATGACGAAAATTAAAAAAGATATCAAAAATCTGTTCATGGCAATGGATTTATTTTGAAAAAATAAATCAAGACTACGTATTACTTAGTTTTTTTCTATATCTGATAATAACCGAGATACCCTGTATGGGCATCGAAAATAGGCCACCCTGTACAATCCAATATACAGGATGTTTCTTAAATATTGCGATACAATTCGGGAGGTGATTCATTATACAAAATTAAGGGGCTTTTTATATAACCGTTTTCCCTTAGACGTCTCTTTTCGGAGTTACACCCCCCTAAAGAAAAACAGTAAAATTAGGTTTTTATATTATTTCTCAAATCTAAATATTATGTAGAAAAATTATATTTGGTAGATGTTTTATACTTATTAAAAGGTTTCCGATAGCTATATTTTTAATCGTCTGCCACCGCCACAAGGGGCTGAAAAGTGCGAACATCTTTGTTTTTGGAGGCTTAAAAGTTTGCAAGAAACATTTGTTTTAAAAGCCAGATTCATTAAATTTTTTTTTTATTTTTGAAGTTTTCCTGCAAAACCTACAGTTTTTGAGTAAAAAATTACATGAGTGAATATAAATCATTACATGTTCTAAAATAAAACGATTTATTATGGTGGTTATCATCGTTGGTTATTGTTTATATTGAATATAATTGTCGATTGTTTTCGTGTTGTCACCTCCTAAACTTCTAAACGAATTACACCAAATTACTCCAAAAAGTTCTGATAAAAAAAAAACAAGAAGTGTCGCACTTTTCAGCTCTTTGTGAAAGTCGATCATTAAAAAAATATAGCTATGGGTAACCTTTTAATAAGTACAAAACATTTATCAAATATCATTATCCTACACAGGGCATCTCAGAAAAACACGAGGTGACTAACAAAAAAATAGGTCCTCGCTTTCTTGAATTGTTTTAAACATCCGTCTTGGTCCACACAGATGACTCCTCTATTTTGAAATTCGTACGTTTTTTGACAGATCGAGTTAAACATTGGGAGGCCCATAAATTTGTAAGAGGCCCTCTAAAATATTGAGGCTCGCGGGGCATCTGCCCCTTCCCCTCCTATAATAGAACCTGCTCCTTCATAATATTAACATTTGAGGAAATAAACACCTAATTTTACCACTCCTCGTTAGGGGGTGTAACTCCGAAAAGAGACGTCTAAGGGAAAAAAATTATGTTAAAGCACCCCCTCCATTTTAGATAAGAGATTACCTCTCGAATTTTTTCGCAATATTTAAAAAACACCCTGTATATTATCTGTCTATGATCTAATCGCCACTTTAAAAAGAAATATTGTACCGTAGGTATAGGGTTTCTTTCCCGGGATCCCGGTCCATTTTAAGCTATTTTATATTTCCCGGGAAATGATTTTTATCCCGCGAATTCCGGGGATTTAAAAAAAGTGTTGTTTTCGTTTATTTTGTGCTACGATCTTTGTAATACTATCATAACATCAGAATTGTATGCTTAAAATGTCTTTACTAACAGTAAATTATGGAAAAACTTCAAAATAATTTTTCTCTTTTAGTATGGCGCAAAGAAGCCCGGTCTCCATTACAAAGTTAATATCTTCAAAATACTTTCACAGTTTATTTTTGTGTACTGTGTATTTTGTGTACTGATAATTCAAAGCAAAATAGCTTATAAATAAAATTTTATTGATAATAACCATGTTTCTTTGCTGCTAGATACTCTCAAGACAATTTCACCTACATCAATAGAGACTGAGGGAGCATTTTATGCAGCAGGACTTTTTAACAAATAAATAAAGAAAAAGACTAATTGACTGAAGCACAGATCACCTTTGTTTTCTTAAATCACATTACAAAAATTCATTGTAAAAGATATATTATTGTATTCATAAATATGAAATTGCAATAGAAAGGTTATAATTCCCAAATGTATGTTTCTCTCACCAATATTATTGAATTATTTGTGATAATCATGGAGCAAAATGTATTACATATATGACTTGGAGTTGTTTTTAAGTAATAAACCGCTCCCTTAATTTTTTGGGTTATTTATTTAAAAATATTGACATAATTTATTACATCCCGGGATCTCGGAAATGCCGGGACAAAGGCCGATTTCTTCCCGGAATCCCGGACAAGCAAAATGGTCAAATATGAGAAACCCTAGTAGGTACCGTGTTTTATAAGAAATTGCAAGTATTTCCAATATATGTATTCATTGGGTCTTTATAAATAATAAATAATCTGACGTCAAACATGTACTTGTACATTTTTCTCATTATCTTTATTATTTTTGTCATACAAGATAAAAACATGTAGTCGCGAACTTTGGTAATCGACAATTTTCTTTACTTTGGCCAGCAAAGTTACGAGTTCTTAATCTTGATACCTATTTAATGCACAGTTAAAAGCCAATCAAACAAAAGTAAATTGAACGTCAGCCTTATTTAAACGGGTGAGATATATGGCAGCCAGTTCAAATACGCTATAAACCATCAAAGAGTGCCTACGCGGTGTTTGTGTAGTGCCTCCACCTTAAGGAACAAAATCCTCAGCCGGCCGTACAACGACGCGTTAATAAGGCAACTCAAAATGATCACGACGTAGGTCTTGCAAGGTGCAAGAATCGCCTAGAGGCCAATACAGAATAATAGAGCTGCCAAGCTAAGGCCACAAATTTAAAATTTTAATAGTGTCAATATCAATCAAACTATAAAATTATTTCGCTGCCGGCTTGTCCATATGTAATAATTTAAGAACCAGCAGAAACATAAACATTCATTATCAATGTCTAAATATTTGGGAATGTAAATAATTTTCAATTGTAACGTTTAATTAAAATTAAGAGCGTAAGCTGCAATTAAAATAATTTAAAATTAAAATGACATGCTATGAATACAATGGATGATCTGAATTTATTAAAAATTTAAAAAATACTAGCCTCTGTAAAACGAAGTCTGCATCTTCAGATTACTTAGGACTTAATTATTTAAGCTCTAATTGTCAAAGTTTAGTTGGTTATATTGTAGTTTAATTTGTTAAAACATTGGGAATACGTACCAGGAAGGTCACGAAACGTTGTAGCTAGAATTTTATTAAAGCTGTTTTTATTGCATCAAGAACATCAAAACTAAATGTTTGCAGTGTTATACGTGCCACTGGCCATTTTCTTCGGAAAAATAGGGGAAAAACTGAAACGCTGAATAATAAAAGCAATTTTTGCGATCGCGTTGGCCATGAAACCCTCAAAGACAAAATCTAAATTTTTCTATTTACCAATGCGCGCATCCTTTGCAAGTGAAACGGTGCAATGTTTTTGAAAAAATCCCAAACGGTTTCGGAGAAAAACGCGAAAAACGAGGCCTTTGTAAAAACGGTTTTCCCTATGTTAAACGCCTATGCAAGTCGCATAGATAATAATTATAGTTATACAGACACACCACAACTTCTCAATCATAGCGCTTATGCAGGCGCTTCGTTTTTGACGTTTTTCTCCGAAACCGTTCAAGATTTTTTCAGAAACTTTGCACCATTTTACTTGTAAAGGATGCGCGCATTGTTAAATAGAAAAATTTCGATTTTATCTCTGACGGTTTCATGGCCAACACGATCGCAAAAATGACCTTTTAAAACCAATTTTTCAGGTTTTCTAATATTTTTCCGAAGGAAATGGCCAGTGGCACGTATAACTCTGGAAAACATTTAGTTTTGTTGTCCTTGATGCAATATACACTGCCTTAATCAAATTCTAGCGACAACGTATCGCGACCCTCCCTTGTTAGAATTGGAGATAACCTGTAAGCATTTAAGAATTATAATATGTTACGTTCTAAAAGCGTTTTCACCACTTTCTAGTGCAAAGAAAGTTTGGTTTCGACTTTAGTGAACAAGCGCTTTCCTTGGCTACAATTTGTTATAGAGAATTTGAACCCCAAATGAGTCCTGTTGAGCATAAAAATGTGGCACTATAAAATTGCAGAAATATTGCTGCTGTTCAAAAAATAATTAAAGTTTACATCTTTTATAAGGTAGTAACGCATCAACTTAAGATTGAATCTTCAGCTGATAGACCAATCCGACACAATCACTTGCATTTATAAAATGTCAGTCGATTTGTGCCTCATCAGCTCTCTGAGCTCCAAAAAGCGTACAAAAATTTGCATTGAAACTTTGTAGGTATCTTTGTTGTAATGGCGGGCACCAAACTTCAAAAACTATAAAGGTCAATTGTGTCTAAAATCAGTATTTTTCGAGTTATAGCGTTATTGATTTACAGTAGTGACGTATATTTTGATTTTTTGTGTTTTAAAAGTTATTTTTACATTTAGCTTGACACACGTATACGTTGATAAGAGTTTATACATAATAATACACAGTTGCATCTTTATAAAATATTTGTTGTTTAGTATATTTTAACAATCGTTTTTGGGTTTGTCTTTCCAATTAGGATTGGCGTGAATTAAAATCTTTACGGGATTTCCTTCGCCACTAGCTGCTAAATCAAATGCTTCTATGCTCTTTTCCATAGTAAAGTGATGGGTGACCAGCGGATTAACATTGACTTTTTTTGATGCCACTAACTCTAAGGAAGTTGGATAGCTAAAATAATAAAATTTATTAGAGGTTATTTAACATTCGTAAGATCTTATTTTTAAAGATAGGGTGAAACTTTCAAAATAATAACACGCTTTTACGAATTTAGAGATTCCTTAAGTTTTAGACTTCCAAATAATTGTTTGATTTATACACTAGCATTATAATTATTAATTAAACGTGATGGTCGCTACAAACTTTCATAGCGTGGTCAATAAGTTAAGACCGAGTAATGGGTGATCGGTCAATTTGCTAATGCTAGTGGGACTTAATGTTGCAGTAAAAATGTTACTTACTCATTAACATAGCGAAATACTCCCTTGATGTCAACTTCACGAAATAAAGCAGATGCTAATGGTATTTTCGTCTCAGTCGCTCCCATACCGACAAGTACGGCACTACCACCTGCTTTTGTTACCTTACAAAAAAAAAATAACGATTATGAATATAATCATTCATAAACAGGCTAATTCAACTAGGAGAACGACCATAATGATTTCGCTTATTATTAGAGACAGAACCTGGGATTATAAATGTATTAAGAAGCTAAGTTCTTTGTAAATAAACACCATTAAAACAATTTTCGAGTATCTGCAACTCTTTTCACAGAAAAGGGCAAAAAAAAATAAAAAATGGCGTTCGAACAACATTGTTGTAAGTTAATAAAAAAAAGATTAAAAACCCTTTTTGGACACCATCCAGATGCCGTTGGAAAGTAAAAAAAAATTGGAGAACTGATTTAGCGAAAAATTTGGGCAATATATAGTTTTTGTAACATCTTTGTTTTAGCAAGGCTATTTACGATCCGATGAACATCAGAATTATGCGCAGTATCAATATTGCGTTCCAGCATAGTCTGATAGTTCATCGCACGGTTAGTCGGTTGTTTCCCCAAAAGTTCCACCAGTAGTATTTAAAATCATACTCAAAATATTTTTGGTCATTATCCGGACACTTTTTGCGTAGATTTCAAATTTGTCTATAAACTTTATCTATCTTCATTCGTGTTTGTTATATTAACATCAGCTTTCTTATTTTTAGTAGTTATAGTTGGCTGTGACACCTTTAAAAAAAATTGTAATAACTCTCTTATTTTTAAAGATAAACCAAATAAATCATACATAAAGAAATTATAAATAAAAAGTATCTTTTATGGTGGCACAGCCAACTATAACCCGTATTTAAAATGAGAGAGTTGTCATTTAAATAACTTAAACAAATGTAGGTAGATCAAAATGTATTTACAAAGTTGAAATCTACGTAAAAACGTGCTAATAATGCCGAAAAATATTTTGAGTATGATCTCAAATAAAGTTATACTTATAAGCAAAATTAAAACCGTCATTTATTTTTGTTTTTTTATTAATAGCGAAAAAACTATCTATTAATTTTTGAAGACTTTTTTTATACAATAGTTACTCTTGAACCATAGATTATTTTGACCCATTTAACCTACTCTGTATCTCTTACCGTTTTTGAGATGCCCATGCTGTTCACGATAACTAGGACAACTTGTACAGTTAACAAACCAACGTTAAATATTTAATTAATTTTATACAAAACAATTCATAATTTATTTTATCATAGCATATTTTATAGCACGTCGACTTGCTTTGCTAAAGAATTTGGAACATGTATTTGTGATACAAATTTAAATGCAATTATTGTATTTCATTGTCTTATTTAAAAATATATATTTAAAAAAAAAACTTCATTTTATGGTAACCAGTTATTCAAAACAAATTAGACAATATTTTGGTTAATTCCAAGTGTATCTGGATAGTGTCAAAACGATGTTTTTGCATTATCTGCTTAATTATTGTACACACTACACATAGTTATCAAATATTTAATTGCAAAAAATACCACGTGACCATAAAAGGTGATGCCCTTTAAACAAGGTTAACTGAAAAAAAAAACGAATAGATTAAGAAAAACGTTGATTATACCTACATACGACTACAAAATGCAAAATAAATACTTGCTTTAAGAACTTTTTACGAAATCGTGAAAAAAATATTAGTAATAAAGTTACATTGGAAATCTAAAAATATTTTACTTTTTTCTGTTTTTATGAAAACGTTTGCTAAAATCGTTTGTTCTTGAGAGATTAGTAATTTTTAAACCTAAGGTCTATTTTTAATAATAGGCAAGATCTCAGTGTTAGCTACCCTCGGATTTAAATCAGCATGTTTTTATTCATTATTTTACCTGAATAGCGACTCGTATACAAATTTCTGCGCCTGTACAGTCGATGCTGACAGTAGGTTGACAACAAAGATTCCCCAAAATGCAGTCAATCATGTTTTCCTCAGTGTTTTCGGATGTAATTTGTATGGCATAATTGACGCCTAATTTCTGGGCCAATTTTAGTCGGAATTTGTTCTTATCTTTTAAAACAGAACAAAAAATATGAACATTACCTTTGTAATTGTACAATAAATTAATTATTGCCTTCTTATTCGACGGGGGACTATAATCGCCCTCCGCGAAACAACATTGTATATATTACCGACAATGTGTGAAATCCGGCATTGTATAGAATGCCTAGGAATTATATAGATGCCTAAAGTTTGTAGGCAAAGTATGGAATGGTTTATATTATACACATTTCTTAGGCATTCTATACAATGCCGAAGAGCGAGCCGGCAAAGTATAGAATACCCCGCCATTTATGCTTGATTATTTGCTCGGCGCTGGCGTTGCGATAGCGATGTCATGGGCATAATGTGAAATCCGGAATTTTATAAAATACCTAGGCATTTTGTAAAAAGACGCCAAAACGAGTAAATTATGACTGTCCTAACCTCATACGTTTGTTTTCATACAAAAAAAAAACGAACTGAAGGAAAAACGGTTAAATTGGTGCGCAAAAACGGCATATTCACCAGGACAATGCACCGTTACACAAATCGACAATCGCAAAGGCAAATTTGCATGACATGGGCTTCGAATTGGTTCCTTATTCACCCTATTTGACTTCGTTCGACATCTTCCTGTTCCCTGAATTATAAAATTAGCTTGGTGTAAAGAAATTTTCGTCGAATCCAGATGTCATCTCCGCAGTCAGTCAATGACTGTTTTGCAAAGATCAATAATATATACGAGGGCGTATTGAAAAGTAGTAAGTAGTAAGTAAGTAAGTAAGTAAGTTAGCTTTATTTAGCAATTGCTATTACATTGTAACATAATTTAATAATAGTAAATATAATAAAAATAAAAATAAAAATAGAATGAAATAAAATAAAAAATCTAAAAATCTTCTAAATTCTAAGTATCTAAGATAACAGTTTAATAGCGTTCTAATACGTACTCCTTAATTGATTTAATACCCTTCTTATAATTATTACATATTTTGATTTGATGCGGCATATTATTAAATATTTTAAAACCTTGCGAACTGCGCTCAGTCATTTGATTTTTGAACGCAAAAAATGTCTCTCCGATAGACATTCATCGCCAGTTAGTGGAAGTGTACGGTGCGAATTGTATGGACATAAAAAACGTGCGGAAGTGGTGCGGGAGTTTTCTGAGGGCCGGGAAAACGTCCACGATGAGCAGCGGTCGGGTCGGCCGAGTTTGCCGGAATCAACGGCGGCTCGAATCGACGAGATGGTGCGCAATAACCGGAGATTAACCCTTCATGAGATAAGGAAAGGTCGTAGCTACACTCTTCATTAAGACCTTCCCTTATCTCATGAAGGGTTATTCTCTATTCTCCGGTTATTGCGCACCATCTCGTCGATTCGAGCCGCCGTTGATTCTGGCAAACTCGGCCGCCTCGACCGCTGCTCATCGTGGACGTTTTCCCGGCCCTCAGAAAACTCCCGGCACCACTTCCGCACGTTTTTTATGTCCATACGGTTCGCACCGTACACTTCCACTAACTGGCGATGAATGTCTATCGGAGAGACCTTTTTTGCATTTAAAAATCGAATGACTGAGCGCAGTTCGCACCTGGCGGGCGAGCTAAGCGGGAGCTCCCTCCTAAACAAGTGCTACACAGCGGCTGAGCGTCCCAAGGTCTCGCGGATGGTTCTACACTGTGGTGGGGGAACCAAGTAATGCAGCGCTGTTGTCAAATTTCGCCTAGCAACTCGCGTTCGGAAATGGCATCGTTGGGGACCTTACTTTTCAATACGCCCTCGTATTTTTAAGACGGGATGAAATATTTGGAAAATGCTGGTCAAAAGTGTAGTACTTAAAGGAGACTATGTCAAGAAATAAAATAGTTTTTTTTTTTAAATTTATTTCCTTATTTTTTTCACCTAACCTATCAAACTACCTCGTACTATTTCCTTGTCGTAGTAACAATGGGTAAGTTTTTAGACTAGCGCGATTCATTAAACTTTTTTCATCTTAAAAAAGCAAGTTATTAAAATAATCTTAAATTGATGGATTCTAAAATTTGCATCTGTTACTTCAACCTACCTATAATCACTGTTTTTGATGCTCCAAAGGCCTTTGCTGCAAGAAGTGTTGCTAGACCAATAGGCCCAGCGCCAAATATTAAAACCACTGAACCTATTCCAACATTTCCTCTCTTGCAAGCTCGAACTGCACAAGACAGAGGTTCTAGCAGAGCGCCTTCCTCGAGTGTAACGTGATCCGGCAGTCTACACAATATTATTAATTAAGTTGTAAATATAAATATTTTATGTTTTTACAAGAGGAAAAGGGAAAGCTTGGAAAACGTTAAATAAAAAAAGATGATTAGATAAGCAAGGAAGTGTGTATGTATCTGCTCAATAAAATATGTAAATAATAGTCCAAATAAGCAATTACAAACTCTTGCAAGCAAACGCGAAGAAAGCAATTAATCATAATTATTACTTGAAACAAAAATCTGCTGCATGAGCGAAAAATCGAGTAAGGAGTCCATCAGTTGGAGGTGTTGCACAAAATTGCATACACGGGCACAAGTTGTAACGACCTCTTTTACAGAATTCACAAATACGACAGCTCTCGCCTGGTTCTATGGCGACACGATCTCCTAAATTATTTCAAATTTATAACAATTTCGTAGAAATAGGGGTTTTGATCTTTTATTTTGAAAAATCTACTCTTATAATATATACTTTGTTTACCTGGCTTTAGATTTGTTACGGCTTGTCCGCATGCAACAACAGTCCCAGAACCTTCATGACCTATAAATACATTTTTTTAATTAGTGGCATAGGACGCTAAAGACGAAACCGGGATGCTCCACAGAAAGGTGGATACGTATATCTGTAGGCAAGTAAGGTTACGGGTGTCGCCTTCTCTCGAAT
Source organism: Elmis aenea (assembly GCA_947652605.1). Lineage (NCBI taxonomy): Eukaryota > Metazoa > Arthropoda > Insecta > Coleoptera > Elmidae > Elmis > Elmis aenea. The sequence goes on from OX393576.1 coordinate 21,950,478, forward strand.
CCTAGTTTCCATTGTAACCTGTCTTTCCAATCATCTTTATTTAAGTCTCTTGCAGACATTGCTTTTTTTACATTGTGTCCCCAATTTTATCTTGGCCGACCTCGTCTTATTGTATCTTATGGCTTATTCATATTTTTTGGGCTATGCAGCGTAGGTGCCCATACCGTCATAAACTTTTGAGTTTTATTGATTCTATATCTACATCTGCACCCATTTATTCCCGTACACCTTTGTTTCGTACATGAACACCTCTTGTATAACCACAGCATGGGTGCTGGTAATCCATCACCATCTCTCTGTGATTTTAAATTCACGAAATATTGCTGTTCAATTACTATGAAACTTGCCATGTTATCACAAAAGTTTAGCACTGCTTGGGTGTAGATTTTATTTACGCCGTGGCTGTCCATAACGTGCGACAGTTTGTATAGAAGAATGATATCGTAGGTCTTAGCAAAATTTTTGAAAATCGTATGTGTCTCCTGACTGCAATATAATCTCTTTTCAAGCACTTGTTTAAGGCTGAAAACGTTTTAATTACAAGATCTTTCGGCTCGATGTTTTCTCCTTCGACATCGTCCTTATCCCCTTCATTAAAAAAAAAAAAGTATTTCGCCATAAATTTTGGTCAAAGAATTGGTCTTATTTTTTTTTAATAAGCAAAAAAAGTTTATTAAAATAGGAGATCGTAACTAAATAGAAAACTGCTTATAAGCTTTTTATGATGCCTTTTGCCTTTATAAGCAGTTTTCCATTTAGTCAGACACGTGTTGCATTTAGGCAGTCTTTGGTTCACCAAACGCTAAAGGAAGAAAACTTTGATAAAATTACCCAGCCTTGGACGATAGAGCATTTAAGGCCAGCTATCCAATACTTGTAAATCACTCATAAACGCTAAACTCCTAGTAATAAACGTCGATACGAGGTGTAAAAAAGTCAATCACCCGAGAGACTTTCATGAGGGAGAATTGAGGTCTCTCCATTCGCCCTCAAGCCCTCAAGGCAACGGTTACAAATTTTTATGTTACAAAAATGATTTCTTACCAATTACCATGGGTTTTTTAAGAACAAATGGACCAAGTTTTCCATGAACATAGAAATGCACGTCGGATCCACAAATTCCTACAACTTCCATCTGGAGTAAAACCTCTAAAATTTTTATTGTTAGTAACTTAACCGAATTCAAAAATTAAGGCCTATTATTTAATTGTTAATATTATGAGGACTTGATAATTAGCGGGTAAAATGGTGATGGATAATAATTGAAAAGAACAATAAAGAACTATGGCTTTTAAAATTCAACCCCTATGACTCAAAATATAATTTTGTAATTCATTTTTGTAAAGAAGTAAAGAAATTTATTAACGAAAAATTCAAAGAAAACTAGTATCAAAAACTTTCTTTGTTTTCCACCACTAATTTGTGGAAGCAAAATACTCTAAATTTACTTACGATTATCCCTAGGTTTAGGTATTGGTCGTTGTTCCTATAAATATTTATGACAATATAAATTAGCATAAGCAAAATCAATAATCATTCTTACTAATTTTAAATCCTTAACTTTGTGTAAAACAGCAGTTAGATTATCTTTAGTTTCTTTTTTACATGGGTCTTCTTTTTTACATGGGTCTACTTTTTTACATGGGTCTTCTTTTTTACATGGGTCTACTTTTTTACATGGGTCTTCTTTTTTACATGGGTCTTCTTTTTTACATGGGTCTTCTTTTTTACATGGGTCTTCTTTTTTACATGGGTCTTTCGGCTTGCATGGATCAACCTTTTCTTTAGCTTTCGGTTGGCATGGGTCTATTTTTTTCGGCTTGCATGGGTCTGGCTTTTCTTTGGCTTTCGGTTTACATGGATCTGGCTTGTCTTCACATTTACTTGAACATTGTTTTAGACTTCCTACAAATCTAAATATCATAGTAATAACAAATTTTTGTATTTTACAGTTCTACCTAAACAATTTCCAAATCTTCGAAAATCTTTGGACAATAATCTCAATACTGGATGGAATTGCGTTGGAGAAAACATTTTTTAGTTATCACGCGCTTAAGAAACTGATTATAAAATGTATATGTTACTAATTGTTAAACAGAATCACACAAATTTTAAATTTAGAACACAGAACATGAAATTAATTGACTTAATCTGTCAATAAGTTTGAAATTATAAAATCTAATGTCACTAAAATTGGTTTACTAGATATGCAGGGTGTATCTTAAATATTGTGAAAATATTTAGTAGGTTATTTTTATAGAAAATTGAGGGGGGGGGGCTTTATATAACTTTTTTCCCTGACGTCTCCTTTTTGAATTATACTCCCCTGAAGAGGAGCGATAATATTAGGTTTTTATTTTATTTTTCAAATTTGGATATATGTAGGGGAATAATACTTGGTAGATGTTTTGTACTTATTAAAAGGTTTCTCGTAGCTATATTTTTAATCATCTCCCACCTTCACAAGGGGCTGAAAAGTGCGACACCTGTTGATTTTTTTAACAGAACCTTTAGGAGGATTTTAATTTGGCAATTTAATTTTTTTTTAAGCTTGATTTATTTAGAAACTTTTCCTTATTGTTTTCTGCAAAACCTATGTTTATATTGAGTAGAGTTGACATGTGTTTTCACCTCTTAAACTTCAAAATGAATTACACCCGTCAGTTCTACCCGTTCTACCCACAGAACATACACAAGCGTTCTACCCAATATGAACATTAACAAACCATGGTAACCACCAAAGTGAATCGTTTTATTTAAGAATATTTAATGGTTCATGTTCACTCATTTAATTTCTTACTCAAAAACTGTAGGTTTGGCAGGAAAAGTTAAGTTATTAAAAAAGTTTTTAAATAAATCAATAAATCAAGCTTTTCCCTAAAAAAATCTGCCGGCAAGAAGTTCTGATAAAAAAACCAACAAGGGTCGCCCTTATCAACCCCTTGTCAAGGTGGGAGATGATTAAAAATATAACTATGGGAAATCTTTTATTAAGTATAAAACATCTATCTACTCGTAGTATCATTCTTCGATAAGGAATTACCTCCTAAATTTTGTCGCAATATTTAAGAAATACCCTGCATGTGTAAGTATAATATTGTTACACTTTATTTACAGGTCGCCTTAAAATTATTTTGAGTGTGTAAATCGGTGGTGGGCATTTTTTTCTGCAGAGGGCTGGGGATGAATCTTATATTTAAAATGACGGGAGCAGGAATAAATTTAGATGAGATGTGTTAATATTTTTTAACCGGGCGCTCAAACAGGGCAACTAAACTATGGTTCTATAGTACGGCCCATGAGCGATTTATAAAACGAGACAAAACAGCACGCATTTTTGTATTTCATGGCCGGATTGGCTGCTGCCGCGGGCAGGCATTTACCCAGCCCTGTAGTAAATGAATCGAATAAACATTTCACAGGACAAGTATATTTTTTTTAAATGTCTGTAGCAGCTTTTTTTTTAATGAACAATATTTGACAATGTAGTTCACTATTAGTGAAAAACAATTTGTAATTTGACACAACTATTTATTTATTTAAAATTACCAAACTTATACGGAAATAGTAACCTAATAATAAAACTTTTACAAATTACCATATTTTTTGTAAAGGCGCCCGAATATGCTCTGAAACATGATGCATGCCCATGGTTCCACCAATACAGAGATACATGTTTACTCAAGGTTTTTGTGGTTATACCGGGTGTAACTGAGTTCTGGTACACCCCCGGTTTTCTGTAGTTTTGATTTTGGATAAAAGAAATTTTTACATAATAAATAAGATACAAAACACTTAAAATGCATAAATAAAAATTCCTAAAATGATTAACATTAAATTAAAAAATTTCAAAAGACGTAATTTTTAATATTTTTAAAATCAATGTTTGCATGTACCTACTAAACAAGGGAAGATTAATTTTAGGAACGCGGAATAGTAAATCGCTTTATCACAAGTTTGGGTTTTATACGTTTTTCAATCATGTTACCTTTTCGCAACTTTGAGATCTTGAGTAATTATTTACATAAGTATTGTTCTAAAGCGTATACAAATATATGCCTTGACATGTGCATGCCGCACAAATATATAAAACTACTAACTGTACGAAATGCGTGCTGTTAGATGAAGACGAAGATATTGTCGCTGCTGAATCAACCGATGGTGATAATATTCTGCCATCCGTGAATAAATTATCAGATAAAGAATACCTGGACGACAATGTGCCTCTAAAAAATCAACAAATATTAAAAGTCACTGGAACTTTCGCAGTTGAAATAGTGCTTTTGAAGCGTGTTTTGGCTTTTGGAGAGATTGTCTGAATATCATACTTTGCCAGTAGTGAGCAGACATCAGAGCAGCTAGAGGACTCGTCACAGGACACTGTGGGCTTAACAAACACCTACATAATAGGGCTCTCAGAGACCGACATATGCAGAGGATGTGGTGAAGAAGAAGAAACTCCTCTTCAGGTAATATGCCAGTGTGAAGGATTCACACCCTATCGGCGTACACTTCTAGGGCTGGAAAAAGCCAACCAAGAAGAGTTAAGAAAAACACCGTTAAGGAAAATCCTGGAGTTTTTTAAAAACAGAGGACCCCTTTAAGGGACTATCACCAGAGGGTACAATAGACCAATAGGTCGCAGTACAGGAATCCAAAAGGGTACCACCTCCGCGGAAATAATAATAATAATAATAGTAATTGCCAGTAGTGAAACTGTATTGGGCAAAATGTGTGAGATTTTTTGCAAACGGTACGATGCGAGATAACTAAGCGGACGTCAAATTGTCACGAAAATTCATTTAAAAAAAAGATTTATTGATGTGTATGTACCAATTCTTACTTAAAGTTCGAAAACTTGGGCACAGGAAACTTAAAACAAATACATACAGACGCAGAAGATGAGGTTTTTGAGAGGAAAAGAAGGATGTAGACTACTCGATAAGATTAGCAACGATAAAATCAGAAATAACCTGGGAATAACAGATATTAAGAAAAAGATGTAGACAAACCAATTAAGATGGCTGGGACACCTACTACGCATATTAAAAAGCAGGTACGCAAAAATTGAATTGAAAAGAGAGTTTAAGGAAGTAAGAAGTAGAGGAAGACCAAGAAGAAAAGGGACAAATGAAGTGAGACATAGACTAGAAGAAAAATGAGGCAGCTGGAGAGATTTGCCACAGTTAGCCAATGATAAACAGAGGTGGAGAAACATAATCAAGAACTAGGAAAATGTACCTCGACACCAAAACACCAAAATTTACAGAAGGACCCGATTAAGAAGAATAATAAAAAAAAATAGAGGCACATATGGCTATACTTTTGATCAAGTGTCTGAATTCATTATGGTCAAATAGAATGAAAACTTGATTAAACAGCGCTAGCAAGTACGAAAAAAATTTAAAGACATTAGAAAAAAGGTTGAATTCTACAAAAGTGGAATTGCCAATTATGAAATTTGAGCGAGAAAATGGAAGGTGGTGTCCCTTTTTTTATAAAATTAATATGGTTAAAAGTGGAAGATTTATTTCATTCCGTATAATATCTACCTTTCGTACATGGTACATTCTTACATATCCGCAGCAGCGGTTTTAGTAAAAAAAAAGTGAACCCGGTTATATTTTCAATAAACCATCTTTATAAGTGAAACATTTATACAAATTTCATCCTTTATTTACCTACGAATATTTCATTTAAAAAAAATTACAAAGTTTTGCTGAATTATTAGATCGAATTTTGTCAAATTTTGAATATAAAAGTTACGTACGGTTATGCGGCTATGACAAACGATTACCAATAAATAATTTTTATTTGTCTCATTGTTATGTCAGCTTAAATAATAACACCATTTAAAATGATGATAGTCTACTGGGAAACTCTTTGTAAGGCAAATTAGTTTTTTTTTTTAATTCGTTTTGATTGAGCTTACTCCACTACTCATGACCGGTTAATAGTATTAAGAGAGGATTAAAATATTTAATTACATTAGACTTAAATATATCATTGGGATGTGTTCAAGTCTAATGGATGCCATATATTTATCAATGTAACAAAAACAAGAGCATTTGATTGAATTTCACTGCTGCCGTTTCCTTAAAAGTTTCCTTTATATTTATTTTGTGTCAGGTTCAGTCAGGTCATGTATTATTACATGAACGTAAAAAGCGTTAAATCCTTAGGCAATGTTTAATACCATAAAAATATATACACTGGTATTTCTTATTTCATGCACTGCAACGAAAAAGTTAAGCTAAAACAGCTTCCAGCATTTTTTTGCTAAAATTTAAAATAAATCAACACGGATTTTGAAACACAGTAAAATCCAATTACTTGAAGATTTTTGCGCTATATTTATATGAAACTCTTGTTTATTTTATTTAAATGTGTAATAATATTTCCGTAATGACTTTATAACAAAAGTGTTGTCTGCTGTGTGTTATCAAACTTATGACGTTATGCTAATGTTGTTAGTTTTTGTTTTCAGGCCGTGTCGGTTATTCATTCCATTTGTTTGTGTTAGCATACACAGAGGTTTTATTTGTTTTCAAACTCCATTAGTAAATATTGACGTTGAGTGCTAGTGGTTCTACCTCTATCAATTTGTATCTTATTATCGTATTTACTAAGCTACATCCAATTACTGATTCAGCATATTTTCGAACAACCCGTAAAAGGAACAAAAATAAACACAATTTAAATGAGTAAATAAATATATGGACACATTAATAATACATGAAATTTATAAATACGTCTGGTTTAAAATATTTAATACTTAAAATCAGGACTCATTTCGCCTTAGGCGACTGATTATGCACGTAAGCTTGGAAAGGTTTTAATACAGAAAGTTCCAGAGTTAAAGATAACACCGGGCAACTTGTTTGCGTACGTGTTTTATTTCATTTTAATTTTTTGTTTGTTTTAAACATATCATTTATTTATGATTACCAAAAAATTCTATTGCTTTATGGAAAAGCTGTATAAATTCAAGTGCTGTGTGTGTTAATGCGACGCTCTACGATGAATAAAAACGCAATATAATAAACGTAAACTCTATGTAAAATAAGTGAACACTATACAGGATGGTGCATTTTGCGATGCTCAACCTTGCTGTCTTGGAAACGGTAAGAGATACAAGGTTGGTTAGATTAGAGAAAAGTAGCACATTTTTATGGCGATTGAGAATCTAAGAAATCTTGGATATTTTGATTCGTTTTTGATTTATCACAAAAAAACTAAAAAATGTGATTTTAGAACATTACTCTTATCTTTCCTACCATTGACGCTATTTAATTTAAACTTGGTAGCTTTATGTTTTTGACCATCCCGGTTTTGATAACGTTAACAGAAATTTTCTAAGCCTTCTACATGTCACGTTGCAATAGTCAGATTTTTTATTTATTATGGCCACCAAATTGGATTTTTGCACCATCAGACAGACAAAAAAATTATCTTTTCAAATTGGTAACCAACATAACCTTTATCTTTAACAAAAAAAATTGTCGAAATTTTAAAATTTGTATAAATAATTCATAAAATCGAGAATGCTCTGAAAAACAATTGAAATTATGATATAAATAAAAGCGACAGAACATTTTATTGGTCTAATGATAACGAAATTACGGTTGTTGAAAACAAATTTAGAAGATAGTTAGACGAATTGCGATTATTGACAATTTAAAATCATCAGTGGTTCAGCAAGATAGAGCTGGTCCTCACAACGCCCGCATTGTAAGAGAATATTTGAATGCACGCTTTCAAAATGGTCCTGTTCATTGGCCTCCACGATCGCCCATGTTTAACGCCTATGGATTACTTGTTAAGGGGATATGTAAAATATGTTTATGCAACCCTAACGGAAAATATTGAACATCTTTGCCGTAAAATCTAAAATGCATTCGACTCTATTCTGAGACAGACTCTCTATAATAAATGCAGTTGACGAAATGAATTTGAGGACTAGCCACATAACGGGACGCACTAAACAATTAAATAATTATTTATCTGGTGTTTTAAATTTACTGTCATTTTGTTATCATTAGACCAATAAAATGTTCTGTCACTTTTATTTATGTCACAGTTTCAGTTGTTTTTTAGAGCATTCTCGATTTTATGAATTATGTATAGGTACAAATTTTAAAATTTCGACAAGTTTTTTAAAAGAAAAAGGTTACCAATTTAAAAACATAATTTTTTTGTCTGTATCCGATGGTGTAAAAATCCAATATGGCGGCCATAAGAAATAAAAAAGTTGACTATCGCAACTTGAAATCTAGAAGGCTTAGAAAATTTCTTGCATTCTTGGGGGCATACTCCTCCTCCATTCCTTTTTTCTATTGTTTCATTGTCCATCTCTGAGATATCCAGCACTCATTACTTTTATAACTTCTTTCTTACACGGTTTTTTGGGTCTTCCTCTTCCTGCGGTGTACTGGCATCCATTCTAACATCTATTTTAGATATCTCTTTTTAGCTTTTATCACTTTATTTAGTGTGTCTTTTATCTCCCTACAGCTTCGAACTTCTTCATTTCATATTTCATCCAGGCGTGGTACATTTGGTAATCTTCTAAATATGTCCGTCTTTACTGCATACATATCTACTTCTCTTATATTCTTCTATTATTTGCCATGCTTTTGATCCGTACAGTAGATTAATTTTTACCATTGTGTTGTGAATGCTACATTTTTTTTAAGCTCTGCCCTCCAAGTTACTCTGTGTAAGAAACCCAAATTTTTTTGAGCTTTTTTAATCCTTGTTCTAATTTTCCTTTTGCTGTCTCTGTAGTGTCAAAAGTCACACCTGGGTATTAGATATTTGTGTTAAAAAATTAGGCAAATAAGTAAATGAGGCGTCAACTTGCAAAACTCTTTACATCCAATTTAGTAAGAAAATTAGATAGTGGTGGCGCTGTTGACTTTAAACAGTCCGTCATATGGTTACTAAATCATAATGCAACAAAACTTATATCATTTTATACATGAAAACTGTCTAACGTTGCAAAACTCTTTCAATTCACGATTACTACTACTTCAAAACTCTTTTCATCCATTCTAGAAGTGATTATTACAAAACTCTTTACATCCAGCGCCATTTTACCCTGTTAGTTATTTTACGGAATCAAAACATCATATATCCTTACCTAATATCTTTTATATTTTGCGCTTTTATTAGTGTTCTGTATTTGACATCCGAAACGCACGTGTTTTGTTTTTAAAGACAGTCTACTGTGTTTTTGTGTTTTCTTTAACTAATATTTTGATTATGGAAATTTCTCCAACATCTTTTTTGATTGAAAAAGGAAGAAAAAATATTTTCTGAATATGCAACTGTTCTAGAACTGCCCAAGGATTTCACTGTTTTTGATTGGAAGAAAGCAGTTGAATCTTGCATAAAGCCTCCTGGTCAATGGCATTTTCAATTTTCTATGGCAAAGCAATTTTTTATTAAAAAACATAAGTCAGGAAGTATAACTATAAAAGGTGAAATCCAATATAAAAGCAACATTGGAGTATACAAATCTGTTCTGAAAAGAGGAATGTGGCCAATATCACTCCAGAGGAACTTCCTAACAACGTTCCAGTCAAACAGTTAAAGCTAATTGATGTTGACAACCTTTTAAAGAAACACTTTGGCGTTGATTGGAGAAACAATCCAGAAACTGATTTGTCATTTTATAGAAATTTGATCGATACTTTTCATGAAGAAAATATAACAAATGAATATGAAAATCCTGATGAAGAAGAAATATTGTATCCTGAGGATGATGGTCTTCGAATTTAAATTCTTTCTCCTGTATTACAACTATTTTTTGTACCGTATTTTGGAATTTCAAAAAACTAAAAATAAAAATTTGTAAAATATTTTTGTTTCTTTTAAAAAAGCGAACTATGTTCTTTAAATAATGTTTCAAAACTTTTTAAATCCACAGATAGTTTGCAAAACTATCTAAATCCAAAATATTTTCTAAAATAACTTTTTCCGCGATCATCTTTTTTTTCAGTAATTGCCGATCAATTTTTTAATGCCTTCTGCAAACAACTGTGCATTATGAACATACATAGTCAATTATAAATCGACGTATAGGTTTTTCGCGTTTCCTGTGAAATTAGTTATGGCGGATATAGAAAGTTTTGCAAATTGGCGCCTCAAATATTAAGTAATTATTGATATAACAGCTTTGTTAGAGGACTGTCTCAAAATTAAAATTCGACCATTTTTGTATAATACTAAACTGTGCTTTTTAAAATACGCGTAACCCTAATGTTCTAGATAGGCAGACGGCAACAATATTTACCGTAGTGTTTTTTGTGGTCAACAGGTTTAGCTTAACTACGATTTGGACCAGTAATTATTAATAGATCAAAATATCGCTACCTATTGTGAATGTATTCAACATGTGGTAAGTGTGCTGATGTAAAGGATCGCTAACAAGCGGCGACTGAAACAAACTTATACCAAACTTAATTTGGTTTCAGGCCAGAAAATAAATGGGAAACAATTTACACATTAGTCTGGGCCGTAGCGGTCCTGACAAATAGTCAGGTGCTACAAAACACTCTAGACTTGTTTGTAAACTCACTTAAAATTCCTCACATGACGCTAACTATTTAAATTTAACATGTAGATGAACAAACACACTGTCGTACAAAAAAACCTTTTAGATAAAAACGCACTAACTGTGTATGTAAGTTAAATAAAACGCCATTATTTTTAAACACTAATGCAGAATATCAAATTTGCTGTAACTGTATTACATTCTAAAATATAGTTCATCTACTTTCACGTTCTAAAAATAAAAAATAGCTACATTCAAGCACATTATTATATAAAACGACTGTTTATCAAAGCATTCGAACTAGAGTTACTGATCAGATGCCCATCTTGAATTCTTTTAGAATGGTTTTAAAGCAAATATTTAACATTGCTGCGGTATTTTATGAGATTCAGTAAAGCTGTTCATTAAGTGTGGTTATTTCTACAAAGCTAAAAACGGTGTAGTTATCGCGAAAGTATATGTACAAAATTTGAGTGCGTTTGGAAGTTTTAACGTCTTTCGGTGTATACAGGGTGTTTCAAATTCAATGTTCTACAAAAGTTTCTCGCCTATTTCAAGAGCTAGAATGTAAGTTATATCGTCGAAATTACAGAATTGAAATTTGAAAAAATTTTTACTACTTATAGACCTTTAGTTAACAAGTTATTTCGAACAAATTTTGTTTGTTTTTGCTCTATTTCAGTGGCATACGCAGAAAAGTATTTTAGGGGGGATATTGTTTTAATTTGCAAAAATAATACTGACTAAATTCAAACGGGGCATGGTAATGGTGCAATTAGAAGATCTATGGGGACTAGACATAAAAGTGAGTCGTAAGAAAGAATTGCGGGAAGCCCAGGGGAGCAGCAGCCCTCCTGGTTACAGCGCCATAGCCAATTTTTTTTAAATTTTTAAGGTCAAACGTACCCAAAAATAGCATTTATGAGTAAAATATACAAACAGAATATATTTTATTTGTATAGAAAAGCAGTCTGTTGTGCAATTTTAAAATACGGTAATTATAATTTAAGTTCTTTTCAAACTTTCGGGGGGGGGGGATTTATCCCCCTAATCCCCCATTGCGTACGCCACTGGTCCATCTCGTTTGTTTTTAAAGCCTTTAAAAAATTAAAAATACTTTCTTTAAACAACATTTAAATATCTATACGTTGCACTAATTAGATTTTGCGTCAGACGTTTTGTATGTATTTAGACCATCATTGACTTTGTAAATACTTGTAAGCTGGGATGGAAAACGTAACGTAACGATACCCGATAACGTTATAATAACGATTTAACTATAATTTTTTATACAATAACGTAACGATATTTTAATAACGTTATATAACGTTATAATAACTGATAACATCTCATTAAAAGTTATTTTGTATCGTTATTCTCTATAAATTAAATTTTTATATGGCGACGTTTTAATTTTCAGAAAATACAATCTTTTGTTTGTATTTTATAAATTAAAATGAAAATAAAATATCTCAACGTAATTTGTACTATTTTTAAAATTTATATTTACTGATCCCAAAAATAGTTTCAGAGTTACAAATAAAAATTATTTTTATAACGTTATACAGGGTGTTTCCTAAATAATGCAAATAATTCGGGAGTTGATTCTTTATCGAAATATAAGGCGGTTTCTTTATACAAAATTTTGTCATTAGACGTCTTCTTTCGGAGTTCCATCCCCCTAAAAAGGACCGGTATAATTAGGTTTCTATTTTATTTCTCAAATTTGGATAAATGTAGGAGAATGATATTTGGTACATGTTTTATACTTATTAAAAGGTCATAGTAATATTTTCAATCATCTCCCACCTTCACAGGGGTCTGAAAAGTGTGGTATCCTGTTGTTTTTTTTTCCATCAGAACTGTTGGGTGGGTTGAAATTTTGCAATATTTTTTTTTTTTAAACTTGATTTATTTAGAATTTTTTTTTATTCTTTAACTTGTGAAAGCTACAGTTTTTGAGCAAAAAATTATATGAGTGAACATGAACCATCAAATATTTCAATATAAAACGATTCATTTTGGTGGTACCATGGTTTGTTTATGTTCATATTGGGTAGAATTGACGGGTGTAAATTATTTTGACGTTTACGCGGTGGCAACGTTAAAACGCCTGTCAATTCTACCCAATACGAACATAATCAAACCATGGTAACCACCAAAATAAATCGCTTTATTTTAGAATATTTAATGGATCATGTTCATTCATTTAATTTTTTACTCAAAAACTGTAGGTTTTACGAGAAAAAATAAAAAATAAAAAAAGGTCCAAAATAAATCAAACTTTGCAAAAAAGTATTTTTAAATTGCAAAATTTCAACTCACCAAAAAGTTCTAATTAAAAAACCAACAGGGGTACCACACTTTTCAGACCCCTGTGAAGGTGGGAGATGATTGAAAATATTAGGTACTATGACCTTTTAATAAGTATAAAACATGTACCAAATATCATTCTCCTACATTTATCCAAATTTGAGAAATAACATAAAAACCTAATTTTACAAATCTTTTTTAGGGGGGGGTGTAACTCCGAAAGGACACGTCTAAGAAAAATTATATATATAAAACACCCCCCTTAATTTTCTATAAGGAATCACCTCCCGAATTTTTTTGCAATACTTAAGAAACACCCTGTATATCATAATTTATGTAACGTTATATAACATAACAATTCATTTTTTTCATGTTATTAATAACGTTATGTAACGAAAACAAATAATAAATAACGTTATACAATAACGTAATTATTTAAAACGTTATTCCATCCCTGCTTGTAAGCGCTGTGATCTTAAAATTCTAATTACAGTGGTGTTACAAACTGTAGTTGCAATGCAAAAAACAACCGCAAAACTTCTAAAGATAATCTAGATCCTCCTGTTGGGATTCTGTATAGGTCGAAGTATTTGAAATATTTTACTGGATAAAAGTTGAAAACTATGATAAAATGTACCCTTACCATAAAAAGTAAAATATTAAAATACTTAACAGGTGTTAAATAGCTTAGCATAAGATTGATCCACATTCAGTGCGTTTGTTACACATTTACGCTTGCATAATGCCACAGGAAGTAGTCACACGGTTAAGTGGTAATGGAGTAGCATAAAACGTAAAGGAAGAGCCAACAAAACATCTAAGCATGCACCTCGGTACTTATTTAAATACTGTATCAATTAAAAGTTGCTGCAGTTGCATAAAGACTTAAAAATTTGTATTCCTAGAAAACAGGATATCGTCACTGATAATTAAATGCACGTACCCAGTGCATTTTCTTTAATTTGAAGTAACGCAGCTCAACGCTCGTTTGTAGGTACATAAAAAGTGTCTTTACAATATTATAAATCAACCTCACGATTTTGCGTAAAAGTATACATATCAAAAAATTCTGCGTCGATTTAGTAAATTACATAAAATTATACATACCAAAAACCTCTTCATCTATAAAAATTTTCTTTAATTTTGTATTGTGCCAAACATTTTAACTTCTTATTCTTACGGCTCTTTATGGTTAGATGTAAGGTTTTTGTTTTTTCTTATGTATGTGGCCTCGGTTTGTACGACTTCATCCATCTCTCCCTATTTTTAGGTTAGGTCCCTAAATTTATTCCACTCGATTCCTCTTTTTACCTTCTCATTCCAGGTTTACATTGGTCTCCTGTTTCGGATTTTCCTCCAGTTTGCGATTCATAACCTTTCCTGGGCATCTTATCTTCTGTCATGACCCAACTATCTTTGCTGCGTTCCATTGTACTCTGGGTTTTCTCTATTTATTTGTATTATAACATTGTCCCTATGCATTTTATCTTAATATTTTTTTAAACTTATTTTCTCACTTTTTATCCGGCTTTTTTGATTTTGATTATTGTTGATAATTCACATTCATAGTTACAAATTTTTTATTATAGTTAATTTAAATTGAATTCATTAAAATGGCCAGTATTATAGCTTCAGTTTAAACTGCTTGCCAAGTTTAAACTTTAAGATTAATAAAAATAACCATAGTAACCTGCAATTTATTTTTATTAATCTTAAGTTTAAACTTGACAAGCAGTTTAAACTGAAGCTATAATACCGGCCATTAGTCGTTGATTTTAACGTTTACAAAACACGATTTTACATGCTTAAACTACGGTCAGTATATTATTATATACATTTTTATTCTAATATTTAAATCTTCTTAGGGGAGAGCAGGGTAATGACGCTCACCGTCATTTTGCGCTAGTTTTCAAATATTTAAAAGTGAAACTTAGCAGCCACCTAGCTCTCGTTCTAATAAACACAATGCCGCAAGTAAACAAACTTATTACACCATATAAGGTAAAAGTTAATTAAATGTGTGTCATTTTAAACATTTTCTTATTAGAAATCGCCGACAAAACAAAAAGGTAAGTACGGGGTGCTTCAAATTCGATGGGATTACATGGGTATTTCGCTTAATAGTCAAGATAGAGAAATGGTTAAATTGCCAAAAATGTGCAGTTTCTTAGGACAAACTTAGAACCGTTTTCAAAAGTATTCCGTCATTTCCGGTTTTTGAGTTATTAAAGAAAAACTGTTTTTTTGTTATATTTGTAATGTGTCATATCTCCCTTATTGTTTTGTATAGAAAAAGTTTGTGAAGATTATTTTTAGATATTTTTATGTAGATTTTGATAGTACTAAAAAAAAATTGTTTTACACCCACCGTTAAAAAGTTGTGGAACAAACTCAACTTTTTTTAAATGAAAGCTTCAGTTGGCTATGACCTATTTAAATTCCTAATTTTTTTCCTTTCCAAATATACTTTAGCGGTTGATGTATTTATTTTTAATAATACGCAAGTTACAAAGGTTTTTTAATTTTTATAAAGACGAGAAACAAAAAGTAGGCTGTGAAAATAAATAAAAAACAAGAAAAATCGGAAATGATAGAATATACTTGAGAACTGTTCTGAGTTTGTCTCAAAAAACCTCACATTTTAGGTAATTTAACCGTTTATCTTGACTATTTAGCAAGATAACCATGTAATCCTATCGAATTTGGACCACGCTGTACATCGTTTAATTAGTTTTGCTTGAGTTTGTGCTTTGGACTCCTATGAAATTTGTATCATTTTTGGCAGGAGTGACCATATAAAGCTATTTCTTAAATCCAAGTCTAGTTTAGTAAAATACCGAATTTAGACAATTGTGCAACAGGGGGTAATGGCGCTCAATTAGCTACGGTAATACCGCTCAGTGAGCGGCATAACCCTCATTTATAATTTTATGTAATTTCATTTACAATTTTAATTATTCTTATAGTAATTGTGCACAATGCCTCGTACAAGCAAAAGAACAACTAGTAAAGCATCCTGGAACATCAATATCCAACGCTGTTTACACATAAAATAGGTGAGCGCCATTACCCACTAGCAGGTGGGCAATTCCTCACACTTACATGTTTTTAAATTTTTAATAAGTTTCCGTTCTTTAAGGTTCAATCAAATTTGATTTAACGCGAACATTAAGTAATGTTTTGGCGACAATAACCTCTAATTACAGAGTAATTGTTGCTACGGTTTAGAATATATGAATTATTTTGCTTAAGTGGGCGCCATTACCCCTCCCTCCCCTAAAGCGTGTCCTTAATTCATATTTATCTAAAGCCATGCAACACATCTAAAATATACGATGTGTTAAATTTCATTTTTATAATTCATTGCCCTCTGTTTAAAATTTGCCTCAAGATTGTGCTTAATGTATTACTAACACGCAACTAATTCAACAGTTTAATTAGATGCTGATTATTTAATAAGGCAACCAACCTAACCACATTTTAATAATTTTCAAATAGGTATGTGCTAGGTATTTCATTAAAAATGTTTGTCCACGAGTTTTTTTAATTGTTTCACGATAAAAATTAATACGTTAGCACTCGGTATTTTTTAAGAGGAAGAATGTACAGTATTATATACGAGGGCCCAATTGAATGTATGAAGAATATAATCAAAAATAGGTTATGCAAAACAAAATCCGCACCTTTATATTAGGTTTGTTGCTGCAGCTAGTTTGGAACTAATTCATGTACTGATCATGGACTGGTTTTTGCACATGCGTCAGCTATGTACTAGGAAAAGTATCAAGCGCTGCCGGAACGCTTTAACGGTATGCCTAACCGTAAATGACATTTGTGTCTGTTGGTTTCATAGAAATTTGCTCACCGCAAGCGTCAACCTTAAAAAACCAGTACTATATAGGGTTGAGAGGGCGATGCATAGCTACATAGCAGAGGCCACGTTAGTTGTAAACAGCGCACGCGTGTAATAATCCCAGCGCTAGCTCTTGTCCTAATCCATGTACTGTTTTGACCGTCCGCAAACTAGACCAAAAGTAGCTGGAACAGCCGACTAACCGTCCGGTGAACTATCAGAAACGCTGCTATAACACGATATCGATACCGCGCAGAATCCTGATAGTTCATGGGATAGTAAATAACGCTGCTGGAACAAACGTATTATTTAGTTCCTTAACTGTCATTGGAGGTTTAATTGTTAGTGTCAAGCTGGCTAGTACCTAATTTATTAATTCCCTAAAATAGTTAAAGTTGTTTGAGTTAACGGGAGAATTTACAAATCATGGTTTATACTGATTTTAAAGAGGGTTTAAGCGCCTATGAGTGCATGATAAATTAAAAATCGGCTTCCATGGCTTTACTAAGCAAGAGATTGGTACTGCTGTTTATTTTGCCAGTATTCTGAAAGAATCTGGTTTGGAGCTTTAGAGAAGTATAAAATAAGAATAAGAAGTGTATTATTTATGAAGAAACTCGCTTCGAACATAATCAAAGTAAAATCTTAGAGAGGAATAAATGCATTTTTATTCTCAAATAATTCAGCTTGACCCTCGTATTGTCAACCAACCTCTTATTAAAAATTGAGTGAATTCACGAGGCAGGTCACGCGAGGTAATTTAGTGACGAAATCCTATCCGCGAGTTCATCTAATTAAAATATAAATAATTACTACCTAAAGAAACTGTTCACGTCTACTACGACTACTCGATTACTGGATAAGTATCTACTAAAATGCGATTACTACGAGGTCGTGTCAAATAAAAAACAGATTAGCAACACAGTAAGCAGAAAAACAATGAATCATTTGTACTGCAACCTGCTTCTGGTAGTTGTTATTATGTTATGCAGTCGTAATTGCTTTATTCAGCCATTAAATTAATGTGTAACATATAAAGAAGCATGTACGCATGTTTTTGTCGTGTGTCTGTTTTTATTAAATCGTAAAATAAAAGTACCAGCTGCAGTACCACCTAATATCATTAAAGTGTATATAGAAATAGCATTTTTTAGGGACTATGCTCCATCTTCTAATACGGCAGCTTTAACTCTTCAGTTTTTGGTTTAAAAAAATAGTAATCAGGGACTAAAAACAAAAAATATTTCGTTCTTATTATTTTGTTCTCGTTCTTTACGTTCCCACCCATAAAATTTAGTTTTCGTTTTCGTGAACCGAAATTAATTGACGGTTAAAACCGGTTTTCCGTTTTTCTTTTTTAGTTACCAAGTCGAGGATATATTTTTTCTTAGTCACCACCCTCTTTACAAAATTCAGAGCAGAGCACTTTTGAAGAACGATAGCCAATTGTCAAAAGGACATCAATACGATGAAACCCCAATTATTCGAATATTCTATTATTCAGATTATAAATACTTCGTCTGTATTAATATGTAAATCAGCATAATTCGCCTTTAAATTAAAAAAATATTAATTGCGTGATTATTTTGTACTTTTGGTAATAAACGTGAAATTTAAAATATTTGTGATGAATTTTAAAGTCCATTTACATTTTTGTTTCTGTTTCCTAGCAATCGTTGGGTCCCCCTATTTTGTAAACGGCGATATGTTCGGTTTTAATCATTATGGACAGCATAATGGGTAGTTCGCACGGTGACATTTAAAGTCGCGACTTTAAATGTCACCGTGTGAACTACCCAAATTGAAAGTCGCGACTTCAAAATAAAAATGGCCGCTCTTATAATTGCAGCATCGAGTGTTGTAGAGCAACTAATTATTTTGAAGTTGCTATTTGTTGATAATGCTCTAAAATCGTTGGAACATCTATTGGGGACATGATAAATAGGAAACCGATGACAAACAAATGTACCTATATTATTTGTCTGTTATGTCAAAATATAAAAATATGGTAGGCTTACGTCAAATGCCAAACTGTCAATATCACAAGTCAATGTCGCTGTCGCGACTTTTAAAATCGCGCCATTATGCGTTCACACGGTGACATCAAAAGTCGCGACTTTTAAAGTCACCGTGTGAACGTTCTGTGGTGTGAACTACCCTTAAGTTAGATTAGCGAATCGCCATATTAAATTTACGAAATTGTTAAACACATTTAACATATAACAAAAAAAAATGTGAATTTTATTTAGTATAACACCCTTCAGGTGCAAAAACACAACTAGTTTGTCAAACCATAGATCAGCAACGTCAAATGTCATATTTTTACACTGTTAAAAATGACGTGATTATTACGCGCCCTTTTGTTGTCTAATCAAGTTTATATTATTTATTGATGATTCAATCAACAAATTAGAAAAACAGAATGTCTGTACCGATACTTGTTTTGCACGAAATTGCAAGTAAACAATAAAGTTGTTAATACATTATGTATATGGAGAAAAGTGAAGCTCACTAATTTCAAGTGAAATATTTTACTGCCTTGTAGAAGTCTTCTCAGCATAGACGGTATATTCGACTTTGTGTTCAATGAATAAAAATTAAATAACGATAAAACCGGGTAAAACGGGTTTAAGGAATTATTAATTTCGTTTTCGTTCTTATAAA
Source organism: Elmis aenea (assembly GCA_947652605.1). NCBI lineage: Eukaryota > Metazoa > Arthropoda > Insecta > Coleoptera > Elmidae > Elmis > Elmis aenea. The sequence goes on from OX393576.1 coordinate 21,969,866, forward strand.
AATTTCGGATAATTTCGTTTGACGTTTTCGTTTTTGTTTCGTTCTGTCTTTGATAGTAGTTAAGCAACACCCATACTTAAGTGCCTTAGCAATGCGCAACTTTTGGTTAGTTTTTGGACTTTAAGGAAATTTGCGTGATGGAAAGTTTTTTTCTGAGGAGGATATTGAGTCTGCCGTTCCCGATAATTTTAAAAGTATCTTACAAGAAAATTGATTGGGAGTTTTCAAGGAGAAAAAAAAAAGTACCAGTCGTAAAGTGTACTATTGCCGAAGGAAATAAATTTAGGCATATTTAAAATTAAATTTTAAGAAAATAGTAACCAATTTTTAATTCTCAATAAAGGCAGCTTTACCCACGTACTCCTAAATTATACTAGGTGTTACGCAAATTTTTCATTAACACTCTCTTTGTCACTGTCTCCGACATTGTATTTAAATAATATCTGCGTATATTTCTGTGTTCAGTTACCTGAGACACAAAAATAACGCGTGCCTTAATCAGGATTAACCTGATGACAGCAACGAACCATAAATCTGTTCTTGTAAATTTTCTACTGCATTATTCATAGTATCAAATTATATCTTAAATTTTGGAATTGCCCGCTATGGACAATGTGTGTGGAACAAATTAATTTTAATCAGCGAGCTGTTAGGTAAAATTCGGTGGTCTAGCTTTACCTTAAATGTTTCACAGATACCTTTAATGTTGAAATTAACCGCAGACCAATATATCTTTGATGTAAGGTATTTGATTTCAAGGATATATGCAAATACGCCTTTAAAATTCTTTTCAACCTAACAAGTCTAAATCTATTAGTTCAGAAGAGGTAACATATTTATAAATATTGAAGTGTTCTACTTATGTCGATAAAAAAGCCTGTTTGAACGCTTTCTGTGTTACTTTCATTACCTTCACCGAATCTGAGTTGTTACTTAACGCTTCAACCTTTAGGTCTTCAAACGTATTAGCACTTTGATGAAACATTTATTTTTTTATATTGATCGAACTTGTAGTTATTTACACGCAACGATAACGCAATGTTGTTGAATTTATTGTTTTTATTTATGCTGGATTACCAAAGTTCGTATATAATCTTATTCCCCTAAATTAATTTATTCAAAGAAAAATTACTAAAGGTCTCAAAACAGAGTTGCTGTTTTTCACTGACTCTTTATTAAAATTTACCTTAAAAAATGTAAAAAAAAGTTAAGGAAAGGATAATGAAAAAACATATGCAAGGATAGGGACGTACATAAGTCAATTTAATGATATTTTGTGGACACTTTTCTTTCAATCAAATACTGATTGCCCAAGATTACAAAGACGTAAACTATATGACCCGAAACTCATTTGGAGATTATAGTAAATGGGTTCTAGAAGTTATCATGTATAGAAAAAATTAATATATGTGTATAGGCAGGGGGACAACAAGACCTTCTACTATAAGATGGGTAATACGTTAAACATTGAACATATCATAATTAATTAGTCATGAGAATAAGACAAGATCAGACAATGATGAGACAGAGAAAGAAGTGCACAGGGAAAATTGCTTTTACCTTATTAAATAGTATATTATAAGACACAAAATCAACAAAGAAAATAAAACCGCATTTACAAGAGCATAGTCACCTACCGCTATAAAGTATCTCTTAGTACAGAAAATCTGGCAACAAGAACAAATGCCAAAAAGTTGGGAAAATGCCACTGTAATCCCCATATTAAAAAATGGAGATGAGACGACATGTAGTAACTATAGAGGCATATCTCTATTAGATGTAACATATAAAATAGTAGCGACTCTGATTTAAAAAAAGACTAGAAGCCATAGTTGAGCCACAATTAGGAGAGTATCAGACAGGTTTTAGAAAAGGGAAAGGAACGGTAGAACAAATTTTTACCATGAAGAAAACGCCAATGACTTGCTATGAATACAACATTTCTGCAGTGGTGCACTTTATCGACTTCAAAAAGGCTAACGATTCAATAAAAAGTAAAAAATTGATGGAAAGTATGTAAGAGTTTTAGGTATCTCCAAAGCTAGCAGGATTAATTAATATGACTCTTAAAACAACAAAAAGCAATATACGGGTGAAAGACCAAACATCGGAAGACTTCATAGTGAAAATTGGATCACGCCAAGAAGATCCCCTTTCAACTAAGGCTAAGAAGCAGCCGTCTGAACCGGCGAGGAGATATAATGTTAATGTACAAGAGCCATCAAATAGTGGGATATGCAGACAATATCGCCATTATAGCCAGAAACATAAGGGAATTAAAACAAGCGACAAACAGATTGGTGATGGAGGCTCTTAAGATGGGGTTGCAATTAAACTAGAAGAAACGTAAAGTTATGTCTATTGGAGAAAGTCAGCAGAACGCAATCCTAGAAATAACTACGATATTGGGAAAAATGAGGCTGGAAGAAATGGATGAGTTTGTCTATCTGGGTGCCAGAATAACGAAAAACTCTGAGGAAGAAAAAGAAACACAGGCGAGATTAACAAAAGCAAATAAATGTGCCGAAACCTTGAACCAACTACTAAGGGCGAAAAAGCTATCTAGAGATGCTAAATTTTGCCTTTACAAAACAGTATTGCGACCAACAGCGAAACTTGGATACTGAATAAGAAAACACAGGAAAAATTGCAGAGTTGGGTGAGGAAAATACTTTGGGAGCGAGAATAACAGAACAAGGATATGAGAGAAGAACAAACAGGGGAATTTATGAGATATGTAAGGGACCGGCAATTGACTTAGTAATAAAAACCAAAAGATTACAGTGGCTGGGTCATATCGAAAGAATGGCAGATGGACGAACACCAAAAATGATAGCCTAGAAAACACCAAACTACAAGAAGAAGAAAGGTTGACCAAAAAGTCGGTGGAGAGAAGAAGTGCTATCAGACCTTAAAGAAACGGCTATAAAAGATTAGAAGACCAAAGTCAAAAATAGAAAACAGTGGAAGAAAACCACGGAGCTGTGGGCTTAAACGGCCTGTAAAAAAAGCCCTCTATATATAGGTACATAAAGTATGGCCAGAAAAAATAATGTAAAAAGTTAGAGAAATGGATTTTTGCAGGAGGTTTGTTGAAATATGTAGACGAGAGAGAGAAATGGATTTTTGCGGGAGGTTTGTTGAAATATCTAGACGAGAGGAAATAACAAATAAAGGTGCAAGGGAAATTACAGGGGTTGCCAATACAATAATAATTATAACAAGCATAAAAAAGAAACAATTGATTTGGATGGCGATATTCAACGAATACACGCACAAAGAAAAATTTTATAATGTAGACTAAAGAATAGGTAATCCGAGAAGATATCGTACAGAAAGGATAGATGATGAACTAAGATAAAGCGAACCAGAAAAAAGCATCATACATTTTTTATATGATTTGCATGGTTGCCTGTCTTACACATTTAATTTTTTATTTTCTTTTACAATTTAATCTTCTCTTTTTCTGAAATAGATCTTTATACCCGGTCAAAGTTTTTGATCGTTTTTGTAAGATACATCCTCAGGGTACTTTAATTTTCAGCAAGGCTTATTAAATATATATCAGTAGCGGAAGTAAAATAAAGTTCCATTGGATTCGATCGTTTGGTAAGGGTAAGTTCGCTTAGATTGGGTTAGAGTTTGTCAGGTTAGCTTGTATTTGTGTGCTTCAAAGATGTTTTCAAGTCTCAATTTCGTTTTATGTATGCGAGATATAGAGCATCTATAGTTCTCGTATGAATATTTCTCGTATTTGCATTGCTATAGTAAGCCACACACGTATTTTTTTGTGATATACACCGTAAAATAAAACCAGGACCAGTTTGAAAATCATGTCATGTTCAACATCAAAGATGAATTACTATAAAATGATTGATGCGTTCATCTCCCACCGGTTTTGTTTTTACGCGTATACATTTTCATGTTTTTTTTTTGCGTAGGTAAAGATTTGCACACCAATAACAAATGTGCTTAACTTTCTCTAGAGTTACTGAACATTTTACATAAGTAGATGCTCGAGCTAACGCTATATCACTTATTAGTGACTGTTCCATAAGACAAAATTTTCTCTTTTTGATATCGCCAAATTAAAATTAAACACAAGTGTGTGAAAGCTACATGCAGATTCATATGTCTGATGTGCGAGTATTAATTAAACACGGAAGAGTTGTGCCTGAATGCTGAAGATGTTTAAAGTGCTGTTAATTTATGATGAAAGTGACAGTAATTTATTTTCTATCCAGATATTTTAAAACTTGAATTCAATAAGTTGCGTGTGAAAGATATTTAATGAACTTTAGGTGAAATTTAATTAAATATTTCTTCTATTAATTGAAAAACAAGTGTTATTTAAAAATATATTGTATGAATACTTTTTTGTGTTTATCTGTTAAATATTAAAGTCACTTTTAGAGGTATAAAAATTATCAAAATAATACATACAATATTAATTGTTACCTTATTATTGAGTACCTTGCATACAATTAAACATTCGGCACAGCGTTTTTACAAAATGAATTTGTGAAAAATGTGATTTTATTTTAGTAAACTACTTAATCTCCAAACCAAGAATTTTATAATAGTTTTGCCTCTTGCAAATTTAGCATATTTTGTGTTTGGTCGTTAAAGTAAAATTCACATAATAATAATGTAAATCGTATTGTAAACGTTTTTTGACGTTGTTCGATGCCAATATTTCATTCTCGTCTATTTTTTCTAGTTACATAGTCGCTAAATAGCAAAGTTGGGCAAAATTTTAAGACGAATTTAATGCTATTTTGACATTTGACCTACTACACCTTTCAACTTTTTTAAATATTGTGATAAAACCAAAAACAGACGCTTTTTTCAAAGGTAAATAATTCCATAGCCACCTATATTAAAATCAAAATGTGAATGATTCCTGTAAATATTTTACATAGAATTTAAAAAAATACCTAAAAAGTCATGGCACACTTGATTTTTAAGATATAATCCAAACTTGACTTTTTTTAATTGGCAACCAAAGTTGGCTATAGGTTCATTAAAAAGAATTTTTATTCTCGTTTCTTGATGTATGGGTTGTTAGATTTATCTGTTAAAATAAGCAAGTTATAGCAATATTATCGTATTTATTAGGTTTAATCAAAGTGGTAATTGCAAAAAATATCTTAAAGAAGATTTTCAATTTTTTGTTTATAGTTAAGTACAGCTAGCTTAATTATGTAATCCTTTGTTTTTTTTTTACAATAGCCAATTAGATTAAAAACTTAATAAATACAAAAATATTGTTTTAACTAGCTCTTTTTTAAAGATAAACTTAACAACCCATACATCAATGAAACGAGAGAAAAAAAAATAATTAAACCCATTATGGTTGCCAATATAAAAAGTCAAGTTTGGGCTGTATCTCAAAAATCAATGGTGCCATGACTTTTTAGATATTTTTTTCTTATTCTACGTAAAGATATCTACAGGAATTATTTCACCTTTTGTTTTTAGTCTGGGTGGCTATGGAATTACAGTAAATTCTCTATAAATGCAACTTCTATAAGTGCATCATACTCTATAAATGCATTACTCCATATATGCAAAAACATTCTATAAACGCAACTTTCAAAAATCAAGCTACCCGTAGTAAAAACTGTCAGTGTCACAGTCAATCAATCAATCATGAAGAAAGTTAATTTAACGATTAAGGATAAGTGTGAAATTTTAAATAAACTTGAAAATACTAAAGTGAAAGACATTTTTTTTACCTAATGCAACACCCTGTATAATAGAAAGATTTTAAACATATTTTTAAAAAATGGTTTCCTTTACTCTCTAAATCAGTGGTGGGCAAACCGTGGCCCGCGGGCCGCATGCGGCCCTTGATAGTTTTACATGCGGCCCTTCATGAATTACTATATTAGTAAAAACTTCTATAATATATGTATATATCTTTTTTTATACCCTAATTTTTTTGTCGCTCCCAACTTACCACATAATTAATAAGTTGTTATTATAATTAATTTTTTTGTGCGGCCCTTTTAGTCACACTATTTGCGCAAACTGCCCACCGCTGCTCTAAATGCATCTTTTTTCTATAAATGCATTTTTTAAAAAACATTTGAATCTAACAATGTTGCATTTAGAGAGAATTTACCTACTGTATTAACCATTGAAAAAATCGCCCTTTTGCTCCTATGCAACAACTAAATATTCAAGAAACCAAGCTTACTTTTTTTGTATCTGGTGATAAAACGACCCCTCGATTTTTAAGTTTATTTCGTAAAGGGTCGTCCTTTACGGTAAAATTTTTAGCAACTACTTTTATAAATGTCGAAGTAAATGAAAATGCTATTTTTTTATAAACGTTACACTAAACCTGTATAAATGTGCTGAAAATTTAAGAGCAGATGAAATTTTACAGCCTTGGGAATAATTTCATTTTAATTAAATATACACATCATATAAATAAATAGAGCTGCAGGTACTATATAATTGACATATCATAAATTTTTATCAAGGTCCTGACGTGTGGGGTTAATTATGATACAGCGTCAATTCCCTGACTATGCTACAGCTATATTTGATAATGGACGACTAAGTAATTATATACAATGCATATGTATATGAGAATATAAATATATCCCCACAAAACAATTCATAATGCTACACTAAAATTAGGTAAATAAGTTTTGGCCACGCCCTCAGATTTGCAGATAAAACAAAATTATGTTAATAATTTAATATAAACATACATCATCCATCCGGCCATGTTAACACGCTTGCGTGAATATGTTTATTTTACAAAATCGTACTCAGTAGAAATAAAAATGGCCGTTACACATTCTTAAGCTGGTATTTAAACATTTTATACGCAAATGTAAACTGTATACATATGTAACACACAAGCGATATACAAAAAATTTATAACAATTAACCTTAAGTAATCTGTTTATAAAAACATGGTTAAATATCCATAATAATTTTTGAAGAATTCCTTAAACTGTTTTCAGAAATTATGGGAACGTTAGTGCATCACATATGGTAAAGTTGTCGGCTATCTGGTTATCTTAAACATCGTGTTTTTACGTCTTTATTTTATAAGGTTGAGATGCTATTCTGATAAGCCTGCGCAATAAGGTAGGCGAGCAATGTAACGTCCTACTGCTTAAAGTTGCAATTTGTACATGAGTTGTTCGAACAAAACATACTTTTATAAACATAACAGTTTTACGATTGTACGTTACAAAAATTGTTTCGAACTTAGGGTTAAACAAATATTAACAAACGGTTTTATAACAAAGAGGACCATTGCAATTGTTTTTTCAAATTTTTGTTCTTTACGAAATTGCGCAATTTTATCCCGATTCAACCAACTTCTAGTTCTTAACCCACTAGAAAACAACTTATTTTTTTTGGATTTCTTAACCCCTTACTGATCGCAATATGATCTATGAGATATACAACATCCTTTTTGTTGTGTTACTTTTTATATTTTCTCACACGGAATTTATTCTCGCCCTACCTTCCTCTATCCAGACGACATACAATGCCAGTGATGTAAAATTACCGTAATTTACAATTTTGGTAAATTACAGTGATAATTTACCATTTTTTATTACCATTTTTAATTTTCTGGTATTTCATGTCGTGATTGATAATCTACGATCGTAATTTATCACTTTTGATTTCTGTATTTAATATGTAGGTAATTAAAGTAGAAATAATTGATAAAAACTTTTATTGTAAATAACAAAACGTTAAAACTAATTATAACATAAAAAATTAAAAAACGTAAATATTTCAACACATAAAATCTTTTTCTGTTTAATTTTCATTCGGATTCAAATCACAATCCGTTTCATATTCACTTACTGACATTAACTCTTCTAAGGCAAAGGAATTTGATTCCTGAGAAGTGCAAGGTTTTTCCTCATGTTGAAATAAAGTTTTGGGTTCACTTAGTTTTAAATTATAATGAACAAATAATAGCTTTGCGGCTCTTTCATTTGCTAGTTTGTTTCTTTTTTGTGATGAATATTGCCAAAAGCAGAAAAAGATCTTTCTGTAACACAGGTTGTTGCAGGACAATTCAATACTTCTGTAGCTACTTTACCTAAACTTGTAGTTGAGCTAAGCGACTTCCACCACAAAACAGAACTTAATCTACCAGAGCTTGACGCAGTCCATAGAAAATCTTTAGCAAAAAGTTCTTCCTTTGCTTTATACAAAGCCATTACTTGACAGATATAACTTCCCCTAATTAAATGTGAGGATAGTTTGTTAATATAAGTAAGTGCATCAACATATTCATCATTATTTGAGTTTTTACCCATATATTTAGGGTCAAGAAAATTTGCAGTAAAATGAACAGGTCTAAGAGCCATTTTCTTTAGTTTTTGTAAAAAAAAAATTAATTAGATCTAAATGCGATATCAATTTGTTAATTTATGGTAATTTAAAATGGTAAATTACAGATAAATTACGGTAATTAATGTGGTAATTTACGGCGCAAATTACGACTCACATCACTGCATACAGTGTGTGCAGAATTCGAGGCTCACCATGGGTAACTTTTAAACCGTAATAGATACGGAGTCGGTCAACCGGAACAAAAGTTACCTACTTCATAGAGCAATACAGCGATGCTTTTGTTTAAAAAAAATATATTCAAGGCTAATTTGATATTGATGAAAAACCAAAAATAAGAAATTGTTTTACATGAATTTATCTCAGTTGCTATGAAATAAAGCAAAAAAAAGTCTTTAACAAAAGTGGTAGATATTTTTTACCGCTATAAAATGATGTCAACCTTTTTTTTTTAATATTGCATATTTTACGAGATACAGAATAAACTTGCATTTTTTTAAATACAATCCATAATGGGTTTTATTGTCAGTCGAGAGCTTTTTTTTTCTGTTTTCAATGATATGCTATATGATACATTTATTTTGAAATTTGACGTCTCTGACATTAAAAAACGATTTTGATGGAACAAAGTTAAGCAAGCTATTAATTAATAACGTCGGGTTTCATCTATTAGCTGATAAGAAACAAAAGAACGCCTATACAAAGCAAAAAATCAATGTATAATTTATGATTCAAGTAAAGTGATGCTACTTTAAAATGCCATTTTTAGTCTATAAGTTTAGCGAAAAAATTCTTTGGTACATTATCGTTGTTTGATATTACTCTTCAAGTTATAGCACATCCTTATATATTTAAATAATTGGAAAAAAAGTTCCTTAAACTCTGCTAAAACATAGAACGTAAAAACTTAATGCGTTAAGATAAGCAAGATCTCCATGTTGACATTCTATATAATTTTATTATTGTTAAAATAGGTTTATTTAGCAAAATATTTGATATATAAGCGTTTCTAGTTTCTACTTACTTTCTTTATGTAAAATTTGAAAACAGCTAAGATCTAAACGACTTAAACCTATTTTCGATTGCATTTTATTAACCCTTTGTTAAGATAATCACAAACTTAATCTCTTATTTAGTTCTGCCAGGTATTGATACTTATGGGAGACACACATGTCAGTATTAGAAAGAGTGAATTATGTCCCACTTAGAAATGCTTAATTGATTCTAATTACTTCCACTTTCAATTTCAAGTTGTGAGATGACCATTTGATGATAGTACCATAGAAAATTTATGGGATCACAACAGTTTTAAAATGAGTTTCCCAAATGCCAACGATTAAATTAGCATTTTAAATTTAAATTTGCATCGAAAATATTCATCCGTTCAAATTTATTTCGATGAATGTAGTTTTATTTAAACGATTTGACACCGAAAGTTACACAAATATTTTTTTAGTGATGGTACGTTTCGTAACCGCTAACACAGTTGTTTGAGGTGCAGTTGTAGATGTTGATGCGCCGATTCGAAGAGATTTTTCGAATACATCTAGTGATTTTCGTTTTCTTGACCGTGGAAATATCAGTACTGATGAAGCAAGACATCGTTCAGTTTGTTTACGGTTACAATTCAGCTGCTCAATATGCAAAGAGAATGAGACATGCATGTCTAGATCCTCTTTATTGAGTTTCGATGTGTACGGTCAGCAATTTGAATAAGTGAACGGGCAAACTTGGGACATTCCGTCGTATTTAAGTTTGGACGACTAGTCCCTCGGGTCATACAAATTACCTGATTATACTTCAACTGGTAATAAACCTCGACATGTATACAGATCTGATCGTTATTGCGTTAATTCACTCCTATTGAATGTTTATGGGCCGTATTGTAAACTACGAGCTGTTCTGCCTCTTTTGCATAAATAAACTCGATTATGATATTCCATAATTACCTCACGGACCGTATTATTTGTCAAAATGTATCAATTATCATTAAAATTTACGGTTTTGGTTCTGCATTAATTTACGACAAACATGGAAAAAAAAACTCTTAAGACAAATTGCGTTAAATTTTATAATTGCATTAAAGTAAGTGACAAAAATACCACATCCTTAGCCGCTATGTTTTTCAAACAATAAACTTCAAGTATTAAGTAAGTCTGTCTGCTGGAAAAAAAACGATAATATATTGGAAATAATTATAGTTTTATTGAGATTTGCCATATTTCACCATTAATAAGTATTTCATTTTCACGGGGCACCAGCTTGTGTATACCCTCTTCATAGAACAAGGCCGCGTGTGAAGACAGACACTCCTGAACTGCTCCAGGTAGGAAAGTCAAAATTAGAAATAATAAGAAATGGATAAATTGGATCAATAAACAAAGGAGAGGTTTGCCATAAAGGAATTTCAAAAGAAGCAGCTTGGGTACGGGCATATCAACAGGACGGGAGTAGAAAAAACTATTAAAATAGCTATAAACGGAAGACCAGTTGAAAGACGAAAAAGCTGGAGCGCCTTAAAGAAACGTGGGTAAAAGCAATCCCCCTAAGAAATTTACATGAGAGATATATATAACAACTACTTGTGCTCTATGCACTGATATAATTTTAGGTTTGTTGCAGCAGCTCTATGTACAGGGTGGTCCAAATTCGATGGGATTGCATGGGTATCTCGGTTAATATTTAAGATAGAGAAACGGTTAAATTACCAAAAATGTGCAGTTTTTTGAGACAAACTCAGAACCGTTTTCAAAAATATTCTATCATTTCCGGTTTTCGAGTTATCGAATAAAAAGTGTTTTTTTGTCATATTAATAATGTGTCATATCTCCGTTATTGTTGTAAATATCGAAAATATTTATTAAGCTTATTTTTAGATATTTTTATGTTTAATTTGATTATACTAAAAAAAATAATTTTACGCTCGCTGTTAAAAAGTTATGACACAAAATTACCTTTTTTTAAATGGAAGCGATAGTTGGCTATGAAATATTTAAATTCCTTATTTTTTTCTCATTCCAAATATATTAGGGGCGATGTATTTATTTTTAATAATACGCAAGTTATGAAGGTTTTTTAGGTTTTTTTTTCTAAGAAAATCATAGTAGGCTATGAAAACAAAAACCAAACAAGGTGTTAAACCTTACAAAACGCATGTGGTACAAGTTACTAATGTTTTTTAATTTGTTGTGGAGATAAACATTGTAAATATTTGAAAATAAGAAAACAACGATATAGTCGGTATCAGCAGTAATGTAGGATATTGTTGTTTATCTTATGTTCAAAAAATTTCGTATTTATCTCAATAACAAATTAAAAAACCTTGGTAACTTGTACCAAATGAGTTTTATAAGGTTTTACACCTTGTTTATTTTTTGTTTTCACAGCCTACTATGATTTTCTTTAAAAAAAAAACTAAAAAACCTTCATAACTTGCGTATTGTTGAAAATAAATACATCAACCCTTATATATTTGAAATGAGAAAAAAATGAGGAATTTAAATAGGTCATAGCCAACTATCGTTTCTATTTTAAAAAAGGTAAGTTTGTGTCATAACTTTTTAACGGCGAGCGTAAAAAAGTTTTTTTTAGTATAATCAAATTAAACATAAAAATATCCAAAAATAATCTTGATAAATATTTTTGATATTTACAACAATAACGGAGATATGACACATTATTAATATGACAAAAAAACACTTTTTATTTCATAACTCGAAAACCGGAAATGATAGAATATTGTTGAAAACGGTTCTGAGTTTGCCTCAAAAAACTGCACATTTTTGGTAATTTAACTGTTTCTCTATCTTAAATATTAACCAAGATACCCATGCAATCCCATCGAATTTGGACCACCCTGTACTATCCCATGAACTATCAGGATTCTGCGCAGTATCGATATCGCGTTCCAGCAGCGGTTAATACATTTCTTAGCGCATAGTTGACGCATGTGCAAAAACCAGTTCATGTATCTGTAAATGAATAAGTTCTGAACTAACTACAGGACAAACTTTTTGTGTACATCTTGTTTATTTTGGATTATAGAGTAATATACTTGGTAATTTCTAGTAGGTGCTGCGTGTAGATATGTGTTATTTTTTGCATACAAAGACCTTACCAACAATTTTTAAGGTAAAACTTGGCAAGTAAATGAACAAAAATCCAAAAATAGCAACATTTTATGTAATCAGCGTTGCCATTTATACAAAACTACAAAGTGTTAAAATTTGTTAAGTATCGTGTCTTTTTTTGGTAGGAATTAAATAGTCGTTATACTGGCATTTTGTCAAAAAGCCGCCTATTGCTATGAAAAAGCACTTCTTTGTTCTCAAAAAAAAAGTTGCACTTGGTGTTAAATCACCAAGATTGGACGGCAGCATATTTAAAAAAAGTGATTAACTCCGATAAATCCACAATCGAAATATTTGAATCTGGAAGGAGAATGTATGTTCGTCTAGCAAGGACGAAAAAATGTTACCTGACTGTGGTGTCAACCTTAAAGAACGGGGATGGTTCTTCAGTAATTTGAGGCATTATTTTTGGCTATGGAGTTGGAAAATTAGTGCGCATTAAAGGAGTACTAAAAATAATAGTATAAAAAAGTTTTAGATGTCAACGCTGTACAATCTTGGCTGTGACCAATTGGTGATGGGTTCACTATGCAACAGGATAATGGCCCTAAACACAAGTCAAGATTGTACAGCGGGTGTTTAGAAAAAACGGAGGCCGAAGGTGTCTTTAATAACATGACTTGGCCATCACAATATCTAGATTTGAATTTTATAGAGCTTGTATGGGAAGCGCTCGACATAAAGGTCTGAGAAAAGTTTCTATTTTCAAAAGATGAGCTTTAAATCATATTGTTCGACGAATTGAAGGGTACTTCGCCAGAAACAATTTAAAAAAATTCGACTGAATGCCAAGTTTCGTAAAAAATTGTCAATAATGCAGACTGCTTTTTTTTAATGAACTATATTTAGTAATGTTTCTTAATTTTATGTAATTCCAACTTTAATGTGATTAAATTTTTGATATTTTAATTATATATTATAGTTTTCACTTTTCTAGAACAACTAAAGTGCTCAAACTTTTGACTGGTAGTGTAAGTATATCATTATTGTATTTAAAACTTTTTAAGCAAAAACTAAATATTTTATCTGTAAATAATAAAGCTGATGCTGGTCCAAAATAAAGATGAAACGCCAGTTACAAAATTTAATGAAATCAGCCTGTAGAGATTGGAAAAAAGGCGTTTAATGTTCGAATATCTGAAAAAATAAAAGGAAATAAAACAAACAAATGATTTTTATTTATTTTTGCGCGAATAACTTTTGAACTTTAAATTTCGTAGTCATTTTCTTTAGAGAATTTAATTAAGCACAAAACTGTGCAGCTTTTTCTCAATTTAAGATCTTAATACAAAATCCTAAGTTGGGACACCCTGTATAAGTAATAAAAAGTATTAATGCTAAATAAACATAAATATTTTCGCGAATCCAATTCAATTGAAACTGTCTATTGTTATATTTCGTAATAAAGGTTTTTTTGTTGTGCGGTAACCCGGTAACATATCTGACTAATACAGTTATTTTACTTGTATGTTACCCAATAAATTACGCTCCATATTTATTGTAAATATTTATAAAGCTTAATTCATAATAATTACAATAGCAACTAAGCATAATAGAAACATGATTGTGACGTGCAATTATCAATGGATAATTTAATTTCTCAAACGACATTGCGGAATTTAATTGTTGTACTAATACAATAGTTAAAACTTGATCTCACCAAAAATATTTATTGACTATTACTTAATTTCCTAAGATCAAAAACCAAGCTTTCTTTGAACATGCTGGGTTAATGCAATTTAAATTGTAGTAACATGAGCTGGTTAAACTTTTGAGAATAAGAAAACGAATCAACTATTCAAGCACGTTCGCTGACTACGTGTATACCCAGTGTAATATCTCATAGTGTACGCGAAACAGATGATCCGGAGCTGAAATTCTTTCACATAGTCGATCATACTTTCTCACATACAAATCATGGAAGTTTTTGACTTAATCAGCATACCAAATTACTGTAGTCTCAGTAAACAAGTTTCATGTTTCCTGTGATGTTATGGGTTTTGTTGCGTAAGCGATATATTTACATGTGATTTGTTTCACCTATTATGAAATTATAATCGTAAAATGATAAAATGTATCGATAAATCTTGGACTTGTGTTCTAGCTTTTACAGGGTATCTCAAACATTTTTCTACCTGATTATTTCTGTTGGTTTTAGAAATGACGATTACAAATTTTATGTATGAATGAATAGCGAAAAAAAAAATGCATAAAATAAAATGGCTTTAAAACATTTTTAAACTGGGCTGCGTATAAAAAAAGTCATATATTTCTTCAGTAGCACAGATATGCTTTTAATAGAATAGCAAATATTTTTGTCTCTTTCGTGAAATTAACTTTTAAATACGAGGAAGAAATATTTAGTTTCTGACCTAGGAAGGACAACAAGCAAATAATGGGTGAAACGTGATTTAATTTTTCGACATAGTCTCCAGCTTGCTACATTTATTTAAAAGCCTTCATGCCATCCTTACAGGCCGATTCGACAAACAAAATTGGCGTTTGTGTCGGAAATCGAAATTTGATGGGCACCTCTTAGCAGCGCAAAACTTTTTCGTCTTCTTCGGAGCTGCTTTGTCTCTCGCTGTCCACCGTTGTGCTGTTTCAATATGCCCACAGCATTGATTACAAACAACTTTTATATTTAACTTTTTTTAATATTATTACTAATAACAGAGCTATCGAATAATTCGTCTTGGCTGGGACACCCTGTATAGAGGGCTTTTTTTACAGGCCGTGTAGGCCCACAGCTCCGTGGTTTTCGTCCACTGTTTTCTAATTTTGACTTTGGTCTTCCAATCTCTTATACCCTTTTCTTTAAGGTCTGATAGCCCTGCTTCTCTCCACCGTCTTCTCGGTCGACCTTTCTTCTCCTTGTAGTTTGGTGTTTTCCAGGCTATCATTTTTGCTGTTCGTCCATCTGCCATTCTTTCGATATAACCCAGCCACTGTAATCTTTTGGCTTTTATTATCAAGTCCTTAGTAGTTGGTTCAGGGCTCCGGCATATTTATTTGCTTTTGTTAATCTCGCCTCTAGTTCTCTTTCTTCATCAGAGTTTTTTGTTATTCTGGCACCCAGATAGACAAACTGATCGACTTCTTCCAGCCTCAATTTTTCCAATGTCGTAGTTATTTCTAGGATTGCATTCTGCTGACTTCCTCCAATAGACATAACTTTACATTTCTTCTTTAATTGCAACCCCATCTTAAAACCCTTCTTCAACAATCTGTTTGTCGCATGTTCTAATTCCTTTATATTTCTGGCTATAATGGCGATGTCGTCTGCATATCCCACTATTTGATGGCTCTTGTACATTATATGTCCTCCCCGGTTCTTTTCTAGTGCTATGTTGAATAGTACAGTTGAAAGGGGATCCCCTTGGCGTAATCCAATTCTCACTATGAAGTCTTCTGATATTTGGCCTTTCACCCTTATATTGCTTTTTGTTGTTTTTAGAGTCATATTAATTATTCCTACTAGCTTTGGAGGTACTTGAAACTCTTTCATACTTTCCATCAATTTTTTCCTTTTTATTGAATCGTAAGCCTTTTTGAAGTCGATAAAGAGTACCACTGCCGAAATGCTGTATTCGTAGCAAGTCGTTAGTGTTTTTTTTTTTAAGTAAAAATCTGATTTATCGTTTCTCTCCCTTCATTAAAACCTGCCTGATATTCTCCTAATTGTGGCTCAACTATGGCTTCTAGTCTTTTTTTCAGAGTCGCTGCCTTTTTATATGTTACATCTAATAGAGATATGCCTCTATAGTTACTACATGTCATCTCATCTCCATTTCTTAATATGGGGATTATAGTGTCATTTTCCCAACATTTTGTCATTTGTTCTTCTTGCCAGATTTTTTGTACTGATATATATCTGGTTGTACAACTACTCTCCCCCATATTTCAAGTTCTCTGCAGTCACTCCGTTGGTTCCGGAAAATTTGTAATTTTTTTGAGTCTTAATAATTTCTATTATTTCCTCTTTTGTAGGTTCATCTTTTTGATTGCTTTCCTCTGTTCCTATTTTTTCTTCTTCTTCGGTCAATCCTTCCTTTTCGTCTTCTACGTCTTCATTAACATATCGGAGAAATATTCTTGCCACCGTTCTGTGATTTTTTCATCTTCTCCTATCAAATTTCCATGCCATCATAAGCAAATTAAATCGACAGTCGTTCAATATGTCCACCCTGGATCTTTTTTCCTGAAAATTTGCCTGCCCAAACCTGGTGTATCATCATTGCTCGTAATACCACGTTTAAAGTCCGTAACTCATGTTTTAACTGTTGACAACGATTGAGAAGAGTCTTCTAAAATAAAATCACGCTCAGGTCTTATTTTAGATGGAGATAGTTAAAAATCACTTTTTTTTAATGATCTCGTGTAAGTATGCAAGACCCATTTCAAGACCAGGGGCATCAAGAGACGTGGCCGGACCCGGGGAAAAAATCTACATGGTCCTTCTACGGTTAACTGGTTAACTAGCGCATAAAAAAAGTGGTATGTTGTCCGGGCCTGGAGAATTTTACCCCATCATCCCCCTTCCTCTCGGTCCGGTTCAAGACTCTCGCGTCTTTATCAAAAGTAACTCATTGAAAAATAAATAAGACTGTACTAGCGAAAAGACGAGAGTCTCTAAACTCGGGTAGTATTTCTACAAAACTTTTTTCGAAAAATTTAATAAAGAATTTTAATTAGTTATAAATTATTTAGAATCATTTTCTATAAAGTATTGTCTGAATTTTACACCGTTTAGTCAACGAAATTATTGTAATAAATTATGTACATATTTGACAAATTGAAACGTTATTTACCAGTGTTTGTAAGTATTGCAATTCATAAATTATCTTGGTACTGTATAAACAAGGTGATTCATTTTAAGCATGTTTGAGTTTTATAAAAACTGTATATATCCGTTTCAACCAAATCAAGTATTAAATTACGAGCCAATCTATCTTCATTTAAAAAAAATAATATTTCATATCTGGTACTGTTATTTAAAATTGAGTCATCAACATAAATTATGTTGAAAATTTAATTCCATATACAAACTTTTAACATTATGCTAGTTATTTATAGACGATCTATAAATTATTCGTCCAGATCCGTTCGATAACCGCATATTTCGATTTATCGACTATACTCACGAACAAGCAGCTTGATGTATGATCTTATCTGTTCCAGAGGAACAGTTTTAAGACACTTGTAGGTGTTATGGTAATTAAATGTGAAAAGTGATTATATATTTTGTGTGCTCTAAAACTTTCAAACGCTACTTTTTTATTCCTTGCAAAATATGGTAAATTATGCAAATTTTTCGTATTTGTGTACAGCAGGGATTCCCAACCCTGTGCCCGCGGGCGCACGTGCGCCCGCGGAGCTATTTGCATGCGCCCGCTACAAAGTGTTAAAATAACGAGAAAAATAAACAATGAAATCTTAAATAAAAAGTTGCTTTAGTTTTTAAAATCTCGCTAGATTTAGCGAAAAATTCGCTAAATTGGCAACACTGACCGCAGTCCATCCCCACCCCACCTGTAATACTACGACATTGATATCCCACTTTTACACTACGATACCAACATAAACTTGGTTCTTTTTTTTTTTCGGGGCCGATGTTAGCAGGCATTAATCATTTTCGATCACTCGATATACCGCCAGTATGTACAGGGTGGTCCAAATTCGATGGGATTACATGGGTATCTTGCTTAATAGTCAAGATAGAGAAACGGTTAAATTACCAAAAATGTGCAGTTTTTCGGGACAAACTCAGAACAGTTATCAAATATATTCTATTTACTGTTTTTCTTAATTTTTTTTGTTTTCATAGCCTACTTTTTGTTTTTAATTTTTTTAATAAAAATTGAAAAACCTTTGTAACTTGCGTATTGTTGAAAATAAATAAATACATCAACCCTTATATATTTGAAATGAGAAAAAAATGAGGAATTTAAATAGGTCATAGCCAACTATCGTTTCCATTTAGAAAAAGGTAAGTTTGTGTCATAACTTTTTAACAGCGAGCGTAAATTTTGTTTTTAGTATAATCTAATTAAACATAAAAATATCCAAAAATAATCTTTATAAATATTTTTGATATTTACAACAATAACGGAGATATGACACATTATTAATATGACAAAAAAAAACACTTTTTATTCGATAACTCGAAAACCGGAAATGATAGAATATTTTTGAAAACGGTTCTGAGTTTGTCTCAAAAAACTGCACATTTTTGGTAATTTAACCGTTTCTCTATCTTAAATATTAACCGAGATACCCATGCAATCCCATCGAATTTGGACCACCCTGTATAATTGCAAAAAACCTTGAACGCAGTATAATTTTACCAACAATTCTAGACATCAAAGGATATAGCTCGCAGTACGTAAATAAAAGTTATGTATAAAAGTATCCCTCATTACCATTCTATTTGTTGACTCGGATTGTTTGAAAGAATACTCAAACATTGTACAAATTAAGTACCTACAACTACATATGTTATGTGAAATAAAATCATTTTATAAAAAAAAAAAAACTGCTTCACATAAGCCGATCTTTATATTGACTGCTAGCAGAGTGTATCGCTTTTCGATATGGCACTGCTTACATCTCAATAAATAATAAAAATTCAAAATTGGTTAAGTAGGACTAAAGTTAGCTATTTAGAAGTGTATTTTAGACAAGATATTGTTTTGCTTTAAACTTCCATGGCTTGCGTGATAACGAAAAACACGAAATCGATAAAAAAAATTAAATTTAAGTATCTCACTTATCGTTGCTAATACACAAAAATGCCAAAGAAAAAAAATTCGTTCGAATTTGTTTACTGTATGGCGGTAGTAAAATTTTTATTTATAAATTACCATGCGAGATATTTTATAAAACTATTTTTTTTTAATGGCAGTTTTAGTTATGAAGATATTTTTTTTCTTTTTAGGTTATCAAAGTTATCGAAATAAATAAAAACTTATAAAATCTAAGATTAAAATCGACGTTGGCATGGAGGAAAAACAATAACCGACTCCCATTGTTTTATTCCTACCATTGCTAGTTTAACCTGTCATTTTAAACAGTGAAATTAAAACAAAATTGTAATGCAAAATTTAAATAATCGTATATAAGTCATCACCTACTAAGACTGTAATAAAAAAAGTAGTTGTTAGTTGTATTAAATACCCGCACGGGAACTTATTAATGAAAATTTTACTATTACCAATTTATAGCAAACAAAATCGAGCGAAATTTTTTCCTTTGGCATTTTTATGATAAAACAACGACAGCCGAGATATTTGAGTTTAAACATTTTGCTCGATTTCGGTTTTTTCGTAATATCACGCAAGTCATGGATTTTTTAAACACGACAATGTCCTGTTTCAAATACACTCCTAAATAGCTAACTTTGTTCCATTTAACCGACCTTGTAATTTCATTATTTATGGAGGTAGCGACAGTGCACATCTAAAAGTGAAACACCTTGTATAGGGTATAAAAATAAAAATCAAGTGCTACATATTTTAATAAAACGCCTAGTGCCAAACAAAAACGGCAAATCATAAATGTAAATGTTAAACAAAATAACCGAATGCTATTTAAAGTAATAAATGGCTTTTAGAAAAATTAAAACGCATACAATATATTTTTATTTTAGCTTCCCTTATTATTAAAATAAGTTTTAGTCGCATACACAAATCCAAATTTTATTAATTGCCATTTCCATTAACAAAGCATTAAAAACACCTTTTTTCTGCGTCCGTCCAGAAAAGCAGTTTTTAGGCTGGAAAATACCTCTTTACTGACCTAGTCCAGAAAGTAACTAGTTGCCATGGTTATGAGATGTCTTTACCAGTCTAGGCCGGAAAGTAGCTGGTTGCCATGGTGATGAGTGGTTTTGTTGATTTGCGCTGTCAAACAAGCGTCATTTTACCACCAAGCGAGCTTTCACGTATAGTTTGTTAAATTATTGTTTAATTATGGATGGGGACCATAGTGATTTTGGTGTCAGTTGCGGACTAAGAAAAAATATTGTACGTTACACACCCGTAAAGTCTCTACTAAACTTGTGTGCTTTCAGGACTCGCCTACGGCTCCTCCCAAAAACTGTCTACTCGTCCAGTAAAGTACCACTTACCGGTCTTGTTACGGAAATAACTATTACTAACCTCTGGCTTGAGCTTCTCTTACTGATCTAAACAAAGTGTCCATGTAGTGTGCGATAGCATTGACTAAAAGTTAGTCTAGTTGCAAGGGACGATAAAATGAAAATATATTGTGTAGCGTTTTAACTATTGTTAAGGCATTTTCATGCTTCATATGATATTGGATTATTTTATAAAGCATTCTAATCTATTATATTGCGTTATTATTTACTATAAAATGTGCTATTTACCTATATAGCACCAGATTTTTTTA
Source organism: Elmis aenea (assembly GCA_947652605.1). Taxonomy (NCBI): domain Eukaryota; kingdom Metazoa; phylum Arthropoda; class Insecta; order Coleoptera; family Elmidae; genus Elmis; species Elmis aenea. The sequence goes on from OX393576.1 coordinate 21,990,745, forward strand.
ATGTAATAGTTCCATATAGCAATCCAACTTTTCTATAAAGCAAATGATTTGCACTTTTTGCATCTTATGTACTCCGATGCAAGTAGATTTTATTCTAGACCAAAAGTTATAGCGCAAAATTTTATTAAAATTAAATTTTGCATAAAACTGCCCAACTGACAATTCTGAATAGGAATCTACAATTAAATGCATAAACATTCAAGAAACAGTATATTCGTTTGTATTGACTGTATTGCACATTTTCACTCTGTTACGCACGTTATAATATTAACGCCGCCTGAGTGTATCTGTTGAATCAATTTAATGTGGTAAGAATGTGGTAATTAATACTAATGTAATCGTAGAACATCCGTAATGGCGATGTAAATAGTTGTAGTTGCTACGGCCAAACAGCCAATATGGTAATTCAGCAACGGGGTGCACGGCACACTTTATTTACGAGCAGGAATACAACCACATCTCACTTCGCTGCCACGAAGATTTATGCATAATAGATGCGCCAAACTTCACGCCGTCGTTGTAAAAATGTTTAAACAATAGACAATACAATAAACACAGGTATTGTTTGCTAGAATAAGTGGCGAGTAAGCGTGTGGGTCGTCTATTTATCAACCGTTTAAAATCGGTACATACTCGTTTTAAGCAGGAAGAAACGTTCTTATACGAATTTTTAATTAACATATTAATTCAACTTATATAAATGTGAGTGAAGGGATGATTGAGGAAATAATGTTAATTTATCGCATAAGACAGTGTGAAACATTCCGCGCGGCGCTGCGATCGCTGCAGGATTCCGTGTAACAATCACCTTTATCTGTAGAGCTGAACTACCATAAGTTGTTCCGTACATTTTATCCTATTAATAAATTTTAAATAGCTTCCCACCAATTTGCATGTACATATAAATTTTATTTTTTTTTCGTACAACGAAATATCCACTTTGTTCCCGAGAAAAACATTAACAAAACAATAGATTGTCGTCGACGCTGTAATTATTCGTGGTTTTAAAAACAAACATGGAAATTCACACGAGTTTAACGCGTTTTAATTATTTAATAATTTTTAAGACACGCATACGAAATGCCTCGTAAATTTTTCATTACAAAACTTTTTTGTTTGTTTTATTAGTAGTCAGTGGCGGTTCGTGGTTACTGGTTACCGAGGAAAAACTAACAAAATACCAGTGTATATAAATAATTTGTAAAATTAGGCAGCTCTAGTATAACATTAATATGTATAATTTTACTACTTTTTTAATTTTATCAATATTAAGCTTCAATAAACTTCGTTTTAAATAATGATAAATATACTACACTTGTAATAAATTTATTTTAAAATTGCCTGTTTAAAAACTTGAAGCTCACGTGACGGTTTAAAATATTCTAAGCGGTTTGTTTCCAGCAAGATTGTGTGTTCAGCGTCAAGCAACTTATCGGCAGCATATTACATCCTATTTTTGTCGATCTGAATAAACGATTAGACTGTTACCTTTTAAACTAACTGTATAAAACACTGAAACCCAAAATATAAATGTCATAAAAAAACTTTACGACAACGTAAAAAGTTGTACACAGACAGAAAATGTTTACTTGTAGAAATTTATTGTCAACATAAGTATACGTAAATGATAACAACTCTTCCCGTTAGTTAAATATTACGACTCTTAATTTGTGGACAAGATAATGCAACACTTTTGAAATTATGTAGGAAAGTATGTAGGTACACTACTTTCTTGTAAGTAGGGGTTAGCCCCCTGTTAGAAAGAATTAAATAAATAAATAAATAAATAAATTACAGGTGCTGAAAACACATTTTATGCTTTTCTTTATCGGCGGTAGAATAAATTTGATAGAAGACGAACAGGATTCTAAATGTGTGATTTAAAAAAATATTAGGAGAATTTGACAGTTGGACTCTGAAGAAAAAAAATTGATATAAAATACTGGTCAAGGAACTGAAACCACGAAACAAATAATATAAATTGTCGATGAAAACAAAAATCTATGCATAACCATAACTTCAGATGAACCGGTTAACAAAGGCTTTTTAAATAAACTGGAGAAAGGTAGACTACAATTAAACTTAAGTGTTCTGGAGCTGAAGTATTTTCTCAGAAACAAAAAATAAGTTCATTATCAATATATGCAGCCAGACCAGGTTCCTTTTTTAAGCCTCTCTATTTTAAGCCATTCCTTCTTCCAATTGTCTACTTTTCATAGTTCTTCATTTCCCTTCATTTCCCTTCATTTCACAACCTTCTTACTCGTCCACGCGTGTTTCTTTCGGGTGAGGTTCACTGGAATATTCTTTTTGGCCATCGATTATACGGTATCTACAGTAAGTACCCAAACTATCGAAAATCTTCCGTTCTATTCTGTCTCTTACTGTATCTATTGCTTTCATCAGCTTTCAAATTTTGTCATTCGTTATTCTCTGTAGCCGAGATGAGGCTGGATTCTTTAGCACTACGTTGTAGGTAAACCATTTTAAGTTTTGATTTTATTTCAAATTTGATATTGACAACCCTATCTCACAATCTTAGCAAACAACTGACTCAATAAGCACTTGATCAATGCAATTTTTAGTCTTCTTTCTAAGATTTTTGTTCAGATAGCCAACACTTTTCTTACTTTCTTCGAGCTGAGTTTCAGTCCCCATTTATCATATTCTGTGTACAGTCTGCTTATTACGAACCTGGAGGTCAAAGGCATCCTGAACTAGTACTAGGTAAGTACTTGGTCTTTAGCGATATTTAAATGAAATAATTTATGTTCGTTGATTGGAATACACATACCGCTACTAGATTTCTGCAAGTTTTCTTATAATAATATACATAAGATTAATTTAAAGTTCACCGAAAGTTACAAATGCAATCAATTACGAAGAAAAAGAACATCTTACTGTTGATAAAAAAAAATTGTAGAAAAACTGGATCAGTTTGGAGACTCCAGTATATTGGCTAGTAGCTTATTTAATTCTATGAATTTTTATACATGACAAGATGATTTACCCGGCGTTGCACGGGCGATTACAATTTTAATTACTTTTTTAACTTGAATAAGCCCAATAATTCCAAATCATACACAAATGACGTACTCTGATCAATCATTTTTTCATTTTCTTATAATTCATTAAAAAATAACTATTTATTGCTTAAAAATTGAATAATAACTCAAATTTATTTTCTTTCGTCTTGTTTCAATTAAAAATGTACTAATAAAAATAATACTTCATGTACATTTATTACTAATTGTATACAAAACAATCTTTACTTGAGAAATACACCGCGCCGTATCGTGTTTTGACCAGGTATTTGCCGACGTAAGATCGAATCCCGTCCAAGTAATTTTTTTTTTTTTTTAATTGGTAATATGTGCTTGTACTTAAAGTTTAGCGTTAGATCTGCAAGGTCCTAAATAGTAACTGTGCAAAATTTGGTCCCGATCGGTCAACGGACCTAGGATTCTATAGCGAACAAACAAACAAACAATCAAACACAAACAAGCTCTTTTATATATATAGAAGATTATGTGAATTATTAATACTAACGCAATACGGTGATGTATTGTTCTTAAAAATATTTTCTGCAATTTATATCTAATATTTTGATATTAACAATGCTGAAATTAAATTTTTTACTTATTCTTTCAGGCTGCTGCCACTACTTAGATCTCATATACAAGACGTCATATGGTGGTTAAAATTTGTAAAGTAAGAATTAAAGTTGCAATGATCAGGTGTATATTTCTTTTGTTGTCTTAAAAACTTTTTGAAATATGCAATCTATCTTAAAACGGCCCGTTGTTCGATGCCTTTACTCCATTTCTAATTATTGTTCCACGGCCCATCTTTAAGATCTCGAACGCTCATTACTTTTGTTACTCCTTCTTTTCATGTTTTTTACAGTCTTTATCTTTTTTTTGGTGTTTTGACGTCCACAATAATGCTTTAATTTATTAATTTTAATATAAGGACGATTTTTTTCATTCTGTATAAATAAATAATTAGTTATTGATGGAACAATCTGTAATTATTTGCAGAGCTTTGATTTATTATCTTAACTTACGTCTAAGATTTTGCATTAAAAATTATTCTACCCATTATGTATATAGAATAATAATCAGCGTTCTGTTTTGCACATGAATCATGTATTGAATTCAAATTTGCTTTAATTGTTTTTTGTAGATTATGCACTCAGGGTTAACGATGAAATATACAAAATTTTAACACGGCATCCTTCGAGACAAACGAACAGCGATCAATTTGACATAATTTACGCGTGTGGGATCCTTTCATGATAAATTTACATTTATTCCAAGTGGCTCAACATTAATTTCAATAGCTCATTTAAATAAGTCTAAAAACCGGATTCTGTAAGTCATTAGACGGGTGCTTCGATTAAAATACAGGTATTAATTATATGAAATGGGATATATTGTCTTGTTTTTGATTCTGGCGGCAAACTCACTTTAAATGTAATTATTTTTATTTAACATTAACACTTGAAATAATATTCATAATTTAGTCTTTTTAACAGTCGTGCCCTCTTCGTTATCGGTACTTATTTCTGAGTATAGTTTTTTTTATTAAAATTGCCACAAATATCAGGTTTTTTGTAAATAACTTTTGTTGCTTTTAAGCACTTTGTTTTTTGGTATTATATACACCTGGCGTTGTTAAAAGTTTAACATACGAGTATAATATGTGTATCTCCAGGGTCACAGCGAATGTGGTCGTTTTCCGGTGCTTTGCTGCTATTGCCTTCTATCATTCCATTGTTCTTCATGTAAGTCTCATAGGAACATTGCCTTTGTTACACCTCTTATCCACGTTTCTCTTTGGCCTCCCCACTTTCGTCTTTCCACTACTGTTCTACAATTGACAAGTATTTTTGGTAGACTTTCTTGTCGCATATTGTTGACATGACCGTACCAATCAAGTTACTTCTTTTGAATTTTTTCCATGATAGACCCTCTTTTTTTGTTATCCTCCTTATTTCCCAATTTTCAATTTTTTCGATTTTCACGGCAAATTTCCTAAGATGGTCCATTTTAGTTGCTTAAATCCTTTGTTCCATAGCTCTATTGATTTGCCAGACTTCGGAGTCTTATGTAAGTGTACTTTTAAATGTTTTGTCATGTATGTATGTATGTATTTAGTAACAGTTTTTTTGTTTTTTCCATAGGAGTTGTTGCGTAGCATTTTTCATGTTCAACATTTACGCCGGAATCTCTGGATGTACTAAATGATGTCAACATTTTGAAATAAATGACCTGAAAAAGGAAGGGAGCGGTTTATTACCTAAAAACAACTACGTCATATTTTATATGTAATACAATCTGCTCCAAAAATCCATGATTATTATATAGGATGTTTCTTAAATATTACGAAAAAATTCAAAAGGTGATTCCTCATCAACAATTAATGGGGGTCTTATATATAAATTTGTTTCTTTAGACGTCTTCTTTCGGAGTTACACACCCCTAAAGGGGAGCGGTAAAATTAGGTTTTTATTTCTTAAATTTGGATGTATGTAGGAAAATGATATTTGGTAGATATTTTGTACTTATTAAAAGGTTTCCCATAGTTATATTTTCAATAATCTCCCACCTTCACACGGGGCTGAAAAGTGCGACCCCTGTTGGTTTTTCTATCAGAACTTTTTAGTGGGTTGAAATTTTGCAATTAAAAAATGATTTTTTTGGAGCCTGGTTTATTTACAAACTTTTTTTATTTTTTAGTTTTTATCGTAAAACCTACGGTTTTTGAGTCAAAAATAAATAAGTAAACAAGCACCATCAAATATTCCAATTTAAAACGATTCATTTTGATCGTAACCATGGTTTGTTTATGTTTATATTGGGTAGAATTGACGGGTGTAATTTATTTTGACGTTTACGCGGCGACAATGCTAAAACGACTGTCAATTCTACCCAATATGAACATAAACAAACCATGGCAATCATCAAAATGAATCGTTTTATATTGGAATATTTGAAGGTTCATATTTACTTATTGCAATTTTATTTTAATAAACACAAAAAACATAATTTTTGCAATGACTTTTCGTAATATGATTTAAGAAAACAAATGTGATATACATGTGTATGCTTCGGTCACTTAATTTTATTTTTAATTTTTTACCAGAAAGTTTTTTACTCAACAACTGTAGGTTCTGCAGGAAAAGTTAAGGAATAAAAAAGTTTCTAAATAAATCAAGCTTCCAAATAATTTTTTTTAAATTGCACAATCTTAAGCCTCCATAAAGTTCTGATCAAAAATCCAACAGGGGTCGCACTTTTCAGCACGTATTGTGAAGGTGGGAGATGATTTAAACTATAAATACGAGAAACTTTTTAATAAGTACAAACCCTCTACCAAGTATCATTCTCCTACAATTATCCAAATTTGATAAATGAAATAAAAACCTAATTTTATCGCTCCCCTTTAGGGGGGTGTAACTCCGAAAGGAGACGTCGAAGGGAAAAAAGTTATATAAGAACCCCCTTCATTTTCGATAAGGAATTACCCCGAAATATTTCGCAACATACCCTATATACACCCTATATAAACTCGGTCCAGGTTTTTATGGTGTGTCTGTTGTTTATATCTTGCCCCTTGCTATAGATACTTCGTTTTTTAATATTTTTGTGAGCTTTCATTTGTAGTACTCCTAATTTAGTATTTTAACACGTTAAGCCCGGGTGTGAGATGCAAAATTAGGGTCCCTGGGCCCAAATGTTTTTTTTTGTTGTAAATTAATTGTTATGTATTATTATGACTTATGCTAGTTGCGATTTTGAAAAATAATGTTCCTTATAGTACTTTTTTGAGATTTTGTTTGAGACACCACATGTATGTCTCGCTGTCTGAGCGTCCACTTGGACCGCGTGACACTAATGTAATATTTCACTGCAATCTTCTGCAAGTCTGCATATTTACGGACGCAGTGCGGCTGAATGTGAATCAAACGATAGTAGTCTATCTACAAAATGGCAGTGTACCGTTTGTGAAAAATATTACTGCATTAGCTGCTTTTTTTGCTGTACACAAAGTACAAAAAAAAAATTTAACTGTTTTTGTTCAAATGTTTTTTTTTTAAGGAATAACCAATTTATTATTGTTTAATTTAGTTATTTTGTTTATTATACAAATGTGTATTACTTAATTTTACACCTTTACTGTTTTATTTTTTTCTGAATATATAATTTTCCATTCGGTGCCTTATAAAAATCAAATTATCCGAAAAAATTCCGGACCAAAAGCATAAGTTGGTCCCCCGGACGGCTATGTATCACATTCCATGTATTTAGCATTATATTGTGATATCCAACGATAGGCACGCCGTTCAAGTGAACTCAAGTAGTGAGACACACCAGTTCGCCTCGCCGTCCGGCTAGCCACTAAAGTGAGACACAGCGTTTATGTCACGCCGGGCTTAACGTGTTAACATTATATTCAATGTCTTCGAGGTCCCGTGCCAGTATCACTTGATCATGGGGATAAAGTAGGGTAAAAGTTTTAATATTTTGGTTTTGCATAACTTGTGATGTATTTGCATAAAGCTGCAAATCTTTCGTGTTTGTACAAAATTATATTAGTAGCATCATAGCAAACGTAGCGTTTATTTTAGAACTTAGTTTTGTTTCTCATTTAATTTTGTGTTCGAGTAAGTTAGTTCCTTTGCCAAAAGCATAAAATACATATTTTTTGTCGCTATTGGAGACCTTTTGTGCGCCTGGGTTTTCGCATACATATATTTAAAGATCCTTCGGGTTTAGAAGTTATATCTTAAAAAAAAAACAAATTTAATTTCGCAGGTAGTGGATAGAAATATCGGTTTTATAAAGTTATCAGCATAATTAATCCTCGCCCGATGTCAGTGCTAAATCATTTTGTTTTATTTTTCAATATAGTGTTGGCCCTTTCTAAGCAAACATTACTTACATTTTTTTGATTTAATATCCAATCGGTTGATTTTGTATGGTCCATTATAATTTAGGTTTTAATAAATTGTAATTTAAATTATTTAATTAAAGTATCTTGTAGAATTAATGTTTTTTAGAAATGTTATTCTTGATCAATGGTACCGCATAGAGTTTTAGGTAATAAAATTAGGAGACTTTAGTATAAGCTTAAGTTTAAAAAAAAACCTAATTAGACTAAGATACCTTTAAGCTGTTTACCAATAAAAAGAATACTTAAAAATAATTATGATTGGTTGAATTAGCGGTTATTAACATGAGGTAAAGTCATGTTTACGAACACGGAGAGCTATAAAATCTTTTTATCATAAACGTGTACCAATTTAATTAAATTAATGAAATACCCAACAACACGTTTAGACTTTGAAATTAAATAATTAAGTTTAATTATGCGACGGTGAAAAAAGCGCGTTGTAAAGTCAGAAAAGGCGGGACATTGCCATAGAAAAAACAAATTTGAGTTCAGTTTTGAAAGACAGTACCTAATCATATATTTGCTACAAGAAGCCGGTTGTTTCAAAATTGAAATTCTTTACGGGGAAGTCAATAACTATAAACTAAAGTTGTGTCTACATTCTTAAATAAACATGACGGGCGGCCGCTATTCACAAACAGAAAAAATAATAATTCTGGCTTTATTTTTTATAATTACCACTTTGCCGGACAGACCGGGCATCATTTCTCATAACTCTCTGCCCATTGTCATGGTAAACGGGGTTATGAAATATGCAGGAAACGGCCGTCTTTGGCCGACCTCAGCTCGCGCTGTACCTGTCTCGTAGCTAAAACGGAGAGTTAGCGTTCACCTACTAAAAGGTTTCGGTGTACAGCTGTTTTAGCGTGGCTTTTAAAAGAATAGATAAAAGACAGGAGTAAGATACTTAAGTAAAAGTAAATAAGAAATTTTAGGGATTTTATCCGGACATGCAAATGACGGTCAGGGTCAGTTTACCAAGGAATGTACTCATGGCCAACCGCTGTTTTGAATTGTAAATGATAGACACGACACCCACGCTCTGTGTACAGCCACGCTGTACTCTTGTCCAATAATTGTTACTTGCCGTTGTTTGTTTATTTATTTGGTTGTTAGCAGAGAGAGCAACATGTACCTTCGAAAACATAAATGCGTTGGATTGTTGGATTACTGCCTGTACTTGAACAAGATCACGAGCTGGTTTATTAACAGTTTTGTTAAACTTATGCCATTACTATCTGCGATGTGGGTGGTTACAAATATCTAAAAATACTATAAAAGTTCGATTTACTCACAAAATATTTGATAAATATCCTGGAGCGCGCTACCATGTGCAGCGCCAGTGTGCAAAATTTTACACGACACACCGTATTGAATAACATCTTTAACAAAATAATATGTACAAATTTACTAAAATGTTTCTTCCAATCAAGTTAAAGTTACCTATTACTATTTATTAATTTTATAACTCATGTCAACACCACATTACTAAAACAAGAAAACGATGAACAATCAGTGCCTGCGCGAGACTATCTGACGCCCCTAAGAAAAGAAAATTTGGGCGCCACTATACATTATCATGTAATATATTTTTGGGGGTTTACCCAAACGTCGAGCAGCAAATGAACAAATTTTAACATATTTATATTTATAAAAGAGATATTATTATAAATTTTTAAATATTTTTTCATTAATTAATTAACACTAATACATCTGTACATACATATGAATATGTTTACTCCTATTATTTTTACGTATGAAATACAAAAATTAAAAAACATAATTTTTTTAGCGTAGTTCTGGATTTATAATTTATATGGATTGTAGATGCTATTTCATACTTTTTAGATAAATTATTCCTAGACAAATGAATTGTTTTTTCCTGATACATCGTATAGCGAGCGAGTGTACGTTTCTGTTAGTTTTAATTTAAAAAAAAAAAAAAAAACACTCTTTTCTGAACTTGCTACCGATACTACAATGTCGCAAAAATCTCAGAATAATAAACGCATTTAAACATTATTTTCTGTATACATTTTACGCCCATCTAACAGAACATTTATTGAAAAAGTAATTTTTGGAATTCGCTTTGCTATTATTTGTCACTCACTACATAAACATGTTTCGTCAATAGCTCTCAAAATATCATGTTTTAAATAATTTTACAATGCCAAACATTTTTTAAGCAGTTTTGCTGAAGTATTTTTTAAAATTCGTATTGGTATGTACAGGTATATTTCCAAGAAAACCAAATTTAAAACAATTGTAGATATATGATTAAATTTATCATCAACACTTGCAGTTAATTTATCAATAATTGAAAACATTTTTTTTTAAATCTGTTACGATTTTATCATCTGCTTCACACAAACTGTTTATTTATTTTTTAAGTCGACTCTTTCTTGTTCCAAATTAGGCATTACCTACACCTTATACCTTAGCGATGTTTCCCGCATCTGTAATTTTTTTTTTAATTCATCATTTTGTTTTTTTAATGAGTAAGGTAGGCACCCCCGTATCTTGGCGCCCCTAGGCAATTGCTTAGAGTCGCTTATGATAAAACTGGCCCTGTGAACAATAAAACCAAATAACAAATTATATTTTGTTTTATTTAATGAATAAAACTTAAGCATTTGAACAAATCAGATCAAAAACACTGATAATGTTATAATAATAGATAATACTTTCTTTTAAAAATAACATCAAACATAACAACTCAAAGTTATCAACCGAATAACTCTTGTTCATTGTTAAACTCTTATAATTTTGTCGTTAACTTTCTCGAAGGTGTTGCTTTGTAACAGCCATCCGCTCTCTGTGTCGGGCTGTTACCAAGCAACACGTTTTCGTGGTTACAAAATGAAATTATTGCAAAATTATCAATGTTCTTGGGTTATTTTCCAGTGGGCTATGCCACAGCGACCGATGCTACTACGGAAAATTTGCAACGAAAAGTTGTAATCAATAAAATCAGTATTCTACAACGAACACAGATGCTACAACAAACCGATTGGCTATGTGTTTGTTTCTGCCTTAACACGTTCTGTCCATGAGCCATAAATGACCTATAAAGCGTCCTTGAAGCATATGTGACTGATTTGACAAATGCCAAACGTCAAATGTAAACGTGAATATCAACATAAATGTGCTGTTAATGGCTCTGAAATGGTTGTAAGACGTGAGAAGAGGGTAATCTAAAGCGTATTGAGCAAATATTTTGTATCACATATGACTCATGAACGTCTTATGTGCGTAACTACAAAAATAATTGGATATGTTGTTAACGCATGTGGACATGTGACGTCGGATTTTAAACAAATGCTTGGACAGTGAACGTGTTAAGCAATGAAAACGCATTTATTAATATCCGGCTATACAGGGTTATTCAAATTCGAGGCTCACCATGGGGATCTCGCTTATTATAATAGCTAGAGTATAGGTTTAAATTTGGCAAAGTTGCTAAATTTGATGCTCATTGATAGTCCAAAGAGAAATTGGAAATATCTCAAATGGTATCCGAGAAAATTAGGAAAAACTGGAAAATGCGATTTTTGAAAATCGTCTATAACTTCTTTGGAATTTGAAATATTTTAAATGTGTAAAGACATTGCCCAAGCAACTTTTCAAGCCGAATCGAATGGTGGTCACAAATTTTTGCTAGATCGATTGGTTTTTGTTTTATGACAACCAACTTTGTTTTTTCTTATGGGAGCAATTTTTGCTATTTACATAATCAAATAGCATTAATTTTTCTGAATTCATCGATGTATCACACATGGTATTTTACTTTTTCTTTTATTGTCAAATTTCAAAAAAAACGTTTTTAACAATAACAACTATAAATCAGGTAGGCCGGTCATTGTAGTTTATGTTGTTTCCATGACAACCAATCAACAAAGTTTTGAAAGTCTATTACTTGTCACATTAATAAATTCGTAAATATCAACTTTAATAACGAAGAAAAACGCGATATGCTCCGAATTTTTTATACCGTTTTTTTAAGTTTTGTTATACTTTATCACATGCTTTATACAAATTTACTCAAGTTTCTGTTTAACATAGAAAAATTGTGTTTTTGCCGGATATGTTTGTAATAAAAATGTTTTTTTTATTGTTATCTGAAACCGTTCTGCCATTTTTTTCTCTAATTTTGGCAAAAGCCTCATATTTCCCTATGTTTCTGTCCAACGAACAAAAATATGTGTGCGAGGGTTGTCTTCTATCTGGATATGTTTCTGCATATCGTTGACTTGACAGTGTAGAGTTCCTATTCAATGAATAAAAAATTAAAGTTCATTTTTACGAATTTATTAATGTGACAAGTAACAGACTTTTAGTTTGTTGATTGGTAGTCATGGAAACAACATAAACTACAATGACCGACCTACCTGATTTATAGTTGTTATTGTTAAAACCGTTTTTTTTTCAAATTTGACAATTAATGTAGAAGTAAAATACCATGTGTGATATCTCAATGGATTCAGAAAAATAAATGCTATTTGATTATGTAAATAGCGAAAATTGCTCCCATAAGAAAAAACAAAGTTGGTTGTCATAAAACAAAAACGAATCGATCTAGCAAAAATTTGTGACGACCATTCGATTCGGCTTGAAAAGTTGCTTGGGCAATGTCTTTACACATTTAAAATAATTCAAATTCCAAAGGAGTTATAGACGATTTTCAAAAATCGCATTTTCCAGTTTTTCTTAATTTTCTCGGATACGGTTTGAGATATTTTTAATTTCTCTTTGGATTATCAATGAGCATCGAATTCACCAACTTTGCCAAATTTAAACCTACACTCTAGCTATTATAATAAGCGAGATCCCCATGGTGGGCCTCGAATTTGAATAACCCTGTATAACGTTAACTATGAGCCAGCAAAATAAAGTAAGAATACTAACTTAGGTATTAAAAAATGCCATTATTATTTTCGGTAGATGTTTATTTTTATTTTCACAAACAGGAGATTGTTTAAATTTTCTTATATTAAGTATGTTATGTTATTTTGACAGTTATATTTTTGATTTTTTATTGTATTCTTTCTTCAAAAATGGAAGTGTTAAATGGTAATTTTGCTCAAAATCAGGGGTCAGCAGGCTACGGCACGCAGGCCAAATCCGGCCTGCCAAGGCATTTTATCCAGGCCGTCCACGCACGCAAAAAATATTTTTAAAAATAAAAAATTTCCCCGCAGATTTGGAACTTAACTTTGCAAGTAGGCTTTTCTATTTTTCTCTTTTCGACGATTATAGAGTAGACTTAGTTAATTTTTGGGATATATCAGATTTGTGATTATCGTTTTTTTTTTTATGCGGCCAGCGCCATTAATTTTTAGTGCTAATACCCGCGGTACAAAGATTATTATTTTTTTAAATTATAAGCGACGAAAATGATTTACTGTATTAGTATAAAACCATCAAGTAATTAAGTTTATTATTTTTTTTACTATTTTCTATTGGTTTACGCAACCCCAGGGTTCTGTGGAACCCAATTTGGCAAACGCTGCTCTAGGATGTGACCCTGAAACGAATTAGCCAAAGTCTTTAAGACAATGGATGCCAGAACGAACAGATGGTTTAAAGAATGAGCTTCTAGGACCAATTAAGTCGCTTTGGCATTCATACCCCACTGTATCTGATAACAAACCTACAATGATTATGTTTTATACTATAAGGTTGTCAAGTAACAATAAATTTAAAAAATTTTGGTTAAACAACATTGTCTAGTTTCGTGCATAGTACACTTACAAAAGTTATCCACCGACTAACGTCGAACGTACGTACGTTGTTAGATTCTTATAACATCGTCTTTAATCTCTCGAACGTGTTGCTTGGTAACAGCTATGCGACTACGGCGTTACCGTGCAGCACTTTCTCAAGGCAACAAGATAAAATTATTGCAAAATTATTAATATTCTCCGGTCTTTATAGCTGATAAGCATGTGCCCTTCCTTAAATGCAAACGCGCCCCACAACCGCATTCAAATACAGTTTTAAAAGTTTGTCTGTTAATAAATAACATTAAACAACGTGTAACAAAACGATTTTTGCTATTTTAACGTCAACCAATTTTATTTAAGAGGCAACAATTTTAATAAATTACAAAGCGAATGCTAATGGATTTCTTCATATATCTAATTCTAATTTTAATTAATAATAACAACAAGTTGTTATATACAAGTCACCTTTTGGTATCATAAATTGAATCAGTCTAAACGCTATCTTCAATTCATAAATCTATACCTAAAAACAAGATTCCCATTAGTTTCGAGCCGATACTGTGAAATTGAACATATTTATTACACGCGGCCAAAAGATTCTACATTATTTATTCATAATTGGCGTTATTAAAATAAATTCTAATATAGCATTAACAAAATATTTCCATGTAGTTTCACGCTGTTTTCTACCATTCAAAAGAAGCGATGCCGTACAGAAATATAAACAAAAACGACTACAAACACAAAAACTTATGATTTACGTACTTAATCGACGAATATTATGATATTTTATAAAATATTAACATGAAAAATGTTTATCAATATGGTTTTTACTATAATATTTTTACTCACTTTGACTTATCAACTATAAAAAATTAACGAAACACACAGTTTTGCTGTAGAATATGTCTATTTGTGTACACACTGATTTATTTCCTTTCGTCTGTTAAAACTGCTCACTATTCTCACATGCAGCAAGTATTAAAGCTTAAAAATGAAGCACCATAAGGAATTGATGTATGAAGAGAATGAGTCGTTTACATATTTAGGCACTATAATAAAAAGAAAGCCTGGAAACACTGAGACAACACAGGCAAGAATGGCAGCTGGGAATAAAAGGTGGATATGCAGTAAAATCGACCATGTCGGGCAAAAATATAAATAAAGCAATTAATAGTGTACAAAACTGTGTGAGCCAAGTAAATTATGCGTGTGAAACTTAGGCACTACAAAAATCCGACTAACTTATGCCAGGTGTTTGGGATATGCAAATATTATGTAAGATGTAAGATGTTGTGGTAGAAGTGTGGAAAAAAATTGAAAAGAAGGACCAATCAAGAATTAAGAGAGCCCTATTCTATAATTGGGCCATGCTTTACAAAAACAATAAAAGTCCAAGGAATCAGATGGTTAGGGCGCGTATTGAGAATTAACCCAGAAAGAACCGAAATGAAACTAAGGTCGTAACATGTGAAAAAAAGGCAAGGATGTCCAATGATAAAAAAAAGTACAAGAATATCTAGAACAATTAAGAGTAAGAAAGGACAGCGCAGGAAGTAAAAAAACTAAAAAAATCGTGCAAAAAGACCATGAGCCTCCAAGGCCCTAAGTTCTTCAAACAGTATCAAATTCTATTAATGATACTGGCTGTAGATTAAATTATTCCATAATCGGCAGACGACAACAATGTATATTGAGTCTTATTTTTTCAAAGATGTGGTTGTAGCATTGTAAAAGTTCATAATGTTTTTGAAATAATTATTTTATATCTCCATTACGTCACTCGACCAATTATGTTAAGAATTTTTTGTTATGCCTCGTTACACAAAAAAAAAGATCCTAGTCTCAATTAGATAGTTTTCAGTTATCTATAAAACTAACTATGGGCCTGATGTAATACTTTCCTGAAATAAAATACAATGGATAGTTATCTTTAAAAAAAATCCCTATTTAATAAACAATTACAAATATAACTTACTGTTTTATTTGAATGCTTTTTAAGTTATAGATAAAATGAAAATTTTGCGATTCCATCCTAAATATTAGACAACGGTCAATTTATTTTATGGATTGAGGCAAATACGGTAAAACAAAGAATTGCTGGTAGGTAGCGATAATTTTTGCTAACTTTAAGATCACATTGTTGTAATTATTGGAGAAAAAAATATACAGTGTGTACCAGCCGAGACGTATTATTCAATAGCTCGGTTAGAATTATAAGTGAAGATTTTTGCACCTAAGTCAGTCGTTCTCAATTTCTTTATTTTTTATTTGATAGAGCAGACTTTCAAATAAATATTAATTAGGAACTTAATCATGCGAGAAAAAACTACCACTGGAAGTTTAATTACGAATAGTGACATAATTTAACCTCAGACGAGACCAAATCGCTGCTATCGAGTGCTATCACTATCTAAATCCATTTTTGCTATCCAGTTTACTTAAAGGCCAGCAACAAGCAACTGAAATTTAAAAACAAACAGTATCAAGTTACATTACAGCAACGATTCTTAACCTGTGAGGCGCACCCCTGGTGGAGGGCGAAATATTTAAAGGGGGGCCTGAAGAATTCAAAAGCAAAACTATTTATTAAAACCAGGGCATGAAACCGGTTTTTTAAACCGGTTTAAAAAACCGGTTAACCGTTATTTTTTGTCAGAAAAAGTGATTTTTAACCGAAACCGAAACCGTTATTTTTAAAGGCAAAAAAACGGTAACCTTTAACCAAAATAATAAAAAACCGGTTTTTTTAACATGTTTTTTTAATAAAAATTACGATGAAAAATACAAAATCTGTATTATATGCGATTAGTTTACCAGAAGTCATTACTGAACGATTGATTGTACATCTATATATATAAAAGAGCTTGTTTGTGTGTTTGTTTGTTTGTTCGCTATAGAATCCTAGGTCCGTTGACCGATCAGGACCAAATTTTGCAGTTACTATTTAGGACCCAACGGATCAAACGTCGTATAAAGGACGGCCGGGAACAGCCGGGAACGGCCGGGAACGGCCGGAAACGGCTGGGAACGTCCGCCGAGCGCGAGCGCGCAGCACGAGTAGTCTGTGATTGATAATCTGGGAACGTCCCATGGGCGCGAGCGCGGAGCGCGAGTAGTCTGTGATTGATAAAAGAGAATTGTAATCACCCGTGCAACGCCGGGTAATTCATCTAGTTTATTATAAAATTATAAATAAATAATATCTTTCTATACTTTGCATTCCTGATCTAAATAATTTTAAAAACCGGTTCATTTAACCGGTTTTTTAAACTGGTTTATTATTTAAATCGGTTTTTTACACTAAACCGGTTTTTTACGAATAAAACCGGTTTTTCAACAAAAACCGTTATAAAAATAAAGTTCTCGATTTCGGTTAACCGTTAACCAAAATTTTTTTCGGTTTCGAGCCCTGATTAAAACACAATAATCTAAAATACAAACTGAAAATGGCAGCAATCACACATACGATAGGTTCTTAGTAGCTGCTTTTTATAATCCCGACCACCGGGATTCCTGTTTTAAAACCCGAAATGAGTCTGATGAGCACGATAGGAATTATTAGGAACCGAATATTAACAATGGGAATGCTAAAGATATACGTTCGCATCAAATGCTAATCGTAAATTCAAAAAAACGCTATCGTTTCCTGTTTTTTTTTACTTGATTAAGAAACTGAATTTATTTTAGTTTAATGTTTTCTTTAAAAAAATATGTTTTGTTATTTTTTAAATGAAATAATAAACATAGTTTTGTTTTCTACTAAGTTTTTTATTATTTTTTCAATAAAAATAATTAATTTGCTCTATCATGTCACAGGTTTAGTATTAAATTAAAATTTCCCGGTTCCCGGGAAATCCCGGGATTTTACGAACTTTCGATCCCGATTCCCGGGATTGAAAAAATCTTCGGAAACAGCACCCACTAGTTCTTAGTGAGCCTAATAAATAGTATTCCGGCTTTAATTTATTGAAATTGTAAGAATCTAGCCGTTTTTTTTAAATTTAGGCGGGCTTCGATTCGTTTATACAGGGTGTCCCAGCCAAGACGAATTATTCGATAGCTCTGTTATTAGTAATAATATTTAAAAAAGTTAAATATAAAAGTTGTTTGTTGTCATTTACTACATAACCTAAAATTATTTTCAACTATACACAGTGTTTTGTTTTTGCGCTCTGATACTAAACATTGTTTTTTTATACGGAACACCCTGTATATTTTGTAATTTTTGGATGTAAAACTAAATTCTCTTTCAAAAACATTATAGGTCGTTTATGTCTAAAATGAACCGTTTTTGAGTTATTAACGTTTTTTGAAAATTTTGACAGATGCAGACCTTTATAAAAATATTTATATTTATTAACGTAACAACACCAGAGCAATTTACTTTGGTAATTTATTAGACAATAGTGTCATAGTGATTGTTGCCTGGTTACATTTTTTAAATAATATACAGGGTGTTCGTTATACTCGGTCCATTTCGCTAAACTTTAAACGCATATAAATCTTTGTTTTTTAATGGAACACCCTATATTTTTTTACATTTTCTTGTAGAAAATTTAATTATCTTTTAAAGTTGTTAAGCATGTTTTATGTCTAAATATAATATTTTTGAAGTTATTTCGTTTCTTATGATTATTTGCGAGTATTTTACCTAAAATATCGGTAGTAGCCTTTGAAAATTCAAAACAATTTGTATGAACTGTCAACCAGAACAGTTAATCGGCACAATTTAAACTATTATACCACTAAAAATTCATATTTTTTAGGAGTTGTAGATACACAGCATAAATGGCAGCAAATAAGACCAGAATGCTTAACTTTTTTTAATATTATTACTAATAATAGAGCTATCGAATAATTCGTCTTGGCTGGGACACCCTATTTTTTAATCATAAAGCCCTTTAAAAACCAAGAACCTTGTTGCCTAGTGCAGTTAAGAGTTTATGTTGAATCTATTAATAAATATTTGCATTGTTGACTTTGGTTCATAAGTGCAAAAACGCTAGAAGTACATATTGTATTTAAAAAAGATATAGTAATTTCTTATATGCATAACATACGAGCATACGACAACACGAGCATCATGAGCTGTTTACTGATCCCTAGCCAAAAAATTGAGTGTTCATTGTTTAAAGTTGTATCAGCAAATAAAATTTTATGATTTTAGTTTTTTTTTGCTTTATTTAAGCATAACTTTTAAAAACTTGCCAATGAATCAATACGCGCACACTAAAAATTATTACCACTTCATCATTATTTTTTTTACTATCCGTTAAAAAAACTGTTTAAAATACAATAAGCAAGTAATATTGGCTGTTAAGTCGTTCTGCTTGGTATAACTGGAGTACCGCCTTTTCAATTTTTGTACAATCGATAGAGAAGAACGCAAATATAATAGCGAAAAAAGAATTTTAGCGATGGAAGTTCTTTTCTCGGCGTTCTTTTATATTACATTTCTTTATAACGTAGTCGAGTTATCTCCTAATGTAGCCATTCAATTTGTAAAATTAAAATTAAATTATACTCGTACTCATCCCTTAATGCAGTTTTCAAGTTTCTTTTTGATATTTTGTTTATCGAGAAATTTTTAAGTATTGATGTATAAGTTTTTCTTTATAAATTAGCTTTTTGGGGGACTTTAAAAAGTCTACTTTGCATATTTACTTTGATAATTGAGTTTACATGAATTATTTATGTCGGCTATTGGGACTAAAATTTGGTCGCTAATTGAAAAAGTTTAATTTACTTTTATGTAAACAATTGCATGTACAAACGAGTACCAGTGACGAGTGATACTAATGTAGCCGCAGTTGGTTTAAAGTCCTGGTAACAGTTTCGATTTAGAGAATGTAATAGACTTTTTTCCGAAACATTTGCTTTTTTTAATAAAACAACTTTTTCGTTTAAATATTTCGATTAAAATAATTGCTTCTCTTGCTTTGACAATTTGGACTATATTTTAATGTTATCAACACAAAACGTTTGTCAGTATCGCATGTACAAAAAATACGAGGGTCAACTTTGATTTATTGAGAAAAAAAAAACTTGGGTGAAACTTTTAAAGATTTTATTTTATTTTTATTAGCAATAATACACTTCCGTATTTTTATTTTTCAGTCCTTTAAAGCTCCCAAACAATCTACTTTCGAAATTCTTGCAAAATAATTGTAATAGACAGTATCAATCTTTTTCTCAGACAACAACTGTCTACTTCACAAATTTCAAAAGATAACCAAAATTAGCACATTGCTAAGAAAGGTAAGTTCAGTAAATGCTTTATTACTTTTCTTAAATCAAAAACTGGAGAGTGAAAGTTGCCGCTAGAGAAGAAGGTGCATTATCGTTATGGAGCCTCCTTCCTGAAGACCGAGCTTGGTGGCTGGTTGGTAAAACAACCTAACTTGCAATCGGGAGGTCCTGGGTTCGATTCCCAGGGCCGACTGTCATTGTAGAGGTTTCAGGTGGTTTCCTCTATGGTTAAGACAAATGCTGTGGCAGTACTTCCACCTATCCTTTGCCCATCCTTGACTATCCACATCCCTACCTATTATCCTTGTACCTCTAACGACTGAAGAGGGGGTCAACATCCCTATAGCAGTCTCCGCGCAAACGCGAGCGGAAAAACACGTGACCTTCGACCTTTTGACCTTCCTGAATACTTAAGTCAGTGTTTTACAACCTGTGGGGCGCGCCCCCCTAGAGGGGCACGAGACTATTGCAAGAAGGGCGCGCAGCTTTTACCAAAATATAACTTGTTTTATGATACAAAATTCCTTGTAAAATTTGCGTATTTAGTAGATGTTTTTGAAAAACCCACTACTTTAAATATTTAATTTATGAAATTAGATTTTTACAAAAATGGAGCGGGGGCGCTACAATTTTTTATGAAAAGAGGAGGGGTGTGCAGATACAAAGGTTTGGAAATCAGTGACTCAAGGCAAACATTTTTCTGTGTACCATTTCGCTGTAACTGTCTCCTGTGTATCTAGGATAATTGGATTAACCAGGCCTGAACGTCTGAAAAAAAGTGCACACAGTATATTATTCATTGTTCGCTACTCTTTGGTTGTTGTCGGACTTTGATCATCTTCGTGAATTACATACACTGCTCTCTTTGCGAGTAGGTACAAGCATATCGAAAAAAAATAATCAAGTTTCACCGCACATCACAATTCTGAAAAAAGTATTGTTACCGTTGTAATTGAAAAGATTCAAGAGTTTTGTTACAAATTCTTACACATTCCTTTTTTTGGAGGCCAGAGTTACCCCCTGTCCATGAAAGCATCCATTCTGCCTACGCCACTGATCGTGTCAACAGTAGCAATGTATTTTTTGGTAACAGTCGTAGGAGACGTTCTGCGGCTTTTTGATGCTAAACATAACTCTTTTCACGTATATATTCTTTGTACCAGCGGTAAATAGCACAGGTGAAACCTTTACAACTCGATACATCTATAACTCGATTTACCTCAGTTGCTCGACTATAGAAAGAGTCCGTTGAAATCGGACTTTAAACGTCGCGACTTTTGATGCCGCGACTTTAAATGTCACCGTGTGAACTACCTATTATTCATAAAATTAGGTATAACAAGTAACATCTCAATAAACAGAAAAACAAGCACTTTTAACTGTTCCATAGGTAACCAACTTCGCGGCTTATAAGAACAAGTGAAATTAGGAGTGACATCTCAAAAATGGTAAGTAAATTAAAAAGTACCTTAAGAAAAGACTAATAAAATTATTGATGGATAAACAAAACAAAAAAGTTATGAGAGAAAAGAGAAATTCAACATTTTCATATTTTTTGCTATAACATCCGAAGTAAGAGGAATTTTGTACCTACTTTTAAAATTTGATTGTAGCTCCTCTCGCACTTGGGAATTCATCTGATTTAAGCAAACCTGTATCTCTTATAATAAGCGAGATCCCCATGCTGGATATGGAATCTGGGACACCCTGTTCATATGCCAGTGCCAATTTTGTTTTTCATGGTATACTAATTTTTTTAAATTCTGAGTAAATTCTGACTGACCCTGGTATCAACATGAAGCTCCTAGATTAAAAATATGCTTACTAATACAATCAATTTATAGTCGAATTACAAATATCGTTGCACGTAAGTGCAATATAAATATCGAGTAGAGTGATACAGTAACACAATGGAATATCGAATTTACTGCACATTTTATTTATTTAGGTCAGTGTAATTTAATCAATGGAACATTAAAGTTAAACAAATACATTTAACGCTTTAAATAATTCCTGTTGCCACCCACTCTGTATTTTGATTACGTCGTTCTCTCAATCAGTATTAATGACTACGTTACTCCGTATATAATTTTATTTACTTAACTGACATCTCTCGTTTAAGTGGTAACGCCCTCGAAAACAAAAATTTCTTTATAATAGATGCTCGGCGCCGAATCAATCTAGCCAACTAACTGAAAAACATAGGGTCTGGTCATATTTGGGGTCCGTGGGTTTGAATATCATTTTACCTTTCAGCCCCTCCCTTAACCTTTTTCAACCGACTTTGCAATTAATAGTCCATTGTCTATTTTCACATTATCTTAGGGAGATTTTTCTCTCGTGAAGATATTTTGCAGTAAATCATTAAAATTATGTTTAACATGCATTAAACCTCCCATTACCGTTGTTTTTTTACAGAGAAAGAAATAACCGTCATTGTAGAATACTCCAATAAAAATCATTTGATCATCATATTTGATTACGATTACAATACACTGTTTGTACATTATACGAGATTATGCATTTGTTTATGAGTTATGATAATATAGAGACAGTTTCATTCAGAAATTAAGGTCACGAATGGAAAAATTTTCTGTTTTTATTATATAAACAATTAGTAGGTAATACGAAATTAGAAATTAAAAACAAATTACATTTTTAGTACCATGAAATTTTTAAATTATGCTTTAGTATGTCCACCCAATTAGTTTATACGCAATTGTTTTCTTCTCTTTAACCATCGAATTACATTGTCGGGCATCTCTGCTGTTTTGTTTTTGGTTTCTAGCCTACTTGCAACTAATTTTCAGTTTATCTAAACCATACGATGTTAAGTAGGTACCTAGAGTGTAACATAAAGGAGGGTTTGAAAATAACAAAAAAAAATCAAGGACAAATTTTTTGAAGAAATCCAACATACAACCATTTTTCCGTTTGTGATACTTTGAATGTTGATGGTAAATAAAATATTTTTGTTGTAAATCAAGTTTTATTTTTAAATAACCTTTTTCTACTCATGTATATGAAAGTTGTCATTTTCTTACTGCCTACCCTACATGAAAGTTTTATTTTCGTCACTAGTGGCGAAAATAAACTTTGGCCACTAGTGGCCAAAATAATGTCAATGTCAAAATCAAATTGTAAAATTTACGATTTTTTCTAGCTTAAAATCATGATAAACTAAAATTGCGTTAATATTCTTATCAAATAATTTAATTTTAATGTAGCATTTTATATAAAACCCCAAGAATGGTACAAAAATTAATATTAAATATACTTCGTTTGCAGAGTATATATTATATTTTATTTACGTCACTGTCAGTGTGGAGGTGTCGCTATGAAAATGAAATGATAAATTAATACTTTATACATAATAATTGTCATTTAGTTCTTTTACATTAACTTTCTTTCTATAATATAATTTTAAATTCATAGAAAAAATAGCATTTACGACTCAAGATGGAATCATTTTCGTTCGTGAGATTTGATCACTCGCCGCTTCGCGGTTCGTGAATAAATCTCATCTCACGAAAAAAACTGGACTTTCATTTCTTGTTGTAAAATATGCTATTTTTATACACTAAACTCCAGTGTCAAGATAATTTGCACATATTTGTTTTCATCATAAACGTAGTTTTAGACTATGTCTTACCTTTTTTTTTTTTGTTGAGAATAAGCTTTTTGAGCAATTAATAATACAAAAACCTTTGCATGTGTAAAAGATTATTTTTATGTTTTAATTATCAGTAGAAATATAACAAGTGCATTGAAAATTATCGATAATTTTTGGTAAATATGCCCGAATGCAACTTGAGCTGAAAAAATCACGAGTGCACGAGTGATTTTTTCTGATTCAACTTGCATGAGTGAAGATTTGTCTAAAATTATAGATTATTTGCAATGCACGAGTTATATTTTGTCAGAAAATTTCCTTCACGTAACCTATCTGTTAAATTAAAATGTTGTTTAATTTAGATAAATTAAAGTATACCTACTACTTACTGCGATTGTTATTATTAATAGATCATTTATAACTAATTTTTAATTCAAGAATTATATTTTAATAAAAATTAATGAACCAAATAGTATTTAGGTACATACATAATCTGTTATGTCAAATTTCACAAGTACTGTCAGAGTGGTGTGTCAGGGGTGTGGTTTAATCTATATTAAAGTAACGTTATTGGTGTCAAAAAATTATCAAGACCAAAATACCTTATTCCCTCTCCAAATTTATATTTTCCACCAATCAAAAACTCAGATTTCTTAGAAACGACCAATAAACGCATGAAAATCTGTTAATTGCGAAAAGTAAATTATCAGTGTATGATTATGTTTATTGGCCGTTTAAAGGAAATCTAAGTTTGTTATTGGTCGAAAACGCAAATTTGACAGGAGGATCAACTCCTGGCAGAGGAATGTAAAATGATTACCGTGTAATATTGCTCCTATTGGTAGTCTCTAAAAGATTTAAGATTAGTGATTGGTTGAAAACGCAACTTTGACAGGTGAAGGGAATTTTCACTGTGAAAATTGTAATTTTAAATTAAAAATATTATATTTAAGCATATTATTGAATTCTTTGTAACTGCTATCAATGTACTTTTGTTGTAATATCTAAAAATATAAAATATGGACACCTTACTTTCGTCAACGTGTTTTAAATAGACTTATTGTAGTAGCATATTGAAATATTTCAGCTCAATTAAAAATCACTAATCTTTTTCTTTGAATAAGTTTTTCTCGAAATGCAATACCAGTTTTAAAACTCTCGTAAATTATATTATCTTTACAAATAAATAAATAGTAGTTAATAATAAACAACAGATTTGGTAAATAGATAAATAAATAAGACTTTAACCAATAAAAAGACGACAGTATTGAAACAAGTGTTGTATTTCGACAGAAAATCCTCAGAATAAAAAATGAATTAAGCTTATTTATAATAATAAAGGAATTACTTGAATATTCCAACAGTTTAGTGACACATACAATTGCACAGAAACTTTATTATCTCAAAATTAGTTCGAAATGTTAGCTCAAAAAGAATAACAATTATTAAGAATTCGATAATAAAACACTGTTCTATTAATAACATACATTTTGATTGATTTATAAAGATTCGGAAATATATTTAAAAGTTTGCTTTTAAAAATACTTCTTAAAAATTTGCGAATAATGTTACAAAATATGTTTGGTTATTAAATAAAAACGAACAACATTCGCTAATAAATATCGCAACATTTTTCTGATGGAAAAGATAAATAATTTGACAGCTGTAGCCATCACCGTTCAAGAATTTTGCCGTATAAAATAATAAGCATGACACTATCGCTACGTGCAAGTATTTTAAAGTCTTACTAATTTTTTCTACAAGATAAGAAGTTGTAAATAAGAACAGATAAAAATTTTAACTGTATCCATTGTTGCATTTAAAACATCGTTCTGCAATTAGGTATTTATTTTCCAAAAGTGGATTTTACGAAGCGTGTTATCTCGTGCACATCCTTTTTTAAGAAATGGAATATATGAAGGGACATTTCCTTTCCAAATTCACCGAGTCGTAAAAGAACACCCATTAGTAATTTTCGTATAACGTCGCGTGGTTGAGGTGCGTTTAGGTAATGTGATATCTCCTAATAATTCCTTTGAAACAGCAAATACTTAAGGTGTAATCTGCTTTTAACTGCTGGTTTTGTGCAATAAATAGCACAAAAAGACATCTAGTTACTGACAACAACGCCCTAAATGGGTGATTTGTTGAAAAAAACTGCATTAAATACTTAACCAAACCAGCAACGCATGCTGTAAACTATCCTGAAATTATAAGTAAATGAAGGAATGTTGCTTTAGGAAATATAAAGATGATCATATCAAACTTATTTAATTACTGGAATTAACATCAATACACCAGCAAATAAAATATTTAATGTGATGGTTAAATTGGGCCATAAGTAAAAACACGATGGTATAAACTTGCTCTCTTAGCAGTGAATTTTCTTTAGGTTTGTTCCAGTAGACGATTTTGCACTAAATTAATAAACACATGAAGGGTTTGTGCATATGCGTCTACTATGGACTAATAAATGTGTTAGTCGCTGCCGGAACGCTTTAACGATATGCCTAATTGTAAATGACATTTGTATCGATTGGGTTTACCTATAGAAATTTAAGCATCGCATATGTAAATATTTTAATCAGCGCTCGAAACCGAAAAAGAATATTTATTAACTGGTAACCGAAATCGAAAACTACATTTTTATAACGGTTTTTGTCTAAAGTGAGTAGATAAGTATTATACATTGTAGAATTCATAATTAAATGCTCTACAAATTGGCGTTCAAATCAGATATAGCGTGCACAAGAAAAAATTTACCTGATGATGGTTTTAAAAAAGCGAAACATTGCATAGAAAATATAATTGGGGATTTTGATTCCTTGTAAAAAGTGGCCCTAAAAAAGTTATTACGGAAATGAAATTCGACATCAAATGAAAAAGTTACCGGCAAAAAACAAAAATCCACTTTTTTCCTTATTTCCCTATATCTCAAAAACTAAAAAAGCTAGATAAGACCTATTTGTGTCGAATTATTAAGCACCTGAATATACAACTTTGTCCTAATTTAACCGAAGTCGTAACTTGGTCTACGAGATCCCCATAGTAGCCCTCGAAAAACGAGAACCTTGTGTACTAGGAATGCAAAGTAAATTCAAAAATAATATTTAAATTTAAGACCAAATTTAAAATTATCTAAAGTTTGTCCATATTGAAAAAATCCAACGTTTTTAAATGTTCTTCGACAGGCAAAATTCTTACACTAACAATTTTTCTAAGGTTATAATGCACTTCAAATTTCCTAGCCGGTTGTAGAAACAAATGTAGACAGATGGTTTTCTGATTAAGTTATAGGGTACGTTCATAACAATTAAGCCTTCAGTAATGACTTCTGGTAAACTAATCGCATTTAATACAGATTCTGTATTTTTTCAAATTAATTTTTTTTAACTGTTAAAAATAATGGTTTTTAGATAATTATTTTGGGTAAAGGTTGCCGTTTTTTTGCCATTAAAAATAACGGTTTCGGTTAAAAATCACTTTTACGAACAAAAAATAACGGTTGACCAATCTTTTAACCGGTTTTTAAAACCGGTTTCTTGCTCTGATTTAATAAAGCAGTACCACCACAACAATGCGTAGAAATGGGCGGGCAACGTTTAGATACTAAATACCACATACCATATTAGTTTTAAACAGCGCATGCGCGTAAAAGTTTCAGCGCTAGTTCTTGCCTTCGTTCATGTACTGTTTATACCGTCCACAAACCAGCTCATGAATTGATGAACTACCAGATGCTGTGCTAAAACGCGATATCGATACTACGAAGTATCATGGTACCCAGTCTATTGCAGTGTTTTCCAAACTTTCGACATCTGTGTACCCCTTTTATAATTTTCGTAACACTTAGTACCTCTCGTTAAAAAATAAATAAAAATAATAAACAAAAACTAAATTTGTTCATAATAAAATACAAATACTGCACCAGTTGCAGCCAAAGCCCGGTGCAGCGCGTACCCCCACCAAACTCTTCCCGTACCCCCAGTGGTACGCGTCCCACACTTTGGGAAACACTGGTCTATTGGATCATCCATAGCCTAGCTAAAACAAAGCTTTTATATAAGTATTCACTGCACTGTTTTGGCTAACTTGGTTAACTTATATTTCAAATCGTAAATTAACTTTTAAGTGTTACACTTCTTAAATTTTATGGTTGTCAATAATTAACAAAATGCTGAATTTGATGTTGACTTAATCTATTATCGTAAGCGGCGTATTTACAAGTTAACGAATGCGCGGCTAATAGTTTCGGCAGCGGAAATTATGACCGTTAACATACTAAATTAATTAATAATTAATTTAAGTTTGCTACTCGGTAGGTACAGCAGTATTTTGGAGAACTTAATTTAGGATGTAAAATGACTTAATAACTACACATAAAGCACTGTTATAATTAGCTAAAAATAGAAATCACTTTTGTCAAAAATTAGGAAAAACTTGTAAATACAACATTTTTTAGTACTTTCGATTTAAAATGTTAAGTAAATTTTTGCTTAAAACTGGTACAACAATTTTTTTATAAATTCTAGTACATTTAAAAGGTCATATTTCTCAATAAAATGTAATGTGATTGATATTTCTAATTTTATTACGAGAGAATTTATGATTTTTTAATTGATTTTTGTTACTATTTCGAAAGGTTGTTGTGAATTGGTTACTAAGGAGCTGATGGTTGTTTCAAAAACGGTGTAAATATTTATAAAACATAATTACATAAGACCCATTTAACACAACTACCTACGACGCAGATAATGTTGGATTAGAGGACTAATTGTGATTTTTGCAATTAATTTAAAATTTATATTTTTTAGTTAGGTGTTTACCTACAATTATTAAATATACTCTGCTTAATTCCGGCAATCTTTATATTGTCTTTTAGTGAAGGGAATATACGAAATCTTTTTAGGTAAATTAAATACGTAATTTTTTTTCTCGTTAAAACCTCCCTGGAATTTGCATAAAAAAGTTTTGTTAGCCAAGGGGGAAACTTTAGTTTTTTATGTTTATAACTCCGTTTTAAAACATTAAAATATCTTTTACGTTTACCCTGAAACATACGAAGGACTCTTCTGCATCAGGGTCATACTTAAATCGTGACAAATGTTACGTATGCGATCAATCACGTGAAGGAAAATTGAGCTGACATTTAACGTAACCCGTGGGGGATTTTAGCAATTACAATTTGATTTTGTGCATGTCTATCATTTGTCATTTTTAGTACCTCAACAAGCGAAGAAAAAATTCTTTCAGTAATACACAACTCATTCAAAACACAACATTTGTTTATTTTACTAGTATATCCCATGATAATTTGTAATTTTCTTGGGAATTTACAAAATTCCTTTGAAGGTAATCTAAAATCAATAGGTTTCAAAGAAGAGATATTTACTATGACATTAAGTATTGATAATAATAGAGAAAACATATAAAGAATGTTTTTAAATAGAAGGTTAGGGTTTAGAATCATAACAGATTACCTCGTACAGGTCTCACTGTTTTTTCTGACCTGCTCCAACCAGGAAGTTGCGATCACAATGGAGTATCGTTATGGGTATCCATCGCAGGTATAGGTCCGATACGTATAGTCGTAGTTTCTCATTTGTAAATCTTGCTTGGTAATAAGTAGGTAAATGTATCGCTCCCTGCATCCCACAGGTATTTATTCATTCTTGTGGCAGTTCTTTAACTTTCTTGGACCATTCTGAATTATGCTGCCGAAGTAACTACTTTAGTATGTTGACCTATATCATAAAAAGTTTAACAAGAGATTTTAACGTAATTTTCAGTTATGAACTGGTCATCAGCTAATATTGTGAATTTATTTACAAGACCCACCCCGCTGTCTTTTATAAAATGACAGAAAATAGATGCAATTTTAAAAACAACCTATAGAATTCCAAAAATGGGTATTTTCTTGTACTAATCAACACTACCGTGAAAGCAAAAAATACCCCAATTTTATAAAACTGCCAAGTTTTAAAGCTGTTTCGAGTTTTTTTTTTTTTAAATTAATGTAGGTACTAACTTTATGTAAATTTTGGTTTTCTTTATTTTAAAATTAAGTGTAACATGGTCACTTTTATTTTTTTTAAATGTGTTTTAAGACACAACTCTATAATATTTTTTTGCGTTAGATTTAACTTTAAAACGAGATGGTTTCTGTGCCAAATTATAATGAGATTTAAATTAAAGTTGATATGCTTATTATGTTGTAAATAAGTTTTATTTTAATCAACATAGCGAAATTTGTTTGTTGGAATCTTGAAATTGTTACTTAAACAACAATATTTTGAAGGAAGTGATAACAATCAATTCTATTTTTTTAATACTTAAACACAATATTGAATAATATTGTATTTTTAAAGTTATTGAAGCATTATGTTAATACATAAGTTTGTAGCGTTTTTATTAAATTTATATTGTAAATACATGGGAGAATTAGGGAACGAAGCACGAAGAGCGCTATTGAACGAAGCAGTACAATCAAAAAAATTACCAAGGGATTGGAACACTGGAATCGTCTTACCACTATATAAGAAAGGAGACAAAAGGAATTGTTCCAACTATAGAGGAATAACATTAATGAGTGTACCAGGGAAAATACTGGCAAGAGGAAGGTAGATGAAAAGAAAAAATAGAAAACATACTAGAAGGATCTCAATATGGTTTTAGAAGAGAAAGAAGTACACAAAAACCAGTTTTTACACTAAGCAAACAACTGAAAAGAGCCTAACTAAAAACAAGGTAATACATTTATGTTTTATGAACTTGTAAAAAGCATTTGATAAAATTAAAAGGAAAGATGGAGGGCCCTAAGCAAGAAGGGAATAGAAATAGAAACAAACGACATAATAAACGCGATGTATAAAAAAACGGTAAATATTGTAAGAACACAGAAAGAAGAATGAAGAGTTTGAAACAAAAGAGGGCTTAAAACAAGGGTGCGTGCTCAGTCAATTATTATTCACAGTAATTAAGTATGGCTTAATTAAAGAAGTAAAACAAAAACAAAAAAAACCCTATCATCTAGGCAACTGGACAATGAAAAAAAAACGTAACACAGAATGATCGCAGACGCCATCGTCATAGTCGCGGAATCAGAAAAGAATCTACAATATAACTTAGAAACTCTTAACCAGGAATTGAAAAAAAACAAGATGAAAATAAATGTAGACAAAACTAAAACTATGATCGTTACAACGGAGAGCATAATTCTAAATGGGCTTAGGTTGGAACAGGTAAATAGCTTTAAATATTTAGGAGTTATCATGAAAAAATTATGGAGGAATGGACAAGGAAATAAGCGAAAGAATGGAGAATGTGGGAAAATATTTCAATAGTTTAAGATCATCATTTTTTGGAAATAAAGATGTTCCAACACGAACGAAAGTAGAAGTGGTAAAAGGTCACGCAAATTTTAAAGAGCAACGTCGTTATTAAAAGAGATTGCTAAGAGATTCTTAGATAGAGAGCGGTAAATCTGGGAGCAAGATTAGGATAATAGGGTGGATGTGGAACGACCTCACAAGCGAGCTCTTAAATAGCGCTTTTTTAATGTTAGCAGTATGCGGACGGGCATTACCATGAAGCAAAATCATTTGATGCCGTCTTCATGGTTGCAATTTTTGAATTGCGGCCTTAATGCGAAAAATTTTAGACCTTGGGAGTAGACGTCTTATTTGTCTCAGCATATGCATATTACCTTACGTAGATGAACACAAGCTTTTGCACTGAGAGTTGCTTGTTTGTTAGGGCTCAACCATTCCTTTCTGGTATTGATGTTGATCTAAAGGCACCATTTTGTCACCAGTACTGATGTGGGACAAAAATTGTCGATGTTGTTGACGAACAAAACGATAAGGAGCAAGCAAAGAATTACAACTGGTAACACAGTGATTTCGGTTGTTTTCATTCAAAACTAATAGTATCCAAACACCAATCTTCGACATTTGCTCATTGAACGCAAACGGCATACGATGTTTAATTGATCACAATTCACTATAAAGCCCAATTCCCGAGTTAATTGACGTGGATCGTCGTAAATTAAAACGTTTAAACCCTTTTTTTATCAAAGACAGATGGTCTTCTTGAACGTAGAAAGTCATTCGTATCAAAATGGCCCTTATTAAACGAAAAACCATTTTCGTTCCGTACTTTTACCGATGACGTTTTCCTCGTCACCGGAACAAATTGTCCTAGCGACCTCCGATGCACTAACTCCTCGGTTGAACTCAAACTTTTTTTTTGTACTTGACATTCCAATTTCTTCAGCCAACCCTCAACACAAACTGTCCACACATTGAAGAATTGAAGACGTATTTAGTGAAGCAATACTATGGCATTAAAATAATGTTGACATATTTTAAACAATTTATTTTCAAAGCTGTCTTGCTTTTTTTAAATATTTATTACACTGGACAAGCTTTTCGAATATAATTATTCTGAAAGTTTAGGTACCACTCGAGTTTATTTTATGTTGTTGCAGTAGACCAGTAGATACAAAAAAAAATTATCACGTCAGGTACAAAGTTTCATTTATTAATTTAGCAGAGGTCAAGTTTTTATCCAATGAAATATTGTTTTAAATCTAACTCGTTCCGCGAACATGTCATTATAATAAAAAATGCAAGAGGCATTTTGTAATACCAATTTCTATGAAAACAGCGATACCATCTAAAGAAGACTTCAAATTTTCATGAACGAAAAACACCATCTCGAGGTGATTAATAACAAGTGAGTGATTGCTAAAACTGATTGGTTCGTGTCGGATTTGAATACAGACAGTTGATGGATCGGGAATAGATTTATTTCTTCAGCACTCCCGCGGTGAACCGCTTTGAGTCGACGAACGGAAAAATTACAAACCTGTTGATGTTACATTAAGTCGAAATAAAACGTAAAGATGCGACTAAGTGTAAAATATTTCTCTGCATGCGTGACAGAGCTGCTGACAAGACTGGCGAGTAGACCTAAAGTGTTTGTTCTTGTGTTGTGTAAAGAAAATGTTTTACAGGACACGGGGAACTTTTTAAATGTTGATGTCGTGAAAAAGGTGTCTAGAATTTGAGAAGGTCTATAAAGGGCATAAACGGATCAGTTTATATGTAATGGTCACTTTGCCGGACGATCGTGACCAACATTGAGATTAGGGAGAACGTGTGTTATGCTGGAAAAAGCTGTTACGAACTCCGTAAGAGACATTTTATTTATAATATAATGGAAATTTATTTCACATAACGGACATACAAGGCCATTGCTAAAAGTAACGTACAATATTTTATAAATTTAGCACGAAACACAAATGCCCTGCAAACACTTTTTAAAAACGATTCTATAGCGAATTAGAACAATTTGTTAATAAAAATGTATTTAAAATACTCTTGCATTCGTTTACTAATATTTCTTTAGACTCCATACTCAGTAAAGAAATTATTGTTTTAATGAGCAAAAAGCGCAGTTTTTTAGAGAAATGATCAATGTAGACACGTCAAACGCTGCCTGCATGCATAGTAAGTGAGTTATAACGCACGTTTAGCAAAACGCACATTTGTCTAGAAATGTCAAAGTAGGCTTACGTCAAAATTGACAAGACAACGTAATTACATGTGTATATTAGTCAAAAAGTCGTTAAAATCGTAGGTATTATGTGATCGTAGAAAAAGTAACTACATAACACCAGTTAAAAAGCTATTAAGCACTCACCGCTACGCGGCTTCGTGCGCAATTTTTCCACTCGTGCGTTATATGCTTCTTACAACTCTTGTTATCTAATATAGGTACAATAATTATAAAATCGTTGCTAACCCCTGATTTTAAGTATTAATTAATGCACAAATATATCAGCAGTATTCACACAGCATGTGAATTCTTGTGTTCTTGTATTCAGACAGATTGTAAGTTCTTGGTAGTTACAAGGATATTAACCCTTAGATGCCGAAACCCCAAAACTATTTATCGGCTTGTATTTTTGCCTACTTAAAGTTTGCCACTCTGTGTACAGGTATTTATTGAATATAATTTTCAGGTTTTGTTTCGGATGAAGTGTTCTTGATATGTCGTTGAGTAAAGTAATAAGATAGACGAGAAATATATTTCAGACGAAATTATTTTGAACACATTAAATTTTTCACAAAATTGATAGCAGCACATAAACAAAATTCACTGTCCAAGTTTTTTCTTTATATTTTTCCTATTACTTTATGTGCTGCACGAACAAGCAGTTTTAAATTTAAAGGCTCTTATTTCCTAAGTATGTACAAAAGCTTATTTGCCAAAGAGGCAAATCATGTAAATGTTTGGTTCATGAAAAAAAACAATTTTTTTTAAAGCATTTCATTCATATTTTACATAGGTTGCGCCAAACAGGTGGGACATTTTAGGGATCTCCGTTTTTATAAAAAATGCAAGGTTGGTTAAAATAAATAAAATGCTTCTATTTAAAATGGCTACAAAGCGATAATTTCCTATTTTTTAAATCAATCCATGGTACTCTATGTATCAGGCGAAAAACTGAAGTTAGCAAATTTCTTTAATTTTAAATATCTCATTGCAGCTGTTTTCGGAAAAAAAGTTGCTCTGGAAAAACTATAAAATAGCGACATTCATTTGTTTAGGTAAGATTCTAAGACAAGGTTTACGATTAATTTTTTTCTGTAACGGAGTTATTTATGATCTTAAAAAATTAATAATTTTAGATTTTGGTCCAAATATAGTTTGCCATGAATTTATTATAATAATAAATTAACGCTGAGGAACTATTTATAAAAGGAATATATTTTTTTTTATTTAACAGACCTTGTATCTCTTATAATAATCGAGATCCCTGCAGCGTCTTACGTATTTGGCGCGCTCTGTATGCCAACATCTCTTTTATAAACTGCGTATAACTTTTCTTAATTTTATTTGCCTTGATATTGCTAAACGCTCGAGCGTCCGCACATACAAATTTAGCAGCCTTCTAAGTACTTTACAATAAACTTCTTAAATGTACCTTAACCACACAACAAGCCAAGAATTAATGGGTGGAATGCAAATAACAAAATAAAAGACTCCTTGGAAATAAGAAGCAACACCCGAACAAATTAAATGTCACTACATGTGATTCCAGCGCTCACTTTGACCGACACAGCAGGACTCGCACCTAATCTCACATCTGTGAAGTCAAGGTCAGTTCACATGATGGATGAAACACCAAAGTGGTTATTGTTTAATGTCTCTAGAGGGGGCCCGTCATAAAAAGTCGAAAATCGAAATCGAACCGCGGCAGGTAGACGATTCTTATTGGACTCCGTCAGTTGATGTTACCATGGACAAGATTATGATGTGGTTTTTCCACTTAAGCCAATTGATGTAATTATCTTTGCGAGGATTTGGAACTTTAGGGCCGTGAACAGCCTCCTTACGATAGCTGTAACTGTTGTCCCATGTTTATTCTTGAAAAGTTTAGATTTAATAGTTTTTCACAAAATTTTATCATATATTAAATGGTGCAATATGTTGCTTTGATAATCTATGATGAACGGTTTTTTATACAAACCCCTTAGGAAGTAGTCAGTTCCAACACAGATGAATTAATAATTTACTAGATGTTGTTACTGTTATGAAAAACATTCTTTGTTATGAAAACTATGTCGGTTTGACATGTAATTACCGGTAGAAATGTATTTTTGATTTAAACTTCAATAAGCTCTTTCAGCAGGATTTTAATAGTGGACGAGTATTTTAGAGTAATCCTTTTCATTGATATTTCCGGTCTAACATATGCTCTGTTAGGGTTTCTCTCTGTCCATTATTGGACTGTATTACCAAAGCTTGCATTACTTTACTGTAATACCGGGTAAATATTTTATGCTATGTAACTTCATCTATTATTCGTCTGTTTTATATGGTAAAGGGATTTCCAAGCTAGATTTCAGAAAGTCATACATTATTACTCCCGTATTGTGTATAACAAGACACACGGTCGTAAAGGAAAAGAATTAACAAAGCTTTCATTGTGACAGTAATTTTAGAACTAAGGGTAATCCAAAAACTCTAGATAAATGTTAAAGCTAGTCTTATAATTCTCAAACCAGCTTATGTAATTTAAGCACTTGTTAAAATTAACCTTACACTTCAAAGGCAACGGGTATAGATTTCAATAAAACCGTTGTTATACAAAACTAAATAAAAATATTTTTTTAGATACGTATCCTTACATTTTAAAGTTTTATATGAATATCAAAGTGGTGAAAGTTGAATAAATATGTATCTATTATTACACTATTATGCTTCAAGTTTACCATAAAATGTTATTTTTATAATACCGTTACTTTAATTACATTCATTATGTTATTATAGTCTGATAAACAAATTGTTTACTTAACATGTAATTATAGGGAAATGTTAAGTTGCGTATATTTTTAAGAATTTTTTCATTGTAGTTTCTTAAAAAAGAATTAATAATAGTTGTGAGTACTATAAGTCATTGTTATAGTAAGAGAAAATTATTGTTAGTCGTAAGTAAATAAAAGAAGAATAGATGTGCAAATTTAGCTTTCTATCGCTTGAAAATCTACTAATCTGCTCGCACTACAATATTTAAGAAAATAAATAAATATTGTGCTACAGCGTGTAGGTTTAATACCAATTATCTATATGTACACAGAAGGACGTAATGTAAACTTCCAGGTATGAAAGCGACATGGACTTACACACAAAATTTAATATTTTAAAGCCAAAGCGTTAATGCTTCCATTTACATATCATGATAAATTAGCTAGGGCACTTTAATTAATAACAAATATTTAGAGGAATATTTTACCCCTTTCGTGCAGCAAGTTGTGAACAAAAATCTCCGTATTAATGTCAAAACACGCCATAAATTTGTATTAAAAGATAGCACAATGAAAGAAAACTCCAACAAATCCAATAAAAATATAGCTCAAAAGAATACAGAACCCTAATCCAGTGAGCCTAGAGAATGTGCCAGCGGATGGGATGAGAGTGCACCGCCAGGGGCGAGTATGGCATCAAATGAGGGGATTATATGTAACCCTGGCAGTTTTACAATGACTGCCTGGACGAGTTGTGGTATATAAAATGCTAATTTGCATGAAACGTCTGTTGCAACACGATCGGTGCTTCTAATCCCAACACTGTATACGATTCCTAGCCTGTGTAATGTAGATTATCCCTACGACGTGCCATCTAATGCTGAATCAAAGTTGTTTTTAATGTGCTTACTCTACGTACCACAACTTTACACTACTAGTTCAAAAGCAAGCACTAAAACGTTTTCAGGTAAAGCGAAAAAATTTTCGCCCGCAATTAAAGAATTACATTACTTATGAACAACATTTTGCTATTACCTACCTCTTTTTTTAATAAAATATTTAAGAATAGTTGCATAAGGAGTTAAAAGATTTAAGTGATGCAATTATTAATATAATATGTAGATTTAATTAAAAATTGCTTCTTCTTTTTTAAATCTCTTGTCGAAATGTTAAGATAGTTTCGACACTATT
Organism: Elmis aenea; assembly: GCA_947652605.1. Taxonomy (NCBI): domain Eukaryota; kingdom Metazoa; phylum Arthropoda; class Insecta; order Coleoptera; family Elmidae; genus Elmis; species Elmis aenea. The sequence continues at coordinate 22,027,800 of OX393576.1, forward strand.
GTCTTGTTAATCTTATCAGTTGCAATGTTGGTTATTCTACATATGTAATAAATAAGGTTGCATCAGATGAAAAGATGAGAGTCTTGGATCTGGTCCTAGGGCGTAGCCATTATGAAGTAAATATATGCAATGCGGAGGGGCTATTAGGTCTTTGGGAATTTTCAATTGTTGATTTTTAAATAAAAGTATGGTAATAGTATTTTGAATTAATCTTAATTTGTGTCTTTCTACATAAACTGAAATAAATTATCTTTAAACAGTTTAAAAATGGAAAATACATCTCTGGATGAAGCTACGAAAATTTAAATAGCCACAAATATCGAAAGTTAAATCTATCTCAAAAAGGACTGTGTGTAAATATGTTCGCCTTTTCCAAGACAAAGTACTTAACCAAATATTACCAATGCCAAAATTGATCGCAAAAAAACTAAGTTTAGCCGCAGGAATGTTTATATGGGCTGGTAATCTGGCCAGAATTGTCAGACAAACGTTAGTTCTACCAAAAAATTAAGGAGGTGTAGGACTTATGGATCCGCTAACTAAATCTAATTGCCTGCTCATAAAACGAACCTTAGAGGTTCCTGCTTCCAAGACCTTCTTACGGGATTATGTAGGTACCACTGCGTTGGAAAATCCTCCAAATTTAATTGCTATACCCCATCAAGCACCACAATATCGTAGGATTTTACTAGATGCAGCTTATTGCTACGGTGAAGACTTTTACAATACCAAAATCAAAATTACTTATAACAATATCGTAAAACGTGGAAAATCGCTAAAAATCATGCTAAAATTTTCTCATGTGCTATGGAATAACGTATGGTCGAACATTAATAACAAAAGTCTTACCTATGAACACAAATCTAATTGGTTGAAAATTGTACACAATGCTGTGGTTACAAACGAGTACGTATTTAAAATAAAATTAAGTGCAACAGAAATGTGTATCAACTGTAACAACGTCATTGACACCATTCTCCATAGGCAACGATGTTTTTTGAGCCTTAGAAAAATGTGGAGCTATTGCTCAGTTTTATGTAAAAAAGTATGTAACAAAAGTTTAATGAGTGAAGAAGCAATATTTCCTGGCTTCATGTTTAAAAATGAAAAGGCTAACAATGTCTTAAATTGGCTAATTTCTCATAACATCGAAAAACTAATAAAACCTAGTGATGACTTTAGCGATTTTGATGAAACGTTAAAGTACAAATATAATGGTCTCCGAGAAGATTACAAATTGAAAGTATTTGGCACCTTTTTAGCACGATTACCCCTGAAAAAGATCTGCTTGTTTTACCTAAGATAACCCACCAAGGAGCAGCAACTTTAAAAAATATATTACTTCATGTCCAGATTGGTAGGACGATTTTGTGGACCGGAACTGCGTCATATATGTGGAGGTCAAAACCTTGTCCACAGGAAAGCTGAAGGAAACCTTCTTTTTTTTTGTGTTTGATCGTGAATAATGTTATGTATGATACTTTCCAAGTGCAATGTTAATATAGATACGAACTAGTTAATATTTTTGCATTATTTGTGTTTAACAATGTTTTATCAATATCATGTCAAATAATTTTGTACATGTAAATTTATAATAATCTTAGGTTTTATTAAGTAAGGTATTATTTTACTAATTAAATTATGTAGTCTGAAAAAAAAGTTAAAAGTTTTAATACGAAACAAAATTAATTGTTCCGAAATCGAAAAATAAAAATACTGTATAATAAATTTTGTCTAACATCCTACTCATTTAAAATAAATTAAAAACCAAATTATACCGCACATTATAAACCATATATTTAATTTTAATCTATGTTGCCGAACGATTAACTCAACCAAGTCAAATTAAAAATTAAATAAAAATCTTTGGCAAAAAAATACGGATAATATATAATTTTGATGTTGCTATTTGTTTATGTAAAATTGACAGGAGACCGAAATAAAACCGACAAAATAAAACCGCTTTTGTTTTAAATTGACGACATTTTCAGTTACATCAAGTAATTTTTTGCGAAAGCGTTTGCTTGCTTGTTTAATTAAATGTAATGTAGTTTTAATAATTATGTATTGGTTTTACTTTATTAATAATCTTAATATCAGTTTCTATTTAAATATTCCATATAAAAAATGCGAGAAAACTTTTAATTCAACCCAACGGCGTTTTGAACTGTGATTCTCAATTAAGCTAAAATTATAGTTTTATAGCCGAAAGTAAAACGTAGCTTATATGTTTTGAACTATTTTTTTTTTTCAAAGAAAAGCAATAATACCAAAAATAAATGCTTAATTGCAGTAGCATACCAACAACATGCTCTCATTTTATCGACAAGGCAGTAAATAAATTTTACAGATCTAATAGTGTTTTTAGCTTCTGTAAATAACTGAAATTTACATAATTGAACATGTGCTTGACGCGTATGCGTAGAATATTTTACTGCCGAAAATTCACACAAAAACTCTTTGTAAACGAATGCCAAACAAGCAGTTTTAATTAAAAATTGATGAAACATGAGTCAACGAAAAAACGAATTGTTGCATTAAAAAAAGGATTAAATTGTTTTGAAGCTTTTATTTTGACACACGTTAATCCCGCTTTCCATGAAGTAAACAAAAAAAAAACGTTTAGTTATAGAGTAATTAGTATTTCTTTCATACAAAAATATATTTTATTTTGTTGCTTAACATAGCCACACCATCATTTTTATAGTAATCAATTTGTACTAGTTGAAATTTAATAATTTTTAGTCGAAAACGGTTTAAAAATTAAACACGGCTAATGTACGTAATTAAAGTTTGTTAGGAAAATACATGTTATGTTGGTACATAATACTAGGGTTTCTTATAATTGACATTTTTTCTTGTCCCGGGATTCCGAGAAGAACTCAGTCTTCTTCCTGGGAAATCACGTGATTCCGGAATGTAATAAATTATGTGAATATTTAAAATTAAATAACCCAAAAAACTACTTACTTAAAAACAACTCCAAGTCATATACCCACCTAGGTATGTTATACATTTTGCTCCATGATTTATTATAAATAATAAAATAATATTGGTGAGAGGAACATACATTTAAGATTTATTACTTTTATATTACAATTTCACATTATTATGAACACAATAAAATAATTTTTACAATAAATTTTAGTAATACGCTGTATATTTTTGGATTCCTCTTCAAAATTTCTATTTTTTTCCTATTTAGTTCTCCTTGTACCCTTGGGTATCAAGGCAAAATGTATTAGGTTATGTGGGCCTTAAGTACACCAAAGTCGTGAAATTTTACATTTTTATGTGTTTAATTAAGTACAGCGTACAGCTAGTTTATTTAAGTGATGTTTTGTTTCATTTCTCAATGGCCACTTTGATTAAACTAAACAAATACAATTAAATTGCTCACTTGCCTATTTTCAAATATAAATGTAACAACTCATACATCAATGAAATGAGATTTTTTAAAAATTGGTTCACAGACTACTAAGACCCGTATTTAAACTATGATAGTTGATTTTAAAATAACAAAAACTAATGAAAATAGATAGAATTTAATAACTATTTCAAATCTATGCAAAAAAGTGTCCAAATAATGTCGAAAAAAATTATGAGATATGATTTCAAATAAGCAAGTTATAAGCAAAAATTTAAATTTGTTTCATATGAATAGCGCTAAACTATTATTTTTTTTAAAGATTGTTTTTCATGGAATAATTGCTCTTAAATCGTAGATCATTTTGAATCCTTTTAACTAATGCTGTATCTCTTGCCGTTTACGAGCTCCCCATGCTGTTCACGAAAACTGGGACACCCTGTGTATATTTAAAAGTTCAAAGTTTGAGTTCGTGTTCGGCTGTACCGGCAAATCCAAAACATACGTTAATGGTTACGTACAAAATTTTATTAATTTATCTTCAATAGTATTCTAGATATTCGCCAGTATCCATACTTTTGCCCAGCATTGTATGCAATTGAATTAGTTTTATTCCACTGTTTTTGTTTTGTCATAATAGTAGTGGCAGCAGTGAGGCAAAGAGTTAAATACATTATTTTCGTAACTATACCCAGAGCGCCCAAAAGATGGCAAAAAAATATTTCACAAGTATACTTTTAAACACCATGCATACAAAAAAAACATTAGACGATCAGCATCCATAGAATAAACCACGTAGAATTACATTACAAGAACTAAAATTATCATTAATACTTTTAAGATGAACATCTGTTATTATAACATAATAATAATAAAGTAAAACAGTAACTGAAGGACGTTATAGTACGTACAGGGTGGTCCAAATTCGATGGGATTGCATGGGTATCTCGGTTAATATTTAAGATAGAGAAACGATTAAATTACCAAAAATGTGCAGTTTTCTGAGAAAAACTCAGAACCGTTTTCAAAAATATTCTATCATTTTCGGTTTTCGAGTTATCGAATAAAAAGTGTTTTTTTGTCAAATTAATAATGTGTGATATCTCCGTTATTGTTGTAAATATCGAAAATATTTATTAAGATTATTTTTAGATATTTTTATGTTTAATTTAGTTATACTAAAAAAAAAATTTTTACGCTCGCTGTTAAAAAGTTATGATACAAAATTACCTTTTTTTAAATAGAAGCGATAGTTGGCTATGACATATTTAAATTCCTTATTTTTTTCTCATTCCAAATATATAAGGGTCGATGTATTTATTTTTAATAATACGCAAGTTATGAAGGTTTTTTATTTTTTTTTTTCTAAGAAAATCATAGTAGGCTATGAAAACAAAAACCAAACAAGGTGTAAAACCTTACAAAACTCATGTGGTACAAGTTACCAAGGTTTTTTAATTTGTTGTGGAGATAAACATTGTAAATATTTGAAAATAAGAAAACAACGATATAGTCGGTATCAGCAGTAATGTAGGATATTGTTGTTTATCTTAAGTTCAAAAATTTCGTATTTATCTCAATAACAAATTAAAAAACCTTGGTAACTTGTACCACATGAGTTTTATAAGGTTTTACACCTTGTTTATTTTTTGTTTTCACAGCCTACTATGATTTTCTTTAAAAAAAAAAACTAAAAAACCTTCATAAAAATATAAAAGGCTGTAAAAACAAAAAACAAATAATAGGTAAAACCTTTCAAAACCCATGTGATACAAGTTATAAAGGTTTTTTAATTTGCTGTTGAGATAAACATTATGAATATAGCCAGAATCAGCAATTATGTGGTAGGTACCCATATAATCCCATCGAAATTGGACCATCCTTTACTTCAATTATTTGTAACAAATGAAAAACGCCAACGAAAACAAAATCTACAATACGCACCAATACAAATTACGCGTTTATAATGCGGTCGCTTTTTATGCAGGCCTTACGATACAGTGAATAATGAAGAGCGGCCTTTTGATACAAAGTATCTGGCCACATTTTTATTATCGGTATTTACACATGAAACTGTCCATAATCTAACCCCTTCGAAACAACAGAATATGATATGATATCGTATCAAAACTCGATTGCAATCCCTTACTAACAAGGGTTTTCCCCTCATCATATAATAGCTATCAGAGGTACGCATTTGTGACACACAGACAGATGCACGTGAAGGGCCCTAGTGAACGCATGTGTAATATGACGACATGAATCCGACGTTTCATGAAATTGCTACTTTACAACGATAAAATCTCCTATTTATTTCAAATGAATTCGTTTATTCATTCTGCTCTTTTATGCTTCACAATAAGAAACACAATCATAGAAACTAATCTTTAATCTTAGTTGCAGCATCTTCCCGGGATGTTTTATTTATCTGAAAGAAATCCTATAATGTTACATTTCGTAGTTTGTTACATTATTGAAATATATATTCCTGTTTCTATACCGATACATCCTCTGCGGCCTCTTTTTGATAAATTGTTCTAACACTCACAAACAACCTTATTATTAACTAAGAGACGGAGGAAAATTCAACACATTCCTGTTTAAAGATTTGTATAATGCGTACGATAAATCGAGAATGGAAATATGTTAAATAGCAATAATGAGCACAACTGTAAAGGTTTAGAATTTTAAGCGCATTCTTTTCGTTACTAAGGAATGAAATCGAATGCCATCCCGCTCTGAAAATTCGATTAGGAAACATTCTACATTTCTTAAACGATTTCGAAAACAATTTATAGTAAAATTATTGTAACTATTACATAACTAATAGTGAAAACTAGAACAGAGAGAGAAATTAAAACAATTTAATTTCGATGATAAAATTTTTCTCCTCTATTAATTAAAAGGAATTCGTCAACTATAAAGCTTATCTTCACACTGGTGTGTTAAGTGAATTGTTAAAATGTCTTTGTGTTATTCTAGTGAGAACTATTAACTACTGAACTTGAACGACCATATACTTTTTTAAATGTTTTTTAACTTCATGGACAACTAATACGATGGTGTATGAAATATACGTATTCTAGGAAAACACATTTTTAGAAACTATTTTTAGGAAAAATTATGTCAAACATTTTTACTTCTGGTGTAGTTCTGTAACGATTGTTTTAAAAAAATTAAATATTAATACCTAAAACGCATAACTTGAACTTTTTTAAAAAATATTATACAAGTTGGTGAATTTTTCGTTGCTCACCCTTGGTATCTTGGAAACGTTAAGAGATAGGAGATCAGTTAGAGGAGAGAAAAGTTGCACATTTTTATGGCGATTAAGATTCAAAAAAAAAAAATCCTGGATATTTTGATTATTTCCCGATTTATAACAAAAAAAACTGAAAAATGTGATTGTAAAAAAACATTATTATCTTCCGTACCATTGACGCTTTTTTGATCGCTTGGTACCTCTGTTTTTATTCCATTCTGGATTGAATGACGTGCACAGAAATTTTCTACCATATTGGGTTTTTATACAATTAGACCGACAAAACAAATAGCTTTTCAATTTGATACCAATATAACTTTATTTTTTTCAAATTTGAGATTTGAAAATATTTGTAATTAATTTATATCGAGAATGCTCTGAATAACAACTAAACTACAATAAAAGTCGTTTTTGTATTGCTAATAGGGGTGGGCGATAACGAAACAATATCGAAAAAAAAAAGTTTATCGGCTGTGAATTTTATTTTGTACTTTGCACTACAATAAACACAAATTTTTAAATTTTCACAAGTTTTTTAAAAGAAAAAGTTATGTCAATTATCAATCTGAAAAGCTAATTTGTTTGTCTGTCTAATGGTGTAAAAATCCAAGATGGTGGCCGTAAGGAATAAAAAATTTGATTATCTCTGCTTGAAATCTAAAAGGCCTAGAAAATTTCTGTCACGTCATTCAACCCAGAACGGAAAAACATTAGGTTACCAAGTTTGATCTAAAAGCGTCAATTGTACGGAGTTTTTTTTTTTTTAAATCACATTTTTCAGTTTTTTGTTATAAATCTAAAAAAATCAAAGTATCCAGTTTTCTTTTAGATCCTCAATCGCCATAAAATGTGCAACTTTCTCTAATTTAACTGATCTCGTATCTCCTACCGCTTCCGAGATACCAATGGTGAGCATAGTAAAATTCACCACCCTGTATATGAAAGATAAGATGTAGCCAAGAAATATACATATTCTTTTACAGTTATTATTTTCTTCTTTAGGCATTATTGACGAATATAATGTAAGAAATAACTTCACCGTTGAGAGAACAAACATTTATCATCGCGTTCTTCTGTTTCTTTTTTTTTTCTTCACGTATTGTGTCGGTTCAATCACCAATGTTCCTATTATTTAGTGTTGCAGCCAGGACCAGGTAATTCTCGATCTCGTCTCGTCTCGAATATTTGAGATCGAGACTGGCATTTTTCTGTTATTAACAATATTCTCGAATTTTCGAGACGAGATTCTTAAATTCTCGATCTCGACAGTATTTTACTGTGCAAAACAACTACTATTAGTTTTAGTTTTTAATTTGTTTAAAAATTATAGAAAATTTTAAAAATGTTAAATTTTATTTATTTTAAATACTGGTTTTAAATGACATAATCTACAGATTCCAATTTTATCATTCTTTCAGTCATGGTTCTGTCGATGGTACTGTCAAAATGTTTCATGAAAACCGCAGCCCCGTTTTCAAGTCCTTTATCGATGAGAGATTGTCCCGAAACAAATGTGCTTTACTTAAACTCTCATCTGCTCCAAGGCGCTTAATTTTTTGTTTGGAATTTCTCTTTTTTTTACGCATCGTTCGATGTATGTTTCACTGTTCTTATAGTCTGCATCTTTTACTACACTGGTATCGCTCCCAACATAAGAACTTTTTGTGGTTCATTTTGTGAAAACTTATACAGGGTGTTCCTTAAGTATTGCAAAAAAAAGGTGATTCCTTATTAAAAATAAAGGGGGGTCTTTCATATAAAAGTTTTTCCTTAGACGTCTCCTTTCGAAATTACACCTCCCTAAAGGGGAGCGGTAAAATTGGGTTTTTATTTTATTTCACAAATTTGGATAAACGTAAGAGAATGATATTTGGTAGATGTTTTATACTTATTAAAAGTTTTCCCAAAGTAATATTTTTAATCATCTCCCATCTTCACAGGGGGCTGAAAAGTGCTACCCCTGTTGGTTTTCTAATCAGAACTTTTTGGTGGGTTGAAATTTGCCAATTAAAAAATTCTTTTTTGAAAGCTTGCTTTGTTTTAAAACTTTTTTTATGTTTTAGTTTTTTTCGTAAAACCTACCGTTTTTGAGTAAAAAATAAAATAAGTAAACATGAACCATTAAATATTCCAATATACAACGATTCATTTTGGTGGTTGCCATGGTTTGTTTATGTTCATATCGGATAGAATTGACAGGCGTTTTAGCGTTTAGCGTTTTGACCGCCTTAATTTTAGCTTTGCGTCAATATAAAATACTACAGGTTTTTATACGGCGTTGTAAAAAAAAATTAATTTTCTAAATTATTCAAGGTTTTAAGTCTTTATTTAAAAAATTCTCCTGAAGTTATTTTGAAGTACAGAGTTGTAATTTGGTATGGACATGCAGAAAAAATTTCTCTGTTCGCTCGATATGAAAAAATTTGAATTACACGTAGGTACAGAGGTGTTTATAAATAGGTGGCAACTTCCATGATTTTCAAAAGCTCGTAACTCGATTTTTTCAAAGGCAAACCCCTGTATTTTTTTATGTCATCGAATTCGTCTTTAAAAGAGCTTCATATTTTGTTTAGTATGTCCTATACCCAAAACTCATACTTTTCGAGATATTCGACATTTTTCTTCAAATCGTTATTGAAGCAATAGAGTGCCGTAGAAATTGAAAAAACTGACTGTTCACTTCGCTAACGTCAAAAACTTGTCATTTATTTTTTGAATTATTGCATTTCCACAATGAATATTACTTTACAAGAGCAAATTGATATGGTTTATTCACCATTTCGTGTATTTAATTACTAATAGTAATACAATTTGTTTTATTATAAATATTATCTTGTACTCATATAATCTGTGATTTAAATTTTTAATTTTTTTAAAAAAATCACTTGATTTAAATCAATTATTTAAAAAAAATCACCTGATTTAAATTATGATTTAAATCGTGATTTAAATCAATTGATTTAAATCTGCTCAACCCTGCCTCTGTGTATACAGGGTGTAGACTCGGATCACGCAACATAGCAATTTCAATGGTAAAATTTTAAAAGTCGAATTCTTGCTCCGCTAATTATTTTAGAAAAAAAGTGCAAATACGTTTTTTGTAGAGAAAAAAATTCTGTCTCCATAAATGTAATCAATATTACTTTTTCGTTTTCCAAAAACAGAAAAATAAGCAAATTAAAAAACGCGTTTTCGCGAAAATCTGTAGTGCCTTGGAATTATGCTACGACAACTGCCCATCTTACTAACACTTACTGTCACTTTGACGTTTGAAGTTTATTCTTAATTATGATTTTTATTATATCTTGCAATGAAAACATAACTAATTGTGTAAAATAAATGTTTGATAAAGTATAAAGGATAATTAAGAATGAATTTCGCGTCAAAGTGACAGTATAAGTGACATTAGGCTGGGCAGTTGTCATACCATAATTCCAAGGCACTACAGATTTCGGTCCAAACGCGTTTTTTAATTTGCATAATTTTCAGTTATTGGAAAATGAAAAAGTAATATTGATTACATTTATGGATACAGAATTTTTTTCTCTACAAAAAACGTATTTGCACTTTTTTTCTAAAATAATTAGCGGAGCAAGAATTCGTCTTTTAAAATTTTACCATTGAAATCGCTATGTTGCGTGATCCGAGTCTACACCCTGTATGTTGATATATTTGCTTCGAGATCCGGGTGTTATTCACGTTGTTCTATTTCTTCATTTTGTTTTTTAAGCTGTAGGTAATATGTGTAGTTCGTTATAAAGTTTTATGTTTTGTGCCCCGCCACTTTTCTAAGGAATCTCATTTTTAAATAATCTCTTCACATTTAAGCAATTTCCGTCTTGCGAGTCTGATTTAATTTACACCAAGCCAAGCTGTACCAATATTTCCAATCAAAGGCGAAGGAACAATTTTGTTTCGTGCTTTTGATGATACTGATTCGATTTGCAAATTTAATTAATTTATTAATTTAAGAAGATTTGCGTCAAAATTAATTTCATCGTATTAAAAAGCGCGTTAATAACTTCAGAATATGTAAAAATAAATTAAATTTGGAACCCCTCCGAAATGGGGTATTTAAAATTAAAAATGAATTACGTTATCTTAGCCTCAAAAGGAAACGTAGATATCAAAAACGCAATGGTAAGTATATGTAATGGGGGTGGTAGTAATGTATACGGGCTAACTAATATCCCGTCGTCGGTTTAAGTAACTGCTTTTATTTAATGGTGATGTTTTCAACGACAGTTAACTTCGGGGTTAATTAATTGGGCTTTCAGCAACACAGGAACCAATATGCTGGAACACGCGTCTCATTATACCGATTGGCGTTTACCAAAATTAAAGGTTACCATTTCCGATTTAATTTCTCCCCTTAAAAATTCCATATCTAAATGAATATCTGGCGTGACCTTAAAAGTGGCGCAACAAATGAGCTGCTCCCTTCTTTCTTCGACTTTATGGCCATGGATGCGGTAACCCTAATGAACTGCGAACTCATAATGACGTATGTAGTTTGTACTACAAAGTAAGGGAAAACGTTATTCCCGCTTACTTTATTATCCAATAATTATATGTACAACTACTTTGTATCGAGTCAGTGGAGTAAATTACCTGTAACCAAAACTACTTAAAATATTTCACACGCCCGAGAGTAATTTCCCATTAACTGTACTTACTTAATAAAACACGCACATTTAACGTAACAACTAATAAATTTACGGTTCAAATTATGAAAAAAATTGTTTTAGGGTAAATAAAAATTAAGAATTTAATTTATTTTCGTGTACTTAATGCATACGACAAGTCGAAAGACACAATTTGTTTATTTTGGAACCCTTAGGTTCTGGATCGATTTTTGTTAAATAACTTACCAAATGAAGTTCTCCGTAAGTCCAGTTCTTTTTTACAAGCTTTAATTCAACTTCACATGTTTGTTTGTTTGTTTAGGTAAATTTTGATCTACTTCTACATTATGTGATTGATTTGAAATTTTGCATGCATACATGGTCTCCGTGACAGTACGGGGTGGTCTAAATTCGATGGGTTAATATTTAATATAGAGAAATGATTAAATTAGGTACCTACTAAAAATGTGCAGTTTTTTGAGACAAACTTAGAACCGTTTTCAAAACTATTCTATCATTTCCGGTTTTTATGTTATTGAATAAAAAGTGTTTTTTTTGTCATATTAATAACGTGTCATCTCTCCGTTATTGTTGTAAATATCGGAAATATTTATGAAGAATATTTTTAGATATATTTATGTTTAACTTGATTATACTAAAACATATTTTACGCTCGCCGTTAAAAAGTTATTACACAAATTTACCTTTTTTTAAATGGAAGCGATAGTTGGCTATGGCCTATTTAAATTCCATATTTTGTTCTCATTCCAAATATATAGGGGTTGATGTATTTATTTTCAATAATACGCAAGTTACGAAGTATAATCAAATTAAACATAAAAATATCTAAAAATAATCTTCATAAATATTTCCGATATTTACCACAATAACAGAGATATGACACATTATTAATAAGACAAAAGTACACTTTTTATTCAATAACTCGAAACCGGAAATGATAGAATATTTTTGAAAACGGAGTTTGTCTCAAAAATCTGCACATTTTGGGTAAGTTAGCCGTTTCTCTATCTTAAATATTAACCGAGATACCCATGCAATCCCATCGAATTTGGACCACTCTGTACACACACACACACATATTTTTTTACAATTAAAATTCAAGATGACGGCTCCAATATGGCGGAAATCTTTTTCATATATATGACTCGGCTCAACTCAATATCTACGAGGTTTCTGGGGTGCTGATTACAATTTTCAGGTCAAAATTTAGGAATTCAGAATAGCTGTGCCAATATGGCGGAGATAACTAAAACGAAAATAATGAAATTTTAGTTAAAACGTAATTTTAAAACAAGCTTTATTAAAATGTAGTATTTACGAATTAAATACCTATGAACTTCTCGCGACTAGCTTTTAGGAAAATTTATTTTCTTTTTTTAGTACATTTTATTAAAAACTTGTTTTTAAAATATTTTTTTAATTAAAATTTATTTGAAATAATACTTTGATTTAATATAAAGTAATTCTTATATTGATATTATCAAGTTATATAAAAATCATATAGATATCTATTATAATAAAGAGTCTTTTGAAATGCTAGGCTAGTATTACCTACTACCAATCTTATTTATTTACGATGATGGAAATAGTTGTCGTTGTAAGTTTCATGAATTGTGTATGATTTTTTACAGTGTCCTCTTTGGTTAGTTTGAATTTAAAAGTTTCATTAGGTCAATTCAAGTGGTTTTTATTTGACGGTCTGCCAAAGTGAACAAATTCTGCATTTAGTAAATAATAAAGAAAAACGAAGTACTGGCAGTAATAATAGTTATTTATGTATCAAGGCCAAAAAGTGTAACTTTTTCGGCCGCGTCTCGTTTGCTGGCCGAGACGTAGTCGAGGCCAGCAAACAGGCAAGACCGAAAAAGTACGTTTTGGCCGAGGTCCATATTACATTTTGTGTGCGATCGAATTAAAAACAATTAAAATTTTTAGTAATTTTCAAAATTATAGGTTAGAAACTACGTGACATTCTGTTACTGACAGATGACGGCGTATGTACTGCATTACCGGCCCTCTCCTTAGCAACGGCCGTAAAAGTTACTTCTTCGACCGTTGCTAAGGGTAACGGCCTGAAAAGTAACGCGTCCGTCAAACAGCTGTTTCTAGTACGATCGCACAAAAAATACTTTATATTAACTGGATTTTAGTTTAGATAAGTCTTCTACATCGTATTTAACATTTAAAATATAGTTTGCAGCCTACTCAACATTCGGGCAGACAAAAAATAGCAACTTTTCTAGAAGTGGTGCAAAAAGTACATAGTTTGAAATTAACTATCGTTGATTGAATTTTGTCAAGATAGCTCAGGCTGTGGGCATATCGAACCAATGGGCACATACTAAGTTTTGAGCATGATAAAGTTAATCGCGCGATGGGTGCCAAGAGTGCTCACACCGAAACAATGTTTTGTCATTTTCAAGCGCAATCCAAAAGACTTTTAGCACCGATTCATAACCGTGGTCTAGACTAGGATTCACTAGTACACAGCGAACCAAGCAATATTTGAAAGAGAGGACAGAGCGAAAAGCGAACCAGTTCTGAACAAGGCGAAATAAATTTCATCGGTCAAAAATGTTATAGCGACGTTATTTGTGATTGATTATCTTAAAAAAATTTAAAAAATAAATGATGAGTACTACGCCTACTTGCTTGACCAGATGTGGCAAAAAAGTCACAAAAAATGGCCCGCAATAGCAAAGAAAAAAGTTCTTTGTCACAAGTCTGATATTGCTATGGCTAAAAGTATCATCAATAATGCTTCGAGCTATTACTCATTTCGTACTTTAATACACAGCAAAGCAATTAACCGAATTTTCGCAAAGTATTTGATTTTAATTTAGTGAAAAATAATATTCATAAGTATATTCTTATCATTTTTATGCAGTTTTAAGCAACATTCGTTATTCTTAATAAAGTAATTTAAAATCTGTTGTTTATTTATTTCTTGCCGTGCAGTAAAAGAAAAATATCGTATGTCTTGAATTTGTTCGTATCTGTGTATCTATCTGGCTGTCATGTATTTTATATTAAGGCATAAGAAATGGGAGCAAGGACTTGTTACGTCCATTGGGAACAATATTGTTCCTATTTCATCACGCCCGTGTCCCATCTGGGCGATATTTAAAGTATATATTGTATGTAGTATTGCCGTAGCATAAGGGGAAACAGGTTCGTTGCGTGCTAAAATATTTCGAATCTTTGCTGTGGAAGAAAATATTTCAGATGTATTATACAAAATACAGTTATAAACCAATAGTAGTGAAAAAAAATTGTTTTTTGTGCGATCGTACTAGAAACAGCTGTTTGACGGACGCGTTAGCAACCATAAAGTACTACATTACCGGCCCTATCCTTAGCAACGGCCGTAAAAGTTACTTTTCAGGCCGTTACCCTTAGCAACGGCCGAAAAAGTTGCTTTTACGGCCGTTGCTAAGGAGAGGGCCGGTAATGCAGTACACACGCTGTCATCTGTCAGTGACAGAATGTCACGTAGTTTCTAACCTATAATTTTGAAAATTTCTAAAAATTTAAATTGTTTTTAATTCGATCGCACAAAAAATGTAATATGCACCTCGGCCAAAACGTACTTTTTCGGTCTTGCCTGTTTGTTGGCCTCGACTACGTCTCGGCCAGCAAACCAGACGCGGCCGAAAAAGTTATACTTTTTGGCCTTGATACATAAATAACTATTATAAGTTAGTTAACTGCCAAATAATATAGCATTTGTTTTCAAAGCTTTTTCTATGTTTTTTGCAAATTTTGGTCTTGAAATGTGAAAATGTCAAAAATTCGTAAGGAAAAATTAAATCATAATTTCTTTGTTTTTATCTTTCAATTGTTCCAAAACTACCACCGTCTACCTTAATAGCCCACTCGAAAATATTACCTCGCTCTAATAATTTACAATAAAATTGCGATATTTCAAAAAATATTAGTTTTAGGTATATAATATTGTTAAAAGGTTTTTACAAGATTATGTAAAAACATAGGGTGTTGTATTTAAGAAAATTTAGTTAACGATGTTTAAAGTTTCACAACCTTAACCAAGCGTAAAAGAACACCCTGTATAATATTTTTTAAATGTAGCTAGCGTACAATGTTAATTAATCTATTGTCAATCTAATTTTCAAACGAAATTCTACTGCCTTTTTAAAGAACTTAAATGTTAAAAAAAAATTGTAGGTGCTGTATCGCTTACAATTTTCATTAAAATGTATATGTACTTTATGAAAATGGTTGACTTTAGACCCATATAACCACATGCAAATTCAATGTAAATTTTAAGAGGAATCCAAAAATATACAGGGTGTTTCTTTTAAAATACCAAACTTTGAGTTCGTTTTCGGCTGAACCGGAAGTCGTATTGCAACCTCGGTATTTTCGTCGAATCCTAAAAATACGATAACGCTTGAATACCAAATATCATTGTAATATCTACAACGGTATTCTAGATATTTGTCTGTTTCCATACTTTTACGGATCACTGTATTTTCGAAATAGAAAAATACACTTTTCATTATATCAATGTAACTATGGTTTTCATTTAAGAAAAAAACCTCATTTGATTTATTTCATAAGCTGAACTATAACTATAATGAAACAAATGAATGTCGTTATTTTATAGTTTCATGAAGCGTCTTCCAACTGTTTTCGTAGGAATGTTTATTAATAAACAACTGCAAAAGGGACATACATTCAAGACTTTTTTAAATGGCTTAGATTCGTTTACGATTTTTTTTCAAAAAAATTAAAGCATCGGTGAGTAGCTCTCTGAAATAAGACAATTTTGTCTAATTAAAACGACCTGGTGTCTGTCTTGTGCCGGTTATGAGATCGCTACAGTGTCCCACCTGGTATTGCAAAAAAGCGAAAACTACTAGTTATATTTTAATAAATCAGGTAAATTTATCTGGAAAAAGTCTCTCAAACACCTCGATAAAATTTTCGCAACTAAAATACACTACACAACTTTGTTCCGCCTTGTACCTAAGCTATTCTGTTAAAGCGAATCAACTGTCGTTTTTTATTCCCGACCTACCATGATGAAGCGCCAGAAAACGTAACTAAAGGCTTAAATAGCAAGCGGAAGTAACGCGGTGCTGGTCCGTAATAACTAACTTCCTGCAAAACTGCACTTTGATTGGTTAGTTATAAACACCAGGCAGTCCGGCCGTATCTTCACATCTAGAACCCATTATGGCTGACCTTACATCCGGTTTCTATTTAAAATGGCCGAATTATGATTCCGAGTGAAATAATTTCGAGTTTTCTATTGGCATTTCACGTTCAAGTAATTAAAGCTGTCCATATTGCCGCCGTAATGCTATGCTGATTCGTTTATTCGTTATAATTTAATTAGACGGTAGCTTTTTAAGTTTAATTAACAAAACATGGTTGGAATATCTTTGGGAAGATCTGTATCTGCCAAAGTTTTACGATTAAAAATTATAAGGGATCGAAAATTTCCCACATCGGAACAATAGCTAGGACCGTAGAAGAAACGTCTAGAAAATATAATTCAATCCGGTTCACTCAGTTGTAGCAATTAACTTCTTTTTTCGTTATTACTACGTTCGTTTAAAGCCGGCAAGCTCTATATTTAAAACCACTTAACTGGAATTTTGCGTGGAATACTAATTTGGGGAATTATGTCCTTTTAGAAACTCTTGAAGTTTGGTTTCCCGTAAACCCTCAGCTAATTAATACGTGAAAGCAGGTGGCGATTAATTGAAATCCCCTTTTCATTGTAAATTACTCAGCAAAGTTGCTTTCAGAATTTTTTGCCCACTTTATTTAAATAGGAAATTAAGAGACGTTCTGCTTGATAGTGCAAGTCGCAAAGGCTAAAATAAGCCTAGAAGTCATAAAAATATTTTTTATATTATCAAAGGAAATTTATTAAAAAGGTTTACTTGGTTTTTTTCGATTAAAACCTACAGTGTATTATTTTTGTTAAGCTCTAGAGTCTACACTTCTACAGCATGTTATTTTTAAGACTTGATGTAAGTATATAACATTAAATTAATGCTCTTTAATTTTTAAGAATTTTATGGGCTCGACATCCAGGTTGCTTCAATAAGGACTTCTCGGCTCTTTAATTTCTTTATTTTACAAAATAGCGCTTTTATGGATTTTACAAAATAGGAGAGAACCGTATTTGTCTATTAGAAATCATATTTTAAAATTTTATTCTCCAGTTAATTTTTGTCCTTCAGATAGCAGGCTATATTTTTAAATATGTATTATGAAATTTGCTATCACATGAAATACAGGGATGCTCAAAAGTATGGAAAAAAACAAATATCTAGAACACTATTAAATATATTTTAATGATGTTTGATATCTAGCCGTTATCGTATATTCCAGATTCGATAAAAATATTGAGCTTGCAATACGACTTCCGGTTCAACCAAAAAACGGATCTAAACTTTGAAATTTTACCTAGAACACCCTGTATATTATTATATTAATGGATTCTTCTTTAAATTTACATTTACAAATGTTGAGGGCTATATGGGTCTAAAGTTAACCGTTTTCGTTAAATTCACATTTCTATGAAAATTTTAAACGGTACAGCATTTTCAAAGATTTTCAATATTTAACAACTTTTAAAAGGCATGTATATTAGTTTTTGAAATCAAGGTTGACAATAAGCTAGGTAACACTTTGCAACAACTACATTTTAAAAATATTGTACAGGGCGTTTTTTAATTTTAATCAAACTTCTGCAACTTAAAACATTGATAACTCATTTTTCTTCAAAACAGCACCCTATTTTTTTACACAGTCTATTAGAAAATGTAATTGTACTTTAAAAACATTAACCATAATTTATACCTAAAACTGATATTTTTCCAGATATCACGATTTTATTGTAAATTATAAGGACAACGTAATATTTTCAATTGTTCCAAAATTACCGCTGCCTACCTTCATAGCCTTCTCGAAAAAATTATGTTGCCCTAATAATTTACAATAAAAGCAGTCGGAAACGAGGTCCCCAAACGGTAAAAGATATATTGTTGGTTAAATGAATCAAAATGATCTTTGATTTAACAACAATTATTCTACGGAAAAAATCTTGACAAACCTTAATAGTTTTTTCGCCATTAATAAAAAACAATACCTAAATGTCGTTATTAACCTGCTTATTTGAAATCACGCTTAAAATAGCTAGTTTATTAATGTAGTATTTTGTTTTTTTTGCAACGTACAATTTAATTAAATTTAATAAACACAAGTATTGAAATAACTTACTTATTGTTAGTAATAAAACTAACAACCCATACATCAATGCAACGAAAAAAAAATCTTTATTTAATGGTGTCACAGCCAACTACAACCCATATTTAAAATAAGAAAGTTTATGTTCAAATAACAAAAACAAATTAAGATAGGTAAAATTTATTAACAAAAATTTAAATTTACACCAAAAAATGTCCTTATTTTGATAAATACTTTAAATGTTATTTTAAATAAGCATGTATGTATCATGTAATAAGAAATTTTTAAGTTTTTTTTATTGATTGATGTATTTTTTTAATGTATGGTAAAATAAATTTTGTACACTTTGTATAATTAATGTTATTCTGGCTGTAAATTGTATTATGAGAAATATAACGTCGCCAAAGAAAAATGCTAATACTCTAACATTAAATTTAATAGAATTTCAATTAGTGTCTTCTTTGTTAGGTCTAGATTTTTAAATTTATGGCTGCAGAGGCATGAATTGGTTTTAAACTATTTTAAAAGGGGTCTTCCAGAAAAAGGGTTGACATTTATTATTGCATTTAATGAGCACTCTTTTGTGTAATCGGCGTTTTATGGAATCGTATATTTTTTTCCGTAATTAAATAACAATTTCTTAGTTAAAAAGTAACAGCTGTACACTTTATACGTGCATTAGTAATGTAATTATAGCTCATCGTGTAATTCTGTCTGATAAATGAAAAAAATGGTAATAAATTATAGTTAAATTAATTGAATTTTGTTTTATGTGAATGAAATAACAAACAGTTAGATGAAACTATGCGATTCATTCTAAATTAATAAAAAGCTAGAGAGGGAAAGCAGTGGAATGTTTAATTTGAACTACACCCAAATATTTAAATTTTTAAACAATTTCAACATTTTTAATTACATGTTATGGCCGTAGTAAAGAAAAAAGTAAATAACGAATTTCATAAGAATGCTTTTTAGCATAAGCACTATCAGCTTAACCAATCGCCTGTAAAAACTGTGGATAAAAATTTCTTTTTAAACTTTCAGCATAATTAAAACTTTGTTATCGAGAAAATGCTGAAGCCCATTGGATTAAACTTGTTGAAGCAATCTTTTCTTTTCTTCGTAATAACTTTTAATGTAATACTCGTTGTAACTGTTAATAACTAAATTATTTAGATAAATATATTTTAAAAGCGCCGTAAAGTAGGTAGGTATTAATACAATTCATTTTTCTGTTTGAGGTAAGTTATATACTTATATGCAACAGATTGCTCCACTTTGGCTATAAAAAATTTCGTGAACATAAAAAAGGTTTATATCTACTATCTAGTTATTTTCATTACATGAAATTTTAAATAAAGTCTTCATTAGAATTGTTAGAAAGTTATCGGACTTTATGTTTAGTTTTCAAGACAGTAACTTAAATTACATTTAAGGAGACGATTGATTTTGGGCAGCTTTTAAAACGGCGTTAATAAAAGTTTTTTACCAAATGTTTTTGTATAGGTAGTTCAAAAACAACATGGAGAAATATGCGACATACACTAGAGGTAGAGGAAAAAGAAGTTGGCTGGAGAGATGTTACAGTTGGCCAATGGATAGAGAAACATAATCAAGAACTAGAAAAACATAGGTACCTCGACTTCAAAAAGTCGAAGAGAAGAAAATATTTTTGTGCAAATAAGTACTAGCTACATTTTGACGTACCGCTTTCGTCTAGCTCAGTGGTCGGCAAACTGCGGCTCGCGAGCCACATGCGACTCTTTGGCTACTTGAGTGCGGCTCTTTCACGAATGACGTATTTAAAAAACGTTTTTTAAATTTTATTTTACACAGTATTTTAATACAATGTTCAATCAGTCAGCGTGTTATATTTAAATTCAAATAAAGAGCAATTTTTACTTCCCCTCCCTGAAAAGGATGTTCACATTAGAACTAACATACAATCAGTGGATCCAAAAATTTTATTTTATGGTTGATAAGTCTCATCTAAATCAGCTTAATCGTAAACTACAGGGGAAACACATTTTTTTCGATTTTAGAAGAAGTAATTTCATTCAAAAATAAAATTGTTTCTTTTTGTTCAATATTTTGATTCATTTTCCAAAGCCTGCTAAAACATTTAGTATCGGACATTTGCTACTTCAAAACAACAATTTTCAATATAAGGGAAGTTTTTGTTCAGAGGTTTCAGGAATTCAGAAATAGCAAAGCGATATTAGCTTTTGTTAAAAAGCCTTTCAATGCTACCGTAGAAGAATTAAAATTTTCTCCCCTTAATATTGACACTTTTGAAATGCAATTGCTGGATTTAAAAACAAAGTATTATGGAACTCCAAATTTGAACGCCTTAAAGCAGATATGAAAAAATTGGAGAGAAACAAATGTGGTCTTAGTTCACAGCACAAGTGGTCTGCTTTGAAAGACCTGGAGAATGAGGACGATGATTTTTAACACCTGAAGTAGTATTCCTGACTCAAATGATCAGTTTAAAAAAAACTAGAATTTGCTGTTCTCTCTCTATTCGGCTCTACATATTCACGCAAACAATCTATTTTAAGGAAGAACGTTCTCAAAAGTAAATTGAGAAATCGTCTTATAGAGGAGAACTTGGAATCGTGCCTAAATTAAAAACAAGCACATACAAACCTGACTTAAACCTTTCCAAGGAAATGCAAGGCGATTGTTTACATTTAACATGGCAATGTTTTAATTTTAATAATAAAAATGTAATTTTCATCAATAAATAAGATTATTATAAAGTATGATAACTAGTTTTAATTCAGTGAACATAGTTTTAACCGACTTCTAAGAACAGCGTTCTTATAAAGACATTTGGCTCTCAAAAGAAATCTTAATCCTTGCACTGCTGATATTTGGCTCTTTTGACTAATGAGTTTGCCGACCACTGGTCTAGCTGTAAAACTGACCTACGATGGTTAATTAATTTTTGTGATAGTAATTTGGCTTTTATACAATGTATTTAATTTAAAAAAATATATATATTGTTGAATGTTAGAATAAATTTTTTTGAAAAAGTAAAAACTATGTTGATATAAACTGAAATTTAGTTATTTTAAAATTGCATTAAAATAACTCCTACAAGGTAAAACTAAAATATCATGATAAATGAAAACTGTATCATATCAACTTTAATAATTATTGACAAAAATTATGAAGTTAAAACAATAATTGTGTGAAAGAGATAATTTAAAGCCGATTTGATAATTCGATATGTATTTTTTTGAATTCCTTGGTAACAGTAAAAACTTTTATGATACAGGAATCATTTCACATTTTGATTTTAACACAGGCGGTTATGGAATTATTTACCGTTTAAAAAATCGTCTGTTTATAGTTTTTCAACATATTTAAAAAAGTCGAAGCGGTAGGCAATAAATTTATCTTGGAATTCTGCCCAATTTTGCTAATTTAACCGATTATGTATGTGACTCTTATAATAATAAAGTTACCCATACAACACCATGTAGATTATTGTCATCTTGTATAGGGGTTTGGCAGCACTTTTGCAAGAATGTTTATTTCAAGAATCATATTTAATTGTTGTGTGCAGGGATGGAATAACGTTTTAAATCGTTACGTTATTGTATAACGTTATTTATTATTGGTTTTCGTTACATAACGTTATAAATACCAATGAAAAAATGAATTGTTATGTTATATAATATATAACGTTACATAAATTATGATATACAGGGTGTTTCTTAAATAATGCGACAAAATTCGGGAAGTGATTCCTTATCAAAAATTAAGGGGGGTCTTTTATATAATTTTTTTTCCTTAGACGTCTCCTTTCCCCGTAAAGGGGAGCGGTAAAATTAAGTTTTTATTTTATTTCTCAAATTTGGATAAATGTAGGAGAATGATATTCGGTAGATGTTTTACATTTATTAAAAGGTTTCCTATAGTAATATTTTCAATCATCTACCACCTTCACGGGGGGCTGAAAAGTGCGAATCCTGTTGATACTTTTATCACAACTTTTTGGTAAGCTGAAGTTTTGCAATTTTTTTTTGAAAGTTTTGTTTGTGTGCATACTTTTACAGAATTGGAGTAAATATAGTATTATTATCATCCTGCTAAAGATCTTGTAGTTACGACAACATATTCAATTGGAAGTTAAAATGACACCGAAGGAGTACACGAAGTCTTATACAATTATATCTAGAATAACAAAAAAACTTATCTAAAAATTACCTTGAATTTCATAAAACTTACGTACTTTATAATGTAGCGCGCGCCCGCCCGAGGGTTAAAAGTTTTTGAGATAAATTTCCACTTTACTCGTAGATATGTTTGTTTTTAAATTTTTGACCAATAAATGAATGAATGAATTGGTGAGTAATAATGAATGATGTGGTTTTACTTGTTTTATTATTGACTTACTTAACAGCGTGAGTAAATAGTCTTCAATTAATCTCTATTTAGCTGTATTTCTAAGACTTGAAAATATGTTTAATGTACCATACGGTACGCTATTATCGGGCATTATTTTTTTAGTTTTAATGCCGCCGGTCTCGTTACAGTTAACCACACTCAAAAGTCCATTATAAAGTAGCAGCAAAAGCAAACTGTTATTTGAATTTTAAAAAAAGTCAAATTACACCTTAAAATAAATTCCTAACAAATTATCAGTTCTGTAATTATAGCAACGGGCATCAAATTTAAATACATTACTCGTTCATATCGGACACACAATGTGCCCAGGCTTTTGTACAGAATACGGTAACAATGCAGGTGAATCTGAACGTGTACGGCATATAATAACACGTTTATAAGATGGTTAGACTGACAGGAAAAATAGAAGATAGTATAGGAGCTGTTCATCCTGTTACAACATGCAAAGTGTATCAAACCTTATTACCTCACTTACTACCTGTAGATTTTACTCAAACAGTTTGTTTAAGACGAATTAATGATGGACATTAACTATCATTATAATTTCATGAGAGAAGCTCAGACGTACGTCTTCCGCGAACAAAGATGTTAAGCAAATTTAAAATCCTCCTGTTACCCGTGAACTATAACATGTTGCAAATGTGTTATTATCATAATATATATTTAACCTGAAGGTTGCCGATCTGCGATTGCATCTTGACGATTTAACTTTCAAATTTTACTTCATACTTTGAGAAATTACATACTGCACCAGCTATTTGCTTAATAATCACAGGAATACGTATATAATTTGAACTAAAATATCAGTAAAAATACACATTTGAAGGTTTAAAATTATTTTTAAAAATATACTTATAAATTTTAATATTATGTTCTAATAAATTGGGGTGGTCACCAAATGACTTTTGCCAAACATTTTGGGTGTAATTGTGTATGTTTGTGTATTGTGTGCGTAAAAAAGTTTAAAGTACAACTCTGTCAGGCATTACATTAGCTTAGGTAATTTTCCTAAATGGAGTAAATGACATATGTCAAAATAACTTTTTTTTGCGATAGCCTACGACCGCAGTGTCCTAAAAAATGTGCAATTTAAAAAAAAAATTATAGTAGGTAGTATAATTCGAGAAAAAAACTATAAATTATTGAGAAACATAAACTACATCTAATTTAAATTTTTTTAAATCGCAGTATATGTTTTTAGGACCAATTAGTTATCAATTTTAAATGTTGACTTTTTTTAAATACCTATCAGGGAATCTAAATGAAAACCGCAAATGTGTTAATAAATAAACATCGTACACTGAGTAAATCCGTGTGGTTATGTGGTACGGTGGTCTCAAAAGTGTGACTATGCTACAGCCAACAGATCTAGAAACGCTGCTCCAAATCAATCCCGAAGAGCTGTTGAAGATCGCTACCCGTTTGAAAGTGTGCACGAAAGAAGAATAAGATTCTGTCATTAGATTTTTGGCCACTGAAGAAGCGAAACTGTTGGAAATTTACCGTTAGATGACAAAACAGTATAGTTCATCATATGCACGTCTTAGAGGGGTAAAAAGCTTAAAATGTGGTGTAAGTAAAGTATCTGACGCACCCCGTTCAGGCCACGCGCAGAGTCATTCCTTCGGTGATGATTGCAGCTGCTGAGGGGTTAATTCATACAGAGTTGGTCGAAAATTTCCTATGTAGGTACTCACCTGAAACCCTCAATTGGCTGGAAACGCAGAGATTTGTTTACCGATGATGTCTTGCTTCAGCATGATTATTCACGTCCTTACTGCCGTCGCAGGACGGTCTTAACCATCCACGATCTCCGAACTGAAAGTCTCCCATATCGAGCGTCTTCTCCAGATCTAGCACCTCTGAATTTTCACATTTTTTAAACTCTCAACGACACCGCTGGTAATATAATATACAATATAATGTGAAATACACTTCTTATCGGGACAGTTGGTCAGTAAAATTTTGGTAATGAAAGAAAACTCTTCTTTATTTCCTTATATTTCGGATGTTCATTTTAATATAAGGAAATAAAGAAGAGTTTTCTTTCATTACCAAAATTTTACTGACCAACTGTCCCGATAAGAAGTGTATTTTGTATCTATTGGTCATTATTGTTTTATCATAATATAATATGTATAATATATAGTGTATAAACTCTCAACGAGTATATCGGTCGTGGTACATAATTTCGAAACGACGATAAAGTCGAAAAAGCGGTTCGTGATTAGTTGCGCTTTTTTCACACACTATTCACGCTTTAGTGCACCGTTGGGGCAAATGCACTGTATTTGGGGATGATTACGTTTGAAAAATAATAACAGGTATTTGCACACATATGTAATATATAGCTAGTAAAAATAATACGCGGTTTTCATTTGAACGTCTCTTGTATGTCTATAACTTAAGGTTTTTAAAAACATCTTCTCAGGCTTTATTTTAAACCCCAATGTAGACAACATTTCTACGTAACCAAAATATTACCATTATACACAGCAGGCCGACCCGCGCTAGAGGAACGAGGGCGAGGAGCTTTGTTTTTGTCACCAGCCTGTTTTTTTTCCAGTTTTTTAGTAACATTTTACTTTAACTAGGCCCTTTATCAAAATATCCAGCCCCGCATTTGTTTTGGCACACGGCCCCGCAAACCCTAGGACCGGCTCTGTCTCGCTCATTAGGTAAAGATGGATAACAACGCGCGGTTAATAAGAATACGCATTGTCTTTTTAAGCACTAAGAAGTTTGCTTATATCAGCCTATTACTACAAACCATAATTGAGCGGCAGTTAAACATTTTGCTGTTGTGAGTGTTCAGACAAAAAATAATACATTTTTCAGGGAAGTACTTGTGCCGGTAATCTTAAAGAATCATGCACTCGGGTAGTTGCAATGTGCCGATAACCATTTGTCCTAATATGTGTATTTAGCATACTTAACGTCAAATGAATTTGAAGGTTAATGGCTGTTTTTTTTTTGCTTGTTTAATGTAATATTTTTAGCTTATAGGAACAGTGATAATACTGCATTTGATCAATAATTAATCTTATAAATTGTTATTGGTATTGTAATTATATTATATATTAAATTGGTATATGTAAAAATTTCCATGCCAAGCAAATAAAAAGAAAAATTGTTCTGAAGCAAAACAAAACTCGGTTAGGAAACAAAAAAAAGGAAATAACAAAAGGCGAAGATCACGGCGGTTGCAACTGCTCCCTCCCCTTATGGAGAAATTTACCCCTCTCCACCCAAAGAGGATTGGATACAATGTTTTAAATGCAAAATGTGGTGGCACGAAAATTGCGTGGATTATTGCAAAAAAGGTTGCATTTATAAAAACTGTACATTTTGTGGGTAAAAAGCGTATTCTTATAAAATTGTACCCTTAAGAGAGCGCGTTTGTTTTACAACATAATTTGTTTTTTATTTCGTTTAAATATTAAAATTATAACAATTGTTCCACCCTCTTGGTACATTGACAGTTGTAACTTCAGTGGTATGACAATTTAAATAAAATTGATGAAAAATAAAGTAGCAGCAACACAAAACGAGTTAGCACGCGTGTTCTTATAAAACCTTACCCTACACACACATGTGCACGGACGCACCGTAAAAATAGTTAAAAACGTGTTCAGGGAATCTCTAAGGTGTAAATCCGTCCCCGAACTCAAAAATGTTCGCGATGACACAATACTTTCTTCATTCTATGTGTGGCGAGAGTAAAAATAAATGCGTTTTAAGTATTATTATATTATATTGAACCTATTGAACGAATGTGCTGGCCTTTATTGTATAAACTAGAAAATGATTTATGACTAATAATAGAAGCAAAACCTGTGTTTAGATAGATAATACAGATCATAGTACTGATAGTAACATGAAACGTTTTTAATTTCAATGGCTTTTGCTTCAAAAGTCAAGGCATTTGCTTCTCTGATGTAAACTAAAAATAATGTAAAAACGTATTTGTTTTTAAAAGTATCCTATTATCCCCTATTTTACCTGAAGATTCTTATGACAATTATCGCTTGTCTTTAAAAGATTTTAAAGTGGATAGTACAAAAATCCAGCAAGTTAACCGTTCAAAACTGGCCTTCTAATAAAATGTACCTGTACAATTTAACGATTTTGTTATGTGAATAATGTTGTGGTCGCTTGAAAGTTTTTATTTTCTTGTCAAACTACGAGGAATTTTTCGCACTGCAAAATATTGCGGTAATGTGATTAATTACTCTTATAAAAATGGCGGTTTTATGACGCTAGTGTAGTGTAGGCGTACGAGAGTTTTGCAAAAATTAAAATATTTAAGTATTTAAAAGAGACCTATTGAACGCCAAAGTTTATTTTATCGACAAGGTTTAGCTCGGTTCCGTGAAATAAAAAAAACCTGTTCTGTGCGACAGGAATCTATTGAAACAGAAATTTTATGGCTTAAAATCCCAATCGAAGAGGGCTAGTGTTGCTTAGTAAAAGTTAATTAATTAAAAGTGAAGTTTCTAATGAAAGTTATAGGTATCATTAATAAGTATGATCGTAAAATCGTGTCTGAAACTTTTATGTTCAAAATTAGGAGCTATTATTACCGTTTAATGTGTTCGGTCGTTTATTTATTTAATCTATTTGTTTTTCGCGCTATAGACGTACCTACATGTAACATTGAAACGTAGGTACTTCAAAAATTATTCTTAGAGTGTGTAGTTAGAATGTTTTTAACCCTTATGTCAATAACCGGGTACCCGGGTATCCACCTAAGCGCTTTTGGTGAAATTTTTTAATATATTTGTGTTTTTTTTTTAACCTGCCAGATCGTCGCGATTTTACCCTTACTAAAACGAAATATGCTTGTATATATTTTTCCCGTCTTCGAGACAATTTTTTAAAAATCAAAGTTCACGTAGCCATTCTCAATAACCGGGTACCCACCTGTAGAAAAATGAAATGTAAGAGCAATTATTGATTAAAAACACTAGTATATACAGGGTGTTTCATTATTGAATGCTGATCCTTAAGGGTATTATTCCTTGGATGATTTTATGAAAAAAAGTTCATATCAATGTAGGTCCGAACCGCCGTATTTTTGAGATACAGGGTGTTAAAAGTTGAAAAAAATATCGTTTTTTTCGTAATATTCTTTATACCGCTTTAAATATTTTTTTGAATGTAAGTAGGTACTAACTAGGCATAAAAACACATTTTTTTTTCAGAAAAAAAATTGTTCTATTTCTACCAATGGCGTCCGTATTAACATGTCCTTGAATATTTTTAATGAAAAAAATGATACGCCACTGTTTTTTTTCAAATTAAATGTCATTTTTATAATTTTGCTTTATCTCTTAGTAAAACTGGCCCCTTGACTTTTTTTGTCCGACGAACGGTTTTCGAGTAAAAAAATAAAAGGCTATTACTCTTGAAGAGTAAAAGAGTACATATCTAGTTGTAGTAGGCCAGAAACAGAATTTGTTTATTTTATACGCTCATTGTCATATCTGAAATAGAACAATTTTTTTTTCTGAAAAAAATGCGTTTTTATGACTAGTTAGTACCTACCTACTAAAATTCAAAAAAATATCTAAAGCGGTATCAAAAATATTACGAAAAAACCGTTTTTTTCAACCCTGTATCTCAAAAATACGGTGGTTGCGGACCTACATTGATATGAACTTTTTTTCTTAAAATCATCCAAGGAATAACACCCTTAAGGATCAGCATTCAATTATGAAACACCCTATATAATTACATGGATGATTAAATGAATAAAAACTAATATCTATATAAGGAAAAACAATAATTATTATTTATTTAGGCACATTCTTTACATTTTTTTATCGTTATAGCATGCTCGTCGCAGACAAGCTTTTCGCATGCTATACAAGATATTTTAGTTTTTCTGTGCTTTTTTATTGCTGCTCTATAGCACAAGTGACACGAACGTGTAATAATTATCACTTTAAAGTTATTTTGTAGATTACTGATATGGAGGTTTTGTGTAAAAATCTTCTACATCTAATTTTACAGAAAATTAAAAAATAATTTTTTTGCGATTGGTTAAAATCAAAAGTAATTAGTAACAACACAAATGTTTAACAGATGTGTAAAATATAACGAAGTTGGACAAACTTTTACAATAGGGTGTTGTTCTAGATGGTAATTTTGTATTTATTTAAATATGTTTATCTTGTTTGTTTATTACCTTATTCAAAAGTAAATAAAATATATTGTATGCATGTTACAGGTTTAAGAATTTAAAATTCAAAACTAAATGATTCTGTCACTCTATTTACAAAAATATACAAAACTTGTAGCGTAAGTTTATTATAAAAAATCTGTAGGTAGGTACCCGGGATATTTAATTATTAGCATTCGCATCTTGTCAGCGCAGATAGGTCACAAGGTTATAGTTATTGTTAAGTTTTGATTTTACATAAATATATTGTTA
Organism: Elmis aenea; assembly: GCA_947652605.1. NCBI lineage: Eukaryota > Metazoa > Arthropoda > Insecta > Coleoptera > Elmidae > Elmis > Elmis aenea. The sequence continues at coordinate 22,057,157 of OX393576.1, forward strand.
TTGCTAAATTTGTATCAGCTGATTAACATATAATTATCCTTAGAACTAACTTTCTCACCGGGTGGGAATATAAGGACTAAGGAGCAACTTAAAGTTTAATTTTTAAATAATAATAAAAAGATAAAATTAAACTATGCGTGTGTGTGTGTGTGTGTTCTCTCATAATTAAAAATATTCTCAAAATATCGTTATTGCATACATTTCAAAAAAATTCTCCTCTGGACTGACTGGACCTAACCTGACCCAGTGATCATTTACATTTCGCATCTACCATGCGACGAAAACTTTATTCAAAGGGTTTATTAACTCTGCTTGCACTTTTTGCTACGCCACTGCATATAGCGTATATGTTACAGTAAAAGTATAAAAGTCTGTAATTGCATACACCTACTAGTAAATGTATTCAACTACTTTTAGTAAAAGTAACGAAATTACACTAAGTATTACTAATAAACATAATAATACACTTACCAGCACTTACTACATACTTTGGTAAAAGCGTCTTAACTAATATCAATTTAGGGAAATTGCGCACCTCATAAACAACCAATTTATTAATGAAACGGCATGCAATTTTAACACTGTGATTCAGTTGGATGTAAATTATCATTTAGAACTAGGTATAATATTTTGATAATAAATATGAAACTAATACTATAAATATATTTGTAACAGTTTTCTGAAATCAAATACTACTATTTATTTCAACAAAGGGCTCTCCACTCCGAAAAAATTGCAAAACAGACGATAAAGATGTAATAACTGACTCACTGAGTCGGCTGGTTATTCGCACATGCAATGCAGATTTATTTAACGTAGCAGACCGTTCTCGAAAGCAACTACAGATAATGGCGTTAATTTGTCATTCATAAGGTTGGAGCATATTCTGCGTAGCTGGAATGAGCTTACCACAGTGACTGTATACCATTGACACATAACCTAAATTATAAATTCCTATGTTCTTCCACTTTTATGTCATAAAGTGAAATATTAATTTTTTTACAGCAATCATTTTCATAAACATGAAACACAATAGACAAGACTGCAACTGATGAAGTGACGAGAGTCTTGAAACTGGTATTACATTTTGATAAGAAATCCTTATGAAAAAACGTTATTTTGAATATATTGAAAATATAACTTTTAATTTCATTTTAAGTCATATTTTTTAATTCTGAACGGCTTTTGTTTATGAAATTTTTTTGACAACTCTTATAACAAGGGTGCTTGCTAATCCAAAAATTTCTTAAATTGCTAAAATTTTGTGTCATAAAAATTAAAACTAAACCTTTTTTTATCTTAAAATTAGCTTTGTCATGCAGCAACTTTTTCAAAAATTAATTTTTCTAGTAATTTATGATAAAAATCTTTTTCACTTTGAATTTTTAAATTTTTAAATTCATAGGTACTTACTCCTAATATTTTTGAATTTTAAACCGTTTTTGCTTTTAAATGTTTTTGGACCTTTTAAAACAAGGGCACTTTGTTTTAGTGCGTATTTCTAAAATAGCTGAAATGTAGTGTCATGAATGTTTACTGATTTTTTTAAAATCTGGAGTTCATGCACCAACTTTTATTTTTAATAACGCTTTCTGCGAAACAATAATAAATAACATTTTGATTTGTGTAGACTTTTGAATGACCCCTGTATGTATTTAGGTACAATATATTTAAATAGCTTCTGTTAATAATAATTGTGATGATGGTAACAGTTCCAAACGATGTTCTTTCGTTAATGTCGCCATTACAAGTATATAATAATTACACCAAAGCAGTTTCTTGTATTTATTATTGCAATTTATTTTTATCGATGTATTGTAGTTTGATAACCAAAATAATGACCAGTTTTAGATAATAATATAAATCTATTATGTTATATTACTTCATGCTTCCTGTAAAATTGTTCTTCAATTTCTTCAGTTACATGCGTAGAAGCCTTACTTAATATAACGACTCAGGAAAGTGTAAATACGGCCATGATTATGTGTGTATAATATGTTTAAAAAAAGTAACTTGTCTCACAAATCTTAATACTAATAATTGGATATTTTCTCAACATCGTTTTTTATTGGTGCAAAAATCGTGTTTTTTGATTAGCTGTGCTAATTTATTAAGGTGTTACAACTAATTTACACCAAATTAAACATCGATCGCTGGGTTTCATTTTGTATTATAATAAAACGAAAAAGTTAAAAAATCAAATTCATTGGTTCTAATTTAAATGTTCTCATTTTACTTCCTGTCAAAATTTTATGGTGAATAAAGAATTTTTTTAATGCAGCTAAATATCATGAAACGTAGGATTTTTTTGTGTTAATTTATTAAAAGCTAATTCCAAATTAAACCCAAATTCATTAGCTCATATGTCAAAATAGCTTTATTAGGTAATCAAACACATTCGGTCTAGATATCAATTTAACTGAATTTTTAAAATGTAGAAGTGATTAATTAATGTTGAAAAGTAACACTAATTAAGTAACTATCAAATTACCTACAATCTAATTAAATATTGGTCTTAAGTAGTTGCTTCCGTCTCAGTAACCATCAGAAATCACTCAGCTAATTATCCAAATATTCATTGAAATAAAAATTTAAAACAAGTCTTTCGTGTTTCATATATGAAATGCTGTTGTGTTTTATGTTTTACCTTTTATAATGATATTTTTCGAGTAATTAGACACAGGTGCAATGTTTTAATTGCGCGCAATAATAAAAAATTACATAAATAATACATCGAATAAATTATAGCCAATAAAATTATCCGAAGATCATTATAGTCGTGTAAAATGAGGTAATGGCATGATAAAACAAATTAATTGACTAGCCAACAGTAAAAACTGACTGTAAATGTCAATAACCTAAATTCATGCTTTTATTTGTTATGTTACATTATTTGTATGGGAAACACATACTAGTTAGATAGCATATTTTTAATGTAATGTTGTGATTGCATTGATAGAACTAGTTTTTTATTATCAGTATAAATAGTTGTAGTCATTTTTTGTGCATTTTTTTATTGTTCTATTTTCCAGTCTTTTGCTAATATTGTCAAACATTTTAAGCAATTTTGTCAGGTAATTTAATTATTTATTATGTGATTCTGCTAATGAAACCTACTCTCTAAATATAATAACAACAAAATTGCTCATGTTACTCGGTTCTAGACACATTCTATAATCTTTAAAAGTGTTATTTTCACCATCATAAAAGCCAATATTTATATATATACGCTAAATCTTATAATTAGGAGATAATTAGGTATTCGTGGAGCCGTTGAAAACGAAAACTGCTTTTAATGTTTCGTTATCTTTTGTAATTATAGCTCACTATATATATCTCCACTAAAATTTAAAGACTACCTTTTTTGCAGCTACTTAATATACAGAATTGTATCTCGAATATATTAAAATTAATTTAGGCAACAAATTGGCTGTTTAAAAGTGTATTCTTTTAAAGCATGTTCGTATATTTGATATTATAGTTTGTACGAGACCTAGCTGAGGTTTGTTGTATGTAATTAAGCAATGTAAATATTTGCCTTTCTGGTACCCTCAAGCGAAACCAATTTTATAGAAAATTTATCAGTTGCTTGAGCAAATACAAATATTACACAGATACTATGAACAATTTGCTCTCGTAACGCTTTGGAACAAAACAACGAAAGATGTAGCGAAACGTGACGTGGAAAAAAAATTGTAGTATAATTCAAAATGTCGATTTTATTTTTTCACTAGTCTTACCACATTCGGTTAATAACTATAGTCTAAATACACACCAAATAAAATTTATTGCAGCAGCATTTCATTTACATTAATTCAAATCCCAGACAATATCAAATTTTAATTTTGTTCAGCCATTGTTGATTGGTTTTTACAAGTAACTGAAAAAAAAACATACACACATTTCGTCAATATTTTGTCTGTTTCCAATTCTTTTTTTATTGCTACTTGCTTTGAGCTTTGATAAATATATTGTATTATTTTTATTTGGAGGATATTGTTTTTATGTCAAAATTCTTTTATTTTATGAAAGTTAAGAAATAATCAATGTATCCTATTTGTAAGATTTTATTATGAAGCCTTCAGTTTTAAGTAAGGCAAAATTAATGAGAACAAAAACACACGCTATATTTTCTAAGACTTTATTTTAAGTAAGTTCAAGGTAATTCTAATAAGCAAAAGTGCATTACACCGTTACTATTATCCACGCCCTAAAAGCGCCCAACTAACTGTCTTTAAGAGTACTTGTAATATTCTCGTGAATAACTATCAATTTCATACTCAGAAATTTTTTTCTCCGCAATTTTTTTTTATATCCAAAAAATAACCAAATTCGCACATTGCTAAAGCAGGTGAGTTCGGTTTATTCTCTAATACTTTTGTATTTTATTCGGCACAGAATTTAAAAAAATATGCATTATCGCTATGTCCCATAACTTTGGTCTCTTAAAATTTACTGATTCCTGCATGCAAACATTTTTCTGGGTACCATTTCGCTGTATTTGTCTGTTGAGCTTCTAGCTTAATTGTATTGACCAGGTTCTTCCTACTGAAGAAAACAGCATACTCAATTTTTTTTATTGTTCTCTGCTTTTTGGCCAATGTCTGGGTTTGCTCATCTTTCCTTCTAATCATAAGCGATTGAGCCCTTTTTAACTTTCGACAGGGCGCGCACCATTTCTTACGCGTGTCGTACTTTTTACGTCAAGCAATACTTTGTTTACTTAACGCGCATTGCCTGTATGTCTGGTTTACTGTTAAAAATAAAAAATATATTTCCAAACAAATTTTGTAAAAAATCATGAGTTACAAAACCTAAAATAATTTTCGTCTACACTAAGCTGAAACCAAACACTGTTTCAGCACACCAATATGCCATTTTTTACTTTCAATACAACACCCAGTATATTTTTATCCTTTCAAAATTCAAATTAAATTCTCTTTCAAAAATGTATAAGGTTTTTGTATATAAAACCAAACCTGAACTTTTGAAATAATACACATAGCCTGAGATTTGTTCTGTCCATTTAGGTAAACTGTAAACATGAATAAGTCAATATTTAAAATGGAACACCCTGTATTTTTTACCTTTTCTTGTAGATAATGTCATTTCCTTTAAGGAAAATTGACGATGTTCTATGGCTAAAACTACTATTTCTTGAGTATTACAGGAAACATGCAATATTTGATGTAATCAAATTTTTAAAAAATTATTCAAAGTGATGCTTTTAATTTCATTTTAAGACTGTACTTTTCTATTAATCTCTTAAGACTGTTTTATACTATACTATTTTTTCGTTTAAGAAAATCGTATACGATTTTTGATACAAAAATTTCGTTCAAGAATTTAGCATGAAAAATATGAACCTCTTACACTGTACTATTTTTTGGTACGAAAATGTTCAATTTGATCACAACAGAAAGCGAATCATTTTCAAATTTAACGTATATTTAACGCTTGTTCCCTTCTACATATTTATTCCTACAAAATAAACTGTGAGGGATATAACGGTAATAAGTAGTATTTAACATCGTTTGATTGTTTCAGTTAACCTAACCCACAAATTACATGCGGTCAGATACAGTTACAGTAGAATACGCATGCGCCCATGCTAAAGAACACGCCCATGCTAAAATTGGACCCATTTAGGACAGGTTCTAATTTCATACGAATTTTTCGTTCAAGATTTGTAATTTCTGATTGACACCGTACTAGAAAATCGTATACGATTTTCTTAAACGAAAAAATAGTGTAGTATAAAACAGACTTTAAGCTGTTATGCCGCATATAATCGTCATCGACCTTGGCCATGAATAGCGACTATGCCGTACATATTCGCTTTGTGTAAAATTATGTATATCTTATTGTATTTGACGAAAACGTACTGTTACTTTGCTTCGGTCATTACATATAGGATCACTTTATGACGTCATCTATTTTGTTTCTTCGAAACCGTTTCCAGCGCCATTTGCCGATATTAACTATGTGTTCTGTGCTTCAAGAAAGGAATAAGAAAAAAAAGTCGTTATTGGTGTGCAATTTGCAGCACGGGCCTTTGCCCTGAACCTTGCTTTAAAGATTTTCATACCAAAAATTAAATTTTTGAAAACTTTGTACTGTTTTGTAATATTTTTAAAAACATGCCAAATGGATAATTATGCATTGTTGTGTGATATAATATGTTGTATACACTATAAAAAAGTAAAATTTTAAATAATTCTTACGTTTCATTAATTTTTTATTTCATATTTTCAATACAACGAACGAAATTTTTCATGCAATGGATATGACGTAAATACTCGCGAGCGGTCTAGAGTTCGTGTCCGCTGTGCAAGGCCTTGCGCTCAGAGGCCGTGTCGGCTTAAGAGGTTAATAATTAAAATATTTTAAAAAAATATATAAGTTGGTTTTAACTCCAAGTCTAAGAAGCCAAAAATGTTTTACCTACTTATTTATTAATGAGCACTCACTACCTACATGAAGAAGCGCAATTCGAAAACTTTACGTCACACGTCCTTATTTCGCCAAAGTGTTTACACACACAAATTCCTCCACACCAATTTATGAAATGAACATTGTTCTGGAAAAAGTCGAGTTATGGCGAATCTCTTGCCAGAAAAGTGTAACATGTAAAAAAAAATTGTTCTTTCAACAGCGCCCACGCTGAAAGGCTAAATTGGTAACAAATCATAATTCGATAATGATCTCGGGTTACCTTAATTTTTTTACTACTTGCACTATTCTAAGAAAAAAATAAAGTAGGTTCTAACCACTCGATTTTGACAAATAAAACTAAAACGACAGGTTAAGAACTACATTATGTGAAGGCATGGATTTAGTTTTTCACGGCTTACTTGTCTGTGTTTTATTCTCAATAAAATCAGCATGGCCCTCGTATGCTTCAAGTGAAGTTTTATTTTTAAGTATTTTTTTTTAAAACAAAAGAGCGTACCTAGATATAATTTGTATTACATAAAGTAGCAACTATATAAGTGAAACTGGCATAACCTGTCATGCCGTATAAAAAATTATTAATCGTTTTTTTTAGATCTACTAATAAGTATCGCAAAATGTCTAATGACTTCAACGACCTTTTTGTTTTTTTTTTACGGACAGCTTGTAGTTCACCTTGTAGAATAAAAAATACTAAAGTTGCATGATCGGTTTAGGTTTATTTATTTATTTATTCATTTATTCGTTAAGCAGAAGCTGGGAAACAAAATCAAATTTAAACACCATCAGCATCTATTTAACAACTCTCAATTTTGCTAGTGTTTATCATTGTGAAGAATTGATGAGACATTGTCGTATTAACGGACATACCACATAAACTATTATTTAGCGAGACTACTGGCAATAAAACAATAAAATTATTATTAGATCTGTTAAGATTGCGGGTACTGTTGCGATTAAAAGCTTTATAGCTTCTCGTCCGACATTTACTACAATAGTAAAAATATAAGAAACATAAAAATTGATTTTTATGGGTTAACCTTCCTTATACAAATCATAAAATTATTACCTTCAAATATACGTAACGCGTTCGTTCACCTGGATGTCAAGAGTGCCTTGTTGCAAAGTTTTGCCTCAAATGGCGCCAGATTTTAGGATTCTCTTATTTTCAGAAACTACAAACCATATACTTTAGATTTTATTGTGGATAGTAAACGGGAAGTTATGCAAAGCCGTAAAAGAGCTTACGCAAATATTCGATAAGTTGCATTTGTTGATTTAAATAAACGACAAAACACCGAATACTTCCCAAGAAATCTGTACCTAGATAAGAAACATAGAAGGACCACTTTACGTAAAACTTTGAGGCAGGTCCCGAATTTGATAATAAAGTTGTCTAGGTATATTTGGTATGAAAAAGTTTAGATCCGTAAGAGGGGGTCAGGTTAGAGGTCAGTAAAAGTTTGATTTTTGGTGCTGTGTTAAGCAGTGAAGCCATTAATAACTGTACGGATGTGTGCGGTGGCAGTAATTAAAACTTGGTTTACTAATAAGAGATGTTTAAACGATAGATTACTTATATTGTTTTACATTACCTTATATACCTATAACGTTTAATAACATCCTATAAAGAGTGCACAATTTTTTTATTATTTTATATACCGTTTAAAAATAGTTTTGTTAGTATTTTGGTTGTTTTATAAAACTTTTGTTATATTTATATCCTTTTATTAATAGCTTATTTTCTTAATAAATAATGAAGTTCATAGATGTTACGTTGGAACAATATTTTACTGCAAAATGTTTTGTGGTTTTTACAGAAATGTTAAGAAAATTTAAAAAATTAAGCAATTTGTACGCTCTTTCCACATTGAAAACGATAAAGGGCAGTAACCTTAAAAATGCAACAAACTTCTGGCGATTGCAGCAAAGAAGCGGAACAGCAACTGTAAAAATCGCTTTGTACAAGCAATAGAAGAAACCAATCGCTACTTTCCACTTGCCAAATATAAAGATTACAGTTCTTGTAGATATCTCGCTCCCACAAGCATGCTTAGCATCTCCCTCAAAGCACTCGGGCAAAAACTACTTCCACCAGTTTTAGATTGCAGTTGGCTACGCTAGATTGCCCCTCATAAATCGTCTTATTCAGTTGCGCATTATCTATTTATGTTTATTGCAGGTTACTTCAGGGCACTTTGTCAATGCCTACCTTGATCGGTTAAATTTGCTGCCCCAAACTTAGTTATGAGAAAATATTGCCGGATTTGAAACTGTAAAATTGTTCTTTGCGAAGTAAGAATTGCTTAATAAAATGAAGCAACTTCACTTACTGCCAGGTTTTGTAAATAAAACAAAAATGTAAGCCTTACGCTTGACCTATTAATCAACAGATTAAGTCTATTTATTCTTACGCTTGGTGACCACCCAAACAGCAAATTTGAATAAGTAACCTAAGTAAATGGAAGCAAAACTTTCCACTTAAAAGTGAACTAACCTAAAGACAAACGATATTCATACCGTAAAATTAAAAATACCGCTAGCGAGTATGCAAATCAGTTAAATAAAAAATCATATTTAGTTGCCCGGGGTAATAAGTAAAAAAACTCCTTTATTAAACAGGAGTTTAAAGTCATTCGCGAGTTGTAATGTGTTTTTTAAATGTAGAAATAAAGTTGTACATCGTAAAAATGTTCACAGTTATCATATACCCATGATATTTTAGAGATTTTATCGTAACATTAATTAATATGCAACATTATGAGTTGCTCGAAAAAGCGAAATTATGATTTTAATGCTGTGAAGTAAAATATAAAATGAGATTTGGTTAAAAATTATTGCTTCCCATCTACAAAGGATGTAATAATAATTTTTACAGTAAATTAAATATCGAAATAAAGACCAATATATATATTTATTAAAAGGCATTCATACTTTGCTATGAATAGCCTAGAAAAATACCTTTCTTTCCGTTTCTTAATATTATAATGAATTAATTGAGTATATGAGTTGTTATGTGTACCATTGCTTTCAATAATTAAAATGATAACAATGTATAAATGTTTTAAAACTTCACAGACCGCGTTAACAACAAAACCAAAGGTTGTATTTCGTTTCCAAATACATTTCAATCTATGTTAGTTTGTGGTTATAATAAACCAAATAACAACATGTTTGTCAAATGTCATTTTATTCCCCAAGAATTTGGTTTATAAACATTTTTAATTTTAGCAGCAATCAGCTGTTGAAATTCTATGCCAGTAAAATGCAAAACAAGTGAAGTAAAATAAAACAGTTAAATAAAAACTAAAATAAAATAACGTAGGTAGTAGAAATTTTGGTTTGGCATTTTAAGCATTTTAGAGTACAAGGCGTTTTGTGTATTTGTTTTTTCTCATGTTGGTAGTTTAAAGCAGGGTGGATAAAAATCGTGATTTAAAAAAAAAATCCAAAAAATCGATTTATTTGATTTAAATCAGATTTTTTTGATTTAAATCAAATGTACCATATTATCGAATTTATAAGTGACATATTCACATGCTATATCTGTTTTGTGCTAATATATTTTATTAACCAATATATTTAATTCATTAGTGAATTTTTGTTAAAATGAAAAATTGAATATAATGATTAAAAATTTTGAAAAAATCAGTGCTAAATAGTGATGTTTAATTAATTATATACAGGGTGAGTCATTAGTGCGGGATCGGTTGATTGTGGCTTAACGGCTTGATATAAGATATAAAGTTGATTAAAACGCTATTTCATAGTTTTTTCTTCCGAACACGATAGAAATATTTTTAAATATACAGGGTGAGTCATTAGTGCGGGATCGGTCGATTGTCGCTAAACGGTTTAAGATAGAAAGTTGATTCAAACGCTATTTCATACAGTTTTTTCTTCCGAACACGATAAAAATATTTTCAAATATACAGGGCGAGTCATCTCTCTGGAACTAATAGCAACTTTTATATTTCAAATACAACACCCCATTTTTTATTTAATATTTTTGACCGCCTTAATTTTAGCTTTGCATCAATATAAAATACTACAGGTTTTTGGGCGGCGTTGTCAAAAAAAAATTAGTTTTCAAAATTTTTCAAGGTTTTAAGTCTTTACTTAAAAAATTCTCCTGAAGTTATTTCGAAGTACAGAGTTGTTATTTGGTATGGACATGCAGAAAACATTGCTCTATTCGCTCGTTATGATAAAGTTTGAATCACGCATACAGGGGTGTTCATAAATAGTTGGCAACTTCCATGATTTTCAAAAGCTCGTAAATCGATTTTTTCAAATGCAAATCCCTGTATTTTTTTATATCATCGAATTCGTCTTTAAAACAACTTCATTTTTTGTTAATGTTCTATACCCAAAACTTTTAGAGATATTCGACATTTTTCTTCAAATCGTTATTGAAGGAAATAGAGTGCCGTGGAAATCGAAAAAAACTGAGTTCACTTCGCTGTCAAAAACTTGTCATTTATTTCTTAAATTATTGCATTTCCACAATGAATTTTACTTTACAAGAGAAAATTGATATGGTTTATTCGCCATTTTGTGTATTTAATTACTAATAGTACCTAATAAAATTTTGTTTTATTATAAATATTTTACTGTACTCATATAATCAATGATATAAATTGATGATTTAAAAAAAAAATCACTTGATTTAAATCGATGATTTTTTTTTTAAAATCACTTGATTTGAATCATGATTTAAATCGTGATTTAAATCAATTGATTTAAATCTGCTCAACCCTGGTTTAAAGTCGTTTTTGGTCTTAGTCTGATGTCCGTGTATGTTAAAGTTTTGTATCTAATTTTGTGTCATGTAACATGGTAAAAAAATATTTATATCGTTTTCAGTGATGCTTTAATGTCTTAAAATAGTTCCATGGCACGCTAGATAATCGCCAAAAATCAAAATGGGCATTTTTTTAAATCGTTAATGACTCGGTTATACTTTTGATGGTAGAAAAATATTTTTTGTATTTATTTTGATATTTAAAAGCTCAAAACAAACAAAATTCATCAAAAAGTCCCCATGAAGTTATAGAGTGCCATTGAAGCTAAACAATATTGAAACCAATTTTACAGTGCGTAAAAAAACGACAACATTTTCCCTAAAAATATTTTGGGCCGTCAAATTTAACCGAGTTATTGTTTTTAAAAAATGCCCATTTTAATTTTTGTTTATTTTTTAGCGTGCCATGGAACTTTTTTTATTAAAACAATAAAACATTACTGAATAGGTCTCGGAGAGGGGAACAATTTGTCTAAGTTAAACTTCTTGTAGCTCTTACTGTTTACAAAATCCCAATAGTGGCCCTTCTATGTGGTCCACCCTGTATAGTAATAGGCAATTAGATATAATTTTTTAACGCAATATGTCGACTCAATTCTGTGTGCTCCGCATTTTGCTAATTCCAGCGCGTTTAAGCATTTTAATATATTTTGTTGGTTTTGCAGTTTATGTATGTCGCAGACATTACGTAAAAACAAAATACTAGCACATTAATCAAAGGACGATACAACTAATGCTCTATATAACGAACCTTCTTTTGTAACAATGAACTGATTTGTGAATACACCAATAAATGTTGTTTTCCATATTTTTAACAATACAATCACGTGGCTGTTTAATTAATAATTTTTTGTCTATTATTACTCCTAGATATTTAATTTGCGATATTACACAAACTGGATTTTTACCATCTATTTGAACTTCAATTCTTATATCACTGGAAATCGGTGTTTCCTATTGTAATAAAATTGGTTTTGTCTGTGTTTAAGTTAAATTCAATAATTTTTAAACATTCATTTATAATGTTTAGGTTATTATTTGATGCTTATTAAGTCGCTATCAGAAACTCCGATTAAAAACCTATCAACAAAGTTTTATTGTATACAGGGTTATTCAAATTCGAGGCCCACCATGGGGATCTCGCTTATTATAATAGCTAGAGTGTAGGTTTAAATTTGGCAAAGTTGCTGAATTCGATGCTCATTGATAATCCAAAGAGAAATTGGAAATATCTCAAACCGTATCCGAGAAAATTAAGAAAAACTGGAAAATGCGATTTTTGAAAATCGCCTATAACTCCTTTGGAATTTGAAATATTTTAAATGTGTAAAGACATTGCCCAAGCAACTTTTCAAGCCGAATCGAATGGTCGTCACAAATTTTTGCTAGATCGATTCGTTTTTGTTTTATGACAACCAACTTTATTTTTTCTTATGGGAGCAATTTTCGCTATTTACATAATCAAATAGCATTTATTTTTCTGAATTCATCGATGTATCACACATGGTATTTTACTTCTACATTAATTGTCAAATTTGAAAAAGAAAAACGGTTTTAACAATAACAACTATAAATCAGGTAGGTCGGTCATTGTAGTTTTTGTTGTTTCCATGACTACCAATCAACAAAGTTTTGAAAGTCTGTTACTTGTCACATTAATAAATTCGTAAAAATGAACTTTAATTTTTTATTCATTGAACTGTCAGGTCAACGATATGCAGAAACATATCCAGATAGAAGACAACCCTCGCACACATATTTTTGTTCGTTGGACAGAAACATAGGGAAATATGAGGCTTTTGCCAAAATTAGAGAAAAAAATGGCAGAACGGTTTCAGATAACAATAAAAAAAAACATTTTTATTACAAACATATCCGGAAAATGTTAAACAGAAACTTGAGTAAATTTGTATAAAGCATGTGATAAAGTATAACAAAACTTAATAGAACGGTATAAAAAATTCGGAGCATATCGCGTTTTTCTTCGTTATTAAAGTTGATATTTACGAATTTATTAATGTGACAAGTAATAGACTTTCAAAACTTTGTTGATTGGTAGTCATGGAAACAACAAAAACTACAATGACCGACCTACCTGATTTATAGTTGTTATTGTTAAAACCGTTTTTTTTTTCAAATTTGACAATTAATGTAGAAGTAAAATACCATGTGTGATATCTCAATGGATTCAGAAAAATAAATGCTATTTGATTATGTAAATAGCGAAAATTGCTCCCATAAGAAAAAACAAAGTTGGTGGTCATAAAACAAAAACGAATCTATCTAGCAAAAATTTGTGACGACCATTCGATTCGGCTTGAAAAGTTGCTTGGGCAATGTCTTTACACATTTAAAATATTTCAAATTCTAAAGGAGTTATAGACGATTTTCAAAAATCACATTTTTCAGTTTTTCTTAATTTTCTCGGATACGGTTTGAGATATTTCCAATTTCTCTTTGGATTATCAATGAGCATCGAATTCAGCAACTTTGCCAAATTTAAACCTATACTCTAGCTATTATAATAAGCGAGATCCCTATGGTGGGCCTCGAATTTGAATAACCCTGTATGTTCCACAGTATTAAAGGACAGCACAAAAACCAATCGACCTAAATGGGAACCTTTTGGTACTCCTAACGTGTTAAGTATTTTGTCGGATTATTTACTATTAAATGTGGTTGTTTGATAGGAAAAATTCAGATAACTTTCAAACCATCTTCTTTTGATTCTTCCTTGATTAAGCACATAAAATAAGTTTAACTATAAAAGGTTTCGAAAAAGTTTGACAGCGAAGTAGAAAAAATTTGATTTCACATTAAAAATAGTTTGTAAAGCGATTATTTTGTCTCATTTATAATAATCAAAAGTGACAACTAATAGTACAGCTATTCAGAAATTATTAATCAATTTTGTGTTTCTATCGTTTGCAATCAAATAAAAATTTGTAACAGATCATAATTTATGTGTTCTCAACCGACAACCAAAGCTTTTAATATATGGCGTTTGCTTAGCAGCTCCATTTTAATAAATTGGCCTGGCAGCATAATATATTTTCGATTCTTTGATTTAACGACATTGTCCTGAGGCAGTGGGCCACTCGTTATGATATCAGCAAATAAACGCACATTTCCGGCAATTCGATCTGTATGAACCACAAATCGTTTTCAAAAGGATAAAAGCAATCAAATTTTATATTACAACACGTGTGTGTATCTTAATCAAGCCGTTAACCATGAAAGCACCGTAAATTTTTACTACAAATGCGTAAAATAAATTGTTTGACAACTCAACCAAACAATATAACGCTGCTTAAAAAATTATTAATATCCAAAAGAGCGTAAATGATGTGTTAATAATTTTTTATCTACGCTCATTATAATGAAATATACAGGCTGTTGTGGTTTTGAATAATATTAGCCTAGCATAAACACTTTAAATTTAAAAAAGTATTTTGGAAGATGTTGTTACGTTTCTTCAATGCAATTTAAAAATTTTATGTACTAATTTGGGCTACATTCTCAACAAAAAGACGAAATAATAGGTTAAGAAGGAATTTTTACCATTGGAATTTCTTTGTCGGGCACGAAAATAGCTTAAAAAGCAAAGTTAAATAGATATTTGCTTTTGTGCAAATGAAAATAAAATGTTTTAGACTACCTTCTCTAAAATAATAGACGTAGACATTGAAATTTATTTTAAATTTTCTAATAAATCAACAGCAACACTTAAATACAATTTTTAATTTGTTGATTTGTACCACATTCCCGAAGTTTTAAGTATAAGAAAGTAATATCTTAACATAATACACTATAAGTATTTATAAAGCAGTAGCAAAAATGGCTAACAACGAAGGGTTTACACATTTCTTTGAAATGTATTAAATTCCTCTTAGTGAAATTAAACATCTACTTTTTTGCAGCTGTATTTCAGCTTAGGATGTTTGTTCAAAGTTTGTAACAGAAATGCCTTTATAAATGCTACTTTTATTTATTACAAGACTTTGAAAATAATCCGTTTTAAGCCTACTCGCTTATTTTAATAACTGTTTGGTTTTATTTTTAATATAAAGCGTGTTTGTAATTATATTTGAAATGTGTAAAATGAATACATATTTTTTTTTCTTTAACGCAAACACACATTTTTTTATAGTTTAAACAGGTAGTACTGTAATTCATTGCTATTTTTTTATATTTATACTGGAGTTAAAGTAAAATATAATACTGTTAACCATTTTTGTAAAACACTTAACTTCCGCTTCTTTTTATGTGAAAGTGAAGAACTGCTTAAAATAAAATAATATTTGCACTTTACCCTACAGCTCCTACGGAATAAAGTTACAGTAATCTCACCAAAAGTTTATTGTTACCTAAACTTATATTTTCAAACATAACATAATTGTTAGTTTGGCAAAATCATAATATTTGTTTAGCAACAGTGCTAATAGTGTCTGTTTTGTTGAAGCATATCTGAAATAACTTAAAGAGTTTTCCAGTGCCTTAAAGTAATTGCAACTTTTTTTAACTAAAGTTGTTTTAAGTTAAAACAAATTAAAATAAGAAAAAAGGCAACTTTGTTTAAACCTTGTCCTGAAATTTCTTTAGGAAAAGTATTTAATTAGCATAAACTATTAATTTTTTTTTTAAACTTTTACATACTTTGCCATAATTTGTGTGGTTTATTGAACTGTCAGCTGTATAGCTATTAGATTGAAGATTTTTCAACAATTTTGTAGGTTAAATTTAGATTACAAAGTAATATTTCGTTGTTAATGATGTAACTAATAAAACAACAAAATAAATATAAAGTTTTATTTTACGTCCTCTTGGAAGTTATATATACATATTAACAGTCTTTCCTTATCGGTAGTAATAGTTAAAATTACACATATCCTTAAAAATAGTGACTAATAAGCGTTCGGTATCTACATATTAAGAATTTCAAATAAATATTATTGTGTAACTATATACATATATACACTTTGAATATATTATCGTTACTAAAAAGTTTATTAAAATTTTAATTAATCACTAGCATTACACAATGATTCACAGATATTCAATAATTATTACTAAACATATTATGCACGTGTTAAGTAAGGAACAGCCTTATATTTTGACTCACATTTAAACGAAGTAAGTCCGGGGATGATTCTGCATGTCCGGTATGGTGGAGTAGACGTGGTGAGATTCTCGGAATTGTGGAAACTGTGAATACTGCGGAGGTCGTCCATCAATGGACACGTAACTGTGGTTTAATTGATCGGAACCATAATGTTGACTACTCGTACTCGAACCCGCTTCATCTTCGGTGCTTCTAGCCGATTCTCCGGAGACGTACGTGCTCTGGGTGGGCGTCGGCGTCAGCGCTGCTCCATGAACACCCGGCATCGCGGCGTATTTGTACCACGCGTCTGGAATAGTAGGCGCCGCCGTGTAACGTGCATTAGTTTTGCACCGAATGTCTGAGGTTTTTTTTACTCTCGATGTCCTGTTATTGATAACATCTGGCATGGCGTAACGCAATTTTTCCCAGAAACGACGTTCGCCCCACCTCGTGACGGTACACGCCCGGAGAAGAGCTCGTAATTCTGGATCCATAGGCTCTAAAGGATCTCCGTTAAGTACACATACTAACTTATGTCTATGTGCTGTACGCAGTGCCGCTTGTAAAGCTGCTCTAAATTCGGGCCTGGACCACTCGTTACATATTAAATTTGGTGATACAACTAATAATATGCGCCTAGAAGCATCCGCTGCGCCGACCATGGCATCTGTTAGATATGAGGCGCCTGTGAGTAGATGCAAGTCCCGATAATGTAAACAAAGGGAGTGTCCGGATTGTTCTAGCTCTGGAGCGACGGTGCGGGCAGCTAAGTCGTCGTCTTTATGACTGTAGACCATGTAACAATCATAAAGCCGATCACGATCGTCATTGGTGTCGTAGGCAGCGGCTTCTTGGAATATTCGTATGCCGTATTTGGAGTGCGCCCAAAGTCGCACATCTTGACGAAAAACGAACACAACAGCTGCTAACAAGCACACTACGATCACGGCTACTAGGGTGGCCGCTAATAAGGGTACGTAATTTCCTCCGAGGAGCGAATTATTTGTTGTTATTTCGCGTTGTATAACGGACGTAGCTATCGCGTTATCGGCATTATCACAGCGACGAATTACGTCAGCAACAGTCTCTTTGGCTTCTTTATCGCTGCAATACATTTTCGAAGGATCGCTACCCGTTTCGCGGAGCCAAGTTTCTATACGTTCGAGGGAACTACAATCGCACGACCACTTGTTGCCGTCTAAAGTCACGCGCGGGGTTGCTCCCGATTCTCTCGGCACTGCGAATTGTTGCCACGGTGTAAAGTCCACAATGTCATTATCATTTAACTTGAGCACTTCTAATTTTTTCATGTTCGTGAATGTTTGATTACCGACAAACGATATTTTATTGTGATCCAGATAAAGTTCGTTTAATTTTTCTAGTTGATCGAATTCGAAGCCACGCAATTCTTGAAGTTTATTGTTTTCCATGTGTAGGACTTTTAGAGCTTTCACGCCGTTAAACGTTCTATTATGTACCGCTTCGATGTTACTGTTATTTAAAAATAGCACTTCGAGCTTTTTCTTACCGATGAATACGTGACTGCCGAGCTCTCCTAAGTTATTGCCGTCCAGGTAGATTTCAGTGGCGTCCATTGGAATTTTTTCTGGCACACTAGTGTAACCGGCATTGCTACAGTCGACAACGTTAGACGACCATGTGTGGTCGTGGAAGCACGTACAGTTTGTTGGACACGTCATTTCGCAATCACACGCGTCAAAGTCACAACAGTGGCACAACGCGAAACAATGAGTCTCATAAGGGCACAAAAACTGCGTCGGTTTCAGATCCACCAGGGGTTGCGGGGGTGAACCTCTTGCGTGAGATAACTCGCAAGTAATAGCATCCAAATCGAGAACTTGCGGATACTGACGTAAATTGCTCATGTGATTTATACGTAATAACCATTCCATAGTGCAATCACAATAAAATGGATTGCCGCCAATATAAAACTGCGGTAGATCTCTGTCATCTTCTACTAGACGGAGACTAAGTGCGGCAAGATCGAGATGTTTAATTTCATTTCCGTATAAAACAACTTTTTCTAACGACTGCTTTTTGTAAAATGTCCCCGGTTGCACCGTAGTTATTCGATTATTATTTAAAAACAAAGTTTCCACACTGTCCGGTACTGAATTCTCTTGTACTTCTTCAATTAAATTAAAACTAACATCGAGCATTTTAATTTTTAGAGAATTGCGTACGTCGTAGTAATTGCCTAGTTCTGTGATTTTGTTATCGTGCATGTCCAGCCATTCTAGGCTAGTTGGCAAATGGCTATAGTCGAACCATAATAATCTGTTCACCGAGACGTTTAGCCACACTAAGCTTTGTAAGTTCGTAAATACTCCACTAATGTCCGTTAACTCATTACTGTCAAGTCGAATAGCTTTAAGTGTCGGATTACTCGCAAAGGCACTTTGCTCCACATATTTAATTCTGTTTGATGCCAAATTCAGTACTTGCAACGAGGGAAGAGTTGAAAACGTATCTCTGGAGATGTTGACGATATGGTTGTCTACTAAACGTAGTCCGTACAGTAAGTCGAGGCCCTCGAATGACGAATTGTTAATCGATTCGATGCGGTTCTTCCCCAAGTCTAAAGTCTTAAGAAACCGAAGTTTTCCCAAGCCTATCGGCACGCCCCCTAGAGCGTTGTTGTTCAACCCCAAATCTTGTAAGTTTGTGACGTTTTCGAACGCTTTTGGGTCAATGTACTCTATTCTATTGGAGTCCACTAATAACTGGTGCAAAGCATACATTCCAGAGAAATGGTGAGACTCGATGCGCTTGATATTATTATGTGTCAGCGTTAATGCGTGCAGATTCTTCAATTCTGAGAATGCGCCCTCGGCTATGAAGTCAATGTTGTTATGTTCGAGGCTGAGAATCTGCAAGCTGTATAAATCATGAAACACATTTGCGTCAATTCGTGTAAGGGCATTATGTGCTACATTCAGAACTACCAGTCGTACCAAACCGGAAAAGGTATCTCGATTTACCCATCCACTCGATAGTTCGTTTTTAGATAGATCGAGCACTTGCAGTTGATCTAATCCTTCCAAGAGACCTGGAGCTAGGACACTTAAAGAGTTGTTATGGAGGTAGAGGTGCCGTAAATCTCTTGAAAACTGGAAAAGTTCTGGAGGTAGCGTAACCAAACAATTACTGGATAAGTTAAGTGTGTGCAGCCCATTTAAGCCTACGAAGGCGCGATCAGCAAGCGTAGAGATTGCGTTATCTTGCAAGTGTAATTCCTCTAGAGATCTTAATCCGGATAAACCATTGTCAGGCAACGTTATGATATCGTTAAACGATAAGTCGAGAATCTCCAGTCCATTGACGCACGCATGACCGGGTGCTAGAGGTCCGTTGCCCCAGTCTGAGAAACCAAGTGCTGCCATATCTTGAAGTTTATTACGCGTCAGGTTAAGCCGTGTTAAACTATATAGAGGGCAAAATAAATCGGCCGGTGTACTCCATATGTTGTTATCGGAAAGATCGAGTGTTCGAAGTTCGCCCATACCACGAAAACTTTCCGGGTGAAGCTCCAGAGTCATAGCGGACCAGTCGGAGTTGTGGGAACGAAGTGAAAACTTCCTGAGATCTTTTAGCGAACCCAACACGGCCGCTGGTATATTACGAATTTTACATAATTCTATTCGTAAATCTTTTAATCGACGTAACGAAGACATAAAGCCGCCATGATGACGACTTGGTTCTAACGTACTTTCGAAAAATAACACATCACTGCATTCTAACTTTAAAGAACTAACACGGTCGGCTTGAGTTTGTGAAAGATTTGTGAGTAAGGCGTCAGCACCGCTGATGGTTCTTAATTGGCAAGCGAGTACCGGCTCTTCTCCGTTGTCAGATTCTTCAACTGGTTGCATTTGCCACTCACATCCTCTAGGTGCTTCTTCGATGCTCGTTAAAGTCCGTGCACTAGCTGTCGCCAACGTTAAAATTAATAGAAACCAAATCATAATTACAGAACGGACTACACTTTTGTAATATTATTAACTAAATGCATCACAGAATAATGTTTGTTTAATTATAACGGTATAATTCAACTGCTCGCGGTAATTCGCATCTCGCACGACACAACTTATACGTTTGAAGCTCGAAACGGAACTGAAAACTAAACACTGTTGCTCTTTGGAAGGAGTTGCGATGGTCATGGCTCCGCCTCTTTCAGACCCCCACTAACTGATATCAGGAGCACAGCTGCTTTTCAGCTGCTGTATTAGCGAATGGTAAGCAGGCAATCAAACTCTGTTTGAAGCCTGAATTTTGTTAAAAACAAACAACAAATTAGGGAAGTTACACTGGGCGATGGAGATTTAGCAATTATTTTAAAAAATATATAACGATTGAAAATTAAAATATTTTTGCGTTACAGAAAACACGTTCACAATTCTGTTAAATGTGGGTGTTTAAAAGTTAGTAGATCGCAAGAAATGGTAATAATAATTAATTGATTAATTATTATTTATCAACTATCTGTCAAACTGATGTTTACAGAAAATGAATATATCACAATCAGTAGGAAAAGTTGTAGAAAAACATACTTTATCTGACATTAAACTTCATAGATAACATTACATAATTAGTTTGTTAAATCCGTTCATATTGTACTAAAACAAATCATAATACCATTGATAGCTAACAATCTTCGACTTAATTCTTGCATAACTGAAAAAACTCGTTACAATACAGAAATTTCATTATTTTAACGTCGGATGTTAATTTTAATTTTAACAAGTAAAAGTTAAAACTAGATTCCTGTCTTAATTCTAAACTTTCTGTTTAATAATTTTGCTTTCCAAACATTATTTATTATTCGGTGTTCTAAATTTACAATAAAATATTTTATTATAGAAAGACAAATGTTTTCTGCATTGTAGATCTGTGTCAAAATTACTGATACTAATCTATATCTTTTTAGTAAGTATTTTCTAATATTTATGTATCTATTAATGATTGTGTGCATAAAAGTACCGCTTCATTTCCTTTAATAGGTGCTTTCAAAAGATTTTTGCCACAGACACAGATGAAAGATCAGGTTAAAAATTTTAACAAAACCATTTCTTCTCTTTATACATATAAGTAATTGTCATTTAGTAAAAGCGTTTTGAATCCTTACACATTCATACGTTTAATACTATTTAAGTGCATCTTGTTTTCATACATTTGTGTCATTTACCATATTAACACAGACATAATCGATTAATTTGCAATTTAAGCAACGAAACAAAACATATTTCACGTAGTAGGTAGATACATTATAATATTACACACATACTTATTCATTTCCTTGTAACAAAGAGACGATAATCTTGTACCTAGTACTAATTTTGTTGAAAAAGAGATTCTTCTTAGAAAGTGCTTTCTTAATTGAACTTATACAAATGACTGAATTCCTTTGTTTAGCGCTGTATGTTATACAACGAATGCCAATTTAGTTATTTTAGATTGCTGACAAACACTACCTATGTAACTGTGTACAAAATAAAACTTTTACTTATGTAATTGTACTTTTTAGGTTTTATATAAGAAGTTTAATATTATGTCACTTTAAAATAAGTAATTTTGGGGTATTAACTTTTTCTGCCTCATGTTCGAAATCATTTAAATTAATAAAGTGACGTAGTTAGATTTCATGTATTTTTTAATATATAATATTTTGTAGCAAATTTCTTAGACACATTTTGTTACAATTATTGCTGACACATTTTATCCCAGGGTAAACTAAGACAAATTAATATATGCACAGCATAAGTTTAAAAAATGTTTTGCTTCACGTTTTAACATAAATTGATTGAAATAAATATACCTACTCAATTAGGAAGTATTATATGCATATTAACGTAAAAAATATTGAAGTGACAGTTAGTGTTTAAGATTTCTCGATAGTTTTCATTTCTCGAGAAATTAGAAATAAATTTCTCATTTCTCGAAAAATCTCCTGTCTCGAGACATCTCGTGTCGCGAGACTTCTCGTATAATACATAGTAAATTTACTTTACCCAATTAAATTCAGTTTAAAAGGTTATGTAACAATAATTATCACTCTTTAATATTAAATTCATATATTTTACTTATTATTCTAACATACCTTGGACCGGCACGTAATAAATTAATTTTAAAATTCATCAAAAATTTATTTTTGATTTATTATTTATAACGTCAAAACCTGCATTTCAATAATAAGTAAGTAGATATATTATTTTATAGAAGATAATAACCGTAAGTGATTTTAATTAAACATTTTGAATCACTTAAAACTTAAACATAATAAACAAAATTAAATGTTTTCATTGTACCTACAAATTTAAAATATTAAAAAAAGAGCATTAAAGTAGTGCTAGACAATCTATTTCTTTTTTTTTTTGTTACACACACTTGCTACGTCAATATGTACCTACACTTTGTTCAGCGAAAAAAAAAAAAACAACAGTTTTTAATTTTTTTCTCGAGAAAAAGCTCTAAATTTCTCGAGAAATTGGAAATCAAAAAAATTACTTTTTCTCGATAATTTCCTTAAGAAAGAATTCTCGAAAAGAAACACTAGTCACAGTATTAGGTCACAATAATCTAATTAGTAGATTTTTTTGCATTATTTTTGTGTAAAAAACTGTATCGTTTTTGGAATTATTCGTTGATCGCTTTGAATAGGTTTAATTCATGGTTCATAATTATTAAAAAAATTGTTTTTCTTTTTAAGAAAATACATTGAACTGTTACATTTATCACTTATTAAAACTATTGCTAAAATGCTCAGGTAGGCCTATAGATCGCTATTAATTTAATATATCACTTTGGTATTAGATTATTTAGGTATTCTCAGAATAAATATATAATTTACCGCTATGATATAATAGATCAGGCTGATAACTTAATAAAATTACGCAAACTTGATTAGATTATTATTAACAATTAACTATTTAAATCTTAAAGGTGTGTAAAGGAATAATGTTCTAGTTCTGAATTAAATCTGCGACTTTGCGATAGTTGTAACTGTTTTTGTACCTTCTGCTTTAAAAAAAAAACTGCTTTTCAGGTCATAATATTTAAAACAGCAAAAATAAATATCTAAACATTTTTCATTTCTAACATGTAACTGAAAAAATGCCAACAAAGGGCACAATTTTTTAAGGAGTTTTTATTAATCGAATACTGCTCGGGTTAAAAGTTACAATAATGGCGGTACCTAGTCTATAAGCTATGTCTAAATTAAATTGTTAAAAATGTAGGAACTTTTATTTGCCGTAACGTAAATACTTATAGGTAGCTAACAAATTAGGAAGTTGGTAATATATGCAATTCTTAGCTTAATTACTATAGGTATGTATATATGGATAGAATGATTTGTTTTTTGCTTAGGTTAACTTAATTTACACTGTCAAATAAAATTTTACATGCTGAAATGTATTTTAGGTACTATTTATGTGTTTAATTAATTAATTCTTGTATCATAACGATCATCTTACGGATTTTTGTGAAGAGTTATCTAAAACAATTGTTTGTTAATTCACACGCGGTATTTTAGAATTAGTTTTCGCACGCGTTTGCAGAACTTAAAATATGTACGTATTGGATTTATTTTCACACTGTGTTATATGTTTTTATAACAAAAATTGAGCTTTTTATAATAACTAGCGCAATTCATTCATTTCCTATCTTTAAGAAGTATACCCTAAAATATGTTGTTTTAAATTATTTCTGGTGATAATGTTGTAGGTAGGTTGTAATAGTTATTTATGTATCAAGGCCAAAAAGTACGTTTTGGCCGAGGTGCATATTACATTTTTTGTGCGATCGAATTAAAAACAATTTAAATTTTTAGTAATTTTCAAAATTATAGGTTAGAAACTACGTGACATTCTGTCACTGACATATGACGGCGTATGTACTGCATTACCGGCCCTCTCCTTAGCAAAAACCGTAAAAGTTTCTTTTTCGGCCGTTGCTAAGGGTAACGGCCTGAAAAGTAACTTTTACGGCCGTTGCTAAGGATAGGGCCGATAATGCAGTACTTTATGGTTGCTAACGCGTCCGTCAAACAGCTGTTTTTAGTACGATCGCACAAAAAGCTTATTAGTTTAACAGTTAAACACAAAAGTTTGAAAAACCACTTTTCTGTATCGTTATTATGTAACTATGTGTAGGTAACATATTTATCTAAAACTTAATGCAATTTTTATTCCTGTTATCTGTGCACTTTAAAACGAATACCTATATAATTTTATAATTGTTCCACAATATTACTCCTAAGATAAGTGTATTTGGTAATAGTTAATAATAATCAGTATTTTTATAACGAAGAAATGTTATGAACAATAACCAAAATATAAACATTTATTTGCGTATGTTTAACATAGTTTGCTGTTTGAAAATGTTTTATGTTCATCATCGTTATCCTTTTTACCCGTAGGTGTCAAGGTTTGTTCTTTCATATTAGTTTTCTTCAACAAAGTTACGCCATTTTTTCTGGTCACTGGCAAGTATTTGTGTTTCCTCCCATGATTTTCCGAAAAAGTTTAATTAAACACAAATTAATGTTTCCAATTAAAATATGAAATGGAATGGAATAATAAAGTAATTAAGTTATTCGTTAATAAAAATAAGTTTAATTAAAAATCATTGTTTTGTCGAAAAATCTCATGTCCAAATGCTAGACCGGTTTTAAGATCTTAATTATTAAATTATCATAAATAAGATTGGCATGCTTTAAATAATTTATTTGTAAGAAAATCTTGTCCATTCTTAAACCAATAAATGAATGGGCAGCGCCATCTATACTTCGGTAGCGGAACTATATATGTTCACGTTAATAGGCGACTGGGCGCTGCATATCGTGAAAGGTAACTTCACAAGTACAAAGTACAAGTACAAGGGTTATGTAGTTATTAATGCTGCTCATAGATGACAGAACGTGTTTTATAATTTTTAGTTTTACGAAATTACTTTATCTTACCATGGATTAGTTATATTATCAAATATTTACAGTCTTTCATACAATTACACCGATAGATCTGTCTGTTAACGAGTAAACTTTTACAAAAGTAGCATTTATTAATGGCAGTTTTCAACTTTCTTACAGTTTGCTTCAATTGTGTATATAATAAACAAATTTGAATAGATTAAAAAGTAAATACCCAATCATTTGTATGTTGAGAAGATTAATACTAATGTGAAGATAATAAATCAATAATCAATTGTTTGTTGCGGTACGTTAGTGTGTAGCCGCAGATTTAAATTTTGCTAAGAATTATTTATACGATAGAAAAACATACAACGAAAAATTGTATATTCTTCGCACGAGAGACGTCGGCGTAACGGGATTGAAAGAGGAAAATATATTTTAAAGTGGTGCTAAATTTACCTTTAAAAGCTTCTGCTTTGTATTTCCTGACTGTTTCGCTGCGCTGTTATTTCTTTTGTACTTGGAACGCTTAACTATTAAAAAATACCATTTTCGACCCTGTGTCTGCTTCATGACAAAGGCTGAATATATATTAGTCAGGATGAAGTGAACCGGGCATTAAAGAAAATGTTTTTAAACTACAATAGGGACAAAGTTGGTTGTTATATTGCATAGTTTTTTCTTAATAAGAAGATTTTGCATTTTCAAGCAAAGAAAAACAATGCTTTGTTACGGTTTCATTATAAAATAATTAGGAACATTTTGAATTTTTTAAAGCATGAAACTGTGCTCAATTCTAAGCGAAAAAATAAAGTCTTGTGTCATTCACATTACGTACTTATAGTAATATGCCTAACTTGTTTATTACAGACTAATACTTACTCTGAATGTTATGAATTTGCAATTCATGAAAAAAAATTAAGATTTAGTGCAGTATCATGTTATCAACTAATTTTGTAAGAAGAAACAAGTGTTTTTTTTTTGACGTCTCGTTTAATTCAACCCGTTAATGCCCAAATTAGTTTTGTTTTGTTTTTGTTAAGGATATTTTTGAAACTTCCTTTTGGAGACTATATGAGCATAATACACAAACGTGTTTTTTACAGACTAATAGTTGTGGAGATAAGGCCGTCCTCATAGCAGGACGCTGGGCCTTTTTGATTACTTGCGACAGGCTACAATGATTCGGCGCTGTATCAGTTTATAAGTTTATATTGACAAAATTAATTCCTATTTGTACCCAAATTGTTGTTCTTGACATTACGAAATTTAATTACAATTCACATTAGTATTTCACAACAGCAAAAATTATTAAATTTGAGTGGAATATTGAAAACAACATATAACAAATAACAACATTGTGCTTTAAAGAATTTGCTGTTACAGTAAGAACTTATATTTATTTACAAAGAAAAAATAAAATAATGTAAATTAATTATATAGTGATACATAAATTCAATGTTTTGGCTGACAATAAAAATAAAAATTAAATATTACTAACGAATGAAAAACCTAAAATAATAATTTAATTAAGAGTCAAACATTTGATCTATTTCGTAAATGATATTTTGGAAAACATGTAATGCAGGATGGTGCACTGCATTTTGCGCAATAAGTCTTTGGCTTTCCTTATAGTTTTTCATCTAGAAACGTGTTTGATTGGTCCTCTTTTTTGTAATATGATTTATAGTCGGTCATAAATTGTAGTTTAAGGTGTACAAAAAAAGATATTACAACAATACCTACCTGTTACTCTATTATCAAAAATTGATCTATATTTATTTTATTTATGAATGATTATCACTTATTTTAAATTTGTTTAATAGTTAAAGCATCACAGAAATGCTTTACTTCCATTGTAAAAAGTGTGTAGCTTATCTTGCTCTGAACACCCAAATACGTAATTTATCAGAAGAATAAATGAGTTAAGAATTAGGTTTTGTATAGATATGTAGGCAAAATCAATAATATCTAGCACAAACAAATAAATTGCGTAATTGCAATATAGGTGTCCTAAAAAGATAATGCTGGACTCTCATTAGAAAAGATGTCAGAAAAGCCCAGCGTTCTCATTTTAGGGCAGAGAGATTAGAATGTGAATACATTCAAAAGTATATAAACAGACTATGCAAAATTTGTTTCAATATAATTTCGTAACCTTAATGTAACTATAACAAAAAAATAAAAACTGGCGCTGCTCAAGCAGTACTTAAACTAGATGTGGAATATGATTGCCTGTTTAAATTGGTACTCCATTAGACGAATAAAATAAAAATCAGTAGAATAGTAGGAGCAAGGGAAGTTCCAAAGCAAAAATATGCTTGTCTTAAAATGAAGAGATTGGGCGCTAATAGTTTTTAATTTAATAAGATTTCTCGAGAAATTCATAAAACTAAGGTCTGTTGTGGTGTGGCGCTTGAGGCGGCTTCTGAGCAGTGGTTGGGTCATGAGTTCTTTCGCAAGGGTGTTTGGGTGATCTCTAATTCTTTTGGCGTAATTCGTGGTATGCTGATTGATTTCCTCTTTAACGGTTTTCATCTGTAGATCTTGTCTGATGTTGGTATTTGGAACAAACCAGGGGGCTTTGGCTACAATTCTGAGGACTTTAGATTGAAATCTTTCCAATATATCTATGTTTTATAAAAAATGTTTTATACAGGGTGTCCCAGCCAAGACGAATTATTCGATAGCTCTGTTATTAGTAATGATATTAAAAAAAGTTAAAAACAAAAGTTGTTTGTAATCATTTAATTCATAACCTATGGAACACCCTGTATATTTTGTAATTTTTGGATGTAGAATTAAATTCTCTTTCAAAAATATAGGTTGTTTACCTTGTTTTCAGTGGGAAAACCGATATCTACAGTTTTATGTGATGCGAAAGAAATCTTATTGAATGAAAATCTGCAAGGCTTCTTTAATTGCAGGAGAGATTTGTGGCAAATATATTCAGAATTTGAAAATTACCTTACAAGAAAACACGCCAAGTTTGTATTGGCGAAAAATTTGTTGTTTCATGACAAGGCTCATAAAATTTAAAAATTTATCCAGAATTTTGATTTTGTTCAAATAAAGGATCCTCTTTATAGTCTTGAATTAGCATCCCGCGACTTTTATTTATTCCTAAACTTTAAAAAAATCTTAAGAAGGCATTTAAAATCCGATGCAGTTGAATTTACTGAAGAGGAAAATTTTATAAGCCTATTAAAAGCAGGGCTAGAAACCGAAAAAAATTTTGGTTAACGGTTAACCGAATTCAAGAACTTTATTTTTATAACGGTTTTTGTTGAAAAACCGGTTTTTTCCGTAAAAAACCGGTTTTGAAAAAACCGGTTAATTTAACCGGTTTTTAACATTATTCAGATTTGGAATGCAAAGTATAAAAATATATTATCTATTTATAATTTTATAATATATGTACAATCAAGCATTTAGTAATTACTTTTGGTAAACTAATCACATTTAATACAGATTTTGTATTTTTTCAAAATAATTTTTATTAAAAAGAGATGTTTAAAAAACCGGTTTTTTATTATTTTGGTTAAAGGTTACCGTTTTTTTTGCCTTTAAAAATAACGGTTTCGGTTTCGGTTAAAAATCACAATTTTGGACAAAAAATAAAGGTTAACCGGTTTTTTAAACCTGTTTAAAAAACCGGTTTCATGCCCTGATTAAAAGATCTTTCTTTATTTGTACATTTGTGTTTTTTTTTACAGGCTTAAAACTGTATGTTGCATTCTAATCTCCATCTTCTTCTGTCTTGCCAATCTTGGTCTTGAAGACCTCTCTCTTCCATGGGCCTCCTCCACTCCTGTTTTTTCGTGGCCGGCCATTTTTCCGTTTTGCACGTGGTTGCCACCATACTTATTCTGATAATCGATCTTCTGGCATCCGTCTTAGATGGCCATACCATTTTAATCTTTTTGGTGTAATTGTATCAATTGTAGTATCTACCTAGTATCTACATCTATTCTTTCCAGGATGTTTGTGTTACGAACTCTGTCAAGTCTAGTAAGACCTCAGCATTTCCTCCAGTACTCCATTTCCAGAGCTGTAATTTTACTTTCTTCTCTTTTATTATTTACTCTAGTTGTACTCTCTATTATTGATTTGTACATTTTGGTTTTTGTCGCTTTGGTCACACTCTTGCTGCATAGCAAGGAATTTAATTTTCTTATGGTAGCTCGTCCTTGTCCGGTTCTGTTTGACGTTTCAGTTTTTCTTTATAATGCAATAATATTGTCGGTAAAACGCTAAAATTAGTGTTCGGTTTACGAAGAGGGTTGGTTTGAAAAATAAAATTATTGTTTAGCCCCTTGTCTTGTTCAAGGCTGGGTAGATTATTATACTTTGACATGGTACCATAAAATTATTGCGTGAAATATAATTACATTTTCAACAATTTTGTTTGATGGTTTTGATTGTTATTATTTTTTTTTATGTAGCGTAATTCTGTTTTGCAAAAGTAAACGTTTTTAAGCAAAATTTAATCACTTTAAGAACGTTTATTTTAGTTAATTGCACAGTTTACAACTACGTTAGAATTCCAATTTTACACTTTGGTTGATTAAAGGCTAAAGTATTTTTAGGAAGTTCCTTTGTAAAAGCGTATCCTTTGGCGTCGTTTACTGACGTTAGCTATCTCTTTAGAAAATATAAAAAGTTCGCACTTTTATCTTAGATTGGATGCTTTTATAGATTGGATAGGTATTTCTCCCCAGAAAGTCTATCCAAACAAATCAAATGCGTCTCATAAAAAACGGTCCGATTTTAGACAGAAGATATCTTCGACGTAAAAAGCAATTAAATGAAATGGATGAAAACGAAACCCGTTTGTTAAATTTTGATGAACAATGTTATATTGTTGCTCTGTTCAATATGAAACGAACAAACATTTATTTTTAAAGAAAAATATACTAACAGTGAATATTCTAACCGATGTCTAAATTATGCATAAGGTGGTATTACTTTTAGAAGTTGCATAAAAAAATGAAAACAAAGGAAATTTAATAAGTCGGAATAGAATCTGAGCAAAAACTTCAGTCGAGAGATTGCAATTGCTTGCAGCGACATGCAATCATAAAAATGATAAATGCTATGCAGGTATACTAAATTATAAAGAATTTTTAAATAAGGAACTGCGAACCGTTGCAAATAATATAATTATTTACGTAGTAACTAGAATGAAAAATGTTTAGTATGGGATTGCAAGGCAAGAAGGTAAAAATATAGTTATAATTAAAGCAAAAGGTTATTTTCACACATGAAAATATTCCATGTCAGTACTTTTTGTGTTTATACAGTTATACAAATATCATCAAAATTATGTCTGGTGGAATATAAATTGCTCTGTAAGTGTGCGATTTATTACAAATCAATTAAATTCGAATTCCTAAACATGCTCCCAACTTTGCGTTGCTTCTTAGCGTGTCGTTATGTTTTTTTTGATTTTGCTGGTAATATAATTATGCTTTTTTCTTATATTAAACATTAAATTAGCAAAGAAGTGTGTTCTTGCTTGCTTATTTGATTACCAATATCATTGTTTGAATACTTTAATTTGTATTTTTTTAATAACTTCCCCCCCTATATTATCTTCTCCTTGTTTCTTAACCTTGCACCCTGTCAAAGCACGTTTAGCTAATTCTTGTTTATTTCTCCTCCTTTTTCTATTGTTGGCTAACTCTAACCGTTGTTGGCTTCTCTTTCTTCCAGTCTTTACTACACTTTGCTTCCCCATTTTATTATTGGCTTTCTTCTACATTTTTTTCGTTCAATCTGCATTTTCTATCCTGTTTTTGCCAACATAATTTCTGGTATGGGTAGTAGATATCTCAGTTGGTTTTTCCAGTTTTAAAAAAATCTGTCACTCACGAGAGTATATGCCGCTCTCAGGCAAATTTTTTAATGCCTTTTCTTCCCGGCGTTATGAAAATGTTCATGTACTATTTTTGTCAAGTCATATGACGTTTTTACTAGTTCATTTGCCTGTCAGCTTAAACGAATATGTATATGTAGGTACTTGGGTAATAACCAGTGATGGATTGCAGATTTGCCGCCCCTGGTAAATGTCGCCCTTAGGCGGTGCCTGAGTTGTCTTAGTGCTAGGACCGCACCTCGGTACGCTTCTTTGCAGTAGCGGACTGGCAAATTCGACCGGCCCGGGAAAATTCTGGTAAACCGGCCTCCAAGAAATAATTTTTTTTTAGCGGCATCTTGAAATATTTTTTGCCTTTTTTCTTTTTCTTTTTGAGCACCTCCTTTGAATTTTCTTTTCTCCATTTTATCTAAATGTTTTTTATAATAACATGAAGGTAGTTGAAAAAATGTTTAAAACATTTAAATATTTAAAAACTGTTTAGTCCTCAAAAAATGACTTTAAAAAAATGTCAAACAATATTAAATATCTATTCAAAACAAGTAAAAATTTGTATTTTATGTTTAATATTTTAATTTTCCTTTAAAGAAAATGTGTGCATTTAATTAAGGGTAGTTGTCTAAATTGTTTTAATTTTAATTAGAAGATATTATGAATTAGAAATCAAATATTTGACAATACAAAATACATGTAAATAGAACAAAATGCTTGTAATTTTCAGCAATCTGATTCTAAAATAAAAAGTAAAAACAATGCAAATGCTTATTATTGAACATAGTAATGTTCAAATGAAAACTCATGAATTAATAAAAATATCATTAAATATCACCATTATTCTAAAAAGTTTCTACAAAGCAAATGGATGAATTCAAAATTAAAATACAACACAGTTTTTATTTATTAATGTAAAATTATTATTCTTAATAGTTATATGTATCCAGAAAAGCAATGAAAATTACAACTGCAAAAATTCTTCCCTTATTATTATAATATCACGCTTTGCTTTCTAATAAAATCAAGTAACTCAGTTTCGAAATAGGTATAAAAACGATAATTGAAATAGGATGTTGTATGTAAAATTTAATATTGCATGTAGGCGGTGCTTGTGTCGACTTTGTGTACGGAGTAGTGTATTCTATGGTATGGAGTCATAACCTCACTTTACTGTGTTTTGATCACGGTGGTTTTGATATACTTATCTGATTTGTTAGGAACTTTATTTTTAATTTTGCAACATTTACTTATGGAAATATTAAAAATAGCGTGGGCCGCGGTCCCGCTGACCGGCCTCAGAGTGACCGGCCTACGGGGATTTCTCCCGGTGTCCCGCCGGCCCAGTCCGCCACTGCTTCTTTGTGTCTTTGCAAAATGTTTATCAGTAGCAAAGTAAATTTCAGATCTTGTTCCAATTGACCATCTTCTGCAATTATTGTTTTCAAATATTAGGAACTAGCAACCTGCTCCATCATTTCTTGTTCTAGTATTTGAAAACGTCAAATGGTTCGTTGCTGTAACAATCTTTGGTATATTTACGATCAAATTTGTATCCACTTAATGTTTTTACCAATACGTCAAGGTATTGCTCAGTTTTTTCTATTTTCGGCGAGAAGCATCACATCTTTACATCATTTGCGTTTTGTTAAGAATTCTCTTTATCGATTATATTAATAAAAAACTTGGAAAGTGCATTAAAAATATATTAAGAGTAACATAATTTCAAGCAGCTAATTAGAATTGTTGTTATAGCAGAGTAATTTTTGCTTCTCTGCTTTTCATGTTTTAGCTTCAATGAAATGTACAGTACAATATCTAAAAAAAAAACAAGTAATTAAAGTTTAATGAATTCGCCGTAAATCTCTAACTTCCGCGCTATGAAATTGTAGTCTCTTAATTAAACCAACGGTAATAAAATATGCATAACGTGGTTTATATACATATGTAGCCATCCAATAGTTAGAGATAACATACGATAATATTTTAATTGCTGCAACAAAAATAGGGAGAATTTATCGGACTGTAATTATAACCGGAAACTCATTCCGGGCGGTCACGTGCTCACGTGGTCAATTTAAAGATAACAATATAACATCCGATCACGTTAGCCTTATCGATAAAACGTATCAGTCCTAAAAGTATAACTATGGGAGTGGGTGCATTGAGCTTTATTTTATAGATAAGTCACCCCGAGGCGCACCCCTAGAGCGTCTCCTGAATTAGAAATACATAAAGGGCGCGCAGTTTCATTGTTGCCAGAATGTGTTTCTATAAACACGTCATCTAAAGGAAATGAACAAAAAGTGGCTACTGTTATTTTTAATGTGCTAAAGTTCTTGTGCTGCCATCCAACAACAATTGGTTTTACATGAATATAATAAGAATTCAATTTCTTAAACATGCATGATTATTTACAACCCATGGCGTACATCATATTATTATGTTCAGCAAATTTTACAAAAGTCTGAAATATGACTGAACTGTTCAATTAGAATACTCCACTGCATTTAAATCAATTCGAAGATAGGTGAAACGACATTTTCAAATAAAATTTGGTCTTAGTTTGACCTCATCTAAATTTCGTTGTTAATAAATTATTTTCTGTAAAAAAGTTATTGTAGGTAGGTAAGCAAAATTTAAGGTTACCAAGATCAAGCTAAATTTATTTATTTTTTAGTTCTCCATAATTTATTTGAGGTTTAATTATCATAGCAAATTGGTTTAGACAGGCCTATGCAACCTGCGGCCCACGGCCCAGTTGTTATATATTAAAAGCATTGCTGTTTTTAAAAACATTAAGTGTCATTACATGTCAAAAAGTGCTAAAAACATATAAGAAATTAACAGTTGACTTAAGAAGAGAAAGAATAATGGAAATAAAAAAAGCTTAGCGGAACAAAAAAACTTATTCAAAAATGCGTATAAACAACAAGACCCTACAACCTATAGCAAGTTATGAAATTTTTAATATTTCAGCTTAACATCTGAAACTATTCTCTGATCATAGTTTAATAAAGAATGTATTAAAATGGCTGTGAATTATTTGCCTTGAAAAGAAGCTTTTTTCTAGTACTATTTTATTTGAGACTGTGAGAAGATAAATTGATGAAATGGCAAAAAACGTAATATTTACTCTTAAATATACTGCTAATAACTTTTTATATTATTCTCTTTGTCTTGATGAATCAACGGATGTATCTAATACTGCTCGAACAATTTTTTTCATGAAGTAGATATAAAGTTACATTTTACTAAAGAATTAATAGATTTGGTAAGAATGAAAGGAACTACAACAGCTGAGAATATCTATTTTGTATTAAAAACTGATTTAGCAGTAAAAAATTGAGAAATCGCTTTGAATTTCCTTTAATAGTAATTTCATGCGGTTTACTTACGTGCTTCCAAGGAAAAAGGGACAAAGACAATTATTTACATGCCGATTATGATTTGTTTTAAATAAAATATTGGTTTTTGCCATTTTTAACAACAATTGTTTCAAAAAAGTCACAAATGTTATACATTGTCGAATTCAGAAAAAAGTGCTTTACAAATTGGCGTTAAAATCAGATATAGCGTCCATTAGAAAAAATGTACCTGATGATGGTTTTAATAAAACGAAACGTCGCACGGAAAATATAATTGGGGATTCTGATTCCTTGCAAAAAGTGGCCCTGAAAAAGTTTTAACAGAAATGAAATTCAAAATCAAATGAAAAAGTTACGGGCAAAAAACAAAAATCCACTTTTTTACTTTTTTCCCTATATCTCAAAAACTAAAAGAGCTAAATAAGTTCTGTTTGCGTAAAATTATTAAGCACCTGAATATACAACTTTGCCCCAATTTAACCGAAGTCGTAACTCTTACCGTTTACGAGATCCCCATGGTGGCCCTCGAAAAACGAGAACCCTGTATAACATTTTAAAATTAAACATAATTTGTAACTCTGCAATTATATTTGGGATCTTTAAAGCATTAATTTTAATAAATAGTACAAAATTACCTTTAGATATTTTATTTTAATTTTCAAATTTTAAATACCACAAAAAATATAACTTTAGCTTAAAAAATATTGAAAGTTAATTAATTAAAATAGCGTTACAAAATGACTTTTACTTTTTTCTACCACTACAGTAAATCGTACACCGTATAGCTTTTTCTCCGGATCCTTCACACATAGAAAGAATCTCTATAACTATCTACTAGTGCGGCCCGTTACGATTTT
Organism: Elmis aenea; assembly: GCA_947652605.1. NCBI lineage: Eukaryota > Metazoa > Arthropoda > Insecta > Coleoptera > Elmidae > Elmis > Elmis aenea. The sequence goes on from OX393576.1 coordinate 22,092,541, forward strand.
ATAAAATTTGCAAATGGCCTTTTGGCTTAAAATGTTGCACGGGTCTGGTTTAGAATCTAGTTTATTAATTTCTTAAAAGAGTGAAAGTAATGAAGTAATGGAGCTAAACCGAAAGCATTTTCCAGTTATGATTTACTACTATTTAAAAAGTGCAAAGAAATATTAGTGTACCATTCACCGCTGGCGCTGGTATAAAGAATCGAAACGTAGAAGGAGTGCTGTTCAGTGTAAAAAAAAAAAACAGGATGTCATTTTTTTGGCTGTTTCCGAAAAAAAAAACTTAAAAAAATAATTGAAGGTGATAATGAAGTCACCCATGCGGAAATAGAGCATTAACATGATTGGATCCTCAGCTTAAAAAATTTCCCTACCTACATCTAATAAATGCCCCATCATGGTAATGCACTTTGTTGTACAGGAACGTCGAGAGACGTCGCCAGTCCAGAGGGAAAAAAAATTTAACACCGTTTTTTTAATAAGCGCATATAAAAACAAATTGTGGGTTGATGTCCGTACCCTTGTGAATCCCGGGCGTGGAGAATTTTACTCCATCGCCCCCCTCCCTGTCGTCGACCCTGTTCACGTGCGCCAGCTTTAGTTTTAGACTGAAAAAAGTATAAGTCATAGAGTATCCGCCGTTCTCATCCGACTTGGCAATAAGCGACTTATGAATGTTGTTAAGCACTATACATTCAAATCCTACAAAATATTAATCTTAATAAATGTATCTTGATTTCCAAAATACGTTACGTTGATCACATGTCACCTCGCCCTCCTTGTTCGCCAGGCTTGGTTCTTTCAGATTTCCTTTTATTTTCAAATTTAAAAAGACACTTAAGATGCATAAAATTTTGGGTCATATGGAGTTGTTATGATGGCAGTAAAAAACATTTCTTAAGAAGGTAACACAACATTACAAACCGAAAACTATACATTTGACCTATCTATAAAGGTTATTTTGTCTTTTTAGTGTCGTAACACTGTTAACGATTAAAAATTTTAAAGCGTGTCGATTATGATGACTGCAAAGACTTACTTTAAGAGCGCGCATCGGAAAATCTTAACAACGCCACAAGGCGTTTAATACAGATCTTAAAACTTTTGATTCAAATCGCTGTAAGATTTCTATTTTGAAATTGCTCGCGGCACCCTATAGTTGTGTATCTAGATCCATATAGGCTTTGCGTAGTCGGAGTTTGCTATCAGTTGGTAGTTAGAATTAACGCTGATTATCAAATACATTTATGTAAGTTTAAAGCCGTTGTTTAAGTTTTATTCGGAAATGATAAAAGTAATTTAGATTTTACTTTAATTAAGCTACACTTTAATGAAATTCAAGGTACGTTTTCCAGTACACGACACTTTCCTTTTAAGTAATTTATGCCAACGACATCAAAAACTTAAAATTCATATTCAGTCCAACGATAAACATAAAATGAATGGCTGAGCTTTAAGAAACAAATTTAAATTTGTTACGCAAAGGCAAAAAAACGATTTAACTTAAATCCTAATGGACCAATAAAATGTATTCTAAAACTAAAACCCCTACGGCATCGCAAGAGCACAACACGTTCCGTGAGCCTCCAGTTGGAAAGTTTCTCAACTAACTGCAAAAATATGTAGAGTACAGCAGTTTCTGTAAACGACTACCTTATAATGCGATAATTACATTTCAAAAGGTGTTGAAAGTTTGCTGCAATCACAGAATTGAGCGTGGAAAATACATTTATTTATATTTAAACATAAGATGACAATTTATATTGAGGGTATAAAAGCGATTATTTTCTAGATGTTACATTGAACCTTTTTGTTACACAGTTAACCTTTTTTATGTAGAATTATATTCAATATACGCAATATTTTGGCAAGTAATCTTCAAAATAATAAATATACAATTAATTTGTCTTTGATTATACCAGTAGGTAGGTATATTTTAAAAATATTTTATGAAAATGCCAGAAGTCAACGACAGGTTGGTCAGAAATAACAAAACAAGGTTGCTCGTTGGTCGTTATCAATGATTTCGTTTGGTATATAATTATAACTTCCGTTTTTTGAATATAAACAAAGAAATGTAGCACTATGTTAGTTAAAATAAGATATAATAGACAGATAACAACCATGGCCAATTGCTTAAAAAACATGCAGATGACATGAACTACGGCTAAAAAATTTAATAGAACATTTTGATTATGGGATTAGAAATAACCATTCGGAAACACATTGTATTGCAATAGTAGAAACAGACTGGTAGGAAGTAAAACTAACCAGGTACCTACCATTAAAACAATAAATGAATTTAAGTAATTGGGAGTTATCTTAGCATTGAATGAAAAGCATCAAAAGGATAATCTACAAAAAAGGTAGAATAATAATAAGTAAATCTAGAAAAATCAAATACCGCTAAAGACAAAAACTACATTCTTCAAGTCCTTCATAGAAAGTTGTGCAACATACGAATCATAAACATGGGCCATAAATAAAGATATGAGTAGTCGAATAAATGAAATAAAATGCTGGTGAAGATGTTGCTAGATCACATTACAGTATCGTGTTAAAAATGTTTTTAAAAAATTATAAGCCAAACGCAATAATGACGTTAACACACAGTGGAAGTGAAGAAACTACACTGGCAGGGTTTCTTTCAGAGGATGGCAGACGAAAGATTACAACTAAAAACATGGAGAAGGATCGTTGACAGAAGGAGGAAAAGAGGACGTCCTAGAAGAAAATGGCTAGAAGAAATAAAGCAAGCGATGCGTTAAAGATACATGGACGATCCCCAGGATAAAACAGGGTAGAGATAAGGATGTGGATAACGTCCACATAGAGAGCATTTTGAAAAAGTGTAGCCAAAAAATTTGTAATTTGTAAGCATAAATTGACGCAAAATTCATAATCGTAACAAATCAAGGTGACATTTTGCAGTATCTTAAATCTTATTTTGTTTTCATATTATTTTTTTCGGCGTTGTATTTTTTTTACACAGTTGCCAAGGATGATTATTGTACTCCTACACACTTTAAAATTGACCAAATGTAAAAAATTGCAATAAATGCCTAAAACAACCTAAGACAAATATGTCAACCCTCGAGCGGGCGCGCTGGAGTATAAACTACGCCAATGTTATGGAATTAAATGTAGTAACTCTGCTTCTGGATCTAATTGTAAAAGATTTTGTGTATTCCTTCAGTATCATTTTGACTTCCAATTGAGTACGTTGTCGTAACTTAAAGATCTGTAGTAGCATGATAATAATCTTCTATTACTCCGATTCTTTGGGGAAAAAAGTGGACTATACAATAAAATATGATTCTTGCAATCAATTTTTTTGTGCAAAAATCATGTCAAAACCACATATATTTGTCGAACATGTAAAGCTGAAAAATGTAATTCGTTATGGGTGTTTCATAATTGAATGCTGATCCTTGGGGTTATTATATTATTCCTTGGTTGATTTTAAGAAAAAAAGTTCATATCAATGTAGGTCCGCAACCGCCGTATTTTTGAGATACAGGGTGTTAAAAGTTTACTCGAAAACCGTTGGTCGGACAAAAAAAAGTCAAAAGGCCATTTTTACCAAGAGATAAGTAAAATTTATTTTGAAAAAAAACAGTGGCATATCATTTTTCTCATTAAATATATTCTAGGACATGTTAGTACAGACGCCATTGGTAGAAATAGAACCATTTTTCTTTCTGAAAAAAATGTGTTTTTATGCCTAGTTAGTACCTACTAAAATTCAAAAAAATATCTAAAGCGGTATCAAAGATATTACGAAAAAACCGATAATGTTTTCAACTTTTAACACCCTGTATCTCAAAAATACGGCGGTTGCGGACCTACATTGATATGAACTTTTTTTCTTAAAATCATCCAAGGAATAATACCCCTAAGGATCAGCATTTAATTGTGAAACACCCTATATAAAGAAAATTATACAACTGTTATTTAGGTTTGTGTGATGAAGTATCAAAGTATTTTTGGAATTATAATTTATAATATATTGGAATATAATTCGCTTATTAAAGAAATATTGTGGGTTTTGATTTTATAATATAAAAAAAAACATCTTAATAAAAAATAAATCACACCCTGCAGTTGTTTGTTTGAAGGACAAAGTACGTCACGCCCGGTAGTGTAAAAATTAAGTGCGCGTCCGTTCAAGGGTTAAATCAAAATGGTACTCAACAGTCAAGAAAAAATTTAAAACCAAATCATTACTATTGAGTTGCCTGCATAATTCTGTTTGCATTGTTTTATTTCAATCAGGGCTGCGGAGTCGGTAAAAAAAAGTCGACTCCGACTCCGACTCAGACTCCTGATAATTTTAGTAGTTCGACCGACTCCGACTCCGACAATATTAAATACTAAGACATTTTATGATGTGCAATATAAGAAAAAAAAAAGAAATATAAAAAAATTATTTAAAATTTGAGCTTAAATTTTGTGGCAAAGGACCATCTCGCAATTTTTTGTTGTACCCGGAGTCGGAAAAAATGTACCAACTCCAGAAATTCCTTCTAAACTCCGACTCCGACTCCACAGCCCTGGTTTTAATACCATCAAAGTTTTAAGGCTATATCTTGGAATCGAATTTGAATACTTGATTTTCATTTTCATATCTACATTCCTTTCATTAATTTGGTGGGAAATCACCTATAATTTTTCATGACGTATTACACCCAAAAACGCGAGTCAAATCGGAACATTAGTAAATGTGTACATTATTCCAATATTTGTAACGCATGCATTTATCATGAAATTCGCAAAATTATGATATGAAAATCCAATCAGAATGAAAATCTACAAGAAATAGAGAAGTTGACAGACTATCGGATCTTAGAAACTTAGCAGGGTGGTGAGTTCTAACAAAACTGCAAGATTAGAAATTTTTGAATACCAAATTTTTAATTTTTGTATCTTGATGATTTAAAAAAAACTTGTTTCTTAGGTTATTTTAGGAACTATGTTTAGTTAGATTTTTATTGAGCAAGTGAACACACAATTCTTTGCTTATATAACCCTTCTTACATTCGTGTATCTGGCATCCTAATGTTCTTTATACAGGAACATGCACCCTGTAGATATTAAAATAAAACAATTGTCTACGCATGTAAGGCCATAAATTACGTTTTTTTAATGGCACTAGTGAGAGGCATGCTTCGCGTTAGTTAGTTGCTAAACCCTGAATTATACGAGATAATCTAACATCACTTTCTTTGCTAGGTCTACTGCTGTTAGGCTCGTTTACATCCCACAGATAAGCATTAAATTACAGTTGAAATACGGTGACGTCAGAGATGTGCTCCCTGATCTCACGTATAATTACTAGATTACGACTTGTGTTGATAACGTGGAATAAAATACAGCTTGAATTCGCTTAGATTATTCATGAGTAATCCTAAGGCCACGTTAGCTAACACCCTGTTCGGCAATTTTCCTGCACATGCGAAAATTTGTCATCAGCTACGAACATAAGAGTAAGTTCACCGAACTTCATATCAAGATAACTTACCCAGAGAAAGATACGTAATAACATACAAATTTAGGTTTGAGCTTCACTAAAAAAATCGATTATACTGTAAAAAAAACTTTTCATTGTAGTTTTTACTTTATGGCGTGAAGTTTCCAAGAACATATATTTTGATTAATAGTTTTAGGTTTTAGGGTGCTCAAATTTTAAGGTAATGAAATTCGTTTATCATAATTCAAAGTCTGGATAGCTACAATCCGACATAATCTGGGTAACTATTTTATTATTTAAATAGCTATTAACGTTTTATGATACTTTATAATTTTTAATTTATACTTTGACATACGAGGGTCGCACTGAATTTATTCAGAATAATATACCCTCTAATATTTTCTGAGATTTTATTCTAAATATATAATAAAATAAGTAATTTCCATCAAAGATAATACACTTCGTCATTTTTACTTTATATTCTTTAGAGCCCCCAACCAGTTTTCTCTCAGAATTCGTAAAAAAACTGGTGCCTTCCACGATTTAGATTTAGACGATTCAAACAAGAGAGGGTCACGATACGTTGTCGCTAGAATTTGTTTAACGCTGTGTTTATTGCATCAAGGCCATCAAAACTAAATGTTTTCCAGAGTTATACGTGCCACTGGCCATTTCCTTCGTAAAAATAGGGGAAACACTGAAAAATTAGTATAAAAAGGTCATTTTTGCGATCGCGTTGGCCATGAAACCGTCAGAGACAAAATTTAAATTTCTCTATTTACCAATGCGCGCATCCTTTGCAATTAAAATGGTGCAAAGTTTTTAAAAACATCTTAAACGGTTCCGGAGGAAAACGTCAAAAACGAATCCCCTGCATAAGCGCTATGATTGTTGAAGTTGTGGTACCTATATCTGTAAAACTATATACAGGGTCCGGCAAAATGATCTCCCACATTTTAATCTTTAATAAAAACGCCATTGTAAATGCTATTTAGATTTTATTTTTATTAACTGAAAATGTATGCTATGCCATTTGTTTTTATTAAGTTTTAAAAATTACAGAGTCCAAATGGCGACCATTTTTTTCGATACACATTCGAAGCTGTATTCTAAAAGTTTCCATCACTCGAGCAGTAATTTGAGGCGATATTCCTGTAATTTCTTGGCGTATTGCTGCTTTCAATTCGTCAATGGTTCGAGGGTGGTGTTGAAAAACCTTCGCTTTCAGGTAGCCCCAAAGGAAAAAGTCGCATGGGGCAAGATAGGGTGAACACGCAGGCCACCCAACGTTTCCACGTAACGAGATACGTGTCCTGGAAACATTTCCCTTAAAACGTCCATTGTCCTTCTTGCCGTATGAGCCGTAGCTCCAACCTGTTGAAACCATACATCCGGATGTTCAAGTTCTCTAAGTTTTGGATGTATGGTTTCAACAGGATGGAGCTACGGCTCATACGGCAAGAAGGACAATGGACGTTTTAAGGGAAATGTTTCCAGGAAACGTAATCTCGTTACGTGGAGACGTTGGGTGGCCTGCGCGTTCACCCTATCTTGCCCCATGCGACTTTTTCCTTTGGGGCTACCTGAAAGCGAAGGTTTTTCAACACCACCCTCGAACCATTGACGAATTGAAAACAGTAATACGCCAAGAAATTACAGGAATATCGCCTCAAATTACTGCTCGAGTGATGGAAACTTTCAGAAATCAGCTTCGAATGTATATCGAAAAAAATGGTCGCCATTTGGACTCTGTAATTTTTAAAACTTAATAAAAACAAATGGCATAGCATACATTTTTAGTTAATAAAAATAAAATCTAAATAGCATTTACAATGGCGTTTTTATTAAAGATTAAAATGTGGGAGATCATTTTGCCGGACCCTGTATCTATGCGACTTGCATAGGCGTTTAACATGGGGAAACCCGTTTTTACAAAGGCCTCGTTTTTCGCGTTTTTCTCCGGAACCGTTTAAGATTTTTTAAAAACTTTGCACCATTTTACTTGCAAAGGATGGGCGCATTGGTAAATAGAAAAATTTAGTTTGTCTCTGACGGTTTCATAGCCAACGTGATCGCAAAAATTACTTTTACTATTTAACTTTTCAGTTTTTCCCCTATTTTTCCGAAGGAAATGGCCAGTGGCACGTATAACTGCAATATATTTAGTTTTGATGTTTTTGATGCAATTAACACAGCCTTAGGTAATCAAATTCTAGCGACTACGTATAGTGACCTTCACTGGTAAGTTTCTTGGCAAATTTTTGTACACTTTGCTTTTAAAGCCAAGAGAACTGATGCTACACAAAAAGAGTGACAATCGCCTTTTAAATGCAGTTTGTTTTTCATTGTCAATCGTTCCGCTTAGCCCCACGCCTTAACTTATTACAATCATGATTATCTAATTACTCGTTGTCGAAGATTTTGTACATTTTGGTTGTAAATCTCTTGAAATCCGGTTGATAGTTAGTAAGCTTGGTAGAAATTAGCTCTGTCAGATGTTGATTTGTTAGCTGCGCGCGTGGTTTCGATTTCATGAATTTCATTAGTTGGGCAGGAATTCGCCGCAATGTATTAAAAACTGAAAACATTAGATAATGACGGAGGGTCTTACTAAAGTAACGCATAATGCTTATAAATTCTAAAACATTGAGTTGAAAACTGTTTAGGATAAAAAAAGAGTTACCGCTATTTTGTTGCACCTTTTATTACACTCGAATTTGTTTGGTGTTCAACGGTTTCGTTGCTATGGTAGCTAACTTTCTTATTTTTAATATAACACCCAATATGTTCTTACATTTTTGGGTTTTCCTTAAATTTGCTATATTAAACGAAAATTGTAGGTTCTTTGGGCGCGTCTAAAATTAAAAGTTTTTATTAAAAATTCTACAAAGCTTAAGACTTATAAATTTTGGTTTACATCAAACAAATTTGTAGCATATGTTGTTCAATAATAATAATATTGTATTCACCAATACAAAAGCATTTAAAATTTTAATCGTAAATTATGTTGGTTGCCTTTCTAAGTATTTTTTTGTGTGTTTTCTTCGTACGTTTCTGTAAAATTCTAAACATTAGTTTCCTAGCTATGATTATAATGTGATAAAATATACATAGTTAATTGCCTTTCTTATCTAATCATAATAATTAAAAGTGAGTAACGATGAAGATTTTTGACTTACAAGTAAAATATAATATCCAAAATATCGTTTTGATATCGAAGTTATATGGATAAAGTGTGAACCGTTTATTGTAGAAGTGGTGTTTGTCTATTTTTCTTTGTGTCAAGATATTTAATACCTAGTTTGTATTTCAGTCGTTTTTTTTTTAAATCTGATTTGTTTTACTTCGGCATGTTTTTGCTGCTATGGCTAATCACCGAAGTGGAGGAGGAGGGCACTAGGATTAGGTGATAGGGTAGAGGGTAGGTGGAAGTACTGTCACAGCATTTGCCTATAGTAGGTAGGGGAAACCACCTGAAACCCCTACGATGACAGACGGCCGCGGGATTCGAACCCACCCCTCCCGACTTTACTCGCTAGGTTGCAGACCAACCAGCCACCGATTTAAAAATACTGATGTAGTTTGCTTAGTTTGACCACGTTTCTATGAAACCAAATACATATACATATGTAAATCATTATGGCAATGATATTTTTGAGAAATCACCAATCAAACTTTTTTTTGGGTGATTAATGGAGGTAAACCATTTCCATAATTACTAAATTGGAATAATCATTAAATTTTACTATTTTAATATTACTTAAACTACGCCATGTTCTAGTCCGGTTTTGTTTATAAATAAGAACAAGAAACAGTATGCTTTTGTACATTAGATTGTGTTTTTCATTTCTGATGTGGAAGTGTTTTGAAACATATGATACACTGGCTGTAATAATGTTACCACTTTTTGTATAATATTCTTGTTCACCCCACCTAGTTCTCCTTATTTTTTTGGTAATTTTTTTCCTATTCTTCGTAGCAGAATTAGTCTTGGCGTCATCTGTTCTGTTATATCATCCTCCATCTGATGTCGAATATAACACAGATAATTGTCTTTCCTTTTGTAGTTTTCTTTAAAAATCGTAGGAAATTTTATTATTGGCATTAGCTTTATTCTTTGATATATTCTATATTAATGGATTTTATTTCAATAATATATGTCATATATTATATGATATAACATAAAATAATTATATGTTTAACAAATTGATTAATTTTTACTACGTACCGGCAGGGCCGCCAAGAAAAAATTTTGGACCCGTGATAGGCTAAAATAAGACATAAAACTTTAAACATATGTACGTAAATGTTTGATATTGATATAATTGAAAACATATAACAAAAATTTCTACCTCGAAAACGCGGCGGCCTAACGCTAAAGCTTGATTGTAAAAGTTATCAATAGGTACTTAAACAGGTTGGGCCGTGACAAATTTATTATTATTTCCGCAGATGTGGGCCTCTTTCGGGTTCCTGTACTGCGACCTATTGGTCTATTGTACCCTCTGGTGATAGTCCCTTAAAGAAGTTCTGTGTTTTTGAAAAACTCCAGGATTTTCTTTAAGGGTGTTTTTCTTAACTCTCCTTGGTTGTTTTTTTCCATCCCTAGAAGTCTACGCCGATAGGATGTGAATCCTTCACACTGGCTTATTACGTGAAGAGGAGTTTCTTCTTCTGCACCACATCCTCTACATATATCGGTCTCTGAGAGCCCTATTATGTAGAAGTGTTTGTTTAGCCTACAGTCCCGTGAGGAGTCCTGTGGCTGCTCTGATGTCTGCTCTGCTCATCCTGAGCATTTTTTCTGTCTTTTCTTTAGAAACCATTGACAGGATAGCCTTGGAATAGGCTTGCCCTGCAACTTTTTTTCAATAAGCATTTTGCCCTTGCATTAATATGTCATTAAGACACCGCTTGGCTGTTTCATAGGATGTACCAACTGCAGGTTCTGGTCCGAAGAAAGGTGTCTCGCTGCCGCTGTTGGCTATGAGATCTGCCTTTTCGTTCCCTAGTATATTAGTGTGCCCTGGGCACCTTACCAGTTTAAGATTATTCCTGCTTCCTAGCACGTTGAGTGCCCGTATGCAGTTCAAAACAAGTCCTGAGTTTACTTCCGACGAGCCAAGAGCTTTTAACGCAGCTTGGCTGTCGCGATGGATTTATAATTGATAAAAAACGATAATTATGAGTGTAATGCAGAATAGCATTTGGACGGACACCTTGTCATTTACGTTCGGGTGCAGAGGTCATGATTAGATTTTCGTATAACGTAATACGAATAATTGTAAATAGCTGGGTTCTACTCCTTAGCTTAACCAGTGTTTATTAATACTACGGGCAATGGACTAGAACCATTTTCATTATAAATGATTGTACAATGTATATGTATTATGTGTAGTTATGTAATAGTACATTACATAACAAGAGTTATAAGAAGCATATTACGCACGAGTGGAAAAGTTGCGCACGGAGTCGCGTAGCGGCGAATGCGTATTTCCACGAGTACGTGCGTAATTGCTTCACAGTTCGTGTTATGTAGCTTACTTTTTCTACGATCACATAATACCTACGATTTTAACGGCTTTTTGGCTAATATACACATGTAATTAAGTTACGTTGTTTTGTTAATTTTAACGTAAGCCTACTTTCGCATTTCTAGTGTGCCTTTTGCTTGCAGTGCGTTGTAACTCACTTACTAGGCATGCAGAAAGTGTGATGTGAGTCTTCTTTGATAATTTCGTTAAAAAACTGTGCTTTTTGCTTACCGAGCGTAAGGACAAGGACCCACTTACTATGCATGCAGCCTGTACGGTAACAGTAATTTATACTAGTGGTCGTAGAAAAGATGCTATTACAAGCAGGGCTGTGGAGTCGGAGTCGGAGTCGGAGTTTAGGAGAAATTTCTGGTCAGTAGAATCGGAGTAGGAGTCGGAAAAAATGTACCGGCTCCGAGTACAACAAAAAATTGCGAGATGGTCCTTTGCCGCAAAATTAAAACTCAAATTTTAAATAATTTTTTTGTACTTATTTATTTTTATCTTATATTACACACCATAAAATGTTAGAGTATTTAATTTTGCCAGAGTCGGAGTCGGAGTCGGAGTCGACCTACTAAAATTATCAGGAGTCGGAGTCGGAGTCGATTTTTTTTTTCCCGACTCCGCAGCTCTGATTACAAGGCATATGGATACTTTAAAATTTAATGCTTTCAAACTAAAAGTTAACTATGAATTATATTTAAATTGTTTTTATTTCCAAGTTTTTCCAAAAATTAACTCATATCACATTAATTATAGTCCATAGCACCTATTCCTACTGATGATGTAACTTTTAGATCATTTCTTTGATTGATTGCAATAAAAAAAGAACAGTTATGCACAAAACACATTTATTATCGGGCATCACGACGTAAAAAACAAAGTTCATCCAACCTGATTTTATTAAACGCTTGTATGTTCTCCATAAAAAAGAAGAAAATAGTCTGGGATTTTCTGTGATTTATCTAATGCCATTTTGTCTGTCAACCATAAAATTTTAGTACAAAAGTTAGGATATTATTGCATGTGGGATTTGATTTCCAGTGGGTCTTGATTATGTCCAGCTTTAACGTAGGATACTACTTTACCACCCACAATAAAAACTGAGTAAAAATGGCTAAAGTAGTATAAGGAATATTATTTGCTGTTGAGTTTAAATTAAAATTAATTAAATGGAGACTTTCAAATTTGGACTGCATTAATTATCATAATTTTTTATTGACTGTAAGGGGAGAGATGCAATAATACAAAATTAAGGATACTTTCTGAGAATAAATTATTTATTTAACTCTATTTCATAGTTCCTGCAAGTGACACATGTTACGAATTTAATCGTATAAAAGCTTATAGCGGTTGAACGGCCACCAGGACAACTAAAATACCTATGTAAATTGTATAAATCTGATTTAAGTACTAATTTTGAGCTGTGCTTACCTTAAATGTACTATAAAATAGTCTACAAAATTTGCAAATGTAATGACATGCAATTTTTATTTTATATCTATCACATACTGACTTTTGTAAGTGCGTTCAAACTATATTGGCACTTTTCAAGTTAGTGTTTTTTTTATAGTTACTTTTAGTTCGCACTATTTTAAACAACAATCGCTAAAACTTTGATAATAGAAGTTTTTTAATTAACTTGATCACTGAGTAGCCTCTAAGAAATCCTATAGTCGACGAAATAGGGTGCTGAAGCCCTTCCAAAATCGTCAGTAAGTCAACAACACAGTACATTTTATTTCTCAACTAATCTAACTTTAAACGCCTCAAACGTTTACGCTTTTACGATGAAAATTAATTATTAAATTAAAATAGAAATTTAAATTTAACTTTACTTAATCCTCTGATAACTGATTAAGCTTAATCAACCCATATTGCAAGCCACCAACTGTAATTACCAAAGCTAAAAGTTTTTGGCTTCATGGTTCTTTTTCAAAGCTTATCAGTTTAAATTAGATAAGTTATTATATTGATTCGTGTACAAGCTTTAAGTGTCCCATACTTCTCCTTTTCTTAAAACAGAATAACTTTTTACCCTAACCTAAACTATATCATATAGTAAAACTAAATAAAATTTAACCCAAACATGATTACCGAATAAGATTTATTATCAAGCATGTTAATAATATTGTAAATTAAAACTGCATTTAATAAGTAACGGTAACAATACGAACAATAATGGTTTTATTTTGTGTTAATCTTTATTTGTTATTAAAAGAATATTTATCGTAAACAAAAATTAAGTAGTGGTAAATTGACTTTATTACATACAAAATTGTTTGTACCAGGGTCATACTGAAATTCATGAAAAACAATTTTTTACAAATCGAAATTTATTGATGTGGAAAAACCAAGTAGGTATGTCATCTTAATCTACTGACTTTTCTTTACTTTTCAACATAGTCTCAATTTCTCTACACACATTTTCCCCATCGTTTTGCAAGGTTGAAAATGTTACGATAGAACTCCGTTCCAGCTGCTGCTTTCTGGACGTCGTCAACCGTCTTGTCGTGTTGGCCTTACATCTGTTCCTCCACAAAACTGAAAAGATAGTAGCCAAAAGGTGCCATTTCGGGACTGTAGGCAGGGTAGGAAGCAGTTCCCAATCCATTTTCCCAATTTCCTCCGTGGTCAGACGAGCAGAGTGTTGCAGTATGATTTTCTTTCAGGGCGTTTATCGTACAATGCACGACGCAGCTTCTTAAGTGTCTTCTCATAACAAGCAGCATTGATGGTTTTCTTAGGATCAAGAAATTCAACCAGAATGTATCCCAAAAAATGGTGCTTATAACTTTCCCAGCAAATTGCACTGTCTTTGCATTCTTCTTAGGTGGGGAAGTTAAGTGATTTTTATTTATTTAGTCATGAGTCCTTCTACTGTTAGGAGTAGGACTGTTGAGTTGTGTTGTGCTGCCTTTTTTTATGTTTTTCTGTCTTGTGCTAGTTTTTTTATGGCTTTCCATTTGATGTTTCTATCCGCTGCTGCTTTTTTAACTTCGTCGTCTAAGTCGTCGGTCTACCTCTTTTGTTTTTCCCCTGTGATCTTGCTTCATAGGCTTTTCTGGTTAACCTTTCTTCTTTTATCCTATAAATGTGACCCAACCATGCCAGCTGCCTTTCTTGTATTTTTTTTTCAACTGATTTTATCTTTAACCCTCCAGTACTAACATGATTTTTGTAACGCGAGTACTAACATCGGTCTGTGGGACCGAATTCATCCAAAGCTTATTTAACAAGTATTATTTAAATTGTAAGTGTGCTTTATATTACAAAAAAAAACCTTCCAAGCATATTTGAATCTGTACTCTTTGAATTAAATGCTGTAAATGCGTTTGTGGCAGCTATGTTTAGTATACGATAAAAAATTACCATAGGCCACCTTTTCGTATTACTAGCGCAGTTATAGCCTGCGTATAGTTTGTCCACTATATCAACACCAGACTTTGTACATTGTACATCATAATAATTTGTGGTTTTTCCGTATTTTCATCAAGACTATCAAAATCATAGGGTATTTCTCGTTTGTTCTTTTTTATTGTGCCTACCACAGTTAGTTTTTTCTCCAACAAAGTTTTACATAATGGTAATATTAATCCAATTAGTAACATTCATACTAACACGGGTCTGTGAGACCGAAATACCCAAAAAAACTGGCAAAAATCGCTAAAAAACGCTTGTCACTGCGAGAGCTGTTCGATAAATAGATATAATGAAGATAGCGACGAGCCCAACCCCCTCCTCACACGCGTTTTCTAGTTTCGGGGATAAAATTGGGGTGTCGGTCTGTGAGACCGCATGTTAGCACTAGAGGGTTAATTGTTCTCTATATGTTTCGTTTCTATCTTTTTTGGTTTTTCCTTGGATATTTTTTAGAAATCCCATTTCTGCTGCATTCACTCGGCTACTATTTTTATTTGTGGGTGCCCACGTTTCACTTCCGTAAAGAAGTGCCGGAGTTACAACCTTCTGGGCCACTTACACTTTTGTTCGTTTTGGGACTTCTCTATTTCCAAAAAATGTTGTTCTTGAAGTGTTAAATATTCTTTCCACATTTCCTGTCCTTTCGCTTATTTCCTTATCCATTCCTCCATTTTTCTCTTTGATCACTCCTAAATATTTAAAGCTTTCTACCTGTTCCAACCTAACCCCATTTAAAGTGATTTTATTCCCTTTGAATCAAAGGGCCTTTGTTCTCTGTTGTAACGATCATCGTTTAAGTTTTTCGGTATTTAATTTCACATTAATTCATTTCAATTCCATATTTAGAGTTTCTGAATTGTTGCAGAATTTTTTTCCATGACTAAGACCATGTCGTCTGCGAATATTAGCTCCGTTATGTTAATTTTTTCCATTTTTCACTTGTCTAGGTGAAACGGATTCATTTTTTGTTTTACTGCTTTAATTACCCTATCTATGACTACTGAGAATAATAATGGACTGAGCACGCATCTTTGTTTTAAGCCCACTTTTGTTTCAAACTCTTCCGATTCTTCATTTTGTGTTCTTACAATATTTACCGTTTTTTCGTACTTCGCTTTTATTATGCCGATTGTTTCTATTTCTATTCCCTTCCTTCTTAGGCCCCTCTATACGGCTTTTCTTTTGATTTTATCGAATGCTTTTTCCAAGTCTGTGAAACATAAATGTATTTAATTGTTTTTTGTTAAGCTCTTTTTTATTGTTTTTCCTAATATAAAGACTGGGTCTTGTGTACTCCTTCTTATTCTGAAACCGTATTGGGATTCTTCTAGTGTGCTTTCTGTTTTTTCTTTTAGTCTGCCTTCCATTACTCTTGCCAGTATTTTTCCTGGTACACTCATTAATGTTATTCCTCTATAGTTAGAACACTCCCTTTTGCCCCCTTTCTTGTATAATGGTAAGACAATTCCAATGTTTCAATCTTTTCTTTCGTATATTTTATCTATCTCCGCTAGCTCTTTAAAGTATTGTCTCCATCTTTCCAATATTTTTTCCTCATCCGTAATTATCTTCCCATTTTTATCTGTTATGTTTTTTATGCCATATTCTTTTTTCTTTCTTAGCTGCTTTAACGTGCCATAGAACAACTTTTGATTCTCTTTCATGTTCTGCCCAAGTTAAGTGATGCCATTCCATAAGATGGAACTCGTTTTCATTGCATGTCACAATACTTACCAAAATAATCATCTTCTTTAGTTCCTCTGAAGGTCTTGAGTGATGGTTTTTATCTGAACTTCGTGGTCTTCTGTCAATAAACGTGGGAGTCAGTGGGCACAAAATTTTCGATAGCTTCCAATCATTTCCTGCACTGCACTGGGTGCTTTTCATAATTTTGTTGCAGGTTCATTCACAGTGACACGTCTGTCTTCTTTAATGATGTCATCAAGCTTTTCATGTTGCGTTTAGTGGAGGCAGTGCAAGGGCGACCGGCTAAAAGGCTGATCTTGTGTTTCCATCTTTAAAATGTTTAACGCATCTCCTAACACTGCTAACGCCCATGTACATATCTCCGTATGCGCGCTGAAGTCTTTGGTGAATTTCTGCAGCAAGGTTTTTTTCTCAACCAGGAATTCAGTGATAGCACGTTGACAAAACGAAACATTATTGTCGATAATTTTGCATCGACTGACAGTGATCACGTGATAGAAGCTAATGACGTCACAAATCTCAACTCATAGTGTAAAGACGGTAGATTAAACGATTCACTTGTTTCTCCTACAATAATAAATTCAGATTTGTAAAATTTTTGCTCATTTATTTCAGTATGACGCTCGTACTAGCTTTGAAAAACAGTACATTACTCAAATTTTTATGTTTTATAATAATCTGCTTTACTATAAATGTACTTTAATGTATGTAGAGTAACTGTTTTTACAACTCCTATTATTTTATAAATGAGATTATAGTAAAATCACTCTGTCTTTTTGTTACATGCCAACTTCATTTTATAAAAGAGACCGAAACCTACTTCGCAGGTTACAATCTTTTTTTTTAAATTTTAATTTGCTTTATAAAGGCGTTCATTATTTAGAGATAGTTTAATAAAGTGTTGGGAATTATCTCATATCATAAAATATAAAATAATTTATAATGTAGTAAACTAAACCATCCAATTAAATTTCGCTACAATAATTCACTTTGCTGAACGCTAGCGCTAAGAAGGCTCGTTAATTAATTTCATAACAAGAAGAAAACTACGTCAACTGAAAACAAAAGCATTACGACGGCAATTATTAATTTTTTGTTTCATTTTTAAGGAGAAGATTATCTGTGCCTTAATATTCACAGTCGGTGTTAATAAAGATTCTGTAGAATGTAAAAACTTTTACAGATACATTTTATTTCCAGCATTTTCTCTGGTTTTATGTCGTGGATGTGTTCCTTTCGTTGGTGTAAAAAAAATGGGAGTAACGCATTTAACACTGCTTGAAATAAAGATAGATGGACGAAATTGTGCTAAAAAAAATTAGGTGAAATGTAACTCGTAAAAATACGTCATAAACTAAAGACTCCGCTCTTCGTAACATTAAATTTATGTCCTTATTTAGGTGTAGAGCATGACCTACTGTTGTATATAGTCTGCGTCCGGATTAGTGAGAAAACCGTACTTAAAGTGGAGACAATATCAAAGTTTTTATTACCTTATTTCATATTCAAAGTTGTGGGTAATAAGCTAGATAGTACATGAAATTACAATTCTATCGTAATGAATATGAATAGTTTATATACTGTTCCTACATTGAACCTAATTAAAAGTTTATATTAAATTTATGGGCAAAATTTATTGAGAATCGAAAACACTAAAGTTTTTTTTATCAAATATCTTATAACCCTTAAAAGCTCCCAACCATACTTCTTTCCTGAGACAAGATCTATTTACTCCTTCGCGCATTGCCAAGTCAGGTGAGAGCGGTGGATGCTTTATTACTTGTATCTTTTTTCGGTCAGAAACTGGAGAGTTAATGTTGCCGTGTAGGAAAATGCTTTATTGAGATGGCACATCATCCCTTTTTTTAAACTCTACTGAATACATCAGGAAAAGTCGATTAAGAAGAGTCAATGAATCATGGAAAATTCTTACACGCTCTGCTTTTTTAAGCTCGGAGAGCTTATGCGGCACATGATGACTGGCAACTTATTTCAAATGCATGTAATCGTGAAAGATTGTTCTAACAACCGAGGATCCAATGATAAGTTGTTGCTCTATGTCCGCATATATGGCTATACTGTCATCTCTAATTATCTCTTTAACAGCAGCAATGTTTCTTTTTGGTATCATCCGTAGAAGGACGTCCTGAGTCTTTTTAACGCATAACACCATAACCGAACTTCTTACGCGTTTAAATTTCTTATACTAGTGGTAAATTGTATCCGAGGAAGGCGCTTATTCACTAACAGCTGTACCTAATGTTTCCTTGCACTGATAATCGTAATTCGAAATAGCTTCCGAGTTCACTCCATTTTTTCATAACTTCTACAATTTTAAGAAATGACAATTAAAAAAGTAAATAATATGAAGGTGCAGATTTTGATTTTTACAGCCTATTAGTTTTTATTCTTTATAAATTTAGATTATTGCTCGTTTGTTCAGATAAGCGGGTTTTATGCTCATACTTGCTTTACAGGTCTACAGTTTTGTCCATTTAACCCTGCCGTTTTCCTCCGTTACACAACACACAGGTCATAGTGGCCCGATGCTATAGAATAAAAACGTGATGGCATACCACAATTATTATTTTATTAAACTTACAAACTACTACTTGCAATAAAAAATTTAGATTTAGCAATAAGTAGATACCTACTAAGAAAAGTATTGATAATATTGAAAGTTTTATAATATAAAATATATTATTTTCTACAGTTAGGGCAAAAATAAGTAACATGCGGTTTACAAACATGTTTGTTGCACTTTGAACAAGTCATAGCGATTTTATTGTTACAACTAAAAAGACAAAATTTACATCTTGACGTTTATTGAATTGGAGGTACGTACATGTTACTCGTGCCAGAAACAGGTATGTCTACAGTATGGATATTTTTTCACAGTAGCTATTGCTTGCGCATTACGGGAAAAGTGTCTGCTTTCGATAAATAGAGTTATTAGTGAAGCTCGGGACTTTACAGAGAAAACACGAGGCCCAGGGCAGTGTTACTAAAAAAAAGGTCCTCGCTTTCTTGACTTGTTTTAAAATCCGTCCCGGTTCACACTAATGACTCCCGCTTTTTCGAAATTCGTACGGTTTTTTACAGATCAAGTTAAACATTGTAAGGCCCCTAAATTTGTAAGAGGCCCCTTAAAATTGTGAGGCCCTGGGCATCTGCCACTTTTGCTCCCCCTGGCTGGTGTAGCTTATTCAGTTTTTCTAGGTACAGTCTTCTTTTATGAACAACATAATTTTTCTATCGATAGCACAAAAGCTTTATTGTAGAAGACTATCATTGGTCAGCGGTTAGTTTTTTGTTTGAAAGTATATTGTGTAGCTTAGGGATTCTCATATTTGACCATTTTGATTGTCCTGGGATTCCGGGAAGAAATCGGCTTTTGTCCCGGGATTGGGATGTAATAAATTATGTCAATATTTTTAAATAAATATCTCAAAAATAACTCTAAGTCATATGTAGATAATAAATTTGGCTCCATGATTATTAGATATAAATAATTAAATAATATTAGTGAGATAAACATACATTTGGGAAATATAAGCTTTCTATTGCAATTTCATATTTATGAACACAATAATATAATTTTTACAATGAATTTTTGTAATGTAATTTAAGAAAACAAAGGTGATCTATGCTTCGGTCAATTAGTCTTTTTCTTAATTTATCAAAAAAAGTTCCTGCTGCATAAAATGCTTTCTCAGTCTCTATTTATGCAGGTGAAATTGTCTTGAGAGCATCTAGCAGCAAAGAAACATCATTATCATCAATGACATTTCATTTATAAGCTATTTTGCTTCGAATTACCAGGGTACACAAATTAAAACTGTAAAAGAATTTTAAAGATATTAATTTGGTCATGGAGATCGGTCTTCTTTACGCCAAACTAAAAGGAAAAATATAAAGGAGAAAAATTATTTTGAAATAAAAAAAAAGTTTTTCCATAATTTACTGTTAGTAAAGATATTTATATTAAATTCTGATAAGTTGTGATAGTATTACAAAATAAACGAAAATAACACTTTTTTAAATCCCGGGAATCCCCAGGACAAAAAGCATTTCCCAAGAAATATAAAATAACTTAAATTGGACCGGGTTCCCGGGAAAGAAACCCTAGCTGTAGCTATAAGTTGATCAAATATGTCGACTGTTTCCTTCGTGGCGTTGTTAGCAAAGATGATTTAAAGTTTTTAACCGTCTCTGTAGATAATATCATTATCGTGGTGTAAGGTACCTACTACCTACTCATCAAAATAACAGTTTTTTTTTAAATGAATGAAACAACCATGTTATATTTACCATAAATTTTTTAACTGTGTACCTCATATTCCGTTATTAAGGAAAGTTCAAGTTTATTTTTTATTATCGTACCTAACATGGTGATTTTTCGAAAAGCATTTGTTCCTTTTTATAGGACGTTAAAAAATGATCACAGGTAACGTTTTGTTCTCTGTAATCATAAATCAGATCCATAACAACACGAATTTTCTGACATTTTTGGGTGCTGCCGGGTTAATTTCTGGTACACACTTTTACTTTTAGAATATAAAATTTGGAAATATTACAAAGTCCAAATTTCAATTCCTTCTTTGTCTGGTTTGCATGAAATATGTTGTAGGAGTGAACAATGTCCCCTAAAATCAACCAGTTTCTCGTCAACAGCATTGTACATATAATTTTGGTAGTATCCAACTTACTTTTTATAAAATCCTCTTATTGCTGCTAGTTTGTCGGTTTGTGTTCGTTTCTGACGATCTGATTTATTGTCAAAGCGTATCCATCATAAAATACAATAAAACCGTGTAACATAGTGGTACGCAACATATTTCTACCAGTTTCTGCATATCAAAAGACCATAAAAAATTTGTTTAAACTTGTTACTATTTTATATTTATAAAGTGAGTAAAGTTTCAAACCAAATAATTATAGCATTACAGTTTTATAAGTTACAGCAAAATTTTCACGTAAGGTTCATATTGACTCGAGGAATACATCCGTATAATTTTTTTACCACAAAAATCAATAGCATTTTCGAAATATACTTTTAAAGTGATAAAATACAACTAAATAAACAAAGTCATAAAATATAAATGAAAAATATCAAAAGACTCATAAATATACAAAATAATTTTAAAGTGGGTCATATTGACCCGAGGGAGGCAACAAGGTTAAATTAAAAACTAAAGGATAATGGGGGATGACCTAGATTTCGTTTGATCCCGCTATACTGTGATTTTTATTATCATCGATAAACTATTTTAATCCAGACGAAAACTTTAGGTACAACCTTAAACACACATTTACACTCATCATAATGATTCAGCTTCACATTTATTAATCTTTTTGTTGAATTTTTCGACGGCTTGGCAAAGCACATTCAGTAAAATGTGGCAGCTCTTTGTAGATGGTGCTGGTATTGTATCAATTGATATATGAAAAATTGTACAGTGTGTTGGTCATACATCGCCCGTTTCGTGAATACGCTATTGAAATATCTTACAGCAGCGGTGACAAATTACTGTAGTGAAAGCCGAAATAAAGCTTAAGAAATATATTTCACTAGCGTTCTGTGTATATTCTAAACATTTATGTAAAATAAGCTAGGTCGCCGGAGACATATATCAAAAGTTTGTGCATACGTAAATACATGATTTTCTCACAAGGAGTTTCAGTTAAGGGCGTCTGGAGACTGCAACATCTCAAAGTTAGAAACATGTTGCAGGATATAATTGGTGTCCTCTGGGAGACTACTTGAGCATGACTTATTATTAATTTAACTGACTACATTAATTAAAGTTCATGTTTTATTAAGAGAGCTATGAGGTTCCTAAACAAGAAAACAAAAAAAAACACAACTTCCGTGAACGGTCTCTTCGTTAAAGTTTCAATACCTCCGTTGCTAAGAGGAAGTCATGTTGCCTTGCAAGTTGTTGAACAATTAAACGGGAAGTTAGGCCTACTGTTATCGAACATATATAATAATCACAAGTTTTCGTCAATAGTGGAACCCGCTAGTAACATTCAGAATAGTATAAGTAAGTTTTAATAGTTTGAGAGCATGCTAACGTTCCTCGGGAGTCCAAGAGGCGAGAACAGTATTCATGCTGAACGATGCCCCTGTGTATTGCATTACTAATTGCGAAATATCTTCCTACGAACTTATATTAAATTCTACCCCACTAGCTACATACACGTACTCCAAGAAATGTTTTTAAATATTTAGAAACTTCCTAGAACCAAAACGCAGTGCGTGAACGAGCATTTGTAAATCGAATTAATGTAATAATTTAGGAAGTGGCCAAGGGTCGAAACCACAAATAGATGTGACAACACTGCAGTACCATACCTCAACACACTAATTAGGTCGAGTGCGGCTGTGGTCAACTATATACATACATACATACGTGCATGCATATGTACATACACTATAGTCTGATTGAGTAGAAGTGCGCAGGGATATCTACATTTTTGAGTGATTTATTTCTCGTTTGGCGTATTGAGCTGCAGTTTAATTAAAAATGGAGTAAATGCATCAGCATCGAAAAAGTTTTTACGATACAACTCGAACGCTGGAATTGCTAAATAAACATAAAATTGAACATTTCATTAGCGACTGCAACTGGATTCGCTAAAATGTATTATTAAGTATTGTTTCTCTTTGAAAGTTGCAAAATAATATTGATATTTTTTTGAAATAATGTGTTTTGCTCTTGTAATTCATTTCTTTTTAAACATTTCAAAGCTATGTAGCTACATTTCTACTTATTTTTGAAATTAAAATGTAGATGTGCAATAAAATTTATTGTATCTCAGATAATTTTCAAGTTATGTCGCTAACGAATGTGTCTGTACATGAAAAATACCATAGTTCAGCCCGTTTTCAGGAAATTTTTTCACTTTCCCGTTTCCCAAATTTCGAAAATTGGGAAATTGCTCTTTGAACCCATTATTAACCAACGGCGGACGGAGTCTCAAAATATTGGTTGCCAGGAGACAAAGAGGGCCCACCCATACAGTGAATATTGGAACTTCTATTATATTTTTAAGCTACTAAACTGTCAATAACATTTTTAACATATTGTCTAATATCAAAGGGGGGCTACATCATCGGAGGCCCACTTCCCATTGTGTAAGCTGACACCCTGTCCAGTCCGCCACTGTTAGTACCAGGGGTTTGAAGCAGTCCAATTTTTTAATTGCTCCGCTCCGACATCAATCTGCCTGCTCCAGCTCCAGCTCCAGCTCCAGCTCCGCTCCATGCTCCATGCTCCAAATATTAATAAAATGTTTAAAATCAGTTTTTTAATTAAAACTTTGTGTTTAAATACAAAGCTTTGACTTCATCGGATATGTGTAAATCGGTCAAAAATTACGATATTTGATCCTGACAAACAAGTTAAGTTAACCCCTTTACGTCCAAGTTGCCAATTGTTGCCAACGGTGGCAACATGCTAAATCCAGTCATACAAACCAGGGCACCATATGTGGCAACAAAATTATTTGTTCTCCTGTTTTCTCCAGTAATACGATAGCTCATGATTTTGGGCTGGTTTATGCACTTTAGGTGTTTGTTGATTGCACGTGACCCATGATACTTCAATCTGATTGGTTTATACTTGTCTTTCGGCACCATTCAGTGCAGATGTTGCCATATGTGGTTATCATAGACAATAAAAATACCAAGTGTTTGCAAACTACAACGTAAAAAAAGATGTTATTATAACCACAAGTTTCTGAGTGTATCAAAGCTTGAATTCAGTTGAAATCCGTTATGAATATTAATTTATCAAAGGTTGTAATAAATTTACTGTTTGTCGATAGTACTAAAAGTTGCGTTTATATGCGTAACAAGCATTATTTATAGCGAAAAGTCCGAATTAAATTTTTCTTCCAATATATTTATTATCCAGATCCCCAAAGTCACTAATTCCCTTTTCTCGATCATCATAAATTTTCCAATTTATTTTTTTCGGTTAACCAGTAATTAAATTTAGCCGGTTAAGCAGAACAATTTTCGTTTTACGCAGTTTTCTTGCTAATTCCTGTAATTTGTATTCAATACGTTAGTAACGCAAATGTGTTTAGCCCCTAAATAGACATAATTATTTATTCTAGAGATGTTTACCGTTTAGCTTATTAAATTCTTAAGTTTGTTAGAACTAAATGAATTGTATTTACTGACGCATCGCTACTAAGTGTACAATGTCTTAAAATTGTTTGGTTGACATCCAAAAAACATTGTTAGTAAATTTAGTACAAAAAACTTAAACAATTACCTATAATTTTTTTTTACAAGAATGTATTTTAAATGATTATTTTAGATTAAAAGTGATCAAATTAAATCAGCTTAATTGAAATTCACTTATGTAATTTAAGTGCAAAACCATTTATGGTCTCCATATTGAATTTTTCCCGTTTTAAATATTTTGTTTATTGTCATTCCTATGTATTGCACACACATATATCTTTTAAAAGGGTGAATCTAGTGCCGAGTGTAGAATATGTAAAATAGTTTTTACAACAATAAACCTTGCTAAACACAAAAGTTAATAATATTAATAAATAAAATCTAAAAACGCAAACAGTTGCCAATTATTTTTATTATTACTTTAATCTCTTCCAAATAATGTTAATTCTAATCAAGTCATACCTTTCGGAAGGGCAAAAGTGCCAAATAGTACTACTAGGAGATAGTAAATTTTAACGTTGTGCTAATGTAAATTACCTAATTTTAGCAGTTTTTAAAATTGGCTATTGTAAAATTTCTTTAAGACAGTAAAATGTAACTTAAGTACCTTTTTACCAGAGCGTTTAATAGCGACAGGAGTTATTACAATAATCGTCCAAATTTGCCCAGGAATTTATTTACAGTAAATTGTATTATTTTGAATAGTCTCACTTAATTTGGATACTTTTGCGCTATCGATAAGAAAGCTTTTTCATTCCTTGCTGAAAGAAGCTTTTTGGCTGCTTGCTTCCAGAACGCGCATCAAAATTTAATTGAAACTTTTTCCTTCTTAAGTCTGTTTTATACTATACTATTTTTTCGTTTAAGAAAATCGTATCCGATTTTCTAGTACGGTGTCAATCATAAATTAAAAATCTTGAACGAAAAATTCGTACGAAATTACTACTTGCCCTAAATGCGTCCAATTTTAGCATGAGCGCATGCGTTTTCTACTGTAACTGTATCTGGCCGCAACTCATTTGGGGGTTAGGTTAACTGAAACAATCAAACGATGTTAAATACTACTTATTACCGTTAATCCCTCACAATTTATTTTGTAGGAATAAATATGTAGAATGGAACAAGCGTTAAATATACGTTAAATTTGAAAATGATTCGCTTTCTGTTCTGTGATCAAATTGAACATTTGACATGGTTACTCAAGATGTCAACAAAATATGATAAAAGTTACTAAAAAGTAACCAAAATATATTGGAGTTTTCGTACCAAAAAAAAAGTACAATGTAAATGGTTCATGTTTTCCATGCTAAATTCACCGAGCTTGGTGGCTGGTTGATAAAACAACCTAACTTGTAATCGAAAGGTCCTGGGTTCGATTCCCATGGCCGACTTTCATTGTAGAGGTTTCAGGTGGTTTCCTCTATGGTTAAGGCAAATGCTGTGGCAGTACTTCCACCTATCCTTACCCATCCTTGACTATCCACATCCCTACCCATTATCCTTGTACCTCTAACGACTGAAGAGGGGGTCAACCCCCCTATAGCAGTCTCCGCGCGAGCGGAAAAAACACGTGACCTTTGACCTTTGGCCCCTTTTTGCTAAATTCTTGAACGAAATTTTTGTATTAAAAATCGTATACGATTTTCTTAAACGAAAAAATAGTATAGTATAAAACAGACTTTAAAAACGGTCTTAGGGGCCCAAACAAATAAAACTCGGAAGCAAGATACGGATAGGGTAGGTTTGTCATTTCTTCCAAGCTATTTGTAGCAGTATCAGGCCAAGGTTATTTTGGATGAAGCACGTAGAAGTAGAACTTTGACTGTTCTTTCTTTTGTTGCTAATTCCATTTTTAATTTTATTCTTTAAAGGTAATGGGTTATAGTCTTCGTTTACAGTGCAACATGCAGTTAAAAATCAACCACTTTCACTCCCTGCAAATCCCAAAAGATTGAAAGACTGAAAACGTGCTTCTTTATTTTTTTCGGTTTTGTAGATGTCAGGTGACACCACTGCATGCTCGAACTTTTTACTCAAAATGAAAATGGTATTACCAAGTTTCGTCAGTTGTCGCAATGGTGTCAAAAATTACATTTCCTTCCTCATATCGTTGCAACAAGAAAGAAGCTATACGCAAACGTTTCATCTTGTATTCTTCGCCTAACAAACGCGGGATTCATGTGATATACAAGCATAATTCTTTTTGGCACCATTATAGAGCGCAAAATCTGTACTGTACCTTTCTCTTCTAGCTAACCTTCAGTGACAGTTAAATGTTGTTATTGTTAGAGTGTGTTTAGAAAAAAAAGCATCTCGTAATAAATTGTTACATTTCGCCCGAACGCGAAAGTTTTTTTACAGTTCGTTTTTAAGGGGGTTATTCAGATACAGGGTCTTCCAATTTCTCCCACTAAAGCGCTATAAAGGTACAGACCTCCAAAAGTGAATTAATAGCCATTAAAAAGACACATATCGGGCTTCGCGTCAGTCAGTTTTGTAGTCGTCACTAAAGTTTTCTAGGTTTCGCCAAAATTTTGGCGAACTTAAATTTCGCTAAAAAGCTTCTCGTCCTCATTCAAAAAATGCCTAGCAGGCGGGATCTGTACACACGGCAGGCCGGCCCCGCGCTAGCTATTTCTGGTATAGACAAAATGAGAGCTAGGAGTTTTTTTTTTTGATTACCAGCCTGTTCTTTTAGTAACATTTTACTTTAACTCGCGCCTTATTAAAATATCCGGCCCGCATTTATTTTCGCACACGGCCCCGCAAACTCTAGGGCCGGCTCTCATTTCGCCCAAGCCAACGGAGGATTAAGGCGTTTTTTATCATCTTTTAACACTTACGACAATAATTTGTAATATTTCAGATATTTTACGAATATTTCTTGTCATATTTTTTTTAAATCAAAGCAATAACTTTGTTTTCCTGGTTGACTAAATTTGCAGCTCGTTGCACATACATCATCCTTTTTTTAAACGCACTTTTTGGCTCGTGATAATTTTTTTTTGGAGTAACTTTTGTGAAACCATGGAAAGGTCAAAAATTCGTGTTTTTTTCGAATATAAGTTCCGTCGTGGAAC
This sequence comes from Elmis aenea, assembly GCA_947652605.1. Taxonomy (NCBI): domain Eukaryota; kingdom Metazoa; phylum Arthropoda; class Insecta; order Coleoptera; family Elmidae; genus Elmis; species Elmis aenea. The sequence continues at coordinate 22,119,955 of OX393576.1, forward strand.
GTATGTAGCTCAGACAGCTCGAAATATAAACAAAGTGTTTGGGAAGGATGTGCCTATTAAACAACACAGTACATGGGTGGTATGGTAAGTTCCATTGTTGCCAGAGTCGGTCCTAGGATTTGCGGGGCCGGGTGCGAAAATAAATGTGGGGCCGAGTTAAAGTGAAATGTTATTAAAAAACTAAAAAAACAGGCTTGGGACCTAAAATAAAGCTCCTCGTCCTCATTTTGTTTATACCAAAATACCCATATCAAAATATTATTATCCGGCCGCCCATTTCTTTTCGCACAAGGCCCCGCCAGCGCGCGGGGCAGTGTGCGATGCACATTTTATATTATTGAGTTTTATATGTCCATTAAAATTTATATTCATGAAAGTATTTCTGGTTATATTTGAACGCTTCTTGTGTTTAGAGGTTACTTTACTAATTAATTCAATCTTTTTATGGTGGAGTTTTTCAAAAGCTTTTACCTTTTCTGCTTTTTGCTTTTCAAACAACATGTAACGTTTAGGCATGCTCAATAAATGTTCGCGATCAATAGCGAACCCAATATACTTAAACGTATTGTGTTAACTTAAAATTGCAAATACAATAAATTGTTACAAAAGGTAATTTAAGCATTTAGAGCGTACATCATTTAATCAAGCCAAACAGGTTTTATGATGATTACTTGTACCGTTACAACTGTGGTTAATACGATCCACCACACATAATAATCATTGTAGTTATGTTGTTATGTAGGAACATCGAAGTTAATCAGACAAACTTCGTTTGTAAGTGGGAATGTAGTTCACTTCATTAGCCGTCCTTGAACAAAAGCATATTTATAAGTTATATTCCCGTAAACGACGCTTAAGTTCATTATATCAAAGCATTTTTAAAAGTGTTACGCTAAATCACTATAAATGCAGAACTTATACAAGCGAGCAATGAAAGTCGATTTTTGGAGCTATAATTTCGAGTCCCCTTTTATAGGAAGTGTTTAGTTCTGCAGTAAATCGCAGTTGGTCCACTGTAAAGCAATCCAAGTCAGCAGCAGTTGGCGGCAATGATGATTTGTACAGCTTTTAATGATTGTAGAATTCATTCCGACGAACGCCGCACTTTGGCGCTAAACCCGCCGGAACCGTAAAACGCTCCAGCGTTATTAGATCTTGGACACCGTTGTAAAGTTTATATTATTTAGGTTACCTCTTATTACTTACCTAATGTTTTAAATTATTAGTTTTGGATACGTATGAGCATTTAATAATCGATTTGATATTTTATGGATACACCACCCTGTACCTAAATATTAGAATCGTGTACGGTTTGGTAACACCTGCGTTTTTATTAATGCCAATAAATGACGCCGTAATGTGTAACTCTCTTTGCGGGACTAATATCATGACATAGAAAACACCCTACAGTGTATAACTAATAACACGAAAATATAATTGAATGAACGTTAAATATTCGTGCAGGTACATAGGATACTAAATTCGAGATTCAACATACTTACGGATCGGAATTTTCTTATAAACCTGCTATATTTGGCGCTGAAATCAAATTTAAAAAGCTAAGTACCATAGCCCTTTTAGTTCGAAACGTATTAATGAAACAGTAATAAAAATATTTGCCCTATTTCTTTTGTTTTTAGAGATTTTTTTCTCCAGGATTACAGCAATTTGCAAATACAGGTAAAAAAAGCTTCTCTGGATATTAAATGACTGACATATGCAGAATGCTCCAGTTAATAAATAGGTATTCTGCATACACTTATACACTCAAATTGTTTATTGTAATAATCAACAATATATTGTTACTTGACGTGCATGCAGGGCCGGCCCTAGGGTAGTCGGCGCCCTGCTGCGAAGTACTCTTATAGCGCCCTCCCCCCATATTTCTTTAAAGAGAATAGTGGCTAATTTTCGGCGCAAAAAAAAGTATTCCCAGGTGCCGTTTACCCTCGCTACGCCCAGAGTTAGAAATTTTTTTATTGCCAATTTAATCTTACCTTTCCTGTTAATTTGACACTTTGTTACTCTTTGCCATATAAATAATTTTGTGGCGTGTTAATATCTAATAGAATAACACCAAGAACTAAATTAATTGCAAAAGACAAAAAAAGCAGACAAATTCGTACGATACCTATTAGTTGCAAAACGTCACTGAATTAAAGACATTTGTCTACGTTATCTAACAACTTAAGTAATATATTTAAATTATTTATAAAAATGTGCAACATAATGTTGGCCGATATAATAAGATTGCAAAACTTTATATTTTTGTCAACAAAAATGCAAGGTTATGATACACTTGTAATGTTTTTGAAAACTTTGAAGAGCTGTTTTAAGCCTTTTCGAGCAAACTTTAGCTGGAAATGCATTATTTAGGGTCTCTTTAACATTGTTAGATAATATGCAGACAATTGCAAAGTTTTCGCCAAAGGCTGGCGCCAAAATATTTAAGAAAATGGCATGAAATCCCATTCACACGTTTTATTAAAAACTTTTTAATCATTATTTCAACCAACCGAGGGTAAATAATTGTTATTTAAAAAATAGTTAAAGGTATGAGAAGAATTATGAGCAGTGGTTAATTTTTGAAATTACCGCGTCTTTCGTACTGCTGAAATATTCTCAATTTATGTTTTGAATTTTGCATTTATTGAAAGATTATTTAAGTTTATGAGGCAAATATTTCTTGTTTTACCCTGAATGACATTATTAAGGCTAAAATTTAACTTTTTAAAATCATTTAAGATCAGCTGTGATGGTTGAACGAATGTAAATATGATAAAATACGGACATCAGATGAACGCTATATTATTGATGAGCTAGAAGGAGATAGGTTTTCTATCGGACGTTGATGCGTATATCTAGTCCAGAAATGCAAGGTGCTGTTTGTTTCTTTTTAACACGTCGGTTGTAACAGTCGCATACGTCGTAGCGTTCTTGCCACCTCCTTTATGTGCTCCTGGTACAAAATATAAGTAGAAAATGTCACTAATAGAGGTCGCAGCCTACACCATTTTAGAATTTATAATATAAACACTTTTTGATATCATCCACGGCCGTCTGAAAAAGGTCCGGCAATATGCCGAGAGTTCACTCGCAAAAATAAAAACATCTCGGTTTACAAGAAAATTCGCAACTCCGTTATTAGCCTACCAAAAACTTTTCATTCGGTGTTCAAAATGCAGCTAAAAGACTGGCGCATCCAACGATGTAAAGAAAGTGCAAATAAAACACTTTTTGATATCATCCACGGCCGTCTGAAAAAGGTCCGGCAATATGCCAAGAGTTCGCTCGCAAAAATAAAAACATCTCGGTTTACAAGAAAATTCGTAACTCCGTTATTAGCGTCCCGAAAATTTTGATTCGGTGTTTAAAATGTAGCTATAAGACTGGCGCATCCAACGATGTAAAGAAAGTGTAAATAAAACACTTTTTGATATCATCCACGGCCGTCTGAAAAAGGTCCGGTAATATGCCGAGAGTTCGCTCGCAAAAATAAAAACATCTCGGTCTACAAAAAAATTCGTAACTCCGTTATTAGCGGACCGAAAATTTTGATTCGGTGTTTGAAATGTAGCTAAAAGACTGGCGCATCCAACGATGTAAAGAAAGTGTCAATAAAACACTTTTTGATATCATCCACGGCCGTCTGAAAAAGGTCCGGCAATATGCCGAGAGTTCGCTCGCAAAAATAAAAACATCTCGGTCTACAAAAAAATTCGTAACTCCGTTATTAGCAGACCGAAAATTTTGATTTGGTGTTTGAAATGTAGCTATAAGACTGGCGCATCCAACGATGTAAAGAAAGTGTAAATAAAACACTTTTTGATATTATCCACGGCCGTCTGAAAAAGGTCCGGCAATATGCCGAGAGTTCGCTCGCAAAAATAAAAACATCTCGGTCTAGAAAAAAATTCGTAACTCCGTTATTAGCGGACCGAAAATTTTGATTCGGTGTTTGAAATGTAGCTAAAAGACTGGCGCATCCAACGATGTAAAGAAAGTGTAAATAAAACACTTTTTGATATTATCCACGGCCGTCTGAAAAAGGTCCGGCAATATGCCGAGAGTTCGCTCGCAAAAATAAAAACATCTCGGTCTACGAAAAAATTCGTAACTCCGTTATTAGCGGACCGAAAATTTTGATTCGGTGTTTAAAATGTAGCTAAAAGACTGGCGCATCGAACGATGTAAAGAAAGTGCAAATAAAACACTTTTTGATATCATCCACGGCCGTCTGAAAAAGGTCCGGCAATATGCCGAGAGTTCGCTCGCAAAAATAAAAACATCTCGGTCTACAAAAAAATTCGTAATCCCGTTATTAGCGTCCCGAAAATTTTGATTCAGTGTTTAAAATGTAGCTTAAAGACTGGCGCATCGAACGATGTAAAGAAAGTGCAAATAAAACACTTTTTGATATCATCCACGGCCGTCTGAAAAAGGTCCTTTCAAAAGGTCATACTTGTGATACTTGTCATACTTGTGATCGCGTTGGCTTTGAGATTGTGTAGGGAAAAAATCAAAGTTTGTTATAGTTTTTAATCAAGGAAAACTGGAAAAAAGAAAAGGTGCTAATAAAGAGAGAGAGAGAGAAAAGGCTAAAAGCACGAAGTTGCTAATAAAAAATTCAAGTTAAGTGATTTGTTTGCTTTAGCTTCTAAAGTTAGTGCACCTGATGTTGAAAAATCAGTGATCAAGAATAGCATTCATCAAATTCGACAAAAGAAGACAATCTAAACTGCCCCATTGAAACGGATAAAATTGAAACGTCGATTATCAACGCAAAGTCTTCATGTTCAAGTCTAACTTACCAAGTAACAAATATTTTGAATGCTTAACAGCTAGTTATTTCACAAAACCAACAAGTCAAAATTTTGAGTATTTTTTTAACAAACATCCCTGTCAGCCAACTATTGGTGATGTAACTTATTGGCCATTTAAGCCAAATGTTATATTTTACAGAGATGATAAAATAAGCAGACGATGGTTATCATATTGTTTAGAAAAAGAATCTCTATTTTGTTCCGTGTGCTTGGCATACAGTGATAAGAACGATTGTTCGTTTGTAAATGATGGAATGAATGAAAGACGACTGGAAGCATACTCTGCAACGTGCTAAAGAACATGAAAATAATAAGATCCATGAAAATTGTGTTTATAGGCATATGCTTAAACTTAAAAGTAAAGATATTTATGGTTTAATATTCTCAAATGAAGGTAGCTTACGTAAAAAAAAAATGCTCTTGAACGCAAACAAGTATTGGAAAAAATTATACATGTAAAACTAATTGGAAAAAGGGGTTTAGCTTTTCGGGCTCACAGGAATCTGCTAATTCACTTTCATTAGAGCATAATGAGACTGAACATGGAATATAAATATATATATATATAAAAAATAATTTTATTATTATCTAAATATGAAAACATTTTAAAATTAAATTTTTTTGGGTCATTCTTTTTTGGGGGCCGGTCTAGCAGGTTTTTCCCGGGCCGGTTGAATTTCCCGCTACTGCCTGCTAACCGATCTTGAGACATGGATGACCTTAAGTAATTTTTTATTTTTTGTAATTACGAGAAAGATCTTTCGGTAAAAGCTACTGTTACGGGCAAAGTTAAGAAAATCGTAGAGCAATGGTTACAGTTCCAAATACACACTCCAAATTGTTGGCACAAATAAAATTTAATATGTCAATTAATTGTATCTGAATAAGTATTAAGATCTTCAAAGTCACCTTAAACCTTAAATTCATCAAATAATTCTAATGCACTTATATTCTTGTCTGTACCATCCCATCCGTAAGTATACTTTCGATGCGTTACAATATTTTCTTAAAATTTATTTGTCCATATCGTTGTGATTTTTAAGTTGGCTACTGTCTTCTAAAGAGTTCAGTACTGTTTCTAAAATGGCATTTAAAAAAAAAATAATTTATCTTTAAGATCAATCGGTGTTTCATCGGCAGATTCGTAAATACCTAAATTGTTTCTTTATATTACGTCTTCGTACATTTATTGATAGAATAAATTTTGGTGCAATTTCTAACTCTGTAGCTAGTTCTTTTGCAGATTCAAAAATTTCATTAAAACCCTTATCTGTTCTTAATTCCTTTGTGAAACATATTAAATGGTCTAATGCATTTAATGCACTTTTTAAATACTGCTTAACACCTTGTAACATTTTATTTACCACATTTACTCTGCTCAATACTTCATACCATAAAATAGGAGAACAAATAAATTTGAAATTTTTAATTTTTTTAGCTAAACTTTGTACCTCATGTCGACTTTGTAGTCGTTATTATTATTTTCAAAACTTTCTATTAATGTGTCGTATATTTTCCATATTCCATATCTCAATGGTCGTAGTGCTTCAACTCTAGATTCCCATCTAGTTGCAGACAAAAGTTTTATTGCTAATTTTGATAAATTATTTTTTTAAATGTCCCATCTCTTAGTAGAACTACTAAAAAAATTATAAAGTTCTTAAATGACGTAAGAAAAACTAATTGTTCCAAAATTCATTTTCGCGGCATCATTCACAACTAAATTCAACGAATGCACGGAGTAAAAAAAACCCTGGGATTTAAATTTTGAATATGCTTTTGAACTCCTTTATTTTTACCTGTCATATTTGCGCCGTTATCGTAGCTTTGTCCTCTCATATCACTTACATTTAAATTGAAATCACAGAGCTTTGCCCATTCTGATTAGCCGAGTTCTGTGGTGGCGCGCGGTTCAAATCTATTTCCTGTGTAATTTGTCGAATGGAAGCCCCATTCATACTGGCACGTGTTTTAAATTTATTTTTATACTAGCTTATTTAAAATAAATTCGTTTTGACGTTAAATTTGGTTGACATTTTAAAACTTTTAAAACAGCATACATTTTATTTAAAGAAATAATCTTGTAAGGCGCCCTGATGCTGTGCATCACTTGCATCGTGCCTTGGACCGGCCCTGCGTGCATGATAACCGTGTATGTATGTGGCTCCGCCACGCAGGGCCGTTCACAAAAAAAATGGGCTCTGGGGAAGCAATAGACAACGGGCCCTGCTTTCCTCTAAGAATTATATTCATTTAATTTAATTTGACATGGACAATGTAATTCTGTATTAAAATTTAAAAATACGAAAAAAAAAATCAAAGTCAAAGTTCAATATAACATTATAACCCGTCTCTAGAGTTCTTCGGCATTGGCTACCTCTTGTTTCTTCTTTTTTTCTAATTTCCAGATTTAGAATGACAATGTTGCCTTTTAATTTGACATAAATTAAATTGTATTCGTTAATAATAATAATAATCTGTTATTAAAGAAAACAAAATAATAGTCGGTACATACACAAAATAGTGATTATGATAATAAATAATGTAATCATCATTTGTAAACAAAATATTGTGTATTAGCTCGAATCCGGGCCCCGGTAATTAGTCCCGTTTCTCCTCCCCTGTGAGGGGCCCTGCCGTCACGCTGTACAGATGTGAGTGAATTCAAGAAGAATTTTTGCAAAAGTTAGAACACCGAAAAAAACTGCATCTCCAAGTAAGCTGTATTATAAGCATGACGATAAAAATGACATCAAAAGATCAGGACAAACCAGAAAGGAGCCACAGAATCTGGTAAATAGAATAGAGCTACTAGAAAAGAAATCAAAGGTAAATAACATAAATGCGACAGGTCTACCCATTACTGCAACAGACTTATAGACCTTACAGCAGGCAATGAATAAGTTTTTGAATCAACATTTGAGTGTTGAGGTGCAGATCAAAGGGGTGCATAAACTTGGTGCAAGGACTTGTTTGGTAGAACTGGATAGCCAAAGGAACAAAGAATTGATCATGACAAATAAGTCGAAACTGAAAATGTTATGGACAGTCCAACAATTATCAAAAATGATTTAACAGAGAAGAAAAGAGAAATGCAAAGGCATACCAGAAACTATGCACCGGGCGCCATTTACCCTAGATACGCCACTGCATACCACGAACCACTTTGTTTTGAAAATACATTGTATTTTCAAGTCCGCAGCCAATCTGTACCTACTTTGTAGATAATAATGTTTTCCTAAGCATATTTCTTTTTGTTTAATGAAATGTTCTTAAAACAGCTAATCATAAAAAGACAGTTGAACACGTACAAAATTGAGATTGGCTAGTTTAATCAAATAAAAAGAAATATGCTTAGGAAAACATTATTATCTACAAAGTGCAGATCTCAAATTTGTATTGCACATGGAGAGTGGGCTACACTTTTAAAGCATGTTATATTTAGATTCAATTGTATTTGTTATTGAAAAATCATAAATTATTATGTAATTTGAAAAATATCTTTAATTATTTAGGTTTCTTTGTGTTTAATTAATTACAGCTAGTTTATTTATGTGATGTTTTGTTTTGTTTTCCAATGGCCACTTTGATAAAAGTTAACAAATACAATAATATTGCTATAACTTGCTTATTTTTAAAAATAAACCCAAGAACCCATACATCAATGAAACGAGCAAAAAAATATCTTTTTAATGGTGTCATAGCCAACTACGACTCGTATTTAAAATAAAAAAGTTGATGTTAAAATAACAAAAACAAATGAAGATAGGTAAAATTTGTTAAATAAATTAAATTCTGCGCAAAAAAGTGTCCTGATAATGTCGAAAAATATTTTGGGTATGATTTTAAATAAGCAAGATACAGGCAAAAATCGTTTAGCGCAAAAACTGTAAATTTTTTTAAAGATTTTTTTTCATGGAATAGTTGCTCTTAAATCATAGATTATTCTCGCCCATTTAACCAACTTTGTTTCTCTTACCGTTTACGAGATCCCCATGCTGTTCAAGTTAAGTGGGCACCCTGTATACTTTTAAAAAGTACAAAGACTACAGGATATACTTTTCCCATTTTTCATGAAAATTTTAATGCAATATTTATAGTACATTTTAAAGTAAAATAATTGTTTTTTTTTTGTGCATAAATAGCGTATGAAATAAGTTTTTGAGTTCATAAATTGATAAAAACAACATTTAATTCTTCTAAAAATTTTTAAATTTTTTTCAGATGCAACATTCGAATTCTTTTTGTCAATTATTTTCTGTATTAATTACTGGTGGAGCAATTTAATTTCCTAATAAATCGGATGTTACACGTATATTGTAAACTGTTAGGCAACAAGGACTTTCTGATTAAAGTTTTCTGTGTAATAATTAGCAACCAGTAAGGCTATATATTGAACTTCAGTGCAATATACGGATGCTTCTCCTCGTAACATCAAGGAAATTCACTAAATATTAAAACGGGACATGGTTGATAAAGTTTGTAGATTTTGTTGCAAGGAATCTGCAGGGCAAAATTTTGCTGTATTTAAGTTTAGACGAAACTTGGATGTTGAATTTAATAGACCAAATTTGTTGTTTTGCATCCAGTCCTGTTTCATAATTTACTTTCATAAATAAAACATTAGAGAACATCCGTGGTATACCACTCACTGAAGAAAAAAGTTTCAAACGCTTGCGAGAATGGAAAATAAAAAATTAGTGAGCCGTTGAAGCGTAACTAATAGGCATCATATACAAGCGAAATGCAACCCCTATTGCTGCGCTGAAAGATTTATATTTCGACGCCATTGTCACTCGTCCACAAAGTCTAACGTATAATGTTATACATAAGCAAGCTGTGCACTATTGTAGTTCACATTTTATTTTAAAATGTAGATTTAGGACAAAAAGCAAATGGGGCGCTTAGTCTATACTGCCGGAGAGTGTTATCGTTACTTGTAAAAGCTATGTTGATGTATAAAGTGTGCTAGTTTTAGATACATTTAGCAACTTCCTTTCATCGCTATGCATTTTATACTAGCTAGAAAGTTGTAATGACGCGTAATTATGGCTGAATGCCATGTTCTAAAAGCTGCTGCTACATACATGTCAATGAAAGATTGAACGGTCTATTCAAAATACGTCGAAACTGTGTTATACAATGCGACCGAGGAAAATGACAACATTTTGTTCTCAGAAATAGTATCGGAAGATTGATTAAATGTAACAAAACATATATGAAAACAAGAAAATGATTTACTTGGTTGTAAAAAATTAAAAGAAATATGACAGAGTCATTAATTTAATGATGTTTGAATCATAAACTTTTCAAATACAATACTGTTTACTAGTAGGGGCCAAACTATATTTACAGAGAATAAAAATTATTGCAGATCCTTTAAAAGAGAAATCCGCACCTTCATGCTTTTAGTGTTTTACATGTCATTAGAGCTTTAATTGTCCAAGTCAAGTTGGTCAGATCCTAGTATAATAATTTTTTAAACTAGTGTTAGCAGTGTAAAAGGTTAAGTTAAATCAAGTTATGATTTATATTGATTTTAAAAGGGGTTAACGCAGCTTTAAGTGCTAGGAAGGTTTAGATTCAGCTCTTACTAACCAAGCGCTTTCCTGGGCTACAATTTACCGCTGGTATAAAGAATTTTAACGCGAATTGTGTCCTGCTCAGCATCAAGAAGGGACAAAATGTCGTTCTAGGGCTGGTGTTTAAAAAATCATTGCTGCTGTTAAGAAGATAATTAAAGAACACAATAAAACCACCTGTGGGTTATAGAGCATCAACCTTACATCAGTATGGGGCTGATCAGTGCAATTAAAGTAGATGCACAGAAAACTGTTACAGCAAATTGGTACACGGAAACATGTTTTCCCAAAGCATTCAGTAGGGTTCCATCACGATAATACATTTTCTCATTGGCAGCTTCAGCTCTCCAGTGTTTGAGTAAACAAAAAGTTGAAAGCAATGAATCATTCACCGTACTCACCTGACTTGGCAATGCGCGACTTTTGGTTATTTTGTTAACATTAAAAAAATGTGCTGTAAATTATTATTTTCTAAGCAGGATTAATACTGTCTTCCACGATTATTTTGCAAATATTTCGAAAAACGATTGGTTGGGAGTTTTAAAGATTGAAAAGTAAGATTAGTGAAGTGTATGACTACTACAGGAAATTACTTTGAATATATACCGGGTTTAACTGATTTTGAGTTCTGGTACAATCTCTTTTTTCTTAAGTTTTGATTTTAGATAAATACAATTCTGGACTTATGATATGTGTAAAAACAGAATTGTTTGAATATTATGTACACTATTGTTCTGTTTTCGGTTTCGCCTGAAATGACCCTAACTTTGTTATTTGAAATAGAACACTCTGTATATTTTTGCGTTTCTGGAAAGTGGAAGCAGTTCTGGATACAACTGCACAATTTTGGTTAATTTTTACAACTTCGAATAATTTTTGGTCGATAATTTATTTTTTTTATAAAGTGTGCCGTGACCTGCATCAATTAAATTTTATTATGTCAACCAGTGTCCGAAAACGTTATTGTAAATTTTAGTTGGCATTTGTGTTCCTTTTATCGGCTTCACATATTGCAGAATCGAATTTTTGACAGAAAGTCAATTTTTTAATGGACCGGTAGTGGTACATGCGATTATTTTGTCTGAAAAAGTTTACAATACCAATAAATATTTGTGTCTGAAGGTTCTCGTTATTAGTTTTTATAATATTTCAAGTCTTTCAGCCAGCCTTCCAACTCAAGTATAAGTTGTTGGTATTGTCAGCAAATACTCTTTTTAAATAACCTCATGTACTACTACCATTCCATTTAAAAAAGTTGACTTCCTGTTAAAAAACGAATCCTCAACCTTCAAAGCCAATTAAAGTAACGTAAATGTAAATGAAAATGAAAATGAACAAAAACGGTTTTCACTTGTTGACATAATAAAATTCTATTCATCCAGGTCACTGTACACTTAACAAAAAAAATAAATTTTCTTCCAAAAATTATTTAAGGTGATAAAAATTTACCAAAATGGTGCGGTTGTATGCAAAATTTCTTCCTCTTTCCAAATATGTAAAACAATACAGGATGTTCCATTTGAAATAACAAAGCTAGTGTCATTTCCGGCGAAACCGGAAATAAAACAATAGTGTGCGTATGTTGAAAAAGTCCAGTTTATCACTAATACCTTAAATTTTATTCATCTTTAATCAAAACTTAAGAAAAAAAGGGGGTGTACCAGAACTCAGTTGCACCCGGTATAAAAGAAAATAATAGAAAATATTAGTGTCATACTTAATAAAATCTGCTTGACCACAATAAATAATATTTTTCTTAATACACCGATTTAAAAAAATATCTGTTTTAAATTTTTGGTATTTCTACTATACAGGGATGCGCAAAAGTATGGAAACAGACAAATATCTAGAACACTATTGCAGATTTATGGCAATGAAATGTTGTATCTGAGCGCTATGGTATTTTTCGGATTCGATGAAAATATTAAGGTTGCAATACGACTTCCGGTTCAACCGGAAATGGACTCAAACTTTGAAATTTTAAATAAAACACCCAGTATATTTTTACATTTTTGGATTCCCCTTAATATTTACTTTAAAAAATGTATAAGGTTATGTGGGTCTAAAGTTAACCGTTTTCGTAAAATTTACATTTTTGTGAAAATTTTGAGCGATACAGCACTTTCAATTTTTTTTTAACGTTTAAGTTATTTAAAAAGGCTGTAGAATTTCGTTTGAAAATTAGATTGACAATAGTTTAATTAACACTTTGCACTAGCTACATTTTTAAAATTGTATACAGTGTGTTTTTTACACTAGGTCAAACCTTATACATTTTTTAAAGTAAATATTAAGAGGAATCCAAAAATGCAAAAATATACAGGGTGTTCTATGTAAAATTTCAAAGTTTGAGTCCATTTCCGGTTGAACCGGAAGTCGTGTTGCAACCTTAATATTTTCATCGAATCCGAAAAATACCATAACGCTCAGATACAACAATTCATTGTTATATCTGCAATAGTGTTCTAGATATTTGTCTGTTTCCATACTTTTGCGCATCCCTGTATAATAACCTTTAACAAAAATAAAAACTTAAAAAGGTAGAGAGACTAGTTACAACACTACACTTATTTACATTTGAAAAATAAGAAAACAAACAAAACACAAAATAAATAAATTCTTCTGTTTAAAAACGTAAAATTTTATGATGAGGCTATTTATACCAGGGTTTCGAGCCGGAACTGAACCGAAAACCGGAAAAAAAACGTTATTTTTGTCGGAACGAAAACCGGAACTGAACAAAAATAAAAAACGGTTTATTACGGTTCGGTAGGTACATGTTCAACAAACTCGCGCGTTTTGTTTATTATAATGTTTCGTTTAATAAATTATATAATCATCATAATATGTTATATACTTCTATTTCCAATTATTGTACCAAATAAAAACATTTAAAAAAAATAAAAAGTAATCACTCGGAGCTGAACCGAAAACCGAAAACCGAAAAAAACCGTTATTTTTTTCGGAACGAAAACCGGAACCGAACCGATATATATTTTTTTAATTGAACCGGAACGAAAACCGAAACGAAAAAAATTACGGTTCGAAGCCCTGAATTTATACATACAGTAGGTATGTATAAATAATTGACTATTTATACATACTTTTTTTAAATAACTGAGGTTAACCAATGAAACTAAGAAATAGTTTTTCTTAAAAAAAAAAAACTCTTACCTAACCTTTAACCTAATATAAAAAATATATATAAATAAGAAGTTGGGCCTTAGAAACAAGTTTATTGTATGTATAAATAGCCAATTATTCATACATATTGTATGTATAAATAGTCACATTCAAAATTTTAATAGAACGAAATTCAATTATATTCAAGAACTTTCAACACTGTAGCTTTACAAACAATCGTACAACAAAAGGATTAATTTGTTAGGTTGTTTGTAAATACAGAGAATCTTAGCAATATCTTATCGGGTTTGTTTCAAAGCTACGCAAAAAAAAACCGAAATTAAACAATGTCTCTTAAATTTTATTGGCATATTTTCCACGTAATTTTTTAATAAACGGTGATACCCTCAGTTTTAAAACATACCAGTCGAAAATTATCTTTAATTAACAAGGGGCCTGCTGTTTTGTAGGTACTTCATGAATGATTCGTATGTTCATATCTATTTATTTAAGACATTTACAAATTTATTTATAATATATAAATAAGTAGAATGGAAAATAACCCTTTCGATGGATGTCTAGTCGAAATGCCGTTTTAGTTAAAAGTTATTCGTCTCTTCTTCCGTTTAAGGCTTATTTATTTATGTATCTATACTAGGGTTTTCAATCTCGGGTACCCGATACCCGGGTACCCGGGTAATTTGTCAATTTTTTTAATACCCGACTACCCGGGTAATTGAGTCAGGTACCCGGGTATTTAATTTTTTTTTTACATTTAATAAATCATATAAAAAACACTACAAAAACCCGTAGATAACGTTAATTGTTTCAGAAAATACGAGTATAAAGATGTGTAAGTGTTTGTACGGATGTGTTCATAAGTGTTCTGTATACAATATTAAATGAACAGAATCAAAAATAAGCGACAAAGGACAAAACCTCCTATAGTTAGAGTTAGACCTAACTATAAAGCAATAAAATCGTAATCAACGAAAAATAAATTGAAATGCACAATTACACACTATCTACACATGTCTTATTATTTTATTGAACCTAATAATTTAGTATTAAATAAACAAATGGGTACGCAAAGTAAGTAAACAATGAGTTAAAGAAATGCATTTGAAAAATTAAGAACAGGCATAAAATCTTTTAACACAATTAATTTCATCATTTTTTAACAGACCAATAAATATAAAAATATCATTTTAATCAAAATTCTTAAATTTAAGTTGTAATAGTTATTTGAAAATGAAACACTTATCTATTTGATATGTTTTTTTGCTGTTGTTTTGCTTATTTTGTTTCTTTTATGCTTTATTAAAAATGTGATATATGCCTATTTTAGTTGTATTAAATAATATAGTTGTATTTATAATATACTTATTTGTTTGATGTTTTTTTGCTGTTTTTTTATTTTTTTATTTTTATAGGTACACATATATTTATGTCTATTTTAGTTGTATAATTTTTTATTTTTTTAAATCATGAATAAACTAATAATTTATGTGAAAATCGTTTTAATTTATTAAAAGTTAAAGCAAATAATTTTTAGCCGGGTACCCGGGTATACCCGGGTATTAGCAAAAACTACTACCCGACTACCCGGGTATTAGTTTTTTCGGGTAATTGAAAACCCTAATCTATACAGAATTAGGTAAATAATGCAACTGATGAAGAGACGATAGTCTTGAAACAAGTGTTGCTTTTAAGAAAATATGCTTCAAACAAAAGTTAACCGATTTTTGTTTGCAACTATTTATAATTACAAATAATTCTTTTCAATAATGCAACAAATTGTTAAGTAATAGTTCGTGTAGAGTATAATGCTATTTTCTTAACTTTTGTAAGTGTTAAGGCATACAAATTTTGCAAATGAACTGTAAATATGATTCCTTGAAATATTATAAGTATTTATTCCAAAGCGCAATAATTAAGTTTGCGTTTCGTATTGAGTCTAACAATTTAAATTACGTTTGTGTAGTACATGACTACATTTGCAATTGCTTTAGTAATTTAAGCCATTGCAGTTGTAATTACAGATAGGCATTTAACTGTTGTCGACCATTTGTCTTTGCGTGCTAGGCTTTACGAAAAATTTATGCGACTAGGTCGGTTTTGTTCGAGCCCTAGGTGATAAATGTGTTTTTAATTGTCTTTAGAACGTAGGGCAGTCTCGGTCACTTTGTTCCGCCTCCCGAACAATTTACTTGATATAGAACTTATCACAACATGCGGTAGCGAAAGAAACAAAGTTGTTAGCAACCGCCTAGCGAACTCCAAGTAGTTAATCACGGAGTTTTGGAAGGAGTAAAGGACAGTACAAGTAAACGTAGGAATGGGAAACAGCAGCCGGAATTCAACGATCCCGTAAACAACGGTCCGTCATTAGGCAACTTGTCCATTAGCATGATGCTGATGATCCGGGATAATTCTGGATCCCTCAGGACCTATCGCCGGAACCGACAGAGATTTCCTCGTTCCGGCAGTCCTAATTATTTTATGGACAATCGTCTCAAAATTTGATGGTGCATAATAAATGCAGCATAATGCTAAAAGATACATTTGGTGTACTTTCTACAGCAGCAGGAAATTATGTAGATTTCCACGCCATGTCATCTCGTAACTAAACGGATATATTCCTATTATTTAAACTACAAAAAGCAAAATCATTTACACTTACTTAAAATGATAAAAGATCACTGTTCAACGAGGATTAAACTTTTGCTTACGATTGTTTCATTATTATCAGTTTATCATTCATACGTTCAAAGTACAAAATTTTTCTTTCAATTAAACTGTATAATCGCCGAAAAGAAATGCATTTATAAAGTTGTCGTGTACAGAATTAACTAGGGTTTATTTAAACATCTCCCTGTAATATGCTTAAATCATTTATCTAAAATAAACAACCTCGATTTAACGTTTTGTTGTGTCTAATTTAAACGTGTTTGTGTAAAATTATCTCCGAGATATTTAACGTACTCGCGAAATTTTTAAATAATTATGTTGCAAGAAGTCGCGTGTTTCAAGTTAAAAAACTGTTAACCAGTACATTAATGTTTTTTCGGGCGACCGACGCAATCATGGCGGAGTTAAGAACGAGAAGCGGAAATTGATTGAGTGAATTTAGGAGAAAGCAAATATCTCGGATATCGTTAGTCTTATGTTTGTTCAGCTTCTTTTGCTCGCTTGCCTGATGCCTTTTTGATTTAAACACGTAAATTTTCTCGTGGTTGAAAACCTGAAAGCTGAAAAGCTTTTATATCAAATCCTCCCCTTCATTAACGTTATGAAACTGATTTCGTCTCTAATACTCCGGCTAATTAGTTTGCGAAACTCGTTTTGTTATTCAATTTTTCCCTGCACTAATTAACCTCGTCTGATTCTGCTTCGCTCTAAAATTTATGTAGGTGCATTGAAAATACTATTGTTGGTTTTAGATTATTTTTTGTTGTAATTTATTGCTTCCGAATTATTAAACCCGCCGTTGTCTTTAAAATATATTCTGTAGTCAGCTATTCTATCTTTACATAAATCGGGGATGTAGGTTGACAGACTACTAGATTAACTACAATTTTATTCATTATCGATCGCTTTGCGCTATTGATTGTGTTGCTAGCGAATTTTATGTTTTCCGCTAAATTTCATGACGTGAACCTTCAAATGATGTTCTATTCTACAAAAATGCAGTGTAAACGATGGGAGAGAATTTTACTTTGCAGTTTAATTTAATCAACTACAACGAAACATTTCATTTCGAGTTATGAAATTCTTAACGTAGTCGATGTATGGTTTGATTAATAAATTGAGAAAATTTATGTATTTGGTTCGCCGGAATTCTTTGAAAAAGTCATAAATCTATAAAAGTATAACGAAATGGAAACCTTTTAATAAAATTATCCAAACCAATTACTTGAAGTACACTTTTCATACAAAGCAAAACGTGATACGTTCAATCTTTTTTTTTTTCGGTTCAAAATAGCTTGGAAAGTATACGAATTATTTATTTTCTCAGTAAGCTTAATAAATTGTGTTCTTTGACATGATATATAAACCGAACAAAAATTAAAGAGGACTTGGTAAATTTGGTATAATTAAAGATATATAAAAACGGCATTTTTAGTATGACATTTACCAAGCAGTTTCATTAAATAAATAAAAATTGCTCTTGTAAACAGCAATTTTCAGTTTATATTGTGAAATTCTACACTCTACAGGTATTTACTTAAAAATGTCAGAGGTTACCGGGATATATTTTTAACCCTCGAATTCCTGCACTGTTGCAACATCCTATGCTACCCAATATTCAGGTCAAGGTAGATGGTTGCATATACCTAAATGCTTTAGCTCTATCAATGTGGGTTGTAAACTATTATAGTTATACCGTGACTCACAAATTCAAAGCTCGACATAGAAATCTCGCTACGAAAGTCGGTTTAATAAGAGCGGTATTAATAGGCAAATTTTCAGTTCTGGTAGTTCAAAAGGGCTTAACAAATTTTATAAAATAAAATTTTTCTTTTTTTTTTTTGCTTTGTTTAGAAACAATCAAAATCCTGGTGCACTTTCTTAAAAAAACTTTTTATTCTCTATTCACTTCTTAAAATTTGTGTCAGACATTTCGTGTATTTAGGAACATAATTAACTTTGTTATTTTTGTGTAAAAAGTAGGTAGTTCTGAATCTATATAATAATATAACCTGCAATAAATGCTGTTTCAAAATAACTGTAAAAAACAAAAATAGATATTTTTTTATATAATCAACATTGCCATGAAAACATATGCTAAATTCAACAAAATTTTGTAGCTGCTAACTTTTATGACTGTTGCCAATATTTTTTATATTAATTTACCAATTTTATGCAATTTTGTCATCAGTAATTCCAAAAACAGCGGAATAATAAAATTCATAAGTAGTTAATTTTATTTTTATTTCCAGGTGTTTCGTAAAGCCACGCTATATACAATTTTCTTGCAACAAAGATCAAAGTTTAGATAATTAGTACCTACTAAGTAAACAGGGTGTCCCAGATAACATTTTCAGTATGGAGATCTCGCTTATTGTACGAGATGTAGGTTTGCTTAAGTAAGATAAAATATTCCTATTTATGAGAGGTGCTACAATCGAGTTTTAAAACTAAAAAATTTGACCGACTTTGAATGTTGAATTTATTTTTACAGACACAATTTTTTAAGAGTTTTTGAGTTATTTATTTAAATAGATAGTCGTAAACTGATTGTAGCTTCTCTCATACTTAAGAATAATTCACCTAGTTGAAATAAACCTGTATTTCTTATAATAGGCAGGATACCGATGCTGAAAATGTTATCTGGAACACCCTGTATATAAAATTGTTATGAGAATTGAAATAAACTTAAAATGTTGTGTATGACTTAAACAAGTTCTAATTTTATCTACATGAACAAAACTGTTAGATTTGGTTTTTACCAGAAAATAAATAAATAAATAAAGTATCAACAAGTTTCAAAAATAAAAAATTATTTGTAAAAGGGTTTTGAGTTCTCTAAAAATGAAAAATAAAGCAAAAATTTTTTTTTCTGTATTATTTTTGAAGAGATCCATAATAATTTGCTTATGAAATTTAAATTAATTCCAAATTATAGAACTGTCTCAATTTATTTGATTTTATAGCTCTTAAAAAATGAGGTCCCTATATTAAGGGTGGAATTATTTTTACAAAATATCACATTTTTTGCTTTATAATTAGTTGCGGATTTTTTTATAAAGTGAAAATAATACTCAGCATTAATTCAACAAGATTTTTTAGATAATAAAATTGCATATTCACACACAGCAACACAGAGCTGAACATTAAAAGTAAATAAAACAATTTTGAATTTCTAGAAGCTCGGGCATCTAAGTTTAAAATATGTCAGTGAGTGATGATAGAAAGAGGATGGAAAATATTTAAAACACGTCATATACATATTTTATTCATGTATGTATGTAACTCGGTAATGCAGATGTGACAACTAAATCTGGTGACATGCGCTTCGAGTTTTATATTTGCAGTTTCGCATTTGTTCCAGATTTTTGCAGAATATATCTATGCAGATGAAAGTTGTAAATCTCGTGGTGTATAAGATCAGATTTGTTAGACCAGTGTATGCCGTCTCCTTGTAGAAATTCTATGTATCTGAAAGATTTATCTTACTTTGTACGTTATCTGTGACGACTAGATTTTCGCGAGAATTTATTTTATTTATGACGGACTTCTAGAAAACGCTCTCACAATATATTATTAGTATAAATTGTATTTACGACCCCGTGAAGTGACTAACTATAAACAATAAATTTGCTACCGTGAAGAAATAAATTGGTTGGCCCCTTTTACTTGTATTTTATCGCAATAACAGCCTTTGTGTGATAAGTGTTTATGGCAGTTTAATGATCCGCTATCCCGATATGACGCTAGTACTGTTAGTCACACTTCCGGAAGTGGGGAGAATGCAACGGATCCGGAAACGGGTGCCTACAATATATCTAACAATACGTCATTGTGGACATCCACAGTATATAAAACACGAGGTTCAGTGTTTTTTCTAAAAAAAAAAAACTGTTGCCAAGGTAGGGTCAAGCTAAATTTATTGATTGTAAAAAAACTTCCTTGAAAAACATCCTTCGCACCTTTACGTTATTTAATTCTTTAACAGTTAAATTTCGTTTATACCATTTTACTACTTTCTTAAAATAATGGAAGAAGTGAAAAAAAAAGAGCATTATAGGAGTTTGAATAATTATGACTTTAAAAATGGTTTTAGCGCTTATCGGTGCAAGGGTAGTTTAGATTTAGTTTAAAGTTAACAAGCGCCTACAATTTACCTGTAGTATAAAGCTTAAAAAAAAAACTGAATGTCCTCCTATCGCAGTAATAAATAGCAATAGAAATAGAGCATCGCCTTAAGATTGGATTATTAGCGGCTGGAACAATCCTTTACGATCACCAGCATTTTAACAAGTTGTCAGTAATTTTTTGCCGCATCAGCTCTCTGTGTTCCAAAAAGCAGAGCTCGTAAAAGTTTACCATGACACTTAGAATCTTTTCAATAACTGTGGTATCAGTTTTTCCCCAAAATTGTGACTTGTGAGCCTTCCCTCAACATACGAGGGGTGGTTTTTAAATTAACTAAATGAGACAAAAGATAAACAACGGTCGGCCTAAATATATTTTTGTTGTATCAAGTAGTAATCATAATAACAGCACATAAAACCAAATTTCGTGCTGACTGTCTGATCAGTTCATTTACAATCGTCAAAACTATAAAAATGTGGAATACCAAGTTTCGTGCAGTATTTAAATTCCTCACAAAACAAAAAAAAACAAGTGTGAAAAACATGCTAATTGAAATTTAAACAGTTCATGAAAATGTTTTTTTTTATCAAACTATGGTTTATACTTACCACTTGGTCACGTTTATTTAAATTTAAACAAAGTAGAGAATTATTAGAAAACGATGATTAAAATGATAGACCACGTGACGTCCTAAGGCATGAAATTTACATAATCCCCGAGAATGTACAGGGTGGTCCAACTTCGATGGGATTACATGGGTATCTCGCTTAATATTCAAGATAGAGTTTAGGCTGACCATTCGTTCTCGATTGTCGGGGATAGTCCCCGAAACAAGATTCAAGTTCAGGGATTATTCTTGTCCCCGATTTTTATAATTTTCCTTTACACATTTAATATAACGAATGTATGGTGCTTTCACTGTTGCCAAATTATGCAAATCTGTTAGTCTGAAACAGTGGGGAAGAGTTTATGCACCAGGAATAAAGTGTCAAGTCCGATGAGGTTATGTTAGGTTAGATAACTACCACTAGGGGTGGGCGATATATCGATAAATATCAATATAATTTTGATATCGATATATCGATATTCCGATATATCGATATTCCGATATAACGATATTGCGATATATCGATAATCCGATATATCGATATTCCGATATATCGATATTCCGATATATCGATATTCCGATATATCGATATTCCGATATATCGATATTCCGATATATCGGTATTCCGATATATCGATATTCCGATATATCGATATTCCGATATATCGATATTCCGATATATCGATATTCCGATATATCGATATTCCGATATATCGATATTCCGATATATCGATATTCCGATATATCGATATTCCGATATATCGATATTCCGATATATCGATATTCCGATATATCGATAATCCGATATATCGATATTCCGATATATCGATATTCCGATATATCGATATTCCGATATATCGATATTCCGATATATCGATATTCCGATATATCGATAATCCGATATATCGATATTCCGATATATCGATATTCCGATATATCGATATTCCGATATATCGATGTTCCGATATATCGATGTTCCGATATATCGATATTCCGATATATCGATATTCCGATATATCGATATTCCGATATATCGATATTCCGATATATCGATATTCCGATATATCGATATTTTGATATTTTATTCCGTGGTATGGACAACAAAAATGAGGGCGAGAACCCTTTTTTTTAGGCCACCAGTCTCTTTTTTTACTCATTTACTCACTTTTTTAGCTTCGCGCCCCTTTTATATCGATATATCGATATGTCGATATGTCGATATAATTTCGATATCGAATATGGATATCGCCCACCCCTAGTTACCACAAGTCCTTTCTTCTGGACATACCAACTCTTTGAAATGTGCATAATAGCGTGGGTTTTAAATCCCGCTCGTTAATTCGAATAACGTTTATTAACATGAAAGTTGTGGTTTGTGGTGTACGTTAAAATAGATTATACGAAAGTCAGTTGAGGATCTTTTTTTTTTGTTACGCCAGCTTAGTGTCCCTGAAAGTTTGAAAAAAATGGTTACCTTAAGATGATAAATCATCTAAGGGTTAAATTACCAAATATGTGTAGTTTTTTGAGACAACTTTAGAACCGTTTTCAAAAATATTCTATTATCTCCGGTTTTTGAGTAATGGGAAAAAAGTGTTTTTCTGTCATGTTTATAATTCTCATACGGCAGTTACGATTTGCTAACTTTTAAATGGAAAAAAATGCAAAGTAATGAAATACACCGTACTCGCCTGACTCGATAAAAAGCAACTTTTGGTGTTTTTTTTACGCCCGCCTAGGCACAGTACCTAGGGCCTACGAATTTGTTAAGGCCTACAATATTTAACTTGCAAATATACCTGATGAAAATTAGCACAAAAATGAGAAAAATATTGCACCCGCAGATCTCTAGAAATAAAAGTGCCCACGGCCTATGAAAGTCTTAAAACGACTTTGGTCTTAAAACGAGATTAACACTGGTATTTACAATTATTTTGCAAATATTTCGAAAGATAATTGGTTGGAAGATTTTAAGGAGTGGAAATTAAAAGTGGCGAAGTGTTTTATTTCTCGAGGGAATTACTTTAAATATATTTAAAATAAAATCTTGGAAATCATAGCCTGTGTTCTTTGTTCTTAAATTTAGCTTGGTCCTCGTCTCTAGCAATGCGTCGTTATGGACATCTACGATGTATAAAACACGAGTGCCCTTGTATTTTTTCTAAAACACGGTTGTATAAACAAAATGAAGAAAATTGAATCGTCGCGATCTCGCGGCGCAACTTACCAAAGCACATCTAAGATATAATGGTCGCCGTCTGAAAGCTCTGCTTCCAAACCTTATCAAATATTTAGTACGACAAAGCACCCTCCAGCTATAGCTCTCGTACAGCGTGAGTAAACAAACCTGTTTAGGTTAGAAGCTCGAAGAATAATTTAAACAAAAGCTGCGAAAGCTTTTGTGTTTCAGTAAAATATTTATTGACGCTACAAAAAACCTTAAAAGAAAACGAAAATTATTTTGCATGTATTGTTCGCATTTTTACCCGCGGTTTATTATTTATTAAAATCCTGGAAGAACGGACCGCCTTAAAAATTCAGTATTATCAGAGTTATTTATTTATAAGCTTCTTAAAACTTGCCTCTTAAAAACCTTAATTAGAAAATTAATAAGAATATATTTATGTAAAGTTTAATAATAAAGCCACTTTTATACTACATAATTATGTAACTTGGGGTAAAAACAGAAATGTACAACCTCCCACTTGCCGATGCCTGCGTATTTTTTATGCTGTATTTATATTAATTAACTAAACAATAAACGGGATAACATTTTCTGCCTTGGAAATGTATCATTAATAAACTACCATATTCAGGATTACAATTAATTAAAGAGCGCCGTTGTTTATGCACGTGCTTTTAATAAATCAATTATGAAACAACGTACATAACTAAGCTCTAAAAAAACATCCTGTTTCTACATTAAATAAACATTATGAAAGCATTTTCCATTAGCGATATTTTGCAGTATTAAATATAAAGTTATTGTGATTATCATAGATACAACGCAATTTTTAATTAAATTAATATTAAAATGAGCAACCAAATTCATGCAGAATATGATGATAATAAAAAACTTGGTCTATATTTTCTACAAAGCTGCTGCTTGTAAAGATGCATTATCGTGGTGGAGCATAATTCCGATCTCTGAAACTTCCGAAGAAAATTGTGTACCTATATTATTTTTTTCATCAATGGTTTCTTTTTGTGAATCCATACAATACGTCTAAAAAGGGAATAAAAGTTCTGTTGTTGTCACAATTTTGGAATAAACTGTATGCTCGTATTACTGAAAATATTTAAAGCTGCATGAATTTTTTTACAGCTTATAGAGTTACACAAAATGACTGATCACTTTTTTTATATGCATGTGACCGTAGGTACAGGGTTGTTACGCTGAGGATCCAATCTTAAATTAATGTTCTATTACTGCATACGTGGTTTTATTGATATCTGAATACCTTCGCGGGCAGAGCTTCCAAAAATCTCACTTTATTTTTTGAAGTCATTTCACTCATTTTCCACTCATTTCAGGAACTCAATGTATTAAATATATTTAAAAGCAAAACATGACTGCAAACACAGTCACGCTTCTCCCGGGCTGATTTACTCTGCCTGCATATGAAGATGTGTCCCAGTTTATCACTCCAAAATGACTGCATATGCAGCCGCGGTCCCTGAAGGTAAATAGCAGCCAGAAAAAGCATTTGCTTACTAAAAGCTAAATCTAAACTTTCCCTGCAGATTTTTTCTCCCTCCATGCAGGCATCGCAGGATCCGGAGAAATAGTCCATTTTAACCTATTTTATATTTCCTGGGAAATTCTTTTGGTCCCAGGAAAACCCGGATAATTATAGGATATTTATAAAATGTTTTTTTCGTTCATTTTGTGTTAAAAACTGTGGAATATAATTATACTCGTACCTTATTAGAATTTATAGTAAATATCTTTACTAACATTAAATTACTAAAATAAACTTCATTCCTGTTTCCAAATAGGTGTTTGCTTTATAATAATTAATTATGTACCTACACTATAAGTGAGTAAAAAGGCCCAGTCTCCATGACAAAGTTTATATCATCACTAAGTGACCAGCATAGAACACCTTTGTATTCTTAAATCATATTACTGAACTTCATTATAAAAATTATGTTATTGTGTTCATTGAAAAGAAATTGCAATAGAAACTTAATACTAATCAATTGCATATTTCTTTCGCCAAGATTATTTTATTATTTATAACAATCTTGGAGCAGAATGTATTACGCAAATGACTTAAAGTTGTTGTAAAACAAGGATGGACAAACTTGTTACGACGGGGGGCACATAAGTTCTCTGTGTTTTATGGGAGGACCGCCAAAAAATCATGAAAGTTGTGTATGATGTATTTATTAACCATGTCTTACAAAAAAAGAAAATCAAAACTAAATAAACAGGTTTTATTTTTATAGTTGCCTGATAATTTTTATGTAGGTATTAAAAAAATCGTTTAAATTAAAATAACTCACGGCGAAGCGGGCCGAAAGCAAACCAACCGTGGACTGTATGCGGCCCATGGGCCGCGGTCTGTGCATCCCTGTTTTAAAATAATTAAGATTTTCTTCCTTGTGCGGGGTATTTATTTTAAAATATTGCGTGTCCGGAATATTCTTCGCCCACAATTCTTCGTCGACAATTCTTCGCTCACAGTTCTTCGCCTCCACAATTCTTCGCCCACAATTCTTCGTCTACACAGTTCTTCGCCGCTACAATTCTTCGCCGCCACAATTTTTCGCCGCATACAAACATATCACAAATTTTATTTGTAAATGTGATTGGTTTTATTTATAATGTAATGTTTACAGATTATTTTAAATTAGGTTAGGTTAGTTTAGGCCAGGTTAGGTTAATTTAATTTTTATTCATACTAAATAACAACATAAACAGGATTAAAAATTACAACATACGCTATTTATGTAGCAATTTTTAAACATAATAATAAAAGAAGAAGTACCTATTGACATACAAGAAACAACTTTAGGCTAATGTAAAATAATCTGTAAAAATTACGTTATAAATAAAAATGAAAACATTTACAAACAAAATTTGTGATATGGTTGTATGCAGCGAAAAATTGTGGCGGCGAAGAATTATGCAGGCGAAGAATTGTGGGCGAAGAATTGTGGGCGAAGAATTGTGGAGGCGAAGAATTGTGGGCGAAGAATTGTGGGCGAAGAATGTTCCTAGACCCAAAATATTGACATAATTCATTACATACCGGAATCTCGGGAAACCCCTAGAAGAAGTCCGATTTCGTCCCGGAATCCCGAAATAAGCGAAAATGTCCAATATAAGGAACCCTATTTCCCTGTCACTCATAAGCCTGTGTTTCTCAACCTTTTTGTATTTACGCCCTCCTTTTCCGTATAAAATTTTATTGCGTTTCCCTTCCAATCCACTTGTCCTGCCAACTACTGTATTTTCTTTTATTTTTTAAACGTTTTTGGACTGAGTATTATTTATAGCCGTGTAATTTATTTTTGTTAGTATACTTTTTAACTAATGTAAAATTAAGATTACTTATTACACTCACTAAGAACCTATCGCATGTGTAACTGCTGTCATTTTCAGTACCTATGTATTTTATGTTATTGTCCTTTTATTGTTTAAATAAATAGTTTTACTTTCGAATTCCAATTTTCTTCGCTATTCCCTTTGGACATTTCGCCCCCCCCCCTAGGGAGCAAGACCCGCAGTCTAAAAATCACTGGCTTAAACGTTTTTTAAAATGATAATAAATCATAATTTGAAATAACTTTTTTTTTACAACTTTCACCATTTTGAGGAATTTATTAACACAGCAGTTTTAACCAACTTAACATAACAAATTTAAAAGTTAGCTTACGCATTTCGAAATCTGAAGCCGCTGATATATTTTAATAACACCATGCGAAAAAAGTCTTTATCTAAGTTGGGAATACCAAATTTCTAGTTTCTAATTTTTCAGTAGGTACCTTTATTTTAGAAATGTGATTTATTCAAATAAAAATTTTAGTTTAGATTCTTACTGAATACACCTCTTTGCTAATTTAATCAACCTTCTATCTAAAACGTTTCTGGGATTTCCATGTTTTTCATTTTAAAACATACACCCTGTATATTTTTTCTTACCGCATCTTTGGTATTATAATCTAAAGTTTTGATTAATGTATGTACACTATGTTTTGTAAAGCATTGCCAGAAATTGTTTTTTTTTTTGTCATAAAATTGAAGTCGTGTAGGTTACGTCTATTTTTAAACAATTGACCTTAAACGAGAATGGTTCTTCTTGTTCTTATTTACATTCAAATCTAATCTTGAGACAAAACAGCAAGTAAAATTCGTTGCTCTAACTTGTATGTATGGCTCTATTGTGAGTAAGTTTGCTACAAGTCTTTGTCTTTAAGTTGCACAAAAGTTAATCGAAATTGGAAGGTATTACAGCATTCACTGATTAAATTGCGAACTGTACAATCGAACATATTATGTTACAGTGCCAACTTCCTATTACAATAAAATTTATCATGTGAAAGTAATTATGTAGAATTTATGTCGCTTGCAAATAATACACGCAAATATTATTAGTGGCTGTAATATATCTTCCAGTTGCGGGGGATTAATAGCTATTCGTTTAAATGACAGCTTTTGTCGTAAACCATAGGAAGATTATGCTGCTTAGTAAATTTTTTAAAATAAAATAATTGTAAAGCTACAAAGAAAGTATTTCAAGTCCATTTGTTTAAACGGTAACTATCTTAAATGTCACCACAGTTTGTGTATGGTTGTAAACGCATGCCAATGTATACAACGGAGATGATATGGTTTGCAAACTATTGAATGTCAGTTTCTTATAAATATATTCGATGTAACTTTAAGTTTAGGCCGTATCAGATCAGCATTGCCATCAAATATTTTGTTGTTACTGTTCACTGCAGTCGTAACTAAAATTACGAGAAAGAAAGCAATTCCATTTCAGCATTGTCTTTAGAAGGGATCGATGTTCAAAGAGACAGTGCTACGCTACTTAAAGCTTTTTTTTTTAAATGTAACACACAGGAAAACGATTATTTTAGGCGCATGATAACCTTGTATATATGATGCAGTACATTTAAACGAATATCCTAAAATTTAAAAGTGTTTACGGTGTTATATTTAAAATAAGACAGTTAGATGCCATAGCAACGAGGCGAGAATACAAAAAAAAAATGTTTATACTGTTATTACAAACAGGGATGGAATAACGTTTTAAATCGTTACGTTATTGTATAACGTTATTTATTATTTATTTTCGTTACATAGCGTTGAATTGTTATGTTATATAACGTTATATAACGTTACATAAATTATAATATACAGGGTGTTTCTTAAATAATGCGAAAAAATTCGGGAGGTAATTCCTTATCGAAAATAAATTGAGGTCTTTTATATAACAATTTTTTCTTAGACGTCTCCTTTCGGAGTTACACCCCCCTAAAGGGGATCGGTAAAATTAGGTTTTTATTTTATTTCTTAAACTAAGATAAATGTAGGAGAATGATATTTGGTAGATGTTTTGTACTTATTAAAAGAATTCCCTTAGTAATATTTTCAATCATCTTCCACCTTCATAGGGGGCTGATGAGTGCGACCCCTGTTCGTTTTTTAATCAGAACTTTTTGGTGAGTTGAAATTTTGCAATTTAAATTTTTTTTTGTTAGTTCGATTTATTTAGAACCTTTTTTATTCTTTAGTTGTTCTCGTAAATCCTACAATTTTGAGTAAAACATTAAATGAGTGAATTTGATGTTTATGTTCATATAGGGTAGAATGGCCGGGCGTTTTAGAGTTCTCGCCACGTCAACGTCAAAATGAATTACACCCGTCACTTATATCCAATATGAACATAAACAGACCATGGTAACCACCAAAATGAATTGTTTTATATTGGAATATTTGATGGTTCATGTTCATTCATATAATTTTTTACTCAAAAACTGTAGGTTTAACGAGAACAACTAAAGAATAAAAAAAACTTCTAAATAAATCAAGTTTTCAAAAAAAAAAAAAAAAAAAATGCTCGATTTCAACCCACCAAAACGTCCTGATAAAAAAAAACAACAGGGAACGCACTTTTCAGCCCCCTGTGAAGGTGGGAGATGATTAAAAATATTACTATGGGAAACCTTTTAATAAGTATAAAACATCTACCGAATATCATTCTCCCACATTTATCCAAATTTGAGAAATAAAATAAAAACCTAATTTTACCGATCCCCTTTAGGAGGGTGTAACTCCGAAAGGAAACCCTAAAGGAAAAAAATATATATGAAAGACCCCTCTTAATTTTCGATAAGGAATCACCTTCCGATTTTTTTCCGCAATATTTAAGAAATATGCTGTATAAAAATAATTTTTATTTGTAACTCTGAAATTAGTATTGGGATCTGTAAATGTAAATTTAAAAAATAGTACAAAATTACGTTGAGATATTTTATTTTAATTTTAATTTCTAAAATACAAACAAAATATAATATCTTCTAAAAATAAAAAGATCGCCATATAAAAATTTAATTTATAGAGATTAACGATACAAAATAACTTTTAACGAAACGTTATCGGTTATTATAACGTTATATAACATTATAAAAATATCGTTACGTTATTGTAGAAAAAATTATAATTGAATCGTTATTATAACGTTATCGGGTATCGTTATGTTACGTTTTCCATCCCTGATTACAAATAGATGTTTTCGTTAATTAATACGTAAGATGATATAAGCAATATTCATGGTTTTATTGACACCCTTTAGTATTCAGGGTATACCGTAGAATAGGGCTACTTGGGACGGTAGGGTAACTTGGGACAAAACATAGATAAGGGACAAAATTATATTCTCACCTAAAAATTTTGTTTACAACTGTCAACTTTTGAGATAATCAAAGTTGCTTAGTAGAGTTTTAAAAGTATCATATAAGCTTAGAAAAACGTATTAGTTTCTGAAATTACTACAAGCAGGTAAGTTGTTACATCCAGTTTTTTAATTAATCTAAAATGGCCGAATTAAGAACTGTTTAAAACTTCTCTTGTACTTTTGTTCTGAAAATATACATTTAATATTAAGTCTTGAATAACTTATCTCATTTTTTAAATTTAATACTACCTCTGTTCAAAAATGATCCGTTTTGGTGAATTTTTTTTTCAATTAATATATTGAATATTGCTTTAAACAACTTTTTTACTTTCTAAATATCTCGTAATAATTACGAGCAGTTTCAATTGCTTCCAGATCAAATGAGACAATCGTTTTTGAACAGAGGTAGTACAATTTGTTTAATTTTTCCAATCAAAATATCGTTTAGTTTAAAATTTTTGTAACCTGCGAATTAAAGTTTTATTTTCTTTATTTTAGATATTTTTTTCATGCTGGATAATTGTGAAAGATCAATTTAATATAAAAAATATAATATAACTGTCCCAAGTAGGACTTTTTAGGCTAAACTTAAGTCAAACTACTAAAATTCATATGTGTCCCAAGTTGCCCGGTCTTAAGTATTACTTGGGACAGGAAGTTTTTTTTTTTTGTTCTTATAAACATATATATATTTATTTATTCTTTATATAGAATATTGTCCATTGGCACCTCACCCAATTACATAAAAAAATTCAAAGTTTTTAATTAAAAAATGAACGTGGTACACGCTTCCAAATGTTGAAACTGTCCCAAGTAGTTCCATTCTACCGGTACTAAAGGCTGTCCCACTTATCGTGAACGGTAAGAGATACAGAGTTGATTAAATTAGTCAAAATGATCTATGATTTGAGAGCAACTATTCCTTACAAAAAAAAAACTAAAAAAATTAATGGTTTTTGCGCTATTCATTAAAAAAAAATACGTTTTCGATTTTTGCTTTTAACTTGCTTATTTAAAATCATACCCAAAATATTTTTTAACATTATTAGGACACTTTTTTGTGTAGAATTGAAACTTGTTAATGCATTTTACCTATCTTCATTTGTTTTTGTTATTTCAATATAAACTTTCTTATTTTAAAAACGGATTGTAGTTGGCTGTGAGGCTGTGACACCATTAAAAAGAGATTTTTTTCTCGTTTCATTGATGTATGCGTATAGGTTGTAAGGTTTATTTTTAAAAATAAGCAAGTTATAGCAATATTATTGTATTTACTAAGTTAAATCTCAGTGGCAATGGAAAAAAAAACTAAACATCACATAAATAAACTATAGCTGTACTTAATTAAATACAAAGAAAACTAAATAATTTAAGATATTTTTCAAATTACATAATAATTTACGATTTTTTAATTACTGTTACTATTGAATCTAAATTATAACATACGTTCAAAGTGTAGCGCACTTTCCATCAGCAACACAATTTTTTTTTATCATAGCAAGTTAGGTAAGTTTAAAATGTGCTTAGTTTATTGATATAAGCGCTTTTTTTTGCAGAAAAAAGTAATAACTGGCGTTCATAACATGACCTGCTACTAAGTTACATAAATAATTTCTTGTTCATTTCGTCTTAAATTAATCAAACTGTAGGATATAAGCGGAAATTAATTGACCGACCGTTGTCGGTTTTCAGTGAGAGTTGCATGTAGATATAAAGCGTTTTAATGCTAACTGCAATGAAGTGGATAAGAACAGATAATGCAAAATTATAAAACCCAACAGTGACGTAAACATTTTAACCACAGCTAACCTTGATCCTGATCAACACAGGAAGTTGTGGTTGTTAATGTTGAAAGATATCGAAACAAATTCTATTTTTGCGCTAGTTTTATAAAAAACAATTTCATTGATGGAGTTTTTATGTTAAAAATAAACGACAATAATTTTGTGGTTCATTTTCTATATTTAATCTTGAAGAGTTATGTTCTTTGGATGCAAACTAATTTGATAAGCTTTGGAATTAGCCTGTACAGCTAAAGTTAAATTAAATAAACTTTATTATTACTACAATAAATGAAATTACGTATTTATCAATAAGTATTTCTTTAGAGAGCTATGTTTTAAGATGCAAACTAACGGGATAAGCATTCGAAATAGCTTGTACGACTAAGCTACCTACACAAAAAAAAACAGGAATTCTAAATAAATATGAAGCAATACCGGGTGTAACTGAAATCAGGCTCACCCCCTTTTTTTCTTTAGTTTTGAATTTAGACAAATGAAATTTTAGACATGTAACATTTGCAAAAAACTGGATTATTTGAACAGGGGTACACTTTTGTTTCACTTCCGGTTTCGCCGGAAATGACCATAACTTTGTTATTTTAAATGGAACACCCTGTATATTTTTAAATTTTTGGAAAGAGGAAACGATTTTGAATACAACTGTGCCATTTTGGTTAATTTTTATAACCTCAAATAATTTTTTGACAAAATTAAACATTTTTATTAAGTGTGCCGTGACCCGCATAAATTAACGCATAAATTAAATTTTATTTTGTCAACAAGTGTCCGGAAAACGGTTTTGTAGAAAAACACAAAAAAAGCATTTGTTTTGTTGCCATTTGGCACAGTCAACTTTGATTATTAGGATATCTTACCAAAATCTTACAATAATTTGAAATTTTTAATGCCTGCTCCTAATAAAAATACCAAGTTATTGGTGTTGTTGAATTCGCCAGAAAATACTCTATTTAAATACCCGCATGAGCCACCATCGTTCCATTTAAAAAAATTGATTTTTTGTCAAAAAACCAATTTCGCAACCTTTAAGGTCTATTAAAGCAGCCCAAATGTCAATTAAAATTTACAAAACCGTTTTTCCGACACTTTTTGACATAATAAAATTTAATTTATGCGGGTCACGGCACACTTAATAAAAAATTTAATTTTTGTCAAAAAATTATTTGAGGTTATAAAAATTAACCAAAATGGTACAGTTGTATCCAAAATCGTTTCATCTTTCTAAAAATGTAAAAATATACAGGATGTTCCATTTAAAATAACAAAGCTATGGCCATTTCCGGCTAAACCGGAAGTGAAACAAAAGTGTACCTATGTTCAAATAATCCAGTTTTTTGCAAATGTTACATGTCTAAAATTTCATTTGTCTAAGTTCAAAACTAAAGAAAAAAAAGGGGGTGAGCCTGATTTCAGTTACACCCGGTATAATAAAAGCATAGTCTCAAACTTAACACAAAAGTTCTGTCCTGCAAAATTATATTAGCAGATGATTAGCAATGTTTTAAAGTCATAGATAAGGATTTCATTTGGTTTTGCAAAGTTTTAAAGTATCTTGGTTAAACCGTTATTTCTTCTTTTGTTTTATTTGTCGAAAACAGAAATTTAAATAAATTTAACTATTTACTCGCCTTAATACTTAGTTAAACTTAATCATAGTTGCCCTAATTTAAGTCTATTTATCAAAGAATAACCAAATCCTAATCGTTTTTGTCGGATGAATGTTAATTTCATTTTTCTAACACATTGTTAAACGGAACTTTTAGTATAATCACATTACACACCATTTATTTTGTTTTAAACCCATATAGAAATAAAATTCACCGTTAGGTACCTTGTATCTATATTACACCTTATTTAATATTAGCAATAGCCACAATTTTGATCAAAATCGTACAATTACTGTAAAAATATTGAAAGCTTTATTAAAATTAAAACTACGCAATTTTAATTTTTTTGTATGATTTGGGTAGCTTTTGTTTTTATAGCAATATTGATTTTGTAAAACTCGCTATTATATAATTTTTTGCAGATATTAACCCTCAAGCGGGCGCACTTCTTATTTTAACGCGGCCGAGCATAGCAACTTTAAAAACAAACAACTAGTGAGTTTGATAGTAACTATTATTAGATTTTTTATCACTACGGGTTTTTATGTTTTACAAATACAACTTGTGCTATAACCTAACCTAACAAATTTTATTCCAATAATGTAATTATATTTTCAAAAATATATTAATAGTTTAACACAAACCTAAATAACACTTTTAAAATTATTTTTATTTTTCTACATTACATTCTTCAGAACTGCATGTTTGACAAATATGTATATAAGGTTTTGACATGGATTTTGCTAGAAAATTGATTTTAAGAATCACATGAAATTGTTTTGTCCACATTTTTTCCTACAGTAATGAAGTTTTATTATTACTTCACTACAAATCTTTGAGTAACAACAACGTACTTAATTGGAAGTCACAATGACAGTGAAGAAATACACAAATTATTTTATGATTAGATCTACGATCTAGACATAGTGTTACTATATGGAATTTTATAAAATTGGCGTACTTTATAATCCAGCGCGCTCGCTTGTGGGTTAATTCAATTTCACTCTTAATTTGATAACATTGTGTTTAAAATCTTTAGCGTTATCTTTTTATAAAAAGTTTATGATGGCACAAAAAAGACGAAACGTCTGGCGCAAAATAGTGTATAGAAAATAAAGTTGCTTCTATTTTTACTACATGTTTTTAAACATCCTACACCTCATGAGAGAGGGACTTGTGACTAAATAAAATAAATCCATTTTTAAACAAAAAGACATAAAACCATTTTTTTTACATTTTCTTTTAATAACTTCGGAATTAAGAGAGCGATGGGAATTTGTTTTCATATTTTAGTGCAGCACATTTTTAGCAACTTTGCCCCATTTTAACTGAGTATTTGGAACACCATGCATAGTTTAATATATTCTTCTCTGATCTTATCGTAAAGTTTAGCCGCGTTCTACCTCCTAACAACATCTTTTCTCTCTCAAAAAATAATAACAGGCACACTCCCATTATTTTCACTCTGTTAAATACCACCTCGGTAGCACCCTTGTCTGTCTAACTAGCTTTAACTGCCTGCCTTCGGGGTATGGCTAACTAGATGTTCGAGAAGCTAATGACCATCTGCAGCTGCTCTCATTTCAAGGACATGTACATGTCAAGTGCTTCAGCGCCAACTAACGATATAATAATAGTGTCAGCTTATGTACGCCCTTATAATTGTTTGACCATTCTATTGCTCATACAATTAATACCCTACAAACAAATGTCCCAACGGTTACATTATCACATCGGGTCTGAAATTTGATGAAATGCGCTCGAGTCCTTTCGTGTTTTCGATCTAGTAGACAAAATAGTTGTCCAACAGCAGTAGCGATAACATATTGTTGAGATATAAAACGTTATTCAGTCATAATTAATGATGCTCTGAAAGAAAAGCGAATAAAGTGTACATTACGTAGGGAAACTGACAAATTAAATTAAGATTAACGGTCAAGGCTCACGTGATGAATGACGTTAAATATTACGTTCTACAGATTTTCAAGCAACACAGAAATTACACGGTGTAGAAAAATAAATCGAGTCGCAGCTCTCTTTTTAGTTAACAGGGCGAATTAACTATACAGTAAACGATGCTTGGAGTTAAAAAAAAACAATGATCCACTGGATATGACTGAAAAAAAAATTGTCAGCATTTTAAATTCCTATTAGAATAGCTCTCTAACAGAACGTAAAAGAAAAAACTTGTAAAATAAAGAGTTTTAGGTATTTTTTGCCCAGTTTCTCCGACACATCTCAAGATCGAACTTATATAAGCCCGCCTTATATTTAAGACCGTCTCAAGATACCAATGCGTTGCACAGAAAACATATTCCGGAATCTGTTAGACATCTCAGCTAAGTTAGAACTCGGTTTGGCAACGTTGCAAGAAGTCGGCACATTTTAGCGGCAGATTGAAATGGCTAATTTTCATTGGTCATTTACATCACAGCTGTTAAAACGGCTCCCTGTGACATCTTGTTGTTGCTATCAGCTGTTAGTCACATATAAAGTTACAGTTCGGTGTTTATTATTTTATTTTGTGTTGAAATGGCGGGAAAAAAAGAATAAATTATACCATGGAGGAAAAACAATTATTAGTTAGCTTGGTGGAAGAAAATAAATAAATAGAATATGTATACAGGGTGTTTGAAATTCGAGTTTAAGCATGGGGTTCTCGCTTATTATAATAGCTAGAGTATAGGTTTAAATTTGGCAAAGTTGCTAAATTTGGTGCTCATTAATAATCCAAAGAGAAATTGGAAATATCTCAAACGGTGCCCGAGAAAATTAGGAAAAACTGGAAAATACGATTTTTGAAAATCGTTTATGACTCCTTTGGAGTATGAAATATTTTAAATGTGTAAAAACATTGCCGACGCAACTTTTTAAGCCGAATCGGATGGTAGTCACAAATTTTTCTTAGATAGATTCGTTTTTGTTTTATGACAACCAACTTTGTTTTTGCTTATGGGCGCAAGTTTTGCTATTTACATTATCAAATAGCATTTATTTTTCTAAATCCATTGATGTATCACACATGGTATTTTACTTTTTCTTTTATTGTCAAATTTCAAAAAATACGTTTTAAACAATAACCATTATAAATCAGGTTGGCCGGTCATTGTAGTTTATGTTGTTTCCATGACAACCGATCAACAATATAAAAGTTTTAAAAACCTGTTAGTCGTAAAAATGAACTTTAATAACGAAGAAAACGCGATATGCTGCCCATCAGAAAAAACAAAGTTGGTTGTCTAAAACAAAAACGAATCGACCTAGGAAAAATTTGTGACCACCATCCGATTCGGCTTAAAAAGTTGCTTGGGCAACTTTTTTACACATTTAAAATATTTCAAACTCCAAAGGAGTTATAAACGATTTTTAAAAATCGTATTTTCCAGTTTTTCCTAATTTTCCCGGATACTGTTTGAGATATTTCCAATTTCTCTTTGGATTATTAATGAGCACCAAATTTAGCAACTTTGCCAATTTTAATCCTATACTCGAGCTATTATAATACGCGAGATCCCCATGCTTTAACTCGAATTTCAAACACCCTGTATACTCCAATTGAGGCTCAATTTGATCTAAGATCACAATAACTGTCTCTTTTGTGAGGCGAAAACGCATAAAAAAACGATCGTATTCGAAATCCGTAAATGGATTTGCGCGAACAAATCGCCTTCGAGAAATTACAGGGTTGTACAATGTACAAGTCATCATCTGCATCATATATCATATTTATAAAGTCAATATCCATATTTAAACTTAAACCACAATTTAAACAAACATTTAACTACAAAAAAAGCAAATACAAGATAATTTTAGGTTATGTACTCCAGCTCAAGTTCTAGTAAACAGCGACTCAAGATGTGAGCTCAGCTCAAGTCGAATATGTTCTTAAAATTGCTTGGTGCAACACTTTATACCGTTAAGGCGAACTTAAGATTCAGCTAGATCTTAAGATGTGTCGGAGAAACCGGGCATTTATGTCGTATTAAATGTCTATACACTTGCTTAACCTTTGCTTTGATTCTGAGACAAAGAATCATATTTTAAAGAAAAACGGTAGTTGGCATTGATGTTACAAAAAAACAATTTTGTTTTCCTTTTAATAACACAGTATAGCCTATGGCAGTCGAGTAGGTGATGACTTAAATTTAAAGATTATTTTTTTTCTTT
This sequence comes from Elmis aenea, assembly GCA_947652605.1. Classification (NCBI taxonomy): domain Eukaryota; kingdom Metazoa; phylum Arthropoda; class Insecta; order Coleoptera; family Elmidae; genus Elmis; species Elmis aenea. The sequence goes on from OX393576.1 coordinate 22,157,397, forward strand.
ACAATGATGTAATATTTTACATGTTTATTTTCAAAAATAAGCGAAATAACCTAAAAAAATTTACGACTCGAGACGAAATCAGTTTTTTTTCATCTCTTGTTGTAAAATATACTATTAAATCTAAGTCATCACCTACTCGACTGCCATTTAAAAAAAGTTTTTTTGTCAAATATGTATCTCGCACGGTAATTGATAAATATAATCTGACTATTGCCATCTTATAGCAAACAAAATGTACAAAACATTTTTTCTTTGGCGTTTTTGTGTACCTATTCGCAACAATAGCCGAGAATTTAAGTTTAAAAATTTTGATCGATTTCGGTTTTTTCGTTATATCACGCAAGCCATGAAATTTTTAAACAAAACAAGATCTTGTTTAAAATATACTCCTAAATAGCTAACTTTTGTCCCATTTAATCAACCTTCTATTTTCATTATTTACGGAGGTAGCAATAGTGTCCCATGGAAAAGTGAAACGCCCTGTATATGTTTCACTACCTCTAATCAACTTGACCTTTGCTGTTAAACCTCAAATGACAGGTAAAAAGCTAAATAGTATGTAGGTATTTTGTTTTTCACGATTTACTGTTTTCTTTATTCTCAATAAATTCAGCCCTCGTATCATTTTTGTTAAATAGGTTTTTTGATAAAAGTTTTGCTTGATATTATTTTGTATTAAAAAAAAAACTTTTGTCAGAAATTGTCGTTTATGTTTGTGACATTTGCTTTTAAACTTACAGTTGTAACTTTTACCCGAATCTATGGTGTATGCACGCTACCTTACCAAATATAGATGACACGCCATCGGCGTGCCATGACAGCTCCATTACTGAGCTCAATTGGATGTCACATATCACGTGTGCCGTGCAACATCACTTGTCATCTACGACTACTATTTGCATCATCCGTTTAAAACCTTAAAAATTGTCCGCGTTTTTCGTAATGCGGTACTGTAACTCGATCGATAGCGTAACATTTAAACATGTGAAAATCAAATTATTTCGTGTACATAACATGTAAAAAATTATAAAAAAAAAATAACTTACAATTAGTATACTCCCTTGACGGTTCATTGTACAGAGTGGCCCAAATTCGAAGTTTTACGTGGTTTCTCGCTTACCGTAATAGTTGGCGAAAATCTGATATTGGACCCTAGAACCAGGGCCGTTCACAGAAAATTCGGGCCCCGGGGAAGTATTAAACAATGGGCCTTCCTTTCCTCTTACAAAGGTATAAATTTAAGACTCGCATTTTGGTTTAGACAATGTAATTTTGTATTAAAATACGAAAAAAAAATTCAAAGTAAAATGTTTAATATAATATAACCCAAGTCTCTAGAGTCCTTCGGCTTTGGCTAAATCTTTTTTTTTCCCCTATTTTTTTTTGTCTTCTGAGATCCAGATTTATGATGATAATGTCCCATATTAACTTTATATAAATTAAATTTTATTCAATATTCGTTAATAATAACTAATAATAATAATCTGTTATTATTAAAGAAAACAAAATAATATTCCATTGTAAATAAATTATAATAACTTCTTTATTTATTGCAATAGCACACCAATTTGTTATGTAGGTCTTTTATACAGAGTTTTAAGCTTAATTTAAAAACAAAATAATTTTTTTTTTGACGACCGTATCTTTCGAGATATAAAGTAAAGTTTTTGTTTTTTAAATGGAAACCCTAGCTGGTCATAACTTTATATGAACAGAATTTTTTTTAGCTTTTAAAAACTTTATAATCTATATATATAAAAGAGCTTGTTTGTTCGTTTGTTCGCTATAGAATCCTAGGTCCGTTGACCGATCGGGACCATGTTTTGCACAGTTACTATTTAGGACCTGACGGATCAAACGTCGTATAAAGAACGGCCGGAAATGCCCGGGAACGGCCGGAAACGTCCGGCGAGCGCGAGCGCGGACCAACAGTAGTCTGTAATTGAACGTTTGGGAACGTCCGCCGGGCGCGAGCGCGGAGCGCGAGTAGTCTGCTATTGATAAAAGAGAATTGTAATCACCCGTGCAACGCCGGGTAAATCGCCTAGTTTTATATATTTGTTGCAAAAAATAAACGAGATATGGCTAATTTTGTAAACATTTGCTTATCAAAGTTTGCCATGATTTCGTTAACAAGTGATGTTTGCAACAACAAATTAAAAAACCTCTTTAACTTGTACCACATAAGTCTTAAAAGGTTTTACACTTTGTTTTTTTTTTCTTTGCACAGCCTACCATGATTTTCTTTAAAAAAAAAACCTTCGTAATTTACGTATTATCGACATTAAATACATCAACCCTTATACAGGGTGTGTAAAAATTGGCGGAAGCGCTACACGTGGCGATGTTTTTCGTAAAATTCTAAGTCGAAAATCTTAATACGAAAATGTTGTACCATGCTTCCTATGGCCTCAGGAACCATTTAAAGAAAAAAAAATTGGCAACATTGCATACATTGATTTGCGTTTGGACATTTTTTTATCAGCAATTTTTACTTGGGTATTTACAATTTTTGTTCGAACTGAAAGCCTTCAGTTCGTAAACATAGCTGCAAACTTTTAGGTATCGTCTGACACAAACTAGAAATAATTACGAGAAAAACAGAGATGACAGCTAATGACAATGTTGCCATATGTATTATTTTATTCAAATCAGTGATTAACATATTTTCAACACCAATTTTTGAAAGGAAGAACACAATATCTAGGAAAAAATACTATTCGAAATTTATTTTTATTCCAAATTGCAGCTTTTCCATTTGCAAGTATTAAATAATAACGCTTATTAAAAGACTAAATGTCAAAACTTTGAGGACCTCTTGCAGACACAGCAAGCATGGTACAACATTTTCGTATTAAGATTTTCGACTTGTAATTTTACGAAGAACATCGCCACGTGTAGCGCTTCCGCCAATTTTTACACACCCTGTATATTTGGAAGGAAAAAAATATGGAATTTAAATAGTTGACAGCCAACTAGAGCTTCAATATAAAAAAAAGTAAGTTTGTGTCATAACTTTTTAACGGCGATCGAATTTTGTTTACCATAAAATTGATTTTACATAAAAATATCTAAAAATAACCTTAATATTTTTTTTTTCGAAACCTACAACAATTACGGAGATATGGCACATTATAAATATGACAAAAAACACTTTTATCCAATAACTCAAAAACTGGTAGTGATAGAATATTTTTGAATATTAAGCGAGATAGCCATGTCATCCCACCCAAATTCGATGGGATTGCATTGGTCAGGTTAGGAGAAATGGTTAAATTACTAAAAATGTGCAGTTTTTTGAGACAAACTCAGAACTAAATATAGTCTATCATTTCCGGGTTTTTTGTTTTTTTTTTGTTTTCAGTCTGCTTTTTATTTCTCATCTTTAAAAAAATTAAAAAACCTTTGTAACTTCCGTATTATTGCAAATAAATACATCAACGCCTACATATTTGGAAAGCAAAAAAATAAGGAATTTAAATAGGTCATAGCCAACTATAGCTTCCATTTAAAAATACTTAGATTAGTTTGGGTCATAACTTTTTAACGGCGAGCGTACAATTTTTTTTTAGTACTATTAAAAAATAAAAATATCTAAAAATAATCTATATAAACTTTTTCGATATTTAAAACAATAAGGAATATATGACACATTATAAATATAACAAAAAAAAAACAGTTTTTCTTTAATAACTCAAAAACCGTAAATGATAGAATAATTTTGAACACGGTTCTGAGTTTGTCCCAAAAAACTGCACAATTTTGGTAATTTGGCCGTTTCTCTATCTTGACTATTAAGCGAGATACCCATGTAATCCCATCGAATTTTGACCACCCTGTGCAGTGTGTATTACATATTATATTTTTTTTAACCATTTTATAATTCTGTTACTTTGAACTTCCTTTACGTATTAGTCCAAGTTTGTATAATATTTAATCTAAAGGTCAAAGTAGTTGTCAATAAATGGTAAGCTAAAAGTATCATTCGATACATTGAACTGATTTGAATTCTAAATTGAAAAGTCCTAAGTTAAAAAAAAACAAACTCATTCGCTATACAGTAGATTTCCTCGTTTCTTTCTAAATGTAATTCAATTGTCTAGGACACAACTGTCCATTTCAGTTCAACAAACGAAACATGTTAACTTTGTGTCCGTTGCCTGCGGTTTTCCATTATTTCTTCTTTGGTTCCGACATGCAAGGGAAGGGAATCACTTAGAACTGACCATCAGGGCGAGATATTTTAGGATCTTAATCTTGTATTGGATTCATTTTATGAATAGACACCTTTTTAATTATGTTTATCATGTAACACCTTTCAGTTTTTATTAAGTGGTGTAATTCCATGAACATCTGGATCTGAGTATCTAATTATACGCATGCAACCCTCATTTTTTTTCGTATAATAGCCACTTAGCAGCAGTTATCCATTTTATAATCAGTTAATTTTACCCTTTAAGATTTGGGTGTGCTATTTCCACGATTTCTTAGTTACTACCTGTGGTTTAATTTCGTGTTATAAAAAATAAAATCTTAATGTCAGGCGATAAAAAGGGCGTTTAAAACAACCCAAAGAAAAAAACAGTCACAATCGTTAAAGCTTCCAAATGTTCCCTGCCGAAATGGCTCGTGAAATTTTAAGTTTTGAAACCGGAATAACTACTGAAGTCCATTAATTTTTTATGACGTGTGTGAAAAGTAGCCAACTACAATTCAGCTAAGGATGTTTGGTAGTATTTTTTTTATAAAGGAAACCTTACATGGATCGAAAAAAAATTAGGTCAAACTTTTAAATATTTGATAAGATCCGAATTTTTACGGTTTGAGTTTTATTTTCACGTTCTTTTTATCCTTATATAGATACTCTTAGACGTATCTAATATGTATATTGAAAAATGGTAATGAGGTGTTTTTATCAAACAAACATAACAAACATAACATCTTTTATTTCGGATCACTATCGGAATAGATAGAGATTCGGTTATATTCAAAAAAGTATAATATAGCTCCCATACGCAGGGAAAATCAAATGTTTTAGAAAAGACGTATTTACTTTTTTATATAAATAAAATGGTTGTTATATTAAATATTAAATTTAGGGTTTGTTCCAACAGGCTTGCTGACTGTGCGCCGCACTATCAGGAGTGTGCGCAGTATCAATATCGCGTTCCAACACAGTCTCTGATAATTCACCGGACGGTTTAGTCGGCTGTTCCATCATTACAAAATTAATATATTTCGCCCCCATTTTTATAACGCTGATACATGGGTAAAGGTACAGGTAAAATTATGTGTTTTCCACCATTGAAATATAATTTAAAAAAGTGTTTAATAAATTTATTTTTATATTTTACATGTACTGAACAGGTACAAGCGTATAAGTTTTTTACTTTTGAGGCCTTTCGGTGCCCCGGCGCCGCGTCGACGCTATCGTGGGCCGCACGGCTTTGCCCTTATGTATGGCGCGGACTTGTTGTTCAGTTACACGAAGATTACTTCTTACCTAAACTTTTGCTTTAAAGGACATTCTCTGTGTCATACACATAATATTTTGTATAATGTACTCAGATATTTTGACTTTTGTTAATAGTGAAATAAACACATAAAATTATTGCTTATGAAATCATGTGTAGTATGTAGGTTGTATTTTAAAGCATTACACTCAACTGTTGATATAATATGTAAGCACTAGCATTTTGAACTCCTATTTTACAATAATATTTCTGACTTGTGCCTGACAGACACCTTGCGTCCGTACATATAACAAATCATATTGCGCCCGACGGTGGGTTAGGTGATTTTATAAATACTTACAAGAGTAAAGTGCACGTATTTGAAGAGTTACAAAAAACATCATAGGGAAAGATTATTTAAAATTAAAAATAAAACTAAATGTAAAATCTTACGTTAAAATTCCAATTTTTATTTTTGAAGTAATTTTAACATTCAACAAGTCTGCAACAAATGGAAAAGGTTTTTATTATCGATTTCTCAAAAAATTGTATTCTTAAGAATAGTTGTTGCATGGTCTAAAACTAATTTCGAGTTCAATAAAAATTCATTTAACATAAGATTTTTGCGATTTTATAAATCTCCGTAACATCTAAAGTGCCCCTATTTTAAGTATTTTAAAAAAGTTTTGAGAAAAGGTGTTTAGAATTCAAAAATAATACGAAATATAAAATATCGTTTTCCCTTGAACTTAAAATACTTACAATTAGAATACTTAAAATAGTGTCACGTTACTACTCTTCCGAATATTTCTAATCCCTAAAATCTAGTGTCATATGAATTTTTCTCTATGCATTTGTGTAAATCTTTGAATATTGCTACAAGCAATTTATTAATTTAACAGAATCTCTTATATTGGGCGGAATGCCTTTAGTAGGACAAATGAAATAGTAGTACGCCCAATACACAATGACAGCTCATGACATTCAATCAAGCAAACTATGCAATCAATAATAAACGTTAAATAATGCAACTAATCAACAGCCTGATTTGTAAGCCAGTGAGTATGAGATTTTTTACCGCAAAAAAGTATTTTATTTGTAACACCCTGATTAAATTCTTTATACGTTGAAGCTGATGCTAGTAATAAACACCTGGCAGTAATTTCTTAAATATATAAGGCTCGTCAAGTAAATTACCAAATACTTGGTTAAATTGTTCAGTTCCTCGCATGCACTTTATTTACAATCTTATTTTGTAAACGATATTGTGATCGTGTGTAAATTGTTCAGTTTTATGCATGTAAGCATTGTTAGTTCTGCATGCAACGTGCTTCGATCCTAATTGAGTTGGTTTTCGAATGCTGAAACGAATACACAGCTTGCATTTCGACGAGACACAACTTTTATTGAAAATAAAATAGAATAAAAAAGTCTGTACAATTGAAAACAATGTTCCAATGAGGTATATTTACTTTGAAACAAACATTTTGTTCGTAACGGATATCTAAATAAATTAATGTGTTTGTTCACGGATAAATTTATGAACTTCTTGGCGTTTTAAATATTAATTTAGCAATTTTAATTAGCAGCACTACCAGCAAAAAATTAAAAATCCAAACTTTTAAAAAATATAATATTAAACACAATATTTACCAGCATTATATAAATACAAAAAACATGTCCACACGACCACATCTTCACCGTGAAAGAATTAATAGAAAAAAAGAGAACAAAAAACGCAAAAGTAAACTTGGCATTTTTGGACTTGGATAACGTTTTCGACAGAGTGTCACAAACAACAATTTGGGAAGGATTAAAACGTAAAAATATTAGCCATAAACTATTAGGCTCGATGCACACGTGCGTTTTTCTGCAGCGCGTTGGACGCGCGGTTTGCTGCGCGTTGCCGAAGTTGCTTTGATGCACACGTGCGTTTTCTAACCGCAATTGTGATTCATTCCGGCATCTCTTCTGTTTTGGGGAAGAGTCCAGCGCTACAGTGTGCTTTTCGCATCCGAAATGGAAGCGTATCGTAGAAAACGGGTAACATTGGCATACCTTGTATACAAACATTTTGTTTCAAAAAATAAAAGGCGTTATTGGTTGCATCCATTCACCGATCAAAGACTTGCAAGGGGAGAGTTTGTAAGATCTTTAGCCGATTTGAGAGAAAATCAGGACAAATTTTATAATTACTTCCGAATGAGCGTTACATCATTTGACGAGCTGCTAGCTAGAATAAGTGCTAACATTATCTCTCAAGATACATGCATGAGACTTGCCATACCTCCAGTGGAAATGTTAGCTGTGACTCTTAGGTTAATAATAATTTCGAATGTAATAAAATTGTTTAGTCGGAAATATTTTTAACATTATGGGAAAACAGCCATAGAATTTATCTAAGTGTGATATACAAAGTTAATTTACCTTTAAATACTTGTACTAATGGAACAAATCATTTATACTTTTTTTCCACCTTGAAGTTCAATATTTAACGGATAAAATTGTATAAAATAAAAAATTAATACCTATTGAACAAGTTCATTTGTCACCTGTAAGAAATTCGCAAATGAAATCATTATTAACTAAATTGTTATTATGTACATCAGCTCTTGCTAAAATGAAACGTTTGCCACCCAGTATGTAATTTAAATAATATCTATCGGGGTATTTTTGCGGCAAGCTGCTACACGTGTGCACTGCGCCATATACCTACTACAATGTACTATAGAAACGCGCGTTTCCTTGGGGATCTGCGGCACCAACTGCAAGCAGCTTAGACGCAGCGTCGACGCATGAACGTGTGCAGCAGGCAATATGTTTTGTGTTTTCTAGTACTTTGAGACGCAACTGCGGCACCGCGCGTCCAACGCGCAACAGAAAAACGCACGTGTGCATCTAGCCTTAAAGAGTATACAAAGCCTATATTATATGAATAACAAAAATTATGCGAGAAAAAATAATCTGCAATCAAAGACTTTTGACGTAAACGACGGGTTGAGGCAAAGAGGTGTACGTGACACTTTTCATATTAGTCAAACAAAAGTAGAAAGGCTTCAATAAGCTAATCCCGGTGTACTTGTCAGAATGTGCCTTTGCTGATGATATGATCATTTGTGCCCCAACGAAAAAGGCCCTACAAGAAAACTATTGGTATGGGAAAAAGAATGAAAGAAAAAGAACTTAAAGATTAAGACGAACAAAACAAAGGTTATGATGATAGGTAAAGAACAAAAGCAACTTAACATAGAACTGAACCGGGAAAAAATATAACCAGTGGAAGAGTATAAATATCTGGGAATTTGGATAGAGAGGAAGGTAACAGAAAATGAGATAAAAAAAGAATAAATAGTGCAGCAAAAGTATATCCTAGTATGAATAGATCTGTAATAAGAAAAAGAGAAATAAGCAGAAAAACAAAATGACTATTTACAAGACGGTATTCATACCAACCCTGGTGTATGGAAGTGAGAGTTGGGTATTGAATCAGTCACAGAGAAGCAGATTACAAGCTATGCAGATGAAATACGTAAGAGCAGTAAAGGGCGTCACACGTACAGACAGAATAAGAAATGAACAGATCAGAGAAGAACTAGATATAGAATCAGTACATAGTGTAATCGAGAGAAACCAGATGAAATGGTTTGGACAAATCAACCGAATGCAGCAAAAAAGACAAGTGAAAGAGATACGGGAGACAAAAGTACAAAATAAAAGAGGAAAGAGAAGACCGATGAAAACATGGAATGATGGAGTTAAAGAAACGAAACAAGAACTGGACAGAGGCAACAAAAATGACGAAGAACAAAAAGGAATGGACGAAATTCGTACACATTTTTATTCTTGAGGCTTTCGCGGCCGTTATCCATAATACAATCTTGGTTTCCGGGTTTGGAACCGCGTCTTCTATATTTAGAAGTAGTTGACGTTTCGACCATTGTGTCTTGGTCTTTTTCAAGTCGTTTTGAAAAAGACCAAGACACAATGGTCGAAACGTCAACTACTTCTAAATATAGAAGACGCGGTTCCAAACCTGGAAACCAAGATTGTATTATTCGTACACATGTTAAGTTAAACATGAGCTGTATACATACAGACAAATAAACATTATAATACACATAAAGCCTAAGCATTTTCTTCTTCAAGTTTATCAAGATAACATTTTTCATGTTGTGTAATTTTGTTAACTGCAGTTTTGGTAATATCAACACAATGGGATTGTTTTTCTAATATATTAACCTTCTATTATGGTAATATTTAAAGAAATCGTATTCAAGTTTGTACTTTTTACAAAGTATTACTATTCTGCTCTGCTACATTCGAAACTTTAGATGCTAGGAGACTATTTTCGTACATTAGGTCAATACATATCATTGCATCGTATTTTGATAAATAATAAATTGTTTAAAATAAAACACTTTTATTTTATTAATGATTTAGGTGACATAAAAGATGCTTAATAACTTTGAAAGATAATTAAGTTTTCTTCAAGAAAATGTAAAAATATATAGGGTGTTTAAAAAAAAAGACTTACATGCGTTTAAAGTTTAGCGAAATGGACCAAGTATAACGAACACTCCGTATTTTATTTTTAAAATTTAACTAGTCAACAATCACTATGACACTATTGTCTAATAAATTACCAGAGTAAATTGCTCTGGTGTTAATATGTTAATAAATATAAATATTTGTATAAAGGTCTGCATCTGTCAGAATTTTCAAAAAAACGTTAATAACTCTAAATGGTTTATATTAAACATAAACAACTTATATTATTTTTGAAAGAGAATTTAATTTTTCAACTATCGGTGCGCATGAACAAAACACTACTGTACCTATAGTTAAAAATAATTTTAGGTTATGTAGTAAATGATAAAAACAACTTTTATGCAACATTTTTTCAAAAATTATTACTTTTAACAGAGCAATGGAATAATTCGTCTTGGCTGGGACACCCTGTATAACGTACACAATTTATTTATATTATTATTAATTTATACTTTTTGTATAGCATTTTAGTATTTTATTGTAGCATATTGGTATTTTTAATATACATTTTAGTACTTCTTCATAAAGTAATTTGGTTTTCTATATAAAACGTTTTGATATTTTCTACAGAATGTAATAGTTCCTACCCGTAATAAATTTAGTTTGTAATTATTATAAATATCGCATTTTAAAGACATTATGTTATGTTATACGTTATTTGCATGCATTTTGGGTGTCTTTAGTATCTTGTTTTTGTAAGAATAATCTAACTAGGAAAGGTCACGATACGTTGTCGCTAGAATTTGTTTAAGGCTGTGTTTATTGCATCAAGGACATCAAAACTAAATGTTTTCCAGAGTAACACGTGCCACTGGCCATTTCCTTCGGAAAAATAGGGGAAAAACTGAAAAGTTGAATAATAAAGGTAATTTTTGCGATCGCGTTGGCCATGAAACCGTCCGAGACAAAACAAAAAAATTTCTATTTACCGATGCGCGCATCCTTTGCAAGTAAAATGGTGCAAAGTTTTTGAAAAAATCTTAAACGGTTCCGGAGAAAAACGCGAAAAACCAGACCTTTGTAAAAACTGTTTTCCATATGTTAAACGCCTATGCAAGTCGCATTATGTAGTTAAACAGATATACCACAACTTCTCAAATCACAGCGCTTTTGCAGGGTTTCGTTTTTGACGTTTTTCTCCGGGACCGTTTAAGATTTTTTCAAAAACTTTGCACCATTTTACTTGCAAAGGATGCGCGCATTGGTAAATAGAAATTTTTTTATTTTGTCTCGGACGGTTTCATGGCCAACGCGATCGCAAAAATGAGCTTTTTATACCAATTTTTCAGTTTTTCCCCTATTTTTCCGAAGGAAATGGCCAGTGGCACGTATAACTCTGGAAAACATTTAGTTTTGATGTCCTTGATGCAATAAACACAGCCTTAATCAAATTCTAGCGACAACGTATCGTGACCCTCCCTTGTAAGTAAATAAGTAGTAATTATAAATAATTGTATTGAAAACAATATTCTTAATAAATGTTACGTTTTTACCAAGTGGATTCTAATGGGTTAGAAGTCTCTCAAATGGCGTATTTAAGGATTTGATTTAAATATATTGAAAGTAATCCATTATAGATTGTGTTAAATTTATCCTTTGAATACAGTGGATAATCCCAGCTTCGAGCAAATAAATAAAATCAGTAAAGATTAACAGTTTTATTTATAAAGAAAACTTCTGATACATGTTCGCGAATTAACGACTGACAGTTGACTTATTCTTATCCTTAACAACAGTGTCAAAAAAAAACTTGAACTAAACTAAACGTATCTGATTCCGCTCAACAGATTGCATCGTTATTAAAAAAGACAACCTATGAAATATTGTCTAACAAAAATAATACTAACTAAATTGAAATTAATTTTAATTATAATATTTTCCAGAAAAATATGTTTCGACCATAATACATCACAGCGTTACTGAGCGTAACTAACTTGCAAAGAAATTAAGAGTGAAAGGACATTAATTTTGCATAACCGAAAAAATGATGCTGACTTGCGCGATGTAATTAATTAATAGGAGATTATTTACAAGAAAATGTTCGTTATACATTAATTACCGGATAATTAATCATAGTGGCGCATTTATGCAGATGTAGAGGCATGAAGAGCAATTGACATAACGCAGTGTTACTCCCATTAGTTAATTACGCTAAATTATGTGCATGATCACAGTCTGCAGTGGCGTACCGTTAATTTGTGAAACGGTGAAACAGAAATTACAATTATTATCGCTGTGCGATGGCTTGTTTATTACTTTGGTTACATTACATATAACTAAACGAGTTATTTATTGTTGCATAGTTGTCATTTGTCACTTTAATGTTTAGGAATTTCACTAAAATCTCGTGTAATTTATAGAGTTCGAATAACAATAAAGTTTAATGTATTAACATGTTCAACTATGTGAATAACAAGCCAGCCTGCGCAATTTCCAGCTCAGTTAAAAATGTACTAGCGCCGTTGGAACGCAATTAATTTGTTGAATGTGTAGCGACTCCTGCAGCACTTTAATTACTAGTTTCAGTAACCATTACTTTAGAAATATAACATGCCCTTATTATCAGGGACTGAGAACGGAACGAAAACGAAAACGTTAAACGAAATTAACCGAAATTTTTTTAAGAACGAAAACGAAACCGAAAACGAAATTATTATTTTTCGTTCGGGAACGAAAACGAAATAAATATTTTCCAAAACCGGTTAAACCGGTTTTGTCGCTATTTCAATTTTATTTGTTAAACAGAAACGCGAATTTACCTTCTGTGCTGGGGAGACTCCACGAGGCAGTCAAAAATCTCACTTGAAATAAGTGAGCTTCACTTTTCTCCATATATTTACGTGAATGTGTATTAACAACTTTATTGTTTATACTTGCAATTTCGTGTAACACAATTAACGGTACAGATATTCTCTATTTCTAATTTGTTTTTTAGATCATCAATATAGAAAATACACTTGATTGGATATATATTATCAATGTGTATGTTTTATTTGCCTTTAGACATAATAATAGTAAAATTTATTCTAACTTCGAAAAGGACTAATGTAATAGAAGATTTATTGGAAGATGTGTTGCTAGTAAGATTTAACGGAATGTGAAAATGTATATTGTATGGTACGTACAAACTATAAAGTTAAAGTATATTTCAAGTTAATATACGTTTTTTTAATATCTTTTTTATTTATAACATTTAGTAAATTATCCACTTGAATTCATTCTTTTGTCTTTTTAAATAATTACAGCAGGATCTTATTAAATTCAAATGCATAGATTTTTAGTACTAAAACAAATTTAAAACAGCACTTGCTATATTTTCATATTTTTAGATAAAGATCGTGTGTCTAATTTAACCTAACCACGTTGTGTTTTTGCACCTTACGGGTGTTAAACTTAATAAAATGTTAATGGGTTTAACGATTTGGTAAATTTAATATGGCGATGGTTCGCCAGTCTAAAATATGCTGTCCGTGAGCATCAAACCCCCTCCTCATCGTTTATATTTTAGTTGAGACGCAAATATTGTTATCGTATTTACCTATAGAGGGTTGTGGTGACTAGAAAAAAAATTGATTTTTTGACGACAAAAAAAATATTGTAAAACCGGTTTTAACCGTTATTATTATTATTATTAGTTCGGTTCACGAAAACAAAAAAAGATTTTTTTCGGTTAGAACGAATAGAACGAAAACGATATATTTCGTTTTCGTTCCGAACAGAAACGAACTGATTTTTTTTTTCGTTTATAGTCCCTGCTTATTATTGATACTTTGCAGACATGAAAAATTCAAGGGGGCAATAAATTACTAGGTACCTATACTCTCCTTGCAGCATTTCTTAGAGCAAGGTTTTATATCACTAATTATTAGTTTAGTGGCTAATGTGAATTAGTAGGTAACTCATTTTAAATTTAGGACAAGCAAGTAAAAAGTACAGATTCTTAAATTTTTGGCGACACTTCTTTGTCATAGATGAATTAATTATGATAAAGTTTAAATATTTGACTACAGAACTGGATTATATTTGAATTATAACCCAAAATATACAGGGTGTTTCTTAAATATTGCGAAAAAATTCGGAAGTAATTCCTTGTCAAAATTAAGGGGGTCTTTCATATAAATTTTTTCTCTTAGAGGTCTCCTTTCGGAGTTACACCCCCCTAAAGGGGAGCGGTAAAATTAGGTTTTTATTTTGTTTCTCAAATTTCAATAAATATGTAGGAGAATGATATTTGGTAGATGTTTTGTACCTACTTATTAAAAAGTTTCGTATAGCTATATTTTTATCCATCTCCAACCTTCACAAAGAACTGAAAACTGCGACCCCTGTTGGTTTTTTAATCAGAACTGTTTAAAGGCTGAAAATTTTGCAATTTAACAACACTTTACTTGTAAGCTTAATTTATTTAGATTTTTTTAAAAATCTTTAACTTTGCCAAAACCTACAGTTTTCAAGTAAAAAATAAAATAAGTAACCTTGCACCATTAAATATTCTAAATTTTGATGGTTTCCGTGGTTTGTTTATGCTCATATTGAGTAGAATTGACGGGTGACCATGAAAAACCAGGGACTCCCGGATATCATTAGAGATATCAAGAAGGTTAAATCAGCTATGCACTGGGGTTTTACGTGCTTAGCAGGGAAGGTCACGATACGTTGTCGCTAGAATTTGATTTGGGCTCTGTTTATTGCATCAACAACATCAAAACTAAATCTTTTGCAGAGTTATACGTGCCACTGGCCATTTTCTTCGGAAAAATAGGTGAAAAACTGAAAAGTTAAATAATAAAAGTAATTTTTGCGATCGCGTTGGCCATGAAACCATCAGAGACAAAATCAAACTTCTTCTATTTACCAATGCTCGCATCCTTTGCAAGTAAAATGGTACAAAGTTTTTGAAAAAATCTTAAACGGTTCCGGACTAAACCGCGAAAGACGAGGCGTTTGTAAAAACGCTTTTCCCTACGTTAAACGCTTATGCAAGGCGCACAGATATAGTTATACAGATATACAACAAATTCTCGAATCATAGCGCTTATGCAGGGGTTTCGTTTTTGACGTTTTTCTTCGGAACCGTTTAAGATTTTTTCAAAAACTTTGCACCATTTTACTTGCAAAGGATGCGCGCATTGGTAAATAGAAAAATTTCTCTTTTGTTTCTGACGGTTTCACGGCCAACGCGATCGCAAAAATTACCTTTATATACCAATTTTTCATTGTTTTCCCTATTTTTCCGAAGGAAATGGCCAGTGGCACGTATAACTGCAAAACATTTAGTTTTGATGTTCTTGATGCAATAAACACAGCCTTAATCAAATTCTAGCGACAACGTATCGTGATTCTCCCTTGTTAGTAAGAATGCAAACCAAAACATGTTCATCTTGCAAAGTTTCTGAATTTTTTTTTAAAAGTTCCCAAACTTCAATATCTTGTTTTTTTTTACGTTTTTAATCTTTTTTTTTTAATACGTTGCTGAGTAATCTGTTACATGTTATATGGTAAAAATAAAATTTTGTTCATAAAAATGATGTCTCTTTGCTGCTAGATACTCTCAAGACGATTCCACCCACATCAATAGATACCGAGAGAGCATTTTATGTAGCAGGACTTTCTGTTAATAAATTAAGAATAAGACCGAAGGATAAATCGATCACCTTGGTTTTTTTAAATCAAATTAAGAAAATGTATTGTAAAAATTATGTAATTGTATTTATTAAAAAAAAATAGAAAGGTAATGTTTCTTAAATACATATTACTTTCACAAATATTATTTTGTTATTCATAATATTCATGGTACAAAATATATTACATACATGACTTGGAGTTGCTTTTAAATAATTATAATAAAGTATTGATGTTACTCATTACATTCTTGGAACCAAGAAAATTCCGGAAGGAAATCTGATATTGTCTGGTAATTCCGGGATAAGCAAATATGTTCAGGTAAGAAACTTTGGTAGCAATAGTAGTGTGTTATAACAATGATTTAAAATTAGTCCAGTAGTAAGGGATGCTAAAACAAAAATATGTTGTAAACCGTTTTACTTTTTTAAAGCAATTTATTACTCGTTATACGTCTTATAACATTTGGTTGTTTAAATTTCTTTTTATAAAGCAATCGGATTTTTCTTTAAAGCAAATAATTTTCTCTTTTCTACGACCACTAATGTAAACGACTTTTACCGCCTACATGCCTAGTACCTAATTGGGGGTTTATGCACGGTAAGCAAAAATCACAGTTTTTTATCGAAATTATCAAATTAGACTCACGTCAAACACTTCCTACATGCATATAGTAAGTGAGATAACGCACGGTAAGCTAAACGCACACTTGTCTAGAAATGTCAAAGGTGCATTTAAATCAGAGCGAACAGAAGCGAACGAACGAATTCGTTCGGTCAAGCTCGCGCAATTTGCATGGAGAAGCGAAGGCGAGCGAACGAATTCGTTCGCGTTCGCACAGATTCCGTCGCGTGTCGGTAAACAAGCGAATCATCAAAGGAAGTTCGTGCTCGATTTGCATGGTGCATTTTGTAGCTAGCGAATTCTCTATACTCTATCCGACATGGTTTATTTTTCACACTAGCGCGGATCATCGACGAATGCGAATGTTCGTTCACATTGCATTGCGCATTGACGACCGAACGAACGAATACCTAAAAACCCCTTCGTTCGTTCGTTCGGTTCTGTTCGCTCTGATTTAAATGCACCTTAAGCTTACGTCAAAATTGACGACAACGTAATTGCTTGTGTGTGTTAGCCAAAAAGCCGTTTTTAAAGCTAAGCGCACACTACTGCCGGAGCGGGTCGCATCGCATCGCATTGTAAAAAATACGGCAGCGCACACTAGAAGCGTCGGGCCGGAGCGCATCGCATCGCATCGCATTAAAATGTGGAGTAATGTTTTCCTTGCATTCTTTGATCGACATTGCTTGTGACTGCACGTTTGGATAGTTCCGATAGTTCTGATGAAGATTTTTATTTATTTCTACTGCTCTTCGATGGAGAGATAAAACATATTTTACATAATTTTTTGACTAATGATACTTGCCACTGGAGTATAGTAGACAAAGAAGGAAGTACGACAACAGAAACATTCCAAGATTTACCCAATTGCCGGTTATCATGCTGCACAAGAAGCTATGTACATTCGTGACAAAGAGTTTTTTCATCCCAAAACTGAAGTCAAACGCTGTACCATCTGGGCTACGATCAATTGGTGATGGGTTCACTGTGCAATAGGATAACGACTTTAAACACAAATCAAGATTGCGCAGAGGCTATTTAAAAGAAAAAGAGGCAGAAGGTCTCTTGAATAACATGATTCGGCCACCACAATGTCCGGATCTGAATCCTAGAGTTTGTATGAGAAGAACTCGATGGAAGTCCCCGAAAAACGTTCTTCGTCAAAATATTTGCTTTGGATCACGTTTTTAGAAAAAAATGGAGGAGAGTTTTACTAGTCACAATAAAAAAATTAGTTGCTCGCATGCCAAGATTGCTAAGAAATATCATTAGGTAAATGTAAACACGTTTTTTTTGACGAATACTCAATAACACAACTAGTTTTTGTATTCTTGCTTAATTTTTATGAAATTCCAATTTAAATGTGATAAATTATTATAATTTTAATTATATAATATGTATTTATGTTATTCAGGAAAAATTTCTTTTATATTTAAAGAACATTTTTTGTGTTTAACTTTACTGTTCTCAAACTTTTGATCGTAAATGTAAGTAGTTCTTTATTCATTTCAGAAAAAAGTATGTTACCTATATACATAAATAATGTACAATTCCAATGTGTTGCCGACAATAAACACGTGCCTGTAATCCGCGAGATATCGCACACTTGGACGGATCGCAACGCATCGCAGCGGGTCGCATCGCATCGCGAGCAAAAATCCGCCTGCCAGGCGATGCGACGATGCGATGCGACCCGCTGCGATGCGATGCGATCCGTCTATAGTGTGCGATAGATCATATAAAATGCATGAAAACGATCCATGCGGACTTTTGCGATGCGATCCGGCCCGCTGCGACCCGTCCTAATGTGCGCTTACCTTTAATCGTAGGTATTATGTGATCGTAGAAAAAGTAAGCTACATAACACGAGTTGTAAAGCAATTGCACACTCGTGGAAATACGCACTCGCTGCTACGCGGCTCCGTGCGCAACTTTTTCACTCGTGCGTAATATGCTTCTTACAACTCTTGTTATGTAATGTACTATTACATAACTACACATAATACATATACATTGTACAATCATTTATAATGAAAATGGTTCTAGTCCATTACCCGTAGTATTAATAAACACTGGTTAAGCTAAGGAGTACAACCCAGCTATTTACAATTATTCGTATTACGTTATACGAAAATCTAATCATGACCTCTGCACCCGAACGTAAATGACAAGGTGTCCAAATGCTATTCTGCAATACACTCATAATTATCGTTTTTTATCAATTATAAATCCATCGCGACAGCCAAGCTGCGTTAAAAGCTCTTGGCTCGTCGGAAGTAAACTCAGGACTTGTTTTGAACTGCATACGGGCACTTTTAGTCCTTAATATGTTTTTCTCTTATATTTTTAATTTCTGTTTACGTTTTCATAAAGAGCTTAAGTTTTGTTTATAATTTTTTTACTAAATTTCCATCCTCAGTAATCCGGATTTTTTGATAATCCGAATTGGCCCGGTTTTAATAATTGATCCGGATTATCAAGACACTACTGTATACTATTCTTAAACAGTATGTAAGGGTCAAAGAAATAGAGCACTCACTATGTATTATTGTATGTTTGTAGCAAATAAATTTGTCAAGTAGTGGGACAAGCTAAACTAAACAACTTTTAAACTAAATTACGTAATACACTACAACAATATAAATAAATAAATAAAATCAATAACATTATGCCACGATTTAAAGCGATGCTACGTTGAAAAAGCCATTAAACTCCCATACGCATAAAAATATCAACAAAATAGTTTTTAAGATGTTACCCTCTAAGTCAGAGGTGGACAAACTACGGCCCGCACACTAGTTTAAAACTTTCGTTATTCTATTAGGTATCAAAAATTATCTTCTAATTAGATTTGATTTGCCGCTTTCTTTATGTACTAAAGTTAAGTAGTTGTTTGACAAATAAATAAAAATATCATAATTTTAGTATTGTATTTTTAAATGTCCGATAATTAAGACATTAATACTTATTGGTTTAAGGGCATTAACTAAACTAAAATTGGAGTTACCAGGCTTAAGGATATATAAAAGCTGAAAAAAAAGAATAAATGATTTAACAATACCAGAAAGGTTTAAATAAATATATTGAAGTGGTAGCTTTAGGTACAATAATTATTTTGTAAAATGATAATAATAAAAATAATGCAACTTTGGTTATACTAACACATAATGCAAACATGGCGACATATTTAATTCGTGTAAGTATATTTGGACATCGCTAAAATATCAAATTCAAGATCAATCCACTCGCGAATTTTCGAAACTTTTGTAAACACAGAAGGGATAAAATCTCCGCATCCTATGCCCCAAGATATAATTCCTACTAACTGATATTTAGTCTTATGCTGAGAAATTGGGCAAAGTAAAGGACCACCACCATCTCCTGTACAAATATCGGATTTTGTTTTAGCCTGTGCGCAAAGAAAACTTTCGTGTAAATGAAACCACCGACCTAGTCTTGTTTTCCGCAACTGGTCTTGACATTGCGACCGTTGTACTAAACTAAATTCCATTTTTTTCAAAATTTTTTGGTAGCTTCCTTTTTCTTGATCTTTTCCCCAGCCCGTAGTGACGCAGTTCTGAAAATCATCCCCTACTACTGTTAACTTTGGAGTCGGAAGACATATGGTGTTTACGTTTTCGGTTATCATGAACGGATCGTCTAAAATAAGCAAGGCGGCGTCGTAAAACGAATTGCGTTTGTTGTATTCCGGATGTTTAATTATTTTAAAGACGTTCTGTTCCTGATGGTCATAAAGTTCGTCAAAACTTGACGCGTCCCATTCGCCAGCTCGCACTGTATAATTTTGCGCATCTTCCACGCAATGGGCTGCTGTTATAACAACATGCGGATGTATCAGGGATCCACCGCATTGGTACACTCCATTTTTCGCTATCATTGTCATCCAGGGAAACTCGGCGAACTTGGATGAGGCTTTAACTGACATATTTGGGTCATCTATGGGTTTGCTTTCACCGCACTTCGCGAGTTTTGGTATAACAGGTGGTATTTTCATAGCTATTTTCGCTTCGCAGCAAATCTCTCCCAAAACGTCACACGGATTACTGCCATATCTGAAATTTGGTATAAACATAATTTTTTGTAACGTTAAATAAAAATCCAACGAAAGTCGGGTAAATTTCGCACACTTAAGGCAGGGGCGGACAGGCCCGCCGGGCAACCGGGCAAATGCCCGGTGGGCCGCTGGGTTCAAGGGCCGATGTCGGTGGCGTTAACACCAAATCATTTTCAAATCTAAATGAATTTTTCTACTACTATAATCAGCTTTATTTTACCAACTTAATAAAAAAATGCCGGGTGTTAGAGTTTTTTTTAGTGACTGTTTACCGATTTTTGGCAATTTTCAAAAATGTTAAATATCTTGCTTAAACGAAAAGATAGAGAAAAACTTTAAAGACATTTTTGGCATGGTTTTTTGTTCTTAATAAGATGGCGATATTTAATTTGTTTTTAATCATATAAATACCGATATATTACACCCAACTTTCTTATTTTAAATAGCAACCATAAGCATATTATATATTTTTGAAAAGCGCCAATAATAAACTTTCGATTGATGTCAAAGCCAACTATGGTTGCCATTTAATATAAGAAAGGCGTAATATATCAATATTTGTACAAAAAAAAATAACATCGCTATCTTATTAAGGACAAAAAAACATGCAAAAAATGTCCTTAAAGTTTTTCTCGATCTTGTCGTTTAAGCGAGATATTTAACATTTTTGAAAACACAAAAAATGGTGTTAGATATATTTCGAGTATGAAAAAAGATATCATAAATGTTAAATATCTCGCTTAAACAAAAAGATAGACAAAAACTTAAAAGATATTTTTTGCATAGTTTATTATCGTTAATAAAATAGCAATGTTCAATATTTTGAACCCATACAAATATTGATATATTACACCTAACTTTCTTATTTTAAATGGCAACCATAGTCGGCTTTGACATCAATCGAAAGCTTATTTTTTGCATTTTTCAAAAATATATAATTTGCCTATGGTTGCTATTTAAAATAAGAACGTTAGGTGTAATATATTAATATTCGTATGAGTATAAAAAAAATCAATAAAGCTATTTTATTAAGGACAAAAAACGATGCAAAAAATGTCTAAAGTTTTTCTTTATCTTCTCGTTTAAGCGAGATATTTAACATTTTTGAAAAGTGCGAAAAATCGGTTTTTGGCTATACATATATCGAAAATTAAAAGAGATATCAAAAATCTTTTTACGGCAATAAATTTCTCTCGAAAAAAGAAATCGAGACTAGGTATGTACAGGGTGGACCAAATTCGAATGTTTTACGGGGTATCTCGGTTACCGTAATAGATAGCGAAAATCTGATTTTGGTCTCTTGGGCTATTTTTTAGAGAAAATAACGCCTATACAATCAGATTTTTTCTATCGGATTCCATTTTGGCACTACGTACGAAAAATGAAATTTCATCATTTTTGAAAATTTGCTGTAACTTCTTTATTTATTAAATTAGAACAAAATGTTATAGAGGTTTTTTATACAGATTTTTATGCTTAATTTAAAAACAAAAGTAATTTTTTCATAGCTACCTTGACTTTCAGGATATGGAGTAAGCTTACATTTTTTTAAATGGAAACCTTAGTTGGCCATAACTTTATGTGAAAGAGTAGTTTTTTAGCTTTTCAAAAATATCTAGTTTTATATTTTTTTTGCAAAAAATAACCCAGATATAGCCAATTTTGTAAAAATTCGATCATCAAAGTTTGCCATGATTTCATAAACAAGTGATGTTTACAATTATTAAACAACTAAACGTCATTGCCAAGTAAATTCTGAAACAGCCGCTACATTTTTATCACTTACAAAGTAATATTTTAACATATTAAACTTTTCAAAGAGTTCAAATTTAGCCATCTTCACAATACCACAATAAACAGTTATAAAATACAAAATAATACACGGATTTGCTTATGTGTTAAAAAATTTACTTCGAAATGACGTTTAGTTGTTTAATAATTGCAAACATCACTTGTTTACAAAATCATGGCTAACTTTGATGATCGAATTTTTAGAAAATTGGCCATATCTTGGCTATTTTTTGCAACAAATATATAAAACTATATATTTTTGAAAAGCTAAAAAAATACTCTTTCACATAGTCATGGCCAACATTTAAAAAAATGTAAGTTTAATCTATATCTTGAAAGTCAAGAAGGCTAAGAAAAAACTACTTTTGTTTTGAAATTAAGCATAAAAATCTGTATAGAAAACCTTTATAATATTTTGTTCTAATTTAATAAATAAAGAAGTTACAGCAAATTTTCAAAAATGATGAAATTTCATTTTTCGTCTGTAGTGCGAAAATGGAATCCGATAGAAAAAATCTGATTGCATAGGCGTTATTTTCTCAAAAAAATAGACCAAGAGACCGAAATCAGATTTTCGCTATCTATTACGGTAACCAAGATACCCCGTAAAACATTCGAATTTGGTCCACCCTGTACTTAGTTTTTTTCTATCTTGGATAATAACCGAAATACCCTGTATAGGCATCGAAAATAGGCCACCCTGTACAGTCTACAGATAATACCTCTAAATTACACTATGGGTGGTTTCGACACCGTTATTGTAAGTTGAAAAGCGTAAGTTAGGGTACATTTTTTATACGTGATTTTTTTATGCAAATCCAATAACTTACTGGCAACCTTTAAGCAAATTTAATATCGAAAACGCGGGGAGGGGCAAAAACAATCAATGCCATAAAAACGATATCGCGAAAGTTTATTTTACCTATGTGGGCCGATTTTGGAGAAATTGCCCGGTCAGTTTTATGAACCCAGTCCGCCCCTGACTTAAGGTGTATAACTGTTCCATTTGTGAACAAACTAAGTTAAAACAAGCAATTACTTATTGCCTAATATACTTATAAAACTTAATTTTAGGCATCAATAATATTGATATTATTTCTAACATGATTTTTTAACAGTACAGGGTGGACCAAATTCGAATGTTTTACGAGGTATCTCGGTTACCGTAATAGTTAGCGAAAATCTGATATCGGCTATTTTTTTGAGGAATGAACGCCTAATCAGATTTCCTATATCGCTTTCCATTTTGGCACTACAGATAAAAAATGAAACTTCATCATTTTTAAAAATTCACTATAACTTCTTTATTTATTAAAATAGAACAAAATGTTATCAAGGTTTTTCATACAGATTTTTATGGAAAGCGACATAAAAAATCTGATACCGTATAGGTGTTCAGACTTTCACTAACTCTTACGGTAACCGAGATAGTCCGTAAAACATTCTAATTTTGTCCATCCTGTATATGCATGGTATTTTTCACTTGTACCCAATTCGATAGGATTAAATGAATATCTTGATTATTATTAGAGATTAAGAGACGAATAACTTATTTACTTAAAAATGTAAAGTAAATTCAGAAAAGTTACAAGAAATGTGTACCATTTAGGAGTGATGAGTGTTCTAATAATGTGTTACATCTCCGCTATTATTACAGATACAGATATAATTGGGAAATGTTTCTGAATTCGTTTTTTTACGAGAAATGTAGTACCAGCATTAAAATTTTCTTAAAATTTCTTCTTTAAATTATTTCGCAAAATTATGTTGGTTGAATATCAACTATAATTGTTTTTGTCATTCATACATTTAAATTCATTTATTTTTTTATATTTTTAGTGCTTAGAAATTTAAATTATAAGGTGGAACAAAAATAACCTGAAATAATGGGCAATCAAGATTTGTTTTGTGAGAACAGTTTTTTGTGATTAAATAAATGCTTATTATTACTACAACAATAAAAAGTTACTTATGAAACTTAATTTGCAAAATACATGTCGGCCCCTTGAAAATGTTGTCGAAATTATATTTAACTGTACTGGTTTTTATTCGTCTGATATCCTGATTTTTCGATATCATTAAGTTTTGCTCATTTGTGATTAAAATTCTACAGAGTAATTTAGGAGATTATCAGTAAAGTACATTGGTACCTATTTAACAGTTCCTTGTTAACTTAAGATTTTGTTTATTACGGTTATTAAAAATATTAATATTTTTATAACCTGCTGGTTATATATAACAAAAAAAGTATTAATTATTATTTCGTTGTTTTTATAGCTTGCTACATCTATCTATCTATATCTAGGTACCTATATATTTTAAACACCACTAAATTTGATGAATGTACTTTTACATTATTTGAAATATACAACTGTAGATTTCAAAATTAGAAAAAAACCTAAAAAGCTTAAAATTATTAAAGCCAACTTTGGTTTTTATTTAAAAAAAAAAATGCACTAGGCTTTTTTTGGCAAAAAAGAAAGAAAAAAAATCAATATCAGCAATAGATTCCGTGAAAAGATGTAAATAAGAAACTTTGTTAATTAGTTACATTATCTGCAATAATAATGGAGACATATCATATTAATAAATGATTTTTACTTTCTAAGAGATCGAAACACCTCGTATAACCAAATAATAAAACTATATACCAGAGCAATACCTGTTATCAATAAAAAGGTGTCCATCCCTGTTTATGGTCGTTCCATTTTCACACAAATAAAATGGAACACATTGGCACTGTTCAATTTCTTTTCCTCTCGCTTTTAAAAATTCTGACGTTAAATCTTCGTCTTCTTCATCAAGGACGTTAGTTATAACGTGTTTGAGCTTTTCGCGGTTCTTGTCTATTGCGTCAAAAATTTCGTCGATCTCTTTTGATACATCATGAGCTTTATCGTGTTCTGTGTGAGGGTAACCCACACTTAATTTTACTAAGAATAGTAATACTAACATATTGCTGCTTTGAAGAAACATCATGATTATTGCCGGTCAGTCTGCGTAACACTGAATTTTATGCAGTTGAATTTTTATCAAAAAGGAAGGATCTAGGAAGGTGCGGTTTAGATAAAAATGTGGTTACGTTAGTATGTAGGTGTACTTAAGTTTTTTAGGTAATGCACAACATATTTATTCAGTTAACAAGAAGTGAAACATTATTTAATTATTTTTGCAAAATTTTGCGTGGGTTAAAATGTTTAAAATTTGTTTTTTCTTACTTATAATATAGGGGCGTGGCATTACACAAAAATTGCAGATTTACCAATTATGTTATTAAACACATTTATCAATTTATTTCTTTAAACCTTTAATCACAGTGTCCACATAAAAATTTCATAGCTCTGTAATTTTTTTATTTCAATTGTTAGAGCTTACTGTGTTTATTACAAAATATTGAAATGTTTATATCATTGGATTTTACATTATATTCAGTCCTTTTAAAAATATTATATTTTAAAATTTTATTTGCAGGTCGATTTTTTCTCCAAACCTACCTGCAGGCTATGTAGTACAGTGGGATAAACGAACTAATTGGTTCCAGAACTTAATATTTTATAGCATCTTTTCGTTTTAGCATACATTTTATTTATGTATTTAGGAGTAATCCGTTTCAGACCCACAACAAAGAGTGGCAACGTTTTTATTTTATACAACCATTTTAACAGGAAAAATATGATACAAAATTAAAAACATAACTGTAGAAAAACGTTTTCACTGCTAAAGCTTTAAGTAAATGAAGTAAACTAATAACTGAACACTGAACTTTGCAAACGATAATAAAAGCAAAAAATTCCCAATACGTCGACACGAAATTCGCAAGCGAGTGCTTTGTTTGTCCATACGATTCGCTGTAGCATCTGTGTTCGTTGTAGAATCCTGATTTTAATAATGAAAACTGTACGTTGTGACATTTTTCGTTGTAGGATCGGTTGTTGTTGCTTACTTCACTGTATCTAAAAAACAAACGAGTTTATGTAAAATCTAATGACACATTTATAAAGGATTTTTGACCATCCAAACATTAAACACCAAAACTTTATCTCTTAGGGCACGTACATAGTGAGGCTGCGCTTCTCGCTGCGCTACGCGCTGCGCTTCTCGCTGCGCTTCACGCCGCGCTACTCGCTGCGCTTCTCGCCAGGATGCTAGCCGCGATGCTGGCTGGGATGTTCGCACCTCGCTATTCGTATCTGGCCAAGCAAATATTCAAACAAATCACGGTTTATGTCAGTTTGCGTTTTCAAGTTCATATTTTATTAAAATGTTTACTACGAGTTCTGATAGTGATAGTGAATTATTGACAAGTAATGCCGTCAAGTTGTGACGATCTGTCGAGCGGTTTTTTTGGGGTTGGTTGTAGATGTTCTTCACAATTTGTTAATGATCAATATAAACGAATAATGTTGAAATCTGTTTAATAATACTAATAATAATAATAATAATAATAAATTTTTATTTATATTTTAGATAATTTTACATTAATATGATAATGCTTATATTTATTTTTACATATTCTTTTAAATGGTTCTAACCCTTTGAGTCCCAATTTGTTTTTTTTTCGTTTTTTGATATAATTTTTATGTATATCTTTAGATACAGTTGTAAAGAAGTCAAAAACAATATATGAAAAAAAAATTCGCGAGGCTGGACATTTAGGGGTGGTGGGACATATATGTCCTATTGGGTAATAGGAGTGGGATATATATGTCCCACTGGAAGTAAAATAACTAATATGTATATGACAAATACAATTTATTTCGAAAAAAGTCGCAGTTGTTGTATTGCTTGAAGTCGGAAGGTGTTCTGGAATAGATCGTTTTGTGTGTATTGCTCTTTTTTTTATAGCATGTTTTGGTGGAGAGTATACGGCTGCTAGTGTGATAAACCCTACAAAATTTTCAATTGTAATTGCAGTTGCTTGAATGTGATCTTGTCTGAAACTTGCATTTTCATAGTGTTTTATTGCGGTTTTGATTATCACCGCAGTGCCTCCGTGGGTCTTGCCATCTGAGTGTTGGGTCTTATATGTAGTGTAACCTTTTATTTTGAGAAAACTCTTTTTAGTAAAATTGGGTCGTATGCATAAAAGCAAGTAAAAGCTTTTACTACTGATTTTACTAATAAATACTTGGTTCCGTATGCATTAAAATTTTAAGCATTTACTAGGAGTAGTATTTACTTAATTTTCAGTAAATACTTAAAAACCGTATGCATAACATGAACTATTTACTTAAAACTTTAAGTAAATACTAGTACAATCTCAAGTCTGCCTGTCACCGTACTTATTTTCACATCAGTCTTAATCATGGCGTTGTTCATGAAAAGTAAAGCTCCTAAAATCTATAAAAATCGACGAAATCACGATTCTCGACAATATCGTGCACTATTTAGGTTCGAAGAACGTCATGTCGAGTACCTGGCAGAAACATTCTTGGGCAGCGTGGACGAAACCAGAGGTGGTGCTCTTTCACGGAAGGAAAAAGTTGAGGTACTTTTAAGATACGACTGTGATCCCGTATTTTAGATAGGCGTTGATGAGGATGTAGGTGTTAATCAAAGTACAGTTAGCCGAACTGTACCAGAAGTTGCGTGCAAAATCTGTACTTGTCAATAATTCACTATCACTATCAGAACTCGTAGTAAACATTTTAATAAAATATGAACTTGAAAACGCAAACTGACATAAACCGTGATTTGTTTGAATATTTGCTTGGCCAGATACGAATAGCGAGGTGCGAACATCCCAGCCAGCATCGCGGCTAGCATCCTGGCGAGAAGCGCGGCGAGTAGCGCGGCGAGAAGCGCAGCGAGAAGCGCAGCCTCACTATGTACGTGCCCTTAGAATAAATAAATTTTAAGTTGGGAAGCTTTCCTGAGCCACCCTGTTTAATTGTGTATTTGGGTTACAAATCCTATTTTTCAAATTAATAAACAAAAAGCCGCATTACTAGTTATAATCATCATCGCTGTTCGGTTGCATTTTAAATTTGAAATTAAAATTTTAAAAATTCATTTTAATTCAATAATTAATATCTTATCTATCCTACAAATATTTAACTAAATTTGCTGTATTTCATGCTACAAGTTTCTTCGAAGTTGGAAATTACCATGATAAGAAAGTCAATGTTTACCTATTCGCCTGATTGTATGTTGTACAAGTATTTACACTACGAACTTGTGATATTCAGTGTCTTATGATGTGATCCATAAATTTGACTGTATTACTTGTTCCTAATTTAATGTACACTTTATGAAAACATTCTCATCGTTGATCGAATCGAACCAATAATATAGTTAAGCTACTTCGTTACGTTTTTGTGGTTAACGGTATAAATCTTTAATTAAGAGATAAAAATTAACGTTAATTTTGGGTGAAGATGTGTGGACATGTGAAACTCAACTGTGAGGTACTGCTACACCATAGTTTATCCCAAACGGAATAATCCGACAGGAACTATGTATTTCATCCTTGAAGGATTGATCCAGCCTTCATTGTTATAGTGACAGAATTGGTGTATATCCAAACCTAGAGGCAAAATTATTAAATGTGTCAAGGACTAAATGTAGACTGAAAAATTGTAAATTTTCACAATAATTTTTAATTTTAGGGTCAATAGATCAACAGCCCATTCAAGAAGTCTGCAACAATTGGAAAAGTTTTTTATTACCGATTTCTCAGAAAATTTGATTCCTCATAAAATTTGATGCATGACCTAAAACTAATTTGAAATGAAAAAAAATTTATATGACACTAGATTTTATCGATTTTAAAAATATTAGCAAAAGTAAAGTGCCCCCCTATTTTAAGACTTACAAAAAAATTCGTGTGAAAATTTCCTTCACCTGTCAAATTTGCATTTTCAACCAATCACTAATCTTAAATCTTCTAGAGATTACCAATAGGAGCAATATTACACGGTAATAATTTTACATTCCCCTGTCAGATGTTGATCCCCCTGTCAAATTTGCGTTTTCGACCAATAACAAACTCAGATTTCCTAGAAACGACCAATAAACATAGTCATACACTGAAAATTTCCTTCACCTGTCAAATTTGCGTTTTCAACCAATCACTAATCTTAAATCTTTCAGAGACTACCAATAGGAGCAATATTACACGGTAATAATTTTTTACATTCCTCTGGCAGGAGTTGATCTTCCTGTCAAATTTGCGTTTTCGACCAATAAAAAACTCAGATTTCCCTTAAACGGCCAATAAACATAATCATACACTGATAATTTACTTTTCGCAATTAACAGATTTTCATGCGTTTATTGGTCGTTTCTAAGAAATCTGAGTTTTTGATTGGTGGAAAATATAAATTTGGAGAGGGAATAAGGTATTTTGGTCTTGATAATTTTTTGACAGATGTCGGCGACCAATAACGTTACTTTAATATAGATTAAACCACACCCTTGACACACCACTGACAGTACTTGTAAAATTTGACATAACAGATTATGTATGTACATAAATACTATTTGGTTCATTAATTTTTATTAAAATATAATTCTTGAATTAAAAATTAGTTATAAATGATCTATTAATAATAACAATCGCAGTAAGTAGTAGGTATACTTTAATTTACCTAAATTAAACAACATTTTAATTTGACAGATAGGTTAGGTGAAGGAAATTTTCTGACAAAATATAACTCGTGCATTGCAAATAATCTATAATTTTAGACAAATCTTCACTCATGCAAGTTGAATCAGAAAAAATCATTCGTGCACTCGTGATTTTTTCAGCTCAACTTGCATTCGGGCATATTTACCAAAAATTATCGATAATTTTCAATGCACTTGTTATATTACTACTGATATTTTTTTTTAGAAATCAAAAATATGTTAAAATTTCATTTTTGAATTTTATAATAGTGTCAACATTCAAAAGTTTGCAACTAATTAAAACGTTTTTTGTTATCGATTTCTCGGAAAACTTTATTCTTGAGAAAAGTTGGTGCATGATATAAAACTAATTTTAAGTTAGAAAAGCTCAATAAAAATTTATACGAATTAAAGTGCCCTTATTTTAAGAGTTTTAAAAAAACATCAAGAGAAAACTTTTTTAAAATTCTTAAAATAAGGGCACCCTTTGGATGTTAAAATTAATTTAAAAAAAAACATATTGAAATTTTAAGGTCATATTTCACTTCTGATCGTATTTTTGAATTCTAAACAATGTTGTCCTTTAAAGTTTTTTTTTTTTGGAACTCTTAAAATAAGGCTCTTTTACTCCTGTAAATATTCTAAAATATTATAAAATTGCTAAAATCTGGTATCGTATACATTTTTGTGATTTTTTTTTCATCTTTTAACAGGAATAATAGGTTCTGAGAAATTTTTAGAAAAAATACTTTTTCATTTGTTGATACTTTTTGAATGACGCTGTATAGAAGATATAACTCAGGGTGAATTATGAATAAATTAGTTGTAAAATATAAAATTGGCCAATTTTCTTTAAAAAAAGATATTCAAAAATCAAAAATTGGTGATTTTTTGTTTTTAAATTGAAATCAATGATTTTTTTTTTTTTTTATAAAAATCAAATTTTGCCCAACCCCGATTTATACCCATTGGGTAAATATCTGCATGACAGCATTCATTATCACTGCATTTGCTTTTTGTCGTTAAAACAGATTGTAAATTAATTAGGAATGTGTTAAAAACAAATTTAATTTACTTCAATTGTACATTTGTTTTAATGAACTTTGTATCACGAATATTAAACTGTCATTTTCTAAATTTTTTTATTGGTGTTATGTTAAAATTTTATACCGGAAGGTAGTATTAAAAATTACATCACATCTTCAATAAAAATTAATAAGGAAACTACCCGTTTTTACAACATTTCGGTATCAATCTTTTGTTAGGAGTGCACAAAATTAATATTTAATGTAAGCCAGTGTATGTATAATGTATACGTCGCCGACTTCATAAACTGAAATAGGGTAACAGCAGCTTGTCAATGCGTCATATAAGCAAAATTAATTAAATTTGCAATAAAATGTCTGTTTATTATCTTCTGCTTAAAAGGGTGACAAGTAATTTAATCCAACTGAAAATCTAAACAATCCCCAGAACAAAGACACGTTGTACTTTGTACTATTTTATCGAACAGGGTCGTATTGAAACGCAATTGAGTGCGTTTTAAATAAAACTTCTGTTAGTAGCAAAAATAAAAAAGAAATTGTTAGATTTTTTAGACGATCATTTATTATTATAAATACGCCTAATCAAAAATCACTTATATTTTTTTAAAGGTTCTCTTGTCGATATGTAAGACGATTTTCAAGTCTCTGGCCATTTTATCAATTTCAGTCTTTATTTTTCTATTTACACACACGCAGTTGTCATAGCAACGATCACCGTTATCAAATACGTTTATCTGAAACAATATTGATGTATTTAAATTTTTGTCATAAAAACAATGTCCAATTTTTGTTTAAAGTGTAAGCTTCCTTTTCGTTAATGCAACAATTATTGTATTTAATAATTTTAATTGACCTACTAATACTTCGTTTATGATAGTTTTTAAAGTTAGTTTTACTTTATTAAAGTCTACTAAATGTGTATTGTTGTGCGTATGTCAGTTAAGTGTAGATTTGTTTGTTTAGTTTAATTTTTTATATCCTATATTATTTGAACGAATGTAATGTTTCAGTTTGTACTACATTACTCGTACATAAACCACAAGTACAATTAATATTTTGTAAATTCCTTTTTCTACGTTCGTCCAGAAAATCAGTGTATCCGATCAATTTTTAGGCTGGAAATACATCTTTACTGGCCTAGTCCAGAAAGTAACTGGTTGCCATGGTAATAACAACTCTTTACCGGCCTAGGCTGGAAAGTAGCTGGTTGCCATGGTGATGAGTTGTTTTGTTGATTTGCGCTGTCAAACAAGCGTCGTTATACCACCAAGCGAGTTTTTACTTGTAGCTTGTTAAGATATTGTTTAATAATGGATGGTGACGATAGTGATTTTGGTTTCAGTGGCGGACGCAGAAAAAATATTGTACGCAACATACCCGTAAAGTGTCTTTACTGGAGTCGTATCCTTTCAGGCTCGCCTACGGCTCGCCCTAAAACTATCTGCTCGTCCAGTGAAATACCACTTTCCGGGCTTGTTGCGTAAATAACTATTACATTCGTAAGGAATAATATCTTTAATGCGGTTAATAAAATAATGTTCAGTTTAAGTTGTTGCATAGCGTGTTTTTATTTTGTTATACCTTGGATGTGAGGTAAACAACACGTTTTAGTGTAAATGTTGGTGTATGAACACTATTTTTGTTAGTATTGGTGCTAGCCTCAATTTTGCTTTTTGTTAGTATTTAATTTAGATATTTTGTTGTGCAGCCATTTTTCTTCAAAGAAGGACGTGAATGCTTAATTTTGATTTTTAATAGAATTTTTAAGATATTTTATTTATTCCAACAAGATGTATGTCGATTAAACTGTTTTAACTGTTTATTTTTGTGATAATGTATGGTTTATGCGTAAATGTAAATACCTGTTGGTGTGTGTTGGTGTTCAAATATTTTACATCTTAGTATCGTTTTAATTTCTGTAAAATAGAACATGTAAAAAGCGCAACTGCTTGTTCTTTTAAACGTTCATTTCAAGTTTTATGTCCGAGTAGGTAAATGTTATTCAAAAAACTAAAAAATGTAGGTACTCAGTATTTTTAAACCACGTGCCCCTGCCCACACAACGAGAGTGTCGACATTTCCTAGCTACATTTTGCTGATAATTTGATGAGGCTTTGTTTGGGATATACATACCTATTCCATTAAAATATTTGCAGCTTAATGATTTATGAGGTAACCCCTTGCAACTTTACTAATTGGCTTATAAAATTTGTTGTTACATAAAAAATTTGTTATATTAATTATAAGATTCGCAAACTAAACAAGAGCATCTAACATGTTATCATTTATTAATATATTTTGAATAATTTCTATGGATCCTTGACAGGCAGTTTTATCAACAAACTAAATTACATTAGAGCTAACCTATATGTTATTATTGTCAATTTTGAATTTTGATTATTCTATAAAACGTTATGATTTCCTTACGAAACTATCGGTTTGTTCAATATTATAACTCCACGAAAATGGTTAAAAATTGCTCAATATTATAGAAATGAAACTGTTCTGTTTAAAATTAGTCGCTTTATATTTACATTTTTTAAATATCACATATCAGAGAAAAAAGTAATTTTAAAATACTAATTAAACAAAATGGATTTTAATAGTCCATTAAAATGCCGTTCCATCGAGGTTGGCGGTTGTTAGATATTAAACTCATAACCTTGCATTACTTTGGCAGTTATGTAATCATGGTTTTAGTAATAATGTTGTTCATTTATTCTAATTATGTTTCCCGTATTATCGGTATATCGCTATGCATCTGGTGTTTGTAATACCATCCCGCAAATATCTGCATAATAGCATTTTTGCGCATAGAGCTCCGGCGACAGAGATGATTTTATAAAAATACGTCGGATCCGGCATTTCATATGCTAATTTCATTATAGGGTTATAACTAGAATATTTTACTGTGCTATAAGTTTTCACGTTACGAATTTAGATTATCTTATTATATACATATTTATTCACAATGTATTTTATAACGTTTAATGGATTGCTTATATACTGAACTTAATACAATTTTGTACCAAATAAAACCTAAATAAGACATAAATATTAAAACAAAGAAATTGGAATAATAAACATTATGAATACTTATCGGGTTCGAACATATAAAGAAATTTTAAAAAACAAGCAAACATAGTTAGTGAATTGACAAACTGGATTTAGCAGAATTAGAAGAAGCCTATACAGTTTCAACTCTTAACCCTTTCAGACCTAATTTTTTTTTTTCAAAAGCAAACACTACCGTTCAATGCACAACCGAAATGTCATATACTTCGAATAGAATCCAATAGGTGCAGATAGTATACTACTTTTCTTAAAAGAATATGCTCAAAGCACACTTTATACATGGTTGCAGTCACAGTTTTAATATTTTAAGTCTATATTGAAGTAGTAAACCAGTGTACATTATAATGTGCACAGACTCTGAAGGGGTTAAATTTATATACAGGGTGTCTCAGCCGAGACGAATTATTCGATAGCTCTGTTATTAGTAATAATTAAAGAGCGGAAGTTGTGGCATTTGCAATTTTTTGCAATTCTTGCAATTTTTGATGAAATTGTCGTAAATTGCAATTTTTGACAAAAATGCAATTTTTCTGCAATTTTCGATCGTTTTTATGCTTATTTTAATAATTTTCTAGTTAAATCAATTTTACATGCGCCAAACACTGAGTCACAAGTCGAGTTTGTTTGCTTTGTAACAGTACAAAGTATTAAATTTACCCACTTAATTTGTTTACTAGGTTCTAGTCCATTAACCATTAGCAAGTTTAACTGTATTTCTAATTCTGAGAATTAATGGGAATTGGGGGTAATATTACTGATATTCACTATTCAATATGTATTATTATTTCGTTTTTCCTCACGATCAGTCGTATGTAAATTGTTGGCTAATTATATCGTTAAAAATTAAAATGCCTAAAGTTGCGTCGTCGTTGACTTCGAAATTAAATGACTGGATTGCAGTGCATAATAAAAGAAGTGAAGTGTTTCGCACAGATGGACAAATTATTTTTTGCATTTTTTGCGAAAAATCTATCGGAACAGGAAAAAAATATTTTTTGGATGCCCATGTTAATACAGATATTCACAAGCGATCTGTAGCAAAAACAACCACGGCTAAGCAAACTTTGCTTAGCAAACCTCCGACAACTCCATGCAATAAATTATCCAAATATTATGTAGATTTGTGTGCAGCATTTGTAGAATCTAATATACCTTTGCATAAAGTAAACTGCAAGTCTTTAAATGAATTTTTGGATAAATATACTGGGCATAAAACTCCAGATGAAAGCACATTAAGAAAGACATACCTTCCCAATTTATACCGAAAAAAAATTGACGAAATCAAAGATGACATTGGAGATCACTTCGTTTATTTAATTGTTGACGAAACAACGGATGCCAGAGGTTTCTACATCGCAAACCTTCTCATCGGTATATTAGATGTAGATGAATTCAAAAAGCCGTATTTGATTGCATGTAAGCAATTACCTGCAACAAATTATGATACAATATGTCGGTTTGTAAATAATGGTCTATTGACATTATTACTAATAATATTAAAAAAAGTTAAAGGTAAAAGTTGTTTGTAGTCATTTACTACATAACCTAAAATTATTTTCAACTATACACAGTGTTTTGTTTTTGCGCTCTGATACCAAACATAGTTTTTTAATACGGAACACCCTGTATATTTTGTAATTTTTGGATGTAAAATTAAATTCTCTTGTCATTTTTTTTAAATGGAACACCCTATATATTTTTACATTTTCTTGTAGAAAATTTAATTATCTTCAAAAGTTATTAAGCATGTTTTATGTCTAAATATAATATTTTTAAAGTTATTTCGTTTCTTTTTTTTTTTGAAAATTCAAAACAATTTGTATGAACTGTCAACAAGAACATTTAATCGGCACAATTTCCACTATTATGCCACTAAAAATCCATATTTTTTAAGAGCTGTAGATACACAGCATTCTGGTGTTATTTGCTGCCATTTATGCTATGTATCTCTTAAAATCTCTTAAAAAATATGGATTTTTAGTGGCATAATAGTAAAAATTGTGCCGATTAAGTGTTTTGGTTGACAGTTCATACAATTTATTTTGAATTTTCAAAGGCTACTACCGATATTTTAGGTAAAATACTCGCAATTAAACATAGGAAACGAAATAACTTCAAACATATTGTATTTAGACATAAAACATGCTTAATAACTTTGGAAGATAATTAAATTTTCTACAAGAAAATGTAAAAATATATAGGGTGTTCCATTTAAAAAAAATGACTTACATGCGTTTAAAGTTTAGCGAAATGGACCGAGTAAAACGAACACCCTGCATATTATTTTAAAAGTTTAACCAATCAACAATCAACAAGCGTCGTTATACCAAGCGAGTTTTCACCTGTAGTTTGTTAAGTTATTGTTTAATTATGGATGGTGAAGATAGTGATTTTGGTGGCAGTGTCGGACGCGGAAAAAATATTGTACGTAACATACCCGTAAAGTGTCTTTACTTGATTCGTATGCTTTCAGGAATCGCCTGCGGCTCGTCTCAAAACTGCCTACTTGTCCAGTAAAGTACCACTTTCCGGTCTCTTTACGTAAATAACTATAACTTGGCTTATATGATTTTATTTTTTGTGTGCTGACTTTGGTTTATGTAATAAACTTATTCATTTTTGACTAAAGGAGTTAATTACGTCAAAAATGTAATTTTGTTAATAATTACTTATACACTGAAACTATTTTTGAAAACGTAGGAATTAGCGCGTTATTTTAAAACTTTTTGTTAAAGTAAACGCTAAGAAAAGCTGCAGAAATTTGTTAATTTTAATATGTAAATGTTCTGATGGTAAACGAATGTAATTGCCTCTGATTAAAGATGTTTACTATATCAAACGAAGTATTAATTTTGTTTTATCCAGCTCTCATTTTCCACTTTACGAGTTATAAATTCTCGCGGGTCTAAACTTCTTCACAATTTTCTATATAATTATGTTTTGCTGTAATTTTGAGTAACTACAGCTTACTGCAGTATGATAGCGATGCCACGAAACGAAACCTCAAAAGGTTTTGTGATGAAACGGTTTATATTAAATTCATAAACAACATTAGGAACTATTAGTTAACTCTACTGCCATTTCCTGAAATTACCGAGATTACAGCTGCACAGAAATTATTTTAAGGGATGTTAATATATTATCAGCGAAACTGCAGAGCTAATCAAAAGCAATGCCATCTGTACATGTCTTCCGGCAGTGGCATGCTTTATAATTACGTTACAAACTTAATAACAAGTTGACTCCTTGCTGCTTGCAGACCGCAAATAAAACTACTGCGTTTGTGGTGGTGTGCAGAGCTTGGAGAGAACTCGAAGTTTATATAGTGCTGGTAATATATCAGATTTAATGTTGGCTGGCTCTATGGACCGGCTTCATATCAAACACGACAACACGTACGATATAAAATATTACCCAGATAACTAACTTTCCTCCAACATATTAAAAAAATAACCACTTTGAAACGAATTTTTACATTCACCAACATTGCAAAGTAAGAATGTGTACAGTTTTTTTATTTCAACGTCTTTGCCATTTTTTCGTATGAGTTAATGTATGGCCAATGACAAAATTTTAAAAGTGATTAAACCTTAAATGTAAGTTTAGTTACTACATCATTCATCTTACATGAAAAATTAATTTCATAAGTGTACATTAATTGCAAGACTCTTTTGTCTTCTCCAGTATATTAGTTCATCGTCATCGGAATATTGCACTATAAAACACTTCAAGCAGAAAGGTACAACTATGCTTGAAAAGTGTGGTGGTCAAAAATATTTTTGTCAAGACACCGAAGCTCGTCAAAGTTGCAAGGGAGCATAATTGCTGTGATCCTGCAAGCAGGGACTGAGAACAGAACGAAAACGAAAACGTTAAACGAAATTAACCAAAATGTTTACATGACCAAAAACGAAAACGAAAACCAAATTATTATTTTTTGTTCAAAAACGAAAACGAAATTTATAATTCCTGGAGCAGTTTTAACCAGGGACTGAGAACGGAACGAAAACCAAAACGTTAAACGAAATTAACCGAATTTTTTTTAAGAACGAAAACGAAACCGAAACCGAAATTATTATTTTTCGTTCAAGAACGAAAACGAAATAAATATTTTCCAAAACCGGTTTTAACCGGTTTTGTCGCTATTTCAATTTTATTTGTTAAACACAAACGCGAATTTACCTTCTGTGCTGGGGAGACTCCACGAGGCAGTAAAAAATCTCACTTGAAATAAGTGAGCTTCACTTT
Source organism: Elmis aenea (assembly GCA_947652605.1). Lineage (NCBI taxonomy): Eukaryota > Metazoa > Arthropoda > Insecta > Coleoptera > Elmidae > Elmis > Elmis aenea. The sequence goes on from OX393576.1 coordinate 22,195,487, forward strand.
TCACCATATATTTAGTACGTGAATCTGTATTAACAACTTTATTGTTTATACTTGCAATTTCGTGTAGCACAATTAACGGTACAGATATTCTCTATTTCTAATTTGTTTTTTAGATCATCAATATAGAATATATGTACACTTGATTGGATATATATTATCAATATGTATGTTTTATTTGCGTTTAGATATATAATAATAGTAAAATTTATTCTTACTCCAAAAAGGACTAATGTAAAAGAAGATTAATTGGAAGATGTGTTGCTAGTAAGATTTAACGGAATGTGAAAATGTATATTGTATGGTATGTACAAACTATAAAGTGAAAGTATATTTCAAGTTAATATAAGTTTTTTTTTATGTCTTTTTTATTTATAACATTTAGTAAATTATGCACTTGAATTCATTCTTTTGTCTTTTTAAATAATTACAGCAGGATCGTATTTAATTCAAATGCATAGATTTTTAGTACTAAAACAAATTTAAAACAGCACTTGCTATATTTTCATACTTTTAGATAAATATCGTGTGTCTAATTTAAACTAATAAAGTTGTATTTTTGCACCTTACGGGTGTTAAACTTAATAAAATGGTTAAATGTTAAATGTGTTTAACAATTTGGTAAATTTAATATGGCGATGGTTCGCCAGTCTAAAATATGCTGTCCGTGAGCATCAAAACCCATCGTCATCGTTTATATTTTAGTTGAGACGCAAATATTGTTATCGTATTTACCTATAGAGGGTTGTGGTGACTAGAAAAAAAAATGGATTTTTTGACGACAAAAAAAAATATTGTAAAACCGGTTTTAACCGTTATTATTTCGGTTCACGAAAACGAAAAAAGATTTTTTTCGGTTAGAACGAAAAGAACGAAAACGATATATTTCGTTTTCGTTCCGAACAGAAACGAACAGAATTTTTTTCGTTTTTAGTCCCTGGTTTTAATCGTATTTGTTATTTGTACCGGGTGATTCAGTTTGACTGTCACACCCCTATAACTTTTTAATTATTGAAAATAACCCCAACCAACCTTATATTTTTGAAAACGGCGACAAATTCTCTATTAAGTCATGTGCATTTGTTACCTCTACGATGACGTATGTCAAATCCGCGATAGGCAACTGTTTTTTTTTAAATTGCATAGTATATTTCTTTTTTGATGATTCGGATAGAATTTAATTCTGAATCCGACCATGTGTTTGGACAAGTTCACTCGATTACTTAGAGTATGGAACGAAATACCTGAAGAACAACATTGTATTATTACTATTACATGTGAAGCAATATCCCATAGTTTAAGGACAGTTGTTGACGCTAAAGACGGGCAGGTCAACTTTATTAATTAAAAATTAAATTTACCTGATTTATTTTTTGGATGTTGAGTTAATTATTGTGATTATTTGGTCAAATGTTATACCGTTTTCTTATTGTGACATTTATTTTGCAACAACTTTAAATATTATATGTTTTTTAACTACAGTTGCTTATAAATATTATTGGTCACAGGATTTTTGTCATTCTGATGTTTAGAATATTTAGAACGAACAGACAAACAAAGCCAGGGTTTGGAGCGAAGCATGGGGCTGGAGCACGGAGCAGTGGAGCCATGGGTTTTTGCCTGGAGCAGGAGCGGAGTCCGGAGCAAATAATTTTGATTGCTCTACTGCTCCAGTTTATCATGTACAAAAAAACTACTTATTTTTTCAACCTTTAAAGATCAATAATTTGTTCTTTTCAAAATTTATTTAACTTCACTTGTTTTTTAGGGTCAAATATTTTAATTTTTGACCAACTTCCACATATCCAAAAAAATTAAAACTTTGTTTTTAAAAACAAACTTTGTAATTAAAGAACTTGTTTTAAAAATTTTAACAATATTTGGAGCACGGAGCGGAGCTGGAGGGCATTTTGATGCCGGAGCGGAGCGGAGCAATTAAAAAATTGAACTGCTCCAAACCCCTGAAACAAACAAGTCTTTGAGCTAAGAACCCGACATGCAGAAAGACAGACGGACGGTTTGATTAAACATAAGGCTATATAATATAAATCAAAACTTGAAGCTAATAACCCCAGCATATAATAAATTTTTCGAAAATAATCATGGTATGCAAGAATGCTTAACTTTAGCTTAGCAAGTATCTGTGCTACGTTTTATTATCTTACGCGTGTAAATATTAATTAAAGATTTGTACTAAGTTTAATCATTCATTAAATGCCAAGTCTATAGATTCGTTGCCGTTCATTTTAATCACAGATCCAGCTAGTAGTGTAAAATATAATTACTTATTGCTGTTTAAAACAAAATAATTTAGCTGCAGAGTTTAGGAAATAGAATCTTAGAGACGCTTGTTCTAAGAAGTTGCGTCAAAAGGAGTTAACTTTGCAAATTTGCAACTCTGAGTGAAAGCGGTCTCAAACTAATTAAAATTGATTTACACTCGAGTTTCAAAGGCCATGGTATTTACCAACAAACAGACTGGAAATTACAGATCTTCCGATTACAAGAACGTAATTAATATAATTTCTTCTTTAGGTATCTTATTCTGCAGGGTGCGAAATTACTTTGAAACACGAGTAAGACGATACACGCTGATGAAACAGGGGGGATGTCACAGAATGTTTTTGAAGCTCCATAAATATTTAATGGGTAACATTATTGTAGAAATAGTAGGAAATTCTTGTGTTACGTTATTATAACATACCTACTGTTATAAACATAAAAGGTTGTGTAAAAATTGTTGCTATTTAGTGCAGAAAACATAATTTATAATCTTTTACTAGAACCGTACGTAAAGTAAGAATTTGCGCACACGTTTTAGTGCGCAAAATGATACTTTACCGCACAGCGGCATATCATACTAATAACAACTTGCTGATTTACTTCGCGAAGATATAATAACTCCTATCCGTCTGTTTCTCATTTACACGTTTATTTTGATCAGGGCATGAAACCGGTTTTAAAAAACCGGTTAACCGTTATTTTTTGTCAGAAAAAGTGATTTTTAACCGAAACCGAAACCGTTATTTTTAAAGGCAAAAAAAACGGTAACCTTTAACCAAAATAATAAAAAACCGTTTTTTTTTACATCTTTTCTTAATAAAAATTACGATGAAAAATACAAAATCTGTATTAAATGTGATTAGTTTACCATAAGTCATTACTGAACGGTTAATTTAACCGGTTTACACTAAACCGGTTTTTTTACAAATAAAACCGGTTTTTCAACAAAAACGGTTATAAAAATAAAGTTCTCGATTTCGGTTAACCGTTAACCAAAATTTTTTTCGGTTTCGAGCCCTGATTTTGATACGTTTAACATACGCGCAATCCTTTTGATCTTTTTTTATTTGATTTAAATTAAGTCGGTGCCGTTTCATAATTAAATATGAAGTAAGACTGAGTTTAAATTAAATTTAGACAATAATTAAGTGTACAATAGAAGCTTCTACTCTAATTAAGGAAAGCTGTTTTATTAAGAACTCAAGAGCTTCCTTAGAGATCAACTTTCTTTGCTAAGTGTGTTTTAAATTAAAAATATGTTTAAATGAATATTTAAGCATTGGTTTTTACTGTACACTAATTCCTGAAAGAAACAACGTATTTCTGGTTATCTGTTAATTGGAGTCTTCAAAAAATTGCATTAATCCCAAATAAATCAGATTTACTGATAATTGACCCTTAAAGATTAATTTTTTTTTTACGAAAAACGTAAAAAGCGCCTGCTTTGGTAGTTTTTTTAAATTTAAATTTAAAAAATGTTTAACTAAAAAAAGTTATTTTAGCCTTATAAGGATTATTAGCAGTCAAAAAAATTTAATTTGATTTGAAAATTTTCAAGATACATTAAAATGTGCCAACTGTAATTTTGAAAAATAAATCAAAAAATTTTCGTACCAAAGCAACATTGTTTACATTTATACAGGGTGTCCCAGATTACATTTCCTGCATGGGGATCTCGCTTATTATAAGAGATACAGGTTTGCTTCAATTAGATTAATTATTCCTTAGTATGAGAGGAGCCACAAGTACAAAATTCCTCGTACTTCAGATGTTATAGCAAAAATATGAAAATGTCGAATATCTTTTTTTTGTCATAACTTTTTTTTCTTAACGGTTAAAACAATTTTATTTAGACGTTCTTAAAGTACTTTTTAATGGAGAATGTAACTGTTATTTTAGATTTTTTTAAACACCTACCATTTTTGAGATATTACCCCTAATTTCATTTTATCTTATGGGCTGCGAAGTTGGCAATGGAATAATTTAATGTGTTTTTTCCCCTCGTTTAAATGAGATATTACTTGCTGTACCTATTTTTATGAATACGTCACAAAATTAAAAAAAAATCGTATTTTACCCATCATTTGTCAAGCTATCTACGAAAATAAAAACAAAAAACAACTAATTAAATGTAAAATGACAGTTACTATTTTACTGCGGTATTATTTATAAGAATTTCATATTATTGTTGTATGTTGTGTAATTCGATAGTCTTTCTGGTAATTGTTATAATGATGGCTACATTTAAAAATAGTGAAAAATTTGACATGTTGAGATGCTACATTCTTTACCATAAAAACTGTGTAGAAGCTGAGCGAATATACTTATAGCTATATCCCATCAGAGGCCACGAAGGGTGTGTAATTACAGAAATTTGGAAATAAATTTAAAAGAATATGATTTCTTCGAGAAACAGGCCAAAAATCCAAAGCCAAGTTAGAATTATCTATTTTACACGGTTTTTATTGCAAAAAATGTAGCATTTTAACATTTAAAATTTTTAATTAGTTGTAAATGTGCCCACAATTATGGGAGAAAAATTGCTACAAAGATTATTCAATTACACAACAATACTAATTCTAATCAATAAAATTCTAATAAATGGTACTGCAGTCAAATAGTAACTGTCATTTGACATTTAATTAGTTGTTTTTTGCTTTTATTTTCATAGATTGCTTGATAAGTGATGAGTAAAATACGATTTTTCTTGATTTTGTGGCTTATTTATAAAAACAGATACAGCAATTAACATTTCATTTAAAAGAGAAAAAAAGCACATTCAACTATTCCATAACCAACTTTGCGTCCCATAAGAAAAAATTAAACTAGGGGTAATATGTCGAAAACGGTAGGTGTTAAAACAAATCTAAAATAACACTTACATTCTCCATTAAAAAATACTTAAGCAAGTACAAATATAATTGTTCCAACGATTAAGACATGAAAGTTAAGTTATGAAAAAAAAAAGAAATTCGACATTTTCATATTTGTTGCTATAACATCTGGACGAAAAATTTTGTACTTTTAAAAATTGATTATTGCTCCTCTCATACTAAGGAATAATTTATCTAATTTAAACAAACCTGTATCTCTTATAATAAGCGAGATCCCCATGCTGGAAATGTAATCTGGGACACCCTGTATACACACGTTATTTACATAATGAGTAAAAATCATAAGCTCTCAAGTCATGTAATATACAATTCCAAAAAAAGTTTTTTTTTTCTGCAAGCAATCTATAAATTTAATTTTTTCGAAATAAATTTGTGATATTAAGCATCGTATTCAAAAATATTCTGTGTGTAAAAAAAAACTACCTTCTAAAATATTAAAACTGATTCTGTATGCCGTTTATATACAATATTCCAACGATTATTATTGTTCATCCAAACAAAAGGTAAAATTTCAATCTTTTGTTTGTAGCGAGCTTTGTTTGGCGTAATTCCATTTTACGCCCTGTGACATTGTCCTGCTGTAATACAAAAGTCATCAATCAATTAATCAAGCTTAAAGTACAATGGGGACATTGGCGATCTTCTCCTCTGCAGCAGTGAAAAACACCTATTAAATGAGTGTTATCGCATCACCGGCGGTATTAAGTTTTTACATTTTGTTTTCAACTTTCTTGTTTCAAATTAATTTTCTTAAACTTATACTTTCAATGTTGCATTTTGTTAAAAGGATAAAGTTTAATATATTTTGTAACTGAATGATAAATAACAAAAATATAGCATCTGCAAACTTTTAATGATGTAAACCAGGGGGGGTCGAGAACCTTTTAAAAGAAAAAGGCGTTCCAACAAAAATTATCTAAAAATAAAATTTTTAGAGTCGCAACTTTAATTGGAGATGTCTGGTGTCTGGAAATTTATTAAGAAGTTGAAAATTAAAAAAGCAATATTTTATAATTGTCGGTTAAAACTTTGGCCAAAACAAATATCGGAAATAATTAAAGACCAGTCGATCATCATCTTTCGTGTGAGTTTGTTTGATTATGTCGCCTTAGTTATGAAAGTGATCCTAGTGCAGTAAAACCTTGATATAACGGACTAATGCGGGCGAGGGGTTGTCCGATAAAGACGAAGGTCCGTAATTTAATACGTAGTTTGTTGTTTTGACGTCCTAAAAAACTGACAAATTAATTAGTTTACCTGTTTTTACTTATACAGGGCGAGTCATTAGTGGCGGATCGGTCGATTGTGGCTAAACGGTTTGAGATAGAAAGTTGATTCAAACGGTATTCCATACAGTTTTTTCTTCCTAACACGATAAAAATATTTTGAAATATACATGGCGAGTCACCTTTCTGGAACCAATACCAACTTTTATATTTCAAATACAACACCCCATTTTTTATTTAATATTCTTGACCGCCTTCATTTTAGCTTGACATCGATATAAATTAGTAAAGGTTTTTATGCGGCCTTGTCACTAAAAAAAATTTTTTCAAAAGTTTTTAAGGTTTTAAGTCTTAATTTAAAAACTTCTCCTGGAGTCAATTTTCGAAGCAGAGTTGTAATTTGGTAAGGACATGCAGAAAACATTGCTCTATTAGCTCGATACGAAAAAGTTTGAATCACGCATACACGGTGTTCATAAATAGGTGGCAACTTTCCTGATTTTCAAAAGCTCGTAATTCAATTTTTTCAAACGCAAACCCCTGTATTTTCTTATGTCATCGAATTCGTCTTTAAGAGAGCTTAATTTTTTGTTAAGTATGTCCTATACCCAAAACATACTTTTCGAGATATCATACAGTGGATTATTATGATTTCCAAAATTAAAACTGTTTTAATTTATAGAATTAAAACTTTTATGATATACTATATTATGTACGTGGTAGTAGTTTAATATTATTTGCAAGGACTGTTTCGTTTTGACGGCACACCTTTAACGAAATTTTCATAAAAAATAGTTGGTCCCTTACAAATAGAGATTGAACATAATTTGTAAATGTGTGTATGGCGTCAACAATAGTTACAAACAATAATTTTATGTTTTTAAAAGACTTAACGTTTAGGAAGTCTTGTTTATTATTTTCGTTAAAACATTTATTTAATTTGCTCAAATTTACTGGTTCCGTTGTTTTCCTAATCGCCGGATTTGCAAGGATATCCCAGTGTAAAAACTGCAAGATACACAAACGTTGTGTAATCTTAATGTGCGCTGTTACTATAATTATTTCCAGAGTTAATTGGAGAGGTATGTACATGTGAGTCAGGTAGATGGCTACAAAGCGTAAAGCCAGTTAACACTAAGCATGTCGTATGAATACACGGCCCTTTATGTAAAGAGCTTATACTACATTTCTGTAATTCAACATCCTTGTACGTAGTCCCATTGTTATTACAGTCATTTGTATATAGAAGTAACTTATCTGTTTCATTGTTGGGTTCTTTAGAGTGAAATGAGGATGTAAATTAACAAAAACATGTCGAAAGACTTTTATGTAAAATATAAAGGGTGCGGGTCAAAAGTCATTTTCTAATGGCAAATTAAGTTTAAATTATTTCTAATAAATTTTACAACAATTCTTTTTCCAGATATCATCCTTACTTAAAAAAAATCTTAATAGCTAAGGCCATAATTCACCAGTTAAAAAAATCTTTTAACCAAGCAGTCAACGCCTGATACAAACAGTTCAAGCGGAAATTGTAAATGATTTAAAACAGGTAAATAGGTACTTTTGGAGTAAATCTTTAAAACTTTTGCGCAAAAGTGTGAACTTGTGTATAATTTAAAAAAATTAGAAGTTAAAGTTATTTCTAGAAAAATTAACTGAGAATAAAAAATTCATTAAAACCAGAAAGTGACTTTTAGCCAACCAGTTCATGTTTATTGCCAATTTTGAAATTATAAGTTGTTTTCGTTTTATACGAATGTTTTTTTATTTAATCATTGCAATAAGAAAAAAGGAACACTGTGTAACTTTGATTATTACGTATAATTTATGAAACCAACTAAGAATGCTATAATAACATTGACAAATACTTGAATACAGAAAAAGGATCAATTTTAGACACAAATTAGAAGACAATATTTTTATGAATAAAAATCTTTCAACTGAATAAATATAGTATTAGAATAACTTGATTGCCAAAAATTACCGTTGCTATGACAGTTGCATATGTGTAAATAAATAAATAAATATATCCAAAGAAAAAGTACGGGCGCAGAGACGAGACCATAGAAATCATTTAAAATCAGGGGTTTGGAGCGGAGCTGGAGCACGGAGCAGTGGAGCAATGGGTTTTTGCCCGGAGCAGGAGCGGAGCCCGGAGCAAATAATTTTGATTGCTCCACTGCTCCAGTTTATTAGTAAAATTTCCTTTTTATCGTTTGAAGATCAATAATCTGTTTCTTCAAACTTTTATTTAACTTCACTTGTTTGTTAGGGCCAAATATTGTTATTTTTGACCAAATATATCCGATAAAATTAAAAGTTTGATTTTAAAAACAATTTTTTTAATCAACTTTTTTTTTAATGTTAACAATATTTGGAGCATGAAGCGGAGCTGGATCGGAGCTGGAGCAGGCATTTTGATGCCGGAGTGGAGCTGGAGCGGAGCAATTAAAAAATTGGGCTGCTCCAAACCCATGTTTAAAATAAAAGATTAGTAATTTTTAATTAATTAAAATTACACTCTTACAATTCTCCACGTATTTTTGGCCTCCATAACAAGTTTGCTTAGGAATTTCTTGTTTGTTCTATCGTTTGACACATTCTAGTAGACCTCTTCCTAAATTCAGTTCAAACATTTTTTTGGTCTGATTCTTGATTGACCATATTTCACAGCTGCAGGTAACTACAGTTATAGTAGATGTGTAGAATCGGCAGGAAAATAAACGACTCCTTCATTGCTGCACTACACTTGAAAATATATTTCAAAAATCGATTGAAACCGCCTAACCGGTACTGCATATTTTCAATTTCGTTTTCGTTCTTGAACAAAAAACAAAATTTTGTTAACATTAAAATTCGGTTAATATCGTTGTTTTGTTTTCGTTTATGTTTTGTTATTATCTTTTATTAAACTGAATGAAAGAGTCGGAAGTCGACAATTTTTCCGACTCTTGATTCCTTCAAACAGCCTCGACTCTTCGCCTCCCGACTCAGACTGTCAATCCTTGCTTTATAGTAGGCTGTTTTAAATACGGTTTTTATTTTCTTTGTTGATATTTGTGTCCCATAAGTGCCTATACCGGGTGTAAATGAAGTGTGGTACACCCCCTTTTTTTCTATAGTTTTTAATTTAAATAAATGAAATTTTAGACATATGATATGAGCAAAAAACCGGGCTTTTTGAGCACATGCACACATTTTGTTCACTTCCGGTTTCGCCGGAGATAACCCCAACTTTGTTATTTTAAATGGAACACCCTGTACATTTTTGGAAAGAGGAAGCGATTTTGGATACAAATGCACTATTTTGGTAAGTTTTTATAACCTCAAAACTTTTTTAAAACAAAATTTAGTTTTTATTAAGGGTGCCGTGACCTGCACAAATTGATTTTTATTATGTCAAAAATGGTCCAAAAAAACGTTTTTGTAAATTTTAAATGACATTTAGGTTACTTTAATTGGCTTTGAAGGTTGCGGAATCGGTTTTTTTGACAAAAAGTCAACTTTTTTTAAATGGACCCATGCTGGTACTAGCGGTTATTTAAATGGAGCATCTTCTAACGAATCTATCGATACCAATAACATGTATTTTTATTAAGAGTCTACTTCAAAAATTTAAAATTATTGTGAAAATTTATTAAGAGATCCTCTTAATAGCAGTAATCTAATAATGTAAAAATGATTACCAAAATGTTTAGACTTTTTAATTACATGACTATAGCAGTTAAACATAAAACAACGATCATTTGTTTTGTTTTAGTTATGCACAGTGTACTGCGTTTAACAGAATCTCTTAATAAATCGTCACAATAATTTGAAATTTTTGAAGCAGACTCTCAATAAAAAGACAAGTTATTGGTATCGATAGATTCGTTAGAAGATGCTTGATTTAAATAACCGCTAGTACCAGCATGGTTCATTTAAAAAAATTAACTTTTTGTCAAAAAACTGATTCCGCAACCCTCAAAGCCGATTAAAGTAACCTAAATGTCATTTATAATTGACAAAAACGTGTTTTGGGCAATTGTTGACATAATAAAAATCAATTTGTGCAGGTCACGGCACCCTTAATAAAAAACTAAATTTTGTTTTTAAAAAAATTTGACGTTATAAAAATTAACCAAAATAGTGCATTTATATCCAAAATCGCTTCCTCTTTCCAAAAATGTAAAAATATACTGGGTGTTCCATTTAAAATAACAAAGTTGGCTCATTTCCGGCGAAACCGGAAGTGAAACAAATGTGTGCAACGGCTCAAAAAGCCCGTTTGTTTGCACATATCATAGGTTTAAAATCTCATTTATTTAAAATCAAAACTAAAGAAAAGAAAGGGAGTGTACCATGAACGTGTGACACCCGGTATAGTAGAGTAATAACATTCCTTTCACCGGACTCGGTAGCTGGTTGGGTAAGCAACCTAACGAGTACTCGGGAGATCGTGGGTTTGAATTCCGGAGTCGCCTGACAATGTAGAAATGTTAGGTGGTTTCTCCTACAGTTAGGCAAATGCTGAGACAGTACTTCCACCTACCTTCTACCCTTACTCTCCAACATCCTTGCTCTCTTCCCCACCGATTTGGTGATTCGCCTCGGCAGCGAAAGTACGCCAAATTTAAATAAATCTACAAAAAAAAACAACCTTACTTCCTTGGGCATTTCTTTCTGAGATTGCTTTATTTAGTACACCAACTTGTGTTATTCTCAATTCTTGTTTCCCAATCCACAATAATTTTTACATTTACACTACTTAATGTATTTAATGTATTTACCATCAACTAGTACTAACTCTTGTTATTGTCCCCCAATACACCATCTTTTTTAATAACTTATAGGCCTCGTTTTCTGCAAGTTCCAATAACCTTACGATTCTCTATAATATTGGGTGATCATTATTTAATCGTTTGTAAAGCAGAGTGTGTCCAGCAAAATTATTGACCAATAGTACGACCATTGTGGTGCAATTTTTTGTTCAGTTCTTAAAAACTCTGTTAAAGTGAATGTATAAACAGTTATATGTTTTAAGCAGGGCTTTGAAGCGTAATTTTTTTCGTTCCGGATCAATTAAAAAAATATATATCGGTTCGGTTCCGGTTTTCGTACCGGAAAAAATAACGGCTTTTTTCGGTTTTCGGTTCTGCTCCGAGTGATTACTTTTAATTTTTTATAAATGTTTTTATTTGGTATAATAAGGTATAATCATTGGAAACGGAAGGGTATAAAATAAATATGATGATAATATAATTTATTAAACGAAACATATACATATAAACAAAACGCGCGAGTTTGTTGAACATGTACCGAACCGTAATAAACCGATATTTTTTTCGGTTCAGTTCCGGTTTTCGTTCCGACAAAATAACGGTTTTTTTCCGGTTTTCGGTTCAGTTTCGGTTTAAAGCCCTGGTTTTAAGTATTTAAGCGATTCATTTACTAATATACTTAAGTTTAATTAAAAATCGTTTACAGTAAGATTGCTACCGATGAAGAGAACTGTTCTAGCATATTTAGAAGAGATCAAATTTATTTACGTTATTTAAAAAAGTTTTTTTCTATTTGATGAACAATATTTCTGTAACTGGCCTTAAGATCCATATAATGGCCCAGAAAACATAGACTCACAAACACAAGTTTCACAAATAAAACCAGCTGGTTGCCAATATCGCAAGAGCACTCTATTTGAAAAATTAAATTTATTGAATATTCTAATAAGAAATTGACGCAAGTTTGGCTCGGTACAATGCTGTCATTCCCAAATTTTTATGACAGTTAATTTAATATTTAAAGTCGTTAAAACAGCAGCCTCTGCTAAGTGTTTAATAATGTGTTGCAAAAATGAAAATGTCCTAAAATGTTTTTGTAAGAGCACAATGGCGAAGACCGTTAAAATGTACACCGTTATCAGCGACGCCTTTTATGCTACTGTTACTTCATATTATGAGGAAAGGCAATCGACTTAAAATACTTGAATCTTGTAATTTTATAGTGCGCCATCTCCATTCCGCCCGTTTTCCAAGGAAAAGCTGTAAACTGTGAACAAGTAGTTGATTAAATTAGTTAACTTATGTATCATGGTTATTATGTTACAGGTTAACAGTAAAAAGGAGCAAAGTGGGTAATCACCCGTAACTACTTGCTCTATATTGAAATACCCGAGGCGTTTATCAGCCTTTTTATTTCTTATTTAGATGTTTCAAGTTCAAAACGAATTTCCTTCATTTAGTTCGAAAGAAATTCACGTAGAAACTTTTGAAGATTCAATTAAGTTTTTGCGCCTATACTTGTTTTATTTTTGGAGGAAAATATTAGATGTCGTTCAACGATTAACACAGGTAAAATGAATGTACTTTATTAGGTGTTTAATTTTATTAATTACCTTACGTTTCCACTTTAATTTAAGCGAAATATTGCTCATAAAAGTGTTTCAAAAGGTTTTGAAGTAAAGCATCAAACATTATCTATTAATCTTCACTGCTCAAGAAATTAATGGTTTATTGAAATATTATTTATAATAATTAAATGATATGACTGGCGCTCCCGCTCAAGTTGTTTGGATTAATGAATTATGTTTTAAAGAGACGAAAATGTAGGTAGGTAATATTTATAGCGTAAAGCAGCGGTCGGCAACCCGCGGCCCGCGGACCGCATGCGGCCCGCCATGGATTTTGATTTGGCCCGCCAAGTAATAATCTAAATGTAGATATATTAAACATGATATTTCATATTAAATAACCAAATTTATTAAACATTTCTTTTTTAATTTTATAGTATGTTTGAATTTTAATTTTAACGCAAATTTTGATGGCTGCCAACTTCAGGTCGAAAATAAAATAACCAAGTTTATGTTAGTACCTAGCTCACTATAAAAGCACGTTTCTAACGCTAACGCTGCCTGTCGGTTCTTCAAAGAAAACTTGGCTATTTTGATGACTATTTTGTCTCGGCTTAATGTGCCCGTTTACGTATGAAATAAATTGTATTCGCGGCCTTCTTGCAAATTCAAACGGAGGTAAGGAATATAGGTTGTTTCGAACCAATAATTATTTTTTAATGTAAGATACAAAAATTTGTAAAACTTGTTTAAATGGGCCCCTTGTTTATGTCTATCTATTGACAATTTTCGAAATGTTAAAAATTAACTATTTCAAAGCTTTTAAATTAAATTAATTAATTAATTTCGTTTCATTACCTGCAGAATAAATGGAAATATTCTGTCATTTTAGAATTATTTAAATTTTAAAAATAGTGATTGTTTTTTTATTGCCAAATTTGTAATTGGCAACGCTTAAGAACTTCTTTTTAATGTTTCATTCATTCATTTTTATTTAGTAACCATGGAAAAACGCCAAAAAGAAGAAATGATAATATGATGATAAATGAAGAATGCGGCGTATTCAAAGAAAAATTGACTTTTAACTATTTTTTCATCAATATTAATGATAATAAAGCAATATGTTTAATTAGCAAATAAACGGTAAATGTGTTTGAGAAATTCAACTTACGTCGTCTGAAAAACATACCAGAATTATTAGATTTTAAGTGGACATGCGAATTGGCTTTTCTTGTTGACAGCTTACCTCAATTAGGAAAGCTAATTAATGAGTTATTTAACGATTAAAAAGTTTTCAACTAAAAATTAAATTATTTATATCTCAAATTTAAAAAAATAATAATTATCATTTTCCTACTTTGCAATTGCTAAATTAATGGCGGCTGATCGTCGACAAAGGCGTTGTTAGGGTAAGCTATAATATTTGTATGTGCGGCCCGCTTGAAAATATTATTGTTTAATTTGGCCCGATATGTCAAAAAGGTTGCCGACCCCTGGCGTAAAGCATAATACCCATAACGCTGTGTTAAACGCCTAAAAACGTGTAAACCGCTAACAGAAGTACAAGAAAATTTTGGATACACCTGAGGTAAACAGCAGTATTTTAAATGACATTTAATTTTTTTACTGTACTAAAAAAATTGTGTTACAATAAATATTGTAAATTACATATTTTTAGGTTAATAAAAAAGTATGTAGGTATATCGTAATTACATTATGGTAACGATTAAGTGATACTGGCAGGGGAACCTAAAGACAATATGTTTTATAAAACCAAGTGAAAAGTCCTTCAAATAAGGCTTCCTAATAAACTTAAAAAATAAAGTCTAGTACGTGTCCCTCTGTTTATACAGGGTGGTCCACATAGAAGCAACACTATTGGTATCTCGTAAACGGTAAGACCAACAAAAAAGTTTAAATTATATAAATTGTTCCCCTTTCAAAGACCTATTCAGTGATGCTTAAATGTTTTAAAAAAGTTTCATTGCACGCCAGATAATAAACAAAATTTAAAGTGGGAATTATTTCTTAATCGTTACGAACTCGGTCATGGACGTCCACAGGGAAGGGCAGTCGGGGACTTGCCCCTCCCTGGAATCGAGTGCTCCATTAATGACCAGATGAAAGAGGGTCAAGTTAAAAGTTCATTAAACATTTTAATGCATTCCTGATAGGATCAGTTGGGTGGCTTTCGTCTGCAAGTTTTGCCCCTCCCTGGATAATTTTCTGCAGACGCCCATTAACTCGGTTATACTTTATGGTACAAAAATGTTTTTGGGGGAAATTTGCAGACTTTTTTACGTCCTGTAAAACGAAAACATTCATTTGTTTTAATATTGTTTAAATTCTTAGATAAATATCAAAATAAATACATTAAACCCTATATTATTAAAAAGAGGAAAACAAATGCTTTTTCATGAAGTCATAGCCAACTATGGTTTCCATTTAAAAAATGCAATTATGTAATTTATCTAAAAACTTAAAAACAATTTTGAAATAAATGACTGTTTTTATTTTACAGTGCGTAAAAAATTGCACAACTTTTTTCTCAAAAATAATTTTCTACCATCAAGTATAATAAGCAAATTATTAACGGTAAAAAAGATTTTTGTTTATTATCTAGCGTGCCATGGACATTTTTAAAACCATTAAAGCATCACTGAATAGGTCTCAGAAAAGGAAACAATTTGTCTAATTTAAACATTTTTGTAGGTCTTATCGTTTATACGAGATCCCGATAGTGGCCCTTCTATGTGGACCAGCCTGTTTATCCAGGAGTAAAAATAAGTAAAACCGGTAGATATAATGAAATAATCAACAGCCGACTTAATATTACACCAAAGATTGCTGGGGAACTTAATTATATCCAACGGCAAAAAAAACAAACTTTAAAACTACAAACACAATTCGCATAATATGACCTTTTATGACACGGCTCTGAAATCTAGCAAATCAATAGGGCTACAAAACAAAAGCGTTTAGCCCAAACTCAATTTCTTAGGAGCTCTGTCAAAAAGTCAATTATAGAAATGAGGAAATAAGGATAACCAAAAGAGATAGGACTGCCGTAGGAAAAATGTAAAAGAAACTACATGGTGGGTACAGGCATGACAGCGGGAAGCAAGAAAAAAGACTACAAAATTGGGCTATGAACTGTTGACCAGTAAAAAAACTAAGGCGGGAACACCCCAAAGAAACGTGGGTAAGGGGTGAAACATGCGAGTTTGTACGGCGGATTTGTTCGACAATAGAAGCCGTCGTTGACCGCACACCTGCGAACAGGCAACGCGAACAGTTTACATCAGTAAAAAGCGATTTTTTTTTCTGCACGACTATAAATAATAAAAAGAAACTGACCATACTTGAAGAATTCGTGATCTTATTTGATGAAAAAAAAAGACTGATCGGTATTGTGGAATTTGGAAAAAAGTAAAAACTCCCATATGAGATTATTCAAAGTACCGGATATAAAGGAGCCTTACGACTTTTACATTTTTTCCACAGGACAATGAATCATTAAAATCCTTGCTACACTTTTTTTTAAATTTTGAGTTTCTAATTATTATTTAAATTACTATTTAAAATTTAATGCTACTATTATTTGTAACAATTAAAAAATTATAACTGTTTTGCCGACTTCTATTTACCCTTTACCCTTAGAAATATCATAATACTTACCTTTAATTCCAATAAAATATATTTATAATTGGTTGTCACATCAAATATTTAAACTTTTCTATATTAAGAAATTTAATTTTCACATAACTTAATATTTCATTCTTCAGGCTTTCGCGACCATGGTCTATGTTACAATCTTTGTTCCAGGGTTTGGAACCGCGTCTTCTTTGATTATGTGACGTTTCGACTATATTGTCTTGGACGTTTGGTAAAGGCCAAGATAGAATGGTTGAAACGTCAAATTTTCCCATAAAAATTAAACAGTAAAATTTTGTAAAAAAATGTGAAATACTTTAGTGTGAAATTTCGATTGTGTGCAATTTTTCTGAGTGAAATTATTTCCCGTGTAGTTTTTCTTGGTGTAATTTTTGTTGTGTTATTTTGTCGCGTGTGATTTCTTCTTGAGTAATTAAATGATGTAATCGTTTAAATAAACATTAGAGATAAAAGGATGGTTAAATTATCAAAGAAGTATATTTTTATATGCTTGGTAAGAAACTAACATAAAATTATGCATATTGTGTTCAGTTCCTTAAGTATTATGAAAAAAATCGACATTAATTTTAGTTTGGTTACATCTTGCTTATTGCTATCCTTAAAAATGAAATAGTTGATAGTCGTCAGTTGGCAAAGGCTATAATCGCTTGGCGCTGTAAAATTTACATAACCTACTGATTTTTGACTAAAACAACTTTTTTTTTATATCTCTCTTACGGTTTCCAAGATACCCATGTTTTTTATGTTAAAAAAGATCTTCAAAATATTATTAAGCTCCTAACACATTTTTCAAAGGTATAAGTGAAACAAACTACGAAAGTTTCAGATTCACAGCATTAGAACTTCTCATCTCTTTTACGTTATCTGTTTTCCTTGGTAGGAAATTAAATTAGTTAATGCGTTCTTTGCGTCAATACAGTCTACCGTATTCTTTTAAGAATGCACGCGTTGAATTAAAGCCCACATTAAGAAGATTAAAGACATATAACGAAAGATGTATTAATCACATTTACGCATTGGACCTTTCTAAATCAAGCAAGCTTCTGTGTTGGTTTACAGCAAAGTCGCAGATTCATAGCCAAGTGCTGACCCGTGTTTTGTTGATTGACGGGCACGTTTAGTAGGCCATGAGATTGGTAGAACGACCACTAATGTGAGGAATTAGATCTAAGCCGAAAATCAGATCAAAGTGTTTATAGCTGGTTGCAGATTTTAGTGATGTGGGTCTGATTTACGTAAAGTAGCAACAATAGGTCAAAGTGTCAGTGAAAACCGTTATTGATCGGTGCTTTTTTAAAGGCAAGAGTTTGTTTTTCCGCTAAACATTTATTTGAAAAGTTAAAACGTCGTTACACAGTGCAAATAAAACAAGTGCTAGAATTTTTCGAGCAACACCTTCAAAAAAGGATATAAGGCACGAGAGTGTTGCCATTCGAATGTAATCATCACTGGCGCGCCAGTATAATATTTGAAATTTCTTGGTTACAGCTTATGCTATAAATAAAGAATAGGTACTCGCTTTTCGCAAAGTAATGATCAATATTTTGGGTCCTGTATTTTTCAGAACAAGCCCGGATTTTAGTATATATGGACGCATTAGTACTATAAAACTACCCTAATTTTAAAATTGTCTAATTTTTATGTAAACAAATTGTTCATAGTTATCTTTTTATATTATTATTATATACCTTGTTAAAACATGTTGCAAATTAACACAATAAAGGAATAATCACATATAGGATACATTTAAATTAATTAATTAATACAAATAAGCTTATTAAAATATTTTTTCTGCGTACATCCAGAAAATCAGTTGTTTTCGATCAATTTTTAGGCTGAAAAATACATCTTTACTGGCCCAGGCCAGAAAGTAACTGGTTGCCAAGGCGATGAGTTGTTTTGTTGATTTGCACTGTCAAACAAGCGTCATTACATCATCAAGCGAGTTATCACCTTTAGTTTGTTAAGTTATTGTTTAATTATGGATGGTGACGATAGTGAGTTTGGTTTCAGTGGCGGACGCAGGAGAAATGTACGTAATATACCCATAACGGGTCTTTACTGGACTTGTATGTTTTCAGTACTCGCCTACGGCTCTTCCAAAAACTGCCAACTCGTCCAGTAAAGTGCCACTTTCCGGTTTTGTTATGTAGATAATTATTTTTTGAAAATCATGTTTTGTACAATAACTATTGATTATAATTTTCATAAGATATAATATATGACAGATGCAATGCTGACTAAGTATTTGTTTAAAAAGGATAAATATATAGCAAACATTTGATGTGAAGCATATTTACGTTAATTTAATCATAACAGATAATGTTATATTGTTTAAATATATTAAATTTTTATTTTGATCCCAAATATAAAAAGTTTCTGTAAAAAACATAGTTGTGAGTTGCTAATAAACTTCAAAATTACAGGAATAAATATATATACAGTACGCAAATGTTATTATATTCAATGTGGTTACTCTGTGCCCAAATCTAATCGTAAAAGACTTTGTGTATTACTTCAATGTCATTTTGACTTCTCATTGAGTAGGTACTTTGTTGGAACTCAAAGATTCGTAATCGGGTGACAATGTATTATTTCTCCAATGCTGTAGGAAAAAGTGTGGACAACAATTTAATGTGATTCTTGCTATAAATTTTCTTGCAAAAATCATGTCAAAACCACGTATTTGTCAAACAGGTGGTGATGAAGAATGTAATTTACATAAATAATAAATATTTTACAACTGTTATTTAAATATGTGTATTAAACTATTAAAATAATTTTTTTAAATATAATTTATATTTTGATTTTTATTTCTAAAAAAAATTTATACGTAGTATTTTTTAAAGATAGCAGATCATATTCATAAAAATAAACCAATTATACTATCAAACACAAGAGTGTTATACGGACCAAGTATACGCCAAGCGCCCGGTTATGTAAAAATAAGGGCGCGCCTACGAAAAGTCCAACATAACAAAATTTGGAGTGATTTCAAAAATATATCAAGCTTTTTTCACACATTCGACTAAGTGCAGCTTGTATAATATTTACACAATTGTAGTAAAACGGTTTACTATTTGGCTCATTGAATAACTCGAAATCCAGTTTTAATCGAAATGCAAAAATCCGCAGCTAAATACAATATTTTTTTGCCTAGCTTTAAAATATTACCTATGTTTCATAAAAAGAGAGCCATAACCTGTTTCTAACTCTTCCAAAATAAGTGAACGATTTAACAATTACTCTAGATGTAAAGTTGTCCGTAAATGTAATTTATTTTAAAATTAATTTAATTAAATAAGCTTATTTCTGTTTATCTTTGTGTTTTCATGTTTGTTTTAATTGTTACTCCTGATTTTCGCTATAAACTACGGAAGTTACAACACTTTTATTAAATCTATAGTTTTTGTGATTTTGTAAAATAGTTGTACGAGTTTCGTTTTTTAAGGTAGTTTTTGTCATGATATAGGCTTCAAATTTATTTTTAAGTTATTTTTCGATAATAATTGTAATTGTAGCTAGTGATTTTAAATTCTAATTTTTTTTAATGTGATGAATAAATTATTAATAAAAAAACTTAAGTTTAACCAAATAACTTGATCTTTTGTTGTACATTACATTTTAAAAACCTCATTGCAAATCAATTTTTCAACAAAACTTGAAATGGCTCACCTATTATGAAACAAAGGTTGAATATGGTAATATACCATTTTGAAAAAACGATGTACCAATTAGTACACGACTAACTGGATATGGTGAGATCATATTTATCAATAAATATTCATATTTCACTCAAATTTTGATGCCGAATTGCTCAACTATATTTAGCAGATTCTTGAATTATTTAAATGCAAATTTTGGCTAGATTAAACGAAATGAAAGAACATATATAAAGCTTTGTCAACCATCTCACATCGTAAAAAAATATGACCTTATGTATGAATTCCAAACATTTCGCAAAACTAAATATAAATATGAGCAGCAAAAAATCTAATAAAGAAACCGCTTCAATATTGAATTTTAGCAGATGATATGTATTCTGCACATGCATATTCAGTTTGCCACAAACCACCCGGACTGAAATATGTTTAATATGGGAGCTGAACCGGTCAGCACATTTTGTAGACGACTGGTGAATTGCGCGACCGCTGGTTGTTTGAAATTTGTATTAAAACACTGAAGTATTTCATTAAATCGTTATTGCAGTTGAACTGGGTGATGTAGCCACTGTTTAACGTGACTGTACCAATATTTCATACATTTTCTTTCGTTATGCCATATTTGTC
The DNA here is from genome assembly GCA_947652605.1 of Elmis aenea. Taxonomy (NCBI): domain Eukaryota; kingdom Metazoa; phylum Arthropoda; class Insecta; order Coleoptera; family Elmidae; genus Elmis; species Elmis aenea. The sequence continues at coordinate 22,216,182 of OX393576.1, forward strand.
TACTCCCAGTATTATGGTTATGTAGCGTAAGATTTAAATTTAAACGGTGATTTATGTCCAAAAAGTAACTTTAAAAGATATCTACATACAACATAAGGTATCACTTAGATCCGGGGTTACATTTCTAATTTTCGTGGCTGAATTTAGTTAGCAAACTGTTATGATAATGCAAAATTAGCATTTATGGTTTTGACAGTAATACCAAAATAGACCCGAAGCTGTTTCTGAGTGTAATGTAATTCAGAACTATAGTTGTGCAAGCAGAGGTTAATTTATTAGCGGTTGGTAGTAAGTATCCTTAACACAAACAATTAAATAAACAAAAAACACTAAAAGATCAAAGTATCATTCTTCGTTATTAAAATAAACGACACAAGCCAGAGACACCGTTTATTAATATTTGTTTATTACTTTAAACAGCAACAAAATTTATTTTTACTAACGTAATGTCACTGTTTTAACCAGGGGTTTGGAGCAGCCCAATTTTTTAATTGCTCCGCTCCAGCTCCGCTCCGGCATCAAAATGCCTGCTCCAGCTCCGCTCCATGCTCCAAATATTGTTAACATTAAAAAAAAAAAGTTGATTAAAAAAAATTGTTTTTAAAATCAAACTTTTAATTTTATCGGATATGTATAAGTTGGTCAAAAATAACAATATTTGGCCCTAACAAACAACTGAAGTTAAATAAATGTTTGAAGAAACAGATTATTGATCTTCAAACGATGAAGAAAAGGAAATTTTACTAATAAACTGGAACAGTGGAGCAATCAAAATTATTTGCTCCGGGCTCCGCTCCTGCTCCGGGCAAAAACCATTGCTCCACTGCTCCGTGCTCCAGCTCCGCGCTCCGCTCCAAACCCATGGTTTTAACCCAATATCGTAAACTGAATAAATTTATGTACACATTAAAAATATTATACCGAATATTTCTTACTATTAAAATATAAACAATCAAGGGTTAATACTTTCTTTATAAAACCATTAACAGCTCAAGCAAAATTATTGCTTAACGGTATTTTTTTGAACGCAAATAATTTCATCTTTTAAACCACAATAAATTGATTAAAATTAAAAGTGGCACAAATTAAGTAAAGTTCAAAATTAAATGTATTGTATATAGAGGTTCAAGCAAGAAGAATTGTTATTTGCTGCAGATATTTTAAACATAAAAATAACTAATAAAAGAAAAATTGGGAATTAAACGTAAAAAAAAGTATATTTTTCAATTTTGAACAACTTTCTCTTGTGATATATTTTTTTTGCAATAAAGAATTTTACTCTTCAGAATATTTTTAAAATTGTTTAAATCTAGCATTTTATGAATTTTTATTACACTTTTTTACCTCAAAATATTGAGAGTTATAGCCCATTCTGCAAATAAAGTTTTCTAAAAAATTCAGTTTTTTTCCAAAATTGCAGATTTTTTAAATGCAAAAATTATTATAATAATTAACAACAGAATTATAACCGTCAAAATTCATATTCGTACATACTTTTAAATTTTAAAAATTATTATCCTTGGAGTTTTTTTTTATAACTCATGAATTTTAGATTATCGAAACTACTTATCACTATTTTTAACTTTTTGTTGTTCAAACACAGTGTCTAACACAGAACAGATTTTTTGATATAATGTTTGCCCTTTTAACAAAAAAGTTTCTAGTAAAAGATTGTTGTATTATATGGATGTGATAAAGACCTTCAAAAGCAATTTTTAATAATTCCATTATACATTTTTCATTTATGTTAATTAGTTGACTAAATATTTTAAATAACTGCAATTTTCAGCAGATGTTGCAAAAATCGTAGTCCGATTACGGAAACGGCAAAAAGGCCAGGGCTTAATATTCAAAAGCCAAAGTTGATTTGTGAAATTAAAATGCTTGCAAAAAAACATCATCAGTGACACTGATACCGAAATAATAGTTCTGTCAGAAGGTTCAATAATAATGATTGATCAGTCGGCAACGCCAAACGAATTTGACCCTAAAAAATAACTAAAGCACAATCATTCTGGTAGAGAGCAATTATTTGGGCAGCAGCTGCTCGAAGATTATTGCAATCCGGACTTTGTCTAAGCGTCCGGATTCCGGGTTCGAAAGCTAGAGCGTTTGACGCACATGGCGCTGAAGTTTCTAGATAACACCTCCACGGCAGAAAAGCAAAGCCGAGTACAGACAAGTATAAACAATGACATTTAAACAAAGCTGTTTAACTTTGTTATTCTAGGAAATGTGTCGCTGCAACTTTAATTGCTAAGTCGTTGCAACTAACTGCACGATTAACCAGAACAAACTTTAAACAAAGCGTTTCATTAAAGAACACAAATTATTACTTTTAGACTGTTAGAATCACAATTCTACGTCAAAAAGATTATTTTTAATGTTGTACTTGTTTTGTTGTACCAAATACGAGGTTTAAGCTGAATTTATTGAGAATAAAAATATGCTTAATTTTCTCTAGGATTTTATAATAAAAACGTTAAAAATATTTCAAATCAGAATATTTATTTTCGCCATTCTTACTTTTCACTCCTTAGAAGCTTCAAACCTATCTTTTTTGGGAATACCTAGGTACTTCTAAAATAATCGTGAACGACAGATCGCCTCAAACAAAACTTACCCCCGAATTTCTTTATTTTAACAATACACAAAAGTCGCGCATTTCCAAGTCAGGTGAGAACGGTGGATAATATTTTACATTTTTTTGTCAACAAACAAACTAGTATGTTTTGGAGCTATCCTATGAGAAGATGCATTATTGTAACGAAGCATAATCCTTTTTTTTGGCACTTCAGTGAATACGAGGCAAATATTTTTCTTTATACAATTTCGCTATAAACTGTCTTTTGTGCATCTAGCTCAGTGGTTCTTAACCAGGGGAAACGCAGCTCCTGGGGTGCAAGAATTTATTCCTGGGGGTGCGAGACTGAGTTCTGCACATCGGGTTCTCCATTAGATGCCCAGAACTGCAAGCGAATCTACTATACTATACTGTGTGCGAGAACACATTTTGAGAATGTAAGGGGTGTTGGCAGCTAAAAAGGTTAAGAACCACTAAATCTAGCTGAATTGCACTGACCAGGTCTGTTCTACTAAAGAAAACTGTATAACTACCTTACTTATTTCATTGATCGCTACTTTTTGGTCATTCCTGAAGTTTGCTCATCCAAGACAATTCTTTTGGTCGTTTAGTACATCGAATAAAGGAATTAGGTTTCGTCATTTTTAAGAATTTGAAAAAGTGTAGTGCCCTGCATTATAAAGCAGATTTATGGTGAATTTTTATAGGCTCTGCATTTTAGAGCTTAGAAAGACTAACAACATTATTGTTTTTAAATTCAGGTGTGGTGAACAATTGTTCCAACAGCTGAAGAACCAATTTTAAGTTGATGCTCTGCTACCTTATAGGTGGCTTTATTGTAACCTTCAACTATTTTTTAAACTTCAGCAAGGTTTTTCTCGCAATAGCCCAAAACGTTCTTTTTTGATGCTATGCTGAACACAACTTTTTTCGCGTTTTAATTCTTTAAATCAGCGGTAAATTGCAATCAAGTAGAGTGCTTGTTCAGTAAGAGCTAAATCCAAATTTTTCTTTGACACCTAAGCCAGTGTTTCTTAACCTATTTGTACTTGTGGCCCCCTTTTTGATACCAAATTTAATGTGTCCCCCTTTTCTATATCAATTTTAAGGGGCCAATCGTTTTCTCGGTAGACTGCCAAAACACACAATTTGATTTTATTCCTAAACCGTTTTTGAACTAAGTGTATTTTTGTTTGTATATTTTTTGCTTATGTAAACTAAAAATACATTGAAATCCAAAACAGAAGAAACTGTCATATGGGTGAATGTTGTCATTTTCAGAATATTTTTATGTTAAAGTTTGTTTTTTGTTTCAAACATAGTTTTTTGTTACTTTTAACTATTTTTTCCGACCCCCTTTGCATATTTTGTACCACCCATAGATTGAGAATCACTGTCGTTGCACTTAAACTATTCTTACAAAGCTATTAAATCATAATTCAAAAATACTTTTAGGTTAACTTCATATTTTTACTGCTTCTGCTACTTCAAAAAATTAATAAAAATACATTTTGATGCTCATACAGTCATAGTTAACCAGTTTCGTTTAGAAACTTGCGTAAAGATTAACATTTAATCATCGAGAGTTTTTACCATTTTATGCGAAATTTGTAACTCTGCAAAAATGTATTTAGAAAAACTTTTGTTTACAGATCATCTTTAAGGTTTATTAAAGCTTGCCTAGTTTCTTTTTTGTTCATTAATATTTTGGATTTTGACATTTACATAAAATAATTTATTGGAGTCGTCATACTGAACTTGTAAAGAAAAATTTTTGGTAAAAAAATTACAGCAAGCAATAAGAAATTCGGAAAAAAAAGTTCAAGTTATAACTCGTAAATTGCTAAAACATCGTTTGATTTTCGCAGTTAAAGGAAATTAAAAACCTTTATCTATAATTATATTCGAAATTCACAATTAAACCAAAAGTACAACAATTATTACAATAATAAACACAGTTTTAAGACTTTAATTTGTGAACAGTACTGAAGTTGTCTAGAAGAAAGAACACATTTTTGATCAATTAACCAGTCTTTTATCTTCTGTAACAGCAATTACCAGAGTGCGCATTGCGGAACGCTAGTCGTACTTTTGTTTTGTGAAAAAGTATTCCGCGATAAATTTTATTTATCTTAAAAATTAGATAAATAAATTCCGTAAATAAGAAAAATTATTACTAGATTTTGAAAAGGATTCGAAAAAAACCTAATTGGCGTCAAAATATTCAATTTATTTTTATGCAGTTGTATGGAACTTTATCCCCTTTTATTATCATACATTTGGTTGGTCTTTTTAACTACTTATTTAAGGTGATGTTATTTTTAGACGTGGAGAAAATCGACTCTTCAAGTTAAACTTTGGCACTTTAGTGGAATTATATCTTAATTTAAGAAAAACTTTAATCTGATGACGTCAGATGTTAGCGTAGTTCTATTTTTGTAACCGATTGTAGTCAGTTGTACATTATCTCCACAATTTGTCAGTTTTTTAAAATTATATTTGATCATGAACACTGTAACAGCTAGTGACCAACGTCCCAATATATTATTAATCTTGAACACACGTTCGATGAACAAAAATATCGCCAAAACATTTTCTACATATTATATTGAAAGACTCTCAAATACTGTATCTTTCTAACTCAATTACATACCGGAGCGATGTTTTGTAGGATTTTGTGAATGTTTACATAAATTGTACAATAAAAACTAAACAAATATTTTCAGTTTTATAGAAAAAGAACTCGGCGTAGTTATAAGAGAGTTTATAAACAAAATAAAAGTAAATTTGTTTGTACAAACGAACCCTCCGCTTGCATGAATGCTTCATATAAACATTCCGACATGTGCACCCTCTATAGAGGCCAAGCATGTTATATGAGGGAAGTTTGGGGGAAAAGACCACCCCTGTGTTAGCGGCCCCTTTAGCCAGTTTTATGTAGCGGTACATTTGTATTAAAAATCAGCATATTTCGATTCATATCAAAATTGTTAAATTGTGGCTAACCCAAGTTGAATGGAATACAATACAATAAAAAAAAATGTATCAAATGCATTTTAAAAATGCCGGTAAAACTACGTAATGTTACAAACTATAATTTTAAAATATAATAAATAACATAGCACTATTGTTGTATCATAAAATTCTGATGTTATAATATGCAATTATTGAGCTTCAAAAAAAAATCGCAATTGAATATTACATATTTCTACGTGCAAGTACATGTGTTTATGTTTTTCTCCTACGTCCACTAATGTAAATGGCTCTTAATGTACAGCCTGCATACATAGTATGTGGGTCTTCACGCACGGTAAGCAAAACGCACACTTGTCTAGGAATGTCAAAGTAGACATGTGTTAAAATTGACAAGACAACGTAATTACATGTGTATATTAGCCAAAAAGCTGTTAAAATCCTATGTATTATGTGATCGTAGAAAAAGTATACAACATAACACGAGTTATAAAGTAATTACGCACTCGTGGAAATACGCGCTCACCGCTACGCGGCTCCGTGCCCAACTTTTCCACTCGTACGTAATAAGCTTCTTACAACTCTTGTTATGTAATATACTATAACGCAATCATCCCCAAGGACAATGCATTTACCCCAACGGTGCACTAAAGCGTGAATAGTTTGTGAAAAAATATTCGGACGTGTGCGCAACCAATCATGAACCGCTTTCTTGACTTCATTGTTGTTTCGAAATTATGTGCCACCAATATTCTCGTTGAAAGCTTCAAAAATTTGAAAATTTAAAGGTGCTAGGTCGGGGGAATTAGCTGAATATGGAAGACATTCAATGCGGTGATCGTGGACGGTTGAGACCGTCCTGCGAGGGAAACTCGGACGTGCGTTATCAAGGACACGGTCAACTGGGCGACGTTCAAGTGGGCGACGGTCAACTGGGCGACGCGACGGTCAGCTGGGCGACGGTGAACTGGGCGACTGTCAACTGGGCGACGTTCAACTGGGCGACGTTCAACTGGGCGACGGTCAACTGAGCGACGGTCAACTGTGCGACGGTCAACTGGGCGACGGTCAACTGGGCGACGGTCAACTGGGCGACGGTTAACTGGGCAACGGTCTACTGGGCGACAGAAACTTAAAAACTTGAGCACGTTCATGTTAGCATACGATTTGGCGGATTATTTTTGTAAACATTAGTAAAATATACTAACTTACTTTAGAAGAATTAAATCATATAAAAATCTTTAGAATCACTTAAGAAAGATAGAAAGGTTAAAAAATTGGTCTGAAAATGACTTAAAAAATGTAGAGTGATAGGCTATGGATCGATCATATACATATTGGCAAAACCTACAACATTAAAAAACTTTGATATTATACAATATACATAATGCAGGAATAAGACTATCCCTAGGAGCATATAAGCAGCAGAACCACCGTTTACAATAAGACTTAAAAGTCTGTCCATAATATAGTGCTCTAAAACCTTTCACAACAAAAAACACCTTTCCTACCAAAAAAACCTACAACAATTGATACAATTATTGCAAAAAAAAATTAGGTCACAGTCCTAACCATTCCATATCCGCATAAAAACAATACTACCAGCACACTACACCCCAAACAAATACTTAAAGATGAAAATACTATTACACCACCGTTGACGTATCTACACTCCACCAAAAAGAAACTTATGCTTATTACAACTTCCAAAAAATCAAGTAAACAATCAAATCATCAAAACAAAATTGGAAACGAAATGAAATTAAGAGTGGCAGTTCTACTACCTGACAAAAACATAACATACAAACTTAAAGAAGCATCAGTGTACACAAGTGAACTCACAGCAATTAAACATGCACTGACCAAGGCCCAAAAAGACGAAACTAAAAACATAACCATCATTACAGCCTCCTTATCATCCGTACAATCAATTACAAGACTTTACGACGATCATCCGGTACTCAAGAGTCAAGACATAGGTACAAACTACAATTACAGAACAACTCCATAACAATCCTATCCTATAGGTACCATCACAGACAGGCATCGCCGGAAACGAGAAGGTCGACCAAATGTCTAAAAGCGCAATTGCGCAACCAAGCGAGAGCATCATCGAGACCACTATACAAGACATACTTAACAATCAAAACGTACGACTTATAGACCAATGGCAAAACGCATGGACGCAAAGAACCCAGAACCTGAAACTTAATGAAAACGAACGTCAAACGGTGGAAAACAAGACAAACAAAACGACAAAACGAAGTTATTGCCACAAGGCTCCGACTAGGATACACTAAAATAATACACAGCCACCTACTTGGCAAGAAACAACGACCCACAAGTGACGAGTGCGACACTGACTCAACAGTAGACTCTATTCTATACTGATACAATTCCCAAATTATAAAAAGGCTAGAGGGCGAGCCAGCCTCCCACTAACCCTCAAAGAAACATTGAGTCCAGACCACGGAACCCTTTAATACACTTTTTAAAACATATAGACCTGTACAACAAGATATAAATTTTTAATACATGTAAGTGAATTAATGTAGCATAAAATGTGAAGCAAAATTAAAGGTGCCACTGGCCACTGCAACTGACGTACCTACAAATAAATGTAAATAAGTAAATGATTTTTTTTTTAAATAAAAAAGCTGTCAATGATTTTTATTGTAATTAACGAAAATAGCTTTAAAAATGTCGGCAAAAAGCAACAAATGAAACAACGTAATAACTAGAACTAATACAATGAGAAAAACTTATATTTTTGTAGATGGGAAGATTCTTATTAATAATGACATTTTGCAATAAGCACGTACGCCACTGCTCTAAAAACTGTGCTTATACAATTTTAAGACCATTGGTTCAGAAGGGTGGCCATAGCAGGCAGAACTAATATATGTAAATCCGCCAATGTGCAGTGAATTCATAAAGTGAATTGAATTTTTATGCCTTTCACGGAATTAGCTGAGTTTATCCAGGTTTTCTATTGAGAGCAAATTGAATCTGGAAGCATTGAAACAACTCTCAATGAGCAACTAATCAATTTGTGTGCATTTTCGAAAATTATATTCATTTCTCGTCACATAAATACGTTTAAAGTTTGCATAATTAATTCTGTAACGATGGTAATTTTACGTATTAAAAGTTAAATAATCATCTATTTATTGGATACAACAAGAGTGTAAAAACTGTCTGCAATTTAATTAGAACGCTAATGTTTTTTTTGTAAGGGAGCTACAACCTTAATTTATAAACTCGGTATCCACAGCAACTGTACAAGACACAGATATTTTATTCATGTAAGGATTAACCAACATAAGGATAGACAAGGATCACTGACAGATGATTAAATGGATAACGTACAGCTAAGACGTCCTTTAAGCTTTTGTAATAGGTTATCGGTAGATGGGTTAATGTAGGGGTGGTCCGAATCTTAAATTCAAATTTTACCACAGCAGCAAAAAGTGGAAACTAAACATCACAAGTTAAAGTAAAAATTTGTTTATAATTTATGCATAACAGCCCCAACATTAAAAAAATCTAAACTAATATTTGATCCAGTCGTTCAAGATGAAAAACACGATTTAATTTTAATTTGTAGCCTTTTGAATAATATGGTGTACGAAACTAATTATGCTTCAGAAAACTTTAAACAAGCATGATATAGACTTTGATGAATGTACTTCTGTATTAAATGAAGTCAGTGGAAATTGACAACTCGAAACTCATAAAAACAAATTATATTATGTAAACTAATCTGAGCATATTGTCAATGAGTTTGAGGTAGATTTCAAATTTAAAGACGAACAACAGCGTACCACAGTACAATAAATTAAATTCAGATTTTTTGTTTGATAACTAATCAATTTTTAAAACTAGTGTCTTTTACTATTTATTTGAGAAAATCATAATGCAAACTAAAAATCGTTTTAAAACCAAGAAGTAAATTAATATCAATTTGGAATACTGGAACCCAAAGAAAATTTATGTTTCATATGATGATATACATATTAAGTGAATGTGAAAATCTCATAATAAGTATTCATCTGTACGAAACTGCTAATTTAATATTGTAATTTATTAGCCTTATAAAAAAAATTATCAGCGTACATGTCCATCGAACTACTTTTTGTTTGTTAATTTCAAAATAACATGCCCCAGAAATGTACCTACTCTTCGAAAATTTTACTTTATTTGCGTGTCAGCTGCCTCTGCCGAAAACACATTTAGTAAATTGAGAATAGTAAAAGATGGGCCAAAGTACACTGTACAATCTTGGAATGCTTCCTATTGAGTGTAAGCTATAAAAATAACTTTAAAAAATACTATTAATGATTTCGCAAACGTTACAGGGCGAAAACAAACATTTTAATGTTATCATAATTTTGTTAGTTATTGCATGGGTATTTATGTTTGACAAATTGCAATATAATTTTTGTAAATTTATTAAGAAATAAAGGGCCCAAAGTAATTTCTTGCCTAGCAGGCTAAAAAACTTAGCTACGCCACTGATTGTTATGGCAACTAATGCCGACGCGTCACCTAATTGCGTGGAGCAGTTAAATATTTGATTAAAAAAATTTGAGTACTATTATTATAGTAAAAACCATTATTGTAAGTTGACAATAAAACAACTGTTAAGGTTTTATTTTTCGGAAAAAAGATGATATCGTTGAAAGGAAAAACTTTTTTGTTGTAATTGTTCATCTATATATACAGGGTGCACCACGACCCTGAGATTCTTCGATAGCTCCTTTATTAATGAAAATATCAAAAAATGTTTAATACAAATATTGTGTGAACCTATTTTCTACATAACCTAAAATTATTTTCAAATATGTAATTTTTTTAAAAAGAACACCCTGTATATTTTTAAATTTTTGGATTCCTCTTAAAATTTACTTTAAAAAATTTATAAGGTTATATGGGTCTTAAGTCAACCGTTTTCGTAAAACATACATTTTTATGACATTTTTGAACGATACAGCACTTTCAATTTTTTTTTTAACATTAAAGTTATTTAAAAAAGCGGTAATATTTCGTTTAAAAATTAAATTGGCAATAGATTAATTAACACTTAGCGCTAGCTACATTTTAAAAATATTATACAGGGTGTTTTTTACGCTTGGTCAAACTTGTGAAACTTTAAACATCGATAAGTCATTTTTCTTAAATGCAACACCCTGTATATTTTTATATTTTCTTGTAGAGAATTTAATTGTCTTTCGAAATTATTAAGCATGTCCTATACCTAAAGTTAATATTTTTCGAGCTATTTCGATTTTTATTATTATTACTAAGACAATTGAAATATTTTAAAGTCGGCCATGGACGTAAGTCGTAATTTTTCAAAGAATTTTTAAATAAAAGAATTAAAAAAGCTGCAATTTTAATTTTAGACTAAAAATCTACGCCTTTTTCCCCTAAATTTATCGTATAAATTGTTCAAGATTATATCCTTGTTCATGTTCTACGCACAGCCGTAGACGTTGTCTGAAAGACTCTATTACCCTTTATAACATTTCGGGGGTTATACCATCAAAAGCAACACAGCAAGTAATGCAGCTGCCGAACACAGAATATCCTAATAGATGGATAGGGAGAGGTAGACCAATCTCCTGGCCACCTAGGTCAACTGATCTTACTCCTATCGATTTATTTTTGTGGGGACACATAAAACAGGTGTATCAAGACCCCCCAACAACTGCTGAGATATGCAGAACAGGATTCGTGTTGCTTTTGATGGTATAACCCCCGAAATGTTATAAAGGGTAATAGAGTCTTTCAGACAACGTCTGCGGCTGTGCGTAGAACAAGGATATAATCTTGAACAATTTATACGATAAATTTCGGAAAAATGGGGTATATTTTTAGCCTAAAATTAAAGTTGCAGCTCTTTTTATTCTTTTGTTTAAAAATTCCTTGAAAAATTTCGACTTACCTCCATGGCCGACTTTAAAATATTCCAATTTCCTTAGTAATAATAATAAAAATCGAGATAGCTCGAAAAATATTAACTTTAGGTATAGGACATGCTTAATAATTTCGAAAGACAATTAAATTCTCTACAAGAAAATATAAAAATATACAGAATGTTGCATTTAAGAAAAATGACTTATCGATGTTTAAAGTTTCACAAGTTTGACCAAGCGTAAAAAACACCCTATATAATATTTTTAAAATGTAGCTAGCGCAAAGTGTTAATTAATCTATTGCCAATTTAATTTTTAAACGAAATATTACCGCTTTTTTAAATAACTTTAATGTTAAAAAAAAAATTGAAAGTGCTGTATCGTTCAAAAATGTCATAAAAATGTAAATTTTACGAAAAGGGTTGACTTAAGACCCATATAACCTTAAAACATTTTTAAAGTAAATTTTAAGAGGAATCCAAAAATGTGAAAATATACAGGGTGTTCTATTTAAAAAAATTACATTTTTATATGTGCCGCTCAAACGAAACTCCCTGTATATTTGAAAATAATTTTAGGTTATGTAGAAAATAGGTTTGCACAATATTTGTATGAAATATTTTTTGATATTTTCATTAATAAAGGAGCTATCGAAGAATCTCAGGGTCGTGGTGCACCCTGTATAAAAGAGCTTGTTTGTTTGTTTGTGTTTGTTTGTTCGCTATAGAATCCTAGGTCCGTTGACCGATCGGGACCAAATTTTGCACAGTTACTATTTAGGACCTAACGGATCAAACGTCGTATAAAGAACGGCCGGAAATGCCCGGGAACGGCCGGAAACATCCGCCGAGCGCGAGTATGTGATTGATAAAAGAGATTTGTAATCACCCGTGCAACGTCGGGTAAATCGCCTAGTTAATTATAAAGCATTTACTAAAGACGGTCGTATTTTAAACGTTAACAAATAATGGTCTTAATCAAACTGACTACATACGTTTACACTTTAAATTAGTAATAAAATGTTAAATTAAGTGTACATTGAAATATTTTAATGAAGTTCCGTAACACAAATATTTCCTTTAACTTGCAAAACAAATTTTATGCGTTAGTTAAGTTCATACAAGAACTTTGAGAATACTTCCTGTAAACTAAGCAAATATTTGGGAAACATCCTCCTTTGAGAACGAGCGCAATAGCTGGAACACGCCTCTCGCAAAGCAGCTGCGGCCCTTACGGTAATAAACATGAACATAAAAACAAAATACAAATTGTGCTTGCCCTTTTCTAACCAGCTTCATCAAAAATTACACGGAGATATCTTCTGCGTCTACAGAGTCGGATTTGAGGCACAGGTGCAATATTATAACGAATCTGCAACGGGGTGGAAATTTTTATACCTTATTTAAGCTTTTATTATTGTTGTGTGGTCATGGAATCGAAAAATTTACATCAAATAATATTGTTTGATAATATCTACTAAATTAGTAATACATCGAGTATGGCCATAAAAAATAATCAAAGTCTATAATATTTGCATGTGTCAGAAATAAATAGATTAAAAATAACAGACGTAAGCAATGTGTGTACCTAGGTTGAATAAATCTTTGATTAATTTACTTAATGATTTGTTTTTTACACTTAAGTTTTGTAAATCTTAATAAGCTAGCCAAAATTTAATGAATCCAGAAATCCAAAGTACTAGGCTCGAGTTGAATTTGTTAAGAATTATAGGAAGGAATATTTTCTAAGATTTTATTTTAAATACGTTCAAAGACATGGTTTGGTAATGAAACACTTTAATATTCTCAAGTTCCACTTTCTAAAAGCACCCGGATGCTTTTCCTTGGAACTCTCTACTGACAAGGAAGGGACACGATAGGTTGTCGCTGAATTTGATCAAGGCTGTGTTTATTGCAACAAAACATAAAAAATAAATGTTTTGCAAAGTTATACACAACATAGATGATTTACAAAGGAAAAATAGGAAATAAACTAAAGATTTGAATAAAAAAGGTAATTTTTGCGATCGCGTTGGCTATGAAACAGTCAATAATTAAACCGAAATTCATCTATTTAACATACCTGCATCCTTTGAAAGTAAAATGGTGCAAGATTTTCAAAATATCTCAAACGTTTACTGAGAAAAATGTGAATTAATTAGGGCTGTTTTTTCCAAACGTTTTACTCTGAGGAAAGTAAAAGCTAACGAAGGACCCCAATGAATCGTTTTGTAGACAATATTTTGGCCTGGCAAATAAATTTGGATGTACCTGTATGTATATCGAATACCATGAAAAGGCTTGGGAACCCCTTCAGAAGGAATCAGGGACCTCCAGGAGTCCGTGTACCACACTTTGAACAACACTGAATTAGGGCATAGGTGGTGCCGTAGTCATTTCACACTTTTTTTTCAAGAGCAGTCATGTTTTCTTAGACAACAGCTGTAGGAGGACGTCCTGTCCCTTTTTGATGCTGAAGAGAGTTTATTCCGTGCATTTTTTTTTTATCAGTGGTAAGCTGTACCAAAGGAAAGCAATTGTTTACCAAAAAATAAACCCTGCACTCATAAACGCGTAAATCCATTTTAAAATAGCAATCAAATTCGAAAATGTTTTCAGGTTGGCTTCATTTTTTCACGACTTCCACTGTATTAAAAAATTAACAAACCTGACTTTTACAATTACGTAATCTTGCGCACAACTAAAATAATATAAAGGTGGTAATTCAAGTTTTTACGGCCAAGTAGTTTTTTTTAGTTCTCAGTAAATTCAGCGTGCTCAATTTATGTGAAATAAATTAAAAGACAAAATAACTCTACAGGGTGATTCTAACTTGAGGGCGACCATGGGGATCTCGCTTATTACTGAAGATAAAGAGTAGGTTCAAATTTGGCAAAGTTGTTAAATTTTATGCTCATGAATAATATCAAAACAGATTTGAAATATCTTCGACTATTTTTGAAAAAATTGAAAAAAACTGAAAAAATGACTTCGTTTTATTGCTAAAACTTTTTTATTTACAATTTTTTTTAAATCTGTAAAAACGATTGCATGGCCACATTTTATTTTACTTTTTAATGGTGCCATCAATTTTTTGCTGTACCGATTCTGTTTTGTTTTATAGGTACTAACTTTTAAATTTCTTATGGGCGACAAACTTGATTTTCATCTAGTTAGCTAGAACTTTTTTTCTGATTTAAAATTACATGATTATTTTATTTACATAAACAACGTATAAGAAAAAAAAATGTTTTCATTTAAGTAACATATCTAATCACTAGATGAAAATCAAGTTTGTCGCCTTTAAGAAATTAACAAGTTAGTACCTATAAAACAAAACGAAATCGACACAGCAAAAAATTGATGGCACCATTAAAAGTAAAATAAAAAGTTGCCATGTAAAAGTTTTGACAGATTGAAATTTTAAACCACAAAAAAATTCTAATAAACAACCAATAAGGGTCGCACTTTTCAGCCCCCTTTGAAGGTGGGAGATATTTGAAAATATTACTAGGAGAAACCTTTCAATAAGTATAAAACATCCATCTAATATCATTTTCCTACATTTATCCAAATTTGAGAAATAAAAAAATAAAAACCTAATTTTACCGCTCCCATTTAGGGGGGTGTAACTCCGAAAGGAGACGTCTAAGGAAATATTGTTATAGACCCCCTTTAATTTTTGATAAGGAATCACCTTCCAAATTCTTTCGCATTTTTACGAAACACCCTGTATATTCCAAGGTGTAAGTCAATTAATTAAATTAATAGCAGGCTGTGAACTAGATTTTTAACTTCATGTATTTGTATTAAGGATTACACTTCATTCAGCTTAATAACAAGACGACTGAAAGTTTTATTTCAAGTTGCTTGTTGAAGTATATTCTCATGATACCGAAGAAAATTGCATATTTCCTTGTTACAAGTTTGCAGTAACGTAAATGAAAACCTAATGCAATTTAAAGTTTAGCTGTCTTCAAACCATTTGTTAGGTTTTATTTGCTTTGTTTAGTTATTTTTTAATACTTTTTTATTTCTTATGTTAAATAGTTTAAAATTTGGCAGTTGAAATGGTTTTTTGAAATTCATTTACATTTTTTTTGATACATTAACAATATTAAATAATGTTGTAAATTGGCCTAATTATAAATCAAGTTTCTTCTAATAAAAAATTTCCTGTTGAAATGCAACACTAGTTCCAACACTCATCTCATCTTTTTCCCAGTTGCAGTCTTATTTTGCTTCGAAAAAGAGAAAATTAATTTTTTAATTAAGCCTATTGATATAAATACACGAATCACTTAAATTATCAAGTTAATAAACTGTTCATCCTTCATACTTCATTCATATATTTTCAAAAGTGAAATTTTAAAGTAGCGGCTGGGTATGCAACGTTAGCAAAGGCAATTAATTAATGATACATTTTTGTAAATTAGAACAATTAGAAATTAGTTTTAATCCCCACCTACAAATGTGTTGAGCATTCATGATTCATTCAGCTACAAGGTTAATTCAACTTATACCATATTAAATCCTGGATATTATGCAACCCAATACTCATGAACTTGTAATGTTTTAGAATAATTTTTGTGTTGGTGGGTAGTTCAAAATAAACCATAAGATTAATGCTCACTATGGGACAATTTCAAATTAGCGGTTTCAGCAAATAAGCAACGAATGTCCAATTTGTTTACCGTAAATCTTACTTTATCTGTGAGCAAACAAGGTATCTTATTTCATTAAAAATGCTTTGTTTATTAAAAACCATAAAACATTACATCAAATCAACTTTAGAAAGTCAGACATTCTTCAAAACTAAATCAATATTGTAATCCAGCATTTTGAAATGGGATCATACTAAACTTTATTTTTAATAATTAACACTAAATCTACAAGTTTCTAACCAACATTGATTTTTAATTTCACGACAAACTTCACGAAATAGATTCTAACAAATTATGCTACAACGGATGTTGCGGTACAAAACAATCAAAATTCAAAATTTGCTATGCAAATTTTGCCGCATTGGTGTACCGTTATATTAGTCGATCATAAAACATATTCACACATACTCATTACCTAATTATTATGTGATTATGTGAATTTAATTTATGCCGGGAAGTATTTAGCTCGGCTGTGTACAAAACTGACAATACGACGACAACTACAAATTTAATTGATTTTAAAGAGGATATTTCATAAAAACTACACTATTTAGGAGAAACTACACAGTTTAGTTTAAAACTAAATGCAATGTTCTATTGGGTT
Organism: Elmis aenea; assembly: GCA_947652605.1. NCBI lineage: Eukaryota > Metazoa > Arthropoda > Insecta > Coleoptera > Elmidae > Elmis > Elmis aenea. The sequence goes on from OX393576.1 coordinate 22,232,924, forward strand.
CTTTGAAAGACGCCAAACAGAATATTAATGCCAAAACTTGCTGTTACAATTATACATATAAAAGCTGTATATGGTATAGATCTTTTACAAATCAAAATGATCTAATCTTAATTTTTTTAAAGCAAACAATATCGTACTGATGTAAATATATACATACTTGGTTATGTTTTTTTTTTATGTGTTCGCGGCTGTTATATTTTTGGGATTTAACCGCCTTAACATATTTTCGTTTGGTGCTCGACGTTTCGGCAGTTGCTCCGTTGTTATTGTCTAGGGCAGTGGTTCATAACCTTTTAGTAGTCGCGGCCCCTAGATATCCTAAAATATTTTCGCGGACCCCTACTTTGTGGCAGGGTTGGACAAAATTTGATTTTTATTTAAAAAAATCAAAAATTATTGATTTGAATTTTAAAAAATCAAAAAAATCACGAACTTTTTATTTTTTTAAGAAATTTAAGAAAGTTGACTATTTTTCTTTTAAACAACTAATTTATTAATTATTCACGCTACATTATAGATTTTACATAGCCTCATTCAAAAACTATCAACAAATTAAAAATGTCTCAGAAACTTTTATTCTTGATAAAAGTTTGTGAATGACCTAAAATTAATTTTAAGATGAAAAAGATTTCATAAACTTTCATGCAATAAGTAGGTACTAATAGAATTTAGCAATTTCAGAGATATTCACAAGAGTAAAGTGACCTTATTATAAGAGTTACAAAAAAAAAAACCTTATAGGGAAAGATTGTTTAGAATTCAAAATACGACCAAAGGTGAAATTTAACGTTAAAACTTCAATTCTATTGGAAATGGAAAAGTTTTTATTACTGGTTTCTCAAATAATTTTATTCTTGAGAAAAGTTGGTGCACCGTCTAAAACTAATTTCAAATTAAAAAAAGTTCAATAAATATTTATATAACACTAGATGTTAACGATTTTAGAAATATTAGGAAGAGTAAAGTGCACTGATTTTAAGAATTATAAAAAAGTTAAACATAAAATGGTTTAGAATTAAAAAAAATAATTAAATAAAATATCGTTTTCCCTAGATATTTTTAAAACTCTTAAAATAAAATAAGGGCACTTTACTTTTGTGAATATTTTAAAACTCGTTAAATACTAGCGTAACGATTTTTTTTCCATCTTAAATTAGTTTTAGGTCATCCACCAATTTTTATCAAGTATAAAATTTTCTGAGAAATCAATAATAAAAAACTTTTCCAATTGTTGCAGACTTTTTGAATGACACTGTAGATCTTTTGACTCTAAAACTAAAAATTATTGTGAAAATTCACAAAGTAAATTTACCGGAATGCGTCTCTAACAAGAAAATTCCTGTAGCCTTTATTTCTCCCCGACCTATAAGTAGTCAATAGGCAACATTTCTGGAATATTTTACTAGCGGCTGCTTAAGCGGGTGGAAGTAAAACGTGCATTTAATTTATATGTGACGTGTGACGTTAAATTGTGAAGATAAAAAAAGTTTGATTTAAATCAAGATTTTAATTTAAAAAATCAGCTGATTTAAATTACTTGAATTAAATCAGGCAACCCTGGTTTGTAGTAACAAAAATATTACCATTTATTTAAGAAGATATCTCTCGGATGGTTCGAGTAAAATAAGGAGCAAAAAATGTATTTTTTTTTTAAGATTTCAATATTTTAAAAAGTAAAAGCGTTTTATAAATTTTTCGCGCCCCCCTTAAAATCTTTCACGGCACCCCGGTTAAGGATCGCTGGTCTAAAGTCTTTAATGTTTAAAACTTAGCCGAATTACAAAGTTTTACAACTTCATTGACTTGCAATAATTGACATCAAATGAAAATAATCTTTTTTATCTTAAGAGTCAGTTAAATTGAAGAAAAAAGCAATTTTTTTTGTTGAAATAAAATCTATTAAAAAAAATACTAAAACCCTCTTAGTTCAGGAGTTATTAAGATAAAAAAATTTGCCTTATTTTTTTAGCTTTTAGCCAAAATGAGAAACTAAAAGCAATTTCATAACCAACTTTCTGTTTGTTCCCCATGCGGTTATGCAGCTAGTTTGGACAATCATCAACTTTGTCATTTCTTGTGTGGACACATTTTTGAATTTTTGCAGAAGGGGTCGTTCTAAAATTCTTAAATGGTCTTACACACTATCCGTGCAACTTTAAAAGTTATTACACAAAATACCAAATTTCAAAAAATTAATCAACATCGCTATGAAAAACAAAACCCATCTTTAGTTTTTACGTTGTCATTTTAATGTGACAAAATTGTTTAAACAAAAATTATTTAATGACGTATACTATTTTCAAGAATATTATCTTAATTGTAGTTTTATATTAACCAAGTTTACCAATAATTAAAATAAGGCAACAATCTTCAGTAGCTTATTTAGCCATTAAAAATATGAAATTGACTATTCTCACTTTCTTTAAAATATTTCGCTACAGCAACAACCTAATATAACAATTTCCGCTGAGAAGATAAAAAGAAAACTTCTGCAGCTAATAAACAGCACTGGAATTTTATGCGAATTGTCATAATTTTGATACAATTACTATCATATGAAACTTATATCTAATGCAAGAAAATAGTAGGTACATAAAGTTGAGTGTCTCGAAATCGGAACATCCTGTATACTTTTACGTATGTAATATAACTGCTTATAAACAATTATACACGATACGACCATGAAATTCTTGTAATAAAATTTTTAAAAGCAATGAATACCGATAAGAAAAGTATTGTTAGGAAGGAATGTAATTTGATAGACGCACTCGAGTTGAAAATAGGTCAGCCAGATTGTAATACACATAGGTAATAAAACTGTGTGTAACTTGAAAGCGACATTTTCTTGTGCGATTAAATAAACATTAACAGCAAAACAAACAAAAAAGAAAATAAAGTTTATGTATAAAACAAGTAAATAAAGTGCAAGATAAATAATATTCCGCTATGTGTTAAATTACAAGTCACTCTAAATTTACTTGATTCAGAGGAAACAGCTTATAACGGCTAGACAATAAAACCCGTATAAGTAATTTGTCATAAATTATAAATCGCTGTAGTGTTATTGATATAATAATGGCAAATTACGAGTAATTAGTAATGATAAATTTGTTAAATAATTAGCGCAGCGCAATTATCATTATTAATTAAATGTGGTTCCCGAAGCTCTGACAAATAATAATTATAATTTATAAACGTAATTTTGTATCGAGATGTTTTAGTTATTAACCGATTAGCAGGATAATGCGGTAATGATTATTTATGGAGACAGACAAAATTAAAATACAAACGAAGTCATATTAAGAGGTGCTACAAACTTTTATACACACTCCGGAAGCAAATAATAAAACCGTCATATCTTAAGAGATTTATTATTTGCAACAATATATGCAATATTTAGTAAAACAAGTTTAATGTCCAACCAGGAAATTAATTACTGTAATATTCTTGGTGGAAATATTTTATTGTCATGGGACAATCAGTTTTTACATTACAGAAAATGCGTAAAGTTTGTTTGAAAGTCTGGAGTGCGTTACAAAATATTTGTTTGGCCGCCTCGGTTTGCATAATGTTTTGAAATGATTAATCGTAAATTTATTGATCACATAATGGGTGTAAACGAAATCAGGCTTAATCCCTTTTTTCTTTAGTTTTGATGTTACACTGTATATCTTTACATTTTTGGAAAGAGGAAGCGATTTTAGATACATCTACAATCTACACTATTTTGATTTATTTTTATAACCTCAACTAATTTTTGAACCAAAGAAATCTCTTAATAAATCTTACAATAATTTGATGTTTTTGAGGCAGACTTCAAATAAAAATACAAGTTATTGGTATCGATGGATTCATTAGAAGATGCTCCATTTAAATAACCGCTTGTACCACCAAAGTTCCATTTAACAACAAATGACTTTTTGTCAAAAACCCGATTCACAGCTGATTGAAGTAACTTAAATGTCAATTAAAATTTACAAAAACTTTTTTTTGAGAATTGTTTAATTTATGCAGGCACACTTAATAAAAACTTAAATTTTTCAATTTTTGTTCGAAAATTATTTGACTTTATAAAAATTAACCAAAATAGTGCAATTGTATCCAGAATCGCTTCTTCTTTCCATAAATGTAAAAATATACGGGGTGATTCATTTAAAATAACAAAGTAGTGGACCTTTACAGCGAAACCGGAAGTGAAATAATTGTGTGCTTGTGCTTAAAAAAAAAAACGTTTTTTTTGCATGTCATGCGTCTAATATTTCATTTATCTGAAGTCAAAACTAAAGAAAGAAAGCGAGTGTACCACACTTCATTTACACCTGGTATGTACAAAAATCCGGATTTTCTGAACATCCGTACACCATTATTGCACTTCCTGTTTAGCCGGAAATTATCGTACATTTGTTATTTTAAAGGGAACACCCTGTGTATTTTTACATTTATAGAAAAAAAATATATTTTAATAGTTGTTAGTTGTTACAACCTCAAATAGATTTTAAAAATTTTTTTTTATTAAACCTGTTAAGATTTGTAAAATCTGAATTTTATTATGTTTACAGGTATCTGAAAAAGTCAATTTTTTTTTATGAAACGATGGTGGCTTATGCCTTTATTAAAATACCTTATCCCTTTAATCCAAAATTACCAACAATTTGGTAGTAGGAGGTGGCAATAAAATTAAAAATTATTATAAAGTTTATGTTTAATTGCAGTTGACTGTTACAATAGCAACAAAACAAATGCATAAACAACTACTTAAAATTATTTTAAACTTTTAGGAACAACAACCAAATCATTAAAACAGCCAAAGTTTCATTGAAAAACAGTTATTTGTTTGGTAATTTATTAATGTAATCCTATTAAAAACACCAAGTTTTTGGTATTATCGAATTCTTCAGAAAATACAATTCATGTGTATAATGCGTTTTAACGTGACACCAAACATAATCTGTAGTGCATAATGATAAAAAGATTGTACTCAATGATTTTTATAAACACCATAGAAACACTATACTATAATTATTATCGACATAGGGACAGAAAAAACACTACTGATGATATTTAACCAACGAGTAGGCAATACAAGGCTGTAGTATCTTCAAGCATTTCATATAAACACATAGATGATCTCTTTCCAAAATAGAAAAAAGTAATATCGACATCAAAGAATTAAATTACATCGGAATACATACTTAGTTTTCGGCCTAGGAAGCAAAATAACAAAGTATTGGGTCAATACATTCAATTTTTCGACATAGTCTCCCAGCTTACCATCTTTATTTTAGCGATATTCAAGAGCGTTCATTCTATCCTTGTAGGCCTTATAGGTTTCCCTTAAAATAGACATTTGTGGCAGTAATCACTTCAAAATTTTAGTATTTCCAAACAAATAGAAGTCCGGAGGGGCCAAGTCTGGCGAGCAGAGTGCATGAGACAGCACATATAGTTGGTCACAGGTGATTGTTGCTTGGTCTCCAAAAACTTCGCAAAATATGTGATACGTTTGCTCTTTCAATATGCCAACAACCTCAGATATCTTGACCAGCTTTGATTGACGATTATTCAATACAAATGTATGTCGTTAAAGGACCATTTTCTTATAAATAGTCGTTTTTGACCTGTTGAAAACGATGAAGAAGACACACCTAAAGTAAAATCCGCTTCAGCTTTTATTTTGGTAGGGGTTAAGCCTTTAATATACCAGTAATAGACAATTTATAAGTTTCATGAACCTAAAACTAAATAAGTTTAAGTTATATCTGTTGTTGCAAAGCAATTTTTATGTTGAATTGGAAGTAAGTATTTAAAATTATGGTACAATATTTACAGCAAATAAAATTAAGAATTAAAAAAAAAATTAAACAATGTCAAAATTTGTTAAGTTTTACATAGTACAGTCCTGTGTTGAAGCATTTACTCTAGTTCTAAGACAAGGGTAGGAGCTTAATAGGAGAACCGACTTTTTGCATTGCTAGCGTGTGAATGTTAGAGCCGACCCAACCTGTAATACAGAAAGCAGGCCTGTCCGGTAAAGTGTCTACGCTGATAACCATCATCTCATTGCTTTTTAAATGACTGCTCATTTGCATTTGAAGATAGATGTCTTCGATGATATAGATTTACATCGTGAACCCGTCTATTTCACGTCAATAAATCTCTTCAGGTAATACTTCTTTTTAAAATTGCTTCTAGTTTGTTGATTACAGCGTGCCCAAGATACAACGTGAGATTTGCATTAAACATTTTTATTTTTTAATGAAATATGAGAACTACACATAATTATCGTCTAATTGGGTTTATGCAAAGATGGATCCTAAAATCGATATTAAATGACGTGCTTTTTTAATTATCAAATCGTTAAAGTTTATTGAACACCGTAGTTAATGAATTTAACCAAGTGTTGAAATTTATGTCGGTCGACATAGCAGCAATTTAAATAAATCAGGATAATCTTATAGATGAAAATTGATGGTTTATAGGTCCAATTTAAGTATGTTTACATGATATGTATATCGGGTGATAAACAACCCAAAACTATTTTAATTTACAATTAAATCGTTTTCTATGCTAATCTGTAAACAACCACAAAATTTATTTTTTAAATATCTCTTAACTATTTACTTTTAGGTTATTTATGAACTGCATTAATTTACGAAATAACTTGGTAATAATAGTTTGTCGTTCAATTAGCATCGCTCAAAAAAGTCTAAATGATAACGAAAATTTATACCAGTTTCGAGATTTTATTTTCTTTATCAGTGATTAATAAAATAAGCGAATATTTTATTGTTTGACCAATCACCTCAAAATGTATAATGTTAGTTATATTGTAAATAGAAATAACAAAATATCACTGTTAGAAAAGCGCGTAATTTTCATGCTGCTCTATATTAATTTACAAATTTGCAACTAAGTGATAAAGCAGCAAAACTTTTATTTTAAAGTAGAAATTGCTCATTAAATTATTAAATTCTTTTAACATACATGATGAATAAAAAAACAATTATTTGCGTAATTGGTGTATGAAAACATGGTACCAAAGTTTAATCATATTGCAACTGAATAATTTAGGATCTATTTCTTCTCTACATTCATGAATATTGAATTATTGTTACACATTTCCTAAAAATAAATCTCTAGATAAATTTAAAAAATCTTATATTTGACGTTTTTTTAAATCAAAGGTTTGAAGTTAAATCAGTCCTAAGGGAAGACATAAACTTATTAATTGATAGCTAACTTTATATTATGTTATACAATTATTTTGCAAGTAGGTATTTCGAAAGAAGCTTTGTTTAGTAGCTTTTAAGGGGTGAAAAGTAAGAATGGTAATAATGGTAAAATAAAATCTAGGAAAATTTTTACCATATGTGATGACTGCTATTTACAGACGACCAGTCAATAATAGCCAAAATATTAAAAGCAACTTAAATATATCTAGAGATGTCACCTCAAAAACCAAATTAATGGTTTTTAGTGGAAATTTATCTGTGCAGTCAACAATTGTTATACAGTGCCATTTAAAATGCCTGTAAGAAATAAAAAAGTTTTTTATTATCGATTTTTCAGATCATTTTATTCCTGATAAAAGTTGCTACATGACCTAAAACTCATTTTAAAATACATATGACAGTACATTTTTACGATTTTAGATATGTTTGTAAAAGTATAAAATGCCCTTGATTTAAGAATAACAAAAAAAGTAAGAAAAGTTTCTTACAAAATGAAAATATGACTTAATGCGAAATTTTACGTTAAAATTTCAATTTTGAATGTATGTTAGTTTTAAAAACATTCAAAACAAATGGAAATGGATTTTATTATCTATTTTTCAAAAATTTCATCCTTGAGAAATACCGGTGCATAGTCTAATACTAATTTTTAAATGAAATAAGTTTAATAAAATATCAAAACAGATGCCAGCGATTTTGAAGATATTTGCAAGAGTTTATACTCTTTATAGTGCCCTTACTTTTAAACATTTACAAAAAAATCTTAAGAAAATGATTTTTGCAGTTAGTACTATTTTTAAATTTAAAATAACCTTTTTTATTTTTTTTAAACGCTTAAGAAAACGGATATTTAAAAATGGTTAAAATCTAGTGTCATAAAAATTTTATTTAAGCGTTTACCATCTTAAAATTCGTTTAGGGACATTTATCAAGAATAAAATAATTTTTTGAGAAAATAATTAATAAAAACTTTACCTTTTGTTGCAACTTTTTGAATGTTAAAATTACTTTTAAAATAACCAATGAAATTCTACGTCAAATTTCGTAACAGGTCTTATTTGTGAGTTCTTAACAATTTTAATTTTTGAAGTTTTTTTGTAACTCTTAAAATAGGGGCACTTAACTCTTGTGAATATGCCTAAACTCGCTTGTTTTATTATTATTTCCGCGGAGGTGGTCCCCTTTTAGGTTCCTGTTTTGCGACCTATTGGTCTAATGTACCCTCTGGTAATAGGCCCCTAAAGAAGTCCTGTGTTTTTGAAAAACTCCATGATTTTCTTCAAGGGTGTTTTTCTTAGCTCATCTTGGTTGGCTTTTCCATCCCTAGAAGTCTGCGCCGGTAGGGTGTGAATCCTTCACACTGGCACACTCGCTTAAATCTAGGGTCATCTGAACTATTATGATTTTTTTTTAAATCTTAAAATTAGTTTTCGATGTTGTACCTGCTTTTGTCAAGAATAAAATTTTCTGAAAAATCGATAATGAAAAACTTTTCGTTTGTTGCAGACTTTTTGAATGAAGTTATATACAGGTTTCTAGTTTTTCAAGGGCCACTACGGGAATTTTTTTAAGTAAAATATTTGTTTTTGTCATTTTTAACAATTGTTTCAAAAAAGTTCCAAGTGTTTTATACATTGTCGAATTCAGAATAAAGTGCTCTACAAATTGGCGTTTAAATCAGATATAGGGTCCATAAATAAAATTGACCTGATGATGGTTTAAAAAAAAAACGAAACGTCGCATGAAAAATATAATTGGGGATTTTGATTCCTAGCAAAAAGTGGCCATGAAAAAGTTTTTACAGAAATGAAATTATACATCAAATGAAAAAGTTACGGGCAAAAAACAAAAATCCTCATTTTAACTTTTTTCCCTATATCTCAAAAAATAAAGAAGCTAGATAAATTATGTTTGCGTCAAATTATTAAACACCTAAATATACAACTTTTCCCTAATTTAACCGAAGTCGTAACTCTTACCGTTTATGAGATACCCATAGTGGCCCTCGAAAAACGAGAACCCTGTATATAGAAACAGCAAAGTATATGTTAATAGGACATACCAATACAGAATGAAAAAAAAGGTTAACTAGAAAAGCTTACGAAGCAAGACCACAAGGAAAAATCAGAATAGGTAGACCCAAAAAACTGACAAAACGACGTAAAAAAGGCAGCGCAAGACAAAAGAGTGTGAAAAGCCAAAATCAGTGTAGCTCAACAGTCCTTCGCCTAATGATAAATGAACCTAAGACCAAATAAAAAATAAAAAACAAAATAATAACTTCGACGGTATAGGATGCAAACTATCATGCGTAGATAAAATAGATATTGAACATAAGATAAGGGTGTTTAATATTATTAATGGCACAGTAAAAAGGGCAATACAACCGAAAAAGTATAACAAAGAACAATGTTGAAATTTTATGCAATAATTTACCAACAATTATGTATGAAAGTGTATAATTACGAATCAAAATGCATCTCAAACACAAAGTTTTGAATTTTTTTTTTAGATACGTTATCGGGTATGCACGGAAAGACCAAAAAGGAAATACGGAAATAAGAGAAAACCTAAACATTGAACCTGCGAAAGAATTATTAAATATAAAACAAAATAACAATAAACACAGGCAGAATCACTTACCAAAAATCGTTTATAAACAAGTCCCACTGGAACAGGGGGAACATGGGGGTCTAAAAACAAGACAGAAACACAACTGATGGTGTGTTAATCTCTACAAATAGGCGTAACAGAATACAGCCTTAAACGTCGATGTACGTATATGATGATGACGATAATTAATATCGGAATACAAGATTATGTATGTACGTCTTTGAATGAAGCCCTGAGTATGTATATTTGGTGGGCGTTAGGGCGTTCAAGGGGTATTTAAATAAAAAGTGACACTGTATGATGTATGAGGTTCTCGTCATTGTGCAGCCGGCTGTCAGTCCGACACAAACTCGCGATCGCCGATATCATTAGTTATGATTCAATCAGGCTAATCCAGCTTGGACGCCCATGATTGATATCATTCCACGTTATTATCAGCTTGTGATCCACAAAATACGTGTTCCTAATAATATCTTAAACGCCTTATCTCAACACACATTCTTTCGTCTGCAATACGAGAGACAGTTGTCAGCTGATCAAAAAAGGTTAGAGAAATGTTTCTCTATAAGAACTAACATTTCACGTTAAAAATATATTTTTCACAGAACTTTAACAAAAAAAAAAAAGTATAAAATCTTTATAAGAATTAAAATAGATTTCAGGTAATTAAATAAAAAGTATGACGAGACTCTTTCTTGTTTGGTTATTATCTGTGGCCTAAGCTTCAAACAGCGTATGTAAAAAGTTTAAGCCATTTGCTTTAGTTTAAAAACATTTCAATTTTTTCTTAAAAAGTGCATTTTTGATTTTATATCTTCTTCATGGATAAAATAATTAAACAATATAAGCAAAACACAAAGAAAGACTACTGGGGTTGGAATAAACAAAAACCAATATCCTTAACACCAACCAAAATTTTGTTCCGACCCTCAAAGGCCAACGCGTTTTATTGAAATATTTAATGTTTAGTATATTTTATTTAAAGGTGTAACTGCTTACCAAAACAAATTTTAAAAACCGACACCAGGAAAAGTTGAGGTTCACCTTTCCCTACAAGCCAGTAAAACCGTTGAGTAGGCTCACAACGGCTAACAAAATACTGGAACATTTAGTATAGATATGTCCGTGACTCACATGTCTAGTCATTGGCTCCTGATGAACGACCGCCATGACTCAAACCTCGAGTCATTGGCAGTTATAAAAGCCGCGTACTGACCAAAATGAGTTCGCGAACTCGGTTCGCGCACTCGGTTCGCGAACTCGGTTCGCGAACACGGTTCGGGAACTCATTTCGCGCACTCAGTTTGCGAACTCTCGTCCATACCAGGTTGGCAAACACGTCCACATCAAAACATTATAACCCGGTGTGTACGCGGCCTAAATCCGCGTACTGACCAAAATGAGTTCGCGAACTCGGTTCGCGAACTCGGTTCGCGAACACGGTTCGGGAACTCGGTTCGCGCACTCAGTTTGCGAACTCTCGTCCATACCAGGTTCGCAAACACGCCCACATCAAAACATTATTGTGTTCGTAACAGCTCCAAAACAGTTGGTAAAGAGTTTGCGTTTCGTAAATAATTATGTCTTCAAGCTTAGGGCTTATCGATGATAAACACCAACCACAAATAACGTGTGCAGTCAGTAATTGAGGTTATGGCAGGCACGAGTTCGCGAACAGCCCCTTTGATGTACCGCCTCAAGAGCGAACTCTGCCCGAACTGGCGAGCTACTCGCGAGCTGTTCGCGAACTGTTTGCATACTCCAGGTACACACCGGGTTCGCGAACAGTTCGCGAACCCGGTGTGTACGCGGCTTAACAGAATTAGCCTTTGCAGATGATGTGGTGCTATTAGCTAAAAGCGAAAAGGATTTGCAATTCAATCTAGACGTATGGGCAGATAGGGTAATTCAGGGGGAGATAGCCATAGTTTTTTTCTGACACTGAAAAACCAACGCTTACGAGTAAACCCACAAAAATAATAACAAACTTAACTTTATTTATTTCTTCATCTAACAAAACATAAAATGTAAATAAATATAAACATAAACATAAAAAAAAATATTTTGTTTAAAAATCGTCGATTGGCCATCTCACCCGACATATCAGGGAGTGATGGCCTAAGGACTAGGGGAAAGATGACCAGAGCGAACTTTTCCTTTGCCATGTCCCTTGTTCTTAAGACTACAGTTTTTTGCTATTCTTTTTTCTTCTGACCACAAGGATGACACATGTCATCGTATTCAGTACAATTTTCATGCACCCATAATTGGCAAATTTTACATTGTATCCAGTCTTCTGTTAACTGCGTCTGATAGAAACTCTCTCCGCAACCACGGCAATTGTTTAATTCATCAATTAAATCTTCCGTATCTGTGTCTAAATCTACGTCGCTATTAGATGTGCAATCTAACCCGGAAAAATATAGGCCATGTCTCCCAAATGCTCGGCTGAGATGGCCATATAAACTACTACTATCAAATAACTACCCTATGTCAATGAATTTGTGCTTAGGAAGAAGTTTAAATAACAAAAGATACGACAAATACTCAAAAAGTTATTTATATGTTAAAAGTATATGATTTTTATGAACATATCTGACTACATCAAAAAAATTCGCTATAAACGAAATAAAAAAGACGTAAATAAGTTTTTTTTTGATTATTATTTCGCCGAAAATAAAGCGTCGGCCGCACTTGTTAAACAAGATAGTCGAACTAAATACATAGAGCTGCCATATGTTATTCACTAACACGACTTTTTTAATTGGCCATCTCTCCCGTAAGGCCCTCTTCCCCTGAATAACCCTACATTAATATGATATAATATGAATATTAATATGACGAAGACAAGGGCTATGGTTATAGCAAAAAATCATGAACCAGTTACAATTATGCTAGACCAAAAAAAGTAAAAACACGTAGCGAATTTAAATATTTAGGAACAATAATTGCAGAGAATGTTAAATTGGAGGAAGATCTGAATAAGAGAATAGCGGCAGCGACGAAATTTTACTACGCCACTAATAAATATTTGATAAGTAAGAAGGAAATGTCAAAAGAAACGAAAACGCGAGTTTTTAATGCAGTGTAGATACGTACCCTTTCTCACATACATTTCAGAAATGTGGACACTAACACAAAAACAAAAACAAAGAATACAGGCACAGGAAATGAGATTTCTGAGAAGAATAGAGAAAGAATGTAGATTGTAGACTGATGGATAAAATCAGTAACGAAAAAATTCAAAATAACCTAGGAGTAACAGATACTAAGAAAAAGATGGAGACGATTTTATTAAGATGGCTTGGACATCAACTACGCATGCCAGAAAGTAAAGCGCAAATAGGATAGAAAATGAAGATGGAGGGATCAAGAGATAGAGGAAGACCAAGAATAAAATGGGAAAAAGAAGTGAGGCAGAGATTAGAAGAAAAAGGAGTCAGCTGGAGAGATGTGCCACATTTAGCTAACGATAGGCAGGAGTGGAGAAACTTATTACAGAAATAGAAAAGCATACCTTGACACTGATTAAGAAGAAGAACGATCTTCTTCTTCTTCTTCATTCTTTTACTTTAGGCCATGGCCTGTTCCTTCTTCGGTTTTGTTGTCACTCCATCATTCTGGGCCGTCCTAAGCTTCGTCTCCCTCTGGGAGATTTATCTCTTGCAATTTTGACCAACCTGTTGTCTGTAATTCGACTGATATGTTAAATCCATTGCTTCTTGCGTTCCAAGTTTCAGTTTGTATGAAAATACTAAAATCAAAATTTTTATGGTTTATTACTTATGCCATAAATAATTTGTGTATATATTTAGGAACAAAAATTTTAGAGAACGTAAAATTGGAAGAAAAGCTGGATAACAGAACAGCTGCAACGAAGAAATTTTGATCACACCACTTATAAATGCTGATAAGTAAGGACATCTCAAAAGAAACTAAAACGCGAGTTTTAAATGCAGTGTACGTACCAATAATTCTTACTTACAGTTCAGAAACTTGGGCACTAACAAGAAAGTAAACACAAAGGACACAGAGGACCCAGCAGAAATAGATTAATTAATAAGATTAGCTACGATAAAATCAGAAAAAAAAACTGTGAGTAAAAAGCATTTTAAAAAATTGAGACAAACCAATTAAAATGGTTGGGATATCTATTACGCATACCAGAGAGCAGGTACGCAAAAATGAAATGGAGAACAATATTTGAAAAGAAAAAAAGAAGTAAAGGAGGATCAAGAAAAAATGGGAACACGAAGTGAGGCATAGACTAAAAGAAAAAGTGGAAAGCTCTCGACAGTTAGCCAATTATAGACAAAGATGTAGAGACATGATCAAGAACTAGAAAAACATATCTCGACTCCGAAAGGTACACAAGGACACGATTAAGAAGAAAAATAATGTATGTATGAAGCTTTATTTAATTTGCTTTAGTTTAAAAGTTTTATCATTATTTATTAAACAAAACGCATAAAATGCACTGTTTTTTCTAACTATAATGAATTGAGGGCTTTTGATTCTAATTTAGGCTAAAAAAATGTGTGTATGAAGCTTTGAGCTGGTAAATTTTTTTAAAAGTTCCAATGTTCCAACAGCTTTTGTAATTCTTTCATAAAATATTTGACCGAACACAGGTATTTTTAGGATCCCTAAAACATTAACTTCAACTGTATGAAATAATTTGTGTAATTACGAAATCTGAAAATTAAAATGAAAGTTTTTACGAAAACAAAGAAAATAAATAAATAAAAATGTTAATTAGATCTGTACAAAAACTGCCAAAATAAACAAACTGCATTTTACAGACTACTCGTATTTTCGAAACACTTAATTCGTTTATTTAACTCTTTGTACGTTTTACTTTTATTTCATCAAAGCCACTTTAAAATTAAACATCACTAGCGACGATTACGTCTGGAATGGACATGGAAAGTTATATATCAGTAATAATCCTCTTAAATGAAGTTGCCTTTTTGGAGAACTCGACTTTCGGTCAGATTAAAGAGGATTATCCTTGAACACTGTAGAACCTTTTTGACTGGATATTTAAATTTAAATTGCATAGAAGTGCCTTAACTCTTTAACCCCAGCGGTTTTCCGTTTCCCACAAAATGCAACTTACAAAAGTTTTATAGCAAACCAAACACATTATCGTGACTACATGAACTATTGTACGTTTATCACAAAAGACCGTTGATAAAACGTTTAAAATTCTTTAAACGCAAGGTATTCTAATCAACAAACAGGCCATTGGAAAACGATTAAATTATAATTTGTTTATTCCAATGTGATTATTTCATAACATCAAACCATGGACAATGCGTTAAATTAAAACGATACGTACAAAATCAACCATAATATACAGGGTGTTCATCTAATGAATATTATTTATGGTTTACTATTTAAAATAGGTATAAAGAAGACTTAGAACAAAAATTGTTGGACATGAGGAACTAAATTTACCTATAGCTAGTGTTTTATTTCCGCACATCAATACTTAACACCCTGTATGTTTTAAAGGGTAAGAAATTTAATTCAAAATATCTCTCCAAAAATTATAAAGTTTGTTATAGAGATTTTTAACAAAATATTAATATTTAGTGATTTAACAATGTCCGTGTGAAATCAATTGGAAGTTTTATTTAACAATACTTATACAGTGGCTGCTGAGCAGTTTAACTTTTACAATAATACATCCACATTTCCACATAGAGAAACTTTAACCAGAAATAGAAAACCATACCTGGACACCAAAAGGTACAAGAGCAACCGATTGTAAAGAAAAAGAAGATTTTATCTTACATTTTCTTAAAGATAATTTATTTGTCTTTGACAAACTTTCAAACATTCTATGTCTTAAAATAATATATCTAACATTTTTATGCTTTTATTGATAATTTATAGATAAAAACGCGATTTTTGCAAAAACTAATTAGTAGATGTTGAATTTGTTTATTGTAAAACATTTAATTTCGATTACAATCAGGCTAAAAATTATTATTGGTTAATTATTTGACTAAAAACAATTTTTTTAAAGGTTTTCATCCTAAGACATTGAAGACAAAAATATAAATCCCAAGTCAAAAGAAAATTTTTCTCAGTGTAATAGACGTAAAATAATAATACATTTCCATGAATACGCCTATGTTATGTCACAATTTGAAATAGTATTGGACAGTTCTTATCATACTTGAGCTGTAAATGACCTACTCCAAACGTCTTACAACCATAAGAAAAACTTACGTTTTCAAATTAAATAGCTGAACGATAAAAACATACATACCTATAAGATAAATTATTGGGTAACTCTCTTAGTAGTAAAAACATTTTTAGTTTAGTTTTATTGATAATTTACACAAGGTGTTTTGTTTTTAAGCACCGTTGCGTAACTTAGTTCCTTTAAATCGAACACACAGTATATTTTTAAAATTTTAGAGGCAAAATTTAATTGTCTTTTTAAAGCATTAAACGTTTTTTGTGCTCAAAATCAATCGTTTTGAGTTATGTACTTGTAAGTTTTATGAAAATTTTAACAGGAACAACAGGACTCTCACAAAATATTAATATTTTTCGAATAAGCTGTTTCAGAACGAATGCCTTTGAAACTTAATTCGATAATAGTATCATAGTGATTGATGATGAGTTAAAACTTAAAAATGGTACACATGGTGTTTCTTATAACCAGTCCATTTGGCTAAACTTCAAACACGAATAGATCAATTATATATTTTAAATGAAACAATCGGTAATTAAATTACCTTTAAAAACTCTAGAAGTCAAGTACGTTTGAAATTAGTATTTTTCGACATTTCGGTTTTCATGGTAATATTCGCGTTAGTAGGCTTTGAAAATATCTCGAAAATTTGTTTTAAATAACAACTATTTTTTTTTTTCAAATTTTTTTAAATTTTTGTTTATTTAACCTATTTCAATTTTATAACTTATCTCGAGATGAATTGGTTGTGAAATAGTATAATTATGCCGAATATATTGGAAAAGAGAAGAACATTAATGATAATAAAATATAGCGTGCTCAATTTAAAAACTTACCCCTGTTTAAAATCAAGCAAAGTGTAGAAAGTAAAACAAACACTATGTGTAATATTAAAAATCTTAAAAAGTCAGTAAATGCCCTAAGAGCGTTATGAATAAAACTTTCCAGTTATTTTACATTTGCATTACTTTAAGGCTAGGCGCGCACATGCGATTTTCGGTCGCGCGATTATTTAGTCGCACAAATAGAACTCATGGTTTTAAGTGCAGTTGCGCTCACATGCGACTAAATAATCGCAGCGATTAAAAAGATGCAACACGTTCCATTTTCGCAGCGACGCGATTGTCGCAATTTGAAATGAATCACACAAGCAGGCATGAACCTGCGCGCACTTGCGACTATTCTGCCGTAGTTGTGGTTCATTTGATGCTGTATATTTGACTGTGTTATTAAAATTTTGCTTTTAAAATGTCTGAGGTGAATTATCCTACTGAAGAATTAGTGTCCAGTGTTTTAGACACAGAAACTATAATATCGGAGGTGGAAAAAAGACCAGCTCTTTGTAATATTATTTTTAACAATTCGTCAAAACTTTTTATACTCATTCTATAATAGCTGAAAAATTTATGAGGATGATCCCTTAAATCACTATTAATTTTATAGAATTGTCCTTTTAGCAATCTTCGACTTAATATTGGATGAACCAAATGTTGCTTTTTACGTTGTTTTCTGAATCTTCGACGAAACAAAGCAATCACACACACAAATCCATCTTGATTCTAATGTGTTGTTGCGTTTAAAAGTCGCAAGTGCGCGATCCATACAATTATCTTGCGACTACGATTTTATAGTCGCGGCGACAGAAAATCGCATGTGCGCGCCTGGCCTAACGCTGAATATTAATATTTTCTTTGGGGTCTGTATCTGTGGATTTCAAAAGAGTATTATTTTATGTAATTATCTCTAAAAATTTTGGGTGGTTGGTGAAATTATGCTAAATCAACGAAGACCAATCCGTATTCAAAAGCAATTGTTTTTTGTTCCGTGAAGTTGTTAAAGTATAAGTGATTCTTATGTAGTTAATTATTTTAATTGCTGGTATTTATTTTTAAACAAATTCAATTCAGAAGTTGGTGTTTCGTATATTTAATTGCAATATTCTTTAGGTAATTTATTGAGTTGTAATCCACGTTAACAGACTAAGCATTATCTGTGTGTAGAGAAAATGAATTGGTAACACTGTTAACCGTACTTTACGAAATTTACAGTGGAAATCTTTTCACGAGATCACCCCCTTAGGAAATAAATGTGCCAATCAAATTAGTTCCCAATCTTGGTAACTTGTGCGTGCTACCGCAGTTTATTTGTCGCTCCCTTCAGACCAATTAAACTCCTACAAACTTTCTAAATTTGAGAAAATAATTTAGAACGCAGAAAAGTGAACCGAGTTTAAATATTGCGAAAATATTTATGGCAGTTTTAATTAAAATTTGCAAGTTACTCTAAAGAACGGAACGTACCTAAGTGTTTAATAAATTATCGGGATTTCTAAAACTCATCAAATATAAACGAATATCCGATAAACCACGGCTTCACCGACAAAATTAATTTTCCCCGCTAGTTAACGTATTCATGAGTACAGGAGAGGAGATGACCATCCTGCGGGACCTTGATAGCATCCCAAGGTAGTATCCTGGTCGAGCATGCGCATCCAACAAGTCCCATGGGAAAGATCGTGACGCGAGTGATGAGCAGACCTACCACCACATACGATTACCTTTGGAGAATTCCCTATAGCAGAAACAGTAATGAAGGATACGAATCGACACTTTTTTCCCCTCAGCGAATTTCATTTCGGTCGTTCAGATAAGAATAATGCATTTAGAGTGAGACGGACATTGCGTTGTACCCTTACATATCGAAGAAAAGTTATGTAACCATTCAGTATGTTACTTTTTCAGTGTAGTTGGTTCTGACGTGAGAAGGAAAGTAATAAAAGCAGGGCGAGGGGAATTCCTCAGAGGGTGGATGTAGTTGATTGTTAGAGGAGAGTTAGCCAGAGGGATGACTTCACGGGGTAAATAATAAAAATAAGGCGAGGGAGAGCAAAGGCGATTTGTCAAGGTACAACGTAGTATGTTGCGTGAGGATACGACAATAAAAATTCTTTTCCGGACGAATATTGCTAAAATTGTCCTTTCTCTTTCAGGACGAAGCCGAATTTCCGAGTTACAGTTGCTGCAAGTCATCGTAAGTACCAAGATTATTGACAGGTGACCCGTATATCGGTAATTTGTAATCGTTCATGCATGCCGATGTATCGAGAATGTGAATGAAGGACCATATATCATGGCAATCTGCGAGGTTTCAGCCTCAGATGCTTTCGCTCGATTTACGATGGGTCGGTCGCTGTCCGTCTCCATCACAAGGCATAAATCACCGGTTTGACTTCATTAAATATTCGTAGCGGCGGAACCAATTAGAATACTAATCACTATTAGTCATTGATTTCATAGTTAACCACAATTTATATATTATTCTGAATACCTATGAAATGTACGTATTTTTTACAATGTATATGTTCAAAATTAATTTTAGCCTCCTTTGACCACGATTTATGTTGTACACGACACTTATTTTATAATTTTATTCTATTATCGCCAATTATTAACAAATTAGTAAAATATATTTCAAGACTTCAAGAGAAGAATGATCCAACTTCATACTTAAACAATCACAAATAACGATGCCATTTGTTAACACGTTTCTTTATCAATAGCAATCTCATTTATTTAACTATAAACACAACCGCAACTTTCATAGTAACAATCGTCGTTGGCAGTTTAGCGTGTGTAAATAAAAAAAAATAAGACTGCTACTGATCAGTATTGCAAACAACAGAATGAACGCTTACTGCAAATTCATCTGTCATTGATTTGAAAAGATTTGCCTTCGAAGTGCATTACAAAAACTATTGCTAATAATTTTTAATTTAATATAATCGTTTTTTTTTTTAATTTATGAATTTATTCGCCATTTTGATTCGGAATATTTACGCACAGAAATAGTAAATAAAGTCTATTTGTACTTAAATATTAAATGTCACACTTGAAAATCTTTTACATCGATAAAATGAGTTTTTATCGTCTGACCGGCTTCGTAGTAACTTCATATATCTATATACCCTCAGGTATCATATTTCCAATGCCGAGTGATATCGTCAAACTTTATCAAACTATTCAGAGTAACCTAAATAGAGCGAACTTCTCGTCTTAGTCACTTCCTTACTATCAATTTTACGGTACCGATTTCGTATGTATTTATGGAAACCAGATAACCTATATCTGTTTTAAGGAGTCTCCTAAAACAACGGAAGCAGTTTTGTTCCAGTTTGTTGGCCATAAACAACATACCACTTCTTGTTGCAAATACCTCGGGTTATGTTTCTCGTTTTTGTTTAGTCAGGACTTCACTAGACATCTCTCTTCACTAACTTAAAAATGAGGTTTTAAAATAGCCGCGATATAAAATAAACAAGTTGGAGTACTTCGAAAGAACCATTCTTCTTTGTCATTCTGAGAGCGAGATTTCCGTAATTCCATTATCCGTATTCAGTCCGCGCCTCTTCTGGAAACATATTCAGCATAAATATAGTTCCGCTGATTCCCGCAGGGCTCAAGGGCGCAACGGTCGAGACCTGCCGAAATTTTCAATTCGCAATTATCGACTCTTTGAGACCCCGATTATAGGCTTCGGTGCGCTGGGCTGCTTAGCTCGGGCTTCTTTTACGATTCAGCTGTTTTAAACGTTAAGATGGTTTTTTACATCGGAGTTACTGTTTAATTAAACGTTATATTGTAGAACCAACAGGACAAATAAAAGTAACGACCCGTTTTAACAGCGAAACGAGCCTCAAGGAGATGTACCATTCCAATTTACATGAGTCTATAAATTCTACTTTTCCTGGTTCATTTAACCAAAAAATTAGATGAGATCTAACGTAAAATAATACACTTCATTAATGCATAAGACCAAATTATCTATTTATACAGGGTTCTCGTTTTTCGAGGGCCACTATGGGGATCTCGTAAACGGTAAGAGTTAAATTCGGTTAAATTGGCACAAAGTTGTATATTCAGTTGCTTAATAATTTGACGCAAACAGAACTTATCAAGCTCTTTTAGTTGTAGAGATTTAGGGGAAAAAGTTAAAAAATGGATTTTTTTTTGGCCGTAACTTTTTTATTTGATGTCGAATTTCATTTTTGTAAAAACTTTTTTTGGCCACTTTTTGCAAGGAATCAAATTCCCCTATTATATTTTCCATCCGACGTCTCGCTTTTTTTTAAACCATCATCAGGTAATTTTTTTCTTATGGACGCTTTATCTGATTTTAATGCCAATTTGTAGAGCATTTTATTCTGAATTCGACAATGTATAACACTTAGCACTTATTTGAAACAATTGTTAAAAATGGCAAAAAAACTATTTTATTTTGAAAAATTCCTAATCGGCATGGTAAATAATTGTCTTTGTCCCTTTTTCCTTGGAAGCAGGTAAGTAAACCGCATGAAATTACTATTAAAGGGATTTAATTTAACCTTTAACTAGTCGCGTGTACTGTGTATACATAACTACTCGCATGGCGCCTCGGAGGCACCAATGGGGTTTTATAACAGTGTTTTAGACTTAAAATCTTAAAAATGTGTTAAACTGGTTTATTCATAAAATATAAGCTAAATCTTAAAAGGAATAACAATGACTAAATAAATTATAAGATATAAAAAATATATATCTGTATATAAAACATAACTGTAAAAACATAAAATAATTTATTTTTAATACGAATCAAATATTGGATGCAAAGCATTCACTGCACAATTTTATTGTATGCTCTGAACAAATATTTTTATGGCATTGCGAACAAATTAGTTGCGAATGTCGATTTTTAGCCCTAGGGCATAAATGACAGCGTTCATGCCGAGTAACACATACTTGCATTTTACGGACTGTAAAATAAAGAAATATGAATAATACTATATAATTCGTATTCCTAAAAGTACAATTGAGGAATACATAAACAGATATTAGTGACAAAAAATAATTAAAAATGTAACAACGATTTAAAAAACGCTTGGTGCCTCTGCGGCGCCGTGCGACTACTTAAAGGTTAAAAAATAGGTATTAATAAATATGTCAGGAATGCATTAACATTATTCACTTACTAGCAATTATTTTAAGAATATTTTCTTCAGTTGAGTAATGAATTTCACTAATATGTGTATTGAATCCCTTATTTGGTATACAATCATTTGTAACAAAATTTTCGTCATCAAATAATATGTGTTCATAGTTTACAAAAAAATCTGTGCTTTTTACTTATTAGAAGTCATTAACGAAGATAAAGGGCATAACTTGTTGAAGATGTAACTAATGCGTTCGTTTGACAATAAGGTAAGTTCTTGATTGGGTGATCGTGTATGGATGGCATAGCTGTTTTTTTCCCTTTAATAAACAAATAAATACCTACTATTTTCGTTTTGTGTTAAATCTTTAATTAAATCCGTTAATTAGTAATTTCATGCGGTTTACTTACCTGCTTCAAAGGAAAAAGGAACAAAGACAATTATTTACCATGCCGATTAAGAATTTCTCAAAATAAAATATTTGTTTTTGCCATTTTTAACAACAATTGTTTCATAAAAGTGCTAAGTGTTATTCATTGTCGAATTCAGAATAAAATGCTCCACAAATTGGCATTAAAATCAGATAAAGCGTCCATAGGAAAAAATTTACCTGATGATGGTTTAAAAAAATCGAAACGTCGGATGGAAAATATAATAGGGGAGTTTGCTTCCTTGAAAAAAGTGGCCATAAAAAAGTTTTTACAAAAATGAAATTCGACATCAAATAAAAAAGTTACGGGCAAAAAACCAAATTCCACTTTTTTACTTTTTCCCCTATATCTCAAAAACTAAAAGAGCTAAATAAGTTCTGTTTACGTCAAATTATTGAGCAACTGAATATACAACTTTGCCCTAATTTAACCGAAGTCGTAACTCTTACCCTTTACGAGGTCCCCATAGTGGCCCTCGAAAACGAGAACCCTGTATACAGATTCACAGGATACGGCTATTTACTTGCTAACAACAATACAAAAATCTTTTAAGAGTAAGGTAATAAATTTTAACTTATGAGAATAAAAGACCTTACAATTCTGGGGAACAGTTGTTATAATTGTTTTTATTATTAATAATTCGAAAATATACAATACGAGAGTCAACCTGAACGAAAAACAGGGTTGTGATTTTTTAAGAGTATATTTTAAATACGTTCAAAGTACTTTTTTTTTAGCAATAATACATTTCACCATTTTTACACTTTACTCCTTAACAGCTCCTAACCAACCGTAGTTCGTGAACTGCAATATCAACCTATTCTACAGACAAGAACTTCCTACCTCGCAAATTTCTTCTGAGTTGTAAAAATAATAAATAAGTGGTACATTGCCAAGTCAGGTGAGTTTGGTGGATGATCTATTACATTCATCATAAACAAAAATCTTATAAATGGTAATTAAAACTGTTTATTATTCTTTTTTATAAATAGCTTACATTTAAATAGGTACAGTAGCATTTCGTCTTTTTCCCGAATATATCTATAATTAAAAGAAGCGACGGGCGGTTCGTTCGTACAGAAGAGTGACGATCGTTACAATAAATCCACACTCCACTCTGGAGTGGTAAATCAGTCCATAAGGCACGATGTCGCGTGAAAACCATGCATTTTAAACGGGCGCAAGCGAATATCGCCTTTGGTCGGTAAAAGAGTGGGTGAATGGCTCACTTGTTCAGTGACGATCCACTCCGAATCGGAGTCTCCAATGAAACGCGCAAGTGAGCCACTCAGTTTGAGCCACTCACTCGCGAATTGCCCATCACCAATACACAGCGAGCATTTATTTTAGCCGAAAAATGCGATGGAATTAATGTTTACATATTGCACGTATTTTGAGTGTGAAATGAGTAAAGTGACTTAAAAATAATAAAGTGCGATTTTTAACCCTAGAAGCCCAATCATATTTTTGAGGCTATAAAGCCCAATCATACGTCAAAACGACGTACAATTATAAAAGAGCTCTATCTAAATAAACTTTACTGCAAATAAGTACTAGTTTTTTGTATGGTTTATGTAAAATACTTTCTATGTAAATAAAACAACAGAAATTTAGAAAAAATATTGTTTATTTGAACTCTGAAATGTTCACTTTAATTAAACATACAAAAAATGGCACGAAAACTGAGATCCTTGTAATTTTTTCTTATACAGGGTGTAGACTCGGATCACGCAACATAGCGATTTCAATGGTAAAATTTTAAAAGTCGAATTCTTGCTCCGCTAATTATTTTAGAAAAAAAGTGCAAATACGTTTTTTGTAGAGAAAAAAATTCTGTATCCATAAATGTAATCAATATTACTTTTTCATTTTCCAATAACTGAAAATTATGCAAATTAAAAAACGCGTTTGGACAGAAATCTGTAGTGCCTTGGAGTTATGGTATGACAACTGCCCAGCCTAATGTCACTTATACTGTCACTTTGACGCGAAATTCATTCTTAATTATCCTTTATATTTTATCAAACATTTATTTTACACAATTAGTTATGTTTTCATTGCAAGATATAATAAAAATGATAATTAAGAATAAACTTCAAACGTCAAAGTGACAGTAAGTGTTAGTAAGATGGGCAGTTGTCGTAACATAACTCCAAGGCACTACAGATTTTCGCGAAAACGCGTTTTTTAATTTGCTTATTTTTCTGTTTTTGGAAAACGAAAAAGTAATATTGATTACATTTATGGATACAGAATTTTTTTCTCTACAAAAAACGTATTTGCACTTTTTTTCTAAAATAATTAGCGGAGCAAGAATTCGACTTTTAAAATTTTACCATTGAAATCGCTATGTTGCGTGATCCGAGTCTACACCCTGTATACTACAAATTGTTTACAAAAATCAACTATTTATATTTTTTTATGAAAAACTAATGAACTCTTATCAAACGTAAATCACTTAAGTCAAATATAATTCAGAAAATTCGAAAAGTGCAAAAGTTAACAAAGCCCAAACATACGTCATAACGACGTGAATATTGCGATAACAACAAAATGGCGGCACTTATCAAAGCGAGACTGCTGTCTCCTGTTAGCTCTGGGCATGTACCTAGTTGGGTCGGATGGTCACGGCGATCTAAGCAAGCATGCGAAAGAGATCGCGAATATGTGTTGGAGTGTACGTCAAAATGACGTATATTGGGCTTCTACGGTTAAAGCCATAGTAAAATTGCACTGTCCGCGAAGGTGTAGAAAAGAGACAAAAATAAACTTTTTTTTAGATAGGTTAAAACCAGTTATTTTGCGTTATTGCTAATTTGTAATTTTCTTCTGGTCTATCCTTGTAGTGGATTAAATTCCTAATGAAGTTACCTCAAATTAATCCTTATAATCCTTTCAACTATTTGTGTTCGTGACTATACCAAAGATAAATACCTAACTAAACTACCCATTAAACAATGGTCTTTATAAAGGGTTTTATTTTATAGCAATTTACTCGATCCACTGTAGTTAATTGCTATCGGTCTGTGGAACTTCTGTCGGTAATTTAACTAGTTTTACTTTAACGGCAATTAAGTTAAATTGGTGAAAATCTTTTGAATTATTCATTACAAAAGAACAGCGTTTAGTTCAATGATGACGAGTAATATATGCATGTGTATGTGCTATGTGGTGGTGAAATAGATTAATTATGCCTTTCGTCAGACAAATTACTCCTTGGTCGTCTATTTAGGTGTCCTATAATGGGTTCGTGGACATGAACGTATGACAACCGTGATCAGTTTAATGAGCTTTTGTGTTAACGATTAAGAGGCAGATAGTTTAATGATGGACACTTAATTTTACAATGTTTGATGATCCACTTCCAAAGCAGATACTGCAAATTAAGCAAAGAAACGAACACTGATGATTAATTATATTATATTACATAAAGCGATTAAAAGAGAAAAAAAAGTTAATCATCCTATGTTTTATAAGATAGGAGGAGTACTTCGTTTATTACACAGATTGGTCAAATTTTTCCATGTTAAAATAGTTTGGATTTCATAAGCAAAAAAAAAACAAACTGTTGTATTTTTAAGCACTTGCATGCAAAAGATTTATAAATATTATGTCTCACCTAACTTTAATAAGTGTTATCTTGCAAGAAAAAGTATTAGTGAAGGCCAGACCTTAACGAAATATTGATAACATTCTAATATCGAAGGTATGTATTAAATTTTAATAGAATGACGGGATAGTGGTCCTTAGGTTTATAAAGAAAACTCTTTACATCAGCTAAATATTTCGGATCTTTATTTGATCCTTCATCGGTAGCTATAAACAAAATAAATTTTGGTTAATAGTAGATATGTATTAAATTTTCTAATTTTATCCGGGTGTAACTGACATCAGGCTCACCGCATTTTTTCCTTTAGTTTTGATTTCAAACTAAATTTTAAACATGTGATATGTGCAAAAATCCGTATCTTCTGAGCATATGTGCACTTTTGTTACAGTTCCGGTTTCGCCGGAAATTAATCTAACATTGTTATTTTAATTGAATCACATTGTATATTTTTACAGTTTTGGAAAAAGGAAGCAATTTTGAATCCAACTGCTTTATTTTAGTTAATTTTTATAATCTCAAATAATTTTTGGACAAAAATTAAATTTTTTGTTAAGTGTACCATGACCTGCATAAATTGAATTTTATTATGGCTAAAAGTGTCCGAAAAACGTTTTTGTTTATTTTAATTGACTTTTGGGATACTTATTTTTTTTTTAAATTCCTTTCTTCATAATAGTAAGAAGTATATAACATAACAAGAAGCATATTACGCACGAGTGGAAAAGTTACGCACGGAGGCGCGTAGCGGCGAGTGCATATTTCCACGAGTGCGTAATTGCTTTACAACTCGTGTTACGTAGCTTACTTTTTCTACGAAAACATGATACCTACGATTTTACCGGCTTTTTGGCTAATGTACACAATCTTTTATTCAATGACACAATCTACGTTGTCTTGTCAATTTTGACGTAAGCCTATTTTGACATTTCTAGACAAGTGTGCGTTTTGCTTACCGGGCATTATAACTCACTAGACATGCAGGAAGTGTTTGACGTGAGTCTACTTTGATCATTTCTCTAAAAAACCGTGCTTTTTGCTTCTCGTGCGTAATGACTCACATACTATGCATGCAGGCTGTACGGTAAGAGTCATTTCATTAGCGGTCCTAGAAAAAATGTTATTAAAATTAACCAAATTATATTGCTGCACAAAAATCAACTCTTTGTTGTATAATTTTTACCCGTCGCTATTATTTATTTAACAGTGTTTCTTAACTTGCCTGTATTTGTGCTCCCCTTTTTCACATCAAATTTTATAACGCCCCCCTTTTCCATATCAATTCTTATCGCACCATCCTTTCAACCCTATTATCAGAATCGTGCTAAAACACCTTATGTGTTTTTAATTCTTAACCGTTTCTAGCTGAGCATATTATTTTTAAAATGTGTATTTTTGTTACCATTTTTTCCAATTTAAAATTAAAAATACATAGAAATCCGAATCATTATCATTATTAGGCTTACTTAGAATCTATCATATGTGTTTTTTTGTATTAATAAATACTTTTGCGCGTGACAAATTAAAACTACTCGAGAACTAAACATTTTACATTTTGAAAGAACTTTATTTACAGCTAAATAGTTATAAGGTGTGTTCCTGCAGCTAGTTTGGAACTTATTCATTTACAGATACATGAACTGGGTTTTGCACATGCGTCAACATTGTACTAAGAAATTTATTAAGCGCTGCTGAAACGCTTTAACGACATGTCTAACTGTAAATGACATTTGTGTCTGTTGGGTTCATAAAAATTTGCACACCGCAAGCATCAACATCTTAAGAAACCAGCACTACATGGGGTTGGAAGGGCGATGCATAGCTAGCAGAGGCCACCATAGTTGTAAATGGCGCATGCGTGTAATAATCCCAGCGTAGTTCTTGTCCTAATCCATGTACCTACTGTTTTGACCGTCCGCAAACTAGTTCAAAAGTAGTTAGAATACAGCGGTAACAGCTGGAACGCGATATCTATACTGCGCAGAATCCTAATAGTTCAAGGATAGTAAATAGCGCTGCTAAAATAAACCTATAAGATATGATTCCTAGATACTTACTGAAATATAATATTAATTAATATATTATTTCTAAAAATCGATATAAAAATTACTTCACCACCAATACAATATGTGGAGATATTTATTCATTGATGAAATTATTACAATATTAATAGCGCCCCACCTCTAATCTAATACAAACTTTCTGCTTTTAAGAATCATAACACAATAAAAACAGAACCTCAAAAAGTTTGTCTTACCAATTTAAAGAAGTCATAGCACTCATAAAATAAGGAAGACATGAATGTCATGCACATAGGAACACCTTGTATATAAATTTATTATTGTACTAGGTACACTAAACTAATAAACATTTTTGAACTACTGGTAAAGCGCAACCGAAATTTAAGGAGCAATAAAAATAATTACACATAATGATTTTGATGCTTATTTAAAAACAAACGAGACGCTAATAAATTCTTGAGTTATTCTTTAAAGGATGCAGTTAATTACCGGATAAATATGGAGGGTTAAAAATATATCAGCATCACACAAAGCACGAATTGTTTTTCTGAGAAATACTGCAATTTAAAAAGGTTTTAATTAGTCGTTTATAAATGAATGCTCGAAAAAGTATAGAAATTTTCGAAGACAAACAATAAAAGAATAAAAAAGAAGTACTAAAGTAATTAAATTAACATGAAAGACATTCAAACAATGCGTGAGAATAATTGAGTTTATGCGAGGATTTTCAAAGAAACGCTTTACTTCCTTTGAAGACACTGCATCGCTCGTTAGCTATAAAATTTGGAAATAAAAGCCTCTTTCATGACCAGACGAGATAAGATATTTCTACTAGGAATTTAAAGGAAACGAAAACAATTGCTAATCAAACCTTGACACTTCGTAAAGAAAATTTTTTATGATTTATATATCGCTATAACAAAAAAAATATGCAAGCATGGTCATTTTATGAACAAAACAAATATTTTTTAATGTTTAAACCAATATACCTACATAGCTGTGCTATTTAACATTTTTTTCACAGTATTAATTCCAAATTCAATCCATTACAATAATGTTCACTTAACGTCGCAGCAACAAGCTACTTCCTGTTTTTGTTAAGTTCTATATAATTATTGCCAAGCATTTTTACCATTCTTAACTTCTTAACAAATTAACATTTTAATTAATTACGGTAGTCTAATTTACATAGAATTTCGATATATTTTGTCTGTTGAGGGTGAAATCCTTGAGAATTACAATATGTACTTAAAATTTTCGACTTTTTTTGTTATGCTTTCTAACAGAAACATATAAACAATTATTTATTACAGTGTTAAATTCAATTTTTGCTTGGGTGACGTATCTACATCTGTTGTTATATGAACCGGATCATCCCTAATATTCAGTAATATGCATTATTTATCTTTGCATCATTCTTACTTTTTGCAAGAATAACTTTAATGTTATTAAAAATTACGCAAATCAATGAAATAGATTAAAAACGGTGTTCAAAGAATTAGCACAGAAAGTTTTAGGATATGTTTAAAATCATATATGTAGTTGCATCATCTGGGCTGGTATTCTCAACTCCTCCTGTTCAGCGATATCGCTACCGTTGAACGCTAGGGGTGCACAAACCACTGACAATCTTATTCCCAACGTCTCCTCTCGCAGGCGCTCCATTCGCGTTCTACGCGAGTGGGTAGACCCACTCCTCTTGGCAAATACCGCTCGCTTTGCAGCTTTGCACTCAAATCGTAACCTTTGTTTGTGTTGTAAGTTGTTGTTTTCTTTTATTATGGATGATATTAAATTTATCAATTTAATTGAGGACAGAACAGGCTTAAAATGATGTGGCCGAACCTTATAATTTAATATTATTAAATTCATTTACATAGGGTTGCCAGAATATCACTTTAAAGAAATATTTTCTCTTTTTTAATTCTGATATTTCTTTTTTTTTTTTCATGTAAAAATGTTCACTTTTTTGAAATGAGAATGTATAGTGAAGTTCATTTAATATTCGAACTTAAACTTAATGCATACAATTACAAGAATATTTCTTGTAATTATTTTTATGATGAGTTTAAAAATAATACAGAAAAAACATCCTAACATCTATTAATTCAAAAATTGAATTTAATTAAAAAGGAATAAATGTATGAAAAAAATGTTTCTCAAAGAACCAATAGATTCTAATAAATTAAATAAACGAAAAGTTGCTGGTTTTCAAGCAGGTTTATTCGTTGCAAATTTTAAAAAAGATCCGACATGTTTCGCCGATGTTATTTTATCGGCATCCTCAGGGATGTTTCTTTAAAAATTTGAAAAATGTTGAATTATGTTAAAATTGTTGAACATTTGTGAAAAAATTAAATTATCTGTTGATTTTAAAACAACACAAATGTTCAACATTTTTCAACTTTTTAAAAAAACATCCCTGAGCATGACGATAAATTAACATCGGCGAAACATGTCGGATCTTTTTTAAAATTTGCAACGAATAAACCTGTTTGAAAACCAGCAACTTTTTGTTTATTTAACCTATAATCAAACAACAGGAGAAACCAACTTTATCGATTCTAATAAATTTAGGTATTTAATGAATAAACATTTTTTTCTTATTAATAATATGGAAAGGAATCTAAATAACCGATTTTATTGGGGAGGGCTACTTTATACTAGGTATGTTAGTTTATTAGGACGTGATTTCTCCAACCAAAGAAACGAATTTTCAATGATTTATATTATATTTATGAATATATGTAAATAATTTTACTGATATATGTGTAATTAAAAATAATATATAAGAATAATCAATTTTTGCTACAATTGTGCAAATTTTTTCTTAATAAATGTGTTTTTCAGTTAATTCCGCAATGTTCTCTTTTTCGATTTGTATTGTTCTTTTTATACATTCAGGATATCTGGCAACCCTACATTTACACAATTAAATGTCGATGAATTTCGAAAAAAATGTAGACTTTCGAGGGATACTCATTCCAATACATTTTACATACTATTTAAATTTGTAGCAATTACACTCCATTGCTTTTGGGCATCGTTATATGTAAAATTTTGTGAAAATTTGCCACTTAATAATTAACTATTCTCTCAAGAATTTCTACTAATGCTGCTTTCTGCTGCTCCGTTAATTTCCCCATAATCAATCAAAACAAAAACCACAGAACATTCAAAAACTGGCGGCAAAGTGACAGACCATGCAAAATTCCAATGTTGCAACATCTACCCACTCGCGTCGAAGAATTGCAAAGGCAGGGGTACATGAGAATACAGAAGCGACCACTCCACTCGCATTGACGACGCTCGCTTTCATGAGCACTGCTGTTCAAAGCGAGCGAGTTGGGAATAGCGCCCCTGGTGATGAAGAAACTAAATAAATAAATAATCCAAGAAGGAAACCATGCCCTTAGAAATCATACGCAAACACGAGAAAAATATATTTTTTTACAGAAATTTGTCTCAAAATCTACAGAAAGGAGAACAGAAAATGTCAAAATAAAGATTTGATCCAACTCGGAGAAGCATCTAAAACACAGACTAACCTCTGTTGCACGATTAAGGGCAAATGATTAGTAACACGGAAGAAATCGACATCTAAAGAGACCATTTTTAGAAGATACTAGCAATAAGATTGGGTACAACCAATAGCGGAAAATAGAAATAAACAAATACAAGAGTATAAAAACCGAATGCATTTACAATGCCATCAACGGGAGCAGAAATTCTAACCGCCCTTAAAACAATTAAGAACAAAAACTTCCAAGAACTTACACCCAAGAATGTCCATAGCTGTACAAAAATGTGGATTTGTAAAACAATTATTAGATCAATAATAGCCTAGATTTTTAAAGCATGGTCAGCACCCATGCAGAAAACAATTAATCAAATCGATAACTTGGAAAGAGCATTCTTCGCAGAATTTTAGTATCAATAACAAAAAAAACGCTTTAAGAATTATTAGACAGAGCTCATAAGCTTTTCAAACAATATTCGTTAACAAAATTTATAAAAAATACAACGAATGCGCTGGGCAAGTCGCGTTGAATCGGTGATAAAAAAGTTCCCAACAAAGTGTTAAATAGCAATATGAAAAGGAAAACCAACCGGACACCCAAGGAAAAAAGGGAGCGAACGAGGTTGTCAAAAGCACGATGTTAAAAGAGATGGATAGGTTATGTGAGGTCAAGACCCTAGTTGGATGGTTGGATTATTTCACAATATTAGTTCGTCTGCCTATAAAAATACTCTTAAGCTACAATGTTTACATGAGAATTCTCTTAAAAACATTGTAAATAATTTATTCCATTCGTTTTGGTGAACAATAGATGTGTTTTACAGAATAAAAGTAAAATCACAATGACATTACAAAGAGTGCTGTAAAATTACTGCATGTTTACAGTCAATTACATGTGGAACTAAGTAAACTTTTGCCCATCATCGACACTAAATTGCACTTCGCTTCTTATTCACGTGTCGCCTAATTTGTGATGTTGTGTTGGGGCTTGTATGTTTGAACAGGCCGATAAAAATCGTTTCCTAACTAAAAATTCATAAATGCAGCCTGTGCAAAGCTACTTTTAGTACAATAAAAAAAATATGATTGTATATATCGTCGGTGGTAAGAAATTTTGCTGTAAACGCCAAAACTACAACTTTACAGGAGAGGCAAAAAACAATTTAAGTTTTGGAAAAATAATTACTGTCCTTTAACCCTTATTCTCCTAGCGTCGTCAAATGACGACGTTTACCTGTCCTGTAATAACGGTGTATTGTCAGGTACCTGATGATTTTAAACCTGTCAGCTTAAGTTTAATTACTCAGGTAAACAATTGTTTTCATAAATGTAGCCATTGCATCGCAGTAAGTTGCAGACTTCGAACATATTTAATTGTTAAAAGTGACCAATTTACGAGAGAACACGAAAACCATGACGTCGTCAAAAAAGTAAGTACTAAATAATATAATTACGGTAAAAATATTTTATTTGTTTACATATTTTGAATATATAATAGTCAAGTGTTTTTTTATATAAAATGTAAATATTTATAATAACATTTATAAGGGAGTTATTTCGCTATAAATTTGTTTGTCGTCATATGACGACGCTAGGAGAATGCATGTACTAACATACCCTATTTGTCCTTAGATTTTTGAGTGTAGCCGAAATGATGGATTTGTTAGAAAATGATGATAGTGACCAAGATATTTTTATTGAACCACCTGCAGTTAATGAGCTAACAGACGAAGATTTAGATGAAGAAGAAGGGACGAATATAAACTGTTTATCCAGAAATCAACTAATGGCACCGGCAGAGAAAAAACAGACCAGAAAAGAAGTTTCAACTATTTCCAACCTAAACAAAATACCAAAGATCACCAAAAAATCAAAAAATGATCAAATTATATGGAGCAGTAGCGGTAAAACTATACATATACAACCTAGTCAATTTCATCTTATGGCAGAAGAAAATATTGATAAAGTCACTGCTGTTCAATGTTTTGAACGGTTTTTTGATGATACTTTAATCGAATTAATTATTACTGCCAGTTCCGAATATTGCTTATTAAAAAACTGGCCAGATATAAAATTAACCAAAGAGGAACTGCGAGTTTTTTTTGCCATTTTAATTGTTTCTGGGTACAATCCATTGCCAGGCAAAGCAATGTATTGGAGTACATGTAGTGATTTGCGCAACATTGCGATATATAAATCTATGCGGAGGGATAGATTTGATAATATCATGAAATCACTTCATTTTAAATCAAATTTAAACTTAGACAAGCTCGATAAGTTTTCCAAATTACGACCATTAATTTCATATATTCAAAAAAAATTTATGGAAAATTATACACCCACCTCAGCAATATCGCATGATGAGGCAATGGTGGAATACTTCGGTAGGCACGGATGTAAGCAAGCGATTAGAAATAAACCAATACGATTTGGATACAAGGTTTGGTGTCAAAATTCACCATCTGGTTATCTAATCGCCTTTGATCCTTACCAAGGAAAAACTTATCGAGGAAATGAATTAATGGATAGTAAATTTGGTAAATGTTCATCTACAGTGCTTTACTTGCTAGACCAATATCCTATATATACCTTGCTTTCAACCTTATCATAGTTTATAAGTTTATAGTTTATATGTCTCAAATTTAATTTACATTGTAATATACTTTCACAAATAAATCTGAAATTATAAAACATACCAAGATTATTATTATTTGTACTCATATTCCCCTAGCGTCGTCATATAACGACAGCTCCTAAGTCAGGACCTGCGTCCTGTAATTTAATAAAAAGTGATTTTTCATGTATCTATGGCCATTTTTAAACAACTGATTGAATTTCAAAACATTTTGACAAATATTTCTTAATTCCGGAGAATAGGGGTTATTAAATAATGATTTAATCAAAATAATGTTCAAGGAATGTAGGTGTCAAATAATTAAATAAATATTATTAGAGCTTCTATTTGCAATCATCTCCTTCTTACCTTCCTTTTAATAACTATCTTCTTCGGCTGTATCGTTCAAACAATCAGGTATTGTTGAGTTGGTTTTTAAATTAATATACTAATGTGCATCATTCTTAGGTATTACATTTTTTCCACAAGATTTTTTAGGTCTTTATATTTTGCCTGTGCAATAGAAATTGTTTGATTATACAAATTATAGTTGGGTTGAACACCTTCTAAATCGTTTATTGTGTAGATAGATGTGGCAAACACCCTTACTTAACACATACGGTCACGTCAATTGCACGTTGCTTACGCAAAGAACTATTATGACTAGGGTTTATACAAAAACCGACTTTTGAAAAACCGGTTTTCGAATACCAGTTTTTCCAAAAAACCGGTTAAAACCGGTTTTCGAATAGTTTTAAAAAAACAATTAAAATGTAATAAAATAATTTATATTTCATAATTTTATAAAATATAAAACAAATTTCAAATAAAACCAAATAATAAGATAACAAATAAAAATAAAATTCTAAACTTCCAACAAACCATAAATAGCATTTTTTTAATTTGCTTTTTTCTTTAGAAAACATGATTTTAAAAACACAAAACATTTACGGAATCATGACTTAATCTGGTTCGTATTTGAGATACAAAATTACCAGACACAGAAAACACTGGTTCGCTGACTATTGAGCTGGGTCTTACTGTTTTTAAAGCTTCAAACAGTGTGCCCAAATTTTTTATCCTTTTATTAGTTGCTTCAAATACTGCAAATTCTGCCTTTAATGAAAAAAACAATGTCTTGAAAGAAGAGATGGAGAAATCAATTCTTAGATTTATCGAGGAACCTTTAACAAAAACAGCAAATCCAAAAACCCTTAATAATATCTTCATCTTCATCGAAATTTGTTTCCAATTCTATAGCAGAATTTGGGTAAATTCTAGATAATATTTTTTCCGATAACTTGACTATATCCATCGGTTCTTGAAGCCAGCGGAAATACGTTTGATTTTTTTGTAACAATGTTTTTTGGATTTTGCAAATGAAGCAGAAGTGTACAGATTTTTATGTAGATATTTATTTTTTACGTGTTAAATCTAGGCTTAAAAACCGGTTTTTTAGTTAAAAAACCGGTTTTTCGAATACATAATTTTTTTCAAAAAAACCGGTTTTTCAAAACCGATTTTTAAAAACCGACAAACCCTAATTATGACGTATCACAACCCCAAAACAATCTATCTTTAGTAAATCGAATTGTATTAACATTATAAATACAGTATAACTAGATCTAGGCAAATGCTTTACAAACAATATGTTCTTTAATTGCATCCGTAGGTATAAATCGCTGTTACAAACCAAATATTCTAAAAAGATAACCTAATGTATGTGGTAACCGGCATGACTTAAAATACTTGGGCGGCATAAATGCTGTATACGTCTTTAAACTAAGCAGTTGCTGTAAACGAAATCTCTTTTAAAGTGACGACAGCATGATTGCTTTATACGCCAACATTAGAAAAAAGAGCGATTTTAATGGCTTGTACTGCAAAATTTCTTTTAATTTGAATAAAATAACAGTACTTTTGAATTAGCGTTCAGTTTTTATTTTTTATCGTACATTTATGAAATAAAGACCATGCGACGCAGAAAAAAAAACTAAGAAAAATGATGTAATACAATTTTTTTGCATAGTTTGGCGTTTACAGCAAAATTGCTTTCCATCGACGATATGTAACGTTCAAAACTATAGTTTTTAAAATATAATGAAACAATATAGCTACAAAGTTATATTATAAAATTATTACACTTTATAACACACATGGTTAAAAATCGCATCAATAAATCATTATCAATGAGCAACATTGCTGTCATGTTTTATTTGTTTTAAAATTTAATGTCTGTGTTCAAGTTTAATATTGTCAATATTTATTTTAATTCCAATAAAGTTAATGTGAAATATATTTAATATTTATATTGTGCCAAAAACAACATCTTGTAAAATGATAGCCCATGTTACTGAAGATGCCTTTGTAGAAAACCTGCGTTTATAATTACATATTAATTACTAGAAAGGTTTGGTGGTTGCCGGTATGTCAAACTTGATGGTGTTGGTGAGTATATGAAATCGCAGTAACTGTTGATTTAAAGACTATGTATGCCAAAACTCTTAACTCTATCGATCCTGGGAGACACAAAAAAACCTTATTTGTTAATATTAAATTCTAGTTTAGCCCTAATCAAAGATTGTAAAAAGTAACCTGGGATACTTTTAGAAATTTGCGGTGTTAATTCTATATGGAGCAAAAAAACTGAAGTAGTTAACATGACAAAATAATATAAGCATCGTATATAAAATATATATGGTTGTTGCCTAAGATCTTATACAGCTTCACTGAATGTTGTATTCAGTTACTTTTCATTTTATTTGTAGCACTTGTTCTTGTTACTAAATAGCAGAACACTTTTAAAAGGTAAATGCAGCCAACTGATTTTTAATTTGACGATATCAAAACGTAATTAACTGTAGCTTGTAAAAAATGATTATTTATGAATAAATAGTTTTTGTGAGTAATAACTATTAGGTAATCTTAGCTTGCCTTGGGCGAGGGCTTGGTATGTTTATTTGCGCTTGTAGTTTTGGTCGCAACGGCTTGGTCAAGCCTGATTTGCATTATCGTAATTGATCAATTAAAAAGCAGACAAGATGCAAAGTCTAGTCAGCGGTTATCTGATCGAACACGATTCTACATACCACATACCAACCATCAACCAACCAAAACATCTTTAGGTAATGCATACGGATAATAGGTAATTCCTGGTGCCCACATATTTTAAATAAAACCGCCAGCTCCGAACATCTGTACGTGGAAACCCTGAACATACTTTTCCTTTTAGTGTTCATTTGAGCAATTTATGTCCTCACAAATAAATCACACGGTGTCTGTCATTTTCTTTCATAAGCTTATGCACGCGGCTTAAGAAACTCAGTAAATCTAGGTTTTATTTACGTCCTATGTAAATAAACTGCGCTTTATCAACGTCATTATTAGCTGATTATTACCCAACGCCCGCATTTTATGACCTGCAATTACCCTGAAGTGACAAAAGCTGCGATGAACAGATTAACAAAACACTCGAGGTTGCGATACATTTCATTGCGAGAGATAACAGTTAACGAGACTAACGAGTATTTACTTTTAACGACATCTGCACCACCTACTGTTCTACAATGTTTGTTTTACGCTTTTAATGCGCACCTTGTACGAAAACATGCTGAATTTGAATACTATTAATTTTCACCTATCGAACTACTAGAGCAAGCCAGTGTAAATAAGTTGAGGCATGTTCTATAAAAAACGAGTTTTTATTTTTTTTAACTAATCATAATACAATATCATTAAAGCGCTAACAACAGCCATCTGATGGCGTCGCCGAGAAAGGCAGAAGCGTGATTACGGGCGAAACTAGACCCATAAACAATAAGATTGATGGGAAGATGTGTCGATATCCAAACACAGAGCCTAACTTAGGTCGCTGGGTTTAACAAGCTGCAAGTAAAACGCTAGAGATACAAGAATTTAATAACTAATCCCTCATGGAAAAGTTCTAGTCGAATAATTTATTTAATGCAATGGAAATATACTGAAGGCAGTTCAACTCTAATATATATTTCTTATACGAGAGTCAAATAAAATTCATTAAGAATAAAAAACAAGGTTGAAATTTTCCTAGATTTTATTTTAGTAGTCAATGATTTCAGCAAAAATAGACTTCAACCCATTCACTTTTCACTTCTTAAAAGATCCCAACCAATTTTGTTTCGGAACACTTGCAAAACAATTGTCAACGCAAAATCAGTTTCCTCATTCAAACATTATTCACCTCTCAAATTTCTTTTAACCTTTGAGCGGGCGCGCGTCCTAAATTTTATGACAAACTTAATTTTTACAAGGTAAAGTTTTCTGAAAATATCAGATTCGCCATAATTAGATTTTATTTTTAGAACAATGTCGATTTCATAAATTAGGGTGCAAGAATTTGTGTGAGTGTGAAGACTTTAGCGTGATAAGAACGTGTGACGTAAAGTTTACGACTTGCGCTCCTTTATGTAGGTTTACACGTTAACAAATAAATCTTTTTTGCCTTCTTCGATTTGGAGTAAAAACCCCTGCCATATATTTTTGTAAATTAACTTATAAATTAATAAAAATGTACAGCCTAAAAGCTAAATTTAAATGAAAAGTATTACTTAGATTTTTTTTACAATTTAAATTCTATAAAATATTGCATGTTACCCTATAATGATCATTAAAAGAGCAATTATTCGTGAAACAGTAGTTTTAGACATGGAACATCCCGGATGTTTTTTAAAGACAATTAAATTACCTACAAACTTAAAAAAATATAAACAGGGTGTTCCTTTAAAAAAAATTATATTTTAAATTAATCTATACGGACAGAACAAAACAAACGCCCCGTGTATTATTTTTAAAGTTTAAATTTGGTTTTATGTACAAAATACCTTAACACGTTCACTGCCAACCAAAATTTTGTGCCGACCCTCAGAGGCCAACGCGTTTTATTGAAATATTTAATGTTTAGTATATTTTATTAAAACTGTAACTGCTTACCAAAACAAATTTTAAAAACCGACACCAGGAAAAGTTGAGGTTCAGCTTTCCCTACAAGCCAGTAAAATCGTAAAGTAGGCTCACAACGGCCAACAAAATACTGGAACATTTAGTACAGATATGTCCGTGACTCAAATGTCTAGTCATTGGCTCCTAATGAACGACCGCCATGACTCAAACCTCGAGTCAGTGGCAGTGAACGTGTTAAACATTTATAAAAGAGAATTTAATTTGGAATCTAAAAACTAAAAAAATTAAAAGTTTGTTTTAGGTTATGCAACTTATAATCACCAACAATATTGTTTGAAAATTTATTTTATATTTTCAATAATAAACCATGTATGAAGACAATACGCACTAAGTGGACACTTTGTTTTGCTTAACGTAAAAAGTACAACACGCGCCTGCTTATGGTAAAAAATGCTGCGCACATGCTAAAAGTCCAAATGATATCAAACGTGGCACATTGCTGTTAAGTCAGGTAAGTATGGTGGATGATCTGTTATTTTAATGTTTTATTAGCCAAAAACAAAAAACTTAAAACTGCCGTATGCATTATCGTAATTCAGTTTAATGCTCTTTTCTAGAACTGTTGTAAATACTTCTGACAAATACTTCTATTTTAATTGCATTTACCTGTCCCGAACTGATGAAGAAACAAAGGACAATATTTTTTTCATTGTACGCTGATTTTTGATTATTGTCAGAATTTGCACATCAACTCTCGACTGTCTTGGCGGGTAGGTACATCGAAAAAAGGAATGTCTGAGTAAGTTTCGTCGCCTGCCTTTATTTTAGAAAAATTTTGGTGCCCGTTATTATTGAGGAGATTTAAAGCTTTATGAGAAACGCTTACACGCTCTGATTTTTGAGCTGAGAGTGTTGATGCGGCACAAAACACTGATAACTATTTTTTAATGGGTGAAGGATTGTCCTAAAACCTGAGGATCCAGTCTTAAGCGTTGCTGTTTTACCGCACCTATATTATGAGCATCTTTTATTTTATTTTTTTTAACAGTAGCTAGGTTTGGTTTTTGTAACAGCAGTAGGAAGACTTTTCGTCCCTTTTTGATGCTATACAGAATTTCTTTCGTGTTCAAATTATTTAAATCAGCGGTTAATTGTAGATAAGAGGAAGGCACCTATACACTAAAAGCTTATAAAACTGATTTTTTACTAATTCCACTGTCTACGAAAATAATAAATTATGTTCGCACCGAGGTTCGCACTAACTTGACTTAGAAGATTAAACCTCAAGTGACACGTAAGGAACCAAATAATGCGATTGTTTTTCACTGTCTACTAGTTTCTTTTTATTTTTAATAAATTTAGCTTGGTATTCGTTTGCGATTGATGATGCTGTTTAAACATTGTCGTTTTTAACATTGTTGATGTTTAGACATAAGCTGGTTGGTCCTACAACAGCACAGAATTAAAAAAACAAAAACTGAATCAGTTACGCGTGGGAAATGAAATAACATTTTAAGGTCAAAGAGCACGACAACATTAACGTTCTAAGCATGTTCATCAAAGCAAACTTTTTGTTTAAAATCATACCGTAATGCGTAACGCATTATTCAAATTTTAACACACAGCTCTGCATCTTATTACGTTGTTCAACTTAATAGTAATGCTATCCAGTTCAAAGTGAATTTAAATTAAATAGCTTGGTTCTATCAATTATCGCAAATAATCTGTAAAGCTCTGCTTGTTGAGTAAGGATGAGTGAGCAACAACGAGGAACTGCTTAGCAACACTTTAATAATCAAAAAAACTGTGTGATTTGCGAGTTACGTTGACTCTTTGTTCTTGTAAAATTACCTCGAGCATAAATGATTTTAATTGTGCCTGAACACTTTAATTTTGATAATAAAAGCAATTTAGGAAATGAGTGTTTGCAGGAAGTACATAAGATGTTAAGAAAGTATATCAATGTCATATCCGTTTGAGAGTACACTGTTTTCTGAATAACAATTAACAATCAAGACTTACTAACATAATGAAATTCCTGCACAATATTATTTCTTTTTATTGCCATATTTGCAAATTTATGACGCTTGTACTATGCGCTAAATAAAATATAAGCCTCTGTAAGGTTGTTGTACTAATTAAAGAATGCGTCGCACGTTGTTAAACCACGTACGTCCGTACTTATTTCGTACAGTTTAATTTTGCCTTGCAAATAACTCCTTATATAAAAAAAAAATTATCGGTTTCGTTTTTAATAAATACTATCATTGCTTGTTGTACAATCACATAAATCATGTAATAGGAATTTCAACTCGTTGTAAATGTAACCTCTTTTTGGTTGATAAAAGCAACTCTATTTTTAGAAAACCTAATTAAAATAAAGTTAATGACTTTATCAATTAGTTTTGCTATTTATCTTATCGAAACTTTATTTTAAATAACTATGAACTAATGCGACGAAAGGCCTTTTCTACAACGTTTATAAAGTTTCCTAGCTTTAAGACTCAAAATGATGATTTTGATCATTTTAAAAACTACGAAATAATTTAAAATGGGGCAAATCTAGACAACTTAATATCAAATTCAAATTTAAAAAACAAAAATTCATGTTTTTGTAAGTTCAAAATTATCAAATATTGGTAAAAAAAAATTATATACGTTTTATATTTATTTACCTGGTGAAACATGCTACGGTTCCCACGTCGAAAAAAAAATTAAAGAAAGTGCATTCAATTTTGTACACATTAATATCTCGTCTTGTGATTACTTAAAAAGAAAGATCAAGTAAAAGTTGTTTATGGATATGGATATTTACTATCGGGCGTTCAACAATTATTGATACCCGCTAACTTCAGACCGAAAATAAAGTAACCAAGTTTTTGTTGGTATAATGGTGCCTGTACACCTGAGAGTAAAGTACTCTCGAGAGTAGCGTCGCCAAGGATACAGCCCCTGAGAGTAACTCGCGATTGGCTGTATCCTTGGCGACGCTACTCTCGAGAGTACTTTACTCTCAGGTGTACAGGCACCATAACAGTGTAAAACTAGGATATCAGTGGCGTAGTATTATTTTCGTTTTCTGTGACGTTCAGGTTGACCTGTAATTTTTCGTGTGATTTTCTTACGCCACTGGTTTTTCCCTATAGGTTACCAACCGTTCGAACAAAGTTCCTAACTACATAACTTTAAATTATTTTTAAGTGTACAAAGTGTTTTGTTTTTGCTCACCAATACATTATTTTCTTTAATAGAACATCCTGTTTATTTTGTATTCTTTGGTACAAAATTAACTTCTCTTTCGAAAATGTAAAGGGTCTTTTGTACCTAACATTAATCGTTTTTGAGATGTTTAAGTTTTTACGAAAATATTGACGAAAACAGGACTCAAAAAATATTAATATATCACAACTTGGCTTAGTTGACAATAGTGTCATAATGGTTGTTGACTAGTTAAAGTCTTAAAATATTATACAGGGTGTTTCTTATCGCCGGTCCATTTAGTTAAACTTCAAACTCGAGTAAGTCAATTTTTGTAAGTGGAACACCCTATATATGTTCACATTTTTATATTTTAGCAGTTTTGCTCCATTTTAACCCACTTCCTAGCTTTTTTGATAAGCGAGATACCCATAATGAGCCTTGAACCTTGTTTAACATAACAAAACAAAACAAAAGAACACCTGGCATTAAGAAGAGTTCTATTTATAATTTCACGAATATAAATGTTACTTGGTATAGATGTCAAACAGTTTTTTTAAAACAGCTACAATTTATACAGCGAAACATTGTTTAAATGTTGCTCTAGCATGGTTAGAACAAGAGTATTTTCTTTGCATGTAAAGTTTTATAAAGTTGTCACACAATTAATTAGCAAATTTAATTTTCAGGAAAAAATATACCCATGTATTATATTTTTAAAGGTTGACGTTAAAATGTTTTTGAGGTTTTCTATTGCACAATTAATAAATTTGCTATTTTAAAACTGAGAGTTGCTGACAAAAGCACTTCATGTCATCGACTAAAATGATTTTGCGTACTTCAATTGGTGCAAAACGCGTTTACGTGCCATACCGTAAAACTGATGTGTTGAACGCACAATATACTCGTATATATTCAATTTTTTCATTAAATGTATAATTGGTAGATTACCTTGTGTTGTATTAAATCTTTCATGCGTACAATGTTGTGTGCATATTAATACAAGGGCAGGCGATATGCTGTGTATAATTTTGTAAATTAACTCCACACATTGAATATGAGTATGAACAAGCTGTGTGTTGTTTTAGTGGTAGAACGAAATAAAAATATACAGTTTACCTTGGAGGTTCGCGATCCGGACCTGACTGGGCATAGATCAGAAGATACCACAAGGTGTTATTAGGGCCACTAAGCAGGTGCCGAAAGCAGCCAGCCTCATGTCTGGTTATTATGAACTTGGTCGCCTCATTATGTTGTTTGCGGCTGCTTTAGCGATAAGTCGACTCTCGCTCGCATTGGTTTCAACTACACCTTGTCTCCCCTAACATGTTGCATTCGCATATACCTGCCTACCACTACGTGTTTAATTCTCAAATTATGTTTGAAAATAATGGTTAAGAATGCATCACATCGTGTTTATAAAATAACACGAAAAAAATAACAGGTGAAAAAATATGGCGAGTCGAAATAATTGCACAACACACGTTCGTGTGTATGTAGATAGAGCAACAGGAATTTCTTGTACAAAACAAAAGGCAAAGCTTGTTTTGATACATTAGTTCTGTTGTTCTCAAAGCATTTTAACCTTGGAACCCATTTATTGGTTTTTAACTAGTACGCAACCCTATTATATTTTTACATGCCTAGCTGGTATTAAACTATCAATTATTAAGTTGATTAATGTGTTACCATTTTCTGACAGAACCCATCCTATTTCTTCAGAAACACCAGGGTTCCATGAACCCCAATTTGGGAAAAGCTGCATTAGTGTATTGGTTAAACACTATTTTTTTAATCTCTTTCGTAGCTTTAGAAATGTCGCTCAAAATCTTAAACATCACGTCCAACATTTTAGTATTTACCTATTTATAAATTTAAATTACACAAGGCGAATTATTATACGTAAAAACTTTGGAAATGTAAATAGAAATAAATAAATTGTTGGATTACTAGGTACTTAAATAACAAAAGTTTAGTTAAAAATCACTAATCTGCTTTTTCGAATGATCTATTGTCGAAATGCAAACCAATTTTTAGACTCTCGTCCCTTCTTAGTTAAAGTCTTATTTGTTGATTTATTTAATTCCAAGACGCAGTGTCGTAATCGTAGCAACGTCGATCATTTGGTAAGGATGTATATCAAATACTATATAGGTATATTCATTTTGTTGAATCAGTTTTATCGTTAAACCAATTTTTGCCCAAATGATAACCTTCCTCTTGATTAATGCAAGAGTTTTTGTGTTTTAAAATATCTATTACCTCTCTAACAACTCTTTTATGATAGTTTTTTCTTACTACATATAATGTTTTTACTTATTCAATGTTTTATGTTGAACGAATGTTCTATGAGTGCATATTTGTTTGATTGGTTTAATTCTTTTACCCATCCTTTGGACTAATCCATGAGATCTTTGCCTGCTTTTTTTTTTAAGGCTTCCAATCCATAATATGTTTAGGTATTTGTGTTCTCTTATTCTGTGTATGTGGCCATATCAGCATGATTGTCTCTGTTATACCTCTTTTCTCATGGTGTAATCAACAATCATGACCTTTCAAACTCGTTCGATGGTGACGTACATCGTTTTTGATATTCGTTCCAATTTCCGTTAGAAATACATTTCTAATTTGTAT
Organism: Elmis aenea; assembly: GCA_947652605.1. NCBI lineage: Eukaryota > Metazoa > Arthropoda > Insecta > Coleoptera > Elmidae > Elmis > Elmis aenea. The sequence goes on from OX393576.1 coordinate 22,277,908, forward strand.
TTTACCAGCTTTAAGGTTTTACATCCATAAAGAAGAAAATTTTTGAACATACCATTAAACTGTTGGTTTTCTCTATTTCATGTTAATATATTCAGCACAAAAAGAGATCTCTCTTAACTAGCTCTATTTTTCATACTTTTATACTCTTAAACACATTGGTCGACATGAAATTATTTGTAATGATGTAAATCTTGCGCGATTAGCACCTGGTTATCGACAAAATAAAAAGTGTACCTTGTTTTATTATTTTGTTGTATTACCATTTCACAGCTTCATCTTCATTCAAGTAAATTTAACTGCATATAGGGTATAATATGGTGACCTTTAGAAAGAAATGTTTACACTATAAATTGGTATTATTAATACCAAAGTGTTTCAATTTACACTTTCTTTGTATAGTAATCAAGCAATTTCAAAAATAAAGGACTAAAAACACTGCTAAATATTTAGAACACCGTTTTCTTAAACTACAATTGAAACATTGTATTTTATTAGTCGTTAAATAAAATAAACAGTGTTTTAGCAAGATCAGTTTGTATAAAAGTAGACTGCTTGCAAAACTTTTCAGGAAAATTATGTTCGAAAGAATTACAATTTTCCACGCAAAACCATAATGTAAAATGGAAGTTTTGAAAGGCAATATAACTTTATTTAAAAGTAATAAAATAAACTTTCGAACAACGTTTATTTGGCGATATGAAGATTTAAAATGCCAAAAGTTATGTAAAAGAATTACTTTATGCCCTGCTAAATAAACGCCCCCATACCTGCAAGCATAAGCAAACGAACGGCTTAATTTTTTTTAACATGGAGTAATCTTTTCTTTAGGTTTTTGTGTCACTTGATAATTAAATATCAAATGCAAAAGTTACCGGTTTAAGAGCCTTTTTGAAGAAATGATTCAATTAAAAGTAAAACTAAAAATCAAGAAAGGTTTTAAAAAAATTGTTCTGGTCAGTTATAGAGCAGTGGTTCTTAAACTTTTCCAATGTAACAAACTATTGCGACCCAACACGATATTATAACTTCAAAGTTATGACATTAACAATCCATCACCTTTATTAATTTTATAACTAAAAGAAAAACGAAACACATATTGAAACAAAAATTGTATATATTTGAAGATAAAATCAAGTTCAGTATTTGTTGCGGCCCAAAATAAAATCCATAGTTTAAGAACCACTGATTTATGGTGCAAAGAGTTTTGTTTATAATGGTATAGATAATTTACGGAATGACAGTCTATTGGTATTTAAATATAGTTTAAATAATAATGGAGACATTGGGCATCCCCAACAAACACCCCTACTAACAATGAATTTATTCGAGTAAAAATTTCTTTTCTTTATGTAACTCTTAATCTTTGCGTTTTGTAAATTTTTTAAATGGCATTTACACACATCCAATTCACAATTTGGTTTTTAAGTGTCTCCCAGAGTTTTTTATGATTCTATTTGTGGGTTTAATAACACTTCAATTGCAGGGGTTATTAGTGTCAGTGGAGTGGAGGGGGTGGGGAACAAAGATAGGGTGGGTAAGGTAGGGGTAGGTTGAAGTACTGTCACAGCATTTGCCTATAGTAGGTAGGGGAAACCACCTGAAACCTCTACGATGACAGACGGCCTCGGGATTCGAACCCACGACCTCCCGATTACTTGCTAGGCTGATTTAGCAAGCATCCACCGAGCTTGGTCTCTCCCAGAGTTTGTTTGGTCACAATCAAAGGCTTTTTTTAGATCTACAAAAATTAGATGCAATTCGCTACCATGAGCCATAGTTTTGCCATAAGTTGTTTGATGCTAAACAAGTTATCTGAGCAAGATCTTCCTGTACAAAAAACCGCTTTGGATTTCTTTGACCTTCGTCTGAATTTTAAATCTTTTTGCTATTATAGATACGTCCATATAGCCCGCCTATCGATGAAAAAACGCTAGTGCCACTATACTTTTCACTTGCCTTTTATCGCTTTTTTTGGTAATAAAGCAAATAATAACATTTTGCTTCCATTTCTTCGAAACAGAGTCCGAACTGGCTAAAAATGGAAGTCAAATACTCCAAGGTATCTGGTAGAGCGTTTTTTATTATTTCGTTAGGTATACCTTCCGAATCTGGAAACCAATTATTTTTCACGTTTTTAAGAGCTTTTATTACTTCGTGATATGAAATTACCTTTTCTTCAGTACAAGTTTTTGGTAGCTCTGTATACCGTAACCAATTTGACTGAATAAATTTAGCTTTAAATGACAGGTAAAAAACTAAATAATATAAAGGTGATGATCTTGCTTTTTACGGTCAAATTTTCTTTTAAATTCTAGATAAATTCAGCTTGTCCCTCACATTTCTTTGAGATAATATAGTGTATGGGATTAAGTCGTCGTTTAGAAAATAAATTTTAAGTAAAACCCGAGATGTGAAATTGGACTGTTAGAGATCAATATGCCGACGTTAACTATTATGATTCAAGATTTCATTACACCGTACCTTGGAAATTAACCAAAACGTCGCATTACTACACGAAACGGCATCTTCAAAGCGTCTATCACGCCGTAATAACAATAACTTAGCCTGTTAATTATACTCAGTTATAATAGCATTTCCTGCGCTAATTATAATTAAGGATCCTAATTAAAATATTCATTTACTTTACAGTCTAGTATCAATAAAAATTAAATTAATTTGCGCTCATGGCTAAGCAGCAAGCCCAGACCAGAAGATGTAATGCTACAAAAATACATGGATTTAATATTTAACAACCGCATTAAAATTTTAAGAATTACAACATTAATTTACAATAATGTTTTAATAAAGCTCTGATTTTCCATCACACAATTTTTTAATTAAATTTTCCCTCGCTGCAATTGGCACTCGTTTTTTACCTGCGTTAGTTTTCTTCTCAAATATCTAATCTACTTTGTCAATTAAAGTTCATTATTATAATTAATTCTAACTGTTTACCGTGGCACCAGAACGGTTTAAAATAGTTTGTTATCGCGCCTGTTGAATTAAAAACCTATTTAAGTAAATTAAAAGACATGGGCAGGCACCTAATTCCTCTCTAATCAGCTCCTCGTTATTTCATCCTCGTTAGGTGTCGCCCCTTGACGATAATGACCGGAAACTAGGGTTGCCGTGCCACTTTCGGTGTGGGTCAGTTCCCCAATTATCCATCATTTTAAGGGACTTTACTTTTATATTGTATATTATTGAATCGACACAGTACCGGCTTCTATATATTCGAGACGTTAAAAGTTAAAGAATTCGATCAGAACCTCAAAATATAAATAACATTAGGTAATTTCTAGTGCGTAACAAAAAAACATATTTTTAAATTTTCAACAGGTGCTGGTACGTGATTAATAGGCACACATATACTTAAAAATGCGATTTATAATAATTTTTACATACACAAATTGTACATAAAAATGCTGTGCAATTTGTTGTAAAACTTTGATCTATCTATCTACAGGCGCGTTGGTTTACGACTGTCGCCGTCTTTTTCCTCCTATTTTCTTTCCATTCATCATAATTCAAGTTTCTTGCAGACATTGCTGCTTATACTCGTGCTTCCAATATCATCTTGGCCGACCTCCTCTGCTTCTCTGTGGCGGTTCCCAATTTCAAAACTTTTTGGTCCATTCTCCTTTCGTTTTTCGTTGGAGGTGGCCATACCATCGTAATGTTTTTGGCTCACATGTTTTTATAGTTTCTACACACACTCTAATTTCATCTCGTTTATCTATGTTTCGTCCACGGCTCATTCTTATGTATCCGCAGCAGGGTGGATAATCATGATTTTAAAAAATAAAACGATTTATTTGATTTAAATCAGATTTTTTTGATTTAAATCAAATATACCATATTATCGAATTAAGTGACATATTCACATGCTATTTCTGTTTTTTGCTAATATATTTAATAACCAATATATTTAATTCATTGCGGAATTTTTGTCAAAATTAAATATGATTAAGAATATTAAAAAAATCAGTGCTAAATGGTGATGTTTAATTAATTATATACAGGGTGAGTCATTAGTGCGGGATCGGTCGATTGTGGCTAAACGGCTTGAGATATGAGGTTGATTCAAATGCTATTTTATACAGTTTTTTCTAAACAACACAATAAAAATATTTTCAAATATACAGGGTGAGTCAACTTTCTGGAACTAATAGCAACTTTTTATTTCAAATACAACACCCAATTTGTTATTTAATATTTTTGACCGCCTTAATTATAGCTTTGCATCAATATAAAATACTACAGGTTTTTTTATACGGCGTTGTAAAAAAAAAATAATTTTCTAAATTATTCAAGGTTTTAAGTCTTTATTTAAAAAATTCTCCTGAAGTTATTTTGAAGTACAGAGTTGTAATTTGGTATGGACATGCAGAAAAAAAATTCTCTGTTCGCTCGATATGAAAAAATTTGAATCATACATACAGGGGTGTTTATAAATAGGTGGCAACTCTCATGATTTTCATAAGCTCCTAACTCGATTTTTTCAAATGCAAACCCCTGTATTTTTTTATGTCATCGAATTCGTCTTTAAAAGAGCTTCATATTTTGTTAAGTACCTATGTCCTATACCCAAAACTCATACTTTTCGAGATATTCGACATTTTTCTTCAAATCGTTATTGAAACAATAGAGTGCTGTGGAAATTGAAAAAACTGACTGTTCACTTCGCTAACGTCAAAAACTAGTCATTTCATTTTTGAATTATTGCATTTCCACAATGAATATTACTTTACAAGAGCAAATTGATATGGTTTATTCACCATTTCGTGTAGGTATTTAATTACTAATAGTAGTACAATTTTGTTTTATTATAAATATTATATTGTACTCATATAATCTGTGATTTAAATTGATATTTTTTTTTAAAAATCACTTTATTTAAATCATGATTTAAATCGTGATTTAAATCGTGATTTAAATCAATTGATTTAAATCTGCTCAACCCTGATCGGCGCCAGTAATCTATCTCCGATGATCTAATTTTTTATGTCTCCCATCAACGCATTTCTCAGTTGTGACTATCGAATTACACAACAATACTATAAATTTCTAATAAATAATACCGCACAAATAGTAACTATCATTTGACATTTAATTAGTTGTTTTTATTTTCATAGATAGCTTGATAACTGATGGGTAAAATACGATTTTTCTTCATTTTGTGACTTATTTATAAAAATAGATTTGTAAAATTGGATTTTTATGATTTTTATTATTTTAAATTCCACTAATACAGTGGTTTTCAAGGAGGGCGCCAAATTTCTGAAAGATGGCGCGAAGAAATGAACGGGAAAACTATGTAGTAAAACAACGGAATGGATTTAAAAACAGTTAGAGGACTTTTTTTAGTCCCCAGTGTGAAAACAGGAGACAGGTTTACAAAACAAATCGACGACTTTTTTTAAGTCGCCACTATATTAAAGGATAAAAGGGGGGGAGGCGCATTAAAAATTATTGTGGAAAAGGGGGGCGCAAGTTTAAAAAGGTTGAAAAACACTGCCGTAATAGGCTGCTCCTGCTTGTACAACATACCAAGTATTCCGGTAAGAATAAATAAGTAATCAAACCTTAGCTTTCTGCCAACAAACTTATATTAGGCCACAAACTTCTTTAATTAAACTCGTAAGTAAATTAAAAACAAAGTTTTATCAAATTTGAACCTGTAACTTCTGCAAAAAGTTGATGCATCAAACAATTTTTCCAAGCTCTAAATTAAATCGGAGAGACTAATTTCGTGTGCTCGAAGAAGCATGTTTCACTCCTTAAATTTTATTTAATCAATTTTCAACTCTCGGCTGTTTCTTAATGCACAGTGTCGTGTTTTTTACTTTGTTGAACCAAATGAATGCAATCGTGAGAAAAATTGTTTGGCTTATTTAAATCTTACACACTTGGTAATCGGCCAACAAACAATAGGGATTGCAATTTTAACGAATTTCGCCTTTTCCGGTAAACAGTAAAAAAAAATTGTGTTTTAAGACCGGTAAATCTCAACACATATCAGTAATATTCATTTTAACATTATTAAATAACATATTTTAGTGATAAAAGATCGGAAATAATAAGAAATAGGAATAAATTTTACTAACGGCTTCTAAACGTACCTACTTAGGTACTTTTCCTTCAAGAAAACCCTAAAATAAATAAAATCTTCATATTTCTTTGCTTTCTTTTTTCTTTAATTAATGACTGTTTCTTTAAATATAATTATCCAAATAAATTTTGAATGGGAACAGGTCAAACAAAATGAAATTTATTTAAAGTTTCAGTATAATAATATCTACATAATATGTATGGGAGTATGGGTAACTTTGTTATTATAAGAGTTACATGTTCGGTTAAATTAGCAAAGTTGGGCAGAATTTCAAAACAAATTTAATGCCATTTTGACATTTGAACTACACACTCAACTTTTTTAAATATTTTAAAAAAACTAAAAATATATGATTTTTTAGTGGTAAATAATTCCATAGCCACCTATGTTAAAACCGAAATGTGAAACGATTCCTGTAGATATTTTTCGTGAAAAAAATTTTAGTTCTTATGAGGTTTTTGTTAGAAATAAATACTAAACAATCAAAATAATTTGAGAGTATTTTTTGCGTTTTTCTCAAAAAGTGGCTTAAGTAAGGGTATTAAAGTTTTGCATCACTGAAAAGAGAAAAAAGTTCTCTATCAAATGAGTATAATATAGGGGTATCTTGTAATTTAAAAAAATTCAATTGTTTTGTATTGCGCTTTTGTTATTCGAAAAAATAGAATTTAAATTTTGTCTTATGGTGGAAAACTAAGTACCAAACAACTTTTATTCAAGACATTTTGCCCTAAAGTGGATATTTACTGAGATATACCTATAGCATATTCCATACCTTTTGGACACACTGTATACACATCTCCTGGTAGGTTTTAAATATAATTTATATTAAATAGTATCTTGACAGTTTTATTTTCTATTTGGATTTTTTTTAAAGTGAACTTTTACAATAATTAAAAAAAGCGTGATAGTTTTTATGTTTGAGTTATTTTGTAATATAATAGTTAATTGCTAGTTGAATCCTCTATTTCGGATAGGAGTCGCTAAATTTGAATTTTTTGTCAATCGTATTTGCCCCTCCTTTATCTTAGTAGGTGATGCGTCTCCACAATCTGCACTGCATTGCACTGTAGAAGAATTCAGATTACTAATACAAAACAATACCAGTTTGAAACGAAGTAAAATAAGTAGCAAAAAATATTTTTTTAAAGATTTCAATATTGTAAAAAGTGAAAACGTGTTATAAATTTTTCGCGACTTCCCTAAAATCCTCTCACGGCCTCCCAGGGGGCGGCGGCTCCCCGGTTAAAATCGCTGTACTAAACCACACGCAAACTTAATAAACGTAATTGTTAAACTCGATTATTGCATAATCGTAAGTGGTAATGTATGAAATTTCCATCTTTTTTAGAATTTAATTAACTTAAACATGTCGAACTTTAATTATGAGCAATAAACCAATAACTTTGAAGCACTGAAGCACTTTTTTCATTTTTATTTATAGCACTGAATGCGATATAACCGCAGTGCGGTGCGCATAAAAATTTAAGCTAAATATCCGCTCTACCGAATATTTTATCACAAATGCGTATGTATGATCAAATAATGACCTGTTTCGTAACCCTGGCCGCAACTTATACTTATTCGTTTGAATGCCGTATTTTAACGAACGACTGGTTTCGATTTACCAAAGTGCCCTTAGCCTTCAGGAGGCCAGGTTCTCGAAAGCGGAAGCTAAATCGAGTGATTGTTATGCAAAATCAAAACGAAAATGTTTCCACAAATAGAATTTATACAAAAGAAGAAACTTCAGAATTTGCTTAGCATTTTCCTTGCTAACCCATTTAGCCAAACGAGAATTTAAACTTGCCAAACAGCACAAAAAGAAATATGTTTTAATAAATTTCATTAAAAATTTACGTTACATACGAATATAAGTAACAAAGGTTGAGTACTTCGTAATTACTTTACGTGGTTAACACACTATTACAAAATGCTTGTTAACCTTGCAGTATGACAAATTCAAATCCTACCTACAGTAAAAAGTACGGTGCCATTAGAATGACATGGGATTTAGACCATATCGTATACCGGGTGTAAATGAAATCTGATATAATCTTTTGCATTGATGAATACAGGGTGCACCACGACCCTGAGATTCTTCGATAGCTCCTTTATTAATGAAAATATCAAAAAATGTTTAATACAAATATTGTGCGAACTTATTTTCTACATAACCTAAAATTATTTTCAAATATACAGGGGGTTTCGTTTGACCGGCACATATAAAAATGTAATTTTTTTAAACAGAACACCCTGTATATTTTTACATTTTTGGATTCCTCTTAAAATTTACTTAAAAAAATGTAAAAGGCTATATGGGTCTTAAGTCAACCATTTTCGTAAAATTTACATTTTTATGAAAATTTTGAGCAATACAGCACTTTCAATTTGTTTTTACATTAAAGTTATTTAAAAAAGCGGTAAAATTTCGTTTAAAATTTAGATTAACAATAGAATAATTAACACTTTGCGCAGGCTACAATTTAAAAATATTATACAGGGTGTTTTTTACGCTTGGTCAAACTTGTGAAACTTTAAACATCGATAAGTCATTTTTCTTAAATACAACACCCTGTATATTTTTACATTTTCTTGTAGAGAATTTAATTGTCTTTCGAAATTATTAAGCATGTCCTATACCTAAAGTTGATATTTTTCAAGCAATCTCGATTTTTATTAGTATTACTAAGGCAATTGATATATTTTAAAGTCGGCCATGGACGTAAGTCGTAATTTTTCAAAGAATTTTTAAACAAAAGAATAAAAAGAGCTGCAACTTTAATTTTAGGCTAAAAATGTACCCCATTTTACCTAAATTTATCGTATAAATTGTTCAAGATTATGCCCTTGTTCTACGCACAGCCGTAGACCTTGTCTGAAAGATTCTAGCTCCCTTTATAACATTTCAGGGGTTATACCATCAAAAGCAACACGAATCCTGTTCTGCACATCTTCAGCAGTTGTTGGGGGGTCTTGATTCACCTGTTTTATGGGTCCCCACAAAAAAAAATCTATAGGGGTAAGATCAGGTGACCTAGGTGGCCAGGAGATTGGTCTACTTCGCCCTATCCATCTATTAGGATATTCTGTGTTCGGCAACTGCATTACTTGCTGTGTTGCTTTTAATGGTATAACCCCCGAAATGTTATCAAGAGTGCTAGAGTCTTTGAGACAACATCTACGGCTGTGCGTAGAACATGAACAAGGATATAATTTTGAACAATTTATACGATAAATTTCGGGAAAAAGGGGTACATTATTGGACTAAAATTAAAGTTGCAGCTCTTTTTATTCTTTTGTTTAAAAATTCTTTGAAAAATTACGACTTACGTCCATGGCCGACTTTAAAATATTTTAATTGCCTTAGTAATACTAATAAAAATCGAGATAGCTCGAAAAATATTAACTTTAGGTATAGGACATGCTTAATAATTTCGAAAGACAATTAAATTCTCTACAAGAAAATGTAAAAATATACAGGGTGTTGCATTTAAAAAACATGACTTATCGATGTTTAAAGTTTTACAAGTTTGACCAAACGTAAAAAACACCCTGTATAATATTTTTTAAATGTAGCTAGCGCAAAGTGTTAATTAATCTATTGTCAATCTCAATTTTAAACGAATTTTTACTGCTTTTTAAATAGCTTTAATGTTAAAAAAAATTGAAAGTGCTGTATTGCTCAAAATTTTCATAAAAATGTAAATTTTACGAAAACGGTTGACTTAAGACCCATATAGCCTTCTACATTTTTTAAAGTAAATTTTAAGAGAAATTTAAAAATGTAGAAATATACAGGGTGTTCTATTTAAAAAAATTACATTTTTATATGTGCCGGTCAAACGAAACCCCCTGTATATTTGAAAATAATTTTAGGTTATGTAGAAAATAGGTTCGCACAATATTTGTATTAAACATTTTTTGATATTTTCATTAATAAAGGAGCTATCGAAGAATCTCAGGGTCGTGGTGCACCCTGTACTCGTATACTTTTATGAAATTTGGAGTGGAGTGTCCTGGGAAAAAATACATAATTCGGTTGATTTTTAGTATAAATTCTTTTTCCTGTACAAGTTTAAATTTTTTGAAAGATTATACAAAATACTACAACTGTATCGTTTTGGTTAACTTTTATACCTTAAATAACTTTTGGACCAAATTTTTTTTTATTATATCTGCCGCAACCTGCATTAATTAAATTTTGTTATACTAAGAAGTGTTTTAGTTTTTCTGCGTTTATCTTATTGCTGCTCCATAGCACAAGTGACATGAACCAGTAATAATTATGATATGACTGTATAAGTCTGAAAGTTATTTTATAAATTACTAATTTGGAGGTTCTGTTGCAACTGTGTAGAAATCTTCTACATCTAATTTTGCAGAAAATTAGGCAAACATTATTCTATTGCTATTGGTTAAATTAAAAGATAACTAATTTGTTACAACACAAAAGTTTAACAGATGTTTATTTATAACCTCATTAAAAAGCAAATAAAATGTTTCGTATGTTTGTTACAGGTTTTAGAATTTGAAATTTAAAAATAAATGGTTTGACCAATCTGTCATTCTATTTACAAAAATATATAAAACTTACAGCATTAGTTTATTACAAAAAATCTGTACGTTGGTACCGGGATACCCGGTCACTGAAGAACTTTGTGAATTTCGGTTATTGACATTAAGGTTAAAAAAACAATTTCGTAACATCTGAAACCGATTAAAGTAAGCAAAATGTCAATTAAAATTAACAAAAGAATTGTTGGACACTTGTTACCATAGCTATATTAATTTAATTTATACTCAATAAAAACTAAAATGTAGATAACAAATTATATTTAGTTTTTTTTCTAAAAATTAACTGTTTTATGCATTTTATTCCAAAAAAGATTTGATGTGGATGTATTTATGCATCAATTTAAAAGATATTTGAACTATACTGGAATTCTGTTACACGCGGTTTTTCCACATAAAAATTGTGTTATTTTGCATGAAGAAAAATTAGTTATTTACCTTAAATTGTGTGCAAATTTCGATAATTATGGAACAACATTTTTATTTGATGTTCACTGAATTTCAATAATTTCTGCTAGATTTAGCGAATCTGTTAAAATTTTGTTTAATTTCAGTGTTTTAGATTCAAAGTACCTACCACTGAACATGTATTATTGAAAAAACTAGTCAAATGGCTTATTGATAAAAAACACATAATGTTAATTTAATATTTTCATAAATAAAATAGTGTTTGAACCACTGCAAATAAGAAAAACAACTTGGAAGGAAATAATAATATAGACACATGTCTTAAATTCAGTGACATTTGCCACTTACGTCGATAGAATTTGTTTGCGTTTTTTGTCCTCTGCTTTATCTAGGTCAATATATATTTTTTTAAATTAAGAATTTACAAATTTATCCAAATGGCCAAAAGCGACAAAGTATCAAAATGATGCGAAATTTAGGATTACATTTTTATCAAAATTTTGTCTGAGTACGGGAGGTAGGGGTAATGGCGCCCACTTAAGCGAAAAAATTCATATATTCTAAACCGTAACAACAATTACGCTGTAATTAAAGGTTATTGTCGCCAAAACATTACCAAGTGTTCGGGTTAAGTCATATTTGATTGAACCTTAAAGAACAAAAACTTATTAATAATTTAAAAACATGTAAGTGTGAGGAATTGCCCACCTGCTAGTGGGTAATGGCGCTCACCTATTTTATGTGTAAACATTTTTGGATATTGATATTCCAGGATGCTTTACCAGTTGTTCTTTTAGTTGTACGAGGCATTGTGCACAATTACTATGAGAAAAAGTAAAATATAAATTAAATTATATAAAAATATCAATGAGGGTAATACCGCTCACTGAGCGTTATTACTGTAGCTAATTGAGCGCCATTAGCATTACCCCCTGTTGCACAATTGCCTAAATTCGGTATATTGCCACGAACCATAATTAGTTATATAAATGGATTATTAAATTAACATCATCGCGAAGTATTCTAAATTGCGATTCAGCATTTATGTCCAGCGAATCGCGTAGCCCTTGACTGTAAGTCTATGTTCGTTCATCTCTTTCTCCTTAAACGGGGGAAAGGGGGGAACTGTACAATTATATAGACAAACAGCCCAAGGGGTCGCCCCTTCTGTTAATATCTCGCGGCGGTGTCCCAAGTGTGTGGATTACGGGCATATAACCCCCCAGACGAAAGGTAGGTTTTAAGTTAGTTTATAATAAATTAGATTAAGTACATCGGCGTTTTACTTGTACCTCCTGCAGCTACGACCCCCTTCGACTAAGCTTACCCCTTGGTCGTGACAATATTACAAAACTAGCCTTGATTAAAAAAAAAACTTTATATGGTCACTCCTGCTAAAAATTACACAAATTTCATAGGAGACCAAAGCACAAACTCAAATTAGACTAACTGAGCTACTTACAGTTTTTTGTTGTAGGCGATTTCTTATATGAAAATGTTAAAAATGACACACATTCAATTAACTTACGTTTTATGGTGAAATAAGTTTTTTTACTTACGGCATTGTGTTTTTTAGAACGAAAGCTAGGTGGCTGCTAAGTTTCAATTTTAAATATTTGAGAACTGGCGCAAAATGACGGTGAGCGCAATTACCCACTGAGCGTCATTACCCCTACCTCCCCTACATCAATCCGATTAATAGTCGTCTGTTTTTAATTGTGTATGTCGGAACAAATGTAAATTTTGTTGTAATATAATTTCACGTTGAAAATTGTTGAAATACAATTTGTTTAGGCAAACTTCAGTTATTTATTTTGTAAACAATGATTTAAAGTTTAAAGTTTTGATAAAACAGAACTTTGTTTCAAGGGAATTATGTTTTCTGTTTTATCAACGGTTAAATTCAATCTGGTTCATGTCCATTTTGATAACGCTACACAATGTTTTGCTGTGAAATAACTGCTAAATAGAAGTCGTTCGCAGAGCTAATTCCAGCGACGGGCTTGTGACAAACCCAGGTTTATGGAACAATTGACCCTCTTTCGTCCGCGCCATGCAACCAAACGATGTCATTGTTAGCGCCGCAACCGCTGCACATTTTCCTTTATCAAATCCACTTATTCCTCTGGTCATCAAAGCTGATTTCATTCGGTATAGAGGTATCACATCTAGTTGAAAGCTTTCAACTCTGTAGACTTTTTTATAGTAATTGCCAACTCAGTTGAATAGTAAGCTGTGTTTATGCATCATGTCATAAACGTATTGCCGTGGACATTTCGACGCTGAGCAAACTAAAAACGTGACGTCATTGAGTTGAAAATTGCCTATAAATTCTAAGCTATCTAGAACAGTATTTTTCACTTCCACATTATTAAAATATGAAATAAATTCCTTAGAAAATAAAAACACCAAGGTCTTAAAGCGTCAGTACTTTCCATGTTTTTTGGCATTGAACACAATCGTAAATTAATGTGAGTTGGGTAAAAAAACAATCATGCTGTTGCTGCACTACCCATTGCAGTTCTTATAAATTAAATGTTTAAATTTGATAAGAAATTCATTTTAAATGTAACATAAATATTTGTACGTAAATTGCTGAATTATTGAATTAAAAAAAACACACAAGGATTACTTGGTAGTTAATAAACATTTTAAAACAAAACTTCATGGCCTTAATGGAGAAAAAACTTTATTTTAAACAAAAATTGGAAGATTTTGTTTTAACCATATGACAGTTGCGTATGCCAGTGATTCTCAACCTGGGGGCGCGAAATATCTAAAGGAGGCCGTGAAACAAAATCGAAATCGAAAGCAAAACCATTTATTAAAACAACAAAAACACAATTTGCCAAGAAAACAGGATTAGAAGGGGGTGCAATAAAAATTGATATGAAAAAAGGGGGCGCAAACACAAAATGGTGGAGAAACACTGACGTAAGTGTAGGTTGATGGTATAAATATATTTCAGCCTAGCTTATAGGGAACACAAATTTTCCATGAATAATCGACGTTTTTTTTTCCAGTGTTATCCTTTATTAGTTGGACTTTGAAGTTTCATTAGATTATGTCGAGCATGAATTGACGCCCCGTCAAAGTGAACACATTCTGTGTTTTGTAAACAATGGAAAAATCGAAGTACGCGCAGTGATACAATACTTTCATGTAAAGGGTTTATAGTTAATCGTTAAAAAAGCTAATCTGGATACTTTAGGTAAGTTTTCTTCATGGTTTTCCACAGGTAAAACATGAGTTGCGGTCTTTCAACTTGTTTGTACGAGCACTGAGGCAGTACAACCTTCTGGTAGGCAAGAAAATGGCTACTTCTGAGGAAATGGTCCAATAAGTACATGAAATTGTATCGAAGGACCGCAGATCAAAGTTGATCAAGATAGCTGAGGCTGTAGGTACTCGGAAAGAAAGCTATCCGTGCGATGGGTGCCGCGATTGCTCACACCGGCACCGGAGCAAAATCATGTACCGTTTTCAGAATTTATTGTCTGTCATTGTTTAAGCGTAATCCAAAAGCCTTTTTGCTCCGATTCGTAACCATTAATGAGATTAACAAACGCAACCGGAAACGGAGCAATAGTCACAACAGTGGACGCGGTAGGCGAAACAACTCCGAAGGAGGCGAAAGCAGTTCCACTGACATTATGGCGACGGTATTTTAAGATTGTTTTTATTACCCCAAAAACATAAAACAATAACCTCAATTGATCAACTCTACCAGAAAATTCACGAGGAACGGCCCGCTTTATAAAAAGAAATCTTATTCATGAGGATAATGGGTCATCTCACAAATATGTCGCAGCGATAGTTGTAGTTCATCAAGAGGGTTTTGAATTGCCACCTCACGCACCCTATTCGCCAGACTTAGCTCCGTCGTACTGAAAAAGTTTTACGCTTGTAAAAAAAAACGGGTTTCTTAGTGATTGCTGCCACAACCATTTATGTTAAGCAGCTGGACAAATTATCATATAATGATGGCATAAAGGCTACTGAATATCACTTGGTTAAGTGTAGTGGGCCAAAAGAAAACTATGTCGAAAAATAAAATCATTTTACATCCAATAATATGTTCAACCTAACTCTGTTTGTACTTTTAGATAAACGTCGTTGCGTGTATGTAAATAGGAGAATAAATAGGATTGCAACTGATGGAAAGACGAGTGTTGAAACTGGTCTGGCATTTCGACAAGTGAACCGTAGAAAAAAAGTTAAGTTATTTTTATTTACACTTATTTATAGTAGCTTAAGCAAGTTTATACAATTGTTTTAGTTAATTTAGTACAATAATTTTAAATAAAGAACTAATTATACCACCATGAATTATATATACTTAAATAAAGTTTTTTTTACAGACCGTTTAGGCCCACCGCTCCGTGGTTTTCTTCCACTCTTTTCTATTTTTGACTTTGGTCTTCCAATCTCTTGTACCTACTCTTTTCTTTAAGGTCTGATAGCACAGCTTCTCTTCACCGTCTTCTCGGTCGACCTTTCTTCTTTTGTAATTTGGTGTTTTTCAGGCTATCATTTTTCGTGTTCGTCCATCTGCCATTCTTTCGATATGACCCAGCCACTATAATCTTTTGGCTTTTATTATCAAGTCAATTGCTGGTCCCTTGTATATCTAATAAATTTCCCTGTTTGTTCTTCTCTCATATCCTTGTTCTGTTTTCCTTTCTCCCAAAACTCTTCTTAGTTTTTTCCTCTCCCATCTCTGCAATCTTTCCTGTGTTTTCTTATTTAATATCCAAGTTTTGCAGACATATAGTGCTGTTGGTCGCAATGCTGTTTTGTAAAGGCGGAATTTAGCATCTCTAGATAGCTGTTCCGCCGTTAGTAGTTGGTTCATGGCTCCGGCACATTTATTTGCTTTTGTTAATCTTGCCTCTATTTCTTTTTCTTCCTCAGAGTTTTTCGTTATTCTGGCACCCAGACAGACAAACTCATCCACTTCTGCCAGCCTCATATTTCCCAATGTCGTAGTTATTTTTAGGATTGCATTCTGCTGACTTCCTCCAATGGACATAAGTTTACGTTTCTTCTGGTTTAATTGCAACCCCATCTTAAAAGCCTCCTCCACTTATCTGTCTGCCGTGTGTTCTAATTCCTTCATATGAATGAATTATATACAGCGTCATTCAAAAAGTCTGTAACAAATGGTAAAATTTGGTATTATCGATTTCTCAGAAAATTATATTTTTAATCAAAGTTGGTGCACCGCTTTTATCAGGAATACAATTTTCTGAGAAATCGATAATATATTTTTTTTACCATTTATTGCAGACTTTTTGAATGACGTTGTATAAGTGGTTTAAAAAAACATCGTTGCCCACTAAAATAATGAACTATCGGTTAAAGGAGACACTTAATACCCAGTAACAAACGAAGGAAAACACGAAAACATTTATAAAACAACCGGTACCGAATTCTAACATATTGAGAAAATTTATCGGGAAAAGCGTTGTTTACTTTGCAAGTTATTTCAGCTGAAAGCTTTGACCAAATCATTTCAGAAATTAATGTTTTTGTTTTTCTAATGGTTTCGCTGTAGCGCAAGAACGCATTTTTTACTGTTTTGGCACATGTGTAATAATATCGTGAATTTTAATTAACTGACTCATAAAAACCGCGAAACATTTAACGGCAAATGTTCATGACTCGGTTGTATTAAATCTGTGTGTATGATTATTTCTGATATTACGTGTTTAAATCGACTCGGTAATTAACAAAAATATGGATTTAATATTGTGCGTTCCACAAATCTTTTCTTTTTTTTAAAAATATATAAGTTAATGATTCTTAACATAATAAAAGCAAGAAAATCCGACAATTTTCTGTTTAGGTGCGCATTAAATTGCGCACAATTTCAACGTATTTAGCGTACGTCAAACTTGTGGATAGGATCGAATATAAGATGAGGGTGTCGTAAACCGCAAGAGATACCAGGATAGTTAAATTAAAAAAATTGGTTTGTTTTAAGTAATAACTTAGGATGATTTCATACTAAATACAGACGAAAAACTGAACGTGGCATATTTTTCAATCTAAATATCCCCATTGCAGTTATTTAAAGAAAAATATTACGGGAAAAAGTGTAGGCACAACCCAACTATAAAATGGAGACACATTTTTGTTTAAACCAAATTCAGATTCTAAGATAAATGACAAGATTGCATTTTGGTAAAAAATACTGTATTAGGTTTTATATTTTTTTAACGCTTTATAAAAAGTATCTATCTATAAATATTTATTTTTTTATATATTTTTTCTTAAAATTAACAATATTTTAAGGAATTTATGCGTTATAAAACAATAGTTATTTATGTATCAAGACCATCGAATTAAAAACAATTTAAATTTTTAGTAATTTTCAAAATTATAGGTTAGAAACTACGCGACATTCTGTCACTGACAGATGACGGCGTATGTACTGCATTACCGGCCCTCTCCTTAGCAACGGCCGTAAAAGTTACTTTTTTGACCGTTGCTAAGGGTAACGGCCTGAAAAGTAACTTTTACGGCCGTTGCTAAGGATAGGGCCGGTAATGCAGTACTTTATGGTTGCTAACGCGTCCGTCAAACAGTTGTTTCTAGTACGATCGCACAAAAAAAATTAAAGTAATATTACTTTAACTTAACAATGTCAAGAAACAAAATAATATCATTTGTTGAATAGCTTAAATAAAATATGTTTAAATTGTTTGTATTACGTTGTGATAGGTTGTAATACAGAATAAGATATTTTAGGAGAAATACGATTTTGTAAAATAATGATAAAGCAGTTGTCTGCACTTTTTGACGGGGTTCTAAATTTTGTTGGCTATTGGTGGATGCAATACAATTTGACGTTGGTATCGTGGTTAATTATGGATTCCCTCCAATTTATTTTGTCTACACTTGAAGTCAAAAGTGTTACAACCAGAGCTGCGTAGTCAGTAAAAAAAAAGTCGACTCCGACTCCGACTCCGACTACTGATAATTTTAGTAGTTCGACTCCGACTCCGACCCTGACTCCGACAAAATTAAATAGCAAGACATTCTATGGTGTGTAATATAAGAAAAAAAAAGAAATATAAACAAATTATTTAAAATTTGAGTTTAAATTTTGCGGCAAAGGACCACCCCACAATTTTTTGTTGTACCCGGAGTCGGAGTCGGAGTCGGTACATTTTTTTCGACTCCGACTCCGACTCCACTGACCAAAAATTCCTCCTAAACGCCGACTCCGACTCCGACTCCACAGCCCTGGTTACAATCAACCCCAATCAATTTTTTCATTTGCAAATGTTCACTCTTAGCAAATAATTGGTGGTTCCTCGTAGATGTGAATATACAAAACTTGTCGGATTAATTTTCCAATTTTTTTATTTTGTTTCCACATTTTTGGATATTTTTTCATTTTGCTAATGTGTATTTTGGAATAAAATGTTAATTTTGTTGATGAATACTAATTAACATATTTACCCACTACTTATGAGCTGTGTAAATTATTTTGCCGTTACAACTTACCCGATCATTGTTACTTTTAGCCCCAACGTTGAGGTTGGAAGTAACAGCTGTCTTACTACAAAAAAAAAAAAAAAATTCTCACATATGCTTTACGAAACATATGAAATAAATATCTTGGAAGGAAGACAAATGTCCAATCTATTATTAAATTAATTTGGATGTAAAAAACTTGTTATACTCTATGAGAAATTTAATGAAAACAAAACAAAAAATACTTTCATCCCCGGTCTCACTTACGCATTGGAAATTAAATTAGAGTCAATGCCAAATAATCCAAGGTTCGAATATATTTATATGCAATTAGAGTGGAGAATTAAGGCAGCGTTATAAAGGTTAACAATAATGTTATTAGAATACTTAAAGTCAGTGTGCACCGATTTTAACGAATTTTTGTTTGAGACGAGCAACTGAGGTTACATTAAAAAGTGTGTTTTTTTGCAGTGCCCGCTTATATGGACGTATACTCAGAAAAAAAAAACTTTAGTCAAAACCCCAGCAAGAGAAAAATATTAGAAATTATGGAACCATTGCTCCATTTTCGAGCTGTTTTTGTGAAACCAATTACTCGCGTAAATGGAGGGATTAGTGTATTTTCACAAACTTTTTGAAAATGATAAAAAGTAACCATTTCATTGTATCGTATGGTAGACACGAGTAGTTTTATTTAAAATTGTTAATTTTGTGTAAAAAAAAACACCAACTCATGTTAATGGCACTTTTACAACAGCGAACTAGCATCAGGTTGAACAGATAGCGCAATTTTATTCAACGACAGTGCATGTTATCACGTCCAGTAATTTTGGGACCGGCAGTCGACATTACTGGGGTGTCCATTCAACAATATCTGTATCTAATGACGCCAGCTGACACTTGTTCCATTTGCAACATGTACAGGTCATCATTAGAGAGACATAGCAGGTATAACCAATTCCGGAATGAGACAGATGCGACCCCTGATCATGTCAAATAAACTACAATATCTTTCAATCAAAATTTAAGGGCAATGTTCGTTTTTAAAAAGCGATTCCGTGTTTGCTATCTTTGTTACATGTAATTATTCCTCTTGGCAAAGGTAACCTTAGACGTTAAATTCTGCACGCTATCGGTAAACTGTCATAAAGCTGATGATAATGCAGTGGTCGATCTATCGATAAAATCAAACATAAAGATAATTCCCCCTTAAAAAGGCAAATTAGCAAGTAATAAGTGAGGGTTATAAACATAAAAACTGTTTTAAAAATATAATTTTCGTCACGTTACACAAAGCGTTGACAGCACTTCCCGTTAAAGGTTTTATTTCTAGAGGGGTTGGAGTCAACAGTCCTTAAACCTGTCATCACCACGTGTAATTAACCTTGTCAACTCCATATAAAAATTGGAGTCGCTTTCACAAAGAAACATAGCGAGGAAGTGTCTTAAAGTTATCGGTTTTTGTAAAGCCGACTAAAATAGAAGGGAAAGGAATAAAATGTTTTATAGGATATATGAATAAAAAAATATCATACATGTTTTATATACAGGGTGGTCTACATACAAGGGCCACTATTGAGATCTCGTGAACGGTAAGAGCTACAAAGAAGTTTAAATTAGATAAATTGTTGCCTTTTCTGAGCCCTATTCTGTGATCCTTTAAGGTTTTAAAAAAAGGTCAATGGCACACTAAGTAAGTAATAAACAAAAATCAAAATGAGCATTTTTTTTTAATCGTTAATAACTCGGTTATACACATACTTGATAGCAGGGTTGAGCAGATTTAAATCAATTGATTTAAATCAAGTGATTTTAAAAAAAAAATCATTGATTTAAATCAAGTGATTTTTTTTTTAAATTATCAATTTAAATCACAGATTATGCGAGTACAATATAATATTAATTTATAATAAAACAAAATTGTATTACTATTAGTAATTAAATACACGAAATGGTGAATAAACCATATCAATTTGCTCTTGTAAAGTAATATTCATTGTGGAAATGCAATAATTCAAAATATAAATGACAAGTTTTTGACGTTAGCGTAGTGAACAGTCAGTTTTTTCAATTTCCACGGCACTCTATCGCTTCAATAACGATTTGAAAAAAAATGTCGAATATCTCGAAAAGTATGAGTTTTGGGTATAGGACATACTTAACAAAATATGAAGCTCTTTTAAAGACGAATTCGATGACATAAAAAAATACAGGGGTTGCACTTGAAAAAATCGAGTTACGAGCTTTTGAAAATCATGGAAGTTGCCACCTATTTATAAACACCCCTGTATGTGTGATTCAAATTTTTTCATATCGAGCGAACAGAGAATTTTTTTTTGCATGTCCATACCAAATTAAAACTTTGTATTTCAAAATAACTTCAGGAGAATTTTTTAAATAAAGACTTAAAACCTTGAATAATTTAGAAAATAATTTTTTTTTACAACGCCGTATAAAAACCTGTAGTACTTTATATTGATGCAAAGCTATAATTAAGGCGGTCAAAAATATTAAATAACAAATTGGGTGTTGTATTTGAAATATAAAAGTTGCTATTAGTTCCAGAAAGGTGACTCACCCTGTATATTTGAAAATATTTTTATTGTGTTGTTTAGAAAAAACTGTAAAATAGCATTTGAATCAACCATATCTCAAGCCGTTTAGCCACAATCGACCGATCCCGCACTAAGGACTCACCCTGTATATAATTAATTAAACATCACCATTTAGCACTGATTTTTTCAATATTCTTAATCATTATATTTCATTTTTCATTTTGACAAAAATTTACCATTAAATTAAATATATTGATTATTAAATATATTAGCACAAAACAGAAATAGCATGTGAATATGTCACTATTCGATAATATGGTACATTTGATTTAAATTAAAAAAATCTGATTTAAATCAAAAAAATCTGATTTAAATCAAAAAAATCTGATTTAAATCAAAAAAATCTGATTTAAATCAAATAAATCGATTTTTTTTTTTTTTTTTTTTAAATCATGATTTTTATCCACCCTGCTTGATAGTACAAAAATATTTTTGAGGAAAAAGTTGTAAATTATTTTTGCGCACTGTAAAATTAAAACATTTATTTTATACAATATTGTTTAAATTTATGACACTCTATAGCTTCATAGGGACTTTTTAATGAATTGTATTTTTATTGAGCCTAAATATCAAAATAAACACATTAAACCTCATCCTATTAAAAAGAGGAAAAAAAAGCTTTTTCTACTCATGTAGGTATATGAAAGTTGTAATTTTCTCACTGCCTACCCTACATAAAAGTTTTACTTTTTTTTACTAGTGGCGAAAATTAACTTTCACCACTAGTGGCGAAAATAATGTCAATGTCAATGTTAAAATCAAATTGTAAAATTTACGATTTTTGTTAGTTTTAAGTTTAAACTAATAATAAACTAAAATTGCGTTAATATTCTTATCCAATAATTTAATTTTAATGTAACATTTTATATAAAAGCATTTACGACTCGAAATGAAATCAGTTTTTTTCGTTCGTGTAATTTTCTCCAACAAATCTCACCTCACGAAAAAAACTGGACTTTCATCTCTTGTTGTAAAATGTACCATTTTCATGAGGTCATAGCTAAACTATGGTTTCCATTGAAAAAATGCAAGTTTGTAATTTATCTAACAATTTCAACAATATTGAAACAAAAGAATGTTTTCATTTTACAGTGCGTAAAAAATACTACTTTTTTCCCAAAAATATTTATGTATTTTCAAGTAAAACCGAGTTATCAACGATTTAAAAAATAAGCTTTTTTTTAGTATCTAGCATGCCATGGAACTTTTTAAAAACATTAAAGCATCAAAAGGGACACAACTTTTATTTTATTAACAAAAGCCAAATTAAAGTAACTGTTGAAATTCTCCCCCGGCTTCTACAATGCACAAGTTTACGCGCCTCTTCGTGCTATCGAAAGCATTTTGCAGCATTACTGGCGTTATGGTTGCACAAAGTTTAACAATTCTTTGTCCCAGTTCTTGCAAATTAGCTACAGGAGTTTTGAAAATCATATTTTATAAGTAGGGGAACATAAAATAGTCCATAATGGTCAAACAGGATGACCTTGGAGGAAACTTAACTTATGTATGCCAACTCATCGGCCGGTCATTAAGTAACTAGCGAAGAAAATCTATAGTGTCTCGTGTCGTATGTGCTGTTGCACCTTTTACCGTCTTGCTGAAAATAGCTATGCTGAAGTTTAATTTCACAAGGTATTCAAATATATTACATTGCGTTTTTATTAACTATAGACCGTTTTATTAACCTCTACAGCACTGGACTTTTATGTATGGCAGTTTCATATATGTATGTAGAAATCGGATTTTTCTGTAGAGCAAATATTTTTATCTCAAATAGAAGTTACATGTTTTAAAAAAGTATTTTAATGTACGTGTATTTATGTATAACACACATATCAAGTTACCATAAACAGTTATTCGATTAGATGAACAACATTAAACATCCGAGTAATTATGCATTTAAAAAATATTTTTTCAAATAACACCAGACAAAACGTATCTCTTCTGAATAATAAAAATATATTCTGCTACGTTTTTTTTTTCAATTTCCGTTTTCATTACGATTCAAATTGCGTTAGAAATTGTTTCTATATACGTTCTTTTGATGTTGTAATATTTTTTATCCGTGAAATTTAATTTTAAATTCCGATAATCCTGCAAATATTGGTGTGCAAAAAAAGTGTTTGCAAAAATAAAACAGCCATACTTTTACCGCTGACAAGACACTTGTTAAAAGCATCGTTTGTAATTTTTTAAAACCCTTTCAATACTGCGGGGATATATACGTCCCAAGGAATGTTTAAAAAATTCTGCATTGTGTAATGTCGCTTTATAATACTCTGGGATGGGATTTTATAGTAGTTCTGAGCTCACACTACACGTGAATCACTTAAATTTGTCAGGAATACATGTGGCTCCTTTCAGTCAACTTTTGTGTGGTCATGTGTGTCTTTATAAGCTACTGCTGGGACGAATTTATCCCAAGCGATCTATACTGCGGGGACATTTGTGTCCCAAGCTCTTCTATGAAAAAAAGTAAAAGCTAAAAATATGAAACTTTGTATACATATATTCTTAAGCCATATCAACACATTTTTATATATGACACAAAATTTACTTCATTGGCCAAAAGTCGTATTGAAAGGGTTAAACTGTGCAAATTTTTATTTTAAAAATAAATTTTGCACACAGTAAAGAATAATTCAAAAAGACGGTTTGCTTAAATTAAATACCTTATCTTCTTGGAACCTATAAAACACCTTATCTATTTTTGGAAAAAAGTTAGAGTTGGAATCTAAACAGAAATATACAGGGTGTTCTATTTATCAGGGGTTTGGAGCGGAGCACGTAGTAGTGGAGCAATGGGTTTTTGCCCGGAGCTGGAGCGGAGCCCGGAGCAAATAATTTTGATTGCTCCAATGCTCCAGTTTATTATGTACAATTTTTTTTAAACTACTTTTTTTTCAATGTTTGAAAAATAATAGTTTGTTTTTTAAACATTTATTGAACTTAACTTTTTTGTTAAAGTCAAATATTGTTATTTTTGACCAACTGCTACATATTCTATAAAATTAAAACTTTGCTTTTAAAAACAATTTTTTTAATGAAAAAACTTTTTTTTTTTTATGTTAACAATCTTTGGAGCATGGAGCGGAGCTGGAGCGGAGCCGGAGCAGGCATTTTGATGCTGGAGCGGAGCTGGAGCGGAGCAATTAAAAAATTGGACTGCTCCAAATCCCTGGTATTTATAGTAAAAATTTACGTATCGGTTCGCGAAAGCAAACACACTGTATAACTAAATACATATATATTTAAGCTGCTGTATAGATTTGGTAGTATTTTTTTCCCCTTATATTGTATGTATTTTTTAAGCAGGAACTTCCAACAAAATTAGAAATATCACAGTGAAATTTTGAAATCATCACATTTTAAATCATCTTGATTTATAATTTAAGTAAAGTTATATAAAACACTTCAAAACAAAAGTTAATTGTTTCAAATATCTCAAAATTAATTCTTTATATTAGTAACAAAATATTATAAACATTCATGCAGGATTATATTGGACTTATCATGGTTGAATCTGTATTAATTAACATTCAGTTAGTCTTATTAAACAACAAATGTTATCTCGAAAATAAAAGGAACATTTTCCTAGACGCTATCAGTAAACTGAGTAAACAATAAACGTAATAAAACAAGCGTTATGGACTTAGTACAAGCACAACATAAGAGCAAGATTGCTATGAACATCTAGATTCTACAAAAGCGACAGTGTACAGCACAATAACCAATGTTAAGCCGCATTTGCTTATGGTCACGACAAGGGCTCACGAACCTTAGCAAACGTGATTCATGCACTCGCTGTGCAATAGAAATCAGCCTCTGAATGCAGTAGATCACATAGCCTAGGCCCGCATTCCTTATGGATGCAAAGCAGTTAACAGGAAGTCAAGTACACGTCATATTTATGTCGCTTTCCATTCGCTGCATATAATGGAACACGTTTGCGATTTTTAAAAAAAGTTATTAAATATTTATGAGCGGTAAAACACAGAGTATGACGAGATATGGAGAATGAAATATAATTATATATTGAAAATATAAACTTTAAGACTCGTTCTGTTTAACTATAAATGAACAAATATTTTGAAGCGCCTAATTGGACACGTGATAATAATAGAATGCGACGTTTGTTTTTTTTCTGTTCAATACTGTTACGTAATAAAACATCAAACCAATTAAAGCACATCATACAATAAGTTATTAATTTGCTACAGTCGCTACGGCCTCCTCTTCATGTAAATTAATTGCATCGTCTTCAACTAATTTAATTGCTTCGTGATGTATAAGGCTCATTTTTCAAAGAGGACGTTGCACTTTAATATTCTGTAGCATATTATTTTAACTAGAATCTCACTTTGTTCACTTACATCAAACTTTGTTTGCGCTCAGATATTAGGAAGCCGTTATTGAACTTTTTCATCGGCTCATATTGAAACATTTTACTAAAAAAGCGACTAACTTAAGAGAAAGACCCCAATTTTCATTAATTTCCATTAATTAAATTTATATTAAAACTTCTTGTAAATTCTTTCTAAAACTTTCAGCTTTAATTATTATCTCGGGAAGTTTTTGCAACGTTTTCAGATTAGTATAGGTTTAATTTTCATTTGTGGCTACCAGTTTATTCGATAATGAGAGATTACAATTCGTAAATATTGTTACAAACCCCGCGTTTTAGAACTACTGGATTGCTGTGTTAAGCATTAATCCAGTAGTTCGCGCATTTACTTACAATTATTGTGGTGGTAAGATGTACAGATAAGAATAATAATATAAGTAGTATTAATTATTTAATGTAGTTATGTTTATAGTTAATTCATAATTTATTTGTGTGTATTGGTGTGTTACTATGTATTTGTTAGTATTTGTTTGTATTGGTATTTATAGTAATTAATTCCTATTTGTTAGTTTACACTCTGTCTAAATTTGGCACCCGTTAACGGTACCTTATGCACTTGCGTAACAATATGTTGACACAGCATTTTTGACAGCCAAATATTGGCGTACTTTTACACATCTTATATCTGCTTTATATTTTATATATGTGTTTTCATATTACATACCCAATTTAATTTTAGTTCTGTAGTTAATGAACGTAAATAAACATTAATAAAATTATTTTTCTAAATTTGTACTAATAATAAGAAGCTATCTAATAATTCGTTTTCGTTAAGATTGGGGTTATTTCCAAAAATAAACGATATCATTATGTTGGCTTTGATCCTTCTAGCAGTCCATATTGTGTTGAAAATATAATTACACAATCTTCTTAGTTTTTCGCGGTTACTAACATTTTAATAGGGTTTTTGGAGTTTAGCCGCTTAATATACAGGGTGTCCCAACCAAAACGAATTATTCGATAGCTCTGTTACTACACAACATTCTGGTGTTATTTGCTGCCCTTTTTGCTGTTTATCTACTATCTAATTTTAGGCTATGTAATAAACGATTACAAACCACTTTTATATTTAACTTTTTTTAAATATTATTACTAATAACAGAGCTACCGAATAATTCGTCTTGGCTGGGACACCCTGTATAAATATTGACATTGAACCAATTTAAATATTACACGAGTTAATCCCAAAAACCATACCAAAAATATTATCAACTACTTAATATAATTTTTTATGGCACCCATTTCTCATCTTTGTTGGAGAAAACCTGCTAATTTATAACATCAACTATAATAATTGTACCTATACATTTTAGGATGCTTTTTAAATAGATGGCGTAGAAGTTTTTACACAAAAAATTCAAACAGTTAAAAAAAGGTTTGTTCCAGCAATGCTAGGTACGATCCGATGAACGATCAGTGTTTACGCAGTATCGATATCGCGTTCCAGCTCAATCTCTGATATTTCATCGGACTGATAATCGGCTGTTTCAGCAGTTATCAAATAATTCATGAACTAGCTTTAGTGAACAGTAAAAACAGTACATGAACGAAGGCAAGAATTTTCGCTGGTTTTTTTACGCATGCGCTATTCAGAACTAACGTAACCTCTGACAGCTACGATCGCATTCTCAATTTCATTTCAGTACGCTTTCTTAGGGTGTTTGCAGTTGCGATGCATTAATGTCTATTAACTCAATGGACAAAAATGTAATTTACAATTATTAAGCATGTCGTTAAAGCGTTTTGGCAGCGGCTAATACCTTTATTGGTCCATATTAGTTGACGCATGTGCATAAACCAATTAGTGTACCAGTACATGAATCAGTACAAAGTAGAAATACACTGCTGGAACAAAGCTATAGTTACATATAAAAAAAACTTTATTTTTGGCGTCTTTTGTTTTTGTTAAAAACAATTGCTAAATTGGACCACTACTGTAAATGATTATTACTGTAGAGCCTGCATGCATAGCAAGTGAGTCTTTACGCACGGTAGACAAAAAGCACAATTTTCTAGAAATGTCAAATTAGAATCGCATCAAACTTGACAGTTAACAGCGTACGTACAAGTGTGTTTACTATTAGCCTAAAAACCGATAACACTGTATGTATTATATGATCGTAGAAAAGTTATGCCACAAAACAAGAGTTGTAAAGCAATTACGCACTCGTGGAAATACGCACTCGCCGCTAGGCGGCTCGTGCGCAACGTTTCCACTCGTGTGTAATTGCTTTACAACTCTTATTATGTAATTTACTATTACTGGGCAACCTGCATGCATAGTAAGGAAACCCCTTACGCATGGTAAGCATAAAGTAGAATTTTTAGAAATGATCCAAGTAGACTCATCTTAAACCTAGCCTAGCCTATCCTAGTAGCAAGTGAGTCCTTACGCACGGTAATCAAAAAGTACAGTTTTCTGGAAATTATTAAAGTAGACTCACATCAAAATTGACAGTGTACTTATGCTAAAGGGTTTTTAATTTTAGCAAAAAATCGTATATTTTTTGTGGTCGTAGAAAAAGTATGGAACAAAACTTAAGTTGTAAAGCAATGACGCACTCGTACAGAATATGCTACTAACAACTCTTGTTATGTAACATACCACTATAGTTAAATACCAACATACATTTGTGTTTGAGTATATTTAGGGATATATAAGGTATCTATAATACTTTTGCAATCCATTTATCAATACCTGATATTTAAAAAAAGTTTGGATATTGTAATTTACTTCATTATTAAAATATGCCTGCGGCCGCTTTCTCATTGTTATTTTGAAATGTATTTATTTAATTGAGAAATGTTTTACTTATTATTTTGTTGCAAACGTTTGTAACATGCTGATTAAATAATAATACAAAGTATTTGGTGGAATGCGTTATTAATCAACTTTTAAGTTTGAAAAACTTCTTTAACAACACAGTGAATTAAAATAATTGTGTTTAGCAAACTGAATTTTCATGTTAGAGTTTATTTGGAATTAAAATGTAACGTTGTAAAACATGCGATCGGCAAATAAATTCTTTGATTTTAATTAAATTTTAATTAAATTACTCTGGCGAACTACATTTTCATGTTTTTTTTGTAGAATTTGCTCATTACTTTCGTTCAATTACATTTTATCAGTGCAAACGTTGGATGGGCTTACAAATTTAATATAGTTTTGAATTTGTATGTAGATCCACGAATAGAACAGAACTTAAATTGTAAGGAGGGTATTTTAATTTAGATTGATGAAATGGTGTGTAATAGATTGTTTAATTTAATGAAAAGCAAAAAGTTTTACAAATTGCAAAAAATAATGATAATCTGTAACAATGATTTGTTGAAAAAGTTTGTAGACTGTCTATTTTTTAATTCTTTTGTTACAACTAAATTTTGGTGTACCTACATACCAAAAATTTAGTAAACTCAACAATTGAACCAAATACGAAATAAAATTATTTACAGTTTAGATATCATATATGTAGGTATTGATATCATCGAAGATGATTTTTAATCATGTTGTTTTTAATATTGTATCATATTTTTACTTCATGTAAGAATAAATTATTTAATTGAACATTATGTTTTAAATTTGCAGTGTATTCGGATTTAATTACTCTTTGTTGTTTATTATTTTATTTACATGGCTTAAAATAAAGTTGCAATACAAAGTTAAATAACGTATTACATGAAAGGGCATTTAAAGGTCTTCTAAAAGACGAATAAAAAAAAATAGATTTTCTAAAATATTTTTAAAAAATTGAAAACAAAATTTTCTGTCTAAAACCATAATTTTATTTAATATATCTTTTCGCTTATTCCGTATACTTTATTAACTTTATAAACAGTTTATTAAAGACTTTACTTTTTGCTGCGTTTTATCGTTCCGTCACTTCATAATTTTTACTTTCGCCATAAGTGGTAAGCATGAGGAAAGTATCGTGATCACGAAAATTCTCGAATTTTAGATTTCGGCGGATATACACGTTTTGACTATTTTTGCGATTCTATGTGTACGTGCGTGAGTGCGTGTGTGTCAGATGTTAAAATTGTACATTTTTGACAGGGGCGGATCTAGGTTTTTCGGTGCCTAAGGCTTATTGAAGTCCAACGGCGCCCCATTTTTTGTTAGTTTAAGAACCTTTTGATTGGGGTTTAAAATTCATTTATAACAACATCAAAATCAGATTTGAAATATATTTATTCATGAAATGGTGTTTTCAGTGAATTATGTTACATTGATTAAAATAAAACAAATAATAAAATAAATTATCATTATTATTATATGATTAATATTAACTATTTTTTACTATACGATAGGTGCTCATTGTTAATGAAAAAGTATTAAAAATGTATGACAATAATTCAATTTTTGTGGGCCCTTGACACTTGAGGGTCCAAGGCTCAAGCCCTATTAGTCCCTATGTAGATCCGCGCCTGATTTTTGGTATCAGTTGTCGATGAAACCTTTAAACGTATATTAGGTACAAATAACTTACATATAAGTAATATACAGGATGTTTAAGCTGCAAGTTTATTTCTAAATTACATAAAACTTGTAGGTAATAAATAAAAATATTCTGTTTATGTAGGACTGTAGTCTACGTTAAAGTCTATTACAAACCCTAATAACTTGTTTTTATAAAATTTTTAATTACGAAATTTATAAAAAATTCAACATTTAACTTTTTTTTTCCAAAGCGGTTACAATTTTTTTCAAATTCTTGTAAGTTATAGAGTTCATTTTTCTTGGTAAATTGCCGTTCGTCTCAAATCTCTTAAATATTTGTGAAAATTTTTATGAGTTTAAAAAAATAATCAAATATTTTGTTTAACAATGTGTAATAAACTAACAGTATCCTTGGTAAGCACTTGCATGAAACGTCATTTTGACAACGTCATTTGCAAAAGTGAGGCTAGAACGCATGAAGGGGTGCTTTAAACTTTTCATATACACAAATACACAATCGTATACCTATGAATACACGCACAAAATATTTATGGCGAAAGTAATTTGGTGGCCACACCAGTTTATTTTGACAGGAGGATCTAATATTTGTTTACCTTATAAAAGTTTTTCACATACTATACCTAAATTACATAAAATGTGATATAGAATTTTAAGCGCTTTAAGTTGATGAATTTAAAAATATAGGGTGTAATTTTTAAAAAAATCAAATAAGTTCTATTAATTAAATACCTCAAAACAAAATTATCTAAACTCGTATAAACTTGCGATCTCTAAATATTTTATGGCTCTAATTTTTTAATAGAAGAGATATAAGGTTGGGGTTTTTACTCCACTATTGCTTAACATTTTAATGGATGAGTTAGCTGAAGATATGAGAGTCCAAGAAGGCAAAAAAGCGAGACACAGGTATAGAAGTGGTGTGTTGTTCAGTCGACGCGATTTAAATTTTGGAAGATGGGACCAGCTACAAAGGCTGCTGATGAAAATAATGCAAGCTTGTAAAATATACAACAAAAATATTAACGAAGAAGACCATTTGCATGACGATCAGCAAAAATTTGATGCAAACTGTAAGTTGAGTAAAACCTAATCGAGCAATTGACCACCTTCCATTATATCAAAATAGTTAAATCCCGCTGTGTATACCTAAAGATCAAGACAGTTTCAAATAGGGTAAGTCCGGAATAGATGACCCACCGGCGAAGATGCCCCATCAAAATAATTTTGTTATTAACGGACAGGTTGCGCTGGCTTTTTAAGTGTTGGTTTGTATTGCGTATGTGATTGTGTGCAGTGCTAATTTTAAAAAAAAAAAACCTTATTCGGGCAAGTTATTAGCAAAATTCATTTTTAGAGCTTCACAAAATTTATCACTATGGTTTGCTTGTACACGCATATCATGATAAAGTACTTTTATCATTGTTTTTGTAGTGCAATACATTTAGGCATACAATAGGTTAGTGTTCGTGCCAAAGTGCATATTCCGGCACAAAATTTAAATTTGATAATTGGCTGGGGCATCTATACCGGACGATAGGGGAAGATGCCCTACATGTGTTGGGTGTGGGGAAAAGTAGACAAACACAAAATTGAATGATGAGTGGGTTCAGTGCATGCACTGCAACAAATGGTCCCATGAATGCTGTTCTAAATATGAAAATCTTTGTAATTTGTGTGGAAAAATACTGACATTAAAAAAGAAATAAGTACTTAATTGTTAATACGTTTACTAAACATTTAGTTTCTGTTTATTAGTTTGTAATTACATAATATTTTCGTAGGAGCATCTATACCTATACTAGTGGGGCATCTTTGCCTGACAATTTTATGAAGATGGCAAAAGCTCATATTTTAAGTTTTTAGTTTTTCGAGTCGTATAAGTTTATAACAGTGTAAATTTACATGTTTAAATAAAATAATATACATAGAGTTGTCATACAACGTAGTTACAACCATAGTTTTTACTCCTTTGTCCAGAAAATATTAGCATCTAAAAAGGTAGGGCATCTATCCCGGACTTACCCTAAAAAAGCGGCCAAAGTACAAAGATTACATAAAATCATAATGTGGCATAATAAATAAATTGATAACGAAGTCAAAAGAAGAGTTTATGAAAGTGTGGAACGGCCCATGTTAACCTATGCAGCAATAAGTCGAGGGAGCACAAATAGATTACACTAGGCAAATAATGGAAACGATACATATACAGACATTAAGAAACGCAGTTGACAAAACAAAAATAGACCGCTTACGAAACGAAGATATACGGAATCAGCGCTAGGTACAAGATATAAATGAGTGAATAAGGACACAGCTCTAAACAATCACATCTTGAGAATGGAAAAAGCCCACCTTGACGTCAGGTCATAGATAAATCGCCAATAGGAAAAAAAGCGAGTTTTTGTCCGACGAAGAGATGGAGAGGATCACAGTTAAATAACTTAAGTGTCTTAAAATAAGTTAAAAGAACAAGAAGAAAGTGTTTACTGGGACATCCTGTATGTGTATTTATATTAAATGCAGGAATTATTGTTACGAGCAATTATTCATAATCGTCTTATACATGTGTGCATGATATTATATTATTTTAAAATTAAAAAATTGCTTGTTTTTTTAAGTATTTCCAATACTTAATTCATAAGAATACCTAATTATTTATATTTTAGTACAGAATGAGACACGCAAGTATAAAAAAAAGAAACTTTATGGCTAATAAAAGGAAAATACGGATATGGAATAATAAAAATAACGTATGTTGATGAAGGCTATGTGACTTCAAAGAATTCTCTGTTTCAGTCAGATCTCCCTATTTTGGAACGTTATAAGAGACGAAAGAGTATCGCGAGTAATATTCTATTTGAATACATTATCTGCGTCAAGCTGCATTAACCTACTTCCCTTGAATAAAGTGCTCCCCAAATTACCGGCAGTTTGCGATGAGTTCAGGTTGAAATTCGTAACTTTTGTCGAATACGCCTCATCATCAAGATTTATTATATCTACACGATCGGATGCAATGTGACGTAAACGATTTAGTCGAGGGTAATATGTTGTTACATTTTGCTTGTGCAGGAACAGTGATGAAAATGAGTTATTGGTTAGCAGATTCCCAATATATTATTAAAACACTTTGTAAATATATCCCAGTTACGTTGCTGTGCAAACCCAATGACTGCATTGCGATTGAAACAACAACGCGTTTCCCACATAAATCAGCGGTATGTAAATATTTATTTAATAAAATTGGATATTGTGCAAAATCAACGTTCAGTTCGTAACGGTTTCTGTTATGTAATGTGGATACATATTTTCAAATATCAAAACATTGTTATTATTCAATTAGTTAATTATTCTTCTGGGAAACCTACACTGACAGACTTTTTTGTTGACCATACACTAAAGCTTACCAGCAGAGTGACAATTATCTATCACGTTACAGGGCTTACTTTGTAATTATAAGAGTTACAGGGTGGGCAAAATCAGTAACGTTGGACAAAAACACAAAAAGAATCGAATTACGTTTAATAAATTAACCAGCCTTGTTAACTCTTAGAGAAAATTGAACAAAGGCAAAATTGCCAACACAAATATTTTTTAAGTATAATAACAGAAAAAGTTGTTAACGGGTAAGTTTTAGAGTGTGAATGATACCTATATAATTTTTTTAAAAGTCGAGTGGCTACGGAGATACAAATCAACTTACATGTTAGTAAGTATAACTACCATTGTAGAAGACTATAGCGTTATAAAAAATATTTTTTCTGAAAAGACGTTAGTACAATATGTAAAATGTTATGGTACTGCTAGGTGCTGCCTGCCCACAGTTCCCTTCTTCAAGCTTCTCTATCCTAAGCCATTATTTCGTTCAATTGTCTATTCGTACCCCTTATTCCACTGTCTTTTTGGTCGTCCATATTTGTTTCTTGTGGGTGGACTTACTGAAATATTAATTTTGGCCTTTAATTATCCAGCATTGGGAGTAAGTGTCCAAACAAGGGATTCACCAATAAACAAATTGGCCGATAACCGAGTGATCGACCCTAGCTTAAAAACCGATTACCGATTAATCGGCCGATTATCAACTTTAACATTTGATTATGTTATATGACTAATGCACTCATATTATATGTTTATACGGACTCATTTTTTGTTTTAATAAATTTATTAGAAATATGCGTAAAATTAATAAAACATTCCATCAAAACAATTGAAACTTCGAAATAAAAAAATTGGTTTTGCTTTGAAAATTATAATTTAGGAGCTAAATAACTTAATTGGGTATATCCCTTAAGTAGTGAGGTGAAATATGAGTTACGTTAGTAGTGACGTGCGGTCACTGTGACCGCGCAGTTTTTACTATTGCAAAAAATTGAAAAAGAATGTATTTTGTCCTATAAATCAATAAAAGTGTTTGTTTGGGTATTCTTTATTGTTTATTGATAAAAAAAGACAATGCAAAGTGTAAAGCTTTATTATAAAATTTAAAAAAACTGAACATAGTGTAATAATTACGTATTTTGCGTAAGTCAGAGCAATATATAAATTATAGGAAAAAAGAAAACTCGAAACCAAAATTTTTATGCATTAAGTGAAACTAAAGGGATCATAAAAACAAAATAAATATAAAAAACTATTGCAAAAACATTAAATCATAAAAACCACAACTGTTAAAGTTTTACAATTTTTCACCAACAGTTTTTGCACGTTTTTTTAGCACACTCGATGCAAACTGGTTTATGACACAGACAGCATAGATGAAATGTCTTTCTTTTGATTTTAGGAGGACAAGTTAAACATGTTTTACGTTTTTCTAACTTATCTGGTGTTTCATCTTCTGTCTGGGTTACCATATTTTCAGATATTCCTAAGACGCGTCTAATACAGGCCCTTACTTCGCGGTTTATTCTTAAATTTTGATATCGCCTGTCTAATTGCGGTCTTACAAGTTCGCCGGATAATTCTTTAAATTGTGATTTTTCTAGTTTGGGGTTATCTTTATATGCCTGATGGAGAATATGTGAATTGACTCCACTAATGTCTAGCATTCTAAAAAATACTGCCATCGGCCAGCGCCTCGTTCGCCGACTTGTTGAATGTTTGGCACATTTTTCATCCAATGCATCAACTCCTCCCTTTGTCATGTTATAAAATAAAATAATTTCAGGTTTTCCTGAAGCTGAAGCGGTTGACTCGGAGTGATGCATAGATGACACTAACATAACACAACGATTTTTACGCGGTACATATGATACCAGAGTCGTATCAATAGTAAAGCCATAGATCGATGATCGAACAGATCTAGTTTTCTTTGGTAGAAACTCTTGCGGAATTTCTCGTTTGTTTTTTTTGAGTGTGCCAACATAAGTTAAGCCCCTTTTTCGAAACTCTTTTACTAGTTCAATGGAAGAAAACCAGTTGTCAGCTGTAATGTTTCTATTTGTATTTTGTATTGGCTGAGAAAGCCTTATTACTGACTGACATGGCTTAGAAAGATGTTTTTCATCTGCGAGCAGTGTTTTCCCATCGGAATTTTTCCCCGTGTAGATATACGCATTGTAGAGATAATGATTTCGTGAATCTGTCAGACACATGATCTTTAGACCATATTTTGCGGGCTTATTTGGTAAATAGATTTTGAATTTACATCTTCCGCGACAAGGCAATAACATTTCGTCAATGCACGTTGTAGCACCCAAGACGTATACTTTTTGCGAATTTTTAATTAGTAGCTCAAACAATTCAGATATCAAAGCATCAGGAGACTCTTGTCTAACATGACGATCGTCGGGATTATCAAATCTCAGACAATTGAGTAAAAAAGCAAATCGTCTTTGGCTCATCACACATCGAAAAATATCCCTGCCTGTTCCATCAGTCGCAAAAAGAAAATTAATATTTTCATGATTGGAGTTAAAAACTGCGGTGTAAAAAAGTAATCCTATAAATGCTTCCAATTCAACTATGTCGCCATCTTGAAGTTCGGGTTGCATTTTCATCTTATACTGTTCGCGTACTTTACCGATTTTAACATTTGTCCATTGCATAATTGTATCAAGCATATTATCAGTAAATAAAAGTTTCCATACCTCCTTCGGTTTTAATGAATTTCCGAATTGTGCTGATGGGTGCAAACCAGGCACAGCCCTTACTATGTTATGGTTCTGTGTACGTGATCGACTGTGAAATGGTATTGCAGACCATTTGAATCTATTTTTCAAGTTCTTTTCGTTCCCAGGTGTTTCTGCTTCTTCGTTTTCTAAACTGGAGGTAGCCTGTTCCATAATAATTTCTGTTTCTTCCGTATCTTCCTCGCCTGTATCTGATTGCATGGAACACGTATCATGTTCGCTTTCTTCGTAGATGTCACTTTCACTACTGTCTTCATCGCTAATATTGTCTTCAGTTTCCTCAAACCATTTCGATATAAGTTCTTCAAAATTTGGATCGTTTAAACGAACTCTTTTTGAAGGTCCTGCCTTCTCAGACATGCTATTTGAGTTTCAGCGCCTGCACGCAAAAAGTTACACTAACGGTGAGGTGCGGTCACTGTGACCGCAAATAAATTTTATAATTTTTTTTCGCGACAACTATACAACCCTCGACTTTCGGATGCTAGCTAAGGACTAATTGTGAAGTAGTTTGAAGGTACATAGACGGGGATGTACACGTGACGAATCAGCCGTAGTATTGGATTGAAATTATCGTGCGGTCACCATGACCGCACCTCACTACTTAAGGGATATTCATATTCAGGGATTAAGAACAGAACGCTAACGAAGACGTTAGTTCAAATTAACCGAAATAAAACAAAATTATTCCTTTTCGTTCAAGAACAAAAACGAAATAAATAATTTCTATTACTGGTTTTAACCGGTTTTATCACTATTAAAATTATATTGATGAAACACAAATGCGAACTTACCGTCTATGCCAAGGGGACTTCACCAAGGCAGTAAAATATCTCACTTGAAATAAGTGAGCTTCACTTTTCTCCATATACAGGGTGTCTCTTAAATATGGCGAAAAAAATCGGGAGGTGATTCCTTATCCAAAATTAAGGGGGGTCTTTCATATCAATGTGTTTTCTTAGACGTCTCTTTTCGGAGTTACACCCTCCTCAAGGGAAGCGGTAAAATTAGGTTTTTGTTTTATTTCTCAAATTTGAATAAATGTAGGAGAATGATATGTGGTAGATGTTTTATACTTATTAAAAGGTTTCCCATAGTAATATTTTCAATCATCTCCCACTATCACAGGGGACTGAAAAATGCGACCCCTGTTGTTTTTTTTATCAGAAATATTTGATGAGTTTAAATTTTGCATTTTTTTTTTTTGAAAGCTTGATTTATTTAGAAACTTTTTTTATTTTTTAGTTTTTCTCGTTAAAAAAAATGCCCCTTAAGAATTTAGCGGAAAACCAACGATTGCTAAAATAACAAAAACAATAATGTAAATGGACTTTAAAATTCATCACAAAAATTTTATATCTTACACTTATTACCAAAAGTACAAAATAATTACACTAAATTAAGTTTAATATTAAGGCGAATTGTGCTGATTTACTTATCAATACATACGAAGTTTTTACAATCTGAATAATCTGGATCGAATAAGGGAGATTTTACCGTATTAATAGGGTTCTCAACACTGCCATTTTGATATTTGGCGGTCGTTTTTCGACAAGTCTCAGCTTTGAATTACGTTAAAAGAGGGTGGTGCCTAAAAAGGTCATCAACTTGGTGACTTAAAAAAAAATAGTATAACTGGTAAGTATTAAATTTCGGTTCACGAAAACGAAGAAGAAATATTGTGGTTGGGAACGCAAAGAATTTTTGTTGGTTTTTAGTCCCCGATTTTATTATTTACTTTTTTTATATGTCAAAATGTTTTTTGTAGTAGTTTTTAAGTCATGTGTTTGTTTCTGTTCTGTTTTTACCGTCTCTCTAATATTTTTGTCTTGCTATAGCGAGTTCAGGCATTCAACTATTTTCTTACCGTCTGTATTAAATGTTTATTCTTCTTTTAGGACAATTTTTATTTGCAACAGCGCCCAAGTATCTAAATTCATCTACCTGTTCTACTATTGTTTCGTTATTTATTAGTTGTTTGTTTACTGTTTAGCAGTAAGTACTTTGTTTTCTACAGGCCAACCCGCAATCCCCATTAACTATATTCTATGAAGTCTTCTTATCATAAATTTTAGGTCAAAGGCATGCTAAACCAGTAGGTACCTACTACTTAGTCGTCACCGAAATTTAAATTATATAAATACAGCTCTTTGACGGAAACACCCACACCATTACAAGATTTCTTCCAGTTATCTAACTTCTGCATACGCATTAAATAGCAATCTTCTTAAAGTTATTAATAAGTAGGACTACTTTAATTATTTAAATTGTTTAGGTCTTTGTTAACTTTCCACATATTTTTGAAAAGAAGTAATAAGTTTAGAATGTATTTTTATATAAAACTCGTGGCAACATAATAAACGTCATCTAATTTCCTTTTCGTAAAACAGGATACAATTTCAATACATGTTTTGCAAGCACTGATACCAATGAAATACTTTTAACATGTAATTAAATAAATTATTGGAAAATCTTATTTACTTTAAAGCCTGTTATGATGCTTTTAATCGATTTTTGTTTAAAAACTACTAACAGTAGGTACCTGTAACAACGTTTGTGTAACTGGAACCAGGGGCGGACAGGCCCGCCGGGCAACCGGGCAAATGCCCGGTGGGCCGCTGGGTTCAAGGGCCGATGTCGGTGGCGTTAACACCAAATAATTTTCAAATCTAAATGAATTTTTCTACTACTATAATCAGCTTTATTTTACCAACTTAATAAAAAAATGCCGGGTGTTAGTGTTTTTTTTAGTGACTGATTACGTCAGCGCATAAATAAAAAACCCTTAGGTGTACGGTCGATGTCTGCTGAGACTGTTGACAGCATTTGGGGAGGCTACAGGCTACCAATAGTACCAATACAAGTTTCTTTATTTTTTGTTCAGTGTGAAAATTAAAGACAGATTAATGATTAATTAACCAAGTAAGTTTCGTTGTTAAATTATAAGTGATATAAGCTGAAGTTAGACTGGACACGTATCACTAAATTTTTTAAAGATTATTGTGTTTGAATAAATTTTGGACATTATACGCATGCAGCATAAACTGCATTATTATTATATTATCCAAAATTTGTATTATTAATATGTACTTAATTAATTAAATGACTGTGAATATACATATATTTACTTGGCTATTTTTAATCTTCTAATTATTTATAATTAATTATTAAATACATTTGTTTGGATACAAATTTCAATATGTACAGGGTGGCCTATTTTCGATGCCCATACAGTGTATCTCGGATATTATCCAAGATAGAAAAAACTAAGTACGTAGTCTCGATTTCTTTTTCGAGAGAAATTCATTACCGTAAACAGGTTTTTGATATCTTTTTTAATTTTCGAAATATAGCCAAAAACCGATTTTTGGCAATTTTCAAAAATGTTAAATATCTTGCTTAAACGAAAAGATGGAGAAAAACCTAAAGACATTTTTGGCATGGTTTTTTGTTCTTAATAAGATGGCGATATTTAATTTGTTTTTAATCATATAAATACCGATATATTACACCCAACTTTCTTATTTTAAATAGCAACTATAAGCAAATTATATATTTTTGAAAAGCGCAAATAATAAACTTTGTTACGGTAACATTGTCCTATTGGGGGTTTTGTCCTATGGGAAGTAGTTCAAGTCTATTTTCCACGCATGTCATTTAAGGTAAGGTCAGACACAGCTACTTTTGTTGCGCATCTTTTTTATTGCGGCTGCAAAAGTTGCATATCGGGTTCACACACTGACCGAAAGTAGCGCGTTGCGCGCAGCTTTTTGTGCTGCGGCTGCTTTAAAAGTTGCAGCTGTACAAAAAAGTTGCAGGGCTGTTCACACCTATAGCGCTACTTTTACTTCAGCTGTTTTCTTGCAGTCCAGGGTGCAACTTGGTGCCCCATTTGTGATTATTTTTAACAGCAAATCTTTGATTTTTGAGTTTATTTCCCTATCTTCTCAGTGATGAATAGTGATCTAGTGGTGGACGTTGCAGCTTCTGTAGCAGTTATTTTACTGTAAAAAGAAGGAGAAGTAGACAAAGATATTTAAAGAGAAAAAGAATTTGGGTTAGAGATTGGTTTAGAAATCGAGAAAACTCTGGAGTTGTTAACAACTTGCTGCAAGAGTTATGTCTAGGTCAGGAGATGAATCATTGTACAAAAACTTTTTGCGAACTTTAAAGCAAATCCGTGTACCTATTATTTTGTATTTTATAACTGTTTATTGTAGTATTGTGAACATGGCTAAATTTGAACTCTATGAAAATACATAAAACTATATATTTTTAAAAGGCTAAAAAAATACTCTTTCACATACAGTCATGGCCAACTAGGGTTTCTATTTTAAAAAAAATGTAAGTTTACTCCATATCTCAAAAGTCAAAGAGGCTAAGAAAAAATTACTTTTGGTTTTAAATTTAGCATAAAAATCTGTATAAAAAACCTTCATAACATTCTGTTCTAATTTAATAAATAGAGAAGTTATAGCAAATTTTCAAAAATGATAAAATTTAATTTTTCGTCTGTAGTGCCAAAATAAAATCCGATAAAAAAAATCAAATTGCACAGGCGTTATTTTCTTTAAAAAAATAGCCCAAGTGACCGAAATCAGATTTTCGCTATCTATTACGGTAACCGAGATACCCCATAAAACATTCGAATTTGGTCCACCCTGTACTCACCAGTTAAACCACCCACTTTTCACTTCGAAACAAAACTGCACGGGCTCTGCAGCAAAAGTTTCACCGCACGAAATATTTTTTACTGCGACGCTACTCAGTAAAAATGTCATTCACACAAGGCTACTTTTGAGTTGCGCGCAGCACGAATAAAGTTGCAGGCAGCCATACTGCAGTCGCTACTTTGTAGGTTGCGGTAGGGTTCACACGTCACGCAACTTTAGTTGCGCAGTTTTTTAATGTGCTTCGCAGCAAAAGTAGCTGTGTGTGATCTTACCTTTAGTTGTCTTTCACTTTACGACATCTTATTTCACTTCCTCTTCGCACTTTGGTTGTCAAAGACGCCTGTATTTGGTTGCGATAAAAGTATCCGTGGATATTCGAGTTTAGTGTTGGTGGGTGTAACGACTTTTTAAGTCGAGCCTTTAGTGCTAATTTGTTCCCGCCAATAAGACTGTTGGATCATTTGTAAGCACCAACACAGGTAAAATCTAATTTCTTTAAACCACGTGGAGAATGTGAGGTTAACATCTCTTTTTTAGGTGTCTTGTGTCGGTCAAACTTTTGTTTGACGTTTGATTTTCTTGGGTCCAGCTGTTGTTTTAAGTTTGTCCAGCCGACGTCCTTCTGTGGTCCTCCTGCTAGTCCTGGAGCCACCAGCAGCGTTAGCAGCAGCATTTCTTCTCAGCGAAAGCTAAGCTTAGATATTTAACCATCAGCTACGTCCTGATTAGTTGCTACGTTTCTATTTTACGTTGACCATTTATTATCTTACGTTAACCATTTATTATCTTACGTTAACTATTGTAGAGCCTTCAGCTCGTTACTATTGTTAGTTCATTGTTTTGCTTAGGCGTTATTTATTAACGTTCAGTTCACTACTTTGTGTTTTTCGTTAGTATTATTTACTAACATTTGAAATTAATATTTTATATTGTTGTTAGCAGGACCTTATGTCCATGACATTATCCTACGTTCTCAACAATCTTTAAGTGGCTTTTGCTGTCACGATAATTTTATTTGTACCTTACGATTAATAAGCTAGGAACCGTATCCGTTTGCAAGGTATTTTTTGGGTTATGCTATTGTTCGGTGATTTTAGTGCCGCAAGTTTTATATTAGGTAGGAGAGCTCTTCCACTGGATTATATTAACTTCATTGTGTTATTATTTATTTTTATGTACATATTTGTGTATTCTAGACAGGTACTTGCAAACCTCGGAACAGAACCGACCTTATACGTAGAACGTACTCTCTTTTTCGTTCAGTATCAGCGAATGTTTCCTTTTTTTTAGTGGCCTTTCAAGTCTGTTGAGACCAGGAGTATATCCTATATTGTATTATTTCCAAGTTCTATTATTATTTGTCATTATTGTTTGGTGTTATTAAAGGCATATATCGTTCAAGCCTACGAGTTCTTTTATTTCTTTTCTTAGGTTTTTTCGCTATTTTACCTTACAGAATAAATAGTGTGGCGCCCTTATTGATGTCTCCAAGTTTGTCACTAATTCGGACCTACCCCATTCTCGTCTGAACTAGCCGCGAGTCCGATTCACCGTTCTTGTTGTACGAGTATAGGCTTTCTTTATTAAGTGGCAGATATTCGTGTAACAACTTTCGATTGATGTCAAAGCCAACTATGGTTGCCATTTAATATAAGAAAGGCGTAACATATCAATATTTGTATAAACAAAAAAAATATTAACATCGCTATCTTATTAAGGACAAAAAACCATGCAAAAAATGTCCTTAAAGTTTTTCTCGATCTTGTCGTTTAAGCGAGATATTTAACA
Source organism: Elmis aenea (assembly GCA_947652605.1). Lineage (NCBI taxonomy): Eukaryota > Metazoa > Arthropoda > Insecta > Coleoptera > Elmidae > Elmis > Elmis aenea. The sequence goes on from OX393576.1 coordinate 22,320,559, forward strand.
TTTTTGAAAACACCAAAAATGGTGTTAGATAGGTATATTTCGAGGATGAAAAAAGATATCATAAATGTTAAATATCTCGCTTAAAGAAAAAGATAGAGAAAAACTTAAAAGATATTTTTTGCACAGTTTATTATCGTTAATAAAATAGCAATGTTCAATTTTTTTAACCCATACAAATATTGATATATTACACCTAACTTTCTTATTTTAAATGGCAACCATAGTCGGCTTTGACATCAATCGAAAGCTTATTTTTTGCATTTTTCAAAAATATATAATTTACCTATGGTTGCTATTTAAAATAAGAACGTTAGGTGTAATATATTAATATTCGTATGGGTATAAAAAAAATCAATAAAGCTATCTTATTAAGGACAAAAAACGATGCAAAAAATGTCTAAAATTTTTCTTTATCTTCTTGTTTAAGCGAGATATTTAACATTTTTGAAAAGTGCCAAAAATCGGTTTTTGGCTATACATATATCGAAAATTAAAAGAGATATCAAAAATCTGTTTACGGCAATAAATTTCTCTCGAAAAAAGAAATCGAGATTACGTACTTAGTGTTTTTCTATCTTGGATAATAACCGAAATACCCTGTATAGGCATCGAAAATAAGCCACCCTGTACAGTCTACAGGTAATACCTCTAAATTACACTATGGGTGGTTTCAACGCCGTTATTGTAAGTTGAAAAGCGTAAGTTAGGGTACATTTTTTATACGTGATTTTTTTATGCAAATCCAATAACTTACTGGCAACCTTTAAGCAAATTTAATATGGAAAACGCGGGGAGGGGCAAAAACAATCAATGCCATAAAAACGATATCGCGAAAGTTTATTTTACCTATGTGGGCCGATTTTGGAGAAATTGCCCGGTCAGTTTTATGCACCCAGTCCGCCCCTGACTGGAACCAGAACACATAAGCTATTTTAAAAGGCAGTGGGTTGTACCCGGGTAACCGTTTTACCTAAAAAGTTTCAGGATTATAATCACAGTATTCGTAAAATTATCTGAATATTACCCAATCACAACTTTTATCTGTCCCAAAAAGATATTTTTGTTAACATTTTTGTTTTCTTTCCGTTTTCTGCGTTTTTGTAAAGAAGTTGCACCACCGCTTAATTTTATAAACGTCATTCAACTTATTTAATTCTGCCCAACTTTGCTAATCAATATATGTAATTCTTATATTAACAAAACTACACATGTTTTTCGGTAAATCGTTGTTATCCTGTATTTAGGGTGTACAAGATTAACTCCAAATTAAAGGAATCCCATAAACAAATCTGATTAAACAAAAGAAAATACACACGACTACTATTAAAAACAGTAAAATTTCGGCATTTTTAAATATTTATTTTCAACAAAGCAGCTTGAAGTTTTAAATTTTGGTAATTCAATTGTGGGCGAATTATTATATTTTGTTTTATTCAAAACCTTACGTTCTATGTAGGTCCTACAGGTTTGTTCCAACAAGCCGGCTGACTATGCGGCTCACTGTCACGAGTGTGCGCAGTATCAACATCGCGTTCCAACACAGTCTCTGATAGTTCACTGGGCGTTCAGTCATTCGTTCTATCACATATCAGATCAATTCGTATACGGGTTTGCGGACGATCAGAAGAGTACATGTACTAGAGGACAAATTGTTGGCGGGATTTTTTGACGCATGCGCTGTTCATAACTAACGTGAGGTCAAGTAGCTATGCATCACTCTCCCAATCCCATTTAGTACTAGATTCTTAAGGTGTTTACCCTAGCGAAGCGTTCATTTCTATGAAACCAATAGACGCAACAGTCATTTACAGTTAGACCAGTCGTAAAAGCGTTTCAAAAACGGCTGATACTGGGCAATACATTTATTAGTACATAATTCACTCATGCGAATAAAACAGTTCATGCATTCATCCAACGATCGGTTTTAAACTGCTTGTTGGAACAAACCTTATATCTTCGTTAGTTATAAAAACAAAATCTGCAAATCGCATTACCTCTGAAACAGAAAAAATTCAAATAAATTTGTGCACAAACGCTTACAAGTGAGCACAGCGTTCATATGACAGCCACGCCGGTCTCCTACAAGCATAAATTACCAAAAAAACAAATGATGCAAATGTCTAAAAAATTACTAAAACAATTAAAATGAGATTTAAGATTATTAATTTCTTTATCTTTTTTTGGATAATGTCTAAATATTTTGAATTACAATTTTTAACTCTTTTTCTAACTAAAATTACCAAGTACTAATCATTGGGTTTTCATGTAACCGAATATTTGCAAAGCAAATCGATCATACATTTTTTGGCGCATAAACTGTGTGTATACATCGGAAAATTATTATATAAAGCCGAAGGGTTTGGCTCGATAAAAGTTCAAAGTAAACTCGGTGCAGGAAGTTTTGCAAATACAAATTTTATTAAGAGGGTATTAGGGGAGCTTGAGCATACTTAATGTCAATATTTGTTCTTATTTCAGAGCGTCTGCCTTTTCTATTAGGAAGTTAAATTCATCATTAGTCCCTTTCACAAACAGAAATACTCATAAACGCCAACATAATTTAAAATTCACCAATTGCTTATCATACTGTTTATAAATAAACGGTGGTCAATAAGTATTTTAAAATATAGTTTAAATAATAAAATGGTAAATATGCAGACTAATTCCTAAAGACGAAATTGTCTTGCTATTTCGCTTATTAACTATTACAGATAAAACAGAGGCTTCTACTTAGCAAGTTGCTAAATTTCGTGCAGTAGATATGAGAACCCTAAAATAGAATTGACATATCTTAACTGAGTTTTATGGAAGTTGAAAAAACTTTAAAATTGTCCTTTGTTTAGATCAGTAAAAAAGGGTCTGTTTAGAACAGTGATTCTAAACCTGTTGGGCGCGCCTCTTAAGGAGTTCGCGAGGAGAATCGGAAATCAAAAGAAGTTATTGAGACAACAATAAAACAACCACATAAAACACATTCTGAAAATGACAGCAGTCTCACACATGATAGGTTCTTAGAAAGCGTTACGACTAGTGTTCCAGATTTCCATGTATTTTTAACTTTACATTAATAAAAATGGTGCTAAGAAATTCACATTTCAAAAATAATATACTCACAAGGGAGGGCCACGATACGTTGTCGCTAGAATTTGGTTAAGGTTGTGTTTATTGCATCAAGAACATCAAAACTAAATGTTTTCCAGAATTATACGTGCCACGGGCGATTTCCTTCAGAAAAACAAGGGAAGAACTGAAAAATTGGTAAAAGAAAGTCATGGCCATGAAACCGTCAGTGACAAAATCGAAATTCTCCTATTTACCAATGCGCGCATCCTTTGCAAGTGAAATGGTGCAAAGTTTTTGAAAAATCTTAAACGGTTCCGGAGAAAAACGTCAAAAACGAAACCTCGGCATAAGCGCTAGGATTTGAGAAGTTGTGGTATATCTGCATTACTAAATCTATGCGCCTTGCATAGGCGTTTAACCGTTTTTACTAAGGCCTTGTTTTTCGCGTTTTTTTCCGGAACTCTCTTAAGATTTCTTTAAAAACTTTGCATCATTTTACTTGCAAAGAATGCACGCATTGGTAAATAAAAAAATTTCGATTTTATCTCTGACGTTTTCATGGCCAACGCGATCGCGAAAATTACTTTTATGATTCAACCTTTCAGTTTTTCTCCTATTTTTCCGAAGAAAATGGCCAGTGGCACGTATAAATCTGCAAAACATTGAGTTCTGATGTTCTTGATGCAATAAACACAGCCTTGATCAGATTCTAGCGACAACATATCGTGACCTTCCCTGGTCAGTCAAAGAACGATTGAAAAATAACAACAAATAGAGTGTTTTGGCAGGTGAAAAGAATTGGAAGGAGGGCGCAATAAATAATTGATATGGAATATACAGGGGGGTCCACTTTTTGGTAGCAGAACTTTAACAGTCGATACAAAAACTTATTTTAAAGCGAATATTCCATATCAACATGGGTCCAAAAACGTTTAATTTTAAAGATAGTTCGAGTTTGATTTTAAACAGGGCCGTACTACTTTTTTTATAGAATTTATTGAAACTGAACCCACCTGGTTGCTTGTGGGCGTTGACATTCTCATCGAACGTGGTAACCTGTAAAGTGGTTCTGTATACCAAATTTGGTCTTAATATACCTACTGGTGTACTGGTTGAGAAACGGTTAAACATAATCGATATTTTTTTGATAATTTCAACACCCTGTATCTTTAAAATGAAGCGTTTTTGGACCCATGTTGATATGGAATATTCACTTTAAAATAAGTTTTTGTATCGACTGCTACAAGTCCTGCTACAAAAAAGTGGACCACCCTGTATAGCATTTTTTGAAGGTACCATTTATGTATTTTTTTTACACATTTTGGGGTTCTTTATACAGCATTTTATCATATAGCATTTAATTCTTTTCCCATTAAAATTACCAAACCTTAAGAACCCTTATAATCACAGAAAAAACGATATACATAAATTTTGCTTGATTAGTAGCAAACTAGTATGTATTTATATTTCTATTTTATTTTATTGCATATAAAAAACAGATGGAAATAATACTTACGTAATTTATATCACTTTAAGTAAAAGTTTTAGGAACTTCTATCATTTCCAGTTATTATTTAATTAAACATTTTGGCTTCTGAAAAAGCCTTACAAAATTTCTAAGTAAATAGAACTCAATTAAGAGTTAATAAAAGAATAATATAACAACGAATCAAAACTTCGTTACCATGACTGCGTAAAGTTTACTCAAAAAGCACAAGGGTTAACTTTATACTTTCGGAAGGATAAGAATGTATGCAAATTTTTAATTAAGTAAAACAATACGTATTGTTTACAGCATATAACGTTTCCATACAATCTCATTTCCACATACATCCGCCGCCGTTAATATTACAGTTTTATTTCCCGAACGCTAGAAGTTTTCCAGTTATACGACGGCGCCCGCATAAAAGTTTTCATTTTATTGTTTTAAATCGTCACTTGTTTATTTTCGACCACGATTCGTTTTTAAAATGCTGAATTGCACGACAGTTTTGTGCAACTTGAACTGTAGCAAAAATAAATAAAAATAAGAGGAAATTACGAGTAAACAACCTTAACAGTTATTAACAAGAGATCAACGTCAAAAATACAAAATATATCGCATGATAAATGTTTGCAGATGAGAACTAATCTTTCAACACTGAACAGTTTGCTTATTAATCGACAGCAAAACTGTTGAATCATGAACTGTAATAGGCAGATAATGCCTTTATTATTACAAACGTCAACATCGAGCTATCTGTGGACATTTTGTGTAATCGGATGTCAAAATGGCAGCCACTATAATCGTTAAAGCTACATAACTGCATTATCACTGCTTCAATTTTAGTTCTTTGTTTAGCATAAGACGTTTCGCCGAACTGCATACAAAGTTGCAGCCAGGAATACTTATTCGAAAGCTGTACTTTACGAGTCGTAAGATCTGCAGTAGTTACTATATTGTATGTACATAGACTTCCGTTTGTTTTTATCTTGTATCAAACACAACATTATAGAGAATGAAAATTTGTAAGACGTAGTGAGAAAATAGTAGCATTTATGGCCGGAGAGTAAGTAAATAAACTGGAGTGGCCACCAATTCACTTAAGGTGTGTGTGAGGTTTTGTATTAACAGATTAAAGCATTTTTTATAAAAATGGTGTAAAATGCAAAAAAAAACAAATATTATAAAAATAGTAAATTTAACAAGTCCAGTTCTGATGTTTTCGTGAGGTGAGATTTATTCACGAGCGGCGAGTGAGCAAGTTTTACAAACGAAAAAAACTGATTTCATCTCGAGTCGTAAATGCAATTTTTTCTACGAATTTAAAATTATATTATAAAACGAACGTTAATGTAAACGAACCAAATGACAATAATTATTATATGTATATGAAGTTTAAATTAATTATTTCATTTCCATGGCGACACCACCACACTGACATTGACATAAATAAAATTATAACCTGCAAACGAAATATATTTAATATTAATTTTTGTACCAGTTTTAGGCTTTTATATAAAATGCTATATTAAAATTAAATTATTTGATAAGAATATTAACGCAATTTTAGTTTATTACGAGTTAAAGCTAAAAAACATCAAAATTTTACAATTTGATTTTGACATTGACATTATTTTCGCCACTAGTGGCACTTGTTAACGCTCTATCGATTACTAATTTTAAAAATTTACAGCTATAAAGTCAGGCGCATACATACACACACATACACACGCGTGCATCGCAAAAATAGTCAAAACGTTTTCAAAGAACAACAATACTTTTTTCGTTGTATGTGTGGCAAAAGTTATAACGAGTTTTTGCAAATCTATTACAAAAAAAAAATATTGTACGTGATTGTTAAGGTTTTGGCAAAAGTTCACAACCAGATTTGTTTAAAATTAAAAGATATGTTGATAGGTCACAAAAAAAACAATTCATTTCATTTTTGGCACCACGATGTTCACAGGGTTTTCTTGTAAGAGAAAATATAGGTCTGTTAGTTTTTTATTTTAAAGGGGAAAGCTTTGGTGCTTCTTGTCAAATATCTTAAGGCTCACAAGTGTTTTTATATGCTTATGTTAAGAGGTTTTAAATATACTTAATTGGTTTAATAAACATATTTTTATTTTAGGAGAAAATATTAGATCCTTAAAGTAGCCTGTAAAATCAAATTATGAAACCAAAAAACTTGTACGAATGAGAATTTTAGCACGCACTGCTAGTAGTAGAATTAGCATATATAAAATAAACATAAATTTAAATAAAACAAAATTTAATCTAATAAGAACAGTTTTTTTACGTTTCATTTTTTCATTATCAGTGGCGTTCTGTCATGTTTTATATCATTAAATCTTCAATTTTCTTATTACGCTATAAACAATAGAACTTACCTTGTGCTAGAATTATTGTAATGAAAATGGCGAACATTACTTTAATTAAAGTGATGCCTGTAAAAAATATTATAAACAACAAAATAATAAAAAGTAACTATACGTCTTCGTTAAAACGTCGATGATAAAAATAATATGAAGGTAATAAAAACACGGTGTTACAGGGAATAAAATACCCTGTATACACAATAATGCTATCTTAAAAAATTATTGCAAAAGCGGTCATTTCTGTCATACAGTATTTTTATTTTACTCAATTAAATCATTTAAAAGAACAACTCTTTAAATATACTTTTATATCGCAGGGATTTAAGTAACACTCGGCCCTTATTTACCATCGCTCGCGTTTGCATGGTGGCGCCACTATCTGGAATTAAATGAAGACTTAATTTTACAAAAGCTCTACAAAACTCTTAATATTTATGTTTTTGAAAGGAATTATATTCCTTTTAATTTTATTTTAAAATGAATTTTTCAAACACTAATTGCTCACGCAAAATATACAATCTCTATACAAAGAATGTAGATACCCATGTTTTAACGTGAAGAGCATAAGAATATCGGAAACCGTAAGAGATAAAACTTTGACAATGTTTGTAAAGAGGTGTGTTCTTAACGTGCTTACTAAGAATCTAAACGGAAAGTGTACAAAGTGTGTCTAGTTCTTGAAATATCGTGATAAACCAAAAACTTGCAGTTTCAAATGTTAACACATTGTTCGCCACCTGCATTTGATTAAAAAGTACAAATGTTACTGTGGCCTGGGGAAAGTATTATGTCAAATTGGCTTGGTGTTGAACAAGTTAATTTTCTTGTTATGTAAATTAGAAATTAGCAGACCGATATATACAGGACGGTTCGCATAAAATCGCCACGGTATCTCGTAAACAGTAAGAGCTACAAAGAAGTTTAACTTACACAAATTTTTTCCCTTTCTGAGACTTATTCAGTGATGCTTAATTGTTTAAAAAAATCAAAATGGTTTTTATTTTTAAATTGTTATCCTTGATGGCAAACTAAATTATCTATGTTCTTGCAATAAATCTGACACCATATACTTTGTCACAACATTTACGAAACAGGTTTATGGACATAATAGTGATTTAAAAAAATTCAAACATAGTCCAAAAACTAATGGTAAAAATAATGTCCATGCTTACACGAGTTTAACTGAACATGTTTTAAAAACTGACCATAATTTCAATTATGACAAAAAAAAATTATATATCATGAACAATATTTGTTCAAAAGACTAATAGCTGAAAGTATATACGGGGTGTCACACAAAAAACGCCGCAAGCGGTAACTCCGTTGTTTGTGGTCCAATTATGGTGAACAAAAAACTAAATGAAATGGCTAGTCAAATACTATAAACTGAATTTGATTTCAATTTCAAGTTCAACTTAAATGTGAAACGATAGTCAATTTTTTTTTTCAAAAGGCACCATCCATTTCTTTTTCACTAATTCTGGTAGACTTTTTTTTCTGAATTCAATGTTGTAATGATTTGTTGATTTTAGTGCAAAACTAATAAGAAATAAAAAATAAAAGGTTAGCAGAAATAGGTTAGGATTCACAAAATTTTCAAGCGTGCCGAAAACAAAGAAATCTTATACAACAAATGTCATTTTTGTTAAAAAATGTTTTTGTTAATTTTGCACTACATGAAAATTTTGTGAGACCCAACTTGTTTCCATTAAACTTTTCTTTTTTTCCCTTATTAGTTTTGCATTAAAATCAATTGAATTCAGAAAACAAATCTCCACCAGAATTAGTCTAGAAAAGCTCCATAGTTTCTCATACTCTCTTCAAACCTTTTAAATTTACTAAAGCAATCACCGTAAATACGCACGGCTTCGGAACTATTTTTATTGCATTCCCAATACACTTGTAACATATCGGTGAGTTGATTTTTATCCATAATTTAGTGTTATTCAACAGGAAAATAGAAAATTAGATTAGCAAAAATACCACACTGACGTTTAAATGACATTTGTGATTAAGATTTTTTTGTTTTCCAAGGCACGATTGAAAATTTTGTGGCACCTAACTTATTTCTGTTAACCTTTTGTTTTTTATTTCTTATTAGTTTTGCACTAAAATCAACTAATTATTACATCATCGAATTCAGAAAAAAAGTCTACCAGAATTAGTAAAAAAAAAATAGATGGAGCCATTTGAAAAAAAAATGACTATCGTTTAACATTTAAGTTGAACTTGAAAAAAATTTAAATTCAAATCAGTTTATAGAATTTGAGCAGCCATTCCATTTACTTTTTTGTTCATTAAAATCGGACCACAAACAAAGGAGTTACAGCTTGCGGCGTTTTTTTGTGTGGAACCCTGTAAAAATGTTTTAAAAAAACGTTTGCAATGATATGAACAATATTTTTCGAAAAACTTATAAATTACTTCTAAATACATATCATAAACTAAATTTACTGTTTGCAAACAACATACTGTAGTTATAACAAAAACTAACTAACTGTATAAATAGTTTTTATAACAATTCTTTTAAATTAATTTTGATTGTGTTACATTTTAATTTTGTCAACTACGTAAAATTTATTTTTGGTATAAAAAAAGTTTAAAATATTTTAATTCACAATATTATATAATATGTTTATTACACACCTATAGTGTATAAAATGTTAATAATGGTTTACCGATTCTCTAGTTTTCTACAACAGTGTTAGAGATTAAGTTTTTATACAATCGTTCACAATGTCATTGTTTTTCTAAAAATGTCTAAATGTATGCCTTGTCTCTTTTTAAATAGTTTTACACCAAAACAGAAAAATTTTAAAAATGTAAGTTTTTCTAATAACTGTAATTATATTTTTGTTTGTATAATCTTTAAGCAGTTCTGTGTTTTCACACGGTTTTTTAGTTTTTCTCTGAGGAAACCTAACCTGAATAAACCTAAATTGACGAAACATGTAAAAAGAAAATTTTTGCATCAAATAAATTCACACGTCCTGTAAATCCAGAATCCTTTTTTTATTTCGCTTTAAATTGTTACAACGGACGTCAATTAAACAATTAGATGATAATAATAATCAACTTACTTTAGGATTTAAAACAGATTTTTTACAGGATATCTGAGAACGTGAGCACAATTTACACATTTTTAGTTCTTATTTCTACTAAGGATTAAAAAAACTTCTATTTTGTTATTTTAACCATCGTTCTAGTTCTTGAAATACCCTGTATAGGTAGGTACCTATAGTTAAAAGTTTTATTACATTGTGCAGTGCCCACACAGCTCGATAAAATACAGCTCGCCATTGCCAGCGTTTTTCTAGTTATAAGTTTAACAACTGAAAATGTTAAGTTCAAACTTCTTACAAACATGCTGACTTGCAGGACGAGGAAATTGAAATGTGATTAAACTGAATGCAATTTCTTTCGGACCAAATACTTATCCTTTGTTTGTTTATTTTATTTGTTTCCTCTCAGAAGTTTGGAAGTAGGACTTGTTTTACCACCTCGCATGCCATCTAGAACGAGATATAAAGGAGTCTAAGGAAATGATGCAATTTCGACTCGAGACTTTTATTTCTGTAACCAACCGGTATTGACAAAAAGCAGATATCTTCGTTCTGACACGAAAAAATGACAGAGGTATTCACCATGCATTAACTTTTGACGTGATTGATCAATAAATATGATATAGTTGTCGTAAAACATCAGACATGGGGAAATACTTTGTATGAATATATCCTACAAATCATTCTTTTGGTGTTTGCTGACATTTAGATTTTCGTGCTGCAGATATAAAGAAAATCCACTATTCCGATATAGCGTCAACAGTTTTATTTTTAGATGGTAACGAAACTTTATCGATTTTAAGCAGAATTGTAATGAATCAACAAATGTTTTTGTAGCAGGATGTTTTTAAAACATACAGAATGTCTCAATAAGAATTTGTCAGTCTTGTACCTTCTTTATTTTAAGGGACAGGATGTTTATTATAAAATATTTAGAGCAACAAATAATTTCAATATGTTATTAAAATTTATATACATTTAGTTGTTTTAGAAAGTTCAAATTTTGGAAATTTTTTTTTTTTTTTTTTTAATGGCACTATTTTCCGTTCATATTCTTGAGTTAGACAAGAACGTTTCAATTTCTTATACATATAGTCTTACATTTAGATAGTGAAATTGCATAAACTGCAACTGAAGTGTAAAACTTATTCCATAGTTCCTGTAGTAATCTTTTTCTTTAACGATTTCCTAGTTTGTCAACGCTCATAAAAATATTGAAGTAAAACTTATGAATACAAATGCTACAATTTTTAAAAATAGCTGTTTTCAAAATCTTTTGTTCTGATTGCTTAGAGACGATTCAAAATTACTAAATATTTATTGAAAATAACATAATTTAGGGTATGAGATGTGAAAAACAATGTTTTCAACAAAATGCCAATTACAAAATAAAAGACATATTTGTAAATTTTTTACTTTTACTTTTTATACATGAAAATCTAACATTGCTAATTACTTACCCAAGTTTTATTCTCTTTTGCGAATTGAAGTTTGCAAAGAATCAACAAACCAAGCTATTTTTGCAACTAGAGGCAAAGGTGAAACGTTTTCTTTACTTTCTTCAGAAATTTAATCAACAACCAGATCAAATTCAACTATAAAAATTAGGGACTACAAAGGCGGAAATTACTCTCAAAATACTCTTGTCTTGCTCAATAAATGATAAGCAACATTATTTTATTGCTAGTTAGAAAAACTGACGTTATTATACCTATCAGAAGTTTTTTTTTTTTTTTTAAATAACTGAAATGAATATCGAAGCTTTGGCATTGTGCAATGGCATTGGAAAAATATTAAAAACGTGACTGCAAGCCATTGAAATTTCACGGTACATTTTTTTAGGATTATTACATTTAGAAGATGCTGATACATCAGATTTAATGCATAGTGGTTTGAAAATAAAACTAATTAAAAATGTCATTCGCAAATACAGCTTTCATTCAAATCTGCATTTTATTTTCAAAAATACGGAAATATTTACCATTCTTTACATGTTTCGATATATAAAAACCACAAATATATTACTAGTTAAACATATTTAACAACATCTAGGTTTTGTCTTTTGTTTTTACTGATAGATTTCTTTTGTACGTTGATAAATAATCGGATTTAATTTTAAACACCCTGTTTATCTATATAATTCTAGTATTTGATAATCATTACATTCACTCACTAGATAAATAGTCCACTGGTATAGCATAAAATCCAATATGGTGCCCATAAAAAAATAAAGTTTTTTATATCGTAACTTAAACATTAACCCTTCTATTGTGTTCGGGTCAATATGACCCGGTTAATATATTATTCTGACCGCTGTTGTTTAATTATTAAAATATTTTATTTTTACCCTATGACTTTTACTTTTTATTAGTGAGGAATACGTACACAATATGGCAAAAAATATGCAGATTTTTTTATTAACCTATTTATCACACATATTGTGTTCGGGTTAATATGACCCGATGACCAAATTTTTAAACCGAACACCATACGTGTTACCAAAATGTGAACACAACAGGAGGGTTAAGCTTTTGCCTAAACTACAAATCCCAACTTTCCAACTTCCAATGTTCATAATAAGAAATTTATAGTTGAGATAAAACATTTTTCATTTAGTTATTGGACATTATATACACATTGTTATTCATTCTTTCTTTGCACGTAAAATAGATTTCTTCGCAAATTTAACCATTTTCTTTATCAAACTGTTTTCGGTATTCCAATTTTTTCATGTTAAGCATACGTACTGTATATTTCACTGGACACAGTTGCAATGTAGATAAATCTTATAAAAACTTTAAAATTTGGTATACCTACATACCTATACCTAACACAAAAAGAACGGTTTACAACAAAAAAGGATGTTTTTTTTTTTTCAGGTTAAAAATAACAATATTTAACATCAAACATTTTCAATAAAATATTATAAATATTGTGTTTAATTACATTCTATTTTAAATTAAATTAAAATTACTCAAAAAGTCAAAACCCATATCTAAATTATAATTAGCCCGTTTTAAAATTGAACATAGGTACATTCATTTAATTAAACAGCATCGATATCCGATAATTAAAAAAATTTCCGTTCTAGTAATCGCAAATAAATTAATGCTGGTATAATTGAAATTCACGTTTAAATATACTGAAAGATTATTAATCAACGGTCTGCTATTTGTCGGCGCAGTAACACAGGTAAAAACCAACAAACTGCATATGCTAGCAATTATTTCAACAACTCTCTTTGGCAATGTAGCTATGCGATATTTATACAATATGTCCCCGAGGAGCGTTAGTCATCCTAACAGGCCCAAATACACTCAACAAAATGAATTTAAAAATTCACATCAGCTGAAATGATTTTATAGTTTCATATATGCACAATAAAGGGGATAGAGCTCCTCGGAACTGCCGGAATAATTTTATAACCGGACTTACTGCTTTACATACATGAGTTAATTAAATTTTGGGAATGATAAAATATTTTTTTTGCATTTTAGTACATATTAAATGTGCACAGGTTGATCTAAAATTTGTGGTCATAACTTAAGCGTATGATTAATTTTTAAATTTTGGTTAAAATGTTTATATACGAGGGTGAATTAAAAGTACACAAAAACTATTTTTTAACGGATTAATAATGACTAATTTTTCTGTATAGTTTTCTAGACACACAAGCATTTCGCTACACCGATGTTTCGACCTCATTACGTCTATTTGGAAGACAGATTCGTCGACTTTTTCTTACGCCTCTCTACGGTCAAATATCATCCCTTTCGACCTTTTTCTGCAGTTTTGGTTCAAGCGCCACTTAAAAAAGTATGCCACAAATGGAAAAGTTTTTATTATCGATTTCTCAGGTAATTTTTTTCTTGATAAAAGTTGGTGCATAGCCTAAAGGGCCGTTTACACTTATGGTTTTTTACGTGGTTTTCCCGACTTGGTTTTGCATGTGGTTATGATCGCGTGTGTGTACGCTAAAACCAAGCAATTTTATTGACCTTGGTTTTGCTTAACTGAATCTAGCTCTGTTAGATTTTAAAACCACGTGCACCACCTTAAGTGTTAATGGGTACGCAATCATGTACAAAACCAAGTCAGCAAAACCACGTACAAAACCAAAAGTATAAACGGTCCATAAAACTAATTTTGAAATAAAAATAAATCTATAAACATTTATGGCAAACTAGATTTTTGCAATTTTAGAAATATTGGCCTAAACAAAATGCCCTTATTAAACCAGGTACAAAAAAACTCATAGGAAAAAATTTTTTGTAATTACAAAATAATACTTTACTTATTACGAAATTTAATAGTAAATTTCCATTTCTTATTTTTTCATAATTTTAACATTCAAAAAGGATGCAACAAATGGAAAGGTTTTATATTATCGATTTCTAAGAAAATTTTATTTCTAATAAAAATTGGTGCATGGCCTAAAACTTTTTTTAAGATAAAAAATTCAATGAAAATTCATAGCATAGATCTTATCGATTTTAGAAATATTCGCAAAAGTAAAGTAGCCTTATTTAAATAGCCACAAAAACAATAAATAGGAAAAATTTGTTAAGAATTTAAAAATATGACCCACTATGCCCACTATGGTATTTGACGTTTAATTTCCAATAAATATATTTCTAGTAACTTTAACCTTCAAAAAATCAAAAAGTCTCTAAAATCTAGTGTCATATGACTATTTCCATTTTTAAACTATTTCTAGGTGATGCACAAACTTTTATCACGGATATAATTTTCTGAGGAATCGATAATAAGCAACTTTTTCATTTGTTACATACTTTTTAAACGTTAAAATTAGTAGAATAAAAATCAAAATTGGGATATACTCCTAAATTTTGTAATAAGTATAAATTTGTAATTCTTCTTGTTAATTTCTTTTTGTATCTTTTAAAATTAGGGCACTTCACTCCGGCGAATATTAATAAAATCAAATGTGCTATGGATTTTATTGAACTTGTTTTTGTTTGTACAACTTTTCTATTTGTTCATACTTTTGGAATGACACTGAAACCTTTCTTGTCTTTTCCCATTCAATGCACACGATTTAGCCATCTTAGTTGTGCCCCGGGCCGCTGAAAGGGTATGACATCTGAAGCCCGGCCGCTAAAGGGACCCGGTCCCATTGGTTGATTAAGATTTTTACACAGATTTAAAAAAAACTTAATAAACATGTAAATCCCAATACTGCATTCTCGGGCCAGTATTATTTTAATTGTATTTATGCCATTTATGTAAATCAAGCCGTTAATTATCCCGCAGCAGGCCAGAACTGTGCGGTAATGGTGCAACGTGGGCTTGAGTCTTTTGAACAGGAACTGAGAACGGAACGAAAACGAAAATGTTAAACAAAACTAGCCGAAATTTTTATAAGAGAAACCAAAACGAAATTATCGTTTTTCGCTTAAGAACGAAAACGAAATAAATAATTCCTAAAACCGGTTTAAAAAAAAACTGTTTTATCACTATTTAATCGCTATTCATTAAAAACAAACGCAAATTAATCGTCTATGCTGGGAAAACTCCACAAGGCAGTAAAATATCTCCCTAGAAATAAGCGAGCTTCACTTTTCTCCATATACATTATGTATTAACAACTTTATTGCTAATACTTGCAATTTCGTGCTACACAGGTAACGGTAAAGATATTCTCTCTCTCTCTCTCTCTCTAATTTGTTAATTGTATCATCAATAATAAATATGCACCTGATTGGACAACAAAAGTACGCGTAATAATCACGTTATTTTTAACAGTTTCAAAATATGACATTTAACGCTGATGATCTATGGTTTAACAAACTAGTTGTGTTTTTGCACCTGACGGCTGTTGTACTAAATAATATGCACAAAATTTATAATATGTAATAATTTATCACCACCTAAGTTACGGCCAAACCTTTTAGATCACCTTGTATTTCTAAATATTTGTAAATTAATACAATACATAGATATATACAAAAAATTGCACCCTTACGCATATTTAGGTTAATAAAATGTAAAGTATTTCGAAAAGTTTTAATTTTTAAAAGTCGGATTCGCTACACAAGTTAGTTCACTTCATTATATTTTATCTTGATTAAACAAAGATCTCACGATAACAAGAAGTTAAATAAAACCATTACGAGCGTTAAAAAAAACAAATATGTAAAAATACCATGAGAGATAAACAAGTTGCATAATTTTTGCATAAGTGTCACACTCCCCTTAAAGATATTAAATTAAAGCAAATTTGTGATGTAAGATAAAAAAGAACGTCTTGAAATGTAGTTTTTAATTAAGTTGTCTACGTTTCTGCTATGAATTTTTTTAGCTGATTCGCATAAGCTCGCAGCTGCTGTTAACTGACCTATTTTAGTTAATTAAATTAATATAAATGTACGAAACATAAAGGACTTAACTAAAAATGAGATATGTATAATTGCACACACGATTTTCTTTGATGATCCACCTAAACACTTATGCAAGGCCTGCTCAGTGGCATTCACAGGAAAGGTAAACCATTAATATCTGGAACATTCAAATATGCAATATGTTCAAATCTGGAAAATGCACCGGTAGAATCATTCAAATTTTGAATCGTTCAACGCTGGAATCACTCAACGCACAGGAATCATGCAACACGGGAATCGTTCATGGCTAGAAAACTCAAATCTGGAATCCAAAAATTAAGAATTTTTGCTGCCCTCTATATTACAACAGGCAAAGTATAGGTAATATAATTACAGAACACTTCGTTTTATTTTTTAACTTAACTATTGTACAACGAAAACATCGTGTTAATGGAACTCGAGGGCTAAAAATTGGGGCAAAGTTGCATAATTATAATACTTATTGTTAGTCAAT
Source organism: Elmis aenea (assembly GCA_947652605.1). Taxonomy (NCBI): domain Eukaryota; kingdom Metazoa; phylum Arthropoda; class Insecta; order Coleoptera; family Elmidae; genus Elmis; species Elmis aenea. Next base: position 22,337,400 of record OX393576.1, read on the forward strand.
TTCAATGAGAAAGTAACTTACAAAAAGAATAAAGAATTGATGGCTGGAGAAGGTATAAATTTAAGACTTGAATTTTGATAAAGACAATGTATTTGTGTATTATAAATACAAAAAAAAATATTTAAAGCAAAATGTTTAATATAATATAATAATTCAAGTCTCTGGAGTTTTTCGACTTTGGTTACATCTTTATTCTTTCTCTTTTTTTCTTTTCTCTTCTTAGATCCAGATTTATGATGATAATGTTTCATCTTAATTTTATATAAATTCAATTTAATTAAATATTCCTTAATAATATCTAATATTGATAATAATTTGTTATAAAAGAAAACAAAATAATATTCCATTGTAAATAAATAGTGATTAAAATAATAAATAACTATAATCAGGCCCGTCGCGAGACTCTAATATAATAATACCGGCCCTTTCTGTGTTGTCATCAAAATTTACTGACGAAAACATTTTTAAACTGCTGGGATTTAAAAAAAGTACCTTTTTTATTTGGAAAAAAAATCAAAAAACTATCTATCGCACAACTCTTTCAATTTTTATTTTTAATTGTTGTAATTAACAATTTTACCGTCCCTATGAAGTGTTGCCTTAATACTAGGGAGTAGCGACGCCCCTGAACATATTATTAAGAATGATATTTCTTAAAATCAAATTTCACCGGTTTTAATACGCAGCATAGAGAACACAAATATAGTTGGGTATAAACTACAGGTCTATAAGTATCTTTTTGCGCGATCGTACTATAAACAGCTGTTTGACGGACGCGTCAGCAACCATAAAGTACTGCATTACCGGCCCTATCCTTAGCAACGGCCGTAAAAGTTACTTTTCAGGCCGTTACCCTTAGCAACGGCCGAAAAAGTAACTTTTACGGCCGTTGCTAAGGAGAGGGCCGGTAATGCAGTACATACGCCGTCATCTGGCAGTGACAGAATGTCACGTAGTTTCTAACCTATAATTTTGAAAATTACTAAAAAATTAAATTGTTTTTAATTCGATCGCAGAAAAAATGTCTGGTCGACTACGTCTCGGCCAGCAAACCAGACGCGGCCGAAAAAGTTACACTTTTTGGCCTTGATACATAAATAACTATTACGGAAAAAGCCGGCAAGTCCCGGGGAGTAAAACCCTTCACGAACGGCAGGGGTTTTGCTGGGCGCGGGAAATTCAGAATGTGACGACATAACATCACATAGGAACAGGGCCGATGAGAGGGTGGGGCAGGGGGGGCTCTGAGCCCCGGGCCCGGAGGCAATTCAAGGGCCCAGGAGTCCACATACTTTTTTAATTATGGTGTATTAAATAATCACAATTCACCATTCGTTTTTTTTTTAAATAAATTCTCAAATAATTTATTTACTTAGGGCTCATGTAAATTTTTACCCCGGGCCCGGCGACGTCTCTCGACGCCTCTGCATAGGAACACCAGCACTCTCATAACACTGCGACTAGAGTGTGAACTAGGAAGAAAGGAGTGAGAAAGAACGTATTACTCCATACAATTTTCAGATATTAAGAGATAACGCTTCCAAAAATCATTTTTTATTCGTCGCTGTTCTCATAAATTTTAACAGCATTTGTAAACAAACTTTGTGTATTAGATCGAATCCGGGCCCCTTTTTCGAAAATTGGTACCGTCTGTCCCCTTTTGTTGAAATGAATGGCTGACCGTCCGGTGAACTGTCAGAGACTGTGCTGGGACGCGATATTGATACTGCGCAGAATCCTGACAGTACGTCGCATTGTCCGTAGACTTGTTGGAACAAATCTGATGATAAGAGATGGAGAGACAGAGTACGATGGAAACTAGGATACGAAAGACGGCAAACAAACTCGCCTATAAATTGAAAAAAATTAAGGCTTAAATAGACAGGCAATGAGGAACGAATGAATAACTGTGGGGAGCCAACTAAAACATTTTAGGAAAGCTTTTAAGTACACATAAAGTAAGAGGGTCCACGCTTAAGATAGATTAAAAATATCCAAAAAGACGCAAGAGAGCTAATAAGAACAGATAAAAGAAGAAACGACGACATTTGATGAGAAATACTAGCGTACTAAAAAATTGTCGTCAGTACCAAACAAACTTGGTAGGGCTAGAACATCCCAGCAGATCATTGTCTCATTCCGAGACAATTACTAAATTACAACTCCAACGGACCCAAATTTGTACGTCGGAAAACAACCTTTTTGACCAGTTTTTGATTTAGATTACTTGAGATCGAAACAAACCAATCATGGTTTAAACCTTGAAAATGATGTTGATAAAGTTTCCATCAAAAACCTAAAACGCATTTCATTTACATTTTAAAAATAAAAGTCATGGTCAATTTTTAAAACCGTGAGATTTTAAATTTTCGTACGTAACAGAAAAATTAAATATTAAAATTATTACTATGATTTTTATAACGGATGATTTATTTTGGAAACGTTTTCCTACCCCTTAGCACACTATTGTAGTTATTAAGATATCCTGTAAATTCTAAAAATTTGGATCACATAAAAGAAACTTTGAAATCGTTTTAATAATTGAACAGGGAACTATGCAACTATGTATAGTTTTCATTGAAACTCGAACGGTAGATTTAACTATTTTGTTCACAAACTAAAATACCGTCAAAGTCTGTATGTAGGATTACTAGAGCACGTACATGTAGTCGGGCATGCATTACTAAAAGTTTCTTCTTTTAACACAAGCCCTGCAAAAGGAATTTATAATTTTTCAGTGAGCTAAAGGCGATTTAAAAGGAATTTTCGAGGAGTATACCGTGAAAAAAACCTTAAAAGTATTCGTCTAAAATTTTAAGTATTTGAAGGCAAAATTTAAAAATCTGCAGCTTGATATTAGTTATTCCTTTACCTTTTATTTGAGGTTTAATAGTCAAAGTCAAGTCGTTTGGTATCTAAGTAATTATTTTCTTATAATGGTGGAAACAGTGATTTGACAAAATGATGCTTATGGTCATTTTTAGGACTAAAAGAAACTTGATTCGGCTGTTACCGATTATTTTGTGTGCATACAAAACAAGATTTTGTATGTAACTTCTTGAGTAATGAGCATGCCATTAAAAAAAAAGAATTGTCTCTAACCAATAGTAATTTACAATCATTAATTAACGAAAAAATTTAGTATTTATGAACTATAAATTATTAACTATAGGGTGTAGTTTATTCAGAAAGCAGCTCCTAGCTCTAGCATTCAACAAAATAAATTTCATTTCAGTTGTCTGCAAATGGAATTTCTAGCTACGTACGATTTTAATTAATGACTTACGAGTTTCAGCAAAATGTGGTACTTATTTATGACGTATAACACTAGCCATAAATCAGTTAGGAGCGCACCAATTATTAAATAGTTGGTTGGCTAGATCTCGCCATCTATGAACGTAAATTGTGCAAAATGTTGCAACCGGTTTTCCGGTGCATCTAAAATATTTCCTTAGCATAAGTAAAAAAACAAAAATTGCAAGAGACGTTCCTAGAAGCAAAGTCTAAGTATTTTATATACAGGGTGACAATTAAATACCCCGTTATATGATATATGTGCCACATGGACTACAACTTGGAATATGCAGCAGAAATAAATATTAATTTAAATATCGGTAATTTTTAAATATTTCATATAACATTAAATTTGTGTGCAAAAACTGTTTAAATGGAACAAAAAAATGTGTACGAAATGTTCATGGAATGATTTAAACTTTCATGGTCACCATAATTAACGTCGGCAGTAAATTTCAATGCACACCTAATTATATCTATTTTACACCTTCGAAATTATTGTTATGTTTGCTATTTCCGGTGATGAAGTTCGTTTTTTTTTTGTGTTGAAAGTATTATGAACCTGCATGGCTCGCGCTTATATATTTAATTTGGGTTATAATTATTTTAGTCAAACTTGTTATACGTACATGTTTGTTTTTCCGGGAATACCATATTAGTCGTAAATTTGTTATGGACGAGATATTTATTTCAAGGTTTTACAATTTGTGGATAAAATATATAATTTTGTTAATATCTGTTTCTTGAAGTCCTTTGTAAGCATGCAACAAGATACATACAACAGTGAAAAATAAAAATCGTAGAAACTAAATTTATTATAATCTTAACTAAATATAAAAGTAAAGTAGTAAACAAAGTATTACAGTTTACCAGTTAATTATTATAGTTCCTGCTAACATTATTGAACGTGGATGTTGTGCTCAAACTTGAAAACCCTAGAAAAATTATATTATAATACATGGAGCACCCCATAATAGATGAAATACCAATACTAGTAAATGGTAAGAGATACATAGTTGGTTTACAATAAATACCGTTTTTTTATTTAAGAGAGACTCAGTGAAGCTTTTTTTGCAACAAATTTTTAAAACTATATATTTTTGAAAAGCTAAAAAACGCTTTTTCATATAAAGTCATGGCCAACTAAGGTTTCAATTTTAAAAACTATAGGTTTACTTCATATCTCGACAGTCAAATTCACTAAGAAATATTATTTTATTGTTAAATTAAGCATAAAAATCTGTATAAAACACCTTGAAAACATTTGGTTCTATTTTAATAAATAAAGAAATTATACCTAGTAAATTTTTTAAAAACGATGAAATTCCATTTTTTGTCGGTAGTGTCAAAATGGAAAGCGATATAAAAAATCTGATTAGATGGGCGCTCATTTCCTAAAAAAATTGCCCAAGAGACCGATATTAGATTTTCGCTAACTATTACGGTAATCGATGCACAACAAGAGATAATAGTTACATCTAAAAGGCCGACTATGATCAGCCAAACATTTGTTTTCAAAGCACTTTAGTCAGTGACGCAATCTGACTGGACCACTGGCGGTGCACTACAAATTACATTTTCTATCACAACAAAACGTAAAATTTTCCTATATCTTTATAAAAGACGCTCGTGAAATGGAAGGTTCCTTTGTTGGACGAACATCGGCCGCTTCCGACCGCGCTCATGCTTTTGACTGGCAAATTGAAGGTGGCCCCCTGTCGCGTTTTCACACTACCGAGTAAATATTTTTTTCGATTACCGGTTTCGTCCGATACATTTATTTATTAATTTCGCTTTTTTAGGACTGTAATTAACGGTAATTGTGAGAAATAATTAAATTACAGCATGACGTTAGCTCGAGATCTGTTGATTGCTCATTATAATAGAGCTTTGTAGTCAAAAGGTATTTATGCCACGATATTAAAGGTCACACTCAATCAAATTTCATTAGCAGACCCAAGATTTGCGGTGAATATTTTTACGAGTAAGTAATTAGATTATTTCAGTAATTAATAGGAGTAATTAATATAAAGAAGTAAAATTAAAAAACACTTTTTTTCCCAAGGATTTTTTATCGAATATTTAGACCAGTTTCAAACTATGACATCTTCACTAGATGTGATCTTATTTTTAATAAATTTAAGCTCTTAAGGCACGACTACTACAATTTGTCGTCAAAAATGATCAATTTTTTGACATGAGAGGCATGGGATGTTGAAGACGCTGCGAAAAATTACAGTATAAAAATAACACAATTAGTGCGGACTACTTACAAGGAGACGTCTACCTGGACGGGTTTGGTGGGAAAATGAGTGCTAAATAATTTATTTTTAAAACAGTACCACTATGGTCACTAACGGTACTCTAGCTTAATCTTTCAAATTTCTACTTCTACTAGATCATGTTGTTAAAAGTTATATTCCGGATGGTACAAGTCCGCTTAAAAAGTTAATTTAAAAAATACATGAAAAAAAAGATACCTACAAGAGCCCAGAAAGCAGGGCAAGAAATCGGTTTTAACCGGTTAAAAAGGACCGGTTAACCGTTATGTTTTGACCGTAAAAGTGATTTTTAACCGAAACCGTTTTTTTTTAAATGGGATAAAAAAAATGGTAACTTTAACCAAAATAATTAGAAACCGGTTTTTCTTAAAACCTTTTTTTAATAAAAATTGCTTTAAAAAATACAAAATCTGTATTAAATGCGATTAGTTTACCAGAAGTCGTTACTGAACACTTGATTGTACAGGGTGGTCCAAATTAGATGGGATTACATGGATATCTCGCTTAATAGTCAAGATAAAGAAATGGTTAAATTACCAAAAATTTGCAGTTTTTTGGGACAAACTTAAATATATTCTTATCATTTCGCGTTTTTCCTTTTGTTTTTACAGCCTAATTTTTGTTTTTCCTCTTTAAAAAAATTAAAAAACCTTTATAACTTGCGTAATATTAAAATTGAATACATTAACCTGTATATATTTGGAATCGGAAAAAAAATGGGGAATTTATATAGATCATAGCCAATTATAGCTTCTATTTAAAAAAAGGTAAGTTTGTGTCATAACTTTTTAACGACGAGCGTAAAAATTTTTTTTAGTACCATCAAAATCTTCATAAAAATATCTAAAATTAATTTCCATAAACTTTTTTGATATTTACTACAATAAGGGAGATATGACATAAATATATATAAAAGTCCAGCCTAACTCTGTCTATAACGCATGAATATAGCTACGGGTTGACTTATGTCATACTTGACAATCATCATGAGGTTATGTTATTATAGTATAGTAATCTGTAATGTTATTATAGTCATACTTGACAATCCCGTCCTAGGACGGGCTAACTGCTAATTATTAATATAACAATATAACAAAAAACAGTTTTTCTCTAATAACTCAAAATTCGGAAAACACAGAATATTTTTGAAAACGGTTCTGAGCTGTCGCAATCGTAAGTAATTTAACCGCTTCTCTATCTTGACTATTTGAGATACCAATGTAAGCCCATCGAATTTGGATCACCCTGTACATAGGTACATTATAAAATTATAAACGGATAATATCTCCTTTTACTTTGCATTCCTAATGTAAATAATGTCAAAAGCGGGTTTTTAAACCGGTATACAAGTTTAATCGGTTTTTTACAGAAAACCGGTCTTTTACGAAAAAAAAACCGTTATAAAAATAAATTTCTCGAAATCGGTAAACAGTTAACCTAATTTTTTTTCGGTTTCAAGCCCTGCTTGCAAGTTGTGTTGCATTTTGACAAGAGATCCTGTGAATAAAACATGAGTAATTTTTAATAACGCTTACAAGGATGGGATGAATAGTTTTCGGCGTAGCCTATACAAGCCACAAATTTTCATTGATTGTCTACGGCTTCTTTAGTGTCGTCATTACTTTGACTTTAAACTTTCATATGTCAAGCTGTTTGCATTAGGTCAGCCAAAGTGAACTAATTCTGATGCATTTTCTACCATGGAGGCAACTATGGAGGAAATCGAAGTGCGCGCAGTGATAAAACAATTAATTCCATCGTAAAGGGTTTACCTCCTACCGAAATAAAAGTTGTGCTAAATTCTACAATGGGTGAGTCTTCTCAATAGTTTTCAACGTTAAAACATGGTTTGTGATGGATGCCGCGATTGCTCACAGCGGAACAAAAACTCAAACTTATAACCATTTCCGAGCAGTGTCTGGAATTTTTCAAGCGAATCTGAAAGACTTTTTGCGCCGATTCGTAACCGTGGACGAGACTTGAATTCGCCATTACACACCAAGCAACAGTCAAAACATTGGACAGCGAGAAGCAATTTGATCAGCTGTACTAGAAAAGTTGCGAGAAACAACCCGCATTAGCAAAGAAAAAAAGCTTTGTTTTATCAGGATAACGCGCCATGTCATAGGTCTGTTATTGCGATGGCTGAAATTCATCGAGGGCTTCGAATTGTTGCCTTTATGCGTCCTACTCACAAGACTTGGCCCCATCGGACTTCAGTTTGGTTCCGAACATGAAAACGTTTCACGCTGGTAAGCACTACGCGTTAGATTTCGAAGTGTATGCTGCCACAAACGCCTATTTTGAGGCGTGGACGAATCGGTTTATAAGGATGACATAAAAGCTCTTGAATATCGCTGGAATAAGCGCAGTGAGCTAAAAACAGACTATGTCGAATAATAATATCATTTTTACCCAATATTTTGTTGTTTCCCTTTCTAGGCCGGAAGGACTAATAATCCCATTCACGTATTAATATTATTAAGAGCAGGGTTGAGCAGATTTAAATTAATTGATTTAAATCACGATTTAAATCAAGTGATTTTTTTTTTAAATCATTGATTTAAATCAAGTGATTTTTTAAAAAAAAGTTATCAATTTAAATCACAGATTATACGAGTACAATATAATATTAATTTATAATAAAACAAAATTGTATTACTATTAGTAATTAAATACACGAAATGGTGAATAAACCATATCAATTTGCTCTTGTAAAGTAATATTCATTGTGGAAAGGCAATAATTCAAAATATAAATGACAAGTTTTTGACGTTAGCGTATAGTGAACAGTTAGTTTTTTCAATTTCCACGGCACAATAACAATTTGAAAAAAAATGTCGAATATCTCGAAAAGTATGACTTTTGGGTATAGGTCATACTTAACAAAATATGACTCTTTTAAAGACGAATTCGATGACATAAAAAAAATACAGGGGTTTGCATTTGACAAAATCGAGCTTTTGAAAATCATGGAAGTTGCCACCTATTTATAAACACTCCTGTACCTATGTGTGATTCAAATGTTTTCATATCGAGCGAACAGAGAATTTTTTTCTGCATGTCCATACCAAATTACAACTCTGTATTACAAAATAACTTCGGGAGAATTTTTTAAATAAAGACTTAAAACCTTGAATAATTTAGAAAATATTTTTTTTCACAACGCCGTATAAAAACCTGTAGTATTTTATATTGATGCAAAGCTAAAATTAAGGCGGTCAAAAATATTAAATAAAAAATTGGGTGTTGTATTTGAAATATAAAAGTTGCTATTAGTTCCAGAAAGGTGACTCACCCTGTATATTTGAAAATATTTTTATTGTGTTGTTTAGAAAAAACTGTATAAAATAGTATTTGAATCAACTTCATATCTCAAGCCGTTTAGCCACAATCGACCGATCTCGCACTAATGACTCACCCTGTATATAATTAATTAAACATGACCATTTAGCCCTGATTTTTTTAAAATTCTTAATCATTATATTTACTTTTTCATTTTGACAAAAATTCACCAATTAATTAAATATATTGATTATTCAATAGGTAAGCACAAAACAGAAATAGCATGTGAATATGTCACTAAATTCGATAATATGGTACATTTGATTTAAATTTAAAAAATCTGATTTAAATCAAAAAAATCTGATTTAAATCAAATAAATCGATTTTATTGATTTTTTAAAAAAAATCATGATTTTTATTCACCCTGATTAAGAGTATTTTATTTCTTATGTTGTATATCTTTTCTTGGTTTATGTATTGACTCTAGACTGGACTGGTCATACCATATCGAACGCCTGTCACAAAGCCTGTCACGGTACCCTTTTGCACTAAAAAACCTAAAAAAATTGGTCAATGCAAACGCGGCCAAAACTGCATATCATGCATATGTCGAATCTAGGTTACGCTATGCTGTAATTTTTTGGGGTAACGCTAGTGACTCAGAACGCCTCTTCATTATACAAAAGCGATGTATAAGAAATATATTTGGCCTGAACTACCGAGATCACTGCAAAGAAACTTTTCGTGACAACGAAATATTAACCTTTTACGGTCTATTTATCCTCGAAGCCATCATGTTCGTAAAAAATAATGTAGATCTGTTCGAAGAGAATATAAGAAATCATGCAGCCAATACGCGACATAAAAAAAACCTAAAACCCGATTGTTTCAAATATACCTATCTTCAAAAAAATGTAGCCTCCACAATTATTGCTATATATAATAAATTTAACACATCACCTGAGAGTATAATAAATCTTCCCACCCGCGAATTGAAGAAGAAATTAAGAAAAGTTCTGATTTCTAAAGCTTACTATGGAGTAAGCGAATATTTAAATGATGCTGACTTTGTAAAATGTTATATTTAAATATCATTTTTCTGTGTTTTTTCTTTTTTATTAACTATGTATATTATTTGTAATGTACGTAAATTATTATTGTGACAAGTTCTACACCTTTTTTGGGATATTCAGAACAAATAAAGATTATTATTATTATGGTTTATCTAACAAACCGATAAATAGTTACGATTATTTTTTTTTCTAATATTTACGAAAGTTTTAGCAATGTGTTTAGATTTTACAGTCACCATGAATTAAAAAAACATCATTGCGAGTTGTTAATTGTGACAGCTGTATTATTGTTCATAACGTATGCGTGTACAGGTTGGTTCAAATTCGAGTGCGACCATGAAGATCTTGCTTATTTAAAGTAAAATAAAAAGTATCTATTCATGTATAAGTTTTCACAGATTTAAGAAAAAAAAAAAAAAAGTTATAACAAAAAAAGGAAGTCATTTTTTTATTTTTTCTAGAACAGTTGAAGATATTTCAAATCTGTTTTCATATTATTGATAAGCATAAAATTTAGCAACTTTGCCAAATTTAAACGCACCCTGTATCTTCAGTAATAAGCGAGATCCCCATGGTCGCCCTCGAATTTGAGTCACCCTGTATGTTAATTTAAGATATTCCTGAATTTTCAGCTACAAATTAAATGCAATGTGCAGTGTCGTTTGTACAGCCGCCATTTATTTGAAAACGTGTCCGAGGATTCAAGCAAAGGATAACATGCGATTATGGAATTTACGGACTCAGAATACATTTTGTTTTATCAACGTTTATCTTTGGGATTTAACACTTTTATATATGTATGAACTTTAGCCTCTACGTTTTTGCGATTTGTATTTTAAGCAAATATTCTGTTTGAAAAGTGTCTCCTGGTAATATATTACGCTACTAAATTGTACTTGCACGGTGCTAATTGTGGCAATTAGCTGCTTTTTTTGCCTGGCATACGTGGAGGGAATTTCAATTAATGTTCATTTCTTATTTTCGCATTCAAACAAGTTATTAACACTATTCAGCCCCTGTACCGAGCACTTTATTAATTTTTATAAAATATACGGAATTAACTGATCTTTTTCAATGACAATATTATTAAAATTTATTTTAATTCACATGTTAAACGTACCACCTATAAAAAAAATCGTTGCTTAATACATTTTCATCAAACTTTGTTTTCTAAGCAAGTATTAGGTATTATTTTATTAGGAATTAAAAAAAAAAAATATATTATCTAGAACAAATTCAGCAACTTTAAGTTATTTAGTTTTTTTCTTGTCATTTAAGGTTTTCTTGTCAAAATCAAGTCGGTTGGAACCTAATTTATTAATTTCTTAAAATAGTGAACGTACTGAATAAATATTATTCGAATCATGATTCCTATACAAAGCCCTTACCAACGCAAGGACAATTTTGATTTAGCGTTTGGTAATCGAGCGCCTTTATTGGTACAATAATTTGCTGCTGGTATAGAACACTTTTACTCCTAACGACTTCTGCTTTGCAGAAAAAAAGCTGCTCTAGCAAGCAATGAAAAATAACGTATGGGGGAACCCGAGGCAGAACAGAACCACGGGGCAGAACGGAACACCGCTTATTTTTTGAATTGTACCGTGGCACTATCTAAGAAAACTTTTAGGAACTATTAGTAAAGCATAACAAACAGACTGACGATATTTTTGTCATTCTGGACAATTCTGGATAAGCGTATTCGCACGCGTCCCGTATTTGCTTGTGTTATCGTTCTGTGTTGTAATTGGTTGTCATCATCATATTATGCAAAGTAAGCAAAAACTTTAATTCTATTACATTTTTTCTTGATATATCCTTAAACTACCAGTCTTGGCCTACGCTCCTTTGTATTTACTGTTGTATATTTCATAGACCATTCTACAGGAATTTGAACTGTACCTAACTTCAACGGATGGGGCAGGACGGACCGAGGTTCCATTCCGCCCCCTGTCCGATTTTTCTTCCTTTTTTTTTTTAAATATGTTTCTTGTACTGTTACCTTCTGTTGACACTATTTATGATTTAACAGACACTGAATAATGAAAATATATTTTTTACATTTTTTATGTTTTATTTAATTAATTGAAACTTTGTTAAGCATATATTTTTGAAAGGTCTACATTATTATTATTACATTGTTTGAATAATAAGCTCAATTACGTTCAACTATGACTACTTTTACACTTTTTAACAAATTAAACAATTTTGCAAAGAAGGTTCCGTTCTGCCCCAATCCCGGGGCAGAACGGGACCGTTTGCCATTTTTTTTTCTTACTAAATTTATGCTTTAGGTATAGTTAAGGAATATTTTTATTTTGTAATTAAATTTAAAAAAAAAACGAATAAACAGAATACAAATCCATATTTTCTGATTTTTCCTTCCTTAAATAATAATTTACAACTATTTATATATTAGAGTGTCCGTTCTGACCCGGGTTCCCCTACAGTTTTCTTTATGAGTGCGGGTCTGGTCAATGCATTTAAGCTAGGTGCACAGAAGACAATTACAACGAAATGGTACACAGAAAAACATCTTTGTTTGAAGTATTTGGCAGAGCTCAATACGATAATGCAACTTCACAAACAGCAACTTTAACTCTCCAGTTTTTTTTTGTTGCTAAGAAAAAGATAAAAGTAATACAGCACCCAACGTACGCACTTGACTTGACAATGTGCGACTTTGGTTAATTTTTGGACCCAGAAGAAATTCACGGGTAATAAATTTGTATCTGGGGAAGAGATCAATACTAACCGTTCATGATTATTCTACAAATATTTCGAAAGAAGAATTGGTTGGGAGCTTCAAGGTGTATTCTTGCTGAAGGGAACAGCATAGAGGATATTTAAAACAAAATCATAGAAATTAATGTTACGAGCCTGTAACGAGTCCGGACCTGGAGCCGTGTACTTACATATATTAATAATTGTTACCAGTCAGCACTTTTGTGCTGACATAAGAATAATCAATTACAAATTGTTAGATTCCGTTGTACCGTCACCGGTATAGGTGTAATAAACCTTATCAGCATTCATCGAATTCTTTCATTTTAACATCAAAACCCTCCAAAAAGAACCTAAAAGTATAATAACTGTCTTTTTATAATGAATAAACTCCCTCTATATACAATAACTTATCCTAAATTATTTATGCGAAATTTTAATAGGACATATTGCTGAATATATGTTTTAGATATACTGCACAAAATTTTACATGTAACATAAAATGCAAGGACCAAGTCTGTTAGTAATAAACATAAATAAAAAATTGTTTCTTTATCATTTTTGCTTGTTCACGTTTGTTATATTTTACAATCAGAATCTCAAGGTTGTTTTGCACTTCCAAAACAAAACTAAAAGGGTTGAGATTACTTGAAAGATGCATTCAAGCTCCCAACAGATCCACACCCAAGCCAGCTGGATCTATATACGAGTGGACCGAGCTGAGTTGATAAGTGCTAGGCAACGCCGTAACGCCAGATTAAAGAAAAACCATGGGAATAGTTTCGTGAAAATAAACAAATAGTCTACGGATCGCCACTGTTCGTTTTATGCAGCTTTCGCAAAGTGATTGTAAAGAATAAAATGTTAATTTGTACATGCGAAAAGTTTATCAAAACTGAAAAAAATTGGTATTTGTAAATGGGCGTTTACATTAATTTTTAATTTCTTCAGAATTTGATAGATTTGGTGTTCAGAATATCGTATGTAAAGTTAAAATTGTTTAAATCAACTTCGTTTATTTATTATTTACGATTAAAGTTTTCCCGCGGCAAGTTGCGCCGTAAACGGCTTGGACGATGCGCACGAGAAATGACGTCACTCTACGTACTCGGTGAGGCAAATCACACGTGTGCTTGTTGTAAATACATATAACAATAACGCAACCATGTCGTCGTACAGAAAGTGGTGTTTTGTGCCTGAATGTTAAGACCACTTCTACAAAAAACCCAGAACCAAAACCCATAAATAGTATTTATGCAAAAAAATACACTAAAGTGAAAAACATTATCATTAAGTTATGGCAATAATATGTAATATGAAACAGCCTATTACTTTCCAACAAAAAAATCTGCAGTTTTAAACAATACTTATTGGTAGTATGCTATTTGGTGCATGTTTATGTTTGATTAAAAATGCTGATTAGTGTTAAAGCACTGCTGCTTCGTTTATGAAATTTGTATTATATTTATACTGAACTAACAGTGCATGTTTTACAAAAAGCCATATACCTTTTTTTATTTGATCTAAGCATAAAACTGATAACATTCAAAACTTATAAGTGTAAATTAATATAATAAAATCATTGAATTGAACATTATATCTACTATTATATATAGCCCATATTTTATTTACCTCGAATTTAAAATTAATTTTATGAAATTTTTAAATATAGCTATGACTAAAAGAGTAGTACATTTTTTAATGTACACGCATTTGTATATTTTGAGTGATTGTAGATGGCAAAAATAAATTAATCTTCACCTGTTAAATGACCTTAGTATTATCGAATTATTTCTACAAATTAATTAATTTACTTACACAGTTGCTTTGTTTTATAATGAAATATACACTAAACTAACAACTAGTTAAAACCTCTCGCAATACTGTATACGTAAAGAATATTTGAACACAAATATGCCTGGTCCAGGAATTTCATATTTGTTTATGTTAAAAACACTTAAGATATGTTGTGCAGCCACCCTGAGGGGTCTCGGGGTTGGCTTGAGATCATTCTTTTGCTAATACTGTTAAAAGGCAGTACTGTTTGTATTTTATTCATTATAATAAATTGTAATTGTTGTTCGATTACGTTTATTATTTACAATCGACGGCCAAAGTACGCCCCCGCGGCGTCTTCGTCGCGCGCTTCGCGCCTAACATAATTATAATAATAATCTTTATTTGTTCTGAATATCCCAAAAAAGGTGTAGAACATGTCACAATAATAATTTACTTACATTGCAATAATATACAAAGTTAATAAAAGAAAAAACATATTATATTAAAATATATAACAACTTGTCATTATGCGATGCATAGGAACTAGTCCGCTGCACATGGACTGTGCGGAGAGTGACGTCACGGCCAATCACAGCGCGTTTCAGAATTTGAAATATAAAGGGCATTTTAAAAATTTATTTCTCGGAACTGCACGATTTATTTTTTATTTTTGGTGGTTGAGAATAAACTTTATAGATCAGATTATCATTTAAAAAATATTTTATCAAGTTTTATTTTTGTGTGTAAACGCCCATTGTCGTTTTGTTCAGAACACTGTATGTAGGTAGTTAAATCTAAAATTAATCGGGTGATTCGGATTATTTGAAAATTAGTTGTAAGAAATAGCGATGAAACAAAAACAAAGGAGCAACAATTATCGACAATGCAGTTTAAGATTAAGGCAGAACAAATTTGTAGATAGATCAAGTATAGATGGACATACTGTAGCATAATTCAGAAATATCATTTTAGTAGAAATTTAAGTTGTAGTTTTAATAATTTAATTTGATGAAATTATTAATTTTTGTCTAGTCCAGTAATATTTTTAGAACAATGTTTTTGACGGTAGTATTTAATCCTTTACTTTTAAGGTTCTTGTAAACCGTTTCGTATGTTATTTTTAAGTATCTATCGGTTTTCTTAAGAGTCCAATATTTATAAAGCATTTCAAATTTCTCGGCTATGTCCGACATGAAACATATCTGTCTTTCACTAAAAATAAATGCAGCTTTTATACAGGTTTTGTATTGAAAACGACAAATTAACAGTAATTTGGACTATTATTTTTAATTTAAATGCATTCTTTATTTAATTATTTGATAGGAAAGATTAACTGAAATAAATTGCACAATTTTCGGTATGCATATTGTTTCACCTCCAAGTTCTACGTAATTTCGATATATCCACTTGTAACTGGTAATTTTCAATTTGTTTTAATAATACAAAGAATTTTAAATTGGATTACAAACAGAGCAATGCAAAAGACTACAGTTTGAAAATAATAGCAAAAGAAATATTATTTTACACTTTTTTAATGTTAAACTACCAATAAAGTAATAATTGTAATTTTAATTTTAATTTTTAGGTACACTTTTTGATTTTAAACTACTTTTTCTAAAAAAATTATTGTACATATTTCATAAAGTAAGGGTTTTTTACGTGCATAATAAATTATAGTTATTAAAATCTAGTGTCAGACAAATTAGCATTGAATTTTGTATAACAAAATTAGTTAACCCACTTGTACCCAGAACTATTATAACAAGGAATTATTTTGAAACTTTTAAAATTTGAATGACCAAATAAAGCTGTATCCAATGTAAAATAAAATTGTCAATGGTTTGCAAGATTTTGAGTAGGTTGAAATGTTGAAAACTACCCGTTGGGCAAATTTTAACCGTGCATTGCATTGATTACACAAGTTTTTGCTTAAAATACACCGTCATCTTGGTTGCTGTAATATAATAATACACTTTTTTTTTTACTAATTTGGTATGCTGCTTTTTTCAACTGATCAAGAAGTTCATGTTTTTTTCTGTATTTTGACAACAATGAAAGTACTACACTACGCCTAAATTTCAAATCGTCAATGTTTTTGACATACTAAATTCTATGCATACACAAAAATCCATACCTGCACAAATCAGGGTGAAATAATATGAAAAAGTGCCATTTTTCCCTTATTTTGATGCTTTAATTAGAAATACTTTTATTGGTCTGACCGACACCTTTCGTTCGTTTTTCGGTACAGCATAAATAAAAGTACCCACTTCATACTAGTTAATAAATTGGCAACGCTATTGTCCATTAACAAAAAAAACGTGAAAATAATTCTTATTACAACTAAGTGAAGGTACAATAATTTTTTTTTAGCATTTTTATCATTAGCAAATTCCCAATCAACCCAAAATTCACACTAAATTAAGAAATAAAAAGTACAAATAGTTTTAAATTTAAGAATGACATTCATTAATTCCATAGTTATTTGGTATAAAGCCAATAAAATATTTGTTGTACTCCAATTTAAAAATATTACTTATGAATAATTTAAATTTTCCAACAAAAAAATCGTTGGATTAGGTAGCTCAAAATTTTTATTCTGTCAACGATACCAGCGAATTATGTAAATTCAAACTTGAGACCTTTTATTTGACTTTATAAAAACCAAAACAGAAGTTAATTTGAAAGCTCAGACTTGTTTCAGTTGCCTGAAATACATGCGGAGTCATTAAAGACCCTTTGGTCATAAATTGGTCGGACGCGCACACCATCAAAAATACACTTTTCGGAAATGTCAATAATTAAAACCGTTTCCATTTGTTCACATCTTTTAAATGACACGTTTTTTACAATTAAATTTAAAAAATATCTAAAATTTTATATTTTATAGCAAAATATTTTGGAATAAAGTCAACAACAAACTTTACTCCATACTGTACAATTATAAATTTCCTTTAACTTTAAGTCGATAAGTAACACGCTCCTCCATGCAATCAATACAGTAATAAATTACTTAGCATTTCTTGACACGAACGTGAAAACAAATAAGATTAGAATGGTAGACATAAAAAACAATATAAGTCGCAATTTTGGTCTATAAATATGCTGTTCCCTTCTACATAATGAAGTCACGCACATGTTTTGTATGTTTATTTAGATAAAAATAAAATGCTTTCTTTCAATAAATATAAAAAACCGTTGGAGAAAATAAAATCCATTAAATCTACAAGAATCATACGTTGCAGTTGTATTTTAAATTGTTCCGTTGTCAAATATTAGCTGTAAGACATTTTACAGGTTTTATTTTTGTTTTAAATACTTACAATGAATTACTATTATTATATTAATAGACACAAACAAATGTTTTGATAATAAGATTACTGATTCAATAAAACTTTTATTAAGGATATAAATTTATGAACCGTTATTAAATTTATTAACTGTTGCTACTGAACTGTACATGAATTGACGCAAATGTTATTGTTTCTTTAAATTTTATATATTTGTGTTGTTTGAAACCTAATCGAAAATTAAAAATATATTGTACGTGTGTTAGTGAAGTATTATTAGGAATATTTTTGTATTTTGTGCTAAATAAAGTATACTATTACTAATTTTTCTAAAGGTTTATTAACAAAGTAAAAGATTAATCAAGATTGATAATAATTATTTCTATTGTTATTTTTATTTGTTGTATTCATTTTGTTTGGTTGTGTTGTGTCATGGTAATCACGTTTGTGAGTCTTTACTTTTTAATAGTAATCTACGTAGTGACCATTTTTATAACACCAAACAATGCAGTCTTTTTCAGCAGGCCATGTGGAAAATGTGTTCTACAGACACGCGGGTGTATTTTCCAACCCCAACTTAATTTTCCGCCATGTAGAATCTACTGTGATGTTAAGGTAAATGAGTTGTATTTCGCTACCAACATTTCTACATTCCACTTCTCATGATTACTTGATTAGAGTATATTAAGTTTTTTGCAATTTGCAAACTGTAATAAACGCGTGGTTTTGACGTACTTTAAAAAATAAATTTCGCGAAGCGTTATAAATAAAAGTTTGGTATAAATGGTGAATGTGGTGTAATAAAACAGAGAAGTAATCGAGTGAAGTTCAAAGGCGATGCCTAGTCGAAATATCTTCGGTCGTTTGTCACGATTAGCAGCGGGAGGAGTGTTACCGGAGCCGCCCGGAGTGGCAGGTGGCGGCTCCCGCGGTCAGAACTGCATTACTTTCCGACTCCGGGCACTGATTTGACCGGGTAAACACCTGCCGACTAATGTCGCTACTTCATCGACCGTACGTCCACTCTTCTGCATGTGACGAATGGTTGGTTATATGCTCGAAGAATTCTTGGCACAATATTGTTGAATGATCCTTGCTGGTGAATCACGCAACAGATTGGTTTTATACAACGCTCGACTCGACCGTGTAATCATAATCCTCACTACAAAGCGTTGCTCCTTTGCAAGCATCCGCTGGAATTACATTTTTCTCCCCAAAATAATTGGATTACTACTTTGTACTTGTACCGAACAGCGATCGAACATATTATTGATGTCTGCCAATTGTCCGCTAGATTAAACATATTCAATATCAGGAATAAGTTAGTGACGGAATTTTATCCAAGAGGCTAAATTTTAGTGGGGTTCCTTAGGTCGCGCATTTCTTTATAAGCTCAAGTTTCTATAAAGGCGGGGCGCCAGACGCCTCCATCGTACAAACTCGGTCGCTCTCGGATCATCTTTGCCAGTGGATGCTGGATGCGCTTCTCATGTTAGCGATCCAGTATCCGTCGTTTCAGTGATCTGACACCCTCCGCGGTTATCGGTCGTACTGCAACGTTGCATCGCACTTCGTGACAACATACATTAGTGACGGACTATGTGCCTATAAATCACTTTTAATCTGCATAAAATCGTTTAACTTGAGAAATAGCCATTTTCACGGCACGTTATGCGATGTGTATATATAATATTTCATAAGTTTCCAGGGTAACTCCAGTGTCAAGTATTCGTGAAACAATTTTTAATTCTAGTTTTGTTTCCGTAAACATTACCACCGGCCAAACAATACGATGTAATAAATGTCAATTATGTACAATTATTAATATTTACGAGGGTGAGTTATGTGGTGCTAGTGCCGTCGTGGTGCGCGGGGTTAGCAGGGTGGGAGAGGGTATATACTGACGATCAGCAGGGCGCTTCGTCAGTACACTTGCATCCCTCGAGTGGGGTAGTTCATAGTAGCCGCGCTAACAGTTCGAGTTCATGACAACCCGCGACCAACGTGCCATGCTCTCAGGACATGACAGCTGCTAATATTGTTAATACGCGCCTTGCCGATACATAGCAATGGCTGCTGCTAAATTATTAGTGCTCACTGTGTTTCTAGTTATAAGATATACGTACGGAAATGATACAGTTCCATCAGATAATGCCCCGCAACCATTGCGATACGAAGCACCGGATGATTGTCAATGGTGGGTGCGTGAACCCGCCTTGGCGGGTGGACAGGACGAGGTAGCTCTCACGTGTAAATTAAGAACCATCAACAGCGAATTTGACACAACCAACTTCAGCGTCATACCTTCTGAACATACTACATCACTACGCATTGAATGCAGTGACGTTATAATGTCACGAAGTAGCCTAGATGATCGCAGCTTTGTCCATTTAGCGAAATTAAGAGAATTAGAGCTTGAACATTGCAAATTAGGACGATGGCCCGCTGGAACCTTAACAGGGTTACGGGACCTCAGAAATCTCACTGTAAGGACTCATAATACTGATTGGCCCGCAATGAGCTTAGATCTTGCTCCAGAAAGTTTTGCGCCTGTTAGACAATTAGAGCGATTAGATTTGAGCTGTAATAACATATGGTCGTTTCCTGAAAATATCTTTTGTCCTCTAACGAATTTAGTATCGCTAAATGTAAGTGAAAATAGACTGCAAGATGTAAGTGACTTAGGGTTTCGTGAAAAAGCACCTGGTGTACCACAACCATTAATAAGTGTTCCTGAAGAAGAAAATCCTCATCGAGCCGAAACGCCGAGAACTTTAACGCATCCGTGCAGCCTAGATATTCAAGTTCTCGATACGTCTTTTAATCACTTTGTTTTGATTCCCGCAAATGGTTTTAGTGTATTACGTCGTCTACGCGAATTGTACATTCACAATAATGAGATATCTATGGTCGCAGACCGCGCTCTTTCTGGGCTTAAGGCATTACAAATATTTGATTTATCGAACAACAAAGTCGTTGCGCTCCCTCCCGAGCTATTCAAAGACTCCGCTGGGTCTATAAAAGAAATTTATCTTCAAAACAATTCTATCAGCGTACTTGCTCCCGGACTTTTTGGAAACTTGGAACAACTTTTAGCTTTAGATTTATCGAAAAATCATTTGACGAGTGCTTGGATTAATAGTGATACATTTTCTGGACTCATTCGCCTTGTGTTGTTAAATTTGTCGTATAATAGAGTTTCTAAATTGGATCCCACATTCTTCAGAGATTTATACACTTTGCAAATCTTGAACTTGGAGCATAATCTGTTAGAGACTATACCGGCAGATACGTTTTCTCCAATGAGTAATCTTCACACGTTAATTATTTCCTATAACAAAATCACGTACCTCGATGCATACTCGCTAAACGGGCTATATGTACTATCTCTGTTGGCTCTGGATAATAATTTGCTCGAGGGAATTCATCCCGAGGCTTTCAGAAATTGCTCTAGTTTACAAGATCTCAATCTAAACGGCAACGTGCTCGCTAGTGTACCTCTAGCACTCAAGAATATGCGACTGTTAAGGACGGTAGATTTGGGAGAAAATTCAATTGTAGCGTTAGACGATCCCGGCTTCCGAGGAATGAACAACTTGTATGGTTTAAGATTAATCGGAAATCAACTTCAGAACATTAGTAAGCGAGCATTCGCAGATTTGCCGGCACTACAAATTCTAAATCTCGCTAGGAACAAGATACAAAGGATAGAGCGTGGCGCATTTGAATCGAGTTCGACCCTACAGGCTATTCGACTAGATGCTAATCTCTTGACCGACATCAACGGGCTATTCGCAGACATCCCGAGCTTGTTGTGGCTCAACATCTCGGACAATCAGTTGGAGTGGTTTGATTATGCACTTATACCTCGCGGTTTACAGTGGCTCGACATGCATAAGAACAATATTCGAGAATTAGGCAACCACTACGCTCTTGACTTAGAACTTCGACTACAAACTTTAGACGCCAGTTTTAATAAGCTTACAAG
Organism: Elmis aenea; assembly: GCA_947652605.1. Lineage (NCBI taxonomy): Eukaryota > Metazoa > Arthropoda > Insecta > Coleoptera > Elmidae > Elmis > Elmis aenea. Next base: position 22,359,115 of record OX393576.1, read on the forward strand.
GGTCAACGCAGCCGCCGTGCCAAGCAGTATAGAACTCTTGTTTCTAAACGACAACTTGATATCGATCGTTGAACCGCATACATTTTTAAAGAAAACAAACCTGACTCGTGTGGATCTGTACGCGAATCAGATCGTAAGCATGGATCTAAATGCGTTAAGATTAACTCCGGTGGATCCGGAACGACCCCTGCCAGAGTTCTACATAGGTGGCAACCCCTTCCAGTGTGACTGCACTATGGAATGGCTGCAGAGAATTAACAAACTCGACCACCTGCGGCAGCATCCGCGCGTAATGGACTTGGAAAGCATTTATTGTAAGTTGCTATACAACCGGGACAGTAATTATCTCCCGCTTATTGAGGCAGAGTCCTCACAATTTCTTTGCACGTATAAAACACATTGTTTCGCGTTATGTCACTGTTGCGATTTTGATGCATGTGATTGTGAAATGACCTGTCCCACGAATTGCACGTGCTATCACGATCAGTCCTGGTCCGCAAATGTAGTCGAATGTTCTAGTGTCGGTTATACAGAAATGCCGAGCAGAATTCCGATGGACGCAACTGAAGTGTACTTAGATGGAAACAATTTTGGCGAATTATCAAGTCACTCGTTTATTGGTCGCAAAAATTTGAAAGTTTTATACGCTAATAATTCTAATATCGCCGCTATATATAATCATACATTTAGTGGACTGCGAAGATTAACTGTATTGCATTTGGAAAACAACCGCATTAAAGTGCTTTTGGGTTTCGAATTAGCAACTTTGGAAAATCTACGCGAACTGTATTTGCAGGGTAATTTAATACATTATATAGATAACAGAACGTTTCTCGAACTAAAGCAATTAGAAGTACTAAGATTAGACGGAAATCGTTTAAATTTATTCGCTGTATGGCAGTTTACGATGAATCCTTATTTGGTAGAAATTGGACTCAGCGATAACCAGTGGTCTTGTGATTGCAGTTATTTACATAAATATAGAGCGTGGCTACAAATCAACTTGGGCAAAGTGGTCGATGCTGGAAAAATAGTTTGTATGTACAACAATATAACGAAAAGCATTGGACCGCCTATAGCCGATTTTAACGCAAGCTGCTCAGCGTTTACCGGTGGTTCTAGAGCAATTGTCGAAAGTCAAGTTATGAATGATTACTTGCCGATGTTGCTAGTGGCAATGTGCATATTTTTAGCTAGCGTAGTCATTGTGTGCGGCGCTTTTTACTATCGCAGAGAATTGCGCGTGTGGATTTATTCTCGTTGCGGACTGCGAATGTGTTATAAAACTACAGCCTTTGAAGAACAACAAGACAAAGACAGACTTTTTGACGCTTATGTTAGTTACAGTGTAAAAGACGAGGCCTTCGTTAACCAAGTGCTAGCACCGGGACTCGAAGGAGGAGATCTCGGTTACAGACTTTGTTTACACTATAGGGACTTTAACGTATCAACATATGTAGCTGATACAATCATAGAAGCGGTGGAATCGAGTCGCCGTACTATTATTGTACTTTCTAAAAACTTTTTACATAACGAATGGTGTAGATTTGAATTTAAATCCGCTTTACATGAAGTGTTAAAAGACAGAAAACGTAGATTAATATTTGTGGTGACCGGTGAGCTACCTCAGCGTGATTTAGATCCCGATCTAAGATTATATTTGAAAACGAACACCGTCATCGAGTGGGGCGACCGACAGTTCTGGCAAAAAATACAATTCGCAATGCCAGATATAAAGAGAACCTGCGTACATCAACGGTCTGCAGTTAATATCTACGCTTCCACAACCCCCATGCATTTAGAGCGGTCGAGAAGTCCGGCATTACCGCCGCCACCGCCTCCAGGGAAGTTGCCGCCGTTCTTACAACGCCCGCCGAGTCTACCCCGGGACTCCAGAACCCTTCCGCATCCTCTGTGGGCGTAGCAGATGGTTCGCCGGAGGTAAGAAATATTTCTTTTTGTGATATTAATTACACCAAAAAGTTAAGCTAACTTTTTATGCTCGTTCATAACTTGCTTTCAAAAAAATATGGTTTATAATCTAAAAATTGAGAAAGAATGGCACTATATCTGTAAAAAATGTGCATGATTTAAATTTTTTCAAGAATAGAGACGCATTACTCTTTATTAAAACACCAGAGTAAAAATTTGATAACTTTTTAAGCAATATTGCAGCGAAAATTTGGTAGATTAAATTTCGCAGAAGGAAATTTCACTACGTACAACAAACAATATAATGCTATTTTCAATTCTTTTTTATTCGATAAAGCAATTCATTACAGCTGTCAAGTTAATTATCATTTGTCATATTAATTTTTAATCTATACCGTTTAAAATGCCAAAAAACTTATTATCCATACAAAAAAGTACGTAATATTGATTAAACAGTAGGATAATCTAAAAACTTTAAAGATTTACAAATCAATACAAATAAATTGAAACACAATTTTCCGCATTAATAATCAAGAGGATACTGACAAAATCTCTGCTTAAAGTTTTAAATCTTCTCATAAAATAAGAAAGTCCAGATATTAGGAAAGCGTTGTTAAGTAAAAAGACATTAGAAATTGTACAAATTAAGACTATGTGGTTGTTACATCAAAGTTTATACGTCAAATTTCAAGCTAGTCTGGAATGAGTACAAAAGTCTAAAGTCATGGAATACTTCATTGAAAATATGCAGAAACAACTTTGCTTAAATGATTCAGTTGATCTTAATTTTATTTTATTTTTTAAATCCAAAGAAGTAGATTATCTAAATTTACAACTTAAATACTGCAGACTGCCAACTTTAGCGTTTAAAATTTATAAGGATAAAACTTAAATAAAGCAAACGAAAAACATGCACCAGGACGGAAGAATTCTAAAGAAAGGATAACGATAATGCTTCTGGTTACTCTCAGTAGTTATTAGAAAAGCAAAAATCCAAGTTGCTTTGAAGAAGCTATGTTAACTAGCATGCAGTGCAGGTCTTTTAATAATGATGACCGACCCAAGTTTTATTCAATGAATAGTTTTCTGGCGCCCTCGTTCCTCTAGTGACCCAAAGTTTGAGAATGAACAAATATTTATTTTATTGTACATGCACTTTTTAATGTTCGGTTCTGTTGCATTTATTTTTTACTGCATTATGATTATATGCTAAAATTAATAAAAGATAAGACAGAATAAGCAATTAAAATAAAATTATTTAAGAGAAAAATTAAACATATCTAACGAATTAGGCATATTTAAGTCAATTAAATCATTTGACTGATGTCAGAAACTTCAAAGTGCATATAAAACTTTAGTTTAGTATGTCCAACTATGCCCAATATCTGATATCTAGTTAAATATTACTTTTTAACGAATGCTGTCCGCAAAATTCATTATTTCAATTTAGTAAGATTGTTAGAATCACTTTCAAACCTATTTAAGTTACAAACACTGCAACCGAAACATGATTTGCAAGTTTTGTACTTGGACGGCTTGTACTTTCCTATACATACATAACTTTGTGTAGTTATGAAACAGCTTGATAACAATCTAATGAAACGATTTTCTTTTCATATTCTTATCTGAAATCAATTTGACGTTTATAACAACGTTCACTATCGTCTACTACTATTGAATATGAGCGAATATAAGTGGGTGATTGTACAATTAGTTATGTGCACGAACATAGCAGAATATCTTTAATTGCATTATTAAAGGGCATTCATTAAATTTTAGTAAATTATAAGCATTAAAACTAATACTAATAATAAAAATAATTATAATTACTGGTCAATTGTATTACACTCATTGCAGTTTTTGTAAATTATTTAGCGGTTATAGCACCTATTCGATAACATTAAACTTTTGTACACATACAGGGTGTCCCAACATGGGTATTTTACTTATTTTAAGATCTACAAACTTAGTTAAATCGGATATCTGGTGCTGAATTTAAATCTCAAAAGAAAAGTATCATGGCATTCTCAGTTTAAAAGTTATTTAGGAAAAAATAAAGCAATTGATTTTTGGTCTCACTACCTGCGATTTTAAAGATATTAAATTTTAAATGTTTTCTTGAAGCAACTTTACATTGTCTATGTTTACAAATCTTTTGTTTTGGACGATTATCAACTTTTCTATTTTTACGGGCACTATATGAGATTGTTGTATTAAAAGATGACGTTAAAGTTCTATTAAAGTATAACTGGATGTAAAATAAAATTAATATGTTGTTTATAATTTAAATAAGTTTTGTGTTTATTGACATGGAGAAAACTGTTCAGGGTTTTACTTAAAACACAACATTTTAACGAAAAAGTCAACAGTCTATATATTTAATGCTTTAATAAAATACCGAAAAATGTTGCCTATTTTTTAGTTATTGTTATATATTATTGTCGTAGAACTTGTTTTAATAATTACTGAACACACTGTACGAATTTTCGATAGGTTGATTGTATAAAAAATCAATAGTTTAGATTTAACCCGCTTTTTTTAATTCCACTTAATTTACGTTTAATGGTTGTATTTATGATTTTGAGTAGGTACTTTCTTTTAATAGAATAATTCGTTATAGCGCCCATAAGAAATAACAAAGTTAATGATTGTCCTAGACAGACGAAACGTCAACACAAAATATATTAAATGAAGAAAATAAACAAAACAAAAATACTTTTTTAAATTTTCTCTAAATAACTTACAAAATAAAAGGGCCAAAGTACTTTTCTGCTAAGATTTAAATTCAGCACCAAACGCAACCCTGTAACTATTTTACCAACTTGACAGTGTTCTTAGGATAAGCTAGATCCCCATTTTAAGCCTCGATTTTGGGACATTCTGTATTTAAATAAAAAAGTATACAACAGTTTAGGGAGCAAAATTGCTAATTAAGCATTTAATAATAATTAAATAGAACAAATATTTATACTCATCGCAGCAACTCAAAATATTATAAAAAGATGACATCATTTTGACTAATTTTTGTAAGCAACTTTAACCAGAAAATAACCAATAACGAAGCATACAAAATTACCTAACTAGAAGGATAATAATATTTATTATTATAAATGCATTAGATATCTTTACAACTGGTTATATGTTAAATAACTCAATTGCTACTGCTTGATTTTTTATATTCTAAGAGGTGTTTAATAAATATAAAATTCTGAAATGCAAATATCTAAAACACGTCCTTTTTCATAAACTCTTTTTCTATGCGTATATAGTTAAAGCCAGGCTTTTGATATGTCGACGGTTTGAGTTTAAAAGCCGTGAATAATTTAATTAAAATTCTTCGTTAGTTTTTATTTAAAAAATTATTTATCTCACTGAATTGGCTGTTTTTAAAAGAACTTAATGTAATGTTGTCAGTTGCCAGAAATTGGGTAATTTTTAACAGCTCAAAGTCGAGAATTTAATTTGTTGATGACGTCATTGTGCATGATAGCTTTTACTGGATATTGCATTCGTTTTACTAATAAACTGATCGATGGATTAAGGATTCGTTTGAACAGATGCGCTAAGAAGGGCGGTATACAGATAATGGAAGCGAGGGATGCTGTCGGATTACCACCCCGGCCATGCACAATGTAGATCGTTAGTGAACGATCATCATTTGACTATATCGGCAGGTCACTTCCTCGTTCTACCGGAAATAGAGTGAACGACGCCAGTCGGTTCCATAAAAACTGTAGCTAGTTATTCGCGCTGACGTTGTAAGCCACCCTTTGAAATAACTCCAACTATTATATCGTTTTTCTAGACTCATCGAAGACATATAATTAACAAATAAATGTAAAATAAATCAATGGATGTCCTATAATTACAAACCACGCCAACAAATGAGAGCACGAATATTTTTAGTTCCATTTACGTAGTGTCTTATAGAACTTGGTATATTTTAAACTTAAATGAGATCAATGATTTTAATTTACATTTTCTAAAATAGAGTTAATAGCCTTGTTAAATACGTTGCCGTAAGATTTAAAAAAAGACTTTATAGCTTTTAATTTTGATGATATAAGTATTTAGTTTACTGCCGTTTTCATGCAAATCAAGAATGGAACGTTAACTATCAGATCTCAGATCTCTACTAACATTAGCAAATTGTAGGGATTATTTCCCTATTTTAAAATTAACCAATACAATTTTTATATATTTTTTAACTCTAGTCAATAACAGCGTTATTATAGCGGGAATAATTTGTAGAAAATTTGCCACTCTCGCTTTTTCACTTGTAGATACTCATGGCAACCGTATACCTATACTAAACGCTTGAGATAATTCTGTGACATTTCATATGACAACAGATAATAATTTTGTTTCAATGGTAATCTGTAAAAACTGCTTTGTACTCTTGTTATAAAGTTTAATCGGGAAATAGTCCGATAAAAGTTACCTCGTGTTAAGGATTTTGCTTGCAAAATATTCTAGATTTGTTGCTTGTGTCCAACTTTCTTCGACAAATTAAAAGACGAAATCCTTCGCACTCGTGATGTTGTCATGCCAATATGTCTTGCGTTGTTATTTAACAGATATTATTAATTTAAAAGAATTTTGTCGGCTGAATCACAAGCCATTGATAAATAATATTGAAGATATTTAACAAAGTACTATGGTTACAAATCTCTATTATTAACTTTTCTCTGCTAGACATTGTCAACAAGCTAAAGATGCTATTCTCTGGAAGTAAGTTTACATAATATTTCAATGCAACAGTGATTTGTATGTGACTGGTAATATTCAACTGCAAATTGTTACATAATATTATTGTAAATTAACTAAATAGCCTTGCTGAATAAATAACTACTTCGAAAGAATTGAAACACATTTAATTTAAGGATTTTTTAAATTTTAAGTCGAATATAAAATACAAACATTTTTTCGTAAATATAATTAAATAACTGTACAGGTATTTTATGAAAATTTAGGAAAGAAAAGTTATTTAATTTAGGTGCGTTGAGTTGTTCGTTCCATTTCAAATTTTCTGTACAAAAATAATTATTATACGCTTTTGGTGCTTCGTATTGAGTGGGATGATCAAAAGTAATAATTTTAAGTACGTTCCTTTGCCACAGTTTCGAAATTTATGGACAAATTTTCTTATGGTTTATGTGACAAGACGTTCTTTATTTCGAGTAATTTATTGAAATTTTTGTGGACCAGAGGACATTTCTTTTATCCGTCTGGTTGAAAGACATTTTCAGAATAGAATACTTATTTGAGCTTTGTGTAGATGTCCATCCGAGGTTACCTAGGCGTAAAATCGAATAAAGTTGTTATTGTAATAGTTAGTTTGTCATTGTGCTTAAATGTGCCCTGAAAACCCCGGATGCTCCTTGGATGGCGCAGTTGGGTTACCTGTGTTCGGCGATCGTTTTAAGACTACCTTCTAGCAGATGCGATTACTCTATTGTATCTGGCAGATCCCATCTCTACGCTAATGCGATTCCATATTCGTATGCGTAGCCATTATCGCGTAATGACATACCCGGACGAGCAAATAAGATCAACGTCGCCTCCGACGGACTGCATTAGTGGTTTGTATATGCCGAGTAAATGACAGGGAAGCTGTTGTAATGTGTTGAATTGGATCTAACTACACGGCCGCAGATTCCAGCCTGTCGTGTGAGATCTATAATCGTGGAATCATGCTTCAGTACGTCACAATCGCCCGGATAAATCTTGGGTTTCTTGACTTCGTCCGGATCGGGACGACACACGCGGGCCATTGCATGGATATACCAGCTGCCACCGGCCAATAATGTCGAGTTGGAGTACAGTGCGCAAGAAACAAAACCATAAAACAGAAAATGCGAGAACAAGTGCCGTGATTCGGAGATATATGATTCGGGTGTTGTATTTCAACGCAAGTACACGGAAGTCGATATTCATACTGCATAATAACGTCCCCAGAAGTTCTTATGACAAATATTTGTGCAGCTAACCAGGCATAGCCACTCGAACGAGGAGAATTCTTTAGGGTCTGTTTGCTTACTACTTTACACTGTCTGTACCAACTCACATGCTTTCAAAAATGTCAACCGATATTTTCTCATGAAACGCGACCTCGACCTAAAGGGGCTTAGTTAAACCGAAACCTACTACATCCTTTGTCCGAACTTGTCTACTTCGGTCTCGCTCTAGCCATCGCCGCCATTCACGCAGGTAAAAGAGAAACGAAAAGATTAGGCGCTGTGCTCCTCCTATCCTTTTAACGCACAATGCCCGGGCCGGTCTGTAGTTAGTGTGCCATTCGTAGCTACCGCACCAAAAGACAGAACAATAAGCCCGACTGAGACGGACTGTACACAATTCAAAGCAGGAAAAGGAAAGTGTCAGTTAAAATCTTTATAAAGTTCTAAAGTGGCTGGATATACTTTGAGCTGTCACCGACTCATAAATATGTATTAAAATTTATATTGCGAAATTATCACCTGCCCTTGCGAACGCTCCATCTAATTTGAGACATTTTTAACACAAAGGGGAATTTGGAAGCATTGTCGGCCTGAGTGGCCGATTATTCCTCAGTAGTATCATAGCGTCTAAGGCACCTGGAAGATGATGAATGATGCACGACCACGAGTTCCACTTTTTAAAATTAACATTTTTTCACCCCAACTAGAAGATGAAGTTCGAAATCATGAGATTATTCTTTACAAATTTAAGTCACATTGGCGAAATTAAATTCGTTTAGTGTAATTGAATTTTGATGCGCTCCAGCTTTTAATTAACGCTTTAGGAATTGTAAAATATTTGAAAATAATTAATCCTCTATAGAAAGTTTAGACGCGCCGAATGCACGTTTGTAGCACTTATTTAATTAACCAACTTCTTAACCAGCGTTCCTCAGAATTAAAAAAAAACTGTTGATATACAATTAATTATTTTTAATTAAAGTTTCAAAAATTCTGAAATATACAAAAATGTTATATGCATGTAACTGACATTAATGCTAATGTTAGATTATTTTTTTTATTATTACTTTTAATATTCAAAGAAACAAAACTTTTAATATATTTTAAACTTTTTTTTTGGCACCTGTCAAAGGAAATAAATCTTACATCAAATATTACTACTAAATTTTTGTTCATGTGGATTAATATGATGTTGCTAGAACAAATTCGCATTTCTCAACATAACAAAATTTAGATAGAAAAGTTGTTTTGGATCAATATTTTGTTTGGACATACCAATTTTGTTACTTTAAATGTTTTAATTTATACTGGCATTGTTCAGTGAAATATTAATATTGTTTAGAAGTGCAGTTTTGTCACGATTTTCTAAATCATGTAAATAATTCAAAATTTAAAAATTGTTGGTGCTATTACACTCCTACAATTTTTGCTCCAGCGCGCCCGTTCGAGGGTTACATTTTTATCTTTATCGAATAACATGTGAGATATAAAGAAAATATACACTTGGAGGACACCCCGTTTAAGTAAATACTGCCACTAGTATTTTTTTTTAAATGCACATATTTACTTTGCTTATCAAAAGTTAAGCTTTTAAATTAATAAAGTTGGAGAAGAAAAACGCAAAATAATTACAGCTGCCTTTCTGATGGCTTTTAACTTGCCAGTCTTTTTATTTTGGCAATATTTACATCGTATTTTTAAACCAAACTGGCGAAACATAACACGGAACGATTATCCATCAGCGGTGTTTTATCTTTGAAACTTGATTTAAAAGTGAAACCAAAGTCCGGCTCAAAAAAACTTGAGCAGGCATTAAAAATATATTTGGTATTATTCGGCTATGCATTTTAAAATATCTTATATAACTTGGAGTATTTATTCGCAGCTGGATTTCTTTTATTAAAGCTGTAAAGTGTTATATGAACAACTGTTTTATGGTGAAGAACTTTATAAATCCACTGACACATCATGCTGCGCTAGCAGTAAATTTGTTGTTTGTGGTATGAATTACGTGCTATTATAATAAATTTTATAAAGCCATAAATTTTGGGATATATTGAACTAAACAAATTCGCATGTTAGCTTTGGATGTTTCGTCGGTAACCGTATAAACTACACACGGGCCATGAACCATAAACACTAGCTGTAAATACTATTATAAGTTTCAACAGCCAGTTGTCATGTTCCATTTACATGTACAACTTTATTTACATTAATAAACAATTTAATATAATCCCGATGTATAATTTACATTGATTATATTTCACATGGATGGATTTCAAATCTTTATACTCACAATCCTGCTTATAAAAATATTGTAATGGAGTCTTCAGCGACAAATAAAATTTCATTTTTTTTTTTAAATTCAAAACTGATTGTAAGATATCGATTAATTATGGGTATGCAGAGTACCTATAGCAACAACGAAAAGCGGTACCTACGTACAAATAAAAAGATGGTTTTTATGAGCTTAATAAGAACCTAAATAAAAAATTTACTTTGCTCAATTCCAGAAATGATCTGAAAAAACTGAAAAACCACAGTTTCAAATTAAATTTTAATTTTTTTCTCATTTTTAAAACTACTAATTTGTAATTGAGTAGATATTTATCAGTTTTGTTGTAATTGGCCCAGGCTGCTTAGTTTTTGAGATCTCATAGTCAACTTTTTTATTTCTTATGAACCCCATCTTGGCTTTTTATGCTCAGAATTGATGAATTTTGTGGAGAATTTAATGGTTATTAAATTATAGATTAATCTGCAGATGTACAGGTTGTTCCGACTTAGATCGCTTGACTTGCGCAAATATTTCGGTTTTTTTATCCTCGAGCGGGCGTGCCCCTTATTTTTAAAACGGGCGCGTGCCGTACTTTGTCTATTAAATCTTAAAAAACAACTAACTCCTGTGTTTGATAGTATTGTTGCATTTGTATCAGTATGATCTGATCTTTTATATTTTACAATTACAACTTACAATGATATATTTTCCTTAATAAACTATATGACAATATAAATTGTATTTCCAAAAATATTTTAATACTATTCACACGCAAACCCAAATAACAGCAAAATTTTCTGTACACAGAGTGATTCAGTTTGACTGTCGCACCCCTATAACTGTGTTATTTTAACGGGAAACCCCCATAAACCTTATATTTTTGTATATCGCAGCAAATTCTCTATCGAATGACGTTTAAATGTTTTTTCTACAATGAAATATCTCAGACTTGCGATAGTCAACTTTTTTTTTGAATTTAGGTGGTTTACTTTTTGTTATTGATTTTGATATGGAATTAAATTCTTAATCCTATAGTGCATCAAAAAAATAAGCACACATAGTACACTTTTAAGAAAAATTAGTAAGAATATATCTCGAATGTATCCCGAGAGAAGACAATGAAGTACGCGTCATTACAGAAATTTGAAAATAAAAAAAGAATGTGGTTTCTTCGACAAACCAACCAAAAATCCAATGCAAATCAATGAAGAATTAGAATTATCTGTTTTTACATAGTTTCAATGGCAACGTATGTAGCATCTCATCATGTCATATTTTTCATTAGTAGTAAATGCGTTCATAATTATGTGATAACAAATTTGCTACAAAGACTTTAACACAACAATACTTTAAAATTCTAAAAAATGATACCGCAGGAATATGGTAACTGTCATTTTACTTTTAATTAGTTGTTTTTTGTTTCTTTTTTCATGGATAGCTTGATTTTGTGTGTGATTTTGTGACATTTATAATAATAGATATAGCAAGTAATATCTCATTTAAAAAAAGCACATTTAACTATTCCACAGCCAACTTCGCAGCCCATACGAAAAAATTTAATTAGGTGTAAATATCTCAAAAATGGTGAGTGATAAAAAAATCTAAAGTAACAGTTACATTCTATAATTCTATATAAAAAAGTATCCTTAAAAGTACTAATAAAATTGATCTAATGAATGAAACAAAAAACTTATGACAGAAAAAAAAACATTATTTTTATATTTTTTGCTATAAAATCTGAAGAACGAGGGATTTTGCAATTTTAAAAGTTGATTGTAACTCCTGTCATACTTAAGAATAATTCCTCTAATTTAAGCAAACCTGTATCTCTTATAATAAACAAGATCTCCATGCTGGAATTGTTATTTGGGACACCCTGTATAATTTGTCTTAGATTGTGTGTCAAATTTTAACATTTTTAAAACAGTTGTTAAGTCAATTGTAATAAATTCTATAAAAAAAAAACACCTCTGGATCTAGTGGATCTGCGTTTTTGGTCGTTTGTAATTTACCTAATGTTTGGTATTATTCTTTTAGAAATAACCACACCACAAATTTATCCCAAATCCAAAAAGGGTAAAAACACGAAATTTAAGATAAAACTGACAACAAGATTTTGTCTAAGTTCACCAAGCCGATTAACACCGGTCGGTTTGATAACTGTGTAAGAAGGCTGAAACAATTTTGCCAATGCTATGAGATTAAATCTTTTGCCTAACTTATTTACCTGCAAAAATTTAACGTTGATAATAAAAAAGTTCAGTTCAAATTTCAATTGAAAGTTTATTCTAAGAAAAATTATAAATCTATAGGCACATTTTTACTTTAGGCTCTTTCTAAACAAGCAAAAAACACCTATTTGCTATCCTTCTATCTATAATGGTTTCCGAGATCCCCATTTTGTTCACTTTGAAACATAATTCTTGTATATTAACAAATTTATCAATAACTACTCAGTGTTATGAAATGTTCGCTTATTGGGGCGTAAAACTGGTTTACTGTGTCAAAGACGTGTCACAAACAAAGGGCCAAACAATTACGACGGGGCTTTCTAGATGCAAATTAAGACATTTGACATACGCCACATCTCAGCATTCCCGGGAAGGAAATTATCATACTAAGTTCATTTCGCCGTCAAATAAATATGAGTTTAAAAGTTGAAGTATTGTTTGCTATTGTGAGGAATATTTTACAATAAAATTAAAAGAAATTGTGGAATTAACAATGTATTCCGATCGCTAATTATTTACAAGAAACGATTATCTTTATTGCTTCGTTACGTTGATGGGTATTGGCCATAAATTTAGATAATAAAATAAATGATTATGGTATTCAAATACTGAACGGTTGTTACGAGCTGTTATGAGCCGGCGGCTTTGACTGCAGCGATTTGCTTTATCGTCCGCTAATAATATACACACACAGCGACGGTTTCAGCAAAATAAAATTAATTAAATGTAGTGGTTAGTAAACTAATTGTTCAAGCTAGGCTGGTCCAGTAGATAACTTGGAATGCCGAAAGATAAAACAATCTCAACAATTTCATTTATTAAATTTAACAAGGGCTCAGCCCAATAAAAATGGTGAAAAATACATAGTATTGCAAGTTATATAACTTAAGAAATCCTTAATATAAAAACTATTACAAAACTTTCAAGTTTTTGTCCAAAAAAAAATGCAAGGCGTTACACTTGTTACTTATTTCAAATTTTGACGAATTGGAAAACATTGTAGTCTGACGTTAGTCAACAAACAAAAGGTGAAAATGTATTTTTTAGGGTTTCTTTGACATTTTTACTTAATGTAAAGACCTCGGCAAAACTTTGGAATATTTGCTCAAAAAATGCAAGGTTTTATACACAACACTTTTCAAAATTTTGACTAGTTATAAAACATCGTTTTAACCCATTTATAAAACAATTCGAGGTGCATATGGATTGGTTGGAGTAAATATAGCAAATACTGTAATCGTTCTTTTTATTTTAATAAAAAAAGCTTTTTTAGAACATAATTACAACAGCCAAACGTTTATGAAAATATTTACTGTTAAATTTTGTTGCAATTATTTTTAACCACTCTTTTAGTATTGATCGATGTAACAATTAACTTTGTATCTGCTGTAACAAATCCTGAATTTCTTACTAAATACAGCTAAAAAATCGTTTAAAAAAATATTTGCACAAGAACGGAAATCTGTTACATTTTATATATTATTAAAAATCACTTTTTTTCAAAAATTCTTCTGTCGAAATGCAATGCAAGTTTCAATGCTTTCCTTTCTTTATCAGTTGCAGTTTTATTTATCTATTAGTATGTAAATAGATAAATTAACAAGACTGCAACTAATGAAGGGACGAGAGTCTTGAAACTGTTGTATTTCAATATTTCAATAAGAAATCCTTCGAAAACCATTTAATTTTTAATTGAAATTATTGTGAATTATTTTAATATATTTTCTTTTGCTTAAAACCGTTTCCTTAACAATTCTCACTGATATTTACTCCGCATGCATAAAATTTAATCTTCGGTTAGATTTAATTTCTCATGGAACAAGGTAACATAATATAAAATTTAATTCGATATTATAAAAACGGTTTCGTTATTAATTATAATTGGTCATCGAACGGTGTGAATGTTATACAAAAAATTAAATAGTCAAGTATTGGACGTCAGCTGTCTATTTAAGTTTAATAAATAAAAAAATACTATTACCTTAACAATTGAAACGTTTAATTAGTTGATATACAAAAAAAGAATTAATATTTCTTTACTTACTTTTGAGGTTAAATATTAACAGCAGTTTAAACAGTTGCTGAATTGTTTAATGTTAATCGCTCAATGCTAAAAATCATGCAATTTTTAAATCTGTCGTGTTTAAATTAGTTACTTCCTGCTTTTACATTTTTCTAGTTTTTGTGGGACAGTTAAATAAGTGTATAATATCGTACAAAATTTACGGTTTATAACTGTTTAACTTTTAAATAGTGCTTCAAGTTCTAAAAAATAGGCGGGCATAATTAGTTCATAGCCTGAAAAATACTTCATATACCATTACGTGTAAAATAATTTAACACAGAGCGGATGCTAAACATTACAGCGATAATTTCCACCTGGAAAAAATGAATAATCGTTGAAATTAGGGAAGTTTATAACACTCCCACGTCGTCTATTGTCCCCCTAGTTAGTAATTATAGTTAATTGTAGAACTAGAATTGTTAAGTTACCCAAACGTGTTGGTGCGCAATCATACAGCTTTTGTCACAAAAAGTTAAACCCGCTTAACAGTTGTTGGGCGGAGTTAAAAAAAAAAGAAGGTGCCCAAAGATGGTTTCTAATTATCGATAATTGCTCAGATCTTGAGGTATAAAAAATATTAACTCATACATCATGTAGAAATCTTGGGCAGACACTTTTACGTCCGACGTTGTAGCATCCAATTTTCTTGTTAACATTCTTAAAGAAGGCCGGGCTATTAAAGTGGCGAAACACAAAAACAAGCCACTTAAAATTCATTCCGAAACAGTAATTTATCCGAAACAACCTGTTACTAAGGCTAATACTAATTCAGAATGTCTGTTTGCTCCCCTCCCGTATTAAGGATGCACCTTGTTAAGATGCGGAACAATGAAATACTGTTTAATCTAACAATGTCAGTAGCAATTAACTTTGGCCAACGCGGTTGCCACATTCTAAATTATTTAAAATACGTTATAAATCGTACGGTTATCGTCCATCTAGAACGCGGTGGCTGGAAAACAATGGCGTAAGGGATCTGCTTACAATGGTCTATATATCGTCAAGTAGACTTGGCCTAGACACCGCACAAAACAACTGCCTACCTTAGCTGTTCTCTCTTAGTTTATGAATATGTGCGCTTAAACCCGACATAAACTATTCCGAAGTTATTTTAGCGATTTTAGTAATTGCATCGATGCCGGGAATTCGTTGGAATAAAACACGATATAAACTCAGGCGCCTTAATTTTGCGCCAGTATTTTTTATGTCGTCCGTGTAAAAAGTGCGGTATAAAAGACAACAGTTGTATAACGCAAGTATAGTCGAATTGGGTCATTAACTTGTCGGTTACGCAAGTTAAGAACCAATTTGTTCATTTTTAGCTTCGTCATAATTTTGATAGCATACAAAAGTTAGCCAAAAAGCCATTATTCTTCGTGGAACTTTTTTCCGAATAACAGCCGTTGGGTTTCTTTTGTCTGAGGTTTTGCAACAGTCAGGGACCAAACATAATATGTTGTGGAGATGCTGTCATTGTTAAAAATTCAATGTAATTTTTGAATAGAATACCCTTAGCGAACGTTCTTCGAATGTCGAATTTAGGCTTCCTGCTGAAATAATATAAAAATAATTTTTTATAAAGACATCCCACGGCGAAATCAAATTAATAGCGATACCCTGTTGATCGATACCATTTTAATTAAAGCCGGCTACAATAATTCTGCGATTGTACACGCATAGAAGATTTATACAAAGTCCTACAGCTTCAACTTCAACAACAAACTACAGACCATGTCAAGTAAGATTATCGCAGTTACCTAATTGATTTGATAAATTTTCATGAGATTCCTTATTCCATTACGATTCAGCAAGTGTACTGTATTAACTTTTCAAACTGGCAGTGAAGTTGAATTGTAAATCAGAAAACACAAAAGAAATAAGTTCGTCGGTCCCAAGAACGTTATAAAATCTTAATGTGCGTGTTCTAATCTAGAGCGCTGGAAGCCGTTGTACGCTGAAATTGCGGGTATATGTCATAAGATCAGTTTAAGTGTTTTATAAATTCTTTAGCGCACACTGCTTGTGTAAATGTTTCAATAAAACAACCAAGCAAATTACACACACATATAATAAATATTTTCTTGGCCAATAAAAATTATCTTCCATAAATGGTTAAATTATTTAAGTAATTTGTTTTAAATTCAAATGTATAAGTTTAATTAAAAGTCACTTGTATTTTAGAGAGGAATTCCTTCTTATTTATTGTTTACTGATGAAGAGACGAGAGTTTGTATTACCTCAAGAGATTCTTTAAAATAAATATTAAGCTTAGTTAGGTATAATTACATAAAAGTAATTACATCATTTTGTTTATGTAGGGTTGTATTTTATGTTGGGATCTATAAGAAACCTTGATAACTTTTTTTTGGTAAATTTTAAAATAACGGAATGGTTTTGAACCTTTGCAAATTTTTTTCGAAAACGCCCAGAACAATTTTTATTTAAGTTGAAGTTTGTTTTAGAGCTTTATTTTCTTTGTAAAATACCGTTTGTTTCAATTCTATTGATTTTTCGTGAGAAAGGTTATAATTTAAAAAAAAAATTAAATACACTTATTTTTAGGAACGCTGTGATTGTTCATATGTCATAAACACACAAGTACACTTAACTTATAGGATGGCCCATCCGACAAAATTCGTAAACATATTGATGACGAAAGAGTGTTATTAATAACGTCAGCCAATATATTATGACGAAAGTGGCCACACTAGTTTGTTTGCTAATCACTTGTCAAATTTATTAACTTAACCCTCCGTCAGGCGCAATCGATCTGTGAGATTATTTTATTTTATTCAGTCATAAGCCCCTCTACAGTCAGGTGTAGGACTGTTGTGTTGTGCTGACTTTCTTCCTCGTCTTTCTGTCGTGCTAGCGTTTTTATTTCTTCCCATTTGATTTTTCTATCCCGTGCCGCTTTTTGAACTTCTTCTTGCCAGCGCCAGCGTCTCCTCGGTCTATCTCCTTTATTTTTCCCTGTGGCCTTGCTTCATAGGTTTTTCTGGTTAACTTTTCTTCTTTCATTTTATAAATGTGTCCAACTGACTTTATGTTTAATTATTGTCTATATATTTTATTTTTGATTTGATATTTTTTGTGTTTCCTTGAATTTTATTATTTTCCGATCTGTGAAATACGCTGCACAACCTTTTAATATCCCATTAGTCGACTCGTATTAAAACTTGAACGTCCAGCTAACCATAACTCAACTGACTTTTTAGTATAGATTTTGTAATGGATATTTTTACTTGAAACATCCATTTGTGCCCTGCTTCGATGGTAAAATGGAACGTTATGAAGCTGATAAGTGTGAATCTGAATAACTACAATTTTTTAAATATTTTTTGGACTGTTTTATATTTTTATTGTATTTCATAAAATGATTTCTATTTGGTTGAATGGGTGTTTAATGTTTTGTTCGAGTTTTTATAAGGTAATTAAATAATTCTCTTCAAAACTCCCAAGAAAAGTTTCATTTACATTGTTAAGTACCCTTTTTTGTAAATATATAAATCGTGAATATAAAATCTGCCAGATACATTACACCCGAACTGATTTGATTTACTATTGCGCCTAACGAAGAGTTGATTTATAATTTAATTATATGCAACATCTGCAGACAATTTTCCTACAATATACTTTTGCTTAATTACGACATTCCTTAAGATTTACATAAAAAAACAAGTGTATTTTTTACTGTTTTATATTAAGCAAAATTTAATTTAAACAACTTTTTTCCAGATTTGTTTGTTTTGTTATACACATTTTAATTCAAAAATAATTTTGAAATGTACACTATCTAGTTAAATAATACAAAAGCAAGTAAAACACAAAATAAAAATGTAAAAATTCAGAACAAGACAATGCTATGCTTTTTATTTTTAGCATGTGGTATAATATTTACCAAGCTATACATAAATATCCGAGTCCTGCTAGTGGACGCAAGTTAAAGTGCATTCGCGTTGGTAAAAAGAGTAAAAAATTAAAACATTTTATTGTAAACGTGCACGGCTAAAATTAAATATATATTCCCTATAGAACGGTTTTTGTATACAAAGGTTGTTTATATTCCCTTTGTAAATGTACCCCTTTGTTTATTCATCAAAGGAAATATTGTTATTACCTTAATACTTTTGTTCGTATTAATAAAATTCAAATATAGGAGGTTGGTAGCTCTTTTGCCCTCGACAAGCGTTTAGCCTTGGCTTAAGGAGCTAGCTACACTTATAATCGCTTTTGTTTTATGTTTTATATGCGGAATTGAATAGGCTTGTTTGCCTCCCTTAATGCACATTAATTATTTAAACATAAGCTCTGTAAACCTGTAGCTTTCTTTATGTATTGATTTACTGTTTAACTCAATTAGCCTTATAACGCACGTTAACAAATTAGTCTAAACGTTTGATCATCAATTCTAAGAAAAACTTTTGATCTCGACAATTTTTATATTTACGTTTTAACAATTTATAAAACTTGCGCAAAACGCGTTTATATGTTATATTCAGGGGTTTGGAGCAGTCCAATTATTTAATTGCTCCGCTCCAGCTCCGCTTCGGCATCTAAATGCCTGCTCCAGCTCCGCTCCGTGCTCCAAATATTGTTAACATTTAAAAAAGAAGTTTTTCGATTAAAAAAATTGTTTTTAAAAATAAAGTTTTAATTTTATCGGATATGTAGAAGTTGGTCAAAAATAACAATATTTGGCCCTAACAAACGAGTGAAAATAAATAAATGTTTGAAAAAACAGATTATTGATCTTCAAACGGTGAGAAAAAGGAAAAAAAGTAGTTTTTGTATAAATTTTACATAATAAACTGGAGCAGTAGAGCAATCAAAATTATTTGCTCAGGGCTCCGCTCCTGCTCCGAGCAAAAACCCATTGCTCCACGGCTCCGTGCTCCAGCTCCGAGCTCCAGCTCCGAGCTCCGCTCCAAACCCCTGGTTATAATAAACTCAACGAATTTTGTAGCCGTGCTACGAATAAAGCACCCCAAAACTAGCGAGATATAAACACACATTTTAAACGTGAGTAACAAAAAGATAATCTGGTTAAAGTAACATGAATTACTGCAACAAAAACGCTAGACAAACAAATAAAGCCTATCCGGATGACCCTAAATGGTTATAAAATACAGGATTGTTATCGAATGCCTTGCCAGCTGATGTACCGTGTAAATACAGCCCGTAGGAGGGAAAACTCATCCATTTTAGTATTAATTCTGAACATTCGGCACTGTATGTGTACCAGCATACCCGCCCTTCATTATAAGCGATTGTTTCAGAATACTCACATAGGCGTTCGTAAATAGGGGTGCTGATTCATTTTAATTTTGCCCGTTCATTTACAGACTTTATATTGGCTGTGTTAAAACAAATTCAATACGTTATTTGATACTTTACATCATTTCGTTTATGATAAATATAAACCAGTTAAATCACTGACTATTGAAGCAAAAGTTAAAGAGGTTTTTGTGCCCTTTTTCCTTTTGAGTAGTGTGAATTGATTGTTACAAATGTCATTCGCATAAGTTTTGATTCATGGGCGATATGCATTTAATAATTAAATACCAACGTTTGTGTTTTTTAGTTATAAATTTGAAATACCGCTCGTAGATTAAAAAAAAAAACTTATTGCATATAATTTATTTGTTTTAATTCTCGCAAACATAATATATTAATAAATTATTCATATATAAATAAATAGGACTGCAACTGGAGACGTGAATCTTGTAGTAGAAGATAACCTTCCTCGAAAGACAAGCCATTGTTAATTAAAGTTGTTTACAGCAACATAACATGATTTTATGCACTTAGTTATTTACAAAATTAAAGTGTTAGATGAAATTAATCCATTATTACCTCTGTGTATCAAACGTATGTAACTTAAATAGTGTTACGAAAGTTTTTTGCATTAATGGTTCAATTTCGGTTCACGGTTTATGAAAACAGCATCAGTTTTGGTTAAACCTCCGGTTAGATTGGGGTTCCTGGTTTAAAAGCATTTGTTATTACGAACAGTTCCTTTAAAAACTGTATCACATCCTTCTAATTCATTTATAGTAAATCTAGAAAAATTCGAACCGAACGCGACCCTAATTTTAATGAAGGACTTGAGGCCGTGTGAATGTTTTTAACTTTTGATTCCTGATTATTGATCTCTTTAAATAATTAAAAGTTTTAAAAAACAAATCTTTTAAATTTAGGTGCCAAAGAATGTCACCACTGGCTATAACATGATAACAACTGATTAGTTAATTAAATGAATTATTCGAACACCGTAAAATACTTTTAATTAGCGTCACATATGTTAAAACACACGCCACTGGCTAGAAAGTCGTTAGGGAGAAAGTGTCCGGTGGTGTCAAAATGATACATATCGAGGGTTAATTTCGCGCAATGGCTCATGAGTGTATATGACGCGTACGACCGTATGGCACCCGTATGACAAAGATACATCGTTACGCGTACGCCTGTCCACTGAGATAAAAGAGGTCCGGTTCCAGCTCTTGATATTTATAGATAGCTGGTTCCGACCAGCTTTAATTGGGGTTGGAAATCAATACTTTTATACCAATATGCCGTTTGTTAATATTATTTATGCTAACCTAAACTTATTTACAAGCATAACCTGACTAGTGCAGCATAAATTACCAACCAACAGTCGCAACCTAACCTTCCTTAATCTATTTTATCTACGGGTTTCAGGAATTGGTAATAATTTAGAAAAGGCAAAAGACATAAATATCTTTAACGATCTCCAACCAATTTTAAAATATTTGCTCCTTTGACGTCTGTTATAGGTTAAAAACCCATTTAAGTTTTTAATATACGTCAACGCCAACTTAATGCGCTCTTCGATAAACCAGTGAATGGCTTCGGACTATAATTTTGTGTAGAAACATAGGACCTAACATGCAGATGTTTAAACACCCTGCTAGACAAATGTTTGACTTCACCCTTGAAATATGATCTGCTTCGTGATATATCTAAGTCTTTAGTACACTCGAAATCAAAATTATTATGTACGAACATGCGTGACGAAATATTAAATTTATAGTTTATCACTTGATTAAATCACTATATACAAGACATTATAGATAAGAAGAGTTAAAGGTGTCGTTCACACTACAAAACCAATTAAATGAAATATTTAAAATCTACCCGCATTGTCAACTTTCTTGGAAAAAACAAAATGACAAAGTTTACAAACACAAATATTAACTTTTAAACGGTGACAGATAATCAAAAGTTGCAAATGCGTAGTTTTTAGATAACTTTGCTTAAATACTTATTGTTTTAAGCTGCGCGAATACCGAGATAGAATCAAAACTAAAATTTAATGTAAATTAGTTTAGTTAGAAATCACTTTTTTATGACTTTTTTGTAGAAATGCAATACCAGTTTCAAGACTCTCGTATTTTTATCAGTTGCAGTATTATTTATCTATTAATATTTATAAATAAATCACTTAAATGACTCAATAATTTATCGAACTTGAATTTCATTTAGAGACAACAATCTTTGACTGCAGCCCCATGATTTTTTTTTTTTTATGTACTTAATGAATTTGGGGATTTTTGGTAGTTTATAAATAAAATAAATAAATATGTCCAACTTTAAAAAAGTCTTAAAAAATATTTGCATTTATTTACTAAATTATGTATCATCTTTAATATAAATATACGCAAATAGTTTTATCACGAAGTAATTTTAATTTTTTTAAATTTTTATTACGTACACATTTTTTGTAAATAAAATTTCTGATAGTACATCTGACAATACATGACATTCAATTATTATTTATGTATTAAATTAACTATTAACAATTTTTTTATCAAGTACAGTCAAAAATATATTTTGTGTGTATTTTAGTTTTGTTTTTGAAAACTTCTCAGAAAGTTGAAAATAATGGGAAAATCGTTTTCTTCAAATTTTGCTAATTTCATTGAAGTGAAGCCTTTTCGTTCACTTGATTATTGTTATAAGTTCTTGTTTAATTTTTTAAGGTAGCAAGCAATCAAATGAAAACTTATTATATAAATATAACAACTAATAGTTTTTTACAACACTTAATGGCAATAAATGTTATAATAGTCGTATATGATTACAAAAGCATGAACTAAACGATAAAGACACATTACTAACAGACACAGTAAAAATATTATGTCGAGATATTGGCATAAAAAGCACAATTACGGTCTGCTACACAAAACAAAAACGTTTGTTTTCCAACCTCATATAACACTTGGGTTTTCTCATGCTGAAACAACAAAAATAACAGAAATATGCTTAGCGTTAATTATTTATCGATCGCTGTAAAATTTACTTCAGCTATGCGCTTTTCAACTGAGGTAAAAGTTGCTCAGTCTGATTTATTTTGCTATTTCAGTAGTTTCTGTTTTTGTTTGTTAAACTAATAGCTTGTCTTTTTCACATTTTGAAAACACCTAGCAAAACAATTTCCTTTTATTCTGCAGCTGTGTGCAATTTATATTATGCTAGAATGGTTGAATGGCTTGTTCATAATTTAATGGAAAATAGCTTAAGTACACATAATTTATTTAATAAAGTGGACCAGTTATACAGTCGTAATAATAAAGTAAATAAACAATTAGGAGTATATTTTAGTAAGTTATGCGCACATATTTACAAAATGAATTCATAATTTACTGTTTATTGTCAAATGTTCATATATGGTTCATATTTATTTTATAATAATTTTCTGCTAAGTTGTGATATTACACCTAGTTTAATATGGCTAATTACCAATGAGTTTAGGCAAATACATTTTAAAGCAGTTAAAAGAGTAAATACTTTTTCTGCAAATTCGACACAAAAATCATTAGCATTTTTTTTGTCATCGATAATCATTTTCTTCCTCAAATGTATGACAACAAAAGTCATGTATAATTAAAATTATATAACATGTGTAAAATAGTTCTACATAAAAAGAGGTAATAATTTACATTCCGTTTATTGTAAATTAACATACTACAAAAAGTGTTTTTTGTGCGATCGTACTAGAAACAGCTGTTTGACGGACGCGTTAGCAACCATAAAGTACTGCATTACCGGCCCCATCCTTAGCAACGGCCGTAAAAGTTACTTTTCAGGCCGTTACCCTTAGCAACGGCCGAAAAAGTAACTTTTACGGCCGTTGCTAGGGAGAGGGCCGGTAATGCAGTACATACGCCGTCATCTGTCAGTGACAGAATGTCACGTAGTTTCTAACCTAAAATTTTGAAAATTACTAAAAATTTAAATTGTTTTTAATTCGATCGCACAAAAAATGTAATATGCACCTCGGCCAAAACGTACTTTTTCGGCCTTGCCTGTTTGCTGGCCTCGACTACGTCTCGGCTAGCAAACCAGACGCGGCCGAAAAAGTTACACTTTTTGGCTTTGATACATAAATAACTATTACTTATTATATTCAAATTATGTTACACTTGAAATGTAAATTTATTATATTATGAAATATTTTTACACCTTTTGTTACATCATATGTCCTAAGAAACACTAGGCATATACACTATGCACATTGTACATAAATATGTATACACTTGATAATTAAATTAACTAAATAAATGCTTACTCTTTTAAAATCAAAAATGAGAATTCAAGTTTAACATAGTACGACTAGTAAACCATTCTAATAATATATAATCATAAACGTAAGTGTTCTACAAGAAAATCTTTAATGTGAGCTAGTCTTTTGTGGCAAAATTTGGTAGAATTAGAGAATATGTCTAATACACATTTTTTTTTATTTACCTAACTATAAAACATAACTGTAATATTGTTCGTCGACTATATTTAATTGAAGCTATTCTAAACAACCTTTATTATAAAATGTAATAGGTAATTTTATAATATAACATTATAGCTGTGGTAAAAATTATAAATTGTATTTTTTAAATAATACTAAATAAATAAAAGTATAACATTGAGTAATTTTACAGCAATTATTATAACCTTATTGGAATTTACTTTTACTTTATAATATTTGCGTAAAGTGTACAAAGACAATATTTACGCAAAGTGTACAGACATAACACAAAAGTAAACAAATATTTACACAATTTTTACATAATTGTTACGGCAATTTCCATGTAAACTTACTTATGATTTGAGGGTATGCCTACAGGTATTTTTTACAGAGTTCATTTAAAAATTTTAAATATTGTAAGTAAAGCAGTTATGATTAATTGACCTGTGTTACAATTTTTTACGAAAATTAAACCTGCTGTTTTTACCTTCATGATTAATAGATAGTATCTTAATTATTATTAAGTGGTAGTTTATTAGATCTAATAATGAATTTACGTTAATTACATCGCGCGTAGGATTAACTCGCATTAGCAAGGTAATGTGAAGTTTATAAGGGGAATGCCATTCATTCTTATAACTCAAATTGACTTGCAGTAGAACTTGTATATCCAAACAAATCTGGTTTAATTACAACAAGTTCAGTTGATAGTTGCTGTAAAGCTTAAAATGGCGCTTTATATCTTGTAGAATTTGCCAAGAAAACTTCATTAATTTACAACGTTCCTTAAGCAGTTGATCACTGGTTTTTAATTTAATCAAAGTCTAAATAAGTATCGAACTTAATTGCAATACTTCTGAGAGGATTGCAACACTTTCGATTGGTATTCAAAC
Organism: Elmis aenea; assembly: GCA_947652605.1. Lineage (NCBI taxonomy): Eukaryota > Metazoa > Arthropoda > Insecta > Coleoptera > Elmidae > Elmis > Elmis aenea. The sequence continues at coordinate 22,384,240 of OX393576.1, forward strand.
TTGAGCAGTTAAATCTACGCGAAGAACACGAAGTCGAATAGTGGAAAAATAACATCCGTTTATATTGGAGCGATTTATCCTATTCATTTCGTTGTTCCGTTGAAAGAAGCAATTCTTCACGGTCAATAACTATCATTTAAAATCATTGCTTTTCATCGCTTATGCCAATGATACATAACGACAAACCCTGCGTTTAGTAATCTTTAGACACCCTTCTATACCTAAACAATGGCAGATGCGGTCAAGAGTATTGTTTGGAAAATTCAGAACGCGTCACGTTTCGCTGATTTCTACCCCATTACATTTGTCATTGTATACAGTATACACTATACACCATAGCTCGACAACGACTATTGCAAATATACTTAAATTTCACGCAGAGGTGGACTGTGAACGATATCGAAATTTTACCAAACGAAATCAAAACGTAATTTATGTGTATGTATAACGACAAATCAACATTATTTATGATATAGGGTGGTCCATAAACCATTTTACTAATAAACATTTCAAATTATAATTTTGTGCAATTATATTTTACTCTATTATGGTGTCTGATTTTGAAAATTAGTTTCCTAAAAATTGGCTCTAATAGAAAAAATTATTTCTGGTAGAAAAAATTATTTCGCAGACTAAAATTTTCATTGGCCTTTATTTTCGCCATATATGACAACAGCTAACTTTTTCTTTAAGGTCACTGATTGATCTGGTATATGCCAATAACCCCTACACCAAGGTTAAGTGTGTTAAGCATACCTCTGGGGGTACGCGAAATGATTTCAAGGGGTTCACAGTAGAATGTTTTATTTTCTATTACAATTTTTTAGCTGTAGAAAAAAATCATTAAAATTTAATGTATGAGAATGTATACAGGGTGGTTGAAATTCGATGGAATTACTTGGGTATCTCGCTAAGATTCAAAATAGAGAAACTGTGACTTACCAAAAATGTACAGTTTTTTAAGACAAAATTAAAAAGATTCTATAATTTCCGGTTTTTGAGTTATCGGTGAAAAAAAATGTTTTTTTTCATAATGATAATGTGTCATATCTCCGTTATTGTTGTGAATTTCGTAAAAATTTACAAAGATTATTTTTAGATATTTTATGTTAAAGTTGATAGTCCTAAAAAAATATTTACGCTCGTCGTTGAAAAGTTATGACACAAACATACCTTTTTTTAAAAGAAAGCTATATTTGGCTATGACTTATTTACATTTCAAATTTTTTTCTCCTTCCATATATACGAGGGTCGATTAGTTATTTTCAATAATACGCAAGTTACGAAGGTTTTTTAATTATTTTCAAAGAAAAACATAATAGGCTGTGAAAACAAATAAAAACCAATGGGAAAAACCTTTTGAAGCTCATGTGGTACAAGTTATAAAGGTTTTTTGATTTGTTGTGGAGATTGTAAATATTTAAACATAAGGTAAACAACAATATACTACTTAACTGCTGATTCTGACCACATTGTTGTTATCTTATGTTCAAATATTTATTATGTTTTTATCCCAACAGCAAATTAAAAAACCCTCGTAACTTGTACATGAGTTTTAAAAGATTTTACACCTTGTTTTTTTTTGTTTTTACAGTCAACTGTTTTTCTTAAAAAAAAAAATCTAAAAAACCTTTGTAACTTGCGTATTATTGAAAATAACGATATTAACCCTTATATTTTTAAAATGAGAAAAAAACTAGGAATTTAAATAGGTCATAGCCAACTACAGCTTCCATTTAAAAAAAAGTATGTTTATGTCATAATTCTTTAACGGCGAGCGTAAAAATGTTTTTTTAGTACAATCGAATTTTACATAAAAATATCTAACAATAATCTCCACAGTGCTTTTCAATATTTACATTATTAATGGAGATATGACACATCATAAATATGAAAAAACAAGACTTTTTTTCTAACACAATATTTTTGAAAACGTTTCTAAGTTTGTCTCAAAAACTGTACCTTTTTGGTAATTGAACCATTTCTCTGTGTTAAATATTCAGCGAGATACCCATGTAATCCCAACGAATTTGAACCCACCCTGTACTATCTTCGGCCGAGAGGGGTACGCTGGTAAGACTAACTTCTCAAAAGGAGTGCGAGATAATTTAAGTTTGTTAAACACTGCTCTCTACCACCTAGCAGATTAAAGACACATTTTGGGAACAAACTTAGGCGCTGGAGCCAGGCATGTTAAAAGTTTTTTTTTGAAAATGCTATAGAAAGAACCTGTGCTTGCGAAACTGATAATTTATCATACATAGTTAAAAATAATTTTCATTTTCTGTACTTAATTATATAAAAACGTCATTACAAATAAACGATTTAAAAAAATTATTTAATATTTAATGGTGAAGCAACTTATGGGCGACCGTATAAATCCAGGAATACAATAACCCCGTTTGCTTTTATAAGTAAATCGAAGAAGTAAATTAATTTTATGTGACAAAAAAACTTTACATCTGCCATAAATATTTTAGTTCCTTTATAACAGTGACTTAAAAAAAACACCGTCTCCGAAATAAGAACCTGAGCGACATGCAATTATATTCTAATTATACGCTCATCAAAAAAGCATTTAATATTAAAATGTCGTATAAATCACGACCATTTATTGTTGGCAAGTAAAAATGTTTGATTTTATTACGACGACATTTTTAAGTACGCTTCAATCATTTTTTTGTTTACGTTATTACTACAAACTAACAGAACGATACGCATAACGGAGCACGTTGTCTACAGTTTTAAAAAATCGTAAAGTCTCATAAAAACTGAGAACACTAAAAGTAATTTTATTTTCTTGTAATTGCGTTGTCCGGTTGTTTTACGGCGGCAATACTGCAAACGGTATATCATTTGTATAATGAGCTAATTGTGATTTAGGCTAGAAAAAAATAAGAGGTCGGGTCTGTTCTTTCAGTTGTTAGCTAATTGAAATAACAGCCGTAAAATACTGAAAGAGAATGATGCCAAATAAATAATTACGGTTTTTAAATATCAATTTAACTTGTAAGGACTCTTTAAATTTTATTTTGAACGGTTACCAATTACGAAACGACTTTTTTTTTTAAACCAAGCCATTTACAACCAACAAGAAATCATCTACGAAAACAGTTCAAATTTTAGCAGAAGTACTTTGATTATTATTAAATTTTTAGCAAAAGTAGGAGTGAATTTTACCAACTTTCTTACTAGACTGCTTGCACAATATGGGAATAATAATTGTTTGTTTAAACGTTGGTTTTAAATGGACCTGAAACTTTGGGTAACCAATAATTCGTGTTGAAAATGAGCCTCGTTTATGAAAATTTGCATCTTCAGTTAACCAGGAGAATAAATAAAAAGTTAACGCTTTGATTTTGCAAAAAGGAAACAAAGGTCGTGTAATTCTGAAATATTGCAAATCATTGTTGGATATGGAAATATTAATGAGATTGTAAAAAAAAGGCGATAAGTCGTGAAGTGACTGCCAGATGGATCCCGCAATTTTTGACCATGAATCGTTTGCGAATAACTTCTTCCTTGCTACAAAGATATGAGGGAAGGAGATGTATTTTTGGACTTACTTGCGCTAACTGAACGTAGCAATGCAACCGCAGAAACACTATTGCGGTTAAAAATGATATCAGGAACAAACCAAATGCATGTTTTCTCTAAGACAACACTCGGCCTCATGAGGCTACAAAAACATTGAGGAAGTAACAAAACTACAATGGGATCTTCATCTCCACCAATCACACAGCTCGGATCTTGGTTCCTCTGATTTTAATTTGTGTGGATTTTTGTAAAAATTTCAGGCAAATGGTGAAGTTATTAAAAATTAAAACTGATTTAAACTGAATAAACATGCAGGCAAAAAGCCTCTTCCCGCGAGGAATCAGAAAGTTTACTTATCTATGGCGCAAGTGCGCGATATGCAGTGGAACTATATTAAAATAACAATATATAGTTATATTCGTCCAGCTGTGTTTTCTCAAAAAATCATGCTTAAATTTGGACGCTCCCCGTTATAATAATAACAGTGCTGTTAATGTTTATACTTATTGGTACATATTTTATTCATAAACTAAAGATTTTTTAAGCTGGCAACTTATCCGGGCGTAATCAAAGGCTGTACCCTTCGAATAAACAGTATTTTTATAATTAAAATACCTTATTATTTAGGAACGAGTTTGTATGTAGTCTTAAACTTTATTAATTACAGTTTCGTGTTATTAAATTTCTCATAAATTCGGACCCTAAGTTACGCATATTAAGAAGCAGGCGCTCATTGTGAGGCTAACGATGGGATTGTGAATGTTAGAAACAGCTACAGTTAAACATTTCGTTCCAGAATCACGATTCGCAATAAAATAAAGGCCCTAATTAACGCAGCTGCGTGCAAAGTACGCGTGTGGAGAATTTTGATCGAGTTGTGAGGGGTGTATTATTTAATCTTGTTTGCATTTAACTTCGAACTCGTTCGTAAATGTATTTCAAAAATAAACGCCGGAAAAACTTCCCCAGCCGAGCACATGACCATAAACCGGCGAGGCAATAAAGGGATGCATTAACCCAATAATTTTGAAATTACTCACATTTAGGACTTTCGCTTTATAAAATGCTTAACTTTACCATTTTCATTACCCAGTTAAATTTTGCTATTGGTTGACATAATTTTACGTACAGGGTAGTAAATAACGAAATGTTTATTTTGTTTATAAACTTTTTTATTTTCCATCATGCACACTTAAAAGTCGACCGGTGTAATAGGCTTGGCGTACGTGACAAAATTTTGGTAACAATTTTATCTGGAATTTCTTGTTATTTTCACACAGCTCTTTGCAATTTGAAATAATTCGTGGCGTGTATATTTCTAAAGCTAGAGATCCACACAAAGCGAGCGAGCAAGAGCGAATGATGTTTTCTGCGAATGCTCAGGCAGTTGAGATACGGTTAAAAATTTTAAATTTTTCTAAATCGTCTCGTTGTAAGTCTTGCAATAAACGATTTCCGGTATATAACTCGCGATTTTTTGAAAGTGCTGTAGTCCACCATCTCCTTTGCCGTCTTTTTTTCTTGCGTTTCAGTAAGTTTGAAATTATGATAAAAGATGCGCATGCGACTACTCTCTTATCAGCCATTGCGAGCACATGGATCAACTACGAACATAATGATCGCCCGATTTGAACCAAAGCCGAACATTTGTTTCCGACGACCAGCGAATGCGACCGAATGCTCGCTCTTGCATGTTCTCGCTTGCTCGTTTGGTGTGGATCCAGCTTAAGAAAAATAACACCGAACATCAGATAAATTGCAAATGACAAAGACCACAGACACATTCTATCGATATTACCAACAAAATGTCACCGAATTAAAAAAATGTGTCTGTTATTTAATAATTTAATCAGTATATCCAGGTTTTTCGAAAAAATTTGTTAATTATTAGCTACTTTAAATCTAAAACACTGCGAATCCAGCGCAACTATTTGAACAATTTACAGGAGGTTATTTGGAAAAATTTGAAATTGACTTAATGTTAATTAAAATGTCTTTTCCAAAAATGTTAAAATATGACACATAATCTAAGGCAGGTAATTTATATTTTTCTAGGGAAGTGGAGAAAAAATAACGTTCAATGTCTTAAATAATATCCTCGTTATCTACAACGTAAAAATAGATAGATAGAAATGGAATGCTTATGAGCCTAGTACAAGCAAAATTAAATTTTGATTTTTTTTTTCTTCCACTTTAGTTTTGGGCTAATGTGCCTGTTACGTCACTCATTTTCCTGTTCTTTCCAATTTTTCCTCGGTATTCTTTCGTTTGTTTTGTCTCTGAATCTAAGTTGCTTTATTTTCTTCGAGATCTGGGTAATTTTGTCGTTTAAGCTGTACCTATAGGTGTAGTTCGTTACGTATTTCTGTATTTCGCTTTCTATCTATCAGACCCTGCCACTAGTCTAAGATATTTCATTTCTGAACTTTGTATCCCTTGTTAAGTTTTTTTTGTTATTATCTAAGTTTCATAATTTTTTACTTAACTTATTAATAAATGCTTGAATTTTTAAGTAATTCATTTGTGATTAGAAATAAGTTTTGATGAAAAGTCATTTATCCTTGTTTAGTAGGATATCTTGTCGAAAGCTTGACAAGTTTCAAGGCTCTTTCTAAGTAGGAATTTAGCATGTCGACAAGAGATCCTTCAAAACAAAGACTTTATATAAAGTTATTAACCAAAATATAATTATTTTATTAGGACTACGCTAATCATCCATTAATTAAAAACACACTTTTTAAACGACCACAGGAACACATACATTTTAAGTTGTTTTCTATAACAACCACAAATATGAAAAGAATAATTCCGAATGTGGAAACAAACTTTATTAAACCTTCTACGAAATTTGAATTATTTTATTGCACATGATGTTTATAGAGTGCTTTAATTAAAGTGAGCTGCTGAATATTATATTTCAGCGAGTGACTCAGAATCGATTATCGTAAATCCTTATGAAATATATGGAGCAAAACTAAGTTGCACGCTTCAGAAATACGAGTATGAAGTTCGATAAGATTTCCTTACTCACTACATCAAGTTTTCGCTAGCCATAAAAGCGAATCCTTCGTCATATTCGATTCATACTAGAAATTTACAGCCATAAAAAAATTATTTAACGAATGATTTTTATTTTTGAAACACAAATTCAAAATAGTGCACAATACAAATTATAAACCATATTAACCAATATATTTGAATTTAGTGAAGTTAGCTTAAGTTGTGATGAATTGTTTATGTGTTTCATTTAGTAATATAAATAAGCTTAACTAAAATATTTTTTTTTAAATGATTTATTGTCGAAAAGCAAGTTTCAAGACTCTCCTCTTAATCGGTTGCACTTTTATTTGACATCAAACTGCAACTGATGAAGAGATGAGAGTCTGGAAACTGGCATTGCATTTCGACAAGAAATCCTTTGAAGAGATGGGCGGTTTTATAAAAAGTTATTAACATTGGCTCGTGAATAAATCTCGCCTCACGAAAAAAAAATGGACTTTGTTGTAAAATATAGGAGTACTATTTTTAAATTGTATTTATAAGTGTGTTTGATGTTTACTAATTGTGTTTTTTTTTTACTTGCAGTGGGTCGAATCGTCGCACGTTCAATACAAACTGAAATTACAAGATTCCTGGGGTGGAAAAGTGAAAGTGGATGTGATATTATTGTGACTGCAATTTAATATTCTAAATTTGATCCATTTTGTCGATGGATTTTTAGCATTTTAAGAAGGACTGGTGATAACGAATTTACTAAATTAATTAATTACTCTGAAAGTAAAGTATTTGAACAACTTATTCCATTCATAATATGTCAGTGTTTCCGATTTTCTATATAACGCTTCATGAGCTTATAATCTAGGTGTATATAATGTATAAACCTTTCCTAAATGTTTTAATATTATCAATTTTATAACTACGGGTTTAATTTTACGAGTTACTACATTTACCAGAAGATTTTATGGTTGTGTTTAACATATAATTGAATTCCTACGATGGTTTTCTGGGAATGTCAGTATATTCTCACAGTATCCACAACGATATTACTAGAATATAAGCAGTTTGTACTATGATTCCTACGTTATTAACTTAATAAATTTAATTATGTGTAAATATTGTGAATAAACGATTTTAAGACTCTATTTTCATCGAAATTCCAAAGCACCCTGTATATAATATTATATGCTTAATGATACTTAACTTAAATAAATATTATTTAATTTAATTTATATTATTTTTTTATTTCTTGCTTTATCCGTCTCCCAAATTCACAGATAAGACTCATATTGTAAACAAAAGAGAGCGTTAGTCTTAAATTAAGTGATGAATATTAAATGTACCTATATTAAAAAGACCCGATAAAATTTGTTCTTAAGATGGTCCAAATGCATTAATTAATTTTTAAACAAATTTATCTATCAATCTTAACTTACGAAAAAATTAACATGCAACAAAAAGTCTTTTAATTACAAAATTTTCCACACGAAGTGTTAGAGAAAAGCAATAGATTTTTTTCTGTACGACATTAAACATAATTAAATCCTGAGAAACTACCTGATTGCAATTAATTCTACCCACCAACTATTGTAAAAATTTGATAATTATAACGTAGACATATGATAAACATCAGGAAATAATTTATTTGCATATTTCTACGTAATTAAAACAGTTAGAAAGAAATGGGCGAATTCTGTTCCAATTTATTTCTTATGGGCGAATTAACAGTAACAACAAAATCCAGTTGGTTGTGAATGGTGAAAATAAAGGTTGAAATATGATCACAAAATATGAAGTATCTTGATGTGAAATGGGTTTAATTTATATTTCAGTTTGACGACACCTATGAGACCGCGCCTTTCTGAAAAGAAGATGGCAGTTTGATGTTGTAAACTCGAATAACGAACACCTATCTAATTATATTTTACAAATAACAGTGTTACCAGTATCAATTTGCAATTATAAGTCGCACTTTATTTGCATTCTAGGTTTCAATCGAATATTCAAGTATTTTATTAATTTGCTGTGTATTTTAATATTTCAGTGTTTGAGAAATACAACACAGTCTTCTTTCATAGCAAAAAACGTCAACTATAGCAAATACAATCATGATTTTCTTTTATTGGCTCTAAACATTGGCCTTTCGCATTGCAAATATAATAAAGTTAATGCTACAAGTTTCTTGTATTTTTTAGCAATATCCCCAGTTATGCGTTTGTTATTTACACACATTGCTGCACAAAACAGGTTGAAAACTGTAGCGAAATGTTATTGGGTAATATTTTATTCGTCTGTAGCTTAATTGACATGTGCGCTCACTAATCTTCGTCTTTATTACTGTTTCTGTTAAAACTACATTTTCACTTCATTAAGCGACCGAATATCATTTTTATGTCATATTTTTATCTTGTACACTTAATTAAGCCGATAATCTTATCTGCTATAGATGTCGATGTGACAAATGTACCGGTTTTTCTTGAGCGATGAGATAATCTCCATGTGATTATTTTTTTACAATTTAATTGGCTTCTATGTTTCGATTATGAAACACATTTTGTTCTTCTTGCGTTTGATCTCGTTGCCTTTGTTGTTTATAATTAGTTTGTGTTGTAAATACGTAATTAAATCCTTACTAATTACGTTTCGTGTAATTAAAGTAAGTGCAGTAATAAATAAGTTTGATTATCTGTCTTTAATGAAATCTGATTTACAAAAATTCGTATTAAAAAAGTGGAATTTAACTAGTTTAGTAATTAATGAGAATGTAAGTTATTTAAAGAAAATGTTTAAACAGTTGAAAATGTTCCTGCGAGTTTGGTAATAATAAAGTTGTTAAAAAAATTAGATAAAGTGTATACGATTTACTCAAATTGGACAATTATTGGAAGGTTATCATCTCCAGAATGCCCTCTATTTTAAATAAAAGTTGGTCACTTTTAACACAATTTACGGTAATCGATAGCTAATTACCTAATCAATTATTACCAAACTTCAGGCAAATATTTTTCATTATAAAATTTTGCTGCAACTATATTCTGTGCATCTATACAGGGTGTCCCAGATTACATTTCCAGCATGGGGATCTCGCTTATTATAAGAGATACAGGTTTGTTTAAATTAGATGAATTATTCCTTAGTATGAGAGGAGCCACAATCAATTTTTAAAAGTACAAAATTCGTCGTGCTTCAGATGTTATAGCAAAAAATATGAAAATGTCGAATTTCTTTTTTCTCTCATAACTTTTTTGTCTTAATCATTACAACAATTTTATTTGTACTTTCTTGAAGTACTTTTTAATAGAGAATGTAACTGTCATTTTAGATTTTTTTTAACACCTACCATTTTTGAGATATTACCCCTAATTTCATTTTTTCTTATGGGCCGCAAAGTTGGCTATGGAATATTTAAATGTGCTTTTTTTTTCTCGTTTAAATAAGATATTTTTTGCTATACCTATTTTTATAAACAAGTCACAAAATGAAAAAAAAACGTATTTTACCCATCACATCAAACTATCTATGAAAATAAAAACAAAAAGGTAAGAATCCAATCTTATTTGATGCTAATTCTCCCCATAGGTGGACTATAGGGGAGACCGGGGATAAAAGTAATACGGGTAGGTTGTAACAGTACCTATAATTTCTTTAATTCTTATTACATGTCGTCCTAAGCGCTTGAGCACTGTTCATTTACATCCACCTCCCTACCTACATTGCTAGTTTTTATCTGTTACAGAGGTTAAGTTTTTGCCAGCCAGAGTCACTATTTTTCGCCTAAAAGTTAGTGCGTTGTGTCACCGGTCGAGTGACTTTTAGGCGATCTCTAAAAGAGGAACAAAAAAGTACCTAGATTATCATGTTCTAAATTTTGTTGGCTATATTGGTGGATGCAATACAATCTGACGTTGGAATCGTGGTCAATTGTGGATTTTTCTCCAATTTGTTTTGTGTACACCTGGGGTCAAAAGTAACAGTGTTACAACCAGGGCGCGGAGTCGGTAAAATAAAAGTCAACTCCGACTGCGACTCCTGATAATTTTAGTAGTTCGACTCCGACAAAATTAAATACTAAGACATTTTATGGTGTGTAATATAAGGAAAAAATATATATAAAAAAATTATTCAAAATTTGAGTTTAAATTTTGCGGCAAAGGACCACCTCGCATTTTTTTTTATACTCGGAGTCGGAGTCGGTACATTTTTTCCGACTCCGACTCCGACTCCACAGCCCTGGTCACAACCAACCCCAATCAATGTTTTCACTTGCATATGATCACTCTTAGCACACAATTGGTGGTTTTCTTCGTAGATGAGCATACAAAACTTGTCAGATTAATTTTCCAATTTGTTGTATCTTTTTGTTTTACATTTTTGGATATTAATAATGTTCACTTATCACTTTGTATTGTACTAAAGAATTTTATTTTTATTTTTTCATTTTGCTAATGTGTATTTTGGAATCAAATATTAATTTTGTTGATGAATACTAATATATTTACCCACTACTTATGAGCTGTGTAAACTATTTTGCCGCTACAACTTACCCCGATCATTGTTACTTTTAGCCCCAACGTTGAAGTAGGAAGTAACAGTTGTCTTACTAAAGAAAAAAAAATTCTTACATATGCTTTACGAAACACAGAAATAAAAATCTTTGAAGTAAGACAAATTAATGTCCAATTTATCATTAAATCAATTTGGATGTAAAAAAAACTTGCTATACCTACTTTATGAGAAACAAGATGGTTTACCCGGCGTTGCACGGGCGATTACAATTTTAATTACTGTTTTAACTTGAATAAGCCCAATAATTCCAAATCATACACAAATGACATACTCTGATCAATCATCTTTTCATTTTCTTATAATTCCTTAGAAAATAACTATTTATTGCTTAAAAATTGAATAATAACTCAAATTTATTTTCTTTCGTCTTGTTTCAATTAAAAATGTACTAATAAAAATAATACTTCATGTACATTTATTACTAATTGTATAAAAAACAATCTTTACTTGTGAAATACACCGCGCCGTATCGTGTTATGACCAGGTATTTGCCGACGTAAGATCGAATCCCGTCCAAGTAATTTTTTTTTTTTTTTTAAATTGGTAATATGTGCTTGTACTTAAAGTTTGGCGTTAGATCTGCAAGGTCCTAAATAGTAACTGTGCAATGTTTGGTCCCGATCGGTCAACGGACCTAGGATTGTATAGCGAACAAAGAAACAAACAAATAACAAACACACAAACAAGAAACAATGTTTTTCAGTTTCGATTTGATGATGAGCAGAAGTCATTTCGCATTTAAATTCTTTAATTCAATGGTAAATTGTAACCAAGTTCAATAAAAAGAAGGCTTTGGTTTACTTAAACATTCCTTGCAGTTTTAAAATTGTAGTGAATCACAAGCCGAAATTTTTGGGGCTATACTGCCGAAAGGGTTCACGACGAAAGTGAAAAAAGGATTATAATGGTGTTTTTTTTGCGGAAGTTCCTCCTTAAGAAGATATTTGATGTTAAATCTTCAAGAAGAAGGGTCTTCTGTTTATTTCGATTATTTTCGCTTTGCAAACCTATGCTACGTTCACTAATACCGAATATAACTTTGTTTAGATCAGTAATGGAGGGTCTGGTTAAAGGTTTTTATTAAATAAACACCACAATTTTTTCATATTTAACATCAACCCGACCCAATAAGAAGTAATCCCCAAAACCTTAATTTATACAGGTAACTAAATAGGATGCAGCTGAGAAATTTGATATTCGCGGTGTACTAGTTTTTTTATTTTCAATAAACTTAGCTTGGTTCTCGTATTGAAAATTTTATATGCTTTAATTTTATGCAAAAACGTTACTCCCAATCAAGATGCTAAAAGCCTAGACTATTATTTGCTCCTACCTAAACTATAAACTGTACTGTGTTGTATTTAACTATTCATAATAACTCCTGTTTTAGCTTATCGTTGACATAACATGAGCGACCTCAGTTTACTATGTAGTTTTACTGCATGTGTAGTAATTGTGTATTCAGCTCAACTGCAAACAACGAGGTGGTTCCATTAACTTAAGCATACATCTTAATCTATAAGTTAGAAGACTCTCAAATGCACCAAATATGTCCCATGTAATTAACAAGAAACAATCACTCGCTTGAACGACCCGGTGCACTTAATTATCTAAATGTTGGGCTGTTCTGGGAATACCTTATTTATTCATGAGGCGTCTTCTTAAACAAAATTATTATCTTGGTTTAACTTAAAAGAGCCAAGGACATCAAATGTCTCTTTACGAAGACAAGACAGACACTATGATGTATGAGGCACCGTCGGACAAAGAACTAGTCTTGAGCATTGAATGTAGCGATTCATCTTACTGACCAAGACTGTCCTACCCTTTATGAAACTCGTCCCAAACAAGCCGGACATACGAACTAAGTTAGTATCATTAGCTCCGATTCTTAAAGTTCATCTGTATAAAGTTGTGATTAATTTGTTATAATTTTATTAAATGCACTTCTAAATAGATTTGTTATCCGATGAAATGTGCTTTTAGTTTCTTTTATGCTCGGCCAGCGATATTAATTTTAATAGTTAAGTTTTATTAGTTCGTTTTCGTTTACAGGAGACCAATTTATTTCGTGACTTGGTAGACTTCGCCGCCTTTTATTTTTGCTCGTATCCAATAACATCATACAGTGGTGTTAGGTTTCGACGTTTTGCTGCTTCTTTACAAGGGTATTGAACATTATACAACGGCTGGTATCGGCGAACGGCGGCGCTGAAGGAGCGAATTGACCGTGTTTTTATCCGCACTCCGATTCCTATTCAAAGGCCGTGTCAGAACATGTATAGAATACGAGATTCAAGCCCAATATGACCAAATATAGACCGTGTCGGGCGTCGATATGTGGACTATTCAACACGCTTTCGATTCATGAGCCATGTGGACAAAGAATCCAACGAAAAATGATACGGAATTAATCTTTTTTGAAAGAAAAACCGGTTAATAAAAAAGCTGTGATAAAAATTCGCTCATTACGGCGAAGAAAAATTAATTAATAAAAGAATTTTATAACCATCGTAATTATCTCCGAGTAAATTGGATTCATTAATTAAAAAGCCTTTACAAGGAACTAAAGTAAATAAATATTACGCTTTATTGCGCGTCATAATTATAATACACTCGTGGTAGCAGTACCATCAAACGGGCATATAAAATGTTGCTCATTAAGTTATGCATACGGTTTACTTTATTAATGAAGTTGCTATATTACAGGTTATTACATTTTATAAAATACAAAAATCCTTTAGGTATATTGACGCTAAAATTTTGACCGAGAATAAAACAGGTATACTTTTAAAAGTCTTAACATTGCAGACAAAGTTGAAAAGGATACAACCTTACATTTCCTGTCTGAAGAGAAACCATAAAAGTGTTAGGTAGTCGTGTTATGTTTTCTGTTAATGTTTTTGTATATATTTTAATATACTTTATTAAACTTTATGAAAACTATAGTTATAATTTAAGTTTAGTAGATAATACTCGCTACTATTTTTTTTTACATGTAACCAGAAAAGCTCAGCTTTGTTTGTAAATGCTGCATCTATCTTAAAGGCCTAAGGTCTAAGCAGTTCTTATCCACTTCTTTTTGTATTTTGTAAGTGTCATGCATTCTTGGATTTAAAGCTGCCTAAAATCTTCTATTACTGGCGTCATCCATCTTCTCCGCGTTCGATCTGTTTTTCTTTTCGTGCTTCTTCAGTTTCCAGTGAAATCTTAGTTATTGTTTCAAATTGTATTTATTGATATGCCTTAGATATCGTTATCTTGCAATGGTTGTTATTTTTTGTTAACCATAAATGTTCATGATTTCCTGATTGATACTTTTTCTGCAGAAGCCTTGTTCCAAGCATCCTCCCTTTAAGTCCTTTCCAGTGCCATCTCAAGTTCTTCATTAAAAATTCAAGTTTCGCTAATGTATGCTTTTCTAAACACTTTCTTTGGCTTAAGCATCGTTGTTAGGGCTCCAGGACTTCTCCTTACTTTTCACAATCGCTTAACAGTTCTTCTTTCTCATTTTTATTTGTTAAGATATTCCCAAGTACCTATTCAAAATTTCTTTTTTTAAACTGTATTTTTTTACTCCTAAACATTGTCTTAAAAGATAACCAAATATGATTTTTATCACCCAGCATCCGCATATATTTGGTTTTTTGTTCATTTTTATTCAGACCGAAATGTATGGCTTTAGTTTTCAGTTTTCTAAACACTTCTTCCAATACTCCTGGTTTTCGTGTTATTAACACCAGATCATCAGCGTAAGAAACGTTTTCAACACAAAACAATTGCATCTGTCTAAATAATTATATTCTTTATTTGATTTAAAGTGCCGTACAGTGAAACACAGTTTTTGTCTGATTTAATAGTACAAAAAACGATCATAGTTATTTTCAAAAGAATTTTTTTTAGATTCCAGAATATTGCTACAATCTTTCCTTCCAAAAATTATTCCTGTAGCAATTTAGTAACACGCCATACATACACGAATGGGTATATCAAAATTATGGCGTTTATATTTATTTAGGTTTCATTTTACTTTCGTTGTATTCTTTAATAACTGCACTGTGACCTGAACATTTCAAGAGAAGGTACAACAGTTGATTTCAATATGCTCTCAGCCATCTATTCACACTGAAACTTGTTATGAGTGTGCCGACGGCGTATACATTTCATAGTCACTGATCCACTAAAGAGTATCAACACCTAAATTGTGGCCTTGAACGAACGAATACGTTGTACGCTTTAAAATAAATTACAAATCATTTTAGTTTGTTTCGAAGTTCTTGTTTAATGTTTTACGAATTCTTTGAATAATGGCTCAGTGCTAAGTAGAACTAGCTGTTCAAAATACAGGTTATGTGAAAATAAGTAGGTATTATAGTTTTATGAACATTTTTGTAACAAGTGATATATTTTACAAATTCCTTTTACTTTAAGCAAAACTTGAATGGTAAGTGTCAGGGGTTTGGAGCAGTCCAATTTTTTAGCTGCTCCGCTCCAGCTCCGCTCCGGCATAAAGATGCCTGCTCCAGCTCCGCTCCCGCTCCGCTCCGCGCTCCAAATATTAATAAAATAAATTTTTTATTTAAAAATTTGTTTTTAAAAACAAAGCTAAAATTTTATGAGATATGTGGAAATGGACCAAAAATTACAATATTTGACCCTGAGAAACAAGTGAAGTTAAATAAATGAACAAATTATTGATCTTCAGTTAAAAAAGTTAAAAAAAGAAAAAAAGTTCTTTAACATTTTTCAAAATTCAAATACAAAATAATGAAAATTAATATTCAGAAAAGTTACATTATAATAATTTTACTTAAAAAAAATCAAATTTAGTTTATTTATAATTTTATTAAATGTTATATGAACAAACAATATTTGAAGCGACCCGGGTTACTAAACAATCAAAATCTCTAATTGACTGCATTTTTATCAAAAACTTTCATGACACAGACCCTAAAAGTTGTGGGACAGTTATCCAAACAGCGCTGTCTGATCACTACGGCCAGTCAGTCGAAGTAAAGATTGAGAAAGTTCATCACAAGGACAACATCCCTAAAAATATAACCACAAGGATCTTCTCTAACAATAAACTAGAAGAATTTAGAGCAAACCTTACAAACAGTAACTGGGATGAAGTATATCTATCATCTGACATAAACTCGGCTTACGATATTTTTTTAAAAATATATAAAGAATTCTTTGAAACCATTTTCAAACCGAAAACCATTAAAAAAATGTCAAACCACAGAAATTGGATCACTATCGGCATCAAAACATCCTGTTCTAACAAACGACTATATTTAGATTACAGAGAAGGTCGAATATCCGAGGAATACTTCAAAACATATTCAAAAATATTAAAAAGCACCATTCGTCTTGCAAAACGACTCACTGACGAAAAATACATTAAAACGGCAAAAAACAAAAGCAAAGCGACATGGGAAGTAATAGGCAACTACATGGGAAAAAAGCAACAAGAAGACAATTTCATCAAAAATGTCAAAAATACAGGTGAAAACCCATTAGATATATTAAACAACGTCAACGAACGATTTATAAATATGTGCCCCGACAATACGGATGGGACCATTTCTGAAACCAGCCACTTCAAACATAATAATATGTCTATTTATCTACGTCCCACTTTTTACGAGGAAGTCTATAAAACCATAATGTCACTTAAAAACACAAAATCAACAGGAGAAGATGAAATCCCAACAAACCTCTTAAAATATACTGCCGACTTAATATCTGGACCTCTAAGTCACATTATAAATCTCTCATTAAAAAATGGCATATTTCCTAACAAACTTAAATGTGCAAAAATCAAACCAATTCACAAAAAAGGGGATTTAAGTGACATAGGAAACTATAGACCCATAGCCATCCTCACAAACATTAGTAAGATATTTGAAAAAATAATCTACAACCGAATTGAAAATTACGTAGAACACTTTGGCTTAATAAACAACTCTCAAAATGGATTCAGAAAAGGCAAAACAACTACCCGCGCTATTTATATGGCAATCCGAAATGTACTTCAATCCCTCAATAAAGACAAACACACCATGGTCATGTGTGTTGATCTCTCAAAAGCTTTCGATAGTGTTGACCACGAGATACTGCTAACAAAATTAGAACACTATGGTATACGAGGGACCGCCCATAACCTTATAAAATCTTATCTTTCGGAAAGAAACCAATATGTTGCCGGAAAAGACTCGTCAGGTAAAATTCTAAAATCAAACAAAAAGACAATCAAAAAAGGAGTCCCGCAAGGATCAATCTTAGGCCCCCTGTTATACATACTGTACACAAATGATCTTCCAGTTTTTGCCAAAACTTCCCTTATACAATTTGCCGATGACACATCTGCTATTATTAGTGACTCGGATTCAAAAAATTCTGAACAAAAACTCTTTGACTGCTTAGGCCAACTCCAACTTTGGTTCACATTAAACAATCTAACCTTAAATGTCAATAAAACTCAAGTAATAAAGTTTTCACAAAGTAAATTAACCTCCGACCTAAAACTTAAAAACAATTCCACAACTATAAATGTTGTTAATAAAATATCATTTCTTGGTTTAGGTATTGACTCTAGACTGGACTGGTCATACCACATCGAACGCGTGTCACAAAGCCTGTCACGGTATCCTTTCGCACTAAAAAACCTAAAAAAATTAGTCAGTACAGACGCGGCCAAAACTGCATATCATGCGTATGTTGAATCTAGGTTACGTTATGCTATAATTTTTTGGGGTAACGCTAGTGACTCTGCACGCCTCTTTATTATACAAAAGCGATGTATAAGAACTATTTTTGGTCTAAACTACCGAGATCATTGTAAAGACACTTTTCGTGACAAAGAAATATTAACTTTTTACGGCCTATTCATTCTCGAAGCCATCCTTTTCGTAAGAAATAATTTTGATCTGTTTGAAGTGAATATAAGAAACCATGCAGCCAATACACGACATAAAAAAAATCTTAAGCCCGATTGCTTCAAATATACTTATCTTCAAAAAAATGTTGCCTCTATAATTATTGCAATATATAACAAATTTAATACATCACCTGAGAGTATAAAAAATCTACGCACTCCTGACTTGAAGAAAAGATTAAGAAATGTCCTACTTACTATGGAGTTAGTGAATACCTTAATGACGATTACTTTAAAAACTCCTTTAAGTAATTATAATTGTGTTGTATATATTCGTATATATGTGTATTTTTTATATCATTACTGTGACATGTTCTACGCCTTTTTGGATTTTTCAGAACAAATAAAGACTACTACTACTACTACTACTACTACTATACCCATGAGAATAATTCATTAAAAAAAAAATGTACTTTATAATAGTAAAGTGGAGCAGTGGAGCAATCAAAATTCTTTGCTCCGGGCTCCGCTCCCGCTCCGGGCAAAAACCCATTGCTCCACTGCTCCGCGCTCCAACTCCGCGCTCCGCTCCAAACCCCTGGTAAGTGTTGCTTATTTTAAGCAATAGCTAATACCTACACAACTAAAAAGAAATTCATTCACCTGTACAATAACTTTTAAAATTCACTTTAGCGACACCTATCCATCGGAAACTGTTCAGCAAATGTTATTCCTGACGCGAATTAGATTAAATCTTATTAAATGTTATAAATCAAGATATAAAGCATTCTAGAATGCCTAGCAAATATTTGTTCTAAAACCTTATATGTCTCACTGCAACAATCACGATTAAATTTTTAGATAACACGCACGCTATACGGCATAGCAGAATATATAATCTTCGAACAAAAAATTCATTTAACAGACCTACTGTTTGCAAACTATGTAGAAAATTCTATTCCCATCAGATAATGTTGGGTTTAATTTTTCCGCGAAAAAGATAACATTTCTTGAATGTTTTTTATACTTGGCATTTTACAAAAATAGCGAGTAATGTTACAGTTGACTAGCAGTTAATAACATTTTGTGACACTAACGTCTGTGGTCAATTTTAATTGTCGGCGAAATATGTACAAAGTAGCTTAGATGTAACCAATTATAGTTTTGCATTATCAACACGCCATATAATTATATTCAAACGTATTATTGAAGCAACGCCTTTATTTATGCGATCGTTCGACGAACTGAAATGCATTTATTTTCATAATTATCTCAATTAGCCAAAAATGTATTCAATGCACTCGGAGCAACGACCTTCACTCGAATTTAAAAAAAGTCATGTCTTAATTATATGTGACGACTCTGACTACAAATATGTATAGCGAGGTAACATAAATAAAATAATAAAAATCATATTTTGCTTGTTTTAGAAGAATTTGTAATCTTAATGGTCGTTATAAAATAATTTAACTACAGCATGCATATTTGGATTTTGCACTATTAGAACCCACGCAAATTTATATTTGAAGCAACGAAAATTAATTGCTGTTCCTAATTTATGTTATTACAAAATTAAAAAGTACGTTGCTGAGACGAGCCGATTTAATTATGAAGATAAGAACAGTTAAAGACGGTCTACTGTTTGTGCTAATTGTAGATGAAAACGCTTTTGATGAGTAATAATAAAAGACATTGAGCTTGGTTGCACTGGTTCATATCGACGAAAAACGCATTAAAGACTGGTACACAGCCTCCAATTAAATTTGGTAAGATTTTTACTAAGACAATTAACTTACAATCGCAAGTTTTAACAAACAAAATACCAAGAAACATACTTGGCTGATATTATAAAATTGTTAATTCACGATGACTATTAATCAGGGAAAAAAATCCGGGTAATAACAATATCTTATTTAAAAAACTGCCCCCGGATTTTTGTTTTGGTCTCGCAATGGAACTGTCTTTAAAACATTAAGTTCAACTTAAATGTCAAACATTAGTCAATTTTTTTGTTTCCACGGCACGCTTGATAATTTTGTGAAACCTAACCTATTTTGGTTAAACTTTAATTTTTTACTTCTTATTAGTTTAGCACTAAAATTAACTTATGATTACATCATTGAATTCAAAAAAAAAAATGTCTACCAGATTTAGTAAAAAAAATAGCCATTTGGAAAAAAAATTTGACTATCGTTTGACATATAAGTTGAACTTGAAAAAAATTGAAAACCAATTCAGTTTATAGTATTTGAGGAGCAATTTCATTTAGTTTTTTGTTCATCAAAATCGGACCACAAATAACAAATATTATTTAAAAGTCGCGACTTTAAAAGTCACCGTGTGAACTAAAAAGTCGCGACTTTTTAAAGTCGCGTTAAAGTAATATACATTTGTTTGTCATCGATTTCCAATTTATCAAGTCCCCAATAGATGTTCCAACGATTTTAGAACATTATCAACAAATAGCAACTTCAAAATAATTAGTTGCTCTACAATACTCGATGCTGCAATTACAAGAGCGGCCATTTTTATTTTAAAGTCGCGACTTTTAAAATCGTGACTTTAAAAGTCACCGTGTGAACTACCCATTACAGCTTAAGGCGTTTTTTGTGTGACACCCTGTATATGAAGTAAACATATAAATTTTTAAATGGAAATTATTAAAGCTTGCCATGAATTTGTAAACAACTGATTTTTGCAATAAATAAACAACAAAAGACCGCTATCAGTATTTGATAACCATACTCCAAATTGGCCCAACCTGAACACCTAGCTTATGCATTGACAAGGTTGGTACTGCATACATTACATTACCTAGTTTTTCCTTTGCTCGTTACTTTTTGGTTTGCTCATCTTCCACAAACATATCTTCTCTTGGTGGTAGGTACATCAAAAAAGGGTAGGTAAATTTCAGCATTTGCCTCAATTTTGGATAACAAACAATTAGTGCTTGCCATTATTAAGAAGGATCATAGCTTCATATTAAATTCGGAGTCGGAGTCGGTGTCGGAGTTTAGAAGGAATTTCTGGTCAGCAGAGTCGGAAACAGAAAAAAATTTACCGACTCCGACTCCCAGTACAACAAAAAATTGCGAGGTGCTCCTTTGCCAGAATTTAAACTAACATTTTAAATCCTTTCTCTATATTTCTTTTTCTTTTTTATATTACACACACAAATAAAATGTCTAGTATTTAATTTTGTCGGAGTCGGAATCGAACTACTAAAATTATCAGAAGTCCTAGTCGGAGTGGATTTTTTTTACTGAATCGGCAGCCCTGGTTTTAACAGTTTTTAAAATCATAATAAATTATAGCTTACTGCAACTTATTCAAGAAATTAATAATCTAGGATCTAACAAACTTGACATTGATAATTAAATTTTAAATGAAGGGTAAGAAACCAAATAACATAGAGTTGCGAACTTAATTTTTAACGGTGTACTAGCTTTTCTTACTCTCAATAAATTTAGCTTGACCCTCGTATACACAAATCATATTTGAACTTTTTTTTTTCACTAAAATTAAATATAAATATCTTTTGAAGTGTAATGTACAAATTGTGAAATTTATTGCCAACACATTTTAACGCCGCTCTCTATAAATTTGTTTTATCGCGTCAATGAATTTGTGATTTGTAAACATCCTATACCACGAACGCATACTAGGATCAACGTTGTGACCATTATAGCAGAGAGCACATGCGTTACACATACCACTGTCACGAGTGAAATGTGAATATCGCATACACAACCAACTATGTACGTTCCGGAATCCTGGAAACGGTGACTTCTTTATGATCTCCAGCAGTCGGCGGCTGTATTATGACCGCTAAATTAATATAAAACCGCTCTCGGCCTAAAGAGTGACTTCATTTATTACGTCATGTAGAGTTATTTCATCCTAAAAAAAAACACTATTGTCACTAATTTAAACAGTTCCATGACCCCAATAGACCTATATTAACACTAACTTTTACAAAGAATTTTTCTAACGATGTTGGCAATGAATGTACAAAAAAAAACTGTACTGCGTTATGTGTAATTACTTTAGCACAAATATAAAATGTAGACCATCCATTTCAACGTTTTCATTGGATAAAAGCATATTAACATAAATATATTTGGACAGACGTAATATATAACCTAATTATATAGAAACCCTTTTATAGTCCGCATTATATTATAATGTTATACCGTTTTAAAATGTCCCAACTGAGTTACAGTTCTAAATTCAAATTCATTCAATTTTAAAGTCATTGTCGTATTTAAACCAACCGCATGTTACAAATATAAGCTGAAAAATACATAGCATTTGGTTGGCCGCCGATATGAAACATTTATATCCTAGTCCACCCCGTCGAACCACTTTGCACCCGCCACACTCAAACACAAAACCTATAATCCAATTTATTCACAGATGTGTGATCAACAATAGACCAACATCATGTACGCAGTGATTGGTGACAACTGAATATCGCTTACTTCAGGGTAGACAAATGAAATCGGCCATGCATACTTAAACAGCGTAAATTAAGAGTTAACTTGCGTACAAGTTTATAATTCGCACGCATTTTAATTTTTTTGTTTTTAAAGGTTTTTGATTGACACAGCTTTTTAAATCCGACATTTAATATATATGACAAAACAAAAGGGGTATTAATTAGTTTCTGGCCGTGCCTAAGTAGGTACACATATCTGCAAAGTAAGGTAATTTCATTCAACATAAGTCTATGCACAACGTTCTTCGTAAAGCAACTTGAATTATTTTTTAAAAAACGTTGTTTGGCCCGAAGTTTTGGTAGCAGAGAACAGATAGTAATCCGTCATCGATTTTTCTTGCTGCAAGTTATATGTAAGATTTGTTTAATTCTTACACCAGAAAACGAAGGCGAAAACTTCCTCATCAGATTTCTGCTCGCTAAATTTTTTGCGAGGAGAAAAACAAGCATGTTTGCCCTCTTTGGACATTTCTTTTGCTTCTGGATCATAATGAAGAATACAAGTTTTATTCATTGCAACAATGCGGCTCAGAAAGTTATACAGACCATCTTCAAATTGCCTGCGGTTCGATTTTGATATCGCCACACGTTTTAGCTTTAAATCAGCTTTGAGACATTTGGGCATCCATTTTACTGATACTGTTTTCAAACCCGATTTATTATGAACAATAAGAAAAACGCGTTTTTGTGCGATCGTACTAGAAACAGTTGTTTGACGGACGCGTTAGCAACCATAAAGTACTGCATTTCCGGTCCTATCCTTAGCAACGGCCGAAAAATTTTTTTCGGCCGCTACAGCGTACGAAAAAGATCATTTGCATTAAGCAGAACGGAAAGCGCATGTGCGTGTCTGAATATAAGTTCTCTGAGATTATGGCTTCCCCGCTAAGGGTAGTGACGTAGAGGTCTTTAGGTTGTTAACTGTCATGCCTGCTCTACACTCTCGTCGAACCAACCCGAACTTACCCGACCGCGAGAGTGTGGATGGTCCACTCGGGTGAGATCTGGACCGCTCGACTCGGCTCGCTGGCGCTCCATTCCGTGTCGGTTTTTTGTACCCGAGTCAAAGGATGCGACTGCCGACTGCGAACGGTCTATCCACACTCTTTTACAGTCAACAAAAGCTCTTGTTTTTGTTCATTTCAATTTAATGTTAACTTGTAATTTTAAGTACTACTTATAAGTTTATAATCTTGTGTTGTGTTGTGTGTTTCTATAATGGAGTGGTCTAACGAAAATATATTGAACTTTTTGGAGTTATATGAGATGGAACCTGTGATATGGAATCCAAAACAAAAAGATCATAAAGACAAAAAAAAGTTAAATGATGCTTGGGTGAGGATTAGCCTGGCTACTAGTATTGATATTTCGGAACTAAAGAAGAAAAAAGATACACTGATGGCATCATTTAGAGGCCACCTTAGACGCAAAAAGGCCTCCATTAAATCAGGAGCTGGAGCGGACGACATATATAAACCAATATGGTTTGCTTATAATACTATGGAAAATTTTTTGCTTCCTGTATACGACGTTAACGCCACAATAAACACCGAAACTCCGGTAAGTGCAGACTAAAATTCTATTTCACACCTTCATTCACTGGCGGCGATAAGAGGCCCCCATCAGAGTCTAACTTTATTTTAAGCCCGTATTAAAAACTGTTTTTTTGCCAAAGTTTGAATGCATTTGGAAGTAATAATTTTTTTTATAACATTTGTTTTTAGATCGAATCACAGTCTTCAACACAACATATGAGTACAATAGTGTTGGATGACACTAATGAGGAACCCGCGGTACCATCAGCCTCACTAAATTCCGAGGAAATTCTGTCTCCTACTCCAACCACATCAACAACTGTCCGTCGTCGTGCCATGCCTCCTGAACTAAAAAATGCTGAAAAACAAATGAATGAGGCATTAAAAACTTTACAAAGTGCTTTCAAGAAGCCTAGAGAGGAAGATGAATGCGATTTGTATGGGAAATTGATAACCAAAAAAATGAGAAAATTGTCTGAATGTGAGAGAGAAATGTTTATGCTTGAAGTAGACCAGATGTATGTAAACAGATTTAGCCGTGTTACACTTGCATCTTCATGCCCACAAATAGATATTCCAAATCCACCTCCCAGGCCAACATCTAGTTTCAGTTCTCAATCCGAAATTGGCAGTTCCCACTTACGCTACGAAACGATGCTTAGCCCATAATCTGGTACAACACTTATGAGTCCATATCAGTCGGATTCCTCATCCTCCTACACGGAAATACCACGAGGGCCCGGCTTATCTCTAGTCCCAACAGAAAACCTTATTAGTGAGGCTTACATGAATGCAGTACATGAAATGTAGGTTGCATTTAAAAAAAAATAAAAACCAAATACAGCAAATCAAATTTTATTGTTTTGTATTTTAGAATAATGTAAGTATTACATGTTACTTTTTTTGTATACTGATTATATTTTTACATATTTGAAAAGTATTTTGTAAATTCATTTCTAATGTCTTTGGCATGCATTGACGCCCTTCGAGGTACTTGGGATAAATTCGTGAAGGCATTACTGTTGGACATTTCTAATCTCCAAGAGCCAGGTTGGACTAACTCATCGTTATTATCATAAACATCAATCGAGCCTGCGGGAGTATATATATGTGAAGAGCTTTTACTCCTTCTGAGAAAATTGTGCAGTAGCACACACGTCAACGTTATAACCTTGGCTTTTTGGGGGTCAAGTGCTATTGGTTTTTGAAAAACTCTAAACCTAGATGCTAGAATTCCGAAAGCGTTTTCTACCACTACACGGACAGAAGATAATTTGTAGTTAAATGTTCTTTCAGGTGACCCAAATAAGTGGTTGCCGGGATGAGGTTTCATGACATGAGTACTAAGGGCAAATGCTCCATCTCCCACCAGAACGTAAGGGACATTTTTATTTGATCCTGGAAGGGGATGTTCCATTGGAAAATTTATTTTATTTGAACACATTTTTTCCCATAGCAAGCTATTTGTAAATACGCCACCGTCACTAATTCGTCCCTGACTTCCGATTTCAGCAAAAGTGAAACAGTAATTGCTATCTACTAAAGCTAGTAACACAATACTGAATGTTCGTTTATAGTTATAAAATTCTGAACTACTATTACTGGGGCACTGTATACATATGTGTTTTCCGTCGATCGCTCCAAGGCACCGGGGAAACTTGTTTTGAAAGCCTCTTTCTATTTCCAACCATCCTTCTGGACTAGATGGCATCTGAAAAACACAATAGCAAATAATGTGGAATAAATATTTTTTTGATTTTTTGTGGTTGGGTTTTTAAGGACTTTATTTATTTTGTTAGCATACCTTTACTTCGTCCTTCAAAGCTTCATTTAGGGCAGCACACACTTCTGGTATTATTTTAGATATCACCTGACTGGAAATTTTAAATAAAAAATGAAGGCTCTTGAAGCTGTCTCCAGTAGCTAAATATCTCAGAGTAACCGCTAGTCGGACTTTCGGTGGTATCGCTTCTCTTAACTGGGTATTTTGTTTACTAATGACTGGTGAAATTTTATTCAATAAAAACTCAAAATCAGAGTACGACATTCTTGTAAAATTATTGAATTCACCAGAAGGTTCAGTAACTAGCTCAGCTATCTGAGCTTCCATGCTACCCCTGAAATAAATAAATAATTTATATTGTAGCGAAAATTGCACCACACAGATAAAAAAATGTTACTTCCAAATATTCAGTATATTTACTTCAATTGTATGTACCTTGTTCTGTTCCGGTGTATGGCTGTCATCCACCATCTCCTCTTTTTACAAGTATTCTTAGTTTTTTTTTCTTCAAAAATTTTTAAATAGTTGTAGTAGCACTTACAATAAAGATACGCAGCAGCTGCAACCTTTAAGGCGTCCATGTTGATACTGAGCCGCTCACCAGTACTGACGAGAGTGTGGATAGAGCCGCTCGGCTCGTTCACGCTTGACCGAGCCGCTCACCCAAGCCGCTCGACGAGAGTGTAGAGCAGGCATCAGATAGTTTATAACCTGATATTTTCGTGTTGATACTGTTACTGAATACTGAATAAAAAATTAGTGTTCTACGTTAAGTAATTAATAATTAATCAATGTTTAAATTTATGAATAAAACATTAAAATTGCACAAAAAAAGGTTATTTAAATTATGTACAGAATTATGCAAGTACGTTTCCACCGCTAACAGCATACGCCGTCATCTATCAGTGACAGAATGTCACGTAGTTTCTAACCTATATTTTTGAAAAATACTAAAAATTTAAATTGTTTTTAATTCGATCGCACAAAAAATGAAATATGCACCTCGGCCAAAACGTACTTTTTTGTCCTTGCCTGTTTGCTGGCTTCGACTACGTCTCAGCCAGCAAACCAGAGCGGCCGACAAAGTTACACGTTTTGGCCTTGATACATAAATAACTATTACTCCTATATCAGATGTTCAAAATCTCTAATATTTGTTTTAGACCGATTTATCCATTTTCCAACATCAAAGCATAGACAGCATTGATGATATCAGTGTTGATGTAGAAGTCTTTCAGCTCTCTGCTCGACATTATGTCTACCCCACTTAAATATCGCAGCCCATTTTTTTCTTGTAGAATAGAAAGAACATTGATCTGCTATGTCATCATGTCATTATAAATTTTCTTACCCGATAATTCCTTCGTAAACAAATAATTGATCCCTAAACGATACTCGATTTGGTCAAAATGCAAATTTTCACCCGACATGGCTTAAAAAAAATAACATTTAAAAAAAGACTGGACTTTTTGATCTTAAATTTTGTATATGTGTACTTGTCAAAATTTTAATTTTCTTCTATGGTACCGACTTTCTCTTCTGTGTATTAGCATTGAGCAAGTCCAACTATTTATCAATGGACGTCGTATCTAATTTAAGTAAAGCACAACTTTAACTTGAAAAAATTTAAAGTCTTAACATTATTTAACCTTTCTAGACTCGCGTATCGCTCCCACAGACCGACGATTTACAAATTCGTTTATATCTTAAAAACCACTAATTTCTCCGTTCTCCCATTTCGAGTACCTTCCTAACATGGAACATAGTAAGACTTTTTGCATCATCGCGGCGATAGTGTTCCGGGCGCGCTCCCGTAAAGCACTAGCCTAGCGCACATATTTTGGTCCGTGACACCGACGAGAGAGTCTATGTGTTACAAAAAAAGGAGAAACGTAACAGTGGACAACTGGTTCACCAACGTTGATTTAGCGAAATTGTTATTAGAAAAGCATAACTAGACGACCGTAGGGACAATTCGCAAAAATAAAAGAGAAATTCCTTCAAATTTTTTGCACAGTAAGGGTCGTGCAGTTGGGTCCAGTTTACTTAGTTTTACAATTAACTGTACTCTAGTGTCGTATGTGCCCAAAAATGACAAAATTGTGTTGTTCATTTCTACTACCTATGCACGATGACCCAAGTATTGATCAACGAACCAATAAACCGGATATTATTATGACATATAATGGCACTAAGGGTGGTGTCGATACGGTAGATAAATTGTGTTCAACATACAATTGTGCTAGGGGTACCAATAGATGGCCAATGGTACTTTTTTACAGCCTAATGAATCTATCTGCCATTAATGCATTTATAATTTACACAGAAAATAATTCAGATTTGGTTCTAGTCAGCAAAGTATTTTTGGAAAAACTTTGTTACGAGTTAATGGAAAATAATTTGAAGATGCAAGCGATATTTCATGAAATACCCAGAATCATCAAAAAAAGGTGGGTCCAAATTTGTAATTTAAATACGTAAGAAAGTACATCATACCAGAACGCAATACCAGGACGTTGTTTTGTTCTGCAGTTCCAAAAAAACCGAAAAACCAAGTACAACTGCAAAATATGGCAAAAATATTTTTGTTTAGAACATGCCACTATGTTGTGTCAAGACTGTTACAGTGGTACAATTTAGTGACTGAAGATAAATAATTGTTATAGTTTAAGTTTTTTGAACATTAATTTTCAGTTTAAAAGAAAAAAAAAGATTCTGCTAGCAATTTCTATATATTTTTTTAAGTTTATCCGTAATGCTTAATTTTTGTTGCAAATTTTATTGACGGTTTTTATTTAGCAATTTTTTTTTGGTAACTATTTTCTGCACGTTTTATTTCAAAATACATAATGTAAATGAAAACAGTACAAACCAAAATAAACAAAAATAAAACAGCAAAACATTTAATTTTCGAATTTCAAAACCAGACCGCTTGCCGGTCTATGTGTTATGAAAAATCACGCGAGTTCAGAAAGGTTAAAATTTATTATCTCAAAATCCGTTGCAAAGCTATTTAATAGTAAAATGTCCCCTAGGGCGTTATTCTGGTTAGTCTCCTTTTGAGTGAAAATCGGGGTTTCTTTATGTGAGTCAAGTATTTTCGACCGAACACGTAACGCACCCAGTCTGTAGTAGTGATTGCAATACCGGTATACCGGTATACCGAATACCGGTATACCGTGCCATTTTACAATACCGAAATACCGTCTCATTTGATGGTCTAATACCGGTATTCGGTATTAATATTATTTTTTTTATATTTGATTTTTATTATTTTATAATTGCAGTCTGCCATAAATAAAAAAATAGCAATAAATGCAAAACACAAAATTGTGCCACAAAATGATGTATTTAAGTTAATTAAAAGAGAAATGATATTATTAGAAGACGAAAGAATATTGCAACATTGGAATATTTGTTGTCATTTCCAAGGCTTACTATTAAAAAATGTTGCAATTTCTCTTAACTTTATCAAAAATTCTTAATAACTCGAAAATTATTGCAGATAGGTATAGGAAACGCTAATATAGATAGATGTAGAATTTACTTTTGAATTAGAAAATGAAAAAAAAATAGGGCATTGTATTTGAAAAAAACGAGTTTTATTGGTCTGAAATTGCATTAAAAGAAAATTAAATTGCATCGATTGCAAAAATTCTTCTATGCATAGTCTAAATTTAAGCGTTTTCTCTTCAAAAATGGCGGTGATAGATAATATTAAGCATCACGATGAAAATCAAAAAATTTCAAAAAAGTCCAAAAATCTAAAAAACGACTGCACTTAGGTATAGGGTATGCTATTAATAGTCCCTCTAAACTAACGTGTTAAATCCAAAAATGCAATAAAAAATAGACCATTGTATTTGAAATAAGAAAGTAGACGTCAACTTCCGGGAATTCCGGAAGGGTCGCCATCTTGAAAATATTTTCATTACACAAATCATATGCCATTATAGTCATAACCAACATTTCAGATCAATACCCTTTTTCATTCTTCATATATTTTTAATGCCCGGTCCCAATCAATTACCCTGTATATCTTCAGTTTTTTGTGTCCATATTTTTTTACATAATATGTAATTTTTTAAGTTTCTTTATTTTATTTTAATTTGTGTTTTGACATTATACTTACTATATGTACATTGTACATTTGTGTAAAATGCATATATTGTATTTTCAAAATTAATGCTTTTTAAAAAAAAGCAATACCGGTATTAATACCGGTATACCGGTATTACTTGCGAATAAATACCGAATACCGGTATTGAATTTTGGTCCGGTATTGCAATCACTAGTCTGTAGTGTGCATATTGTACTTAATTTTACCTATTTAAGGTTCATTACCACTTATAGTAATAAAGTGGTAAATGGGATTGTGTCATGCAACTTGACATTAACCGCAAACAGACCCGACACGTTAGATTAGTTGCACTTTTACGGCGTAATTCACATTATCCATAAATCAGGGAACGCATTACCCACCGTCCATTTACCGGTAATGTAAACATATTGATGGGCTTTGATTTATAGAGGTAGGTTTAATGCGACTTGCGGCTGGCACTGCAATTCGACAAGTAAATTTTGTATTGAATACTCTGTCTCGCGGTGTCTCACTCGGTAACAATGCTATCAACAAGAACAATGAGGCACACGTATTGGTAAATGAATATGAATGGAGCATCCGGCTGTATATATCGAGTTTCCGTAATATTATTAGTTGATTGAGTGATTACAAACATTTCCGAATATATGAATTACTACCCGATGGCGTGACTTCATGCGGTTTTCATTTTTTATGATTTGTTTATCAGAGATACCGAATTTATCTGAATGAGTTCTGAAAGTAGCATTTTCGCAGAAGGATCGATCGATACATTCAATTATTACTAAAAGCGCGTCTTTGCTGCATTGTTGTCGCTTCAGTAACCAACGTGAAAACCGTAAGGGAGTGTAATGTAAATTTAATTAAACTGCAGCGTTATACAGGGCGGTTCACTTTTTTGTAGCAGGACTTTAACAGTCGATAAAAAAACTGATTTTAAGGCGAATATTCCATATTAACATGGGTCCATAAACACTTCATTTTAAAGATACAGCGTGTTGAAATTTTCTACAAAAAATTCGATAATTTTTAACCGTTTCCCTACCAGTCGATATATTTAAACCAAATTTGGTATACAGCACCATCCTACAGGTTACCACATTCGGTGGGAATTTCAAGCCCCACAAGCAACCGGTGGTGGAGTTGTGGAGGTTCAGTTTCAATAAGTTTTATAAAAAACTAGTACGGTTCTGTTTAAAATTAAATTCAAACTTGTTTCTGGGTAGATCATTTTATTCCAAACAAAAAGTGTCTCTTGACTTTTCTTCGTATCTGCCACCGTTTGGCGCGAAATTTGATTTATTTTGTTCATAAATTCGATGTAAAAATATCGTTCTGTTATTAAAAACTGCAAAAATCGGTAATTATTTCTTTATTTCGAACATTAGCGATATTTTTAGA
Organism: Elmis aenea; assembly: GCA_947652605.1. NCBI lineage: Eukaryota > Metazoa > Arthropoda > Insecta > Coleoptera > Elmidae > Elmis > Elmis aenea. The sequence continues at coordinate 22,415,539 of OX393576.1, forward strand.
TCGAATTTATGAGCAAATTTTTCGTAGTAAAATAAATTAAATGGTGGCAGATACAAAGAAAAGTCAAGAGACACTTTTTGTTTAGAATAAGTTGCTCTACCTAAAAACAAGTTTGATTTTGAGCAGGGCCGTACTAGTTTTTTATAAAAATCATTGTAACTGAACCCCCAAAACTCCGCCACTGGTTGCTTGTGGGGGTTGACATTCTTGCCGAATGTGGTTACCTGTAAGATGGCACTGTATACCAAATTTGGTTTAAATATATCTACTGGTTTGGAAACGGTTAAAATTTTAACACCCTGTATCTTTAAAATGAAGCGTTTATGGACTCATGTTGATCTGGAATATTCGCCTTAAAATAAGTTTTTCTATCGACTGGTAAGGTCCTGCTACAAAAAAGCGGGCCACCCTGTATAAATATCAATTTTACAATTTAAGTCAACCGAAAAATTAATTACATGTGTTTATAATAAAAACTATAACCCTTACAACCAGGGGTTTGGAGCGGAGCGCGGAGCTGGAGCGCGGAGCAGTGGAGCAATGGGTTTTTGCCCGGAGCGGGAGCGGAGCCCGGAGCAAATAATTTTGATTGCTCCACTGCTCCACTTTACTATTATAAACTACAATTATTTTTTTTATGAATTATTCTCATGGCTATAGGTAGTATTTAATAAAATTATAAATAAACTAAATTTGATTTTTTTGAAGTAAAATTATTGTAATGTAACTGTTCTGAATATTAATTTTCATTATTTTGTATTTGAATTTTGAAAAATTTTAAAGAACTTTTTTTTTTAACTTTTGAAGATCAATAATTTGTTCATTTATTTAACTTCACTTGTTTCTTAGGTTCAAATATTGTAATTTTTGGTCCATTTCCACATATCTCATAAAATTTTAGCTTTGTTTTAAAAAACAAATTTTTAAATAAAAAAAACTTATTTTATTAATATTTGGAGCGCGGAGCGGAGCGGGAGCGGAGCTGGAGCAGGCATCTTGATGCCGGAGCGGAGCGGAGCAACTAAAAAATTGGACTGCTCCACACCCCTGCTTACAACAAACTTTTTTATGCGCGTAGGTTAATAACAACTATTAATGAATTAATAATAAAAACAATGTTCAATGTAATAATGACTAAATAAACATAAAACCTTGTAATTGCGTAAGCTTTGCGCGCGGAAACTAACTCGAATATGATAATTTTACGTCTGCTGGGTGATATTACGAATGTATTAATGTCGGCTGAGCGTCGAGAAAGAAGGTGCAGTTTAAAAACTGTTTTTTTCAAGATTTTCTATCAATGGTGCGGCGTATTAGAACGTTTAAGAATCGCTGCTCTAGAGGAGCATACTTCTCTCCCAGTTTCAATTTTCTTTGTCTTAGAATGGTCTTTTACTCCTCTTATTTTTATTGCTTCGTCTATACCTATAGCTTGTTAATTTGTATCTTAGGTTGTATCCATAGCCGGGCGTACTATTTTTGGCCAAGACTTTCTGCCAAATTTTTAACGTGTCCAAATATTGTTTTTTTTTTAACGTTTCTTTGTTGCCTGATATGGGTATTTCGTACTCCATCGATTATTGTTATCATGCTTTTCTCCACCAGTAGTTCGTTTTAACAGCTAACAGGTTTTGTCCAAGTTTTTTCGTAATTTCCCATGCTTTAGAGGCGAAGATTATATTATAACGCTTTGAACTAGTGTTGAGAAATATTCTTCTTCTAGACTAATTTGTGAGAGTTTTATCATATAAGTTTGACTTAATGCTTTTGTTACGTTTCGTTATTTATTTATCATGATGTATATTTATTCTTTACTTGTGCCTTTTTTATTTCATTTCGCAGTATTTGGACCTAAGGTTTTCTGCTTTTAATTGTAAATTTGGAATTTGCTCCTCTCTGATAATAAGGTACTCTTTTTATGCTGAAGTTGAGTCTTGCTTCTTTATAATATTGTACATTTTATTAAGTAATATGTATTATGTAATTATGTCCGACCCACCCGCTAGCTAGATCATTAACGATGAATAAGATGTACAATGTATGTTTTGCAACCGTGAGTTCAATATTTTTTCACTTATTCTTCATTTTTCCAAAAATCTTTCAAGATAAATATATATTTTTAAAACTCAGAATATTAAATATTGTAATCTATCCGAAGACATTCAGCCCTCGTTATTACAGACTAAAGTATTGACTCACTGGAGGAGTTTATCCAAAGCGATATCTGCTGTCGATGTTCAATTATATTTATTTGTTTGTGGTCTCTGAGTCTTGTAGACATAATTTAAAATGGTGGGGGAGCGAATAAAAAGTTTGAGATCATGGTAAACGTTTAGTCGCCAAAGTTTATTTTTCGTTACAACTAAATGTTGTTTTAACTATACAAAAACTAAGTGTTTATCTCATAAAACAATACAAACATTCATTTATTTTTCATTTTAATAAATGTCTTTTTCATTCAAGCCGAAATTCGAAAACTGTAAGGTAACAAAGAACAATATAATGAAACAAAATATAGCTCAATCCTTCTCATGAATTTTAGAATGTTATGATTTATTCAAATATAGTTTTTTTTTTGTTTTTAACTAGTTTTATAATCACAAAAATTGCAAATAGCATAACTCATCCACACTAAGAAAAATGTCTATGGCGCTTTGGATACTTCTTTGCAGCTGCGATCTCTATCCACTACCATAACACATCTTGGGTTGCGATAGTTCACGCCCATAAAATGTTCGTCGATAAAAATAAACTACCGTAACTAAAGACTGTTTATGACACCGTTACTCTATCCACAGTCTTTTAAACAAAACACCAAAAACTAGTCTTTTGCATTATATTTAGATATCCGTTTTAAAAACATTTATAAAAATAAGTTTAAGCTGTGGGTAAAAATAAACATTTCTCACATATAAACAGTTCTGAAATACAATAAAACAGATATATTACCTTTAAGAAAATTTACGAAATCTTGCTTCGACAACAGTTGCGTTTTTTATTTATAAAAGGAAAAATATTGCTAGTACACTGCCGCTGTAAGTTAAGTAAAATTTTATAATTTTGTAATAAGCACTACTTTGCTCCTTAAAAATTGGTTATAAATCGCATTATACTAGGGCAAAGCTAAACTTATTATAAAATTTAAAATAATTAGACCGTGAAAAACAATGTCTGCACTTTGATATAATTTAGTTTTTTTCCTACAACCACTTCGTTAAATCGACTATTACTGGGCAACCTGCATGCATAGTAAGAACGTACGCAGGTATGCAAAAAGTACAGTTTTCTAGATCAAATTAGACTCACGTCAAAATTGATAATTAACAGTCAACATTTAGGTGTGATTATTATTTGCTTAAAGGCCTATAAAATCGTTTATAGTTATTACGAGGTTGTAGAAAAAGTATAGCACAAAACTCGAGTTGTAATACGCATTTAATATGTTATATGTTTCTTACAAGTCTTGCATAATATACTATTACCTGTCATTTAACGGTTATTTGTCAGTCAACTCAAACAGAACCTAGTTTATTAATTTATTAAATTAGTAGACGTAGTAAAAAAAAAATTAATTATGATTACTTACGATTTCAAAATGAGTAAGCAACATGGATGTAAGGAGTGTTTAGATTTAGTGAACAATCGTCTGTGTTCGTTGATTATAATATACATATAACTGGTAAAATATATTTAGTTATTATAGGATTTCTGTTCAGCATTAAAAAGTGACAGAACGTGCCACTACGCCTGTTTCTAGCAAAAGCAATGCTGCTCCTAAAGAAATCATTGAAGATGACAATAAAGCCACCACCGATAAGGTATTAGAGCTTTGACATAAAATTGGATTCTCAATTGTTAGATCAATCACCTGCATGTAAAAATGCTATAATCGTATTGCATTTTTAGTAAAGATGTAAAGGAAATTATGCTTGTTCTCATAAGACAGCCTTGATGTTCAGTGTTTGACTAAAAATTAGATGAAAGTAATAGAGCATACATCGCATTCACCTGACTTGGCAATGTGCAATTTTTGGTATCTTTTGGATCTGAAAAAAATTGCGGAGTGGAAAGTTGTTACCTGTGGAGATTAATGTTGTCGTTCACGATTACTTTGGAAATATTTCGAAAGAAAATTTATTGGGAGCTTTTAAAAATGTGAAAAATAAGAAAAGTAAAGTATATTTTTTCTAATGGGAAATACTTAAAACATTTCAAATTAAATCTTGGGAAATATTAACCGTGTTTTCTGTGCTTAATAAATTCAGTTTGACCTAAATAGTTGATGTGAGAGATTTGATCAAACAGTCGACTTGCAAATGCAAATTTTCTTCAAGAAATCATAATTATATCAAAATAAATTAGTTTTATAAGCAGAACTTCCTTACTTCATTTAAAATTTTAAAAAGTTTTAAGACTACAACAGTTACATTAACTTGCAAACTATAAACTTTTTTTAAAAGTAAGTACTTAAAAGCTGGTTTATGATTGTTGTAACTGCACCTACCTTTTTCATGAATGCTGGTAAAAGCAAAACCAGAGCATAATTATCATTAAAACATATTCAAAAAATTATTTATTTTCTTTTCAATGTGTTTCATGCATTATATTATTAGTATAACATACGGTATAAATATTTCTACGTTTATTTTCAGTGCAGATTAATAAGATGTATTGCAGCGTAAAATACCATTAAAGTTCTTAGTAATAATAACATTTCAGCGATAAACCCTACAATTTTATAAAGTTTTATACACCAGCCAACTTTGCCGTAGGTATTATATTCTCACTTAGCACTGTAAAGAAGTTTAATGGTATAAAACATAAAATTTAATTTAAAAGCGTGTCCGAATACTCATTTTATGCAATTTTAAACTTTGTTTTAAAGTTTCTTTTCAACCCGACATAACTGCATTTTAACGGTAAAGAATGTTCGGTTCCGATTCTTTTAAAATAAAATTATAGAAATTTTTATTATCTCCAGGGTAACTGTCTTATGAAGAGAACGTCAGAGAACAACGTAATAAATGTTGTTGTTCACGAAAAATTGGAAAGTTTTAAAATTGACACGAAAAATCATGACAGAAATTTAATAAGCGCAGTAGAAACTTGTAACATGTTGGATGTTCAAGTTAAGTGACAACTTATCAATCATACACAAGCCGATTAAGAGAACGTAACACGTGCTCAATCAGAGCATTATCTAAACTAATTAAGTAACATGAAGCCAGTACTACTTACCACATCTTTAAAATACCCTATTAAGTATACCACGCACCCAAATTTTAAAAAGGTTATTTAAGTTAAAAAAACTTAAAATTAAAATAAACTGGCTTGGTATCTCAATGCACAAATTTAGTAATCTTTATAGCACTTAGACAAATAATACAAAAAAAAAGTACATGTTTACAGAAAAACACTTGGACAATAAACCTTTTAAAAAAATTAAATAAAACTTGTTAAAAGCATAAACATTGAAAACTAATACCTAAATTTTACTAAAATCACTGTTTCTTAAAAACATTGTGAATATACAGGGTGTCCCAAATTCGAGTAAGAGCTACGAGGTCAGTTAAATTAGGGCAAAGTTGCGAAATTTTATGCTCATCAAATATCTGCAAAACAAAATTTCATAGCTGTCTTAGTTCAAAAGTTATTCAAGAAAAACTGAAAAAATTGATTTTCGTATTTTTGCCCTATTTCCCACATTTTTTAAGATATCGACAATCTGAAAGCACTTCTTCATGGCAACTTCTTACGCTTTATATTTTGAGATAACATAAAATTTCCAACAACGTTTCGCCTCTTCAGAAACATCATCAACTTCATTTTTTTTAAATGCGGCGAAAAAATTTTAATCTTATAGTCGGATAGCATTTTGTTTTCTGATTTCAATGATATATGACACTTAATATCTTAAATGATATTTTACCACAAAGATTTGAGAAAAACTTATTTTGTCCAATTTTTAAATCAAATGATCTTATACAAAAAAAGCACAATATAAAACAAAACAATTTTTTTGTTATTTTGTTCTGTTAAAACTGTCACTGACATTAATATGATCTTGATTAATTGTATGACTTGCAACTAGGGATTCTGTCCCGGGAATTTCCCGAGACGTAAGTCCCGGGAATTCCCGGGACTTTCTTAGTCTCGAGTCCCGGGACATTTAGTTCGAGACTCGAGACGAGACTTAATGTTACAGAACACTGAAATTAATGTTTTATACTTTTTATTTTTAAACAAATTTTACTGCCATGAGTTTAGCAAAAATATTTTGTTTCATAATTTTTTATGTTTATAGTTTATACTAACAATCAGTATTTACTTAACTTTATTTAAATTTTTTGCCTGCCATATTTAATTGTTTATGTTTATTTCTTGTCTGCTTTAAAACTAAAGGATAATTGTTAAGTTTATTAGTAAAAATATATTTTAATTATGCTTGTTATGTTTTAAAGTTTAATGAAATTTGTTAAGTTTATTTAAAATGGGCATTTACTTGGAAATAAATACTTTATTTACTGTAGAATGTAGACTTAATTAAAAATTATAACACTACTCCTACTACTATACTTTATTAGTTTATTTATAAAATAAATGCTTCAAAAACATAATCCGCGAATATGGTTTAATTAAAAAAAAAAATAATCTGTCAACTGTCAACTGTCACGACCGATTCACGATCACGATACGTGCAAAGAAGCAATTTTAAATATGTAGCGGGTGCTTTCAGAAACAATGTCACTGTCAAGAAAACTTATTTTTTACAGTGAAAATAGCCGATGAATTTTGAGTACATGAATATATCATCATTTTTCTTGCACCTTAGAAAATCTTCCGTCATTTTTGACGGGTAATACCACCATTTTCTAGTATGTAAATAAAATTCGCAAAAGTCTCGAAGTCCCGGGAATTCCCGGGACTTTGATAAAAAAAGTCTCGAGTCCCGGGACTTTAAAAATTGTCGAGACTGAGAATCCCTACTTGCAACCAGCTAAAAATTCTTTGAATTTGTGCTTTTTTTATTAAATATGAAAATCAACACTTTTTAAGGAATTCGAGATATGTCATAATAAACACCAAATTTTATTTTCTAATGGCATGCTTTTTACTTTTCAACGGTTTATTCAATACTTCATTAAAATCAATTACAATATCATATTTGTAACACCTTTTATTTTCCATAATTGACAAAAATTATTTTAACAATACTCCGCAATACACGAAGGGATAGCGAATAAATAAATTAATTAAAAATGTACTACCAGAACATAGTAAAAATAAAAATTGCGAACAAAAGAACAAATATCAAAGAATTTCTAGCTGGTTGCAAATTATACAATTAATCAAGATCATATTAATGTCAAAATGACAGTTTTAACAAAACAACAACAAAATAATTGTTTTTTTTGTTTGTATAAGATTCTTTGATTCAAAAATTGGACAAAATGAGTTTTTCTCAGATTTTTGTGGTAAAATATCATTTTAGATATTAAGTGTTATATATCATTGTAATCAGAAGACAAAATGCTATCTGACTATAAGATTAAAATGTTTTCGCCGTATTTAAAAAAATTAAGTTGATGATGGTTCTAAAGAGACGAAACGTTGATGGAAATATTCTATGTTATCTCAAAATATAAAGCGTAAGAAGTTGCCATGGAGAAGTGCTTCCAGATTGCCGATATCTTAAAAAATGTAGGAAATAGGACAAAAAAAACGAAAATCAATTTTTTCGTTTTTCTTGAATAACTTTTGAACTAAGACAGTTATGAAAATTTTCTTTGCATATATTTGTTGTTGGTCTCTCCCTACTTTTTATTTCCACAAACTTTGTTTTCTATCCCATTTTTGCGTACCTGCTTTATGGCATACGTAGTAGATATCATTTTAATCGGTTTGTCCATGTTTTCCTTATGTCTTTCATTCCTAGGCTTTTTTTAAATTGATTGTTGCCAATCCTATCAATTAGTCTACATCCTTAATTTTTCTAAAAAAATCTAATCTGCGTATGTATCCTTTATTTTTGCCTTCTTGTTAATGCCCAAGTTTCCGAACTCCAAGTAAGAATTGGTACGTATTAAAATACTCGCCTGTTTGTTTCTTTTGACATCTTCTTACTTATCAAGCATTTATTAGTTGCGTGATAAAATTTCGTAACTGCAGCTATTCTGTTATTCATCTCTTCTTCCAATTTACCGTTCTCTGTAATTATCGTTCTTAAATATCTAAAATTTGATACCTGCTCTATCCTTTCTTAGTCCAGCATGATTGAAACCGTTACATGATTTTTCATTATAACCATAGTCTTTGTTTTTTTTTATATCAATGATCATATTGTATCTTCTTAATGTATTTGTCTGTATTTAGCTAATAACTAGGGATTGCAATCCCGATCAAATTTTACGATCCCGGGATTTCGGGATTGAAGATGTTTTAATCCCGGGATCCCGGGATCCCGGGATTATATATAATGTGAAGTATTTGCTTAAAAACAGAAGCTAATGCAGTGTATATATATTTTTTGATTACAAATGATTTACATAATTATTGAATAATTTAGTAATTACCAATTATTTTTATTAACTTTTTATTTAATTTGTTTCCTCTATAATTTCTGTTAATTTGTTTTAATTATATCATAGGTGCAAAGATGTTAATAATAATTGAAAAATATATACATATACCTACCGTACCTATTATGTTTTATTATTATAGAAATAATCGAATTATTAGATATAACATTTAAATAAATGAAATTAAATTTATTATACATTAGAATACTTAATTACATAAACATAAATTTGCTGAAACTGTTAAAAACTCAAACAAAGCACAACTTTAATTCACTAAAAATTTAAAAAATAGACTGTTTTATAAGTAACAAAAATAAAAGAAATTAGGATGATTATTATCTTAGTACAAGAATTTTTTTAAATTTTGTTATCATACATAAGACGGCGAGCGGCCACGTAAACAAGCTTAAACTTGCAAAATTGCATCGTTCAACTTATTCACGTTGAGTAGACACCAACTATGAGCAATTTTTTTTACAAAATAATGTACTTATAGTTAAATTTTTTAAATCTCGAAAATCCCGGGATTTTAAATGTAGAACCTAACCTAACCTGACCAAAGAGCGACCGGGATCCCGAATCCCGTGATTGCAATCCCTACAGTAATAACCCCACATTATCTGCAAATGCCAGTTATGTTAAGGATACTTTTTCCAGTTTAAAAAATCCCCAGTAGACTACTTGGTGTCTTTTTTTGCACTACTCCATTATTTTATCGATTGGTATTATAAAAAGCAATGGACTTAAAGTGCCCCCTGCCTTACTATCACTGTTGTTTTAAATTCCTGGAAACTTTTGTTGTGGGTTTGCACATAGTTAACGCTACTTATATTAACCCGTAATTGCAGCTATTAATTTATAATTTTTCCCAATATTTTCCAAATCGTTTTCCTTGGCACTCTATCAAAGACTAACTCTCTTAAACAACAATTTTTAAAACTTTTATGAAAAGCTAAAAAGTTACAAAACTTTTGCACTTTTTTTATTACCTAAGAGTCAGTACATTTGTCCAAAATGTGATGTTTTTTGCCATTTACGTTAACCAAATGGATATACGTATACACTAGGGATTCTGAGTCTCGACAATTTTTTAAGTCCAGGGACTCGAGACTTTTTTTATCAAAGTCCCGGGAATTCTCGAGACTTCGAGACTTTTGCAAATTTTATTTACATACTAAAAAATAGTGGTTTAACCCGTCAAAAATGGCGGAAGATTTTATACAGTGCAAGAAAAATTATGATCCATTCATATACTTACTCAAAATTCATCGGCTATTTTCACTGTAAAAAATAAATTATTTCTTGACAGTGACATTGTTTCTGAAAGCACCCGCTATATACTTAAAATTGCTTCTTTGCACGTATCGCGATCGTGAATCGGTCGTGACAGTTGACAGTTTTTTTTTTTTTAATTAAACCAAATTCACGGATTTTGTTTTGGAAGCATTTATTTTCTGAACAAAGTATAGTAGCAGGAGTAGTATTATTATTTATAATTAAGTCTTCATTCTACATTAACTAAAATATATATTTTAAAGTAAATGCCTATTTTAAATAAACTCAACAATTTTCATTAAACTTTAAAACACAACAGGCATAAGTAAAATATAATTTAACTAATAAACTTAACAATAATTATTCTTTAGCTTTAAAGCAGACAAGAAATAAACATAAATAATTAAATATGGCAGGCAAAAAAATTAAATAAAGTTAAGTAAATAGGTACTGATTGTTAGTATAAACTATAAACATAAAAAATTATAAAATATTTTTGCTAAACTCGTGGCAGTAAAATTTGTTTAAAAATTAGAAGTATAAAAAATTAATTTCAGTGTTCTGTAACATTTAGTCTCGTCTCGTCTCGAACTAAATGTCCCGGGACTCGAGACTTACGGGAATTCCCGGGACTTACGTCTCGGGAAATTCCCGGGACAGAATACCTAGTATACACTAAGCTAATGAGCCTAATTCACAGCATCTACTTACATCAAAAACAGATTTACATAGATAAGAAAACATTTGCAAATTGTGAATGAAGACATTAAAAATATTCGATGCTTATTTTTGCAACTATTACTGTTAACAAGTATATTTTTAAATATGCAAGGTTCACGAATAGCCCATGATTGTGGAAGATTGCTTTTTATGTGGCAATGTTAATTTTTATTGTGTTAATGTTTATGCACCACAAAAACAAATTTACTTAGTGCTGCTATTATTTCTCACATAATTATACAGTTCCGTTTATATCGAACCCCAGTCTCAAAAAACTGGCGGCGCCTCTTTGATGTGCTGAAAAATTTTAGTTCATGGATTATGTCTATGTACATTTACTTATGTAAATTGCGTTGCAAGGTAGATTAATTTACATTATCCGGTAGTGAAACACAGTTTTAATTCACCAGTTACCTTTAATTAACAATATTTCACGTATTAAAAAAAAATATTATTCAGTGCCAAAAAAAGTTAAATTGCATTTGCAGCAATGTATTCATAGCGAAAAAGGAAACGTTACTCACAGCTAGACGCTTCTTTACAACCGTGTGAAACGTTGATAGAAGCTTATCTACCAAACAAGTACGGTCTGCTGCGAATATTCTGTGTTAGAGCTTATCGTGTCAACGGTCTTGATCTGTAATGAAAAAAAAAAAACGAAATTGCAAGTGATAAAATCGTAACACATCAGTGATTAGCGAATTCCAAATGACAAAAGCCGTCACAAAGTCCAGGCGCGATATGTCAAGTGCAGTCGTGATGACGGGGTATTATTAGCTGGGGGTGTGGGTGTATTGTATTTAACGGGGTTGGGGCTTACTTTGTAGAGGGTGGATCCCTAGCTCAAGTCAATCAGGGCGTGAAAACTGACACATTTACATACCACCCTATTGAATCACTACAAGCATGAGTGGTTCGTTGTGCTGCTCAAAAGGGATAGAGGGCATATAGGGAATTGATCATCCCTATACGTGCTAGATGTTGGGAAATTACAAAAATTTAAAAGCATTTTTCACGTTTGCCGCAGTGTTCTAAGAAGATGAATTATCCTAATGTTCTTTCTGAATGATAAATGAGCCATTAGGAATTCTCACCTGCTTGTGCATATTAATAAGTTAATAAGGATATCCCTTTGTGTCCGATAAACTGATAAAATCTAGATGGCGTTTAAAGAGATTGATTATTTTCATATTAAAATTTAGTTGTTACTTCAAAGTCAAAAATCTTAAACAGTTTATGTAACGATCATTTAATTTATCAGTATCTAACAACGAGGGATGGAATACGTAACGTAACGATACCCGATAACGTTATAATAACGATTCAACTATAATTTTTTATACAATAACGTAACGATATTTTTATAACGTTATATAACGTTATAATAACCGATAACGTTTCGTTAAAAGTTATTTTGTATCATTATTCTCTATAAATTAAATTTTTATATGGCGATCTTTTTATTTTCTGAAGATATAATATTTTGTTTGTATTTTAGAAATTAAAATGAAAATAAAATATCTCAACCTCAACGTAATTTTGTAGGTACTATTTTTTAATTTACATTTACAGATCCCAAAAATATTTTCAGAGTTACAAATAAAAATTATTTTTATACAGCATGTTTCTTAACCCGCCGTGACTCGCGCGGGGTGTTCCAGCCTCTTTTTTATTGTGGAATTTTTTTTTTGGTTAGGCTTTATGACCCCTACTTTTCAGTAGCTGGAGTTACATATGTTTCCAACCTTTTCTGTGAAAATAACTAGTTTCTTTGCTTTTTTTAACGAGTTATGAATTTTTTTTTCAAAACTATGCGTTTATTTCTAAGTAATAAGTACATTATGTACTGTAGCATATTTGCAATTTCGTATGCCACTGTAGCTGACATCGCTCTACAAATTTGCTTACATTTTCTATGAAACTTATGACAGAAAGAAAATACCTGACTGTAACAGGTTATGGAGGTTAATTGTTATTAGCAGTACTTATCCTTGCTGTACCGTTACTTATCCCTTAGGATAGGTACCTACTTGGTACTTACACTGCGCTATATCGTGTTACATCGTGTTGGTACAAAATAGCAGATATTATTATTTTACTTAGTGTATTCTATAACCAAATTATTTTTATATAATAAAAATTATAAGTAAACAAAAATAAGTTTAGTTTCATAATTTATTCTTTCTAACCCGAGTAAAATACTTTTTTGTTATAGCTCTATCAATATATTTTGCATTAACAACTATAGTAAAAAGTCAGTTTGTATAAAGTAATTCAAGTGAAATCATTTTATGAATAGTTTTAAATAAAATAGCAGTAAAATTAGACGAAAAATTACGAATAGTCTGAAAAACTGATGGGGTGTAAGAAACACCCCGCGCGAGTCACCACGTTAGTAAAACTAGCGCGAGTCACGGCGGGTTAAATAATGTGAAAAAATTCGGGAGGTGATACTTAATCGAAAATTAAGAGGAATCTTTCATATATTTTTTTCTTTAGGGTCTCCTTTCGGAGTTACACCCCCCTAAAGGAGATCGGTAAAATTGGGTTTTTATTTTATTTCCCAAATTTGGATAAATGTGGGAGATTTATACTTATAAAAAGGTTTCCCATAGTAATATTTTTAATCATCTCCCACCTTCACAGGGGGCTGAAAAGTGCGACCTCTGTTGGTTTTTTTATCAGGACTTTTTGGTGGGTTGAAATCTAGCAATTTTAAATTTTCTTTAAAAACTTGATTTATTTAGAAGTTTTTTTTATTCCTTAACTGTTCTCGTTAAACCTACAGTTTTTGAGTAAAAAATTATATGAATGAACATGAACCATCAAATATTCCAATATAAAACGATATTGGATAGAAGTGACGGGTGTAACTCATTTTGACGCTTACGCGGCGACAACGCTAAAACGCCCGTCAATTCTACCCAATATGAACATAAACATCATATTCACTCATTTAATTTTTTACTCAAAACTGTAAGATTTACGAGAAAAACTAAAGAATAAAAAAAGGTTCTAAATAAATCACACTAACAAAAATTTTTTTTTGCAAAATTTCAACTCACCAAAAAGTTCTGATTAAAAAACAACAGGAGTCGCACTTTTCAGCCCCCTATGAAGGTGGAAGATGATTGAAAATAATACTATGGGAAACTTTTTAATAAGTATAAAACATCTACCAAATATCATTCTCCTACATTTATCTAAATTTGAGAAATAAAATAAAAACCTAATTTTATCGCTCCCCTTTAGGGGGGTGTAACTCCGAAAGGAGACGTCTAAGAAAAAATTGTTATATAAAAGACCCCACTTTATTTTCAATAAGGAATCCCCTTCCGATGTTTTTCGCATTATTTAAGAAACACCCTGTATATCATAATTTATGTAACGTTATATAATGTTATATAAAATAACAATTCATTTTTTTAACGTTATTTATAACGTTATGTAACGAAAACAAATAATAAATAACGTTATACAATAACGTAACGATTTAAAACGTTATTCCATCCCTGCTAACAACACATCAAGCACACAAGAAAACTTTGTAAATTTGTCGGGAATCAACGAATTTGTTTAGCTTGCAAGTGCATACTTTGATTTTAATTTAAAATATTAAGCAATCGTATAACATTGCTTATGTTTAACTTTTGTTTGCATTAAAAATACAGGGGTGAACCAAATTCGAATGTTTTACAGGGTATTTTGGTTACCGTAATAGCTGGCAAAAATCTGATGTTTTCTTTCGGGTTATATAAGAAATTTGAATACACGGGTGTTCTTTTCTCAAAAAAAAAAACAGCTCAAGCGACGGGTATCAGATTTTCGCTAACTATTACGCTAACCGAGATACCCCGTAAAACATTCGAATTTGGTTCACCCTGTGCAGGATGCGCCAAATAGGTGGACATTGTAAGTGTCTTGGTTATTAAAAGAGATACATGTTCGGTTAACCTCTTCAGGGATACTGGCACATATGTGTACGTTTAGTTTTTTTATAAGTCAGCCGCGGTAAAAAAAAAAATTAATGAAAATTACTACAAGTAGGCAATCACTACAATATTTGCTAACAAAAAAAAAAAGAAATATGGGCAAACAAACATGAATTGTCATATTACTGGTCACAATAAATAGTGTGGTACTGAAATTTGTTGACCGTTTTTCTATACTAATAAATTTATTTTATTATTAACCGAAGATCTCTATAATTTCAGTTTAAAAAAGTTGAAAGATATGTAAAATATATTTAATTAACATAAACCATGTAAATTTTAGAGATTATTTACAATATTCTCATTGACAAGAGATTAGTAAACGTACACATCTGTGTAAGCTTATCAACTCTGGTAGTAATTTTTTTCTAAACCTCGCATATTGTTATGTGCTAAATGTTGATTATCTTCTATATTGTATGTGCAACCAGTATTTTAATTGAATGGAGGATATGGGTACAAAGCGTTATTTTTGTCTAATTTGTTATATATGCGAGAAATGCAATGAACCTGTGCCCTGAATGTATGAAGTCATTTAATTTATAACGTGCCCAATGGCCACAAATGCGTGCATTATTTTTCGCTTTTGTTTTTTAAAATTTCTGTTTTAATTCATTGTTTTGAATGTATTTTCAATAAAAATTACGTTTTTAAAAATTAAAAGTCCTTTTTTGCGGCCTTTATTAATTCGTCCCTGAAGAGGTTAAATTAGAATTAGACCATTTTAGAGAGGTACTCAGTGCATATTTTCAAATTTTTGACAAAAATTCATGATAGTAGTAGTAGTAGTAGTCTTTATTTGTTCTGAAAAATCCAAAAAGGCGTAGAACATGTCACAGTAATGATATAAAAATACACATATATACGAATATATACAACACAAAATTATAATTACTTAAAAGAGTTTTTAAAGTAATCGTCATTAAGGTATTCACTAACTCCATAGTAAGCTTTAGAAATTAGGACATTTCTTAATCTTTTCTTCAAGTCGGGGGTGCGCAGATTTTTTATACTCTCAGATGATGTATTAAATTTGTTATATATTGCAATAATTATAGAGGCAAAATTTTTTTGAAGATAAGTATATTTGAAGCAATCGGGCTTAAGATTTTTTTTATGTCGTGTATTGGCTGCATGGTTTCTTATATTCACTTCAAACAGATCAAAATTATTTCTTACGAAAAGGATGGCTTCGAGTATGAATAGGCCGTAAAAAGTTAATATTTCTTTGTCACGAAAAGTGTCTTTACAATGATCTCGGTAGTTTAGACCAAAAATAGTTCTTATACATCGCTTTTGTATAATAAAGAGGCGTGCAGAGTCACTAGCGTTACCCCAAAAAATTATAGCATAGCGTAACCTAGATTCAACATACGCATGATATGCAGTTTTGGCCGCGTTTGTACTGACTAATTTTTTTAGGTTTTTTAGTGCGAAAGAATACCGTGACAGGCGTTCGAT
Organism: Elmis aenea; assembly: GCA_947652605.1. Classification (NCBI taxonomy): domain Eukaryota; kingdom Metazoa; phylum Arthropoda; class Insecta; order Coleoptera; family Elmidae; genus Elmis; species Elmis aenea. The sequence continues at coordinate 22,431,566 of OX393576.1, forward strand.
GTGGTATGACCAGTCTAGTCTAGAGTCAATACCTAAACCAAGAAATGATATTTTATTAACAACATTTATAGTTGTGGAATTGTTTTTAAGTTTTAGGTCGGAGGTTAATTTACTTTGTGAACATTTTATAACTAGAGTTTTATTGACATTTAAGGTTAGATTGTTTAATGTGAACCAAAGTTGGAGTTGGCCTAAGCAGTCAAAGAGTTTTTGTTCAGAATTTTTTGAATCCGAGTCACTAATAATACCAGATGTGTCATCGGCAAATTGTATAAGGGAAGTTTTGGCAAAATCTGGAAGATCATTTGTGTACAGTATGTATAACAGGGGGCCTAAGATTGATCCTTGCGGGACTCCTTTTTTGATTTTCTTTTTATTAGATTTTAGAATTTTACCTGACGAGTCTTTTCCGGCAACATATTGGTTTCTTTCCGAAAGATAAGATTTTATAAGGTTATGGGCGGTCCCTCGTATACCATAGTGTTCTAATTTTGTTAGCAGTATCTCGTGGTCAACACTATCGTAAGCTTTTGAGAGATCAACACACATGATCATGGTGTGTTCGTCTTTATTGAGGGATTGAATTACATTTCGGATTGCCATGTAAATATGATATAACGTCAGATCAAGTCAGATCAGAGGATTTTTAAATTTTTATTAAAATTGGATACGTTGCAAGGTTGCAAAAAGTATGTTGACTATAATTTCTAGTTGTATTGTTGATATTTCCAGTACATGAAGTCCAATACAACGAGGAGGCTGAAGACGCATTCGTATGACATATGCGACAGTAATGTTTTAGAAAAGGATAAACATTGATTTGTGTTTGCGAATATGCTACAAATACACAAAATAGAGCCAAATTTTTTCGAACCTGTGACAATAAATCTAGCCATGTCCTTCTAACTTATCAACTACGTAGCGTAAGTTCAATGTGCGTATTTATATCATGTTTACATTAACTCGATCATAACAACTAATTATTTTAAACAGTAAAATTTTAGCCCTAATATTGACATTTACGGTAAACTAAATACGTCTTTAATAAACCTGTATAATCCTTGTACAAACGCATAACCCGATTTGAAGAAATTTAACATTAGGACATTCGCGGTAATTTGAAAAATTAAAATCTTTACAACTTTACTCATAAATATACATTTTTATAAATTATCATTATTTTAACAAACCATTTTTAAAGAAAGAGTTTTGTGAAGTATTCAGGGTATTGATATTTTAAATAGTTACAAGACATTTTAATACCCTTATGATAATTTTATTACGTTATTATCTACTATTATAAATGAAAGTAAAAAACAATTTTTGTTAATTGGTACTACTCAAAATCATATAGCAATAACAACATTCCAAAAATAAATTGGCCGTGTTTACTCTTGAAATTTTCAATTAAAAAAAAAATATTGCAATGGACTTTATTGTTTGTACTAATATTAAACAACATTTAGTCAAAACGTAACTAACACATTCTAGAGCGCTTGAAAACCGATTAAAAATATTTTTATAGCTCTTCAACATTTTTAAAAATCCGTCATTGTAAATAGAGGGTGTTTTGTAAAAAGTGCAAAAACATTAGGCTGGCGATTCCTTATCGAAATTTAAGGGGGGACTTTTATATTAAATGTTTTTCTTAGACGTCTCCTTTCGGAGTTACGCCCCCTAGAGGGGAGCAGTAAAACTAGGTTTATTTTATTTCTCAAATTTGGATAAAAGTAGGGGAATGCTATTTGGTAAAAGTTTTATTCTTATTAAATGGTTTCCTATAATAATATTATCAATCATAGGTATCCCACCTCCACAGGGGGCTAAAAAATGCGACCGCTGTTAATTTTTTTATCAGCACTTTTTGGTGGGCTGAAACTTTGCAATTTAATTCTGTTGATACTCTTGAATTTTTCAACATTTTAACAGCAACAATATTTCAACATTATCTAAAAAAATTTATCATCTGTGAAACTTGTAAGTATTATTAATTAAGAATTAATTTTAATTTAGTTTAATATAAATTACTTTATGAGCTAATTGTACATTTTCTTATAAAAAAAAAACCTTTTAGGCCTGAGGATGCTGAAAAAACTCGTTCAGCGAAACATGTAGGACGTTTAAATAAATAATAAATAATAATAAACCTGTTAAAACCAGCAAACCATAGTTTAATTTAACCTTATAGGAATAAAATTAGATCCAATAATTGTTAATGCTTATTAAGTTTAGGGCATGCTGTTTGGTCCTTTACTTTTTCGATCTGAATGATCTAATAAACTTAAAAATGTTACATGCAAATTAACCACTTTTTAAAATTTATGGGTAATATAAAAAAGGCTATCGCAGAACTTGAATTAACTAAAACCCAACTATAAAAGTGGTTTTTATCAAAAAATCTTAATTAAAACAACGTGAATCACATGATTTTTTTAGCTCTGGAGATATAACTAAATTCAGAAATACAGATAAAACTAACCTGTTGGAGGTCCACATCTACGGAACACACAAGTCGGTCTAACAGTTATTAAACAACAAACAAATTAAGTTCAGTTTTATATTTGTGAAGAAACAAATTGTTTTATGATAAGTGGTTTAATATTCGATCACAGTTTCTCTGAAAATATGGATTATTAATGTTTGTTTGGCATATATACTAAAAAAAAAGCTCTCTTGATCCTTTAAATGATTTTTATGCATAATTTTTACTACCTTTAGTGTGTCTTTCATGAGTGAAACTGGCGTAAATTCGATATCGAATTAACCGTTTTCAAAAGTCCTTAAATAACTAAAACAAACATGCATTTTATATTATTCGCTGCATTAATTTTTTAGCGCAGTTTGTATTATATGTACTTTAAAAAGCAAATAATATATTTTTTGTTCGATCGTACTAGAAACAGTTGTTTGACGGACGCGTTAGCAACCATAAAGTACTTTTCAGGCCGTTACCCTTAGCAACGGCCTGAAAAGTAACTTTTACGGCCGTTGCTAAGGAGAGGGCCGGTAATGCAGTACATACGCCGTCATCTGTAAGTGACAGAATGTCACGTAGTTTCTAACCTATAATTTTGAAAATTACTAAAAATTTAAATTGTTTTTAATTCGATCGCACAAAAAATGTAATATGCACCTCGGCCAAAACGTATTTTTTCGGCCTTGTCTGTTTGCTGGCCTCGACTAAGTCTCGGCCAGCAAACCAGACGCGGCCGAAAAAGTTACACTTTTTGGCCTTGATACATAAATAACTATTTTGTGCGATCGTACTAGAAACAGCTGTTTGACGGACGCGTTAGCAACCATAAAGTCTTGCATTACCGGCCCTATCCTTAGCAACGGCCGTAAAAGTTACTTTTTAGGCCGTTACCCTTAGCAACGGCCGAAAAACGAACTTTTACGGCCGTTGCTAAGAAGAGGGCCGGTAATGCAGTACATACGCTGTCATATGTCAGTGACAGAATGTCACGTAGTTTCTAACCTATAATTTTGAAAATTACTAAAAATTTAAATTGTTTTTAATTCGATCGCACAAAAAATGTAATATGCACTTCGGCCAAAACGTATTTTTTCGGCCTTGTCTGTTTGCGGCCGAAAAAGTTACCCTTTTTGGCCTTGATACATAAATAACTATAATAGGTATCAGTACTGTGTACACGAGCATAAAAAATATCATCGTAATAATATTAGTCGTAACAGTCATAAATTGTTATGCCATTAGGCTATTTGATGTTCCACATCAGGCGTCTCAAGACTTTTTGTTAAGAGAGTTTTGTTTGAGTATTTAAAAGATTAAAGGACCTGGTAAAGATCTTTTTTTTGTATATTCAAAAACTTCTCATAATTACCTACTTGTGTAATATTTTTTTGTTTTAATATTCTGATTTAATACTTTCATAAAGAAAACACTTACATTGCCAGCAATATAATCCAATCTTTTTTTAATACAATTTACCGTAAAAATAGTTGTACATCTAAATTAAAACTGTTGCACACAGATACTTTAAATCAATTATTTTAATTACATTGCATATTTTAAGATTAAATAAATGTTAGATTGTCCGTTTTACCTAATATTACAACCGGTCATTTTTCATGCAGATCAGCTTTTTCATATCCATGTCATATTTTTTAAGCGAGTGTTTCTTAACCTTTTTGTATTGCGCTCTCCTTTTCCGTATTACTTTTTATTTCATCCCTTCTAATCGTTTTGTTTTACCGAAACGCACTTTTTGTGTCTTTTTATCAACTTTTTTTGTGGCTTAAATCTGTTTTGTTAGTACATTATTTTTCTAATGCAAACTTAAAAATGTATTGAAATCCGTAACATTATTTATAGGAATCTATATATATATATATATATATATAAGAGCCTATTATATGTGCGACTGCTGTCATTTTCAGAATGTATTTTATTTTATTGTTTTTTGTTGTGTCAATAAATAGTTATTCCCCGATTGATACTTGTCTTTGCCCCTTTTAATATTTCGAGCGCCTCTTAAGGATCGCGCCCCACAGGTTGAGAATCGCTGTTTCAAGGGTTCTAGACAAAACCCGATAGCTCTGTAACATTCTCTAATTAAATTGCTTTTTCGTTAACTTTAAATTCTACTTTTTTCCACGAATTAAAATTATTTGCTTAGCAGTATGGCTTCCATATTCACTTTCTATAATTTCTTCTTTCTCTTTTTCGACTGGAGGTCTTTATGTTTCTCAAGATCTCTTATGCTCTGTGGATGAGGAAAACCAGCTTTGAGTCCAAGTCTTGTGGGTTTTCTAGATCCTCCAGGTCGTCATTTCTTACAAAACACCATTCGTTTTCTATCCTCTATGCGATCGACATGTCGTTTCCATATTTTGCTCGCTTTTTTGACCATTATACGTCTAACGATCTTTAGACTTACTACATTGCTTTTGACCTTAAAACTATAATATCTGTGGTTCATACTTTCTGTTTGGTATTTTTTTGTATCCGCTCTGGTTTCGGTTGCGTAGGTAAGTTTGGGTTTACACCTGAAATGTTGCAAAAAGCCAGGGAAAACATAATAAATAGGGCCCAAAGTTGTTTAAAGTTCCATGGTGGACAATTTGAACAGACTTTATAATGAATTATGAATTAAATTTTGCTCCGACATTTGTTGTTAGTTTGTAATGAAGTAGGTGTTTGTCATGAGTAATTTTTTTTCTGCAACACACGTATTGTTATTTTTTAAAATATTGAGCATAATTTAAAAGCAAAATGGTACTTATGATACATCATTGTGAAGATAAATTGATTTAGAATGTGATTCTGTGAAAATATACAGGGTGTTCTATTTAAAAAACAAAAGTTGGATATTTTTCCGAAAAATAGGTAGGCTATGGAACAAAATTTTTAGCACCATTTTGTAGACCAGCTTGTGTTTAATACGTTTCTAATTTAACTTTTTTTTGTCTCTAAAATATTTCAGCAGATATAAGCTGAACAATGAAAAATCAGCCACACTGTTTAGTTTGCGTATGCATATCAAATCCTCAAACTGCGTTACAGTACACTAAAAAAAAATCACCTTTTAGCTATATTCAAATTTACTTCTTCAGTCATTCATAAAACACTTGGTTTAATCATTACAATTTAATGTGTTCGCAATCCGTAGCAAGTCGACCTTCTTCCGCCAATATTCTTACAATGCGCTACCGTGCTCCAATTAGGGATTCTGTCTCGGGAAATTCCCGGGACTTTCTTAGTCTCGAGTCCCGGGACATTTAGTTCGAGACTCGAGACGAGACTTAATGTTACAGAACACTGAAATTAATGTTTTATACTTCTTATTTTTAAACAAATTTTACTGCCATGAGTTTAGCAAAAATATTTTGTTTCATAATTTTTTATGTTTATAGTTTATACTAACAATCAGTATTTACTTAACTGTATTTAAATTTTTTGCCTGCCATATTTAATTGTTTATTTTTATTTCTTGTCTGCTTTAAAGCTAAAGGATAATTGTTAAGTTTATTAGTAAAAATATATTTTAATTATGCTTGTTATGTTTTAAAGTTTAATGAAATTTGTTAAGTTTATTTAAAATGGGCATTTACTTGGAAATAAATACTTTATTTATTGTAGAATGTAGACTTAATTAAAAATTATAACACTACTCCTACTACTATACTTTATTAGTTTATTTATAAAATAAATGCTTCAAAAACAAAATCCGCGAATATGGTTTAATTTAAAAAAAAAAAATCTGTCAACTGTCAACTGACACGACCGATTCACGATCACGATACGTGCAAAAAAGCAATTTTAAATATGTAGCGGGTGCTTTCAGAAACAATGTCACTGTCAAGAAAACTTATTTTTTACAGTGAAAATAGCCAATAAATTTTGAGTACATGAATATTATCATCATTTTTTTTTACCTTAGAAAATCATCTGTCATTTTTGACGGGTAATGCCACCATTTTCTAGTATGTAAATAAAATTCGCAAAAGTCTCGAAGTCCCGGGAATTCCCGGGACTTTGATAAAAAAAGTCTCGAGTCCCGGGACTTTAAAAATTGTCGAGACTCAGAATCCCTAGCTCCAATGGCTGATATATTCTGATTTGCACTATTTTTCTTGTTAGAGACATATCGCCCCTATCATGATTTAAAAAAATACGGGTTGTATAAATAATTTCGCGCGCCGGATGCGACGGTCGTTATTTGGAGACCTCTGTCCGATTTCTACACTTATGCAATTTACAAGTAAAAAAAAATTACTTCTCATTTATTGTAATTGAAAATCAATGGTAGTGGATAACATGTGCTGGTATATTATTTGTATCTTAACATAATAAATTCTCTCGTATTGTATATAGTTTTATATTTTTATTTCAGTGAATATATTAATATGATAAAGTACAGTAGTTTTACATGTGAGTATAGCGCCAATGTAAATGTATGTATATACACGATTGTAGACGCATTTGGTATTGACGGCACGTCCCACTAGACGACGATGCCATGAAAAGAAAGAAGAGAGAGTCTAGACTTGGTGCAAGAGTGGAAATGTAACCGGAAGGAAAACTACTGGATTTCGAGGTAGCAGATGAATTATGTACGATATATCTGCAGGAATCTTTCTCCCTTTGCAAGAGCTGCCGTTTTCATTTCTCCATGATGGAAGATCCTAATCCAGTTATGCAATTTCTTTGTGTATAACAACTGTATTGTACTGTGCTGTAGTAGTAGGTTATCATAAATATTTATATGTAATAACGTCTGAAAAGCGATGACTTGTTTATTTCAGTTTTCCTGCTGCATTTGTGAGTACTGCCATTTATTTCAATATTGCGGTCTTCTATTCCGTTGCCTTTTTTTTTATTCAGACAGCGAGCAAATAAACAATGGTATGTGTCCATGTGTCCATAACTTTTGACTGCCTGCAAGAGTAAAGATGAAAGCATTCCTTAGTCTGGCGCTTTTCAACGCCGCCTGTTTGAACATATATAATTTCGCCAAGATGGTTTGGCAAGGAATTCGCAGTTAGAAGAATTCTCTCCAAAGAATTAAGAATAAATAGAAACGTTGGCCAAGACTACGCTATAAATAATAAAGTATCCACATAAGGTAACACTTTTCAGTATTTTAACTTCACACACAATTAAATTTGAAATAGCTCGGTCCCATTTTAAACACAAATCAGATTGGTTATAAAATCTGATAACGTCTCTGTAATAATTTTAGAGTAACGATAAAAATTCTGATGTATAGAAATGCACAAAAATATTTAATCTGGTTTTAACGACACATTCCTCTATTTTTTGTAATTAGCTCTAGTAAGCCTTATCATTCGAATCTAGCGTTCAACAATTTTTATTCCCTTAAAAACATACGAGGGCCGAGCTGAATTCATTAGAATTTAAAAGAGAAAATAGACCGTGAAAAAACTTCTTGTTGTTTTGTTTTTACCAGTAATTTAAACTATAAAAAAAGTATTGTATGTAGTTTTTTTTACGAGTACGGGTCTGGTTAACAAAACAAGTTAGATGTACAGAAGACAGTTTACAGCAAACTGGTGCACAGTAAAATGTTTGCGTAAAGTATTCGGTGAAGTTTCACAGAAGAAGATTATACCCCATCACGGTAATGCGTCTTCTCATGTGGCAGCTTTGATTGTTATTTTTTACTTTAGCAAAGATGAAAGTAATAGAGCATCCACCGTTCTTATCTGACTTTGCATTAAGACAATTCTGGTTGTTTTGTAAGCTTAAACAAATTTTGGGAGGTAGAAAGTTGTTGTCGAACAAGGGAGGGTCACGATACGTTGTCGCTAGATTTTGAATAAGGCTGTGTTTATTGCATCAAGGACCAGGGTTGAGCAGATTTAAATCAATTGATTTAAATCACGATTTAAATCATGATTTAAATCAAGCGATTTAAAAAAAAAATCATTGATTTAAATCAAGTGATTTAAAAAAAAAAATCAATTTAAATCACAGATTATATGAGTAGGTACAATATAATATTTATAATAAAACAAAATTGTATTACTATTAGTAATTAAATACACGAAATGGTGAATAAACCATATCAATTTGCTCTTGTAAAGTAATATTCATTGTGGAAATGCAATAATTCAAAAAATAAATGACAAGTTTTTGATGTTATCGAAGTGAACAGTCAGTTTTTTCAATTTCCACTATTGCTTCAATAACGATTTGAAGAAAAATGTCGAATATCTTGAAAAGTATGAGTTTTGGGTATAGGACATACTTAACAAAATATGAAGCTCTTTTAAAGACGAATTTGATGACATAAAAAAATAAAGGGGTTTGCATTTGAAAAAATCGAGTTACGAGCTTTTGAAAATCATGGAAGCTGCCACCTATTTATAAACACCCCTGTATGTGTGATTCAAATTTTTTCATATCGAGCAAACAGAGAAATTTTTTCTGCATGTCCATACCAAATTACAACTCTGTACTTCAAAATAACTTCAGGAGAATTTTTTAAATAAAGACTTAAAACCTTGAATAGTTTAGAAAATTAATTTTTTTTTACAACGTCGTATAAAAACCTGTAGTATTTTATATTGATGCAAAGCTAAAATTAAGGCGGTCAAAAATATTAAATAAAAAATTGGGTGTTGTATTTGAAATATAAAAGTTGCTATTAGTTCCAGAAAGGTGACTCACCCTATATATTTAAAAAAATTTATTGTGTTGTTTAGAAAAAACTGTATAAAATAGCATTTGAATCAACTTCATATCTCAAGCCGTTTAGCCACAATCGACCGATCCCGCACTAATGACTCACCCTGTATATAATTAATTAAACATCACCATTTAGCACTGATTTTTTCAAAATTCTTATTCATTATACCTACTTTATTTTTCATTTTGACAACAATTCACCAATGAATTAAATATATTGGCTATTAAATATATTAGCACAAAACAGAAATAGCATGTGAATATGTCACTAAATTCGATAATATAGTACATTTGATTTAAATCAAAAAAATCTGATTTAAATCAAATAAATCGATTTTTTTGATTTTTTTAAAAAAATCATGATTTTTATCCACCCTGACAAAACTAAATGTTTTTAGGGTTATACGTGCCACTGGCCATTTCCCTCGAAAAAATAGGGGGAAAACTGAAAATTTGGTATAAAGAGGTCATTTTTGCAATCGCGTTGGCCATGAAACTGTCAAAGACAAAATCAAAATTTTCCTATTTACCAATGCGCGCATCCTTTGCAAGTAAAATGGTATGTAAAGTTTTAGAAAAAACCTTAATCGGTTCCGGAGAAAAACTTGGTGTAAAGTTTTTAAAATATTTGTAAAAACGGTTTTCTGTATGTTAAGCCCCTATGCAAGTCGCATAGATATAGTTAAACAATTTCTCAAATCATAGCGCTTTTGCAGGGGTTTCGTTTGTAAAGTTTTTCTCTGGAACCGTTTAAGATTTTTTCAAAAAAATTACACCATTTTACTTGCAAAGGATGCGCGTATTGGTAAATTTAAAAAATTCTATTTTATCTCTAACGGTTTCATGGCCAACGCGATAGAAAAAATTACTTATTATTCAAATTTTCAGTTTTTCCTCTATATTTTCTGTGTAAACCATCAATGGCACGTATAGCTCTGCAAAACATTTAGTTTTGATGTTCTTGATGCAATAAACACAGCCTTAATCAAATTCTAGCGACAACATATCGTGACCTTCCCTGGTAAGAAGAAGATTGATAATGTTGTTCAAGATTAGTTAGGAAGTATTAAAAAAAAAATTGGTTGGAAGTTTAAGTTGTGGAAATTAAGATAGGTGAACTGTATTATTGCCGAAAAGAATTACTTTGGTCTGAAAATGCACTGAAAAGCAGAATCGCCGATTACCGATTAAATCGACCTTAACTTATCGGCAATCAGCCTTTAATTGATTAGTCGGCCGATAATTCATTTCCACATACGATTCATTAGGTTATATGATTTATGCACTTACATGTGTTTATTACAACAAAATTCTGATTTTAGTTAGTTTTTTCGCAATATACGTAAACTTTATACCATAATAATTCTACAATGAACTGTGACTTAAAATGCCAAAAATAGGTTAGATCTTTAAAATAAAAAAACTCTTATCTTTCTACACTATCATTTAAGAGCACTAAAATTTGTTTACCTTATATAAAGTTGTTATTTATAGTTTCGTTTTTGTTTTACAAATTCAGGATATTTTTCATAATTTCTAGTAGAAAAAAAAACTTCCGACATTGAAACTATTGTTTAATTTTTGATCGTTTGTAATAATAAATGGCCACATCAACAGCCGGACATTTAAATTAGGATAATAGTAAAAAATTAAATTTTTTCGGTTGTGTAATCTATTGACAATTAAATTTTGTAAGAACCAATTAATCGTCCAAAATACCGATTAGGTACCGATTAATCACCAAAAAGGCGATACGGCCGATTTCCTATTATCTACCGATTAATCGATGCATCCCTATTTTGGCCCTAATTTAACCCTCTCAGACATAACGTACATGCTGAAGTACATTTTTTATTTATTTACCAATGGGTATTATTCTTTAACTATTTTGTTACACCTGACGCTGTTTTGGGGTTTTTAAATGCTTTTAACTACTATCTAACAGATTTTGTTTAAACTAAGAATAATTAATAATTAAATAATAAATAACATAAATAATAATAAAGTAGTAGCAAAAATTAATTTAGGTCTGGAAAGGTTAACAAACATTTTGGAAAATATTAATCCTGATTTTATCTTTATATATAAAAATGAATGTATGTATCAGTGGCGTGCGGTGACTTTTCAACCGGGGGATGCTGTCCAAAAAAAAACGAACAATTTATTTTTTCAAAAATTAATTTTATTCTACGATCTTTTTTACAAAATTCGTCTATAGCAACATCATACAATCTTTTTTAATTTTTCATATTTAGCAATAAATTTTTTTCAATTGATATTAAAGCGAGAGCAGACAGTCTATCGTCATTTTGGCTGCTTCTGGTGAATGTTTTATTCTTTTTATTGTCGAAAACGATCGTCAGCCGATGCGCTCGTGGAAGGTATAGTGCAAATTAATTGTATTAATTTAAATACTTCTGTCAAAACATCTTTTAGCTCATCTTTCACAATTAATTCTTTTGTGCAATTTATAGATTTTAAATGAAAGTCGGGAGTCGAGTACAAGTAAACTAATTGACTTTTTAACTTCATAAAATCAAAGTATTTTCCATAAGTTGGCTGAAGTGATTGTAATAGAAAATCCGGAAAATTCTTTTCATATTCTTTAAATTTTCAATCAAAAATTGCAATTATTATTAACCACAGTTTCATCCATATGATGGGTCGTATTAAACAATAATCAAAATTCTAAGTTGCAAAACAGTGCACTAAAAATAGAGTTAAGCTTATTTAAATAGAAGAAGCTTGATTTAAAGAAAGTAAACAAAAATCAATTTACAACGGAAATGATTATTTTGTAGCGTGCGGTAATATCAATTGAGTGCGGCTGCATATTAAAGCCCCACGCAGAGGAACCATGAGAGTAACCGCTTCCCGTAGCTGTTAAGTAAAGCAACGATGCGGGCAATAGACTATGGACTGCATCGCAGTGCGCATGCGTCAAGAACGCAAATTTCGAATCCACAATCAGAAACGCATCCCTCCGTCGGACTCACAATCGATAGCGCTGTGCATCGCACACATTTCGTCAGCCGCTCGCTGGATGTAGATTATATAACGCAAATTTTCGAGCAGGCAAAACATCGTATATAATAAATTAAATTATCACGTAACATAAAATAAAATCAAAGCGAAATAAAGCTACACGAAATTCAAATATGATACTGAAAAAAATAATTCTTGACGTGAATTTTAGGGGATGCGCCGCATCCAACGCATCCATGGACCGCACGCCGCTGGATGTATGTATGTATGTTTGTATGGATGTTTGTATGGATGTTTGTCCTTTATGCATTCCTATACCATTCATCCGATCCTAACCAAATTTGGCACAGACAATCTATAGGACCATGGGAAGAAGAGAGACTATATAAGAATTCCCAAAAGTTCCAAAAATTCCCAAAAGAACCAAAATTCCCAAAAGAACCAAAATTCCCAAAAGATCCAAATATCACAAAAGTTTCAAAATTCTCAATAGATACAAAAATTCTCAATAGATACAAAAATTCTCAATAGATACAAAAATTCCTAAATTCTCAAAAGGTCAAAAACGTCCACCGGGCGCGAGCGCGAAGCGCGAGTAGTCTGTGATTGATAAAAAAAATCACCGAGCGAAGCCGGGTCACTACGCTAGTACTCAATAAATTTAACATGACCCTCGTATTGCGCCGGAACACACTATTTTTAAATTACTTTTGTTGGCATATAATTTACAACGCATTTGTTTTGTAACATTTAAGGTTTTAATCGTGTTAACGAGTTCATAAAAGTGCTGCATCAACACATATAAACTATTTCCTCGCTATCAGTTTTACATCAAAGTTTTTTAAAATAATTTATAAGCCACTAAATACTTTAACAGTTTTTTCATCACCTCATAGCTGCCCACGAAATAAACAATTATTTTTACGACTTTTTAAACTCGTATTTTTTGGTAAAACCTGCCTGATGAATCAGTACATTCTAAAATCTCCTTTTTTAATGACGATGAAATAATTATTAAGAAATAAAATTGATAATGATTACAGTAAATTTTGTAAACTATAAAACGTCTTTTTTAGCCGCATACGTCTGTTAATATTATAATTAAGTTGTATCCAATTTAAACATCTATCGCCATCCAACTAGATTTTAAATAAGTTCATGCTGTTAATTAGAGAAGCAGATAATAAGATGTAAATAAATTTAATTTTCAATTCCCATTTTTATTACCACAACAATAAAATGTTTATGCACGTAAACCTTTTTATTATTATTAAATATAAAAATTTTATCATTTACGTGCATTTATTTAATAATACAGAAAACAAAAAGCAAGACTGTTTTCGTCTATAGCAAATTATCTTTACAGCGTAACAAACAAAATATATTAAATATTAAAACGTGGAATTTGCCCATTTTCCTTCGTTTTATGTCGCCGAAAAATGTAAAAACTAATGAAACAGTTGCAAGCGGAAATATTCGTTCCTTTATGGGGCCTTTAAAAAAACAATGAAGATTAAATTAAATTAATACTTAGCCACGTCGAAAACATAAAACGGCCCAAAATTAAAATTCAGTAAGGCATCGAAAAAATGGTTTCTTTTTATGAGATTTGTCTATAACGGATATTTTTGTTAAGCAGAAACAAATACGTATAATAACAAATATTAAACTACTGGATGACTATACAGAGTGACAACAATCTACTTGTGTTGTACGGGTAACTTTGTTATTATAAAAGTTACATGGTCGGTTAAATTAGCAAAGTTAGGCAGAATTTTAAGACGAATTTATAAACATTTTGAAATTTAATTTGCACCTTCAACTTTTTTAAATATTTAAAAAAAACTGACAGCAGGTGATTTTTCCAGCCATAAATAATTCCATGGCCACCCAAGTTAAAATCAAAATGTGAAATGATTCCTGTAGATATTTTTACGTAGAATTAGGAAAAGATATCTAAAAAGTCATAGCACACTGGTTTTTTGAGATATAAGCCAAACTTGATTTTTTTAAAAGGGAACCATAGTTGCCTATGGGTTTTTTCGTTTTATTGATTTATGGGTTGTTAAATTTATCTATGGAAAAAAGCAAGGTATTACAATAATATTGTTGTTGTTTAGTTAAATCAAAGTGGGTATTGAAAACAAAAGTTACATAAATAAACTAGCTGTACTTTAATAAACACAAAAAGAATTTAAAACTTAAATAATTTAAAATATTTTATACATTTCATAATAACTAAATGATTTTTTACTTTTTATTTGCTATTGCTATTAAATTTCAATTATAACATGTGTTAAAGGTGTCTATCGGCAATACAAATTTGAAATCTGCACCTTGACTAACTGTCCTTAATGCCCGGTTTCTCCGACACATCTTAAGATCTAGCTGAATCTTAAGTTCGCCTTAACGTTATAAAGTGTTGCACCAAGCAATTTTAAGAACATATTCGACTTGAGCTGAGCTCACATCTTGAGTTGCTGTTTACTAGAACTTGAGCTGGAGTACATAACCTAAAATTATCTTGTATTTGCTTTGTTTGTAGTTAAATGTTTGTTTAAATTGTGGTTTAAGTTTAAATATGGATATTGACTTTATAAAAATGATAGATGATGCAGATGATGACTTGTACGACCCTGTAATTCCTCCAATTCCTCGAAGGCGATTTGTTCGCGCAAATCAATTAATGGATTTCGAAGACCATCGTTTTTTTATGCGTTTTCGCCTTACAAAAGAGACAGTTATTGTGATCTTAGATCAAATTGAGCCTCAATTGGAGTATATAGGGTGTTTCATAATTGAATGCTGATCCTTAAGGATATTATTCCTTGGTTGATTTTAAGAAAAAAAGTTCATATCAATGTAGTTCGGCAACCGCCGTATTTTTGAGATACAGGGTGTCAAAAGTTGAAAAAATATCGGTTTTTTCGTAATATTTTTGATGCAACTTTAGATATTTTTTTGAATTTTAGTAGGTACTAACTAGGCATGAAAGCACATTTTTTTCAGAAAAAAAATTGTTTTTTTTCTACCATTGGCGTCCGTACTAACATTTCCTTGAATATTTTTAATGAAAAAAAATGATATGCCACTGTTTTTTTTTTCAAAATTAATGTTATTTTTATAAAATTTTGCTTTATCTCTTAGTAAAAATGGCCTCTTGACTTTTTTGTCCGACGAACGGTTTTCGAGTAAAAAAATAAAAGGCTATTAGGTACTCTTGAAGAGTAAAAGAGTACAGTTCACTTTAGTTTTAATTTTTAATAATCAAGTAAATACATTCAAGGACATGTTAGTACGGACGCCATTGGTAGAAACAGAACAATATTTTTTGCTGAAAAAAATGTGTTTTTATACCTAGTTACTAAAATTCAAAAAACACCCTGTATCTCAAAAGTACGGCGGTTGCGGACCTACATTGATATGAACTTTTTTTCTTAAAATCATCCAAGGAATAACACCCTTAAGGATCAACATTCAATTATGAAACACCCTGAATACATAATCTGTAAGTATTTGTTCACACCTACATAAGTATAGCCTTGGTCAAATATATTAGCCAAATAACTATATATTTTATTTATAGAAATAACTCAATAAGTCCAATAAATCAATTGCTTCTCACATTACGGTTGTATGCTACAGGAGAGCACTTGATATCTATAGGAGACTTCATAGAAGCTGATAAATTTTTTTTTCCTCCATGGTATAATTTATTCTTTTTTTGTCCGCCATTTCAACACAAAATAAAAGAAATAAACACCGAACTGTAACTTTATTTGTGACTAACAGCTGATAGCAACAACAAGAAGCCACTTACAGGGAGCCGTTTTAACAGCTGTGATGTGAATGGCCAATGAAAATTTGCCATTCAAATCTGCCGCTAAAATGTGCCGACTTCTTGCAACGTTGCCAAACCGAGTTCTAACTTAGCTGAGATGTCTTACAAATTCCGGAATATGTTTTCTGTGCAACGCATGGTTATCTTGAGACGGTCTTAAATATAAGGCGGTCTTATATAAGTTCGATCTTGAGATATGACGGAGAAACCGGGCATTAAACCAGCTAATCTAAAAAGGCAGTTGAATACAATTGACGACTTAAGATTAGCTATTTTAGGGACAATTCATTAACTAAAAAGAAATATCCCTATAAAAACATACAGGGTGCGCCATTAGTGCGATAAAGTCCATTATTGCCCTTAATGTCAACTTAATAAAAAAAAGTTTTTAATGAAACTTATAGTATTTCTACACGTGCATGTTTTAAAATTAATTTCAAGTATACAGGGGGTTTCATAAAAGTGGGGCGTCACTAAAGGTATTTTTTTTAAATTGAACACCCAGTATATTTTTGCATAATCTCCATATGACAGTATTTTGTTTTTTTCATTTTTTTGCGACGTATACTGGGTGTTCAATTAAAAAAAAATACCTTTAGTGACGCCCCACTTTTATGAAACCCCCTGTATACTTGAAACTAATTTTAAAACATGCACGTGTAGAAATACTATAAGTTTCATTAAAAACTTTTTTTTATTAAGTTGACATTAAGGGCAATAATGGAC
This sequence comes from Elmis aenea, assembly GCA_947652605.1. NCBI lineage: Eukaryota > Metazoa > Arthropoda > Insecta > Coleoptera > Elmidae > Elmis > Elmis aenea. The sequence goes on from OX393576.1 coordinate 22,448,293, forward strand.
TTTATCGCACTAATGGCGCACCCTGTATTTATCTACAAGGTGCAGATCTAAAATCTCTATTGCCCAAAGAGGAAGAGCTACACCTTTAACACATGTTATAATTCAATTAATTAATAGTATAAGTAAGTGAAACATAAGTTACTATGAAATGTGAAAAATATCTCAAATTATTTAAGATTTACATTTTTCGTGGATAATTAAGTATACAGTTAGCTTTATTATGTGATCTTTTTTTTTTCAATAGTCCCTTAGATTAAACTTTGTAAACACAATAATATTGCTATAACTTGCTTATTTTTAAAGATAAATCTAACAACCCATACATCAATGAAACGAGAAAAAAATCTCTTTTTAATGAGCTCAGCTCATCTCATAGCCAACTATGGTGGCCGTTTAAAAAAAAGATAAGGTTGGCTTATATCTTAAAAATAAAGTGTGCCATGATTTTTTATATATTTTTTTCTAGTTTTCGTAAAAATATATACAGGAGGAATCATTTCACATTTTGATTTTAATATAATTGGCTATGAAATTATTTACAAATTAAACCATTTTTTGTTTTCAGTATTTTCCAAATATTTAAAAAAGTTGGAAGTGTAGGTCAAATGTTAAAATTGTATTAAATTTGTCCTGGAATTCTACCCACTGTTACTAATTTATCCGGACTATGTAACTTTGTAAAATTTTATGAACACCGTTAACTTAAGACCGATAAAACCTTATATATTTTTAAAGTAAATTTTAAGAGGAATCTAAAAATATGCAAATATACAGGATGCTCCATTTAAAATTTCAAAGTTTGGGTGGGTTTCCGGTTGAACCGGAAGTCGTATTGCAACCTCAGTAATTTCATCGAATCCGAAAAATACGATAACGCTTAGATACAAAATTTCATTTTAGTATCTTTAATGATGTTTTAGATATTTGTCTGTTTCCATATTTTTGTGCATCCCTGTATAATGTACCCATTTTTCTTTATTTTATCGACCTGCAAAGAGTTTTCTCCAGGATTCAGCTAAAACACGTTGTAAAAATATTGTTCATGCCAACGTTTAGAGAGCTGCTCTGAATTTCACTGATCAATAGGTAGTCACCCTAATCTTATACGACATAAAAAATTAAATTATTAACGCAAATCAAATATCAGATGCATTAAAAACACCAACTAGAGAAGTATATAACTTAATATAGAAACAGCACTGCAAAAACATAAAAGGAATTGGTTAAATAACACCAATAAACGAATGGATATAAATAAGGAGACAAGAATGGGATAAACACATAGGGGAAAGTCGGGTAATATCGGACAGCGGGTAATATCGGACAAGTGGTTTTTCGGGCACTTGCCATGCACAGAGGCACCTGCCGCGATATTGGTTGTTGACAGGAACTAGTAGAAGGAGTTTTCCTTCGTTTGCACACTACATTAGAATGCTTCGTTTCCGTGTGTCAAAGCAATAAAGTTTTTTCTGTTTAGAGGATGTTTTTTTGTGGACGAAGCTAAGTTTGGAGTGCTGATCCTGCCTAAACGTATAAGTACAATCACTTTCTAAGTGTATTGGTAGCAACAAGATAATATTTTTAATGTTTTACGCTTAAATCTGATCAGGCCTGGACAGTAATAAAGAATTGTTTGGATAACCAAAAATATGTAATTTTCTAAACATTAAATCATGTCCGATATAACCCTCCAACTTTTTGAATGGGCAAAAAGTAAGGTCTTTTTCGAGTGCCTAAAAATGGTAAAAAATTTCCCCCTAGGGGTAATTGCTTTTATGGGTGTTTGTACAACATATCTAAGTATGCTTTGATGCGTAGTATGGTCAAATTGAACCTTTAACAAATTCACAAATAGTAAAAAAGCTTAACCGTCCGATATAACCCGACCTTCCCCTACCTATACCAGAATTGTTAATAACAGATTAATAAAAACCAGGCCTGATAAAATATCCACAAGTCAAAGAAATGTAAGTCATCCCGAAAGAGATAATTTAAAAGACTTTAAACGTAAAAAAAAACGACAAATATACATACTATAAGTCTAATACAGCAAAAAGAAGGAGAAAAAACGCTTACAATAGATAATGATTATTCATTAATTTAAAAATTTCAATTACTTCAAAATCAAAAACGTATGAATAAACAAAGTGATTACAAAATCAGCAATCAGTTAAGCTTTACTAAATTTTCCCTAATCCATATTTTATACTGGATAACCTGAAAGAGGAGATAAGAAATGCCAAGTCACGAAGTTTCCAAATCTTCATAAATTCACGGAGTTGATGTGATTTGCAATATTTAAATAGCTCCTCCCATGGGTAATTAATCGCCGGGTTTCCTGCACTTTTGCTCCTGATGAAGTCTACTAACTTATAAACGAAAGAAAGGTCTTGTAATTTAAAACGCGGTTATTTTCTGAAAAATATCAAGATGCTCCGTAAAATCGTCTTTCTAAAGCTTTAATATTTTAATGTGTAACGGAAACTCCACAATAGAATTTTGAATAATCATTTTTAAGCTCGTTTCATTCGTAATACAAAGCGATGCTTTTAACAAAGAAAAAACAATGTAACCAATGACATGAAAATTTTCACTGTTGATAATTTGACTACGAAAATATTTGTTCGCGTTTGTGCCAAATATATATTCCCACGAAAGCTCTATAATTTAAATAATCATCATAAATAAATAGAATTAAACGTCGTTTAATTTTATTAACCTTTATGGGCACATATAAATTTGTTGGGAATTAAACTGCAATTTTCAATAATTAGATAATTATTGCTTTAGTATTTGAATAATAACTGTAACAGAAAATTGGGACACGGTCATTTTTGTATCATTATATTTGCCTACAAGGCATTAAAATTGTTGTCTGGACCTCTTTGGTACCTAATAGTTAACGCATTTGTTTAAAAATTTAACCACACAAAATTTTAAAATTGTAGTATACCGGTTGTAAACGGAATCAAGCACACTCCCTCTTTCTCTTTAGTGTTAATCTAACTAAACTAACCAAATTTAATAAACGTAACATGTGGATAAAACTCGATTACATCATCAACATATTATGTATACCATTATTGCATTATTTCCTGCAAAAAATAAATTAAAGATCGAATACAAGAAACTAAAAAGAATAGTTGGGTAAATTAACTCGCCATCGTAGTACTAAAATATTAAAAAGAAGGCTAACTTTTCATCAGAGTACTTCATATAAGTCATTGACGTCTGCAAATTGCACTACAAGCCCAAGATCGCTCACTTTTCTGGGGACGTGAACGCATAAACAGCGAGTGGAAAATGTATGAGTTTATATGGTTGGTCTAAGGCATTTTTTGCGATATAAAATACGTCCATTGAGTTTCCACCGCCGTGTTCATAATTCACCGGTCCTATGATAAATGGTTCTCCACTTCACCTGTCCTAAATCATTCGAACCCTAGCGCGGGACAGTAGCAAGTTGAAGGTTTTAATTCACTGCCGAGTGTCATGTCTTGGATAATTCAGCCTAGTTGTGGGAACATCTTGTTGCTTGTATTGTAAACGAATTTATATCTAGTTCTATGAAGTAATGTTACATGAGAATTTAATTTTCCCAGGTTTTTATTAATTTGAAAACGGATGTGTTTGTTAAAAAACATTTAATGCACCAAATTTATTACAATTTAACAGTACACTGCACTATTAGGTATACAGAACAGTAAAACTGAGAATTGCATCGGATAATCGCACGGATAATCGAGAGTATTTTGACACACTACAAAATAATCCGTAAAAAAAATTGTAAACGTCAATAGGTAGAAAATTTTCATCCCATTTGAAACGACAAATTTGATAGGCAAGTAAGTAATTAATAAAATAAAATTACCTAACATATATTTCACTTAACTACATTATACAAGGAAATGTAAACAAAGTAAAAATATTTTTTTTTTGGTACCCTTTGGTACTCTAAAACTAAACCAAGACCTCCTGCATGCGCGTCTATCAAAGATGTTTCCACCGGAAGGGCCGTTATTATCTATAAACGTCAGTTAAATAGTCGAATAGCTAACATTCAAATAAATTTACTTGGCGAGTAAATTTATTCCCGCTATTATAAACGAAAATTGCCGAATAAATAGTTAACCGTGAAATAACTAATTAAAGTGATAAATAAACAAACACAACCTCATAAATTCATAAATCGTGTGTAGGTATATGCGATATTCTTATAATTATTTATTACTTACCTTTTGTAATTATTATTATGTCACATTTACTAAGCAGTTGGCATGAAAAAGTAGAGTTATGTTTATTTGACAGTTAAAATTTATCCCGTGGTTTATCAGTGGTTAGTTAACTTCGGGGATTTACTTGGCGAGTAAGTTTAACTGACGTTTATAATACTCAAAATCAGGGACTAAAAACGAAAAAAATTCCGTTCGTTTCTGTTCGGAACAAAAACGAAATATATCGTTTTCGTTATTTTCAATCTAACCGAAAAAATTCTTTTTTCGTTTTCGTGAACCGAAATAATAACGGTTAAAACCGGTTTTACTTTTTTTTTGTCGTCAAAAAATAATTTTTTTTTCTAGTCACCACAACCCTCTATAAATCCGATAACAATATTTGCGTCTCAACTAAAATATAAACGATGACGATGGGGTTTGATGCTCACGGACAGCATATTTTGGACTGGCGAACATATTATCCCATATTAAATTTATCAAATCGTTAAACACATTAACATTTAACCATTTTATTAAGTTTAACACCCGTAAGGTGCAAAAACACAACGTGATTAGGATAAATTAGACACACGATCTTTATCTAAAAATATGAAAATATAGCAAGTGCTGTTTTAAATTTGTTTTAGTACTAAAAATCTATGCATTTGAATTAAATAAGATCCTGCTGTAATTATTTAAAAAGACAAAAGAATGAATTCAAGTGGATAATTTACTAAATGTTATAAATAAAAAAGATATTAAAAAAAACTTATATTAACTTGAAATATACTTTAACTTTATAGTTTGTACATACCATACAATATACATTTTCACATTCCGTTAAATCTTACTAGCAACACATCTTCCAATAAATCTTCTTTTACATTGTTAGTCCTTTTCGAAGTAAGAATAAATTTTACTATTATTATGTCTAAACGCAAATAATACATACACATTGATAATATATATCCAATCAAGTGTATATTTTATATTGATGATCTAAAAAGCAAATTAGAAATAGAAAATACCTGTACCGTTAATTGTGTTACACGAAATTGCAAGTATAAACAATAAAGTTGTTAATACATATTCACGTAAATATATGGAGAAAAGTGAAGCTCACTTATTTCAAGTGAGATTTTTTTTTACTGCCTCGTGGAGTCTCGCCAGCATAGAAGGTAAATTCGCGTTTGTGTTTAACAAATAAAATTGAAATAGCGACAAAACCGGTTAAAACCAGTTTTGGAAAATATTTATTTCGTTTTTGTTCTTGAACGAAAAATAATAATTTCGTTTTCGGTTTCGTTTTCGTTCTTAAAAAAATTTCGGTTAATTTCGTTTAACGTTTTCGTTTTCGTTCCGTTCTCAGTCCCTGCTCAAAATAGCTATTTATTCCGGAAGTAAATTTTACTCCACGAGTAAACTACTTATTCGTCGTTTATAATAACGGCCCTTAATATTGTTTTGTATGTTAGCGTTCGTTGCCATGGCAACAAACTTTTCTATTTTAAACCGAACACCCAATACAGGGTGTCCCAGATAATATTTCCAGCATACGGACCTCGCTTATTGTAGGAGATACAGGTTTGCTTAAATTAGATGAATTATTTGCAAGTATAAGAGGAGCTACAATCTATTTTTAAAAGTGCAAATTTCTCGTACTGCAGATGTACCTAATAGCAAAAAATATGAAATTATTGAACATTTTTTTTTTATAACGTTGTTGTCTTAATCATTAGATCAGTTGTATTTGTACTTTCTTCAGGTACTTTTTCATGTAAAATGTCACTGTTATTTTAGATTTTTTACCACTTTCCACTTTTAAGATTTTACCATTAATTTCATTTTTTCTTAAGGGCCGTCAAGTTGCCCTTGTAATGGTTAAATGTTCTGTTTTGCTCTTTTTAATAAGATATTACTTGCCATATTTTTTTATAAATTACTCAGAAAATCCAGTAAAATAATATTTTACCAATGTTAGAAAGAAAGAAAGAAATAAATAAAATAAATTACCTCCTAAACATAATTTTGATCAACCTAGTTACCTTTTCTCAGAATATAGTGAGTTAGGGTAATACCGCCCACCTAAAACATTATTCTGGATATTTTTAAAAAATGTGGTCAGAGATTAAAAATAAAAATATTAGCTGCAAACAAAAACTATATTCTTCAATAATCACAGAAACGACCCTTGGTTAATAAAATAAAAGTTGGAAAGCGGGAAATTCAAACATAGACGATATTTAAGACCGGGCGGTATTATCCTTCAGACCGGACAGTATTACCCTAACACACCTTAGCCCTGAGTACATTTGCTTAGCTTCTACACAAGTCTTATGGCAAGTAATGTATCATTTCAACATGTAATTTTTTATTATTTTTAAATGATGGTATAATTATTACAAAATTGATACAAAAATTATTGAATGACACGAAAATATTATAAAATCCTAATAAATTATACCGCAGAAAAATTATACGTCATCTGACATTTAATTGGTTGTTTATTGCTTCTTTTTTATAGATAGCTCGACAAGTGATTTCTTTGATATTAGTGAATTACGCTCTCTTGATTTTCTGAGCTATAGGTACTTAAAAATAGATATGACAAGTTCTCATTAGAGAGAAGAAAAAAAAGCATTTACCTATTCAAAAGCCAGCCTAATGTCCTATAAGGAAAATTAAATTGGAAAGATATTCTGCATGAAAAAGTACTTCAAGAAAGTATAAATAAAATTGACAATAAAGTTATGAGAGAAAAAATAAATTTTTGCTACAAATTGTAATGTGCGAGAAATTTCGCACGTTTTAAAATAGATTGTAGCTCCTCTCATTCTCAACAATAATTTATCAAGTTTAAGCAAAGCTCTATCTCTTATAATAAGCGAGATCCCCTTGCTGGAAATGTTATTTGGGACGCCCTTTACATTATTACAGTTTTGGATTCTTCTTTAAGCATAATAATTTTAATTACCTATAGCTCATAGCTATACATAGATTAATTACCAAGAACCTTTGTTATTGATTTGCCTAAATTAATAATGAAGTTCGATTTTATTAATCGGCTACAAAATATTTCAAGAAGCAATTTCAAAGTAATTTCCTTAATATCGATTTAATTTTATTTATCTTAACATCTGCTTCGACAATTGCCAATAAATCAGCATCAAATTACTAATTACGACTATCATACATCATCGCCGTTAGACGACTTTCTTGGTATGCTCGTTAAAACCACAAAGAACTTTGCTATTTATTATATGTTAATAAAAACACACCGCTAAGGCTAATTGTATTCAGGGCTTGCAAAACACATGCTTCAAATGCTGAGCTATTTATAACTCTAACAACTTCGCAATTACTCCTCAAGGATCATCTAGGGTCCAATTAGGAGGTACTCCGGAGATGTATCAATTTTGCTTTAAAATTGTAAAAAAAAAAAATAAGACAAACAATTTCTGGCTTCATCGTCCGGATTAAATATTTACTGTAAAATGAGGCAAAACGCAAATAGAAATACATAAATCTTAACTTTATATTGAAAGAGCAATTGCATACTGAATCTGCATATACCTACTCACGAAAACATTTTAATATTTTTTTATATGCCATAAACCCTTAAAGTAATTATGAGAAATGGCCAAAATGGGCTAAATGTAAACAGATATTTACGATCACAAACTGAAAATAGGTAGTTCAAATACTTATTAGAAACATTTTCCGACGATTAATCGATAGCAAGTTTATCTTAAACTAGGCCAAAATCCTTCAATTCGTTGCAGACAACTTCTTAGTTGAAAACGGCTCAAGGTTCATCTATAGACGATAGTTTTCGACTCAATTCACACGTAATAACGTGATAATCCGAGGGATTTAAATTAGGACAATCGGGTAGCCGTTTACCACTCGACACAATTGTGAAAATCCTTTAAGATAAAACGGCTGAATAAGATATTACCATACGAATATACCGGAATTTCGTCTTTCTTATCAAGTTTAGCTAATTGAGAAAAAATATTAGGCCGTACAAATCAAAATCCGCACCTCCATATTATTTAGTTCTTTATCTGTCATTTAAGCCTTAAAAGTACAAATCAACTTGATTAGAACCAAGTTTATAATTGTTTTTAAATAACAGTGTATTAATTTATTTAGCCTGTAACCATTTTCGAGTTTTGATCTATCACGATATTAAAACGAGTTGCCGTTTTTATGTTCCACTAAACAAAGTATGGTCATAATTTCATGGACAGTGTTTAGGATGAAAAGTTCTAATGAATGTGAAGAAATGGTTTGTACTTGTGGTTACTGTGATAAAGTACAAACCAAACGAAATATTAAAAGTTCCTTAAAACGACACAATATGTCATATAGATGTTTTAAACCAAACAAACAAATCTACAGTCGCGGAACATTCGTACAAGTAATAATATTAGGTTTATTCCAGCAGCTCATTTTATACTTATTAATACTTATTGATGTATGACATGGGTCAACAATATACCAATAAATGCCGGAGCGCTTTAACGACAAGCTTAACTGTATATTAGGTTTGTATCTATCGTCTTCATAAAAACTAAAGGCAGTGGCGCGCCGTTGGTATTAATCACCAGGGTGCGAACTCATTTCTGGCGCCCTAAATTCATATTGTTATGTGGTATACAAAATGTACAATTGGCAACATTCGATAGAGAGTAGAGCGAAGTTAGTGTTATTCGCTTCGCAAGAGCAAGCGTATTATAAAAAAAAATTGACATTGCAATTTTACTTTTACACCACTTAGTTGTAAACGTAGGTTCGGAGTTCAGAAGCCTGTCGAAATATCGGAAAATTTTGGACATACATTTTTGCTGGATAGCGATAAGTCTACCAATGAAATTAAGATTGACAATAAATTAATTACCACTTTTCAACATTTTAAAAATATTATACAGAGCGCTTTTTACGCGTGATCAAAATAGTAAAACTTTAAACATATAGGAACTCATTTTTCTTTAAATACAACACCCTATATTTTCTTAGTCTCATAGAAAATTTAATTGTGCTTCAAAAACAATGAGCCTGTTTTATAACTAAAATTGATATTTTCCGAGATATCGCAATTTTTCATCAAATCTGGAACAAACGATAACGGTCAGATACCAAATTTTATTGTAATATCTTTAATAATATCTATCTTTTTCCATACTTTTGCGCAGCACTGTGTGTTATGTTTACATGTAATTCTGATTTTGTTGAATTTATGTGAATTATGTTTATGTTTTTAGTCTTTAACATTTTCTTAAACCCTTTATCACATATTTTTCCTGTTCCAATTTCAACTAAATAAAAAAAGTAAGTTGGCGATTTTGGCTTCATTGCCGTCCTCTGTTGGCGATTTTGGCTACTTAAGCGCGCTTTTTTGGCTATTCAAGCAACAATTATTCACCTGGTCACCCTGGGTGCAAGTGCTATTCATTTTGTTCAGCTCGTATCGTATTGAAGCCAATTATTTTTAAGGAAAACCCCTCTGCATTCCTTTAGCCTCCTTTCGCTTTTGCGTGGAAACATATAAAGGGCACAATTTTATCTCGTTGTATGCGCCCCCTGATTGACCGCGCCTGGGTACAAAGCATCCCTTGCAACCCCGGCACGACGCGCCCCTGACTTAAGGATCGCAAGTGCAAACATCACAATAAAACAGTACTACCACAACAATGCGAAGGAATAGGTGGGCGATGCTTAGCTCCCAGTGACCAGGTTAGTTTTAAACAGCGCATTCGTGCAAAAATCCAGTGACACTTTTTGCCACGCTTATTTACTGTTTTTACCGTCCATAAACTAGTTCATAATTTGATCCGATAACTGCTGAAACAGTCGACTTACCGTCCGATGAGCTATCAGAGGCTGTGTTGGAACGCGATATCGATACTGCGCGTTCATCGGATCTTACATAGCCTCGTTGGAACAAACGTATTAAATAAAGAAAAAAATGCAATAAAAGATTGATGAGAGTCAACAGAATTTTATAAAGAAAAAATGTCCCTTACTTACAGTCACACTGGTTACATTTTACACAAAAATTGGTAGTTGTTTGAAATAATCATTTAACTACCCCCATATAGTTTTATATGAACGTCGTTGCCAACGTGACCGTTGCTATGACAGATGCGTGTGTAAGTAGAGATAAATAAATAAGATTGCAACTGATGAAGACACGAGAATCCTTAAACTGGTATTGCATTTCTACAAGAGATACTGGAAAAAAGTTATTAGTTTAAAACAATCTGCTTTATATTATATTATACACTTGTTTATCCAATTATGTTGCACATTTGCCTAATTTTTGAATTTGTCTAGTAAATTGCTAAGCATTTTACTGTCCCTTCACTTAAAAAAAATTCTATAATAAAAATTAGGGAAACATGAAAATTTTTTCATGACATAAAGGAGCCGTTTATTTTAAAAATGGCATAAGCCACTTTCATGCTATTTTAAAATATTAAATGTTTGGTATCTTAATGTGCATAAATATATTGGCGACTATTTAAATGAGCAATAGATAAAATAAAACGTGCATTAATTGTGAGCATTTAGTAAAATAATTGCGCATTTAGTAAAATAATTGTGCATTTAGTAAAATATTTGTGCATTAAAAAAATTATTAGATCATTACAAAACACGAATGTGCCATAAATAAATTTGTTTGTAAATATATAAAAACATTTGAGCAATATTTAAAAAAAAAGGCATTAGAATAAATGCTTGCGCATCTATAAATGTGGATGTTCCTTTAATAATATATTTGTACACTTAAATAAATAAATGTGCAATACATTCGTACCTCTACAAAAATACATAAACATCTCAAAAAATATTTTATCATTTGAAAAATTACATTCCCAGTAGTTTAATTAAATCACCATTTAAATATTGAATGCGCGCATTCATTAAATTATTTGAACCACCAGAAAAATATTTTGTAACCTAAAACGAATAATATGTGCAATAACTTTGAGATGGGATGTTAGCAACCACCGTAGATGTAGATTATTTGAAGTGCTAGGAGGTAAACAAAGACAACATTTACCTTATTCCCGCCGGAGAATACAGCAAGGTAAACAAAGACAATTTAGTGAAAGGGACAGAAAATAACTTCGACGAATATATGAAAAAGAAGGGTTGCTATTACAATTTAACACTACCAACAGAAGATGAAAAATGGAGAGATGGTCGATGTACTTGCCCAAAATTTAAAAAAAAATACATATGTAAACATTTACTAGGAGTTGCAATTAGGTTTAAATATGTTAATGCTCCTCTAGAAGCAAAGAATTTGGCAATAGGAACAAAACGAAAACGGGGGTGCCCATCAAAAGCGAGAAAAGCTATGATCGTTCAATAAAATAAGGCAAACTATTTAAACAGGCATTATTTAAATATACATGAGCCTTAAAAACGAATACTTTAAGCAATAGAATTATAAGTATTTAGGTATATTTAGGTTATAGGCTAGGGGTGATTTTTTTACAGCAAACATTGAATTTATAGACAAAATGTTTTATCATTTGCTTAAAAGATATATTTCTTTCATGCTTAATATTTATTATTATTTTAAATATTTCTAATGCACAAAGTATTCGTTTTAATGCACATGTATATTTAAATAATGCACATTATAGTGTTTTTTATTTAAAATAAAATATTTATTTAATGCGCACTTTTTAATACTTTATTGCACAGAAAAGTCGTTTTAGGGCACACTACTAATAAAATATTGCTCAAAGTAACATTTTTTATGTAAAATAGATATATTATTTAATGCTAAATATTTATTGTTCTATTGCTCAAAGTATTTCTTTTAGGGCACATGTATATTTAACTAATGCACGATTAAATTGCACCCAAATATATTTATGCTAACTATAAGGAAATATCACCTATATTAATTTTTTATCTAGGTTACTTATATTTTTCTCAGAATACATAATTTTGTACAGACGATAATGAATCGCCAATTTTTTTTACTGTAAAGAAACATAAGCCAGTTTCAAAATTAATAGTTTATAAAAACTGCGGACTTATGTCGATATTGTCTGATGAAGTGATGTTTGATAAGACAGTAATTTCAACAATTTTATGATTTATCTATAGAGCATATGTAATTTATATATTGTATTTTATTATAAGTGTATTTAAGTATTTGTTATTTGTTAATAATATTCATAAAATAGCTAAGCAATATGTAAATTAATCAGTACATTTTAAAATATAAGTATAAGTACCTAATTTAAATAACGTATTTCATGGAAAAGTTTATTTATGTATTGTATCATTGTCGTTAAAAGGAGTGATAAAGTCACGCGCTGTTTTAAATTTTTAAAATAACTGTGGTAAATTGGGGGTATATGTATAGAAAAGTTCATCATTATGTTATCTTTATTTAATCTATTTGGTATTTGCACTTCTGTTTAGCAATATAATTTCTATTGACGAACATAGTAACGATTTTGAAAGAAATTGCAAGTAAAGTATTTAACGATAAAAATAATACATTTTTGTAATCTTAAACAAACTCATTTTTCGCAAAAAGCCTCTTACACCAGTTTCAAAATAAACGGCTAATATTTCCTTGGATTAATTAACAAATAGCTGCCATATACGTCGATTTGTAAGCAGTTGAAGTGCTCACTAAAAAAAATACGATTGATGATTTTACTTTTATGTTCTGTCATCTGTTAAACTACTCTTCGGTTAGCCGATATAACGTTTATTTGTTTGTTTTCTTTTTCTTACTTTAGTATCAGTCATATGCTTCTGTAAACTCAACCTTTCGCATTACATGCATCATCTAGTATCGCAAATACAACATCTTTAAACATCCTAGTTAATTTAAAATATTGTGAATTATAATTCAACTTCGTAATTTAATTAAAACATCAGCTTAAAGCCAGTTAAATTAAATATCAGCCCCATATTGTAATTAAAAATATTCGCATCTAGCTTAAAATTTTCTCAAAAGAAAAAAAATGTTTCATTTATAAACCTTCTTTTCGTTTATATTAAAATTAAAAAGTCGTATTAGTTACTCAATACCACGTTTTGTTTGCAATATGATTTATGATTTTTAAAAGTAAGTTGCAAGTGCGACGATTTGTTAACTTAATAAATTACTATTTTTGAAGGTAAACATGTTCATTATTTAAAGAACTATTAAACGTAATCCATTTCAATAGATAAAAAGCAGAATTCATGGAAAAACTTTTCTTGATGCAAGTATTTTCCAAGTTTTAATAAATATCATAGTTTCAAACTGTTATCTATCTAAAATCACGGCGCCAATAAGTATGTGAGATATATGACGACTAGGAAGTTTTATGCTTTGTTTTCTCTTTAAATTGGCTTATGAATGTCTAACATAGATAGAGATTTATATTTACAACCTTTTAAAAACAATAGAAGTATAAAACTACAAAGATCAACTGCCCAGGGTGTCATATTAGATGGAAGAAATGTAGGTTATCTCTGTTTTTATCAACATTTATTTTTTGAGACAGATGCAGTGTCGTAAAAAGAAATTTATGTATATTTTAACTTCCTTACTAACACAACTAAACAATTATAGTGTATAAGTTATGCGTATTTGATTTTTTTCACCACTCACCATTTTTGCTCAAATGTTAATTTATCTATCTATTATCTTTAAATGTTATTAAATATTATGTAATTCTTAAGTATTTTCCATAACAGTCAACTCAAACTAAAAATGTTTAATAGATTGTTTGAAGATTATAGTAAATTAATTATCATTATGAATAAGTTTTGATAAAAATCGCTTATGCTTTGAATTTAACGAATTTAGCAAATAAAACAGCGAATGAAATGAGACAAGAGTCTTGAAATTAGTGATGTATTTCGACAAAAGATTTTTGACAAAGAAGTGAATAATTTTTGATGAATCGTATTCATAGTAAAAAATATTTTTGTATTTACAGGGTGTACCACTTAATTCGGGTAATAAAAAGTTACATTTAATACAGCTCAGTTTGTTACGATGTTCAAATGTTTTGGAAAATGCATAAGTAACTTGAAAAAAGCAAAAATAAAACTGCAATTTTTTTCTATTATTTTATACAAGTTCTAGTTTTATAATAGTTCCACAGTAACATTTTTTTTTCGTGAATTTCGATTATTTAATATTCCGAATAAAGTTATGGCATCGGTTTTTATCGCACACTTAATTATCTAGATATCAAACTCAAATTTAGATTTTCTTGTTCATGCCACTTTGGAAATTTACATGCATTTATAAAATGTTTACTTAATTTTCAATGATTTTTTGCATGCTATAACTTAAAGTATTTGCCTATCCCGACATGTTTTAAGCAAACAATAATTCCCATAATTTTGTGTAAATAAATTAAACGAATGTTGATTTGTTTTGTGTATGGCCAACTGGCAAAAAAATATTTTTGTAATTGTAGATACATTTATAATTTTTCTCACAACCGTTAAAAAATGTTCTCATTACCTTATCAAAAATAGTGGGCAAAACGACATTTTGATTTGAAAGAGATTACTTTGCTCCCTAGAGAGCAAAATGTATTGTAATGCCATGGTAACGTCATGGTAACGTCGCGTAATAGCGTTTTTATACAGCGAAACTGTCAATCGTGTCGAATACACAACTGACATTTTAAGGTTATGTTTAATATTAACGTTTTGCTTTTAATGTTTAAAATCGCATTTTTCAACGGTTGTGAGAAAAATGTAATACACAACTCGTGAGCAAAGTATCTTTTCTCGTTCAACTGCCGTGCCCGCACTCGCCTGAGTCTCACGAGAAAAGAAGTACTTTGCTCACTTGTTGTGTAAATAACTATTTCTCAACCGTTGAAAAATGTTCTCATTACCTTATCAAAAATAGTGGGCAAAACGACATTTTGCTCTCTAGGGAGCAAAGTAATTGTAATGTCATGGTAGTAACGTCATGGTAAAGTCGCTTAACCCTTAGTTACTCGCGCCAAGTTATTCGAACTTTTTCCTGCGCGGTGTACTTTGTACACCACCCTAAATTTAGCTTGTTTTTAAACAAAAATGCAATTTTTTTTGCTGACGGTAATTTACGTCAAACATTAAAAATAAGTATAGTTTTTACGAATAAGTTAAACATTTTAAAAATATATAGGAACATAATATCAACGAACAAAAAAAAACAGTTAACGAAAAACAAAATAATTTTAAAAGCCCTCTAATCTTCTTCTGATTTGATGGCTCTATTTTTTTCAAAGAAAAACTCTACATCAGCACTATCATCCCCATCACTCTCACTAGAAATCTCATTTTCACGGTTACTGCCTTCCAGTTCTAACGTACTGTCATGGTCACTTTGAGTAATTATTCTCTGTTCAAGGTCATCTTCCTTATCGCCTAGAATTTCCTCATCTGAACTGCCAGCCTCCAAGAAGGCCCTCACTTCCTCCTCCGTTAGGCATTGGGGATTTTTATGTGAATATAAGACGTAAAATCATAAAAATAAAAATATATAAATAAACAAATAAAAAAAATATATTTAGCGTAACTAGAAGCGAGAACACACTTGCGAATGGCAAAAATACCTATACATAACACCATCACACAATAAAACAAACGTTTTTGTATAAAAGATTGAATATTTACATAATTTACAAAATTTCCCGCGCAGTGTATTCTAGGCACCAACGTGACAACGCATTAAAATTTATGTAAAAACGCAAAGGTCAGTCGGGCGTTTTGACGTATGACTGATCCATTACATTCCGGATATGTTAGACATAGGTTAGGCGGGGTCTGGTGCCACCAAAAAAATCGTACGTTTGACGGAGGCAAGAAATTTGGTGCTGGTGTACAAAATACACCAGCGCGAGTAATTAAGGGTTAATAGCGTTTTTAGACAGGGAAATTGTCAATTGTGTCGAATACACAACTGACATTTTAAGGTTATGTTTAATATTAACGTTTTGCTTTTAATCGCATTTTTCAATGGCTGTGAGAAAAATGTAATACACACTCGTGAGCATGCCCGCACTCGCCCACGGCTCGTGCGTGCTATTGGCAGTCTCACGAGAAAAGATCGAAGTACTTGCCTCACTTGTTGTGTAAATAACTATTTTACAACCAGTGACATACTTAATTGTAAAGCGAAAAGCAAATGTACCGATTTATATTACTTTCTAATTGCGCATCTAAAAGAAAATTAAAAGTTGAATAATTTTTCTTTGTTACTAAGTGCGATAAAAAAAAAACTGATATTGACTGTTTATGTGAAATTATGACAATGCTCAATGCTGCAGATTTTTATTTTAAAAGCTTAAAAATGTATTACGATAAATATAAAATCAATATTTTTTCGCTTCTGTTAAGAACTACGCTTTTGTTTCGAACATCGCTACATATTGAGCTCTATTGTAAGTTTGTTCCAGCAAAGCTACGTATGTACGATCCGATGAACGATCAGTTATACGCAGTATCGATATCGCATTCCAACACAGTCGCTGATAGTTCTTCGGACGGATAGTCGGCTGTTCCAGCTGTTATAAATTTAATACATGAACTAGTTTGTGAACGGCAAAAGCAGTACAACAACGAAGGAAAAAACTATAGCTAGAATTTTACAAGTATGCGTTGTTTACAACTAACGTGGAATCTGGAAGCTAAGCAACGTCCGCTCAATGCTATACATGTGATACTTAAATTTCTTTAAACAGTACACAAATTTTACAATAAGGCATGTTGTTAAAGCGTCCCGGAAGCGGATAACTTGGACCAATTCAATTATTAGTCTATAGTTGACGCATGTGCACAAACCAGCTCATGTACCGGTACGTGAATTAGTACAAATTGCACTGCTGAAAGCTGGAACAAACATTATATTTTAAGTTTTTGCCAAGTTAACCATATTTCTATCTCTTTTATTAAGAAAGATTCCATAGTACACACCCTGTAGGTACGTTTAAGGTAATGTTTTTAATCGCCGTGAAAAAGATTATGCAGTAGTTAAACTTCACGATAAAGTAGGGACAAATTTATTGTAACCTAATCTGACTTTTTGTTTATTATTGTTCCCAACGTTAATGTTTACAAATTTAAAATTTGAACGCCATGTTTTTTTCGGCTTCTTGCTGTAAGTTAGATTATTTCCCCAAGAAAACATCAACTACCGTCCCAAGGGTGCCTGTTATCCGATTAAATTTGGCTGATCCTGATTTTCAAATTCACCAGGAATTGGTTCTTTACCCAATAGAACCACAAAATATACTCGCACATTACGTTATAAGCTTTATTTTTCCTGTAAAGAGCTTTGCGCAAAAAAATATCCAACGAAATGTTACTTTAAAACATTAAATAACGAATTACTTGATATTTTGTAGTGTTTTGTTGCAAACGGTTCTAACTCCGTCTTTTGTTATCCGCTGTTGTATCGTTTCATTCGAAATGTCAAAACAAATTATGATTTATACCGCTAACAATAATTTATCTTCAAAGCAAAAATATCTGCAGTCTAGAGATTATCATAGTACAACCACAATTACTGGTTAATAAGCGTTGACAGTACAATAGTTCGTTGTATAATTTACTATTGCAGTCATAAATTTCTCATTTTTTTACAATTTCAACTGTTTAGCTTCTTTAAGTTGATTAATTACTGTCGCCTTTCTACCAATCCAAGTAAACATGTTTAAGAGTTGGATTGATCCTGAATCTCTTTAAAGAATTTCTTAGTTATAAAATGTGTAACTGTACTCCAGCTACGCCAGTCTAGCGGGTAATTTCAAACGATACTGCCGGGCTATAAAACTCTTTACGCTATTTAAATTTTATTGTTGCTGTTGTCTGGACCGAAGACGCAGAGATATGAAAAGAAAGAATCTCGGTTGTACTTTTAAGTGAAAATATTCACCGAACAATAAGCGCCGTTGGTCAAACGAAGTAAAGTCATAGGCGATTTCATATTTTCTAAGATCCTCAGAATCCAGGGTAGAAATTTGCTGCCAAATGCTAGATCTCTGACCCGGTTTGACTTTATTGTAGCATAAATACCGCATATGAAATTCCGAGAGTTGGAATGTTTGTCGTCTTGACGCGCCAAAATATATTTCTTATTTTATCGTGAAATATTTGCGTAAAGATAGCAACGAGAACAAAATAGAAGAAACTGGCACCGATATTACATTTAATAAAGTGGCAAGATAAGTTTGGCGAGATTCTGTGCGCAGGGGGATGTTATCGTCTGCGGTTAAATATACTCGGTATCATTAATCTAGTAATGGACCGGCCACATCGATCGATTAATTTTGATATTTTTCTTTCTCGTATGTCGTTTCATCATAAAAATCACTTTTAGAACCCAATAACATTGATTACCACACTCACTTTAATCAGTTGTCCGATATTATAGCTGCAGCAGGAGAAATGTTATAAAGCAACGATGTCAATAGAAGGCGGACAAAAATCAAAACATTGAAATAAAAATAACCTTTTCATTTTTACGGAGTGTTTATATTTATCCAGGAATACTTTCATGAATACCAAATTTAATAGCAACATTAAAAACCAACTAGTGTAGAGCTTGGCTATGACCTTCAACATCTATGACTACTTATTAGTTTATATACAGGGTGGTCCACATAGAAGGGCCACTATTGGGATCTCGTAAACGGTAAGAGCTACAAAGAAGTTTTAATTAAACAAATTGATCCTCTTTCAGAAACCTATTCAGTGATGTTTTAATGTTTTAAAAAACTTCCATGGCATGCTAGTTAATAAGCAAAAATCAAAATGGGCATTATTTTTTAAATCGTTAATAACCCGGTTATAGTTGATGATACAAAAATATTTTTGGGGAAAAATTTGCAGATTTTCTTACGCACTATAAAAAGCAAACATTCGTTTTTTTCAATATTGTTTAAATTCTAAGATAAATTACAAATTTGCATTTTTTAAATGGAAACCATAGTTGGCTATGACCTCAGAAAAAACTTTTTTTTTGCTATTTTCAATTATATAACGTTCAAGGTATTTATTTTTATATTTAGGCTGAAAACAAATAAAATTTGTCAAAAAATACCCATGAAGCTATAGCTTTAAACAATATTGAAACAAAAGAATGTTTTCATTTTACATCTACAATTTTTTCCTAAAAATATTTTTATACCATCAAGTATAATCGAGTTATTAACGATTTAACAAAATGTCCCATTTTGATTTTCGTTTATTATCTGGTGTGCCATGGAACTTTTTTAAAACAATAAAGCATTACTGAATAGGTCTCAGAAAGAGGAACAATTTGTGTAATTTAAACTTGTTTGTGCCTCTTACCGTTTACAAGATCCCAATAGTGGCTTTTCTATGTGGACCACCCTGTATAGTCGCAATTACCGTGTCTGAAACTTCTGTTAATTAAAGGTGGAACAAACGTTTCCTTATTCAATTTTTAGCAAAAAAATTGCATTAATTATATCGAAATCTTTCCTAGAATTTTTGCACAACATGGGAATAAAGGTTCTTCCAAAAGTTAGGTTTAAGAATGGGCCAAAAACTTTAGGGGAAAAAAATCGTGTCAAAATTTAGCGACAAGCTACAACGGGGAGAATAAACAACAAGTTAATGCCTTGATTTTGGAAAACAAGGAGAATAAACTTTCGTTAATTTTCTGAAATGTTAGGGAGTAGTGTAGAAGCTAATAAAAAGATATTACAAAAATTGTGTGGTATTTAAATGACATTATTTGTTGATTAAGATTTTTTTGTTTTCCACGGCACGCTTGAAAATTTTGTGAAACCTAACCTATTTTAGTAAAACTTTTTTTTTTATTTCTTATTAGTTTTGCACTAAAATTAACTTATGATTACATCATTGAATTCAGAAAAAAAAATGTCTACCAGAATTAGTAAAAAAAATAGATGGTGCCATTTGGAAAAAAAATTGACTATCCTTTGACATTTAAGTTGAACTTAAAAATAATTGAAATCCAATTCAGTTTATAGTATTTGAGGAGCCATTTCATTTAATTTTTTGTTCATCAAAATCGGACCACAAACAACGGAGTTACAGTTTGCGTCGTTTTTTGTGTGACACCCTATATATAGATTGGGTTCGATAATAAGTAATGGCCGTTTTTTTTTAAATTATTATTATTTTGTTTTAAATAATTAATTAATTAATTATGTTTTCCCCTTTGTTATTTACAACTTCCTCCCATCGTACAACAAGTTTATAGAATGCTTTACTATAGAAATCCCGCGGTCTTGACTTAAAAAATTCATGCAACAAAGTTTTTAATTCCACGTCATTATTAAACGGAAAAAAAAAAATCCGATGGTGCCAGGTCGGGAGAGTAGGGCAGATGCGGCAAAACTTCCCAAACAAGCGTTTGAATGACATTTTTGGCGTCGTTGGCGATCTGGGGACAGGCGTTGTCGTGTTGCAACAAGACGCCATATCGTCGATTGGGTCGTTTTTGCTGAATGGCGTCGTTGAGTCGATGGATTTGCTAAATATAGAGTTCTGCGTTGACCGTCTCGTTGTTCTGGAAAAGTTCGTAGTTAATGATACCCTCCCAGTCCCAACAGCCGCTTTTCATCGAACTCAACCGGGCGTCCTGAGCGAGCCATGTCTTCAGGTCGAAATTGCCATTTTGGAATCGTGTAAACCAAATTCAAGCCGTCCTTTCAGGCACTGCTTCTTCTCTATAAACAGCACAAATCTCACGAGCAGCTTCAGAGGCTTTAACGCCTCGATTAAACGCAAAAAGCAAATGGTGTCGAAAATGCTTACTTTTGTCCACTTGACATTTCATTTTCGTTACCTCAAAATTAACTAAAGGAGACTCAAAAGAACTACATTGTAGAGCAAAAAGTGCCCTTATAAATGACATATAAAATTTAGGCTAACAAACATTTTTTTCAGACGCATTTTCAAATTTAAAAAACGGCTATTACTTATTATCCAACCTAATATAAATGAATTTCGTTACAATTTTAAGCTTTGACCCCTTTCAACGAGACGTGACTTGATTTATGATATGACTAACTTAAATAAAGATGCACCGGATTCTATTAATAATTAGTTTTAGAGTGCAAAGAAAACTGTGGCGCACATAATAAATCTAACTGTATGTAACTATCATTGAAATATCAAAATTCGAGTACAGTGAAACACCGCCGAGTTAAATGTACATTCAATTAATATAACCTATATACCGCTTAAGTATAAATTCGAGCAATTATTTTTGTCGGTATAATATCGGTTGTAACAAAACATGGTTTGCAAACATATTTTAGAAAGTTGCGGTTAGTCGCGTTAACTCGTATGCAGTAATTACATAAAGTGAAGAGCTTTGATTAATTGTCACATCGCATGTATTCGAGATTAAAGTGCTCAGTTTTAGGTTTCACACTGAGTTCGTATTTCCCTATAGGTTCAATTTATCCTATAACTTTGCTCATATTTAACGTAAACTATGATTATTATAAGACACGGGTGTGTCAGCCAATATACCCTGTTGTATAGTTGATTGAAATTGGTTTCAAACTGGGTGTAACAAATTAAAACAAAGTACAGTTTATATTTCAAAAAAAAAAAAAAACAATAGTATCGCATGTTAGCAGTACGTCATTACATCGCTGCGAAAGGAATTTGAAAATCAGTACAACTACACAATTTATAGCATTTTGACTCGAAATATTACGAGGGTTGCATTATTTCGCGCATTGGCTGCAAAGTATTACATTCCATTCTCGTTATAGAAATAACTGTTTTTTTTTTTTAAATTAGATAATACCAACAACGAACAGATTTAGTATTTTCATGAAAGATGTGTGGGCGTGCGTCTTGTATATGAAAATACTTGACATAAGTAACCGCATCAGGCGTATCTTGGAAGCAACCAACCTATGTCAAAGCCATTCTGGGTCCGGAGCGTGACCGGGTATTTTCAGGGTGGACGCGGTGAACACCCCGGGCGATGTTTTGTCATTGTCATACTGATATTGGCGGTCGCCCGGGATGTCACTGACAGTAGCCGGCGGCTGTTAAAAAGTGCATGCACGCCTCGTCACACAGCGAAATTACGGTCAGAAAATATCTACAAAAATTACGTTTCCTAATAATATGCTGAATATTTCATTGTTTTGGGTGCATCGTGTACGGTTTTATAATTTATAATCGGAAATTTATTAAACTCAGCTTTGTTTCATTAGTGATAAACTGAAAGTGCTATAAAATGTATTTTTCTACGACCACTAATGTAAATTACTCTTACAGTACTGCCTGCATGCACAGTAAATGGGTCCTTACGCACGGTGGGCAAAAAGCACAGCTTAAAAAAAAAAGATCAAAGTAGACTCCCGTCAAACACTTCCTGCTTGCCTAGTAAGTGAGTTATAACGCACGGTAAGCAAAACGCATACTTGTTTAGAAATGTCAAAGTAGACTTACGTCAAAATTGATAAGACAACTTTATTACATGTGCATATTAGCCAAAAATTCGTTAAAATCGTAGGTATTATGTGATCGTAGAAAAAGTATGCTACATAACACGAGTTGTAAAGCAATTGCGAATGCTTCTTACAACTCTATTACTTCCAGGCCATGACTCACGTTAAAAAATAAAATACTGCTTTAAAAGACTATAAAGGCCAACGTATGAGTTAGGATTAACAAGTTTAAAGTATGATCCATTCGGAAATATATCTGCATAGCATCATTTATTTAACTCTGCTATCTCCCTCGGGTCTATATGACCTCATATAAAATAATTTTTTTTACTCTGTTGATTTTTTTGATTAATATACATTTCTGTATACGTATCCCTCAGGTTAATGGGAATCTTATGTGAATATTTAGGTATCACTTGTAAAACTGTAATACTAGGTTCATTTTGTTTAAAACTAGTGTTTTTTAAATATCAGACAGTAGAAAGTTCATCCACGTTTTTGTGGTGTATGCAGTGATTTTCAATCTGTTTCTTCACGTTAGTTTGTTAAGTTCAAATCCTGCCAATCAATTTTGATCCAGTTCTACATATCTAAATGACTTGAAATTTTGCTTGCATACATAGTCTCCATGACAATACACTTTTCTACAATCAAAATTTAAGATAGTGGCTCGTATATGGCTGTCAATTTCAACTTCACCTGTTTGTTTAGGTCAAATATTGCAACTCAATTTTGATCCACTTCTACAAATCTGATTGAGTTGACTTGGTTTCCGGGACAATACACTAACTTTATTTTTACAATCAAAATTCAAGATGGCGGCTTTAATATGGCTGCCAATTTTTGTCAAATATGAGGTGTGTAGCGCTAGAGTGGCCCAACTCCACCACAGTAACAGTTTCAGCTTGTTTTTATATTTTTAAACTTCTACTTACAAATAATACACTTTTATAGTTGGTTATGTTTTATACTTTCAACGTTTGACGCACACAGTAGTACCAAACCCACTAAATTAGGCCACAGTAGCTTTGAAAAAAACAGTATATTATTCCGATGCATTTAAAAACGTTTAGTTTAATCTATACTTTACAAGGGGACATAAAAGTGGGGCTTTTTACAGATGGTAGTTATCTATACAGGGTGAGTCACGACGGACGCGTCGGAGTTTTATGGCAAAACGGTTTATATTTTTCAATTTCTGTCGCTGTTAGATTATGTAAGTCAATAAGGGCTACATTTTAAAATATTTTCAAATATACAGGGTGCTCCAAAAAAGAGTGCCATATCAAAGTTATACTTTTTCTTATGGAACACCCTATATATTTTTACATTTTTGGATTCCTCTTTAAATTTAATTCAAAAAATGTAAAAGGTTATATGGGTCTAAAGTCAACCGTTCTCGTGAAAATTGCATTTTCATGAAAATACAGTATTTTCAAAAATTTTCAACATTTAAAAACTTTGAGAAGTCTGAAGAAATTCGCTTGGAGATAAGAATTGACAATAGATTATGTAACACTTTGCACCACCTACATTTTTAAAATATTATACAGGGCGTTTTTTACGCTCGGTCAAACTTGTGAAACTTTAAACATCGATAACTCTTTTTTTTTAAATACAACACCCTATATTTTTTTACACCGTCTTATAGAAAATTTAATTCTCTTTCGAAAACATTCAGGCTATTTTTTACCTAAAGTTGATATTTTCCGAGATATCGCGATTTTATTGTTAATTATTAGGGCAAAGTAATATTTTCAAGTAGGCTATGAAGGTAGACAGCGGTAATTTGAAACAATTGAAAGAAAAAAACAAGAAACCTATAATTTTGTCGTTTGCCTACACATTTTTGACATTTTTTTATAAGAAATTTGTAGATTTACCATTTTTACGTTTAAATATAGGTTTCTCATCAGGGCCACAATATTTTTCATATAATTAAGTTTGATCGTTTGCCAAGTCCTAAAAACCGATTTATAATGTATTAGGTACGAGAACGGAACGCTGATTAAAAAAAAAAAGTAATACTGACTTGTTTAATTTTACATTTAAAAAAAAAACATGGTTGGTACTGTTTTGGTAGAGTGTCGTAGTATCGTATCGTAAACAGACAAAAAATGGTTTATAGGATTTAGTAATTATCTTATAACACTGGTCCAATAAATAAATGCATAAATAATTTTAAAAGATCTCTATTTAAACGTAAGTAGGTATGGTAAAACTACAACTTTTCTATAAAAATATGTCAAAAGTGTGTAGTCAAACGATAAAATTATAAGTGTCTTGTTTTTTCTTTCAATTGTTTCAAATTACCGATGTCTACCTTCATAGCCTACTTGAAAATATTACTTTGCCCTAATAATTAACAATAAAATCGCGATATCTCGGAAAATATCAATTTTAGGTGAAAAACAGCCTGAATGTTTTCGAAAGAGAATTAAATTTTCTACAAGACGGTGTAAAAAAATATAGGGTGTTGTATTTAAAAAAAATGAGTTATCGATGTTTAAAGTTTCACAAGTTTGACCGAGCGTAAAAAACGCCCTGTATAATATTTTAAAAATGTAGGTGGTGCAAAGTGTTACATAATCTATTGTCAATCTTATCTCTAAGCGAATTTCTTCAGACTTCTCAAAGTTTTTAAATGTTGAAAATTTTTGAAAATACTGTATTTTCATGAAAATGCAATTTTCAAGAGAACGGTTGACTTTAGACCCATATAACCTTATACATTTTTTGAATTAAATTTAAAGAGGAATCCAAAAATGTAAAAATATACAGGGTGTTCCATAAGAAAAAGTATAACTTTGATATGGCACTCTTTTTTGGAGCACCCTGTATGTTTGAAAATATTTTTAAAACGTAGCCCTTATTGACTTACATAATCTAACAGCGACAGAAATTGGAAAATATAAACCGTTTCGCCATAAAACTCCGACGCGTCCGTCGTGACTCACCCTGTATGTACTATACATTGCTACTTATAACTCAAAATTTGCAATTTTTTGGGTTGAGCCACTTTAGCACTACACGCCTCATATAGTATGACTTGTAACAAAATCGATACCAATAGATTTTCTGGGGTGCTGATTACGATTTTCGGGTCAAACTTTAGGAATTTACAATAGCTTTTCCGATATGACGGAGACGACTAAAATGGAAATAAATCAAATAATAACTAAGTAAAAACAACTTTTTATTAACAAAATATATAATGAGGTACAACTTTTTCTATTATAAACTTTGTGTTGCTTCTTTATTAAATCCAAATAATTTAAAAAATCTAAAATCTGGTAGTTCGAAAGGATTACTTGCATCTCCAAGTTGTCGATTTGTCAACCTAAGCTCATTTCTACAAATTATTTACTAGATTACTATCAATACATGATTATACTGAACTGTAACTACTTTATTCGTTGTTCTTGTTGTTGTTCATTCACAAAAAGAGCAATAAAACCAGCCACAGCAGCCATTTTCACAACTTAACACGTCAAGTTAAAATTAAAGCCTACTCATTTGCTGCCTTTAAAATTAACCTGTTATTTGTTAAAATTAACGGATTCTGTTAAAATTTTAACTGACAAGCCTCTTACAGAATACGATTACATGTTAAAACTGACTTAAATTTTAACATCCTGTTAAAATTTAACAAAACTCTTACAGAATGGACCCCAGAAACAGGATTATTTTAATGTCGAATTAAATACCTATGCAATTCTCGCAACAAGCTTTTAGTAAAATCCATATTTTTCTTTTTAGTACACTCTAGTAAAAACTTGTTTTTAAAAAGTTTTTCTTTACTTATTTTTTAAATCAACGAATAGGTCTTATACTCGTAAATGAAAAAGTAACCGCTGCTGGTCAATGATAGTTTTTAACAATATATTTGACACTAATGACAATGCTTTGTGCTATGGACCCAGATAAACCCGGTATGGAAATAATGTTTTACATGGAATATACCAACTGCACTAAGTAAGCTGCTATTAAAATAACCCCATATATCAGAACCAAAAATTACTTTCTCCGTGATAAATAATTGCGATTGTGAAAATATCCAAGCTGTGGACGTATCTGTTTCTGGCACGAGTAACACAAACCTCAAATCCAATCCAAAAACATGTAAATTTGGTCCTTGTAGTTGTGACAATAAACCCGCCATGACTTGTTTAAATTGCAACAAACGTATTTGTACATCTCATGTTACATATTTTTGCACTAACTGTAAAAAATAATACATTTTGTACCATAAAACACTTATAATGTTATAATTGCAATTATTATTTATTTTATTCATTGTTAGATTAAAAATTTTACTGCAAATGGCGTTTTTTGATGATTAATAAAACAATAACATTATTTTTTATATTCTACACTACAGCATCGTGTAGTGAACGACTGCCAGTGTGTAGTGAATTGAAAATTATAACAGAAATTAACGGTGGTTACCAACAGATTGGAATATCTTAAATATCTGTTTGTTACTATTTTAATTGATTGCAAGCGATAAAACGAGGGCTTAAATCAAACAGATAAATCATTTTCAGGTTTTGTAGTTACACAAATTGACATTCGTATTTGCAAACCGTAGGAAAATATTATACACCCATTTTATGCTAGAAGCTATAGAAATAACTACTATTAATATACGTTTCTAAGGAAAAAACTGAATATTGTTTTTTTCCATTCATACGTTCATTCAAAGATATACAGGGTGAGTCACGACGGACGCGTCGGAGTTTTATGGCAAAACGGTTTATATTTTTCAATTTCTGTCGCTGTTAGATTATGTAAGTCAATAAGGGCTACATTTTAAAAATATTTTCAAATATACAGGGTGCTCCAAAAAAGAGTGCCATATCAAAGTTATACTTTTTCTTATGGAACACCCTGTATATTTTTACATTTTTGGATTCCTCTTTAAATTTAATTCAAAAAATGTTTAAGATATAAGGGTCTAAAGTCAACCGTTCTCGTGAAAATTGCATTTTCATGAAAATACAGTATTTTCAAAAATTTTCAACATTTAAAAACTTTGAGAAGTCTGAAGAAATTCGCTTGGAGATAAGATTGACAATAGATTATGTAACACTTTGCACCACCTACATTTTTAAAATATTATACAGGGCGTTTTTTACGCTCGGTCAAACTTGTGAAACTTTAAACATCGATAACTCATTTTTTTTAAATACAACACCCTATATTTTTTTACACCGTCTTATAGAAAATTTAATTCTCTTTCGAAAACATTCAGGCTGTTTTTTACCTAAAGTTGATATTTTCCGAGATATCGCGATTTTATTGTTAATTATTAGGGCAAAGTAATATTTTCAAGTAGGCTATGAAGGTAGACAGCGGTAATTTGAAACAATTGAAAGAAAAAAACAAGAAACTTATAATTTTGTCGTTTGCCTACACATTTTTGACATTTTTTAATAAGAAAACTCACCCTGTAGATTCTGTAAATATTAGTTAAAAATTAAAAACTCGCACACTGTAAATATTATTAAAACATTATTGAAGTAAAATGTAGTAGTACGTTGTCCTTATTAAAACAAAAACTTTGACATTAAAATAAATTATAATTAGCTTTTGTTATTTAATCTATTGCAGTTAGTAAACAGTGACGTATTAGAATAAATTAAAGTCGTTAGCAAAGCAAAAACGTTACCTCCATGAATTTAAATTGTGTTCTAGAATTAGTGACACCTAAATAAATTACACAGATTTCTATCAATAGGCCACCCAGCTCAAAAAGGTCTTTTATCTGATACAAACTGTACTTGAAACTTTTGGTACAATGCGATTTTAAACTATATCGTGGTACTCAAAATATTATTAATTTCTTGCGGATCCACAAAACCTGCACGTGTCCCTTAATTAATACGATCGACAACGTGATCGCAAATGCAATATCGAGATTTTAATTTTACAAATATTACATTTATTACATAAGCTTATTTAGTTACGTACTTGTATTTTATGATGCAATAAATTTTAAAATTTTAATTTTAATTTTATTTATCAATCAGGCTGATTGCAATTCGAGTTCCAAATTGAGAATATAGCAGTATAAAAGAACTAAAGCTACGCTTTAAGTTTGGCGACAACTTTGCTTATTCGATGCTTATTAAAATATTCAAAAAAATGTTAAATATTTTTAATTGTTTTCATAAAACCCAAAAAATATACCCCCAACCGTCCCCTACAGGTTTATCGAGCTTTTTCAACTTTTTGTCGACTCTCAGGGAATCTATATCGACCCCGTTTGGAACCCCTGATTTAAAGAAATAAAAATGTAATTTCCAAAAAACTGAAAAAACAGAATCGCCTTGGCAAAGGTTAATAATACATTTAAATGCAGAATAAAAAGTTGCTTCTATGCAATTTAAAAAAAATTATAAAAACAATTTTTCTGATTTTTTCAAGGTTAATGGAAATTGTTATAGGTTTTAGGAATTGGTTTGGTTATTAATAATCAGCATAAAATGTATCAATTTTACCTCTTTCTTGATCTATCTAACAATATTTATCTACCTACCTAATCTATCTCTATGCTCTATCTCTTATAATAAGCGAGATATCTATGTTAAAACTTTGTCTTTACACAAAAACAACAATCTGGGAGGTTTTCAGATTTTAGAATGATTATTTAACCTCGACACTGAAAGGTACAACAGGAACCGAATAAGAAGAAGAATGATTATTTAATATGTATGGTTTACTTTATTTTAATTATTTTCTTAAAACGAATATAAAATAGTTATTTATGTATCAAGGCCAAAAAGTGTAACTTTTTCGGCCGCGTCTGGTTTGCTGGCCGAGACGTAGTCGAGGCCAGCAAACAGACAAGGCCGAAAAAATACGTTTTGGCCGAGGTGCATTTTACATTTTTTGTGCGATCGAATTAAAAACAATTTAGATTTTTAGTAATTATCAAAATTATAGGTTAGAAACTACGTGACATTCTGTCACTGACAGATGACGGCGTATGTACTGCATTACTGGCCCTCTCCTTAGCAACGGCCATGAAAGTTACTTTTTCGGCCGTTGCTAAGGGTAACGGCCTGAAAAGTGACTTTTACGGCCGTTGCTAAGGATAGGACCGGTAATGCAGTACTTTATGGTTGCTAACGCGTCCGTCAAACAGCTGTTTCTAGTGCGATCGCACAAAAATTAATTTTGTTCGCTGCTTTTAATAATGTAATTCCCAATTGCTGGTAAACTTCATTTTATTGTGTAATTTATAATATAACTCCTAGGTATTTACGTAATTTGCAATACATATTATAGCTCTTTATGGTTGCCAAAGCGTCCGTCAAGCAGCTGTTTCTAGTACGATCGCACAAAAAATAATTTTTAACGTTGGCTTAAAATATGTATTTTTATGTTGTCAAACCGCTATTTCCTAAATTCATTGTTTTTCTGGATAAGTACATCAAAATGAAAAATATTTCTGTGGCTTTTCATTAGAATGTATAAAGTTTTTAGCAAAAATGACAAGTTAGTATTGTGCAGATTTGAAATGCAAAATATTCAAGTAAACTTTTAATTAACAAATTCGTTGAACGTGCGCCGTCAACAATACATTACATTATATCAGTTCTCTCGACTTGCATTGTTTTGTTCGGCATGCCATTATTCCGCTCTTTGTTGAGAAAGAATTCTAATTAGAACGAAATAAATGTCTCTAACAAAAAACATGAGGCAGTTCGTAGTCTTGCTGTAACTTCATGTACGTACTGCGTATTCCCTCTGAACGTGTATCAGATGGGTCAGATTAGAGCAGCCTATGTGTTTGTATTTGCTCCAATCTTTGCCGACCTAATCGGAACCCAACCAGAGCATCAAAGACTTCATTTGCAGCTACTAGCTCGTAATGTTTATTTACTTACAGTCTTACAGTTCATTGCACGTTTTTTTTTATATGGTTCGTTCGTTTTATAAAGGACTTCGTTAAAGCACTAAAGAGAAGCAACTCATTTGTGTTTAATTTCTGCTGTTTTTTGAAACAAGTTTTAAATAAACATTTCATAATTGAAGTGTTTCTATCAAATAACAAGTGAAAGTATTCTGAGTTTAATTTAATACCACTTATTATTCAAGATTAAAGCAAAGGTTTGAAACAATCGATTAATTATCTTAGTTATTTTCAAACTTTTTTTTTGAAATTTGGCTAAAATATATGGTCACATACAAAAAAGGTATTAATTATAATTATTACTTTAAATTTTTTGCATTTCTGGTTTAGCAAAAAGTGTCACCAACTTATTTTTTTGTTATGGAACACTATGTATATTTTTACATTTTCAGATGCAGAATAAAAAACTACATTTAAAAACATTATCATTATGGGTTCTATTTTAAAATAAGTTTATAAAATAATTGATAAAACTAACACTAAATCAAGATACATGTAACCACTGTCAGTTGTCAAATTTTATTGTTTATAAGAGCGTTGCCGGGCACCAGACTCAGTGATCATCAAAATCAATAAAATTTGATAACAAATTGACAGTAGTTACATGTATCTGGATTTTGAGTTGTTAGTTTTTTGATTTACTTTGATAACTTTATTTCTAAATAAAACCCTTGATTATTTTTTTTTAAATTTTGCATTATAAGTTTAGGATATTGAAAATTATGTAGTTGAATTATAAAAATATCAATTCATTATTAGTAAATTCGCAAAATCAAAAGCAAGGAAGTTCCGATTTAGTACATTTTTATGTTCATATTCCAATTAATGTGATTTAGTTGATATACTATTCTGTTACCACTTTCTAAAAATATACCGGGTGATTCAGTTTGACTGTCGCACCCCTATAACTTTTTAATTATTGAAAATAACCCCAACAAACCTTATATTTTTGAAAACGGAGACAAATTCTCTACTAAATGATTTGCATTTGTTATCTCTACGATGGATGACGTATGTCAAATCCGCGATAGGCAACTGTTTATTTTTTTAATTACATAGTATGCATGTTTTTGTTGATTCGGATAGAGAATTTAATTCTGAATCCGACCATATACTCAAAAAGTAGGCATACATAAGAAATTTATCGAGAAAAATCAGTTCAAAGTTTATTCAAATCATAGCAAACAGTCTATTTGACATAACAAAAAACGATGAAATCTTAAAAATTATACTATAACTGTCAATGGAAATGTATTAAAAATTAATTTTTAATAAAAATAAAAACAAATAATAAACGTTGACTTAAGAAATTAGACTCTAAAAAAAAGCAGTTATAAATAGAGGATAACTGTGTTTGGAAGCGAGGGGCTTTCACTTTGAATACATTAAAGTCTAATTTTTTATCTCAACGTTTGGTATTAAAATCTCTTTTAAAAATGTAAAAGGTTTTATGTACATAAAATCATTAGTTTTTGAATTATTAAATTTTTTTGAAAATATTGACTGTGTTGCCGATCTTTAATAAAATATTCATAATTAGCGATTTAACAACGTCAGTGTAAAATAATTTGGTAGTTTTGTTAACAATACTCTTAAAGTGCCTTCTGAACAATTAAACTTTTAAAATAATACAAAGGTTGTTTGATTTTGTCGGTCCGTGATATTTTTAAATGAAAGCCTTTTTTTTCGTGTAGATAATTTAATTGTCTTTAAAAAATGATAAAGGTGCATTACGTCTAAAACTAATATTTCTGGATCTATTGCCATTTTATTGATAAATGATAGCTAAAAATACAAAATTTACAATAATGCAAATAGTAAGTTTTAATGAAATTATAAAAAATTATACATTTAATTTCAATTTTACTCTTAGCCTGCAAATTTTTATCGTTTATGCAAAGAAACATGTTTTTCTTATGACTGTTTAACCAACATTAATAATTAAAAACTTGTTAATCATTTATTTACTGCTTTAATATGAGGGGAAAAACATTTAAATTTTCATGTAGGTACAGCTTTAAGAATGTCGTATTATTTAATACTTATAAGCAAAAAAAATATCCATAGGGGTTGTTAACGATATCAACAGCTTATAAATCTTAGAAAGTCTACTATTAAATATTTTAACGAAAAATATATTTATTTAAGATTTCCTGTACCAATTTTAACAATTTTTCGTTAATTAATAAACTGTTTGTGTCTATTAAGATTACGAGTGAACTGTCATATTATACTGTTTTTTTGTTTTTTTTTAACATAATAAATAACGAACATGGACAGTCTAAAATTGAAATTGTAAATTAACGTACTACCTACTCTAAATACTTTTTTACAATTTTTTCTCAATCCAATATTTAAATTCAGCCAAGTTTTCTATAAATGATCATTAAAACAACAATAGTAATACACAATCAATTATCTACACAAAAATGTAAAACAATACGAGGCATTCCATTTAAATAATCGACTTATTCGTGTTTAAAATTCAGCTACATGTACCGACAAAAACAAACACCCTGTGTATTATTTAAAAAGTTTAATTTTTCAGAAGGCACTATAAAGCTGCGTTCACATAGAAAAGTGTTGTATTGTATTGTAGCATAAGCAAAGTTAAGTATACGAATATCAAATGCTAGCGTTCACATAAGCAAAGTAGTGGAATTGCCTTGCAAGCCGCGTTGCAACCCTTGCTAACTCCAAGCTTCTTGCAGTACCCCATAACAAGAACCAATCACAGTGATCTACGGATTAACCCTGCGTATGCGCAATGGGAATCGCCGTTAGTGTACAAGTAGCTGGCGCAATACAACGCAATACTTTTCTATGTGAACGCAGCTTAAGAGAATTGATGAATATTTTGTTAAAGATCGGCAACCGTCAATATTTAAAAAACTAATGATTTTATGTACATAAAACATTTTACATTTTTAAAAGAGTATTTTAAGTTTGAATATAAAAAGTAGACATAGGTACCGTGTGTTGTATTTAAAGTAAAAAAGCTACCAATCGGTACGGGAAACCAAACACTCTGTATGGCTAAAAATAAATTTTAGATTATGTATTCTATGATCTCCAACAAATTGTGTCCTAAAACTTTTTTTCCAGTTTGAATAATAAAGCAGCTATGAAAGAAATACGCACTAGGTGGACACCCTGTATATCTAATGTAATATTTTCCACACAAATTCTTGCATTAATAGAGAGTAAGGTTATATTTTAAACAATAATTGGTAGACATTTTATCTACAAAAATTATGCAATTAAATTAATACAGTCTCAGATAAACATCGTCGCCAACGATGATGGTTGCTGTGACAGTTTTGTGTGTAAATGGATAAATAATAAGACTGCAATTAATGAAGGGGCGAAAGTTTTAAAACTGCTGGTGCATTTGAACATAAGATCTTTCCGAAAAAAAGTTATTTCGGATAAACTTTATTTATATTAATCAACGAAACATTTAAATAATCTTACCATACATCAAATAATAAGTGCTAAGGTAGATTAGATCGTGAGACCAAAATAGTAACAGATTTTGTAACAAATACAACTAAATGTCACACTAAACTATCACGTGATTATATCTATTTTTTGCCGGATTTAAGTTGGCGAAACTTCTGTTTAAATAAATGTGTTGAAAGTCTCATGAGGTTTTTAACCACCTGTTATTGATTGCAAAGACTAACGACAAAGCCCTACCTAAGTCTTTTAAGCCTCTTTCAGAAACTTTTAATTAATTTTAAAACCAATGTCCCTCCAACAACTGAAATGCCCAAACAATGTTTCTTTATCGGTCGCCTTAATGAGGACCCGATTTTTTAATGAATTCCCAGCTTTTATTCCATTATTTAATTTTAGAACCTGGCCCATTACAAAGATTTAACATTCTTGATTATAAAACGTCTAGTTTTTGAAAAACTAAAACAAGAGACGATCAAATATAAAGAGCTTCCTTGATTTATACAAATGTTGGTAGAACACTATCAAACTTCCTAACGGGGCCACCAAATTAATATTGATTTATTATATTTCATTTTTATTCGAAAAATAGGCAGCTAAACTTCATCGGTGATACTAAAAATTTCTACTTCGTTACGAGATTTGTGATTTAAAATAACGCAACGAGAAGCACTACTAAGACCTGTAACACAAGTTTCCTGTGGGTTCATAAGGAAACGCGGGTTTGAAGACAGATTGTCCGAAACCGCTTGCCGGAGACCCCCGCCGCTCTCGCACAGTTATGCAAATTTATTGAACGCGTTCGCCGACTTCACACTATGTTCTGCTTGCCGCTATCCACCACAAACTTAAAAAAAACTTTTATGTGACGATGAATACCTGTTCTAATATTTGTTCTAGATAAGTTATCAGTTACATGATTATTTGACTTGCAAAAAGTTAACAAATTAATATGGATTCACATTTTACAAATACTAGTACAGGGTGGACCAAATTCCAGTGTCTTACAGCGTATCTCGGTTATCATAACAGTTAGCGAAAATCTGACGTATGTCTCCTGGGTTATTTTTATGCGATAAACACCCCTTACCAGACTTTTATGACACTTTCCATTTCGGCACTACAGACGAAAAATAAAATGTTATCGTTTTCGAAAATTGATTGTAAGTACCTAACTTCTTTATTCAAAAAAATACAATTTAATCTTATGCAAGATTCTGATAAATATTTTTATGCTCTATTTAAATTTGACTTTAAAAAAATTTTTACGACCTTGACTTTCAAGAGATGAAGTGAAGTTATATGATTTTAAATAGAAAATATAGTAGGCCACAACTTTTTACTTTTTTTTTTTTTCAAAAATATATAGTTTTATACATTTGTTGTAAAAAATAACCGAGATATGGCTGATTTTGTAAAAATTTGATGGTTAAAGTTTGCCATGATTTCGTAAACAATGGATGTTTACAATTGTTAGACAAGTGAACGTTATATGGTTATATCTAAGTACATATTCAAACTTTTAAGCAAACCAGTGTTTTCTGTTGTATTTTATAACAGGCTACCGTAGTTTTGTAAACATGGCTAAATGTGAACTCTTTGAAAATTAAAATAAGTTAGATATTTAAATTGTAAGTGGTAAAAACTAGGGATTCTGAGTCTCGACAATTTTTAAAGTCCCGGGACTTCGGGACTTTTGCGAATTTTATTTACATACTAAAAAATAGTGGTTTAACCCGTCAAAAATGACGGAAGATTTTATAAGGTGCAAGAAAAATGATAATATATTCATGTAGGTACTCAAAATTCATCGGCTATTTTCACTGTAAAAAATAAGTTTTTTTGACAGTGACATTGTTTCTGAAAGCACCCGCTACATTCTTAAAATTGCTTCTTTGCACGTATCGTGATCGTGAATCGGCCGTGATAGTTGACAGAATATTTTTTCTAAATTAAACCAAATTCACGGATTTTGTTTTTGAAGCATTTATTTTATAAATAAAGTATAGTAGTAGGAGTAGTATTATTATTTTTAATTAAGTCTACATTTTACAGTAAATAAAGTACATATTTCCAAGTAAATGTCTATTTTAAATAAACAATTTTCATTAAACTTAAAACATAACAAGCGTAAGTAAAATATATTTTTACTAATAAACTTAGCAATTATCCTTTAGCTTTAAAGCAGACAAGATATAAACATAAATAATTAAATATGGTAGGCAAAAAATTTAAATAAAGTTAAGTAAATACTGATTGTTAGTATAAACTATAAACATAAAATATTACGAAACAAAATATTTTTGCTTAACTCGTGGCAGTAAAATTTGTTTAAAAATAAGAAGTATTAAAAATTCATTTCAGTGATCTGTAACATTTCGTCTCGTCTCGAGTCTCGAACTAAATGTCCTGGGACTCGAGACTAAGAAAGTCCCGGGAATTCCCGGGACAGAATCCCTAGTAAAAACGTAGTGACAGCTGCAGAATTTACTTGGAAATGACGTTTAGTTATTTATTAATTACAAACAACCATTGTTTACGAAATCATGGCAAACTTTGATAATAAAATTTTCACAAAATTAACCTTATCTCGGTTATTTTTTGCAACAACTATTTAAAACTATATAATTTTGAGAAGCTGAAACAATGCTTTTTCATATAAAATCATGGTCTACTATCGTTTCTGTTTAAGAAAATATAAGTTTACTTTATATCTTAAAAATCAAAGTCGTAAAAAATATTAATTTGTTTAAAATTAAGAATTAAAATATTAAAAGAAACCTATACTATAACATTATGTTTTATTTTTATAAATAAAGAAGTTACAGTAAACTTTCGAAAACCACGAATTTTAATTTTTCGTCTGTAGTGCTGAAATGGAAAGTGATATAAAAAATCTGATAACATAAGCTTGTTTATCTCAAAAAATAACCCAAGAGACCAAAATCACAAACTATTATGGTAACCAAAATACATCGTAAAACATTCGAATTTGGTCCACCCTGTACAGATAATGTTCATTTCTAATGTAAAAAGTTATTTTTGTTGAACACATAGAGAATGCTTCGTATATATGCGACGGTAACTTATGGAGGAACATAAATTAAAAAGCTGGAGTTTGAAAATAAACACAAAAAAAGAACACAACACATTGTAGTGGGATGTGAGGAAAATAATCTGACTAGTTGATTCAAAAATCAAAACTAAAAAATGAATACATGTACTTATTTCATGGCAGACTTAAAATGTAGCAGTCAAATTTTAAAATTTATTTCAGTTTTTAATAAGAGGTGTTTATAAATAAATATAAGAATGTAATAAAATATGGGGTGTTACATCTCAAAAATAGTTATTTCTGTATCAAGGCCAAAAAGTACGTTTTGGCCGAGGTGCATATTACATTTATTGTGCGATCGAATTAAAAACAATTAAACCCTTTAGCGCGTTGTGGTTGATTTATTAACCACAGCTAAAAAAGTTCATGCTTAACGAAATTTAAATGGGAAAATATGCAATATTGAGCTTTAAGCGCTTCATAACTAGAGCTAGATGCGCTGTGGTTCGATCAGACACCACATCAACGAGTTATTTGAAATGTGGTTACTAATTTAACCACAGCGTACTCAAGCAATCAATTTTTATGCGATTTCGAACTAATTTCAACAGTTCTGTCAAAACATGCAAAGATGTAGCAGTGTAACCCATTTACGTGTTTGGTTTTATGGTAAATAGATGTTTAGGCAGCTACTGTTCAATTAAACTTTCAAATTTTCTAGGTAAATTAGTCCAAAAAAGTTATTTTTATTTACACGTCCAACAACTTATAAAAAGGGTAAGTACAATAATTAATTTTAATATATACAAAAATTAAACATACTATCAATAAATCATATACCAATCTGTTGGTAATTGTATGTAGAATAATATGAAACATTTATTAGAATTCGTTTCGTTTGCGCTTAGAAAATATTTCTCTTATATTTGAGAGCATTAAATTTTTTTAAAATAACTTGTATTAGTGTCGTATTAAAATAAATAATCCTGGTCCAAAATACAATTTCAAAACTAAATATTGCTTCAGATATTCAGAAGACGAGATATAAATCTGGAAACTATTACTTCGGAACAACTATTTGGTTAAATAGACCACTGCTCCCTTACATTCACCTTTATTCTTAAATGCTATGTGGTTATTAAATGAACCAGCCCTTTAATGCCCATAATTTTATAGCGGATAGGTATTTATTAATTTTTTTAAATAATTTCTTCATCATTTAGTATCATATATTTACGCTTTTCCACAATTTCTTTTAAAAATAATGAAAAAAATAGTTCTGCACCTTAAAGAGTTAAATTTTTAGTAATTTTTAAAATTATATGTTGGAAACTACGTGACATTCTGTCACTGACAGCTGACGGCGTATGTACTGCATTAGTAACTTTTTCGGCCGTTGCTAAGGGTAACGGCCTGAAAAGTAACTTTTACGGCCGTTGCTAAGGATAGGGCCGGTAATGCAGTACTTTATGGTTGCTAACGCGTCCGTCAAATAGCTGTTTCTAGTACGATCGCACAAAAAAAATATTTATGCATATTCGATGTCCATCAAAGGGAACCAAAGTGTTTTGTCGATTACAGTTCAAAATTTTTATGCACTGGATTAATTAGGTAGGTACTTTTTATATTTTCTTGGTCTTGTATCTGTCAAAAAATTAAAAAAATGTATGTACAGCAAAAACGGTAGATTTTTTCCAATAATAAGCGAAATATTGCCAGAATGGCATCTTCATGATTACAGCTTTCTTAATTTAACAATCTATAACACTTAGATGGCAAGAATAAGATTTTTGTTTTATTTTAAATTTATTATTGTAAAGCATTTGAACTGGAGAGGAATAAAAACAATTTTATGTTACTGTCTGTTGGTTGTGTCAATGCCAATTAATGTGAAGGTAATTTTACAAAATGGGTCATTAATTCAAGTGTGTATCTGTTTCGTCTTTTAGCTCACTAGATCACAAAAATACGGAAGATATAGCCTGGATTAATACGTATATGTGGGTTCCCTGAACTTTCAAAATAGTCTTAAAATACGAGCAACGATTAACGTGTCAAGTACATAATACCTAATGATCGAATGCCCTCTGACCACGTTTTGGTAATACGTAAAGACTAAAAGCCTATTTGGAAGGATTTATGTCAACGTTTATAAAATTCAACGAATTAAGACCTGAGCGTTTTTGACGACATCTGCTCTTTTTTATACACACAGCGACAGCACTGGTCACCTCATACATAGCCATCACTTTTTTTTAATTTACCGTACATAATCGACTGCTTTAAAGGCCGTAAATTTAAGTTTTTGGTCCCAAGAGAAAATTTTCTTGTTTATTTATTCTCTAGGTATACATATGCGTATGTATCTTTGCGTTAGTTGCAGGATATATTCAATCATATGATAAGTGAGGTGGTTCCAAATTTGCCATTTCAGTAATTAATTTGACCTGTTTATAAAATTTCATCTTAAATTGTAAAAAAATTATCAATAAATCAGCAATTACTCGAAAACAATCTTAAACATTCTCACTATTACTTTTTAAAACAATACTTATCTACCTATAAATAAATAAATTAAAATTATGGTTCTCTATTTAAAACAATTGACCTATTTGTATTTAAAATGCAATTAAATATAGGTACTTTGCAAAATAAACACCCAGTGCATAAAAATTAAACTTATCAGCAGTCACTATGAGAGTATTATTAATAAAACCTCCAAACTATTACTCACTAACATTTTTAGAAGTTTAAATACACCTATAATTATTTTTTTAAGGCACTGTGGTCAATATTTTCAAATTAACTCAAACACGGATAATTTTAATTACAAACTTAAAAATTCTTTGAATGCGATTTGATATACAGGGTGTTTCATAATTGAATGCTGATCCTTAAGGGTGTTATTCCTTGGATGATTTTAAGAAAAAAAGTTCATATCAATGTAGGTCCGGAACCGCCGTATTTTTGAGATTTTTTGTATTTTAGTAGGTAGGTAGGTACTACTAACTAGGTATAAAAACACATTTTTTTCAGAAAAGAAATTATTCTATTTCTACCAATGGCGTCCGTACTAACATATCCTTGAATGTATTTACTTGTTTATTAAAAATTAAAACGAAAGTGAAATGTACTCTTTTACCGTTCAAGAGTACCTAATAGCCTTTTATTTTTTTACTCGAAAACCGTT
This sequence comes from Elmis aenea, assembly GCA_947652605.1. NCBI lineage: Eukaryota > Metazoa > Arthropoda > Insecta > Coleoptera > Elmidae > Elmis > Elmis aenea. The sequence goes on from OX393576.1 coordinate 22,488,587, forward strand.
CGTCGGACAAAAAAAAGTCAAGAGGCCATTTTTAGTAAGAGATATAGCAAAATTATAAAAATAACATTTACTTTGAAAAAAAACAGTGGCGTATCATTTTTTTCATTAAAAATATTCAAGGACATGTTAGTACGGACGCCATTGGTAGAAAAAGAACAATTTTTTTTTCTGAAAAAATGTATTTTTATGCCTAGTTAGTACCTACTAAAATTCAAAAAAATATCTAAAGCGGTATCTAAGATATTACGAAAACCGATATTTTTTTCAACTTTTAACACCCTGTATCTTAAAAATACGGCGGTTGCGAACCTACATTATTATGAACTTTTTTTCTTAAAATCATCCAAGGAATAATACCCTTAAGGATCAGCATTCAAATATGAAACACCCTATACAGGGTGCCCATTTTTCTAACCTGTTGTATGGGTAACTCCGTTAATATTGGAGATACAGAAACGTTTAAATTGGCAAATTTGTGCAGAATTTAAAGGGAAATCTGATGCCATTTTCAAATTTGACCTACGTCATCAACTTTTTGAAATATTTTGAAAAAACTGAAAAAGGTCGATTTTTTCAAACTTGAATAATTCCGTAACCATATGAGTTAAAACAAAAATAAAAATTGACTTCTGTAGATATTTTTACGTAGATTTTAAATATGTTAACGAAATTTTCATAGCATTCTCGATTTCCGAGTTATAGCACAAACTTGCATTTTTTTAAATGGAAGTCATAGTTGGCTGTGGTCTTATTAAAAAGGTTGTTTTTTTCTCGTTTCAATGATATAAGGTTTGTTATGCTTTACTGTTGTAGTTTTTCTTTAAATAAGCAAATATCATTTTACATGTTCTTATTGTTAGTGTAGCAGTTATTAGCCAGTTACAAATTTTAAAAACAAAACCTCAGAGTTTGTCAAATATAATTTATTGTTTGTTTTACGTATAAATCTCTCTCTCGTGTTGATCAAAATTTTTGATTGAGTTTATTGTAAATTTCAAAAACAATGTGTTCTAATGAAGAAAAAAACCACATGCTTTTCTATTACTACGCTTGTAATAGAAATAGTAGAAATTCAAGTGAAATGTATTTGCAAAGATTTATGGAAAAGAGCCAACCAAGAAAGAACTTATTTTCGTTATTAAAAACCAATTTAAAAAAATACGGGTATACCAAAAAGCCTGATAATATTTCTTCATTAAAAAGCATTGTTTTTGAAATTTATAATAAACAAAAATTTTGATCAACACGAGAGAAAGACATACGTAAACGTATAACAAACAATAAATTTTATTTGACAAACTATGAGGTTTTGTTTTTAAAATTTGTTACTGGCTAATAACTGCTACACTAACAATAAGAGACAACTCTTAAATGTCACATCGAAAAAAAAGAACATCAACACGGGATAACTCCCATCTATTAGTAGGCTGTGAACATGTAAAATGATTTTTGCTTATTTAAAGAAAAACTACAACAGTAAAGCATAACAAACCTTATATCATTGAAACGAGAAAAAAATAACCTTTTTAATAAGACCACAGCCAACTATGACTTCCATTTAAAAAAATGCAAGTTTGTGCTATAACTCGGAAATCGAGAGTGCTATGAAAATTTTGTTAACATACTTAAAATCTACGTAAAAATATCTACAAAAGTCAATTTTTATTTTTTTTCTAACTCATATGGTTACGGAATTATTCAAGTTTGAAAAAATCGACCTTTTTCAGTTTTTTCAAAATATTTCAAAAGGTTGATGACGTAGGTCAAATTTGAAAATGGCTTCAGATTTTCCTTTAAATTCTGCACAAATTTGCTAATTTAAACGTTTCTGTATCTCCAATATTAACGGAGTTACCCATACAACAGGTTAGAAAAATGGGCACCCTGTATACTCTTAAGCTAAAAATGTAAAGGCGTTCAATTTAAAATAAAAAAGTTAAAGGTAGGTACGCAAAAACAAGAAAACATTATCGTTATTAATCATTTTAAATTATGTAGTAATGATCTAAAACAGCTAGCATTAATTTGTTTTTGTAGATATATTAATTACTAATTAAAATATAAAGGATACATGATCTAGATAGGTTCTAAAGATACGTTCAAAATATATGTTCTCTCTAGAATTTTGGTATACAATTAGGTTTAAGAAAATTAAATGTACAGTTAGTACTACATCATCACCTTAAACTTTTATGGTGTCTAGCTTAAATTCGTTAGAAATTTAAAAGTTTCAACGTTAACCGGTTTTGTTATGGTGATGAAGTTGGAACTAGGGTGTAAAGTTACTGTTCTCGCCTGTTCGTTATGGAAACTTTACACCTTTAAAGGGTTCTTTGTCTCTAACCGGTCATTTCTCAGGTGTCGCAAAAAAATTGCTTTCATCGAATTACTAAAAAATTGTGCTTTGTAGCGAGTATAAATGTTATTGCACATTTCACAAATAGAACAAAAACTTCGACTTCAAAAAATGAAATAGTTTGTAAAAAAACTAATTAGGTTCGTCGATGAAATTTGACTTATTGAAGTCATTATTTGTGCAATATTATTTTATTGAAAAACATACTTAATAAAGAATTATTGTGTTAAATCTTTTTTAAATTTGCAATATTTGTGTCATTACTAGTTACATTTTCATACATATGTACCTACAGTGTGGTCCAAATTCTATGAGATTATATGGGTATCTCGCTTAATATTCAAAATAGATAAATTACCAAAAATAAGGATTTTGAGAAAAACTCAGAACCGTTTTCAAGAACATTCTATCGTTTCCGGTTTTTGAGTTATTACAAAAAGTCTTCTTTTGTCAAATTTATAATGTGTCTCCGCTATTGTTGCAAATATCGCAAAAATGTATGAAGATTATTTTTTAGATATTTTCATGTAAAATTCGATTATTCTAAACGAAAATTTAAAAAAAAGGTATAAAACCTTTTAAATCTCATATGTTACAAGTTGCGAAAGTTGTTGTAATTTGTTGTTGAGATAAGAATGATAAATATTTAAACATAAGATAAAAACAATACACTCAGAATCAGCAGTTATGTACTATATTGTTGTTTATCTTATGTTCAAATATTTATAATGTTTATCTCAACAACAAATTACAAAAACCTTCGCAACTTGTACCTACCACATAAATGGTTTCACACCTTTTTTATTGTTTTTACAGTCTACCATGATTTTCTTAAAACAACTACAAAACCTTCGTAACTCACATATTATTAAAAATAACTACATCAACCCTTATATATTTGGAATGATAAATAAATAAGGAATTTAAATAGGTCATAGCAAACTATAGCTTCCGTTTAGAAAAAAGTAAGTTTGTATCATAACTTTTTAACAGTGAGAGTAAAACAATTTTACATAAAAATATCTAAAAACAATCTTTGCACATTTTTTCGATGTTTACAACAATAACGGAGATTTGACACATTATAAATACAACAAAAAACACTTTTTTTCTAGTAACTCAAAAACCGGAAATGATAGAATAATTTTGAAAACGGCTCTGAATTTGCCTCAAAAAAACTGTACATTTTTGGTAATTAAACCGTTTCGCTATCCTGCATATTAAGCGAGGTACCCATGTAATCCCATCAAATTTGGACCACCCTGTACAAGAACACTGAAATTTTGGAAGTTTTCACCTACTTACCTATATTAATTTTTTTTACTATTATATAAATTATTTCATTTAATATTATTTTGTGAATTATTTATCCAAATAAAATGTCTCTATCAGTGCAATTTATTTACTCTAATTTTTGCATATATGCGAATATTTCAAATAAAAACAGTCACTTTTCAAAAACCGATTAAACGATTATTCAATTAGTTAATAAGAAATTAATCGATAAACTAGTTATTAATTTTTTTTTTAACCCTACTTGACACTAAGTGCTAACTATAGCGAAAATGGTCCCTTTTTTCAGTCAAATAACGTGATAAGGACTGGAGTTAGAGAAGCAGTCTGTGTATGTATGTGCTCCTTGCAGAGCATCTTCGACACCCAACGTGGGCACAATTTCCAAAGGTTCAAAAATCTGGCGCAATTTTAAAGAGACGAGTCCTCAGTTATAGTGAAAACTATGTAGAGCAGGGGTTGACAACTTTTTTTGTCAAAAAGGGCGCAATATAAACTCAAAAGTTATTGGGGGGCGCCCGAAAGAAAAACTTAAAAATATTAAAGGTTTTATTTCCGGTAGTGGCCTTATAGACGTAATACATAAGGTTCAAATTCGCACATTTCGGTCGATTAGCAATGCATATGAGCGTGCATACCATACAACTGATTTCTTAACACCGTGTATGTGTGTAATATAGTGAGGGCGCATAAAATTCTCACCGAGGGCGCCGGCGCTCCCGGGCGCCACGTTGCCGACATCTGATGTAGAGCAATAGTATAAAGTGCGGCCAATGTATTAAAAGCAAGAAAATTTACGGTAGGTACGTACTTTCCGAATTCGTTTCGTAGATTTCTTACATAGGTACATTTGTCCTGTCTCAGAAGTAATTAGGATTTTTTTCTACGACCACTAATGTAAATGGCTCTTACTGTGATACTGTGCAGCCTGCATGCATAGTAAGTGAATCCTAACGCACGGTAAGCAAAACGCACACTTGTCTAGATATGTCAATGTAGACTTACGTCAAAATTGACAAGACAACGTAATTACATGTGTATATTAGCCAAAAAGCCGTTAAAATCGTTGGTATTATGTGTTCGTAGAAAAAGTAAGCTACATAACACGAGCTATAACGCAATTAATTACGCACTCCATTTCCATTTTCCACTCTTGTGTAATATGCTTCTTACAACTCTTGCTATGTAATATACTACTATTATTAATTTAAGGTGAGCTTGTTGCGAAGTAAATATTTTGGAACTACAATTATTTGGAATAGTTTTTTTAAACGTAAAATACTGTTGTATATAAGAAATAATTGTCGTACAGCACACTACCTTGTAAAAACTAAGATTCTGAACGCACACACATACATCACAACAAACAGCAACCCAGATTCAAGCTAATAAATAAATTTCAAGATGTTCATGTTCTGCTTTACATTCAACAGTGGCAATAAACATAATGAGCCGGTGTTGTAAAGTGAGTGCGTGCCCAACCTGTTATTGCTTTGTTTGTCATCTCTTGTAGTCTTTATTCTGACAAGACGTTTCTCAACCGTGATCTTCAACTTGTGTAAAGAATGCGCAACATGATATATTTTACAATTAGGTGACATTAAATTATTCCGACATTCAGGTGTAGACGTTAACCGAAACGTATGTAAATTATTAAATTGGATTATGTAATCGTTAAGTCGGCGTGTGTAAGTAAAATTAATCGTGTGTGCAAGGTTTTCCACAACAAAATAAATATTAAACGAGACATGACAAGTAAGTCTCTATTCTAAAATGTTCGGTTGATTTCAGTGATGTATGTAAATTAAAGTGTTTAGGTAATTAAAATTACTTACATATCTTGCTTTTCGTCAATTCAAATTTGTTGACAGTTTCACAGCGTCGCATTATTTCGTCGGTAGAAAACAGATCTAAAAAAAGTCATAATTAAATCAAAACCTACATACTTTAAGGTTAAATAAAGGTTGAAAAAATTGCCCTTTTTAGACGTTCTGGTTTACAAAAATAAAAACTAGACAGACATGTGACCCTGCACAACCTCCCTAAAAAATTACGGACCAATTCTAACGGCTAAACAAAAACATAAAAAACTTAAAATATTTATTTAAAAAATGCACAACCACTCACAGTTTATTGCTTTCAAAAAATTACAGCACGATATGTACAGGGTGGGCAAATTTCAATGTTTTAATAGGGAATCTCGGTAACTATAAGAGGTATCAAAAAAGGGACCGCGCATCCTCGATTTTTTTTTCGAGAAAAATTTAATGGTCAAAACTAAAATTGGTTATCGTCTTTTGTTTACGAGTTATCGCCGATAACTCGATTTTTCGACTTTCCGTTTTATGACTATATTTCGCTTGTTTATAAAAATAAACAAAAATAATTTTGACGTTCTACAGGCACTTTTTTGATAAGAATACAGTGGCGTAGACAATTTTTCAAAAAAACTTCCAAAATTCGAGTTGTGACATAAAGTTGTATTTTTTTAAATAGGACCCATAGTTGACTATGGCTTATTTGCATTTCTTATTTTTTTGTCATTCCAAATATAAAGGGGTTGATGTATTTATTTTCAATAATACGCAAGTTACGAAGGTTTTTAGTTTTTTTTTTAAAACAAAATTATAGGTTGTGAAAATAAAAACAACACAAAGTGTAAAACCTTTTTAAACTCATTTGGTACAAGTTACGAAGGTTTTGTAATTTGTTGTTGTGATAAACATTACAAATATTTGAACATAAGATAAACTACAATAAACACATTACTGCAGATGCCGACTTTATCGTTGTTTCCTTATTTTTATATATTTATAATGTTTATCACAACAACCAATTACAAAACCTTCGTAACTTGTACTAAATGAAATTTAAAAGGTTTTACACCTTGTTTTGTTTTTGTTTTTAAAGCCTACTAACAAGGGAAGGTCACGATACGTTGTCGCTAGAATTTGATACTGGCTGTGTTTATTACATTAAGGGCATCAAAACTAAATGTTTTCCAGAGTTATACGTGCCACTGGCCATTACCTTCGGAAAAATAGGGGAAAAACTGAAAAATTTGTACAAAAAGGTCATTTTTGCGATCGCGTTGGCCATGAAACCGTCAGAGATAAAATCGAAAATCTTCTATTTACCAATAGGCGCATCCTTTGCAAGTAAAATAGTGCAAAGTTTTTGAAAAAATCTTGAACGGTTCCGGAGAAAAACGTCAAAAACGAAACCCCTGCATAAGCGCTATGAATTGAGAAGTTGTCGTATATCTGTATAACTGTATCTATGCGACTTGCATAGGCGTTTAACATAGGGAAAACCGTTTTTACAAAGGCCTCGTTTTTTGCGTGTTTCTTCAGAACCGTTTCAGATTTTTTCAAAAACTTTGCACCATTTTACTTGGAAAGGATGCGCGCATTGGTAAATAGAAAAATTTCGATTTTGTCTTTGACGGTTTCATGGCCAACGCGATCGCAAATATTACTTTTATTAATCAGCTGTTCAGTTTTTCCCCTATTTTTCCGTAGGTAATGGCCAGTGGCACGTATAACTCTGGAAAACATTTAGTTTTGATGCCCTTAATGTAATAAACACAGCCAGAATCAAATTCTAGCGGCAACGTATCGTGACCTTCCCTTGTAAGTATAATTTTGTTTAAAAAAAAGCTAAAAAACCTTCGTTACTTGCGTATTATTGAAAATAAATACATCAACCCCTATATATTTAGAATGACAAAAAAATAAGAAATTTAAATAAGTCATAGCCAACTATGGGTTCTATTTAAAAAATTACAACTTTATGTCACAACTCGAATTTGGGAAGTTTTTTTGAAAAATTGTCTACGCCACTGCATTCTTATTAAAAAAGTGCTTGTAGAACGTCAAAATTATTTTTGTTTATTTTCATAAACAAGCGAAATATAGTCATAAAACGAGAAGTCGAAAAATCGAGTTATCGGTGATAACTCGAAAACAAAAGACGATAGCCAATTTTAGTTTTCACCATTAACTTTTTCTCGAAAAAAGAGATCGAGGACGCGCTGTCCGTTTTTTGATACCTCTTATAGTTACCGAGATTCCCTATTAAAACATCGAAATTAACCCACCCTGTACAAACAAAACTAAAAACTTTATTTTAATTACAACATTCACTTTGCAAGTAATGAAATTTTTAATCACCTCGTCATCTCAGTTTTCATTGCAAGGTCATGTTCTATTGATAGCAAAGCTATTTAACTTTTTCTGCAGCATTGACAATCTATTGAAGATTTCTATTTCCGAAAGTTTATTGAAAGCTCTTTCACCTTCAGCTACTGAATTATGCAAAAAAACTAATTGAAGTACATTTTGTGGCAAAAACACCTTGGAGTTAAAAACAGGGCGGCCCATAAGTCACTTCCCATTTACTGAATTTTATTTAATTTTGATAAGTTTGCCATGGAGAAGTAGACGACTGAGCAAAAAACAAGGATTTTTCGATACTATTTTCAAGACAATCATTCCATTTTTCTACACAAACAGCATATTGTCATTTTATTTAATGTCTGAAATAATCCCTCAAAATCAATCATACAAAGTCCGTAGAAAATAGGTTTGTCCACAGACTAATTATGTCCGATGAAGCCTATTTTCAGCTAAATCATCAATGGACAGAACTGCCGTAGTCGGGGTCTGAAAATCCAAGAGTTATACACAAACATCAGCTGCACCTCTTTAAATGCACAGCGTGATGCAAAATTACATCAGAACGAGTTATTGAGCCCTAATTGTTAAAGATTTTAAAGATAATGCATTGAGGGTAATAGGAGAGCGTCATCACGAGATAATTTAAAATTTTATTTGCGTCCAGAGATATGACATTTGTTTGGCAATAGAGCTTTTTCGTTAAATATTCAATGGGAGACTAATTTCACATGGAACGAAAATTAACTGGCCACCACGTTTGCCAAATTTGACAACTCCAGATTTTTTAGTGTAGGTTATCTTTAGGTAAAAGCAGGGCATGAAACCGGTTTTTTAAACCGGTTTAAAAAACCGGTTAACCGTTATTTTTTGTCAGAAAAAGTGATTTTTAACCAAAACCGAAACCGTTATTTTTAATGGCAAAACAAACGGTAACCTTTAACCAAAATAATAAAAAACCGGTTTTTTTAACGTCTTTTTTTTAATAAAAATTACGATGAAAAATACAAAATCTGTAGTAAATGCGATTAGTTTACCAGAAGTCATTACTGAACGCTTGATTGTACATTTATTATAAAATTATAAATAAATAATATCCTTTCATACTTTGCATTCCTGATCTAAATAATTTTAAAAAGCGGTTAATTTAACCGGTTTTTTCTAAACCGGTTTTTTGCGAATAAAACCGGTTTTTCAACAAAAACCGTTATAAAAATAAAGTTCTCGATTTCGGTTAACCGTTAACCAAAATTTTTTTCGGTTTCGAGCCCTGGGTAAAAGTTTACATAAACAAATATAGGAAAACTCCAGGAGCCGAAGAATCATATTTGACAAGAAATTAGAGCGTTGGAGCCAAAAACATAACAAACCGAGCTCGGTGGCTGGTTGGTATGCAACCTAGCGAGTAAAATCGGGAGGCGTGGGTTCGAATCCCACGGCCGTCTGTCATCGTAGAGGTTTCAGGTGGTTCCCTCTACCTACTATAGGCAAATGCTGTGACAGTACTTTCACCTACCCTTACCTTACCCACCCTTTCCTTGTTCCCTGCCCCCTCCTCCCGGACGCTAGTGACCTCAGATGTCGAAGCGTCTCTAAACTCTCAATTTAAAAAAAAAAAAAAAAACACAACAAGCTGTCATGAAACATAGCCTGCGACGCTGAAAACGGAGGGCATTTAAAGGATTTTATACTCCTACTTCGCAATTATAGTTCAAATTTATTTCCAAAATTTAAAATAAAAATGTTATTAAAACCAAATCCTTTTACTCTTTAATTTAAGTTAATAAATTTTTAAAATGGTTAAAGAGTTTGGTACACTCTGTATATAAATAGTATTTAATAGAGTTAGTCCTGATGTACCATCTCTTAACGTCGCGTTATAAATCTTTATTACATAATGAATTTCCTCTTTCAAAGGTGTCGTTAAGTAAGTCTTTTGAATATTTATTTATTAAAATATTACACAACTTGGTAATTTGTTGTTGATGCAGTGTTTGAATATTTAATTTTGATAAAAATGAAATCTTAATATGACCGTATAAGGTATAAAAAAAATGAAGGTTAAGTTGGGAAATATTTTTATCCAGTATAACAAAATACACAGTCTTTTTAAAATGCCCTTGTGTATCACTTCTATCCACACTTTCTTGATATTTTCGGTCTTGATCGCTCTTCGTCATTCGAAATTATACCCAATTCATCTGCAACTTTCACAAAAAAATCTCGCCGCCTATTTCTAAAATATTCAACATTTGCTGTTAGATTGTAAAATTTTGTTTCGTTTGTCAATGTAAGTTAATATTTTTAAACTATCATTATACCATTACCGCACAGGTTTAGCTTGCTGCGGAAAAAATCAAGGCTTAATGGTAAAAGTTTAAAACTGATAGCCATAAATTGAATAAATACAATAAAAATAATACTGCATTGGCAACGCAGCGGTCGGGCTTTTTAAGGTTAATTTAGTCTTTTATTTATCTGTGTGGCCCTGCTTTGAAACCTAAATTGAAAACCAGCACATTATCATGCCAATATTTTCGTCATCCTTTTAAAGTTTTAACACGCCTTTTACAACAAGATCATTATTAACATTATAAACTTCATACTGTTCTTTGTCAAAATTTTTATAACTTTACGTTAGTTTTGTTAAAAGCACGAATATATTTTATGCACCACTTTCTCTTAAGACAGTCTTCATGTCCTTCGCTTAGTATAGTAAGTATACACGGTGGTTAGAGATATTTAGCTTTGGTGAAATACACGTTTAAGTTGGTTGTAACGGTTGCGAAACTTTAGTGCAGATAATTTGTTTTCAGCTGTGTGTACTTTAAAGAGACAAGGCGACAGTAGTTTAGAAGTGAAAGTTTAGTAAAACATCAAATTTATGCTCATAGAACGTTGCTGTGCAACCCTACACTAACAACATTTACTCTAAAGCTAATATTAGACGTTGCGATTTTTTTTCCATCTGTAAGAAAAATATTTTATAGCTTGTAAAATAAATACAAGACCCCTATTACACGTTACGATTTTTTTTGCGTACGATTCGAAATCGCCACTGCGCTGCACAATTTATCTGACATTTAAATGGCAGCCAACCGGCAGTTAACTGCATAATAACCTAGATATCTGCATTTTTACTAATGTGGTCTGTTGAAAAAATAAGAAAAAAGTATACTTTGTAGGTTATGTGATCCTTTTGACAACACAGTGGCACAAAAATTACCAGAAGTTACTAGAAATGTAATAAAATACACATTTGACCTTGAAAAATTAGAGCATGTTCAATAGCATAAAATCCTGTGACATTTAAAATCCGTTCCTATTTTTTTTCCTATGCACATTTAGACGTTACGATTTTTTGGATTTGCGTTGTGGAAAAATGATTTGTAAGATTTTATTCTATTGAACATGCTCTAATTTTTCAAGGTCAAACATGTGTAGTTTATTACATTTCTAGTAACTTCTGGTAATTTTTGTGCCACTGTGTTGTAAAAAGGATGTAATTTCATGCGGTTTACTTACGTGCTTCCAAGGAAAAAGGGACAAAGACAATTATTTACCATGCCGATTAGGATTTGTTTTAAATAAAATATTTGTTTTTGCCATTTTTAACAACAATTGTTTCAAAAATGTGCCAAGTGTTATACATTGTCGAATTAAGAAAATAATGCTCTATAAATTGGCGTTAAAATCAGATATAGCGTCCATAACACAAAATTGACCTGATGATGGTTTTAAAAAACGAAACGTCGCAAGGAAAATATAATTGGGGAATTTGATTCCTTGCAAAAAGTGGCCATAAAAAAGAGTTTACAGAAATTAAATTCAATATCAAATGAAAAAGTTACGGGCAAAAAACAAAAATCCACTTTTTTACTTTTTTCCCTAAATCTCAAAAACTAAAAGAGCTAGATACGTTCTGTGGGTCAAATTATTAAGCGTCTGAATATACAACTTTGCCCTAATTTAAACGAAGTCATAACTCTACCGTTTACGAGATTTTCATAGTGGCCCTCGAAAAACGAGAACCCTGTATATAAATGATATAAAAGTTCAATTAATAATTTTATACATAAAGCATGTTTTTGCCTTAATTTTTATTGGTAACATGATTCTTTTTTCAGTACATAGTAAAAATTTTGGTTACATTTGTCGCCACAGACTCTCCAATTCAAGTTCTTACGAAATGCCACTTTTGGTTAATAATATAAATGCGTCTTGTTTATTGTGTGCTCTTTACAACGGCAAAAAATAGAATACATAAGCGGAAAATTTTACGAAGACATTAATAAATGTTAAAAGTTTACGTTAATATTTTGATATCCATTGTGATCCTTCAGAAGACCCAAACCTACCAACCGTTTTTATTAAACTTGTTTTTTCTCGTATTATAATTGAATACACTTAGGAAATCACCATTGACTTAAATACACGTTCTCTTCAAGTTCAGTACCACTTCGTATTTCTATGGGAACAAAAACGCAGTTTATGAATCCTTTTAAACTGTGCTTAAGATGTATAATTTTATTTGCAACGTCTTTATAAACTCGTTCCGTTAAAGTTCTTTAACGGTGCCCGCTTGCCACTCACAATTACGACACCTATAATTTTCAACAACTAAAAACAAAACCCTTTTCCCACTTGATGTGTATGTATACTCATTAATTAAAGAGACAGCAAAAACTGTAATTGACGTACTACAACAAACAGTACTTGAAAAGTTGTCAGGGTGAATGTGGAGGGACTGTTCAAACAACTTTTTATTTGAGATAATTTCAGGTCGGAAACATAAAAGAGCAAGTAGACGAGTATTAGAGAATAATGGAAAATAAGAACATTCTTGACCAGCTGTATAATTATTTAGCGAAGCTCAAGTAATTAATAAAGCCACGTGTTTTGTTACCTGCATGCCTCGGCATTGTGCGGCAAGAGTTAATGCGAGGGCATGTTAAGCGATTATATGTAGAGCAACTAAACCTAAAGTTTAGTCCGCATCATTAATATAAAGTCTCTGCTAAACATAATGTACCATTTAAACAACTAACGTTTAGTTTAGGTAAAACGGGGAAAGTCAGACGATTGCTTATATCTACGGTAATTGAATCAAATTAATACTATAAACTGTTTTGGCACCGATTCCTAAGATTAAGATACCAGGACGGCAGAAATAATTTTAAATCGTCACTAAAATTATGTCTGATACATTTGTTTTGTGGTATGTTATGTGTTATGTGATTAGTTCAATATACCCCGTATTAACAAAAAAATGACATACACAGGGTGTCCCAGGTAGTATATCCAGCATAGGGATCCCGCTTGCTATAAGACATACACAGTTTGTTTAAACCTAGATAAATTATTCTTAAGTATAAGAGGAGCTGCGATCTATTTTTGTAAGTACAAAAATTGTCGTTCCTACTTCAGAAGTAATAGCAAAAAGTATTTCTTTTTTCTCTCATCACTTTTTTGTCTTACAAATTAGATCCATTATATTTGCATTTTCTTAAGGTACTTTTTTATGCAGGATGTAGGTAACAATTAACTTAGATTTTTCTATCACTCCTCATTTTTAAGATATTGCGCCCAATTTCATTTTTTCTTATAGGCCGTTAAGTTGACTTTGGATTAGTTCAATGTGCTAAGTGGAAATATCACTTGTCATATACATCGTACATAGGACTTTACCATACACAATCAAATAGTTGCAAATATTGGCTCCCCTGGTTATTTTACGACAAAAGTTAAAATATAAAAGTTGTTCAGAATCAAAAACTACGTAAGATTCTTTACATGAATTTTCAATTTGATAAGCATTTTCGCTTTCTTTGGATAAAATTAAAAAATTATGATAAATAGATAAATAAAAATAAACTAAGTTCGCCCATGTGTTATTTTACGTTGCACGCGCTATCCAAAATTTGCGAGATCGCGCTTTAAACTTATTTGGCAGAGCTCGTGAAGAATAACTTTCTAGACAGTGCAATTTGGTCAATTAAAGCAAATAATTTTTAAAATATCTTCGAGGTACGATAATAAATATAGAAGTTATTAAGTTTACGAATTAAAAAAATTGAATAGGTAATGTATTTTTTTCAAATTTCATAAAATTAAATTTTTCTTAATTTTAGCAGCACTGCACTACTACGAGCATGTCAAATTCGGATCCGGAGGATAAGTCTACTACCGGAACTCTCAGTTTAAGATGTATATTGTTAAGTTGCATAAAATCCATATAAAACTATGGGAAACCAGACTACCGCGATATTTTTTAGGTTTTCTCAAAGAAAGAGAAAGTACTAATCAAATTGAAAATGCAAGTGAAGAATCGTACGCAGTTTTTGATTCTGAACCTCTTGTAAATTTATACTTTTGTCGTAAAATAATCAGGGGAGCCAATATTTAATTTTGCATGGTTAAGTCCTATGTGCGATAGTCTCAGTATGTATAAAATAAATAACTTAGAAAATCAAGAAAATGATATACTACAAATCATTTATCAAGCTATCTATAACAAACAAATAATAAACTAGTTAGATATCAAATGACAATTTCATCTTACTGCGGTTTTGTTTATTAAACATTTGCATTATTGTAGTGTAATTCGATAGTTTTTGTAGCAATTTCGTTATAAATATGGCTACATTTACAAATACCGAAAAATAAGCGATATTCTTATACAGGAAATGTTATCTGAGACACCGTGTGTACAAAAAATACGACTAATATTGAAACACCTGAGGGCTTGGCCAACCAATTAGTTATAAGTAAAGGCTTTAGACAAGGAGAGTCACTAAGTCCCTTTAAATTAGTAAAATCATGAATAGCATTGTGGTAGTAGCCAGGAACCAATGAGAAGTAAATTAAAAGTTGAAAACCGTACAGAACAAGTGATGCACTTCAAATACAATACTTGGACGTGGACACCACAAGCAAGCGCAGTGTAATTGAAATAGTGCAAAAACAATACAATAAGTGACACAAATAGGTTGCTTAAAAGACACCATATGGCAAAACAAAAATCTGATAATAGAAAAATAAAAATATACAAAACCATGGAACGACTCATCTCACGTAGACCACCGAAACCCGGACGGACACAAGAAAAACCAAACAGAAACGTCGATAGTAAATGTAAACCTACGAGATTGTCATACAAATAAGTCGATAAGGAACTAATGCAGCATCCAAGATTTCATCAGGTGGTTCAAAGAGCAAGCAAAAGAATAGAAAGAACACCTGGAGCAAATGGAGAAAAGATAACTAGCAAAGATTTGTATCAAAGGACGACCAGAAGGATTTAGACCATGTGAACAACCCTCCAAGAGGTAGACGCAGAGCTGATTTGCCTTCTCTATAGAGTGGCAGAGGTTTTGAAAAACAGAGAGATCCCAGTTGTTCATGAAAAAGACAAATAATATAAGCACAACATTACTGTTTACATCATGCTTTATGCTCTTCTGGCTACAAACAATAAATATTGTTTACAGAATAACGACTTTTTAAATGCAACCGCTAATTCTTCGAACGAATTATTTTTAATGACAAAACTCGTTTTATAATCTCAACTTGAAATGCAGTAAAGCACAAACTAGAAGAAATTAAACGCAGGAGATAAGAGCAATAAACAGAACTAGTTTTTATGAAGCCAGCTGTAGAAATCGTTAAAAAAATTACCCTAGCACTAACTAGCTTAAACTTTATGAGATTAAAACAATTATACAAAACTTTACAATTGCTATTAAATTAGTTATATTACACAAACAGATGCAGGAAGAATTAAACGCTTCAAAATATTATTTACAAACAACTGACACATCACACTGTAAGATTATAATTTGCTCGTATAAAAATATTAGTACAAAGAAAATTAACTGACACTTAAATATTTAATATGTAATAAAAATAAATGAGTACACATCATATGAGAACATCATGCTGTGAGAACTATTTTTTTATCATAAACTAACAATGGAGTCAGTTATTTACATGACAAACTAACAAAAACATATCGAACGTTTCACATTTAAATTAGTATCTTAAAGTAACAACCATTTTAGGCAAATGAGCCAGCATCGTGGGATGCCCAGCTTAAATGTTTGATTAGCATAGTTAACGAGAATCAGAACCTAACCTAACTATGACGTCATTACGCAGCAAAGTTTCATTAATTAATTGATAGGTTGTGGTATCAAATAAGGGAGCAAATGAGCCGGTCGCTGACTGCCAACAAAAACTAAGCTCGCTCGATCCAATTTTTAACGTCCCAATACGTCTTTAATTATAAAGTGAGCAAAGTGAACTAACGCGATGGTTAATGGTTTCCAATCATTTTTTAAGGCTCGTAATCTGTTTCCATCCGTGTTTCTCATATTAATCAGGAATAATCATCTATTCAAGTTTACCTACATAATTAATAACTTTAAGAAGTCCAAGAGGTAGATTATCTATGGTGTAAGATATACAAGTGCAGGTGTTTTAACGTGAAATAAAAATAACGTAGCTTGTAATGGCTAAGTATTAAAGGGTGTAGACATTATCTTAAACACATACTCACGTTTACCCATCTAAAAAGAAAACGTAGACATTAAAATATGCGCATACTTGCTGAGATAAAAACTGAAAGCTTTTAATTAGTTATCTCCACAAATTTACACACAATCTCAATCTACATTGCTGGATCAGCTTTGCATCTTGAGCTACATATTATAAAAGTATTGGGACACGCAACTTACGATTTCAAAGCAATGATACTAAAATGGTACGCAGGTAGCCATTTAACAGGCTGTTAACCAGCTGGACTGGCAACCGCTTAGATTTTAAAACTTATTGTTGATAAATCGACACAATAAGTACAGACATGTTATGTATACTACTGAAAACCGAATGTATGCATTTTTACGGCTCACTACGTCTAGATTAATTTTAAATAAAAAGAAAAATGCACAACTTTTATAGATGCACGGGGAGAGATCATAGTTAATCAATAGTTAATTTATATTTTTAAAAAATGCTACTAAACGAGTAAAGATTATAATATTTTTTAATATATCTCCATACATTTGCGCCATTGCACAGTGGTCCCGCGTCCATGCTAACGTGCGTCAAAAATAAAAATAAATGAAGGACCTAATTCTGATTGTTTAAATTAAAAGGGTTTTAGGTCAAATGTATATTTAAAGTGTATTTAAAAAAAAATCTACTTTGCAGCATATATATAAACAAAAAAAATGTCATGTTAGTATCTACTAATAATAATAAAAAAATTATTTACAATTACTAACTTTATAATATTGACAGTAACTCTAAATAATAAATAATAATTAGATAAAAAAGTCAACTAATGATACGGCGAGAAACCAAAAAACTTGCATTGACTGAAAAATAGAAAACATTATTTAACCATTATTTATTATGTAGATGTTATTGTCAATATTATAAAATTAGTAATTTTAAACAAACTTTTGATTATTAATAAACATGCATCTCTAAATTAAATTATATAATTAATAAACTTAGAGTTTCTTTAGACAAATTTGATTTTTTTTTTCACAATAATAAGATGAGCCTTTAACGAAACAGAAAGTAGAATAACTCGACAAGGTGGAAAAATATGAGCAAGACGGCAATGAAAACTAATACTTTAAGGTTTAAGGTATCATATTTTTTTTAAATATTCAAGGGCACGCGAGGGCACACCAACTAAAACTTTAATTTAAAAATGATGGTGCAATAAAAAATGACAAATAAATGCAATTTCTTAGGACACCAATAACTACTAAAATACATAACATAATTATTTATTAAATACATTAAATTACTATACACACCTCGGCCTTCAACCTGCATTGCAAAGAAACTAAACAAAATCAGCCGTTTTTTTGGAAATAATTCACAAACACTGATCTTTTTCGAGCGCTATTGATAAGGCGGTCAATCAGTTCGATGCATTAACATTCGACGATAAAAAAAGTAATGAAATGTACTTGTGAGATAAATTTAATTATAAGTATGGTAATGTTTGGCTTTAGCTTTGTTCGGTAGGGAAGAAAAAAAAAACAAAAATACGAACATATATTTTTTGATTTTTGTCATAGGAAGGAAACACTGTGATTGCTCAGGAAAACTGTCTGATTCCTGGATGTAAGAAGTTTTTTTACCTGCATGTTCACCGTGTCCAGAACAACATTAAAACTTCATAATAATTTCTCTGAATGTTTTTGTTTGTCCTAAGAATTCTTTTAAGAGTTTAAATATTGAGAATCGAAGGAAACGAGATCAAAACTGTATGCTGGGAATAACATAATGTCCCATTGCAGTTTTGTTATTCCTTTATTGATTTTTGTTTCGTCTGAGGTCGAGAGTTATCTTGGAGAAAACATAAAAAATTGTAGCTTTTCTTTCTTTTGTTCCTGATCACATTCTTAAGTGGAGAAATAGTCTTCGTTTACAGTGCGATGTTCGAAAATTAAGCGCTAACACTTCTCGCAAACCCAAAAGAATATTGCTGTTGTCTTATTGGACAAAACGTGCTCTTTGCTTTTTCAGTTTTGTAGACGTGGTGTGACACCATTGCGTGCTAGAACGTTTCGATATTCAAGTTTCGTTAGTTGGTACAATCGTAACCAAATTTGCATCACTTCTCATGTCGTTGCATCAAGGATCAAGCCATGCGCAAACGAATCATCTTGTATTTTTCGGCCAACAAACGCGTGATTCATCTGGCGTTCTCCTTAAGATATTTCAGGTGTATTTTATAATTTCTTCAACACTCCTGACACTAGTTTGTAATATATTAGAAATATCACGAACCTTTATTTTCTTATTGTACAAAATCAAGGCATTAAGTTTTTGTTTATTCACCTGGTTGAGGCTCTTTTCGACAAGAATTCTTCCTTTCCTTGAGTTTTAGGTTCATTCATCAACCCGACATTTAAAAAAACAATTGTTCCTATATTTAGCAAAACATTTCGGACAATTTACGGCTTCTTTTGCTAAAAATTTGATAATGATGGGTTGTCCCACATGGACACGGTAATTGCAATTGTCAAAGTATTAAACAAACTGAAATGTTATTATGGTTGTATAGTCAAAGGTCAGATCTCCTAAGAAAATCTATTGGTCGTTAAAGCTTTTAATTTTGTGTCAGTTTAATTGTAGATGAATCATAACTTAAAGTGACTGTAAACTTGCCAATAAAAAAACATCGCTTGTGACTTTTTGGAAATGATTGGCATTTTTGGAGACGATTAGTATTAAAGCGGTCAGGTAAAAATAAATACATGTTTATTCAAATTTTGAGTTCATGATCGTTTATTTTCCATTTACTATTCATAAATCTTCCGAAAACCGACCAAATGTCACTCAAAACATCTCAAGTTGCCACTGCATTTTACAACTTTAAATTAGAATATCAGATGGGAAATCTCTGAACCTGTAAAGAATGTGAAACGTGCAAAGTTTTTGCATTCCTCCGTTTTCTTATTTCCAAGGATTGAGAAAGTAATATAACTATATATGAGCATCATAGCAAACTTTTATTAGAATACTTTTGATACGGTTTTAACGCAGGTGGATTTAGAACGTCGCATAGTTCTTGTTAAATTATATGTTGATCTTGTTTAGCCCGGAGCGCGGAACTTTGAATCACCGAGACACTCCCGAGTATTGGGTTTAGAGGTAGCAGTTAGAAGTAGTTTAATTTTATTACCTAATTATTCGGGGCCATCAAATATCAGCGAAAATCTGCATACATCCAATTTTACACCTTTGGGATAACTATGTGGTATTAAATTAGCAATTTCAACATTTACGACAGTTCTCAAGAGTCATAAATTCAAAGTTAAATTAGTTTCTTTAACTAGACTTCCTTAAAAACTCGTAGAAAACAAGTCGGAATTAAACTATTACCATTGCTTCTTAGCTAACAAAAATATTTTATTCAAACACTTGCCTAAGAGTATCTTATAAAAAATTCACTTAAAAACCTAATCGAATGTTACAAACATAGTGGTTTCATTTATTTTTCCAATAAACGTTGCAGTTGATGGACCTATGTCGCCGTAAATACATAAACACAAAATGCTAGCACAGTAATTAAAGTGTCGTGCGACTATCTATACCTATATCAAGAGTACTTTTTATAACAATACCTAACTTTTTGTTAATCCTCTAAGGAAACTAATTTTGTTCGCTACTTTTAATAATGTAATTCCAATTGCTGGTAAACTTTATTTTATTGTGTAATATAACTCCTAGTTATTTAAGTAATTTGCAATACATATTCTAGCTCTATTATCTATTTAAACTGTTATCACAAATATGCTTTTGTCTTTGTTTATTGTACTTGGTCATTTCTTAATCATTCATACATAACATGCATAATATACATTACATGACTTATATTGGTAAAAGCAGACTCTACTAAGTTGGTATCACTAACTGAGATTAAATTGTCATTAATCAGCAAAGATATTTATATTTCACGTATTTATATTTTGTTCCATATAATCAGGGCAAGTCATCTACATGTCGGGGCCCGGGTGCAAAAATTTGTTTTGAGGCTCCCTATAAAAATTTTATTTGCTAATTTTTTACATTGAACTAATAAAATTTAAATAATCAGATATATAGATACGTTCCTATATCCAATATTTCGGCTTGGTATTTACTGCAGTACATAAAAAGTTTATTAACAACAATAAGTTTTTATAATACAATCTTGGTTTCCGGGTTTGGAACCGCGTCTTCTATATTTAGAAGTAGTTGACGTTTCGACCATTGTGTCTTGGTCTTTTTCAAAACGACTAAGATTGTATTATGGATAACGGCCGCGAAAGCCTCAAGAATAAAATAAGTTTTTATTACAACACAACAAAATCACAATAATTTAAATTTTTTAAATTCTATGAGACATCAGTTTTAGATTGGGCATTGAACAGCCCATTTTTTAATTATATCTTCAAAGTTTGTCACAGTAACTTCTTTATTTTCCATGGATAATATTGCTAAATAATTACATTTCTCTTGAGACATTGTATATTTAAGATCTAAGGTATGTTTTAAATAATTTTAATTTACTAGACGAGCGTTCTGCACTGACCACAGTGACCAGAATTGTTAAAAAAATTCTAAGTGCAAGGTGAATGTTGTGGAAAACTTAATAATACATATTTTTTGGATAAATTAAAGCAAATTAGTGGTTTGATCCCATATAAGGATTTTTATTCTATTCAAGTTAGCATTAAAAAACTTCGTTTGTAACTTCTTTCTCATTTAAAACATCCAAAAACTGTTTGTATAATGTATTTACATATTTTTCTAACAGTTCAGGTGAGCAAGTTTCTTTAACAAAAAAATCAGTATTTTATAATTTTGTAAAATTTAAGGAACTGACTTAAATCGTTCGTCTATTTGAGAAATCAAGGTGTCGATCAGGGCACAAAACAAAAAAATCTAATACTTTGTTACAGGGTCATCTAAAGTTTCACCAGTACCTATCTCATCGAAAAAAAAACGTTTTTATTTTACATAGTTATACGATGGGTAGGAATTTTTGCACTTCCACCCAGTCCTTAATCCTTGAAAAATAATTTACTTTCGAATTCAATATTTTTAAATGTTAAAGTACGCGTTGCTCTGACTTTATAAGTAAAAAAGCTAATTTTGTCAAGTCTTTGAAGCTTATAATTTATAATTATCCTCTTGTGTATATTTTGTTTTAATTTCTTTATTTTCACTTTCCTGTTCAAACACGATATTACAATTTGAACTGTTCCTGCCCTTTTTATCCACTGTTTTAAACAACTGTTACTTCTCATTAGTTTTTAATTTTTTTTCATTACAACTAATTAATTTCCTTTTATCTTTTGCTGTTTTGGGGCCCTGCGTCGGGAGCCCGGGTACATTGCACCCACTGCACCACCCACTTGACCGGCCTTGCATATAGTTTTTAAATACGTCACAAAAATAACCTAAAACTTAATCCTCTGGTACTATTTATTTGTTAAGTATTGCTTGATTCTTTATTGTTATATTAAGTTTTTTAAAAGCGTGTAAGGTAACTTTCAAACCTTTTTTTTTCGATTCCTCGCTAGCCATTTTGCTCCAATATTTAATCATTTAGTTTCTATTTATAGTCTCAAACGCTGAATTAAAATCTGGAAATGCCTCTACAATGTACCTATTAGCTATTTCCAATTTGATGCTGTGTTACTTAGTACGAGATTTAATAAAGTTTCTCTCAATTAATTACCTCTAAAACCAAGTTTGGACTAAATTATTTAGAGTCTGGTAGTAGTTTGTTGTCTTCCACAAAATTTTGTAATTGTCGTTTGATCATGGTTTCCAAAACTTGTTTATATAAATATAGCATGTTTATCGGTCTAAATGTTCTTTGCAGATTTTAGTCTGTCTCGTTTTAAGTATGGGAAAAACAAATGACGTTTTCCAACTTTTTATAAAATCATCTATAGGTAGCTAATCATTGACTTACTTCATTCATCATTGTGTTACCTTTTAAATCTAGTGCATCTCAGATAACCTTTATAGTTATTTCTTTTGTACCACCTTCACTGTTAGTAATAGTATCTATACATTATACTACTTATATTTTTTTAACTTCACTGGTCACAAACACCTGATTTTGGTAAAGGTTTAAGTGAAAAAGTAGTATCGGTTCATAATAATCCACTACCACTATCGATATTTTTGTTCTAAATATATAATTGCAAAATATTTCTTTTTTTTATAAACTTTTATAACCAGTAATAAACAATGTTTAATGAAATAAAATCAAGTTAGCGCTTCGTTTTACAACCCAAATAACAATTTCAGGATGTGAAAGTATTTACGGTCTCTTTATGATCGTCATTTGTTTCAACCCTTTGTAGCCGTCTTGATAAACTGTTGAAGTTAATTTATAGAAAAACCGAAAGTATTCTAAAATGAGTAGCTCCCGCTCACAAAATTGCTCCAGTTTTTACTTGGCTAAATTCTTGCGTAGCCAATTATCGGCTGTTATGTAGAAAATAATGGATTCCAATGAAAAAACGTGTACAATCAAGTTGTTTATAAGTGGTAAAACTACCGCGGATCGCATTACATTTCTTTGTTGCGTCAGCTTGACATCGCGGCGCTAACGACACCTAAACACAGCCACAAAAACACGCCTTCAAAAGGCGCAAAAAGGTAATCGAAGTGGGCTTCATGACGGAATTCGTTAATGAGGCAAACCGGTTCAGCTAATGCGGTTAACAGACTTCCCTTCCGTAGGATAGATATAGACAGATATATTGCCTCTATTGATAAATAAACATTTTAAGTTAGAGACGTTTAATTTTATTATTTCACGTTTATACAAATTTTCTACGAATTCCGTCCGAGTATTTCCACAACAGACATAATAAATTTTATTTTCGTTAAACGATTTAAGGAATTTAAGCAAACATCATTTTAAATCATTTCTTGAAAGAGCTTATATTCTTAAACCAATAATTCAATATTATTATTGTAAATCATTGAATGTTACTAATAAAAATTAGTAGACCTTAACATATTTTCGTCGTTTTAAAATACGAGAGGGTTTTGATAGATTTATGGCTTAGCCTCGAAGAAAATTACGTGTTGGCAATGTAATATTATTTTATTCAACATAATCATGTTTCAAGTAGTATGTAAAATACTACAAAATTCAAAAAGTAGCTCGTCCTGTTGAAGCTTTTTTGAGCTGTGAAACTCGACCATAATCGAAAGGGGTCAAATCGGGAGAACGCGGTGGATGTTCGACGATTTAAAAGCAGTTTTCATTAATTTTTGCAGAACAAGTGATCTGTGGCCAGGGGCGTATCCCACAAAAATAACACGCATTTGGAAAGTTTTTCAATTCGTGTGTTGCAATTTTGGTACCGACTTATGTTAAAAAAGAACTGTATTATTCTCTCGTCACTGATTTTTCTTACTGCAAGTAATCAGCAATAATTATTCCAGAAAATGGAATCGACAACGTTTCCAACAGACTTTTCTGCACGCAAATCTTTTTGAGCCGAACGAAACAAGCATATTTTTACTATAGAGCAGTGGTTTCCAACCTATAAGTCGCGTCCCAACTTTGGGTCGCGAGTAGTTTTAGGTGGTTGTGAGGGATTTTGGGTAGGCTCAAGAAGTTTTTAATATAAAATTCGGTAAACTTCAGATAGTGGTCACTGTCATGGCGGCTTGGTAGATCAAGTGTACTTCGGAAATATTCGGGTGGAAAATGAATGTTAGGTTCACTACTACCTACTGTTGGCGTAATAAATGTAAATATCAGATGTACAATTACTAATTACATTTGGTAATTAATAATACCTGTATTCGTGTGTTTTCGTTGTTAAAATAATTGTTTGCACTGTCAAGTGTCAACCATATCCTATAAGGAAGGAACCTCCATAGTTCCTGAATGCTTAATAGTAGGCAATCATGAAGATTAGTTCATCATGGTGAATTCACAAGTGCCGCAAACGTAAGCATCAAAGAAATACCGTTCGTTTTCTTGAAAATATTAAAATCAGAGTGTATATGTCCTTTCTCACGGCCGTCATTCATTTTGCCGGTAAAAGAGGGTCAGGTTAGAGGTCTGTAAAAGCTTTTTTTTTAAGCAATAAACATTTAACTTTACATGTGTTGTCTGCTTACGTTTGCGGCACTTGTGAATTCACCATGATGAACTAATCTGCGTGATTGCCTAATAGTAATAGTTAAAACAGTTGTTTACACTTTTTATAGGTTATATCTAAAATAACAGGCAATCACGAAGATTAGTTCATCACGGTGTGTTAACGTGTCGCAAACGTAAGCACAAACAATTTAATATATAAAGGTAAATGTTTATTGCTTTAAAAAAAAGCTTTTACAGACCTCTAACCTGACCCTCTTTTACCGGCAAAGTGAATGACGGTCGTTAGAAAGGACATATACACTCTGATTTTAATATTTTCAAGAAAACAAACGGTATTTCTTTGATGCTTACGTTTGCGGCACTTGTGAACACAGCGTGATGAACTAATCTTCGTGATTGCCAAATAACATGTCACAAATGGTGAACAAGCATAGAATTTCGTACGTCACGCCAACAGTAGGTAGTAGTGAACCTAACATTCATTTTCCACGCGAATATTTCCGAAGTACACTTGATCTACCAAGACGCCATGACAGTGACCACTATCTGAAGTTTACCTAAAATTGCCTATGTGGCACTCCTTCAGATTTTTTCGCCTCTACCCTCTCCATTATAATAAATACATTATGTGATTATGTCAAACATTATACATTACTAGTAGTCCACTGATGATCTTCTTGTGTAAAAGTTAATTCCTATCAGAATTTCAGTTAATACATACAAAATGCTGTAGTTAATGCGCATTTACCTAAAACAGAATTGTGAGGTGCTTATACAAGTGCTAATGCGCGTTAGTACCGACTGCTTTGTATTGCCAAACTGATTAACAATTTAAAATAAGTCGCTTCCTCTGTATCGTTTAACATCAATTATAACAAAAAATACATTTTATTTATGAATTTACTTATTTCTAATACTTCTTTTTCTTGAATGATTCATTCTCGCATAAAAGTAAGGTTAGATCTTTAGCTGTCACTATTTTTTCAATGTTGGCAGCATGCGAAATTTGTGACTAAAATCTGGTTCAATCGTTTGCTTGTAAAATACAACTTTTAGTTCCGTATTAAAATGGCACAAAAACGTTCACACACATACTTATAGTATAGGTAAACTGGAATTTTTAAAATGTGGTTTCAATAAGATTAAAGATCGAAGTGGAGTGTCTCGTGTACAATGAGTACAGTGCTTGGAAGTTTTGGCAAACTCATCTATGAAAGAAAATAAATTAAAACGCCATTTAACTACAAAGCACCCAAATTTAAGTGGTAAGGGATGTCACTAAAATGTTGCTTGTATTGTTAATCATCATATTTAGTGTTGCCACGAGACGAGACGAGACGAGACGAGACGAGACGAGACGAGACGAGACGAGACGAGACGAGACGAGACGAGACGATACGAGACGAGACGATACGAGACGAGACGAGACGAGACGAGACGAGACGAGACGAGACGAGACGAGATTTATTCATTCTCGATCTCGATCTCGAAAAGTTTGACGCACCATCCTCAACTTGGCTGCAGATCGATCTGGATGTTGCCACTTTCATTCGCTTTTGATAAACATTTGGATATTTATTTTGTTTATCCTTTTTTCAAACCCAATTCATTATGAACGAAATATGAAAATAGCGTTCATATGAAATGTTCAAAGTGTCTGATATTCGTTTTGGACCGACTCGCATATTTTCCAAAATCGAATCATGGATAGCATCAACGTTTTCCGGTGATGGCGCAGAAATTGTTCTTTTAGTTCTTTGTTCGTCTGTAAAATTTGACGGTACTAGCTTTTATCGATTCAAATTTCGACCGATAAATCGTTTTAGAAAAATTATAGTTCTAAAACGGTTAAACTTTAAACTTTGCTATTGTACTTCGTACTCGTTAAAGTTTGTACGTCGCTTCTGTGGAAGCGACATTCGCTTTTGTGTATTAAAAATTGTTTGCAGAATAAAACGTTTACATCTATAAAAGCGTTATAATTGCTTTTAAAATTTAACGAATACAAAACTGATTTTAAATCCAGTTAAGTTAGTTTTTTCACTTGGACGTAATTCAAACTTTTTATACCAATAAATATCTTTTCTGCACATACATTAACTGTAATCAAATTCTCGATCAATAAATGATGTAACAGAATCTTATACGTAAACGATACCTCTGTCACTAAATTTAAAAACCTGCGGCTGTACATAACATCTGAGACTGTGTAAATAAATTAAAGAGGTTTTAAATTTTTCATTCAAAACTGCGTGAGTTACCGGCGGTTTCACATTAAGATTTTGTAGTATCAATTACAATTTTTGTTTTCGATTAATGGGATTCTTAAAGCTTAAAAAAAAATATTTATGGTATTACATCGATGAGTTTCATTTAGAAAATATAAAATGAAATCAATAACAGATACCATGTCAACAGTCCCACGTTGTTATTTTGTTTGTCATATTATGTTTCAGTTTACTCGTTTAAAATTGAAGTGGATCAAAATCTTACGGTACTGTTTCATTTTCCTGCTTTTCCGTGTAGATATACAGGGTGTGTAAAAATTGGCGGAAGCACTACACGTGGCGATGTTCTTCGTAAAATTCTAAGTCGAAAATCTTAATACGAAAATGTTGTACCATGCTTGCTGTGTCTGCAAGAGGTCCTCAAAGTTTTGACATTTAGTCCTTTAATAAGCGTTATTATTTAATACTTCAAATGAAAAAGCTGCAATTTGGAATAAAAATAAGTTTCGAATAGTAGTTTTTCCTAGATATTGTGTTCTTCCTTTCAAAAATTGGTGTTGAAAATATGTTAATCACTGATTTGAATGAAAATAATACATATGGCAACATTGTCATTAGCTGTCATCTCTGTTTTTCTCGTAATTATTTATAGTTAGATATCTTAACATCATACATCTCTGACAGACTCTACAGAATAAAACAAGAAGACGAATACTCCGACTTGAAGGAGATAAAAGCAGGCGTACCACAGGGTAGCGTCCTTGGTCCTGTCCTTTATTTGTTATACACTAGTGATATACCAGTACTAGAAGAAGTTACTGTAGCTACATTTGCAGACGACACTGTATTACTTGCAGTAGGCAAAGATCAGCAAACATCCACTAGAGAGTTGCAAACAGCCAGTAACGTAATGCTCAATTGGACCAAACAATGGAAAATTAAGCTTAACGAGTCAAAGTCCATCCACGTCAATTTTACAAATAAAAGGATAACGGATCCACCGCTACTTAATATAAATGGGACTATAGTGCCATATGAAAATCAAGCGAAATATCTTGGCATGACCCTTGACGCAAAATTGCGATGGAAAGAACATGTTAAAAAGAAAAAAAATGAACTTAATCTAAAATACAGACAGTACTTTTGGCTTCTTGGAAGATATTCCAAATTATCAATTTATAATAAGATCCTAATATACAAACAGGTCCTGAAACTGGTGTGGCTTTATGGTATTCAACTTTGGGGTTGCACCAAAGACAGCAATATTACACCTATCCAGACTTTCCAAAACAAAGTGCTACGTAATATGGTAAACGCTCCATGGTACGTCCGCAACAGTGACCTTCATCGAGACCTTGGTATACCAATGGTTAAGGAAGAAATCAAAAGGTTTGCTGGTACACATGAAGCCAGACTCCACCATCATGAGAATGCAGAAGCTCTTCAACTGCTGGACAACCAACACCTTGTCCGAAGATTGAAGAGGACCAAGCCGTTTGAACTCGTGTAGTGTGTTTTCTGTGTAAAAGCTGAGCATAGTGCGCGAGTGAGAGTGCATAGAATATAGTCAGAACAATCTAGAAGACATCAATGGATGGACACTAGTTGTTAAGTATTTAGTTTTAAGATTTACTAGAAAAAAATTGATGGTTGGTCTATTAGACCAGTATTAATAACCCAAACACCTAAGGTGTTTAAAAAAAAAAAAAAAAAAAAAAATTATTTATAGTTTGTGTTTTACGACGCCCAAAAGTTTGCAGCTATGCTTACGAACTGAAGGCTTTTAATTCGAACAAAAATTGTAAATACCTAAGTAAAAATTGCTGATAAAAAAATGTCCAAACGCAAATAAATGTATGCAATGTTGCCAATTTTTTTTTCTTTAAATGGTTCCTGAAGCCATAGGAAGCATGGTACAACATTTTTGTATCAAGATTTTCGACTTAGAATTTTACGAAGAACATCGTCACGTATAGCGCTTCCGCCAATTTATACACACCCTGTATATTGTTCAAGTTAATTAGTTTACCTTTGATGTTATTTAATGCGCTTGAAGCTTTTCACGTCTGCAGTCTGTAATTTTCTAGTAAACAATAAATATATACATTTTTTTCTTTTTGAATAATAAATAATTTTAAATAAAAAAATGTTAATTCAAAATTATGATACCTACTTTGCTGAACATAATATTGACAGGTTAGTATGTTCAGAAACACTGGACAAAAAAGAGATATTTTCAGAACTTACTGCTTTTTTAATTGTGAAATATTTTAAAGCAATTAACGTAATATACAGGGTGGTCCTCATAGAACGGCCACTATTGGGATCTCGTAAATGGTAAGAGCCACAAAGAAGTTTAAATTAGACAAATTGTTCCCTTTTTTAAGACCTATTCCGTGTTGCTTTAATGTTTTAAAAAAGTTTCATGGCACGCTAGATAATAAACCAAAATCTTAATGGGTATTTTTTTAAATCATTAATAGCTCGGTTATACTTCATGGTACAGAAATATTTTTGATAAAAAAGTTGTAGATTTTTTTACGCGCTGTAAAACAAAGATATTTATTTATTTCAATATCGTTAAAATTCGGGGCACTCTATAGCTTCATAGGAACTTTTTGATGCATTTTATTTGTTTTAAACCTATATATCAAAATAAATACATTAAACATCATATAATTAGGAATAGGAAAAAAAGTGCTTTTTTATGAGGCCATAGCCAACTGTGGTTTCCATTAAAAAAAAAACAAGTTTGTAATTTATCTAACAGAGTTAAAACAAATAAATGTTTTAATTTTTAATCTTACAATTCGTACAAATCTACAACGTTTTTCCCAAATATATTTTTGTACCTTCAAGTATAACCGAAATATAAACGATTTTAATAACATTCCTATTGTGATTATTGTTTATTATCTAGCGTGCCATTAAACTTTTTTAAAAATTAAAGCATCACTGAATAAGGTCTCAGAAAGGGGAACAATTTGTCTAATTTAAACTCCTTTGTACTTATTACCGTTTACGAGATCGCTGTATGTATACGAGGGTCAAGGTGAAATTATTGAGAATTAGAAAAATTAAGTTTACTCGAGAGCATTTTCAAATTGTGATTTATTACAAATTTAAGAGGGTTTAAGTGCTTAAAAGTGCTGGAAAATTTTAATTTAGCCATTAGTAAACAAACCCCTTCCTTGGCTATAATGTACCATGTACCCTGGTATAAAAAATTTGATCGCAAAATCAAATCTTAAATTAATGTTCTATTACCCCGTAGGTTGTAGGTCATTGACATTTTCAATTGTTTTTGTCTTTTAATGCAGCACGCATTAAAAGACAAAAACAATTGAAATTATCAATGACCTACGGGGTAATAGAACATTAATTTAAGATTTGATCTTCAGCTGTAAAAACAATCCCCATTGATCACCTGTATGTAAAAAAAAGTTTTTAGTCGTTTTGTGATACATCAATTTCTAAGTTATTAAGGAGTGAATAGTAGGTATTGTGTGTAACATTGTTAGAAGGTATTATTTTAAGTATATACAGTGTGACTAGGGTTTCTCATATTTGACCATTTTGCTTGTCCCGGGATTCCGGGAAGAAATCGGCCTTTGTCCCCGAATTTCCCGGGATCCCGGGATTTAATAAATTATGTCAATATTTTTAAATAAATAACCCAAAAAATTAAGGGAGCGGTTTATTACTTAAAAACAACTCCAAGTCATATATGTAATACATTTTGCTCCATGATTATTACAAATAATTTAATAACATTGGTGAGAGAAACATACATTTGGGAATTATAACCTTTCTATTGCTATTTCATATTTATGAATACAATAATATAATTTTTACAATGACTTTTTGTAATGTGATTTAAGAAAACACAGGTGATCTGTGCTTCAGTCAATTAGTCTTTTTCTTAATTTATTAACAAAAAGTCCTGCTGCATAAAATGCTCTCTCAGTCTCTATTGATGTAGGTGAAATTGTCTTGAGAGCATCTAGCAGCAAAGAAACATCGTTATTATCAATAACATTTCATTTATAAGCTATTTTGCTTTGAATTATCAGGGTACACAAAAATAAAACTGTAAAAGTATTTTGAAGATATTAACTTTGTAATCGAGACTGGGCTTCTTTGCGCCATACTAAAAGAGAAAAATTATTTTGAAGTTTTTATATAATGTACTGTTAGTAAAGACATTTTAAGCATAAAATTTTGATAAGTTATGATAGTATTACAAAGATCCTAGCACAACATAAACGAAAACAACACTTTTTTAAAATCCCGGGAATTCCCGGGACAAAAAGCATTTCCCGGGAAATATAAAATAGCTTAAAATGGACCGGGATCCCGGGATCCCGGGAAAGAAACCCTAAGTGTGACCCATTTTAAAGCGGATCACCCCTATAACAAGTTTATTTATGGTCCGAGTTTCATGGACTTTTTTTAAACGATAAAGCATCAAAAACTGTACTTTGGCACCCTATTTTAAAATCCAATTTACTCTCCAAATTCAATCAAAGCCCTCAAATAGGTTTGTACTAAATATCATGAAAAAGTATTAATTATTTAGGGATTAATTATTAATTCAATATTTGTGTTAAAATTGGCAACGCAGTGATCTGTGCTATGTAAAAAATAAAAGTTAGAGTTGGCATAAAAAAAAAATATTTGGCGTAAGATTTTTTAAATAACCAGTAATATATTCGTATCAGTATTATAATCTCAATTTTGATTGAATTTTCGATGGGTGAACAACTAAATTTACAAGAAAAAAATAGAAAAATGCAAAGAAAAAATAAAAAATATTTTTTTAAGAAATTTGGTGCAAACCCATTTAAGGGCATCCCGAATCCAGTGGTGTAGTCAGATTTTAGATAAAAAATTGCTAAACATATTTAGGCAATTTCGACATCGAAAAAAATCATAGTAGGCTTTGAGAGTGTAAATTGAATTTTAAAATAGGATGCCAAAGTACAGTTTTTGATATTTTATCGTTTAAAAAAAGGTCATGAAAATCGGACCATAAATAAACTTTTTATAGGGGTGATCCGCTTTAAAATGGACCACATGGTTATAACAAAAACTAAGGTAATATTAAGCGCCTGCTTTTATTCTCACTGAATTCAGCTTTAACTTCGAATTTTTGTAGTCGCAATTGCATTTATAAAATATGTGAAATTCTTGTTTAACCATTGCCACGACAAAAGCAATTTAACTGATAAATATGTGTCTAACATGTTCAGAAAATACAATTTTGCAAAAAAAAAACCA
The DNA here is from genome assembly GCA_947652605.1 of Elmis aenea. NCBI lineage: Eukaryota > Metazoa > Arthropoda > Insecta > Coleoptera > Elmidae > Elmis > Elmis aenea. The sequence goes on from OX393576.1 coordinate 22,520,576, forward strand.
TATTGATTACTGTTTTGATGTATTTAATACCGTTATAGATCGATATCATTTGCATTATTAATGATAATGTATGTGTACATTGTGTATGCACCATGAATGTGTAAATCATAAACAAACTCGTCGAATAAAGTCTTATTTTCTTTTCAATTCTTGCGTGTTTCCTCATTACAGATCGCGTGATGAAGACTGTATTTAATTGTATCTTGTATTTTATTATTTAATTGGTTTCTGTCCGATGTTACGTTACGACTTGGACATTTAATTATCGCATCGATAAATAATCCCATGATGATGTTTGTAATGAACGTAAAACTTGTTTTTGAGTGTAATAACGGCTAGAGTTAGTTCGGATCAACTTCGCAAGCACTTTTTGTCCTTTATAATAGTAATTAGTTTTATTTAACTAGTTTAATTCTTAGCAACGGTAATTATTGCCGGAGACAAATAGTTGTGTGTCGGTTTAAAAATTGTTGCTCATAAAACATGGTATGCAATGCAAAGACTAAGTAAGGATATAAAATGTGTTGTATAAAACTACTCGTAGTTTTAATACCCTAATTTGTCTTCATTACGAATGTAAATGCAATCAGCTGTCTGTGGAGGTAATTGGCGGAATCTTTACAAGTCACAGCCGCCTTAATCAACTCTGTCAGTTATTTGAAAACATTCAGCAAGCCGAATTATTGGCTTTTTTTTATTATTTACGAGGGTAACGATAAATTTATTTAAAATAAAAAACAAGGTTTCTAATTTTATTTTACGATTTAACCTAAAATGCGAGATAAAGAACTGAATAAGATAAACGTGCTGTTTTTGTTTATCACGGCGTACTAGTTATTTTAATCCTCTAAAAATTTAGCTTGGCCCTCGTAACTTCAGATAAAATATAACAACACATCGAACCAAATGAAAGCTACAAGATTTTTATATTGTTATTTTTATAAAGTCGATTTTTTATATCTTGAACTTTTTTTAAAGATTAGTTTGTTTTGAATTTAGGTTTAAGAAACTAAGCAGTTCATTCTGAAATATTTAAATAAATTATCCAACGGCGGTAACAATCTTTTAAACATGCTACCGACGTTCTTTTGTCTACATTCAAACAAATTTATGCATCCCATTCTTTCAGTTAATAGCATTTTCGCGACAGTACTATGAATAAAATAGTAACAATCCAAGTCGTTCTTATAACCAAAGTGTACAAAAATCCTTCAGAATGTGCAAAAACGAAAACCATTTTGTCGTGACAAACTCTTTGAACAACCTGTTCAAAATGCTATAATTGCAACATATAACGATTCTAAATAGATTAAGCTAGGTTCAAATTAGTGTCCTTACTGTTAGATTTGAAGTCAATGAAATCGGAGATATTAACATTTACAATTAACATCACAGAACATGAAATGCTTCCAGCTTTCATTAATTTTACTTACAAAAAAAAATTCTAGTACGAAATTATAGAAAAATTCAAATGACTTTTATTGGTCTGATTATAATTTACTTTATCTTAAACAATTAGGTATGAACCGGGTAGTTGCAATTTACTGATCATCAGTGCTAGTGTTCTATCATTTGCCCTTTTATGTGTATTTGTCATACTAACTAAACGTTAGGATTAGGCGATATATCGATATTCAACATTTTCAGGTATTGATATACAGGGTGTTTCTTAAATATCGCGAAAAAAATCTTAAGGTAATTTGTTATCGAAAATTAAGGGAGGTCTTTCATATAATCTTTTTTCCTTAAACGTATAGTCCTTCTGAAGGGGAGCGGTAAAAGTAGGTTTTTATTTTATTTTGCAAATTTGGATAAATGTAAGAGAATGATATTTGGTATAAATGTTTTTTCTTATTAAAAGGTTTCCCATCATAATATTTTCAATCATCTCCCACCTTCACAGGGGGCTGAAAAGTGCGACTCCTGTTGTTTTTTTTTTTTTATCAGAACTATTTGGTGGGTTACAATTTTGAAATTTAAAAATTTAGTTTTGAGAGCTTGATTTACTTAGAAACTTTTTATTTTGTAAATTTTATCTTAAAACCTGCAGTTTTTGAGTAAAAAATAAAATAAGGAAACATGAACCGTTATATATTCCAATATAATATTCATATTGGATAGAATCGACGGGTGTAACTCATTTTGACGTTTACGCGGCGACAACGCTAAAACGCCAGTCAATTCTACCCAATATGAACATAAACAAACCATGGTAACCACCAAAATGAATCGTTTTGTACTGGAATAGTTAATGGTGCATGTTCAATTTTGTTATTTTTTACTCAAAAACTATAGGTTTTACGAGAAAAGTTGAAGAATAAAAAAGTTTCTAAATAAATCAAGTTTTCAAAAAAATATTTTTAAAATCGCGAAATTTTAACCCAAAAAGTTCTGATAAGAAAACCAACAGGGGTCTCACTCTTCAGCCCCCTCTGAAAGTGGAAGATGATTGAAAATATTACTATGGGAAACCTTTTAATAAGTATAAAACATCTACCTAATATCATTCTCCTACATTTATCAAAATTTGAAAAATAAAATAAAAACCTAATTTCATCGCTCCCCTTTAGGCGGGTGCAACTCCGAAAGAAGATGTCTAAGGAAAAAAAAATATATGAAAGACCTCCCTTAATTTTTGATAAGAAATTACCTCCCGAATGTTTTCGCAATATTTAGGAAACACCCTGTATATCAATATAGTTTTAATATCGAAGGTACAATATTTTGTAAAGTTTTACATACGTACATGAATATTCACTGTTCTAAGTGCAATATACAAGCCATCATTTAATTATAAATTGATAATGGCAATTTGCTACATACATTTTATTGCAACTGATTATTTATAACAAACCAGGTATTCTATTGTTTGGAATGCAATATTACGGTGATAAAAACAACGTAAACAAGAAAATTGACACAAAAAGACAACCGTCTGTGTTCAACATACTCCATTTATAATTTGACTTTTTGTATGCTTTGTATTAGTGAAGTACGACTTTGTTATTACTGAACAATACATGTTATGAATTACCTACTTTAATGAAAACATAAAACAGCTTACAAGTTTTGTAGAACATTTTAAATTGTATTAATAAATAAGTACTTTCTGATATTAACACACGACCGCGCACGACCGTTCAAATTTGTCTATTAGTGACGCTGTAAAATTTGCTTGTCTTGCATAATTTTTTTTTTCTTGATTCAGTCGCATTTTAAATCTAGGAATAGTGAACTTGTTGTTGGGCTAATTATTGGATACTATTAAATAGTTTTATACAATTTTTCCCTCAATTACAATTATAGCGAGGTTATTCAATAATTTTCAAAAAATTTTAAACGCATGGTTTTGGAAGAGCTGCGTGGGTTCAAGCGAAATTTTTAATGTACTGTTTTTCATTTGCTTGATTAGAGTAAAAACATTATTACATTTTAAATACCATGTGACAGTGTTTGTTAAAGTGCAATCGTCTGACAAGCGAACCTCACTTGGTGGCACTAAAGTCGGTTGATGGGACCAAGATTTTCCGAGAGAAGATCGTGAATGAAGATGAGTACCAATTTTTGGCTCCGGAAACTTAAAACCTACCGTTGAAACTCAATTTTCATTTTTGAAAAGTTGTACGAATAGGTTAAACTATTAAATACCAGGTGTAAATAAACTCTTTAGTTTTGATTTCAGAAAAATAACATTTTAGACATATGATATGTGTAAAAAACCGGATTTGTTGTACATGCACACCATTGTTTCACCTCCGGTTTCGTCAGAAATGACCCTTACTTTGTTACTTTAAATGGTACACCCTGTATATTTTTACATTTTTGGGAAGAGGAAGCAAATAGCCAGCTGGTATTGCAATTTTTTTAAATTTGAACTTGGCGCCAAAGAAATTAAAAAAATGATTGTTGTTTACGATTTCTTACTTTTTAAGAGAAAACTTGGATCATGTTAATAAAACATAAAAGGATTGTGATTTAACAATAATTATTTACAAGTTTATGTTCACTTCAAGTACCTTTAACCGTTTAACTTATTTTGTGCAATTTTTCAAAATTAAAATTGAGTTTCAACGGTAAGTTTTAAGTTTCCGGAGCCAAAAAAGTTGGTACTCTTCTTCATTCACGATCTTCTTTCGGAAAATCCCATCCCCCATCCCATCAACCGACTTTAGTACCACCAAGTGAGGTTTCCTTGTGAGTATTGGTACTAAAACTTTAAAACACATTTAGATGTGGGCTAAAAAAAATGTCATTAATTTTAGCGGTGGTGTAAGAATAGACGTTCAGTATTAAACATGAAAATAAGTATGGAGCAAAAGTTTTGCAAATTGTTGTTAGGAAGGTATTATTATTTAATTTACCAAAAATTGGTCACTCGTTAATGCAACGAACGTTCATTAAGTGATGTCCTAATGCAAGCAGATTAAAAAACACTGAGATAGGCAAATCGAGGCAATATTAGGTGAAGAATATTTTTTAAATTGCGTTCTAAAACGTTATGAAAATCAACAAAACTTAATTGTGTTTGACTCATTGCTGTGGAAAATCAAATTCTCCCGAGCTTGGAGAACAATAAAGAAAATGAAATTACACAGCATTTCCTATATACTCAATTAAAGATAATGCTAATTAGTAGATATATTATTCAAAAAATCGATATAGTAATTAGTACACTACAATAATATTAATAGATACCATATACACATATAAAGAGATTTATATTTACTAATATATCGATATAATTTCGATATAGATATTGTCACAACGGCTTTAAGGCCTAAACCTAAAGACAATGTGCGCTTGGGGGGTAGCTCGGGAATCATAATGAAGCTAATTGATAACTATGAAATTGGGCAGATTTATTATAAGAACCAGATGAACACATTGACAAACAGATCTTACGGAATGTTGACTCACTGGACCCAGGGTAATTACGGCCATCTCGGGCGGTTGCTCTACGACCGACTACTGTTGACTGTCGACTCTTGACTCTCTACTGTCTACTCTATAATTTGGGAAGACACTATTTCTACCAATATTTACCCTGAGTCAGCTCAAAGACTTTGATGTATAACAAGGAAACACATAAGGCCGTGTTTGATTGCTTCAGCTCTATTTGCTTGCTGTGACACAGTTATAACATATTACATATTGCAAATAGAGCTGACTCTTCATAGTGTATCATGTAACCTACTAAACGGAATTTACGAAATGAGTTTACAATAACAAATCTACATTATTAAATGTTTATGTGTGACAATATTTGATATTATACCCACCCTTATTGGATGTTATACTAATCTGGAGTTGGTTACAGATAGGGATTGTAAATTTACTGAATTTTTGAATTACCGGTAATTCGGTAAAACTGTCAATCAAAACCGGTTTACCGGTAATTTACCGGTAAATCATATTATTATATATATTTATATTATATTGTTTCTTTTTAGATTTTTTGCGGTTACTAACATTTTTAATGTAGTTTTCGGAGTTTATCCGCGTCTCCCCTATAGTGAGAGCTTGTCGAAACGTCAAGCCAATTTAAATATTACCCGGATAAACTCCGAAAACCATATTAAAAATAAATATATTTATATACATTTATTTATTATGGAACTGATTGAGATAGTTGAAGCCTAAACTATCCCAATTAGTTTCATACAATATATTAGTTAACAGCCATTAACGTATCTAATATATTTTTATGTAATATTAATATAACACAATATAAAATGACAATATATAATATATAAAATAAAAATATTACAAAAAATATAATCCAGCATTACAAAAAACACATGAAAATAAAACTATTCTGAACATAAAATATAAAATGATTTAACATAATGTACCTATGTTAACAATATTTTTTATTTTAAACTTTCCTTAAAAAATAACCACGTAGAAAATATAATTTATCTTAACTATCGTCTCCTAATTGCCCCTTATTTTTTCTCTTTAAAAATACGTCAATTTTTTTTTCGATTATTTGATTTAGATTTTTATCATGATAAGAAAGATATTGTAAAATTACCGGAACTGGCAAATTACCGGTTAAATTTAAAGAGCATTTTTTGCGATTTACCGGTTTACCGGTTTACCGGTATTACAATCCCTAGTTACAGATCAACAAGTATTATATTAAAAGAAGATTTAGGAAAATGTTTTTGAATTATAAGAAACTAAAACGAATAAAATTGTGTTTTATTAATTTGGTAATTTAATTTCCGGTTATGGTTTTGTATAAATTGCGCAACTTTGCTCCAATTTAACCGACTTGATTAATAACAGTTCAGGCAAACCTCAAAAAGTGAAATCTACTGTAATATAATATTATATCATCACCTACTTTTAACTTGTTTATAAAATATTCATCGACAGCTGGTTCTAGCATCATTATTATGTAGGAAGTGTAATTACTGATTCGCACATATAATTGCCAAGCTGGAGCAAATAATTGCACGTATTCACATTCATTTTGACACGGTTCTTGGTGTTAATAAGACAGACGCATGATTATTTGCATGACAACTTCGCTTGATTACGTTCAGTAAGGAATTGACAAACGACAAATAATTTAAAAGGAGGTAATTGTTGGAATCCCGACGTCAAATTAAAGTCAAACAAGCCCGTACCAGTTGTCAACCAACACGCATGCAAATTGCACGAATGAAGCCTAGTTTACAATTACGGCAGCATTCTTATATGAAGGAACAACAGAACAACCGGCCTAAGTGCCCTGAAATTACACAACGCAACGACGGATCTACTCACTTTGCATTTTAATGTGGACAACTCGGATTATTGCCTCGGGTATTTGTTAACAGATGGCAGAGATACTTTGGGTAGCTTGGGTCTTAAAATTACTAAAAATGTGAAAATATGCCACACAGCACATGTTGTAATTTATCAGTAATTTACTGCGAGTAACACACCATTAAAGCTACGTTAAACTGTTGCAGGCTGCATTTTGATTGGATAATTCTGGAAAATTAAATTTGATTGCATAAGATTTCCGTTGGCCGAATATCTGAATTCATTTACTACTACATTAACTTCATTAATTTGGGCATTAAACCAAAGTTCCAAAAGCATAAATTGTCGAGTTGATTAGCTCGAAAAAAACTACTTGTACAGGGTGGGCAAATTTCGATGTTTTAAGAATCTCGGTAACTATAAGAGGTATCAAAAAACGGATCGCGCATCACGATCTCTTTTTTCGTGAAAAAGTTAATGGTGAAAACTAAAATTGGTTTTCGAGTTATCGCCGATAACTCGATTTTTCGACTTTTCGTTTTATGACTATATGCAGGACCGATCTTACCTATGAGCTGATGAGGCAATCGCACGCAGGTGTTGTATTAGTAAGGGCGGGATTCTTGACCATCAGAAGTGCCATCTTGTGCAGTTTTTTGATGAATTACGTATATTTTTGCAGTTATAGAAATATTCTAACCTAACTTTACGATGTCATTTATCGCCCTACTCCCGACTTACCAGCGCGTGTCTGTGTGTATGTTTACTAACTTCACAGTAGAAAAAAGTAACCAAAAATATGTTGGAAACCATGTTAAAAATTCTTGTCATAAGTATCAGAACGTAATTCATTTTTTAGTTATTTTTTTCGGAGGTGTTTAGTGTGTTTTTCTTGTTTACATATTGATTGTTGGATTTTTTTTGCAACCTCTTTAGTATATACGGTAAGCGGTAAGCAATGTATTTAAACAAGAACAAAAGCTTTTTTGGATTGTGGATTTTTATATCGTAAAAAATAAAATAAAAACAATTATAAAAAATAATATCGAAGACGAGAAAGCGGTGAGTTTAGCGGTAAGCTTTTTTTGCTTATCGGATAAAAAAGCATCGCGGTTGTCTCGCTTACAAGGACGGCCTTGCGGTAAGTTCGTATTGGGAAAAAGTGACGGCTTAAAAATGTATGACTTTTTTTTTTTTTAGGTTTTAATATAGGCGATGAGCGGCCGATAAAACATTCGCCCACAGCTTTTAAAATCCTCTAGGACCGGGCCTGACTATATCTCGCTTGTTTATGAAAATAAAGAAAAATAATTTTAATGTTCTACATGCACTTTTTTGAAAAGAATGCAGTGGCGAAGACAATTTTTCAAAAAAATATCCGAAATTCGAGTTGTGACATAAAGTTTTATTTTTTTTAATGGAACCCATAGTTGGCTATGACTATTTCAATTCCTTATTAAATTATATAAGGGTTGATATAGTTTTTTTCAATAATATGTAAGTTGCAAAAGTTTTTTAGTTTTTTTTTAAAGAAAATTATAGTAGGCTGTGGAAACAACAACAAAACAAGGTGTAAAACCTTTTAAAACTCATTTGGTACAAGTTACGAAGGTGTTGTAATTTCTTGTTGTGATAAACATTACAAATATTTGAACATAAGATAAACTACATTACTGCAGAATCCGACTTTATCTTTGTTTTCTTATTTTCACATCTGTTCATAGGTCTTGGCAGTCCTAGCGAAGTGGGAGCAGCTCCTACTTACATCGTTTTATGGGTGCTGGTAAAGCAGGGCTCTTAAGATAATAGTCCCTGTTTTTCTATTCTTTTGTTTTTTGCTTTACGGTACTTACTGCCCTGCATGTACAGGGTGCGCAAATTTCGTTGTTTTAATAGGAAATCTGGATAAGAGGTATCATGTCATAAAAATATTTTTTTACTAAGCTTATTAACGAAATGATACACCTAAAACAAGGAAGAAATTCCTCATGGCAAATGGATTACCTAAAGTTGCAGACCGAAGCAAAACGCTTAGAATATGGAACCAAATGACATTAATTTTATTATCATTTGTATAATTTATAATAATGTGATGTGCAAAATTAGTATAGCTTCAAAAACTCCACAAAAATATGATCTAGAGTATGAATGTACTTCTGTTTTGGATTGAGTCAGTAAACATTGACACCATATTTAACACGTTCACGGACAATGCGGGTATAGCCGTCATTCTCGGGTCTCGAATGCGTGACAGACGGCTGTAGCCGTCAAGTTTTTCAACTCGCTCTGTGGCAAGACGACTACAGCAAACGATTTGATCATTTAACAGTACGTACTTCAAAGTTTTCTGTCACCATACGAATAAATATTAAGATCATATGGCCACCGTCCAACATTTTTGCAGGCTTTATATTGCATGTCTGAAAATTCATAAACTGATCAATGTAAAATAATATTGATAACAATGTCTTAATTATTGCGAACTGTGACACCAATAAATGAGGTCATTATAGAGAGTGTTTCTTAAATATTGCGAAAACATTGAAAAGGAGATTTTTTAACGAAAATATTTTCCTTAGACGTCTTCTTTCGGAGTTACACCCACTAAAGGGGAGTGGTAAAATTAGGTTTTTATTTTAGTTCTCAAATTTATATTTGGTAGATGTTATATACTTTAAAAGGTTTCCCATAGTAATATTTTCAATCATCTCCCACCTTCACAGCGGGCTGAAAAGTGCTACCCCTGTTGGTTTTTGAGTAAAAAATAAAATAGGTAAACAAGCACCATGCAATATTCCAATAATAATAATATTAATAATAATAATAATAATAATAATAATAATAATAATCTTTATTTGTTCTGAATATCCCAAAAAAGGTGTAGAATACATAGCGATTCATTTTGATGGTTACCATGGTTTTACGAGAAAAACTAAACAATAAAAAAAGTTTCTAAATATATCAGGCTTTCAAAAAAAAAAAAAAATTGCAAAATTTTAATCCACCTAAAAGTTTTGATTAAAAAAAACAACAGGAGTAGCGTTTTTCAGCCCGCTGTGAAGGTGGTAGATGATTGAAAATATTTTAGTGACATGAAAATATTACTATGGGAAACATTTTAATAAGTTTTTATAAAACATCTGCCAAATATCATTCTCCTACATTTATCCAAATTTGAGAAATGAAATAAAAACCTAATTTTTCCGCTCCTCTCTAGGAGTGTGTAACTCCGAAACGAGACGTCTAAGGGAAAAAAATTATATAAAAGATTCCCCTTAATTTTCGATAAGGAATCACTTTCCGATCTTTTTTGCAATATTTAAATTCTTATACAACAAAAATATCTATAAATAAAATAGGAATAAAGTTTATCATTATGTTTCACAAAACTAACTTCCGTATTTTCAAGTGTCCGCGAATGTGTTTAAAATTCATTTAAAAAAATTAAATACGCTTGTGAAGCTACTACCAAAGAGTTCTGAGTAGATCCCAAATTTAAAGACAAACTACAATGTTAACCTAAGAGACAGTAAAAATATTTAAAAATCGGATTCTTTTTCATAAAGTTCCTATTGATCTCCAGTATAAACCTTAATTTAAACTGATAACTGTGACTTCACCTTCCTTAATGTATCGATTGCCTCAAGAATTTTTCTATTTCATTGTGATTAATGTTTTCGGCAAACGATCATTTTTTAAACTTAAGCTCCTGAAATATTGTTTAAGAAATATGGCGGGCGAAGAAAGACGAAATAGTTTATTAACTAAACGCATTTTTTTCATGTCATTGATTGTCATAGGTCAATTAAAAATCTTTTAAGAATTAAGGGGTAATAAACTTTAAACCAAGTAAATTACAAAACATTGGAACATTTATTGACGTTTTGCATTTTACTGTTTATACCCGGGTGTAAATGAAGTGTAGTACACCCCCTTTTTTTTTCTTTAGTTTTGATTTTAGATAAATGAAAATTTACACAAATGATATGTGCAAAAAAGCGGGCTCTTTGAGCCGTTTCACACATTTGATTCACTTCCGGTTTCGCCGGAAATTACCCCAACTTTGTTATTTTAAATGGAACACCCTGTATATTTTTACATTTTTGGAAAGAGGAAGCGATTTTGGATACAAATGCACTATTTTAGTTAATTTTTATAACCTCAAATTTTTTTTTAAACAAAATTTGTTTTTTATTAAGGGTGCTGTGACCTGCACAAATCGCTTTTTATTATGTCAACAATTGCCCAAAAAACGTTTTTGTAAATTTTAAATGACATTTAGGTTACTTTAATCGGCTTTGAAGGTTGCGGAATCGGTTTTTTGACAAAAAGTCAATTTTTTTAAATGGAACCATCCTGGTACTGCAGTTATTTAAATGGAGCATCTTCTAACGAATCCATCGATACCAATAACTTATATTTTTATTAAGAGTCTGCTTCAAAAATTTCAAATTATTGTGAAAATTGGTTAAGAGATCCTGTTAATCGCAGTACACTGTGCATAACTACAACAAAACAAATGATCGTTGTTTTATGTTTAACTATTATAGTCATTTAATTAAAAAGTCTTAAAATTTTGGTAATCATTTTTACATAATTAGATTACTGCGATTAAAAGGATCTCTTAATAAATTTTCACAATAATTTGAAATTTTTGAAGTAGACTCTTAATAAAAATACAAGTTATTGGTATCGATAGATTCGTTAGAAGATACTTGATTTAAATAGTACCAGCATGGTTCCATTTAAAAAAATGGACTTTTTGTCAAAAAACCGATTCTGCAACCTTCAAAGCCAAAGTAACCTAAATGTCATTTAAAATTTACAAAAACGTTTTTTGGACAATTGTTGACATAATAAAAATCAATTTGTGCAGGTCACAGCAGCCTTAATAAAAAACTAAATTTTGTTTAAAAAAAATTTTGAGGTTATAAAAATTAACGAAAATAGTGCAGTTGTATCTAAAATCACTTCCTCTTTCCAAAAATGTAAAAATATACAGGGTGTTCCATTTAAAATAACAAAGTTGGGGTAATTTCCGGCGATACCGAAAGTGAAACAAATGTGTGCAACGGCTCAATAACCCCGGTTTTTTGCACATATGTCATAAATATGTCACATATGTCTAAAATTTCATTTATTTAAAATCAAAACTAAAGAAAAAAAAGGGGGTGTACTATTAAACTAGATTCTAACCAACTTGACGTTAACATAAACCACAAATGACAGGCTTAGAACTTAATAAGTGCAGGTTTTGCTTTAACAGGGCCTACTATTATATTTTATTTTCAATAAATTCAAATTCGCCCTTGTATACACTATTATAAAAGTTAAATTTTCTTGTTGCGTGCAACGATACTTGACCAGCGTCTAATAATAAACAAGTTTTATTACCTGCACATTTATTTCTGAGATTTACTGTAATGTTCTACAAACAATAAAACTTGTTGAGTTATATGGCGCTCCCTGATATTTGTAATAAATCGCAGTAAATAAATGAGAACTTGGGCATGTTATCAAGTTCCTCATGTACTGATTTTAGCTGAAGAATTGTGTTTACAGCAAATTGACTCTTTTATTTCATATCTTCAGTAATGTACATTACTTACCTTAATTTTATATTAGGGTTTTTAGGTGTAAAACTATTTATTGTTGCTTGTAAAAATTATGTGTAACTACATGTAGAAACGAGCGAGTAATGCAAATTCTATCTGCCATCACAACAAATATTAAATTAAACCAACACAAGGATTAGCCGGTTTTGTCGCTATTTCAATTTTATTTGTTAAACACAAACGCGAATTTACCTTCTGTGCTGGGGAGACTCCACGAGGCAGTAAAAAATCTCACTTGAAATAAGTGAGCTTCACTTTTCACCATATATTTAGTACGTGAATCTGTATTAACAACTTTATTGTTTATACTTGCAATTTCGTGTAACACAATTAACGGTACAGATATTGTCTATTTCTAATTTGTTTTTTAGATCATCAATATAGAATATACACTTGATTGGATATATATTATCAATGTGTATGTTTTATTTGCGTTTAGACATAATAATAGTAAAATTTATTCTTACTTCGAAAAGGACTAATGTAAAAGAAGATTTATTGGAAGATGTGTTGCTAGTAAGATTTAACGGAATGTAAAAATATATATTGTGTGGTATGTACAAACTATAAAGTTAAAGTATATTTCAAGTTATTATAAGTTTTTTTTTTTAATCTTTTTTATTTATAACATTTAGTAAATTATCCACTTGAATTCATTCTTTTGTCTTTTTAAATAATTACAGCAGGATCTTATTAAATTCAAATGCATAGATTTTTAGTACTAAAACAAATTTAAAACAGCACTTGCTATATTTTCATATTTTTAGATAAAGATCGTGTGTCTAATTTAACCCAATCACGTTGTGTTTTTGCACCTTACGGGTGTTAAACTTAATAAAATGGTTAAATGTTAATGTGTTTAACGATTTGGTAAATTTAATATTGTGATGGTTCGCCAGTCTAAAATATGCTGTCCGTGAGCATCAAACCCCATCGTCATCGTTTATATTTTAGTTGAGACGCAAATATTGTTATCGTATTTATAAAGGGTTGTGGTGACAAAAAAAAAAAGTGTTTTTTTGACGACAAAAAAAATATTGCAAAACCGGTTTAAACCGTTATTATTTCGGTTCACGAAAACGAAAAAAGAAATTTTTCGGTTAGAACGAAAAGAACGAAAACGGTATATTTCGTTTTCGTTCCGAACAGAAACGAACAGATTTTTTTTCGTTTTTAGTCCCTGTTTATAAATGCGTTATAAATAAAAAGAGTAATTGAACAAGATTGTACGTGTGATATTACTTGTGATACTGATGATTTTTATTCTGTTCTTTTATAAATATCTGAAACTGGTAAAACCATTAATAAATACAGGGTGTCTCCGTTATCGGCGCAAATATTTTAAGTGGTAATAAAGGACCTTTTTCTTAGAAAAAATTTCAAGTAAAACTTTTCCCTAAAATCGAATGCTAAGCAGATATCAACACTTACTTGATTTTTCTATATTTCTGCATTTACAAGACTCTGTCGCCGAAAATATCAATTTTATTGCAAAATATTTTTAAATTATAAAATTTTTTTTTGTACAAACTGCTTTATAGATTTTAAACCATTGTCTATAGACCAAAAATAATTGAAACCAATTTTGTAGAGAATTTCATTTTCTATTAAAAAGCTTTAAAATGTTTTACGATAAAATTGACATTTTCGGCGACAGTCTTTTAAATGCAGAAGTGTAAAAAAATTAAGTAAGTGTTGATATCTGCTTAGCATTTGTTTTTAGGAAAAAGTTTTACTCGAAATTTTATCTTAGAAAAAGGTCCTCTATCACCATTTAAAATATATGCGCCGATAACGGGGACACCCTGTATAAACCTAAACGATAAACGATAATTTGTAGTATTGCCTTGAATAATCCCGTGGATTAAAAACCATGGATATGTATCCTGAGGTTAATTGTTGCAAGCTAACTAATGTTTAAAGTTCAAATACATATAAAAATCATCAATTATGTACAATATGAATAAGTTTTTGTTATTTGTTGTGCTATTATTAATATAATCAGGTGTATAAGATCTTAAAAAATAGTAAAAAGTTCCTTTCAAGAAAGCTTTTTCGGTTGAAATAAATCTTGTTAATTCAGCAAAAGCCACTTTAGAATTTTAAATGCTATACGGTAGTTTTTTATTTCTATTGTCAATAGGTCATCTATCTATAACTCTATCTTTGATCGCAAGCTCTGAATAGAAACTTCTACCGATGCCTTATTCACAAAAATATATGATTCATAAAACGAATCTAAACGTAAAATTCCGTGTCCCTTACTTCAGGGACTTACAGAGAGATCAGAAGGAGATGCAAGATGGAGCAGTCTGGGGTTTTATAATACAGAAGACATAATCCGAAGCAGCTGCTTGCGCTAAGCTATTTCTCAATATAATAACATTTTATTTAGGTCCCCATGGGGGGTTTCCTTTGATGGACTTGTTATACTGAAGTTAAAAAATACACGCTTCACGCTCCGGCACCTTCTTCAAAACACCCAAAAAGATCGGATATTGAACAGGTTTAATAAATATCGGAAAACGCGAAAAGTATTAAAAATAGAGCTAAACGAATATGTGTGTGCGATAACAGCTTTATCGGTCGGAGGGTATCTTTAATCCAACTGTTATTCTCCATACAGCTTAAAAAGATTTTTGTGATCGTTAATCACACGAAAAAGGGTGGCAAAATCGTCCTTTACTACCAATAAATTCACAGAACATGCTTCAAGTTATTCGACCTTACACGTGATAAAATTATCTACATTTATAAATTTTCCAGCGTAAGTTAATAAAAGCCATGATTGATTACAAGTGATATAAAATTTATGAAAGATCAGATACCTTTAAAGTTTAACTAAAAATCTCACAACCCGCCATAAATAAAGTCTAGTGCAGACTTTTTACAAATATTTTACCTCATGAACATAATTACCACCTTAATTATAGACATAAATATATATTTAATATTAATTTTTTAAATATTTAAGGAGTTATTGATTGCAGGGCTATGATAAGTTTTAATTAACAAAAGCGCATGTCTTTACCATGGTTTGAAATACAAACTTTGTCAATGTTTAAGATCAAAAAGTTGAGTCGTTTTCGAATAATTGTGATTTTTCTATATGTTGGGTAAAATTTTAATTTTTACAAAATAAAATTGATGAATAAAATTGATGAATAAATTTATTTTGTTAAATAAAAAAAGTACATTAACTAATCATTACATTGTTTCTGATTAACTCAACATTGTGGCACTTTTTCGATTCTAGGTCTGAAGAAGTCCGTTGGTTTGGAGGTGGAGATCGTCAAGCCAATTTTGAAGAGTAGAGTCGTTAATAAAAGAGATGCCTTGGAGATTATTAAGTAGAGAGAACTGAAATGACGAAAATTTGATGGAGCAAGATTAGAGACTGAGCTTTTAAAACGCCGCGTTTGTAATGTTAACAGTATGCGGTCGAGCATTATCAAGCTGCAAAATGACTTCCTGGTGGTTTTTCTAAAATTGTGGCGTTAAAGCGATGGAGTTGTTGACAATCAATCTCAGAAGTGATAGTTACGTTCTTCGGAATCAGTTATAGTAGATGACGCATTTCTTAGCCCACCAGGTGCATAACGCTACCTTGCGTAGCTAAACAACAGCTTTTGCACAGGAAGTAGCTTGTTCGTTAGCGCTCAGCCATTCCTTTCTGCTCTTAATGTCGATGTAAAGGCAACTATTTTCCTCACCAATAACAAAATCGGCCCATGGTGTTGACCAGCTAAACTATGATGAGCAAGCAAAGAATCAAATGATAATACGCTGATTTTTGTTGTTTTCGCTCAGCACCTGAAAGACCCAAACATCCAATTGTTAAACTTTGTTCATGAAATGCATGCATCGTATGATGGTTGATTGATCACAGTTCATCATTTTGTCTAATTTAAGAGTTGATTGGTGTGGATCATTAGAAGTAAAGCGTTTAAACCCTCTTCATCAAAGTTGGATGATCTTTCTAAACGTGGAGAATCATTTATGCTAAACGTGAAAACCATTTTGGTTCCGTACCTTTCCCGATGGCATTCTCCACGTAATGGTTTAAGCAACCTCCGATACCTCAAGTCCACAGTTAAACTCAAACAAAAAGATTTGTTGGTAATGTTTTTTTGTACTTCTTTAGCCAACCCTTAACACAAACTTTTTACAAATTGAAAAATGTAACCGCTTTTTAATAAAATCATTCAACGACATTATAATGACACTAAATTTTTTTTAAAGCACCCTACTAACGTATGCATCAACCTAATAGAATAAAAATATCGATGCTGTCCATGATTTGATATTGGAAGATAAATGAATCGCTCTAAAATGAATATCAGAGACTTAAGACATTTCATAATGAAGGCGTTTTATAGGTCGATCATAATGAATTGGGTATAAAAAAAGTATAAGCAAAATTAATATTCAAACGCTATTTAAAAACCAAATGAGGATAGCAACATCCAAATAGATTTGAAGCCAATCTAAAGCGTTACGTCAATCTTTTTGGGCTGAGTTTGTAAAATGGATGAAACTTGAATTCATCGTTTTGATGCAGAACCAAAGAAATGACCAGAGTAGAAACAAAATGATCCTCCTCGACCCGAAAAATTTTGAGTACAAAAGTCTGCTAAAAATGTGCAAGTCTCCGTTTTCTGGAATAAGGATAAAATAATTTTCACTGATTGCATGTTGCGGGGGAAAACCGGTGACAGAAGAATATAACTGTTCTGAAATCTTGACATGGAAAACTTGTTTTTGTAATATAACGCTCCCCATCAATCAAGTTCAATGCTATAGACATGGTTTGCAGGCAAAAAAAAAAAGATTTTGTTAGAGTTACTTTACAGACGTTGTGAAAAGTGTGTAGACTTAAAGCGTGATAATGTTAAATAAAATATTATTACTTTGCATATACGTAGTTTTCTTCTAAGCTACGTCAAAATCTTATCAATATCGCCTCGTATATTATAAATTTTAAAAGATACCCAATGCTTACATAAACTCGTTTATTTAAACAAATGAGAAATGAAACAATTTTAATTACAGTATTTGGTTTAAATTTATGCATAGCTTTACTAATCTATTTGATTAATCAAATAAAGCGCAATTTATATTTTACACAAAACTCTTTATTGCTGATTTAATGAGATAAATTCCCAAAATTTCACAAATTTTTCAACGAACAACATTAACATGCAAATTGGAGCTACGTTTTGATAAATATCAACCAACAAAAAATGCAATTTAATTTTTTCAGGATCGCTTACGCAAATTGTTACACGTCGAGTGTGAAAAATTTTGCCATTAATGAAATCAATCTTCTCCAAGATGGAAAATACCTCGGAAAATTAAATTCGCTGAATTATACGCAAACAGCGAAGTATGCATGAACGCGCAAATACAAACTATGTTGGTGAATTAATAAAGAAAACTCACAATGCTTCATTAATCGATTATATTTAAAAGATGAATTATTAAGTTGAGAAATAAGATAAGCAGTTAAGTCAAAATAGAGAAGAACAGCTCGAACAACAGATATATCTAAATCAGCTTTAGGGCTTGAAATAAACCTCTATTATGATTATATGATGGTAATTGAGAGCTTCCGTGCTTCTTCGTTTAGATATAAAATTAAATAGATTTCGAGGTAGTTTTTCTCACAAACACGCGAAGTTTTTACGAAACTAATAAACTTATTCTTTATTATATCCTACAGTTTAAAGACCATAATTGCCTAAGAAATTGTTCCCATAAATACTTTAGATTAAATGGGTATTTTTTTGTTTAAAATTAGATAATATTAAAAGCATTTTATCTAAACAAATATTTAAAATGCAATACTTTGCCAAATAAAATTTACAGTTAAATAATTATTAGCAGGTAGGTATATTTACAAATGTAACTTCGGTATTATCATAGTAAGAAAGTTGTTTAAATTAGCAAAGTTGGGAAAAATTACAAAAGAATTAGTATGGCGTTTAAAAAATTAGCCATTGTTCTCTGGGAAACTAGTAACAATCCGAAGAGTTTGGAAACACAAATATCTTTTAATTATAACAAAAAGTTGTAAATATGTGGATTTTAGATCATTTTACAAATATCATAATTAATATAGCAATATTTTTTGAACTTCAGCGGTTATCGAGATACAGACCAAACTTAATTTTATTTCAAATGATAACCATAGTAAACTGTTGTCTTATAAAAGAAATTATTATTATAGCTTATTTATTAATCCTCATAATACCATGGGGTCACTGAATACCCGACAAAATCTTTGGAGCTGTATATTTTTAAAATGCTCCCTTTTAAATTCCAAAACAAATTGACTTTACACAAAACAGTACATTTTATGTTTTGGTAGAGTATGATTTTTGTAGCATCAAAAATTTAAATAAGTTATACTAATATCACTGGGGTCACCGGTGACCCCTGACAGTAAGCGTGGTGTATTGACTTTATAACATTCTTTTGCTCTATTGGTCTGCTGATGTTAGGAGTTCATAAATATCATTACAAATTTGTGGAATGGTGAAGATGGACATCTTTTATTTGACAAAAGAAACAGGTTCACTTTAATTTCTTAATACCTCTCTTATGATAATGCTGAAGCAAAGAGAAAAAGTTAAGATCCAGATAAACTGGCACCGATTTAAACATTTTTATGGCTACCTACTCTCCAAGAAGGATACATTCGCTATGCGAACATAACGCATGATTAACAGCTGCTGCTGTTTCCGAGGTAGGTGTCTCTTCAAACAAAACATACCATCAAAGGCAGGAAAATATGGCGTAAAGGTTTGGACATCCTGCGACAGTCAAACCTCATACGTTTACAATTGCTGGATGTACAGTGGTAAATTAGGTTATCAACGTGAAAAGAATCAAGGCAAACTAGTCATTTTAAAAATGAATGAGGGGTTAGACAAATCAGGGAGGAATATGACAAACGATAATTTTTTTACAAGTCTCGAACATGCAAGATATTTGAGAAAAAAGAATCTAAATTGCTAGGTACAGTACAAAAAAAAAACAAACCAGAGCTTCCTTTGGAATTAGTAAATTCATGTAAAAGAAACGTACATTTAACTAAACTTGGCCATCAAGAGGACGCTATATTAGTATCTTAGTTTCAAAAAAAAAAGGGAAAACTATTTCGCTACTATCAACTAAAAACGAAATAGGTTCAATTTCCAAACGTAACGAGAAGAAGCCACAAATAATAATTGACTAAAATAAAACAGAATCAGATGTAGATACCATGGACAAGCTGGTTGGAACACATACTTTGAAGAGACAAACACGAAGATGGCCTGTTGCAATTTTGTTATAATATTATAGACATTAGTGCCCTCAACGCCTACATTATGTGATGTCAACGAAATAAAGATTGGCAAGCTGAAAGGGGCTACAAACGGCGACTGTTCCTTATGAAACTAGGAAAACAAGTAGCGGCTACTGCAACAGAGTTACAAGAACCATCAACTTTACAGGCAGTTACAAGAGTCGCAAAAACTGAAACGGGTTAGATGTTGGGAATGTCAAAGAAATTTAGATAGAAAGCATTCAACCAGATACAACCATTGTAGTCGCTTTTTGTGTAATAATCACTAGATAATAATTTATTCGACATGCAAACGTAACATAAACCTAGAATTTTTTTTTAAATTGTTAATATTTCAAATTAATTACTAGTAAATACTTTTGAGTATTTGATACTACCACAACTTCTTTAAACAATAAATACCAAGGTTGGAATAAAGTTTTAACTAAATAATAATGATTCTACACACCAAAAAGCTGAGCTTTGGGGTCAATATTGACCCCAGTGGTATTACCTGTCATTAAAAAAAAAACGGTATTATGAGGGTAAAGGCAAAATTACATGTAATTATATGTGTTTAGTGATTTATTAAAACGAACATGTTTAATAGCGTCAATACATTTGATTGTGTTCTTGTAATAAAATAAAAAATAGTCACTTATGTAGAAAAAAAAACATTTGTAATGCGACTCTAGCGCTTTACGTACTCAGACTAAAGAAGTTATGGACGGTACTTAATGCTGGTCAACAGCATTATTTTCTAAAGCGAATTTTCGTCAATATAAATGTCCTCTTTTACATTTCAGCAAACACTGATCCAAACTAATTCTAAAACAATGGAACTTCCACACAAAATCCGTCGCTGTCTTTTTAATCCTCGTATTCAATCGTTCAGCCGTGAATGATCCAGTGTCCTTAATCTGGTTAAAGTGTAATACCTCTCCATCAGTTTCCTATTCCGTTTTCTAATCTGTTTATCGCTGAGTAAGAGCAGCTTATGAAAGTTTGCAAGTTGCGTTCGCGAAAGCACGCATTATTTAGTTTCTCAAGGATTTAGGGCATTTGAAGCGTCAAACGTGTTTCTAACTCTTACCTCCACGGATAAATTTCTTAAGCCACACCTCCATTCATACATTTCAAACTATTCCCAAGGAGCTCGATCAAAATGAGACCTGGAATAAAGTTATTACAATGTGTTCATCCCCCCTTTGCTACGGATAGTTTGCCAGAATAGTCAGTAATATTGGAGCTGAATGTGAAAGGGTTCGCTTTATTTATGAGGCACCCGCGAGAGATCCATATTCTATAAAAGTGGTTAGTTATTAGACACGCTTTGAAGAAAAGTAATTATACTTTAAAATGTTTTAATGTTTAAGAGCGGGAAGTTGCATTAAATTTAACCCTACGTCGTTTCAGAAACCAGCTAAGTTTCAAATTCAACCATGTTTTAATTAAAAATTATGCTAAGTACTTTTGTTAAACTTCAAAGATATAAGCTTTAATAAGGTTTTAATCGAACATTATTTAGCAAGATTAAACGAAGATAAAACACATTTTTGTAAAGAGAATTAAAGGAAAAATTAGAAATACCAAAAAATGAAACATTAATTTATATTTTATAGAATATTAATTTCTTAGAACTAAAAAAAATGACTTTTTACCTCATATTGTTACATTAAAATCCTAAGAACTATGACGATTTTTTTTTGTTTTTCAATTAAAAAATATTAAAGGGGACAAACCACAATTTTTTTTTTGCAATAGTTGCAAGCGACAAGTTAAACTATTTAAAATTTCAAAACCTATTAAAACTTGGAAATCCAAATATTCCCTTCATATTATTAATTTAATTGCCGATCATTTGGAGTTAAATAATCATAGCCATCCTTATTAAAACCTAGTTTTCAAATTTCTTAACCGTCTGAACACCAACCGATGAATGGTCATTTTGTATCCAAAGAATAACGTTTTTTTTTACCAACGTATACTTAACATTATAAGTTATTGTGACTATTAAATTGTACTAACTTTGTAATTATTATTATGATTTAATTTGGTAAAATCAAATCGTTTCATGCTTATGAGTAAATAAAGTGACATAAAAAGAAAATTTCCCCTGTTGATATTTATTGTTGCATGAAAAAACACATATAAATCTACATAAAAACAAGACCAAAGATCGCGTGTACACCTTACACAAAAAAATAAACACTTTTGGGAAGCATTGTTTTAAAATTATTATCTACTTGAGAGAACTGTATTGAGTCAGAAGAAAGCGATACCTAAACAGTGAAAAATATTTAAATATAAAAAAAAATGTGTAATGAATAAATTACTAGTTTTATATGTTATATTTTTGTTTTTAAAATATGTTCTAAGTTCGCTAATATATCACTTTCACAAAACAAGCATTTTACTGGTTCTTAGCATGGGCACAAATTGTCCCACCGTTGGTTATAGGTATGTAGGTATATGTTTCAAAATTTAGCTAGGTACTGCGATGGTGAAATTGGAACGAACCCAAGAATATTTGCGAGCTATGATTTATTATCAGTTTAAAAAGTATTTAAGTGCTTATGAGTCCAAGGGACGTTTGGATTCAGCTTTTGGGGAACGAGCGCCTTCTTGACTACCGTTTATTACTTGTGTAAAAAAATTTAACGTGAAAGGATTCTGTTCAGCATCCCGAAGAGGTAGGACGTCCTTCGGTGCCAGTTAACAGAAAAACGACATGCTGCTGATAAAAACATATTTGAAGAAAAAGAGCATTAATATAAGATTGAATCCTTGGTTGTAAGAATAATCCTACACGATCAACTGAATTTAAAAAAAAATGTCAGTCGTTCTGTGCCCCATCATCTCTCCTGAGCTACAAAAATCAGCGCGTGCCAGAATTTGCAATGAAACTGAATCTTCTCAATATAGCGAGCATCATACGTACTTATTCAAAAATGAGTTTAACGAAGAAAATTACATTCGCTTCTTCGATGTACGCACCCACCAACAGAGTTGTGTATGGATTTACGAATATAACTCCGACAATGCCAAAATATATTAAACAATGAAAATAGTGATGTAAGCAATTTTATGAGGTTACGGGTAGGTCAATGCTATTAAAGCTATAAGCATAAAAGACAGTTACAGCGAAATGGTACACAGAAAAATGTTTGCCCAAAGTATTTAGTAGGAGTTAGGAGGATCTGATTAAAATATATCTCTCCAGTTTTTCATTTAAAAAAAAACCAAAAATATAGGAGAATTTACCGTCCTCACCTAACTGGGTAATGTACGAATTTTTGTAATTATTTGCGCCTTAAAGAAATTGGCAGGGTAGAAACGTCTTGTCTGAGGAAAACATTTTGCAAATATACCGAAACCAAATTGGTAAAAAGCTTTTGAGTGGAACGTAAAAATAGTAAAGAAAAGAGTATTATAGTATAGTTGAACAAATTTACTTAGATACTTAAAACGTACTTTGAAAAATGTGAAGCGTCTCTTTTATTCTCAATAAATTTAGCTTGACCCTCGTATGGACGTGAAGCACACACCAAATAAAGTTTAAAACATTAACCAAAAATTGCTATAATTAGAAATGCAGTTAGTTGCACGGAAATTACCGAACCCGAATTACGCAAGGAAATAGGAAGAAGTTACGAAGAAATTCTGGATTATTTAAAGTGGGGTGTAAAAAAGTAATAAAAGATAAGAAATTAAAACTTTTTGTTCACTAATTAAGGAAGATAAATGTATAGTGTTTCCCCATCGTTATCAAAGCGAGTTTAAACTCTACCAAGACAATGTTGTGCTATTATTTAACTAGGGTCAGTCTGGATATCATAGGAGGTATAAACTATTTGTAACTATTATTTTTTTTAGATTTGATGCTTTAGTATGATAATTTGATAAGACAAAAGACAGTCATTGATATATGGATGTCCGTCCAACAGCAGCAGGTATGAGATGTTAGATAGACCTTTAATAAATTAGAACATAACCTTAGCATATTCTCCAGGGGGCAACGTTTCTCATTCCCGCAATCTACATAATGTAACTCTACTGTATTACAAATGGGTTTTATGAATCCTAAACCACGACTTCTTCCCATTTATGTGATAATTAACCTAAATACAAATTGAAATTAGCTGTTGACTGGAAGTTTATACGCTTTTTATGCGGATATCATTAGATATTTATAACCAGGCTATTTGTCTTATGGGTTACTTTAATTTCAGAATATTTATGTATGACCCTTGTCAAAATACAGGTGGATCAGGTAGATCGGTCGAATTACTTCCATATCGGAGAATATTTATTACATAATTTATTTTTGATTAATTACCTTTTTGGTTGCATTCTTGCATGATCGGAAAAGGTCAAATGAATAAAATTATTCTAGGAAACAATTAAACTTCCCGACGGTTCCTACAATTAAGTTTTATAATAAAATAGACGATACAATTCGTCGGTCGTGTGCGCAGGTGTGTGCTTGGTGCGTGTCGTTTATTGCGTGCAAACTGCTTTAATAATGCCGCCATATATTGATTCTGAATTAAGCAAGTAATACCAACAATAGCAAAGAATCCATATATTTTAATGTATTTTCGAATAGCCATCGCGAAACAAACATTCATTTAAATGAGTGATTTTTTTGCACAAGCTTAAAGGTTATAGGTGTAGTTTCAGTCATTCAGTCATTCAGTCATTCAATCATTCAAATAAACTCATTTTTGTAAATGACGCCCGTCAAATTGACGTTTCATACAAGTATATGAGCATGAGCACACAATCACAAAATTCTTAAAAAAACACAACTTTTTTAATAAAATTCGAAAAAGTTATAAAAAGTGTTTTTTTTTATAAACTGCATTTAAATGTAAAAAAATATTGCAACAGTGCTTGAGATAGGTAGTTATTTAATATTTTGAAAGTTTTTATTCCTTTGAATGATTCCGCAATTCCAAATATATTTAAAAAAATCTATTGATAATGTATTTTTGACTCAAATATAGACCACATTAGTAAATATTTAAACAAAATATTTTTTTGTTCTTCCGATTACTAATTTGAATAGCTTAAAATTAACGTCTGGTTCACCCATACAAACACACAGACGTCGTTGAAAAATAGCCAAGACTTGGTAAGGGATTTCAAAACGTCCAAATCTGTCAACATCCCAAAATTTTCCGATCTTCATAATACTTTTGGCAAAATGCAAAATTTTAAAAATGTTCATAAATTTTTTAATTAAAATATTATGGGCCTTTTCATGGGAATAGATAATAAATTTAATAACATAAAATGTAAAATTTAAAATGCAAATCGTTTAAGTCCTTTAGCAAATACAAACACATAATTTAAAATTTCACAAAAAAAATCTTGCACAGACTTGTTATAAACCCCAACATAAATTACATTTTTAACTCTCTAGTGGGCGCGCTCTTTATTTTTACACGATCGGCCGCGTGGCGTCCATAGCATCTTTTAAAACCAATAACTCCTGTGTTTAATAGTATTATTGGTTTATTTTTTATCAATATGACCTTTTATCTTTTACAAACACACTTATAATGAGTTTTTTTTATAAAACAAATTATATTCCAATACAACTAATATAAATTATATTTCCAAAATCAATTTTTAGTTTAAAACACAAACCATTTTCTATATTTATCTGGATCATATTCTTTAGCGTTTAGCACTACATGTTTGACAAAAATATGTGGTTTTGACATGAGTTTTTGCAAGAAAATTGATTGGAAGTATCATATTTAATTGTTGCGTCTATTTTTTGGTCCTATAGAATTAAAGCATTAAGTAATACAGTATTATTAACATCTAAAAACACATCTTTGAGTTGCGACAACTTACTCAATTGAAAGTCAAAATGATACTGAAGAATACACAAAGTCCTTTTAAATTACATCTAGAAAAAAAGTTACCACATAAAATTTTATAATATTAGGGCAGTGGTTTCCAACCTTGTTGTACCTCTGCCCCCCTTTTTCATAAAAAATTTTTTGTGCCCCCCTCACTTTTCGTAACAATCTAATTTCATAAATACTGTTCTGATAAATAAGAATTATTTAATGGGCTACAAAACAATATACCATATTCTGTATAAACAAAGTTCTTTTTGTTTTTTTGTATTCAAAAATGATATTTTGGTAACAGCTGCGTGCCTTCCTTGCAATAGTCTTGCGCCCCCTTTGAGGGGCGCGCCCCACAGGTTGGAAACCACTGCATTAGGGTATATTATACTCCAGCGCACCTGCTCCTAAATCTCTATCAAAAATCAATTGCAAAAATTTACAATTATAAAGTCTGGCGCATACACATTTACTACGTACCTATACCTAAAGTAAAAAATAATGCACCTTATTAAGTTCTTATTAATAAAATATATAACAGTTACGAGTTGTTAAAACAATAACAGTATGTGTATATTAAGTTTTCTTTTATCCTGCTCTGTTCAGAAACATACAATTAAGAGAATTGAATTTGAAGTTAGATACAATTTTTTAACCAAAGATGAAATAACCCAAACCTTAAATTCTCTAACCTAAGGAAAATTTGATATTTCGGCCAATAGCATTTACAGCAAGTTTTATATTATTTCAGTTCGACGTTAAGACCTTTTGACTTTTTACGATCAGAAAATACGACCAATGCGGCCAAATAGAAGAAATTTCGAGCTCTAGCTTAATCCTAAATTATCGCCAAAGATAAAAGTCAGTTCCCTTGAAATTTCAATATTTCGTTACGTTCCAACTGTTCTCGATTTCCTATTTCCTGCTCTTCTGGCTATATTACTAACCTTTCAAAGTTTCCCCATACTAAACTTGATACAATAAAACAAACGCGCACAACGCCCTCAAGGTGCGAAGTAAATTCCCCTATGCAAAAATAGCATTTGAATATTCGTTTGATTAAATAGCGCTGATAATATAAAACTAAACACAGAAAGTCGAATGTAATGAATATGGAGCCAAACGCTTTTGTTCGTTATAACCGTCATCCATTAATCATGATATCCGTGAATGTGAACATGCAAATAAATATATTTACACAATACACAGTCAATTTAAGTTAACAGTTTTCCCAGAAAAAGCGATACAATTTAAAAATGAACATGCATCAAAATAAGTTAACAAAATTATAACTAACTTTATTCAAAAGTGTGCAACAAACAAAACTTTTTGATTATTGATTTCTTAAAAAAGTATTTCTAATAAAACTTGGTGCTCGGCTTTAAACTAATTTTAATATAAAAAAGTTTCGGATAAATTAATATGACACCAGTTTTTAGCGATGTTTACCGCTGGTTGCACACTTTTTGAATGGCACTGTATACAGGGTGTCCCAAATTCGAGTGAATGCATGGGGATCTCGCTTATCTTAAGAGCTACGAGGTCGGTTAAATTAGGGCAAAGTTGCGAAATTAGATGCTCATTAATAATCCAAAGAGAAATTGGAAATATCTCAAACAATATCCGAGAAAATATTTTAAATGTGTAAAGACATTGCCCAAGCAACTTTTCAAGCCGAATCGAATAGTGGTCACAAATTTTTTCTAGAGTGATTCGTTTTTGTTTTATGACAACCAACTTTATTTTTTCTTATGGGCGCAATTTTTGCTAATTACATAATCAAATAGCATTTATTTTTCTGAATCCATTGATGTATCACACATGGTATTTTACTTTTTCTTTCATTGTCAAATTTAAAAAAATACGTTTTAAACAATAACCATTATAAATCAGGTTGGCCGGTCATTGTAGTTTATGTTGTTTCCATGACAACCGATCAACAAACTAAAAGTTTTGAAGGCCTGTTAGTCGTAAAAATGAACTTTAATAACGAAAAAAAACGCGATATGCTGCCCATA
Organism: Elmis aenea; assembly: GCA_947652605.1. NCBI lineage: Eukaryota > Metazoa > Arthropoda > Insecta > Coleoptera > Elmidae > Elmis > Elmis aenea. Next base: position 22,548,162 of record OX393576.1, read on the forward strand.
AGAGAAAAAAAACAAAGTTGGTTGTCTAAAACAAAAACGAATCGACCTAGGAAAAATTTTTGACCACCATCCGATTCGGCTTAAAAAGTTGCTTGAGCAACTTTTTTACGCATTTAAAATATTTCAAACTCCAAAGGAGTTTTAGACGATTTTCAAAAATCGTATTTTTCAGTTTTTCCTAATTTTCTCGTATATTGTTTGAGATATTTCCAATTTCTCTTTGGATTATTAATGAGCACCGAATTTAGCAACTTTGCCTTAATTTAACCGACCTCGTAGCTCTTTAGATATGCGAGATCCCCATGCATTTACTCGAATTTGGGACACCCTGTACATATACAGGGTTCTCGTTTTTCGCGGGCCACTATGGGGATCTCGTAAACGGTAAGAGTTACGACTTCGGTTAAATTAAGGCAAAGTTGTATATTCAGGTGCTTAATAATTTGACGCAAACAGAACTTATCTAGCTCTTTTAGTTTTTGAGATATAGGGAAAAAAGTAAAAAAGTGGATTTTTGTTTTTTGCCCGTAATATTTTCATTTCATTATTACTTAACCGAAGAAAATATTCTAAAAATATTATTGCTAATAAGTGAACAATGTTAATGCATTCCTAACATATTTATTAACACCTAACGATTTTTTAACCCCTTAAGGCTCATGACCGTGTCTGACACGGTCAAGTAAGACGGTCGTTTTTGCTCATGCCCGTGTCTGACACGGGCATGCTTGTTCGTGCAAAATAAAACTTAATTCCCCATGAGACATTATTTTGTAGAAATATAATAAGTTTGAAATATTAAGTTAGTGTACTGTTGCTTGGTGACGATAGTGGTACAGTTAGAACAAGGTAATTAATTTGCAAATTACCCCCCCCGAAGGTGTTCAGGTATACGTGCCCTTATAAATAGTCCGAACTAATGTTATTATTAGAACTGTTATTGTGTTGTTGGTGCTGTGAACTGCTGTGTATTTCTGTTCTGTAATTGAATTATTTGTAGTGAAAAAGGTAAGTATTTATACATTTATAATACATTTTTACCATTTTAGTCATCTGAAAATGAGCGACTTTGAATACGACAATTTAGCAGAAAGTAGCTGCGAGGAAAGTGATCAGAGCTCTAGCGAATCTGAAGTTAGTGACGACGATAACTCGACTTCAACCAGGAATTGGTTTCACCTTAGTACAAGCCAAGCAAATGTTGCGCCACCGAGATTTACATTTGTGGGAAACCCTGGCTGCACTTTTACAATAACCGACGACTTAGATGTTATGTTATATTTCCAATTATTTTTTGACGAGACTCTCATGAATATATTGGTAAATGAAACGAACAGGTATGCTTCTCAACAATCTGGAGCATCTCCGAACCAGTGGTATTCGGTTACGAAGGAAGAAATGTACATTTTTTTGGCCATAAAAATACTACAAGGCATTATAAGAAAACCAACTGAAAGACTGTACTGGTCAACAGCTGAAATTTTTCAAACGCCTGTTTTTCCAAGGCTATTATCTATGCATCGTTATTGTGCAATAAAGAAGTACCTGCATTTCTCCAACAATGAGGATTACAACCCTGAGGCACATCCGAATCCCAAGCTAAATAAGATTTGGCCTGTGTTTGATGACATAAACAAAAAGTGTTCTTCATTATATATACCGCAAAGAGATGTCACAATTGACGAAAGTCTAATGCTCTATAAAGGTCGACTAGGTTGGAAACAGTATATACCGCTAAAACGAGCTCGTTTTGGAATAAAAATGTATGTACTTTGCGAATCCAAGTCGGGTTATTTATATTCCTCCATCATATACACTGGAAAAGGGACTCTAGTAAGCGATACATATAAAGATATGCCAGTATCCTCTCAGGTGGTCTTGTCACTGATGGAGCCATTATTGGATATGGGCTACTGTTTGACAACAGACAATTTTTATACTTCCTCGCAATTGGCGGATATCCTTGTAAATCGAAAAACGGATATATATGGTACCATGAGAAGCAATAGAAAAGACATCAAACATACAAAATTGAAAAGGGGAAATATTGTAGCTTTTCAAAGAGGGAAAACTATGGTAATGAAGTGGAAGGACAAAAAAGATGTTTGTCTGCTTTCAACAGTCCATAACGCAGAAAAGGAAAAAATAAACAAACTAGATAAAGATGGAATGCCGATCCAAAAGCCAAAAGTTGTCATCGACTACAATGACACAATGGGAGGTGTTGATCGGCTGGATCAGCACCTACACGATTATCCAACTACCAGAAAAAGAGGAAAAAAATATTATAAAAAAATATTTTTTCATCTTTTGGATATATCTATCTGGAATTCGTTCGTACTGTATCAAAAACAGGGAGGAAGAAGGGATCATTTGGACTTCCGTAAGATACTAGTGGAAAAACTAATTGAAAAATATCATTCGGGCATATCAACCAAAAAAATGGGTCGGCCTAGTTTGCAACCTGCACCATTTAGATTGACCGAAAGACACTTTCCCGAATTTGTACCTCCGACGGAGAAGAAAATTGCACCAAGTAGATGTTGCGCTGTTTGTTGCAACAAACGAGATAAGAGAGGTAAAAAGGTAAGAAAAGAAACACGATATTATTGCAAGAACTGTAATGTTGGCCTGTGCGCTGTGCCATGCTTTATGATTTATCATACTCAGTTATATTTTTAAATATTCTTGGCTTATCACTGACGTCAATTGTCATACTTTTTTTCTGAAGTATATTTATTAATATGTAATAAATATGTAAATAACATGTATAAAATTATTTATAAAAATATGTGCACAAATATGTATCTAAATGCGTATGCCTACTTTAGTCCAATAAACATTGTTTACCGCCAATTTCAATTTTTTACCCCCTTCCAACGTCCTATAGCACTAAAAATGCAAAAAATGTGTTACACTATACCTTACGATTACTTTTCTATAATAAAAAAAGTCGATCATTTTTGGTCGGTAAACTTAAAAACAACTTGAGCGTTAAGGGGTTAAATTAAATCCCTTTAATAGTAATTTCATACAGTTTACTTACGTGCTTCCAAGGAAAAAGGGACAAAGACAATTATTTATCGTGCCGATTAGGATTTGTTTTAAATAAAATTTTTGTTTTTGCCATTTTTAACAATTGTTTCAAAAAAAGTGCCAACAATACTGTTATACATTGTCGAATTCAGAATAAAATGCTCTACAAATCGGCGTTAAAATCAGATATAGCGTCCGTAAGAAAAAATTGACCTGATGATGGTTTTAAAAAAACGAAACGTCGCACGGAAACTATAATTGGGGAATTTGATTCCTTGCAAAAAGTGGCCATGAAAACGTTTTTACAAAAATGAAATTTGACATCAAATGAAAATATTACGGGCAAAAAACAAAAATCCACTTTTTTACTTTTTTCCCTATATCTCAAAAACTAAAAGAGCTAGATAAGTTCTGTTTGCGTCAAATTATTAAGCACCCGAATATACAACTTTGCCCCAATTTAACCGAAGTCGTAACTCTTACCGTTTACGAGATCCCCATAGTGGCCCGCGAAAAACGAGAACCCTGTATACATAACATTTTTAAACTTAATTATATTTTACTCAAGCGAACAAAAACTTTATATGTCAAAGGTAAAAAGTATTTTAGTTGGGGCAAACAGAAGCCATTATTCTCTTCATTTACGAAACTTATTGGTCTAACCACAAAAGTTGATAGTTCGACGAACCGTAAACCTAGGGGTTAGAGTTTCGGTCAACCTCTATAGATTTTTGAACAACTGAACGACCTCCCTAGAAGTTTACTCTAAGAAGCTAAGAATATATTTGCAACTTCATTAAACTAGCAATTTATTTTTGTTTTTTTTTGCAATAACCTTAACTTTACGGTATATTTTATCCATCTTAAACAGAGTGTATATTTATGACAGATTTTTGTACAGTATTTAAATACACTCACAATTGACTGTAAAATATGTACATGGAAAATGTTAAGCCATTTATAAAATGACGACTTTAAAAAAAATTATGTCTCTTCATATACGCATATAACAGGGTGTTTCACTTTTCAATGGAGCTCTATAGCTATCTCCGTAAATAATGAAAATACAATTTCGGTTGAATGGGACAAAATTTAGCTATTTAGAAGGGGAAAAAAGTTAGATTTTGTTCACTCCAAAATGGTGATAGTCAAATATCAAATTTATATTTATGTACCTATTACCGTACGGGTTATTTTTAAATGGTAGGCTGAGTAGCTGATAACTTAAATACAAAGACAATTTTTTTCTTCTTGCAATGATATACAGTGAAATCTCTCTAAACGGCCACCTCTCTTAACCGGACGATTTTACGGGAACTGACATTTTTATATTGATACTTCTGATAAATATTATTCTATTAGGCGGACTCTCCTTTAAACTCACAAACACTAAGTTTGCCTTCCTTTTATGATAAAATCTCTCTTGTACGGACGCAAGTAAAGGCATGCGTATAGCGTACGCAATATTATTTTCTTACGAAAACGCCCCAAAAGCGTACAGTTGATAACCCTACCTTCAGCTGGCAGTTATTATTATGTTGGCATTAGTTTGTAAACTAATAAAGTACAGGAGTTATTTTTTTTGTCAGTATAGTGTGTGTTAATGTTGTGTAGTAAGGATGGCGCCAAAAAAGCAGGTCAATGTTAAGAGAAAAGTTAAACGTGATTGAAGTTAAGAAAAACTTAGAAAATAGTGTACATTGGCACATACATTATAATGTATGCAGGCAATATTTATCTATTTCTATTAGGCGAACACCTCCATAAGCGGACATACCATCGGCGACCATCGGCCTATGAGAGATTCCACTGTAATATTAACATGTTTATTTGCACAAATAAGCAAAATAATTAAATTTGTTTGTGTAAGTAAATAAAAAACTAAAAATTAAATAAATAAGACTTTAACTGATAAAGAGACGAGAGTGTCGCATTTCGACAAGGGATCCTTCGAAAAAGTTTCTTTTAATTAAATTTATTTACACTCAAATAATCTAACAAATTATCAAATTTTTTTAAATCATTTATTAGAAAGACCAACGCTTTGAAGCTGTTTTTCAATCGTATTAGATTGTGTATTTTTCTGAACTCCTAGTAGTCGTCAAACGAGACTGAATCGTAGCTGCAAAGAAAAGTCGATATCCTTTATCTAAACAAAAAAAAACAACTTATTTTAGTTTCTATGCTTGTTGCTTTTGTCTATAGACTTGTACAAATTAAAAAAAAAACACTCCCAATTAATTGCATTTACAAAATTTGCAAGCAATGACTAACCATCGTCAAGTTATTTTAAGCGTCTTTAAATCGCCCCTGCGTTGCTTTTTATAACAATAGGGACTTCATCAGAGCCGAGATTTAAGAAGGAAGTACGATTTCAAAACGGACGATTGAACAGGCAAAATAACTATTGTACTACTGTTGGCAATTGTTGGCAAGTATACGACTTGCCCGGCAATTTAGTTTCACCACACCGCGAATTTCAAGTAGCTATTGAATTGTGCAGCCAACGTTGGTTTTATTTTTTTTATGTTTTTATTTAAACGATTATTTAGGTAAGCGATATTAGAACCTATAGTCTACATATAAACCAGGCAAGATGCGTAATACCACATAACAATGTAGAAGGAACGTGAACCATTTAGACGTTCATAGTCAGCACGTGAAGAGAATTACGTCGAGTTGGCTATGAATTATGATACCTGAACTGTATGTCGTTAAATTCTAAGATAATTTATACGCGAATTAAGATGTTCTAGGGATTTGGAAGTCACGCATTTATTTTATATTTTGTAGAGATAATCTTCTACATGTTAGCTATTCTATGGAACTGCAGCTTAACGTTTATCCATATTTATGTTCCTCTATAACAACTAATTCCAGTCGCGTTATTACAATATGTCAACCGTTCTGGTAGCCGGTGAAAAATTTTAATCTTTTATTAAACCACAATTTAAATATATGTATACCTATGCATATCTGACCGTGAATAATATTTGTAAAATATTAGTTTCCTAAACTGACGCGAATAAATATTACAGTTAACGTTTTATTAGCCGTCCAAATCTTCATCGGCATTTTAAAACCTTCTTAAAGTTTCAGCAATGAAAACCATCAATGGTTTAAAAATTAAGTATTCATAGGCAAATCGGAGTAAAGCTTAATTAATGGAGAATATAAAACATGGTCAGTATTTTTTGAAATTCCATTTTAAATTTGTTTAAAGTAATTTCCTCCGGCAAAAATACCATTTGTACTTGCCACTCCTAAACTGCTTCCAACAAATATTCTCTTGAATTAAGTGCAAAATAATCGTAGCCGACACGCCGACAGTATCAATCTCTTCCATAAACTAATTCTTTCTACTCAGAAAATTTCTTTTAAGTTCAAAAAGTTAACAAAAGCTACACATCGTCAAGTCTGGTGAGTATGGTGGATGGTTTATTACTTTTTTGAGCCCAACACTGGAGAGCTAAGACTGCCGAAAGTGAAGGAGTATTATGATGGTGATGGAGCATAAACCCTTTTTCTGGAACTCTAGTGAATACTTCGGGTAAACATTTTTCCACCATTTCGCTGTTTACTGTCGTCTGTGTATGTAGTTTAATTGCGTTAACTAGACCTTTACTACTAAGGAATACTACATAGTACATACGTTACTTTTATCACTACCAGCTGCTCTTTGGTCGATGCCGTAGTGCCTTCATCTTCTTTACACACTTTCAATATGATTTTTGGTCAGTGAAGTAAATAAGTGTCAATATTTTTTTTTGCTATAGCTTAAAAATATATGTATACAAAGTTTAAAACTTTTTGCTCCTACTTTTTTTTTTAATAGAAGGGCTTGACATACATAATGTCTCAGCAGCATTATACGCTTGGGATAAATTTGACACGGCAGTAATTTATGAAGACATACACGGCCAGAAAAAAGTTGACTATGAGCAGCCCATGAATTCCTGATACAAATCAAAGTGATTCACATGTAGTGTGAGCTCAGAACTGCTAACAACTCTCATCCCAGGGTAATGTAAGGCGACATAACACAATTCATTTTTTTTTAAACATCCCTTGGGGCGTATATCTCCGCAGTATTGAAAGGGTTAATCCACACGTGACTCTCTTGGTAGTTAAAATAGGTCAATCAAAAAAAATAATGCAAGTTTCCTCGCCTGTCGAAATTTTGAAAAAATTTGGTGGCCGCCGTTATAATAAATATTTAAATTTTTTATTGCAAATTCTTACAAGCTCTATGTATTGAAGATTAGAAAGCTCATGCGGCACAAAACGACTGACTTTAATTGTTGTAACAGCTAAGGATGCAATATAAGTTTAATATTTCTTTCTTATTGTAGATGTATCGCATGGTTCGGGAGCTCATCGAAAGAATCTTGTCATGGTGCATCTAGACCCTAGAGTATGCATGTCTGTACTTGCTTCTGTGCAGGGTTCTGGCGAAGAAGGAGCACTAATACACTAGGACCCCTGGACATTGTCTGCTTTTGCGGTGCGGTGCCTACGCCTGTCTGAGTATTTTTTAAACCTCGAAATAAAAATTTAAAAAATTAGTTATTAAAATACTCTAATGTCCTGCAACTTATTTTTTGGCGAAGAAACCTCTTTTACCAACACTGATCTAAAATAAGTAAGTACACGAAGTAAAATTTTTTTGTTTTTATTTAATTTCTTATAGAGAATAACAAGTTTTATACATCCAACATTTGTCTTCCTTTTAAGATATTTATTTCATATGTTTCGTAAAGCGTAAGTGAGAATTTTTTCGTAGTAAGACAGATGTTACTTCCATCTTCCAACCTCAACGTTGGGGCTAAAAGTATCTAACAATGACGGCGTAAGTTATAACGGCAAAATAATTTACACAGCTCGTAAGCAGTGGGTAAATATATTAGTATTCATCAACAAAATGAATATTTAATTCCAAAATACACATTAGCAAATATGTTAAACAAAAAGATATAACAAATTAGAAAATTAATCCGACAAGTTTTGTATGTTCTCAACTACGAAGAAAACCACCAATTATGTGCTAAGAGTGAACATTTGCAAGTGAAAACATTGATTGGGGTTGGTTGTAACACTGTGACTTTTGAGCCCAAGTGTACAAAAAACAAATTGGAGGGAATCCACAATTAACCACGATTCCAACGTCAAATTGTATTGCATCCACCAATAGCCAAAAGAATTTAGAACATAATAATCAAGGTACTTTTTTGTTCCTCTTTTGGAAATCGCCTAAAAGTTACTCGACCGGTGACACAACGCATTAACTTTTAGACGGAAAATAGTCACTCTGGCTGGCAAAAACATAACCTTATGACATATGAAAACTAGCAATGTAGGTAGAAAGGTGGATGTAAATGTACCATGCACAAGCGCTCAGGACGACATATAACAAAAATTAAAGACTGTTACAACCTACCCGTGTTACTTTCATCCCCGGTCTCCCCCACAAAAATTGGACGGTAACTTTTCCCGAATGTTTTTTTTTGGGTTTCCGGTAAATGAAATATTTAAAATTATTCTCTCCACGAATCTTGGGAATCTCGATAATCCTGTGTAAGAAAAATTACGGGGGAAATTAGTAAAACTTTTGAGAAAAAAAATATTTTTGTTTATAAATAATTAAATTAGGTAATTAAAAAAAGAGTTAATTTTAGTCAACAAAAACGGAAAATTTATATCAACGTACCTTATTTATTACAAGTTAAAATAGTGCTTTATTTGAAAGAAGAAACAGTTAATGAAGAAATCCTCAAAGATGATTTTTTTTAACAAAAATTTGACAACGTCAAGTTTACCCTTTTAATTGAGGTGGGCTGTATAACCATCAAAGCATTCAACAATTTTTGCAAATTTTTTGATATGTAGAGGATTTTGACTTCCGATTTAGCGAGGAGAGTGTGAGTAAAGTGTATATTTTTAAATTTCCTCAGGTTTTTTTCCCCGAAAACGAGAAGTAAAAATTTTAAAAAACTTTTAACAGAACTATAAACAGAATTAAGTTTACTACGTTTAATAAAAATCGCACGACCTTAAACGGAACTACAATGACAATCAACACGAAATTGCTGCAACGACAGACAGTTCAAATTTGGATTCACTCCAAGTCTGAATGACTCAATATTATAAACATGCAAGAATGAAATCACACACAGTTCGAGTCGCAAAATTGAACACATGCAACGCTGGTAATAAAAGGACGTTTCAAAGCGCTAGCGTTGAATCGTACACCGCTGGAACGAACGAAATTAAAGTTGTAACAAAAAACCTTGATACCGCTTACAACTTCGTATTTTCCAACGCTATGTTATTCTAACGCTAAGTATGTTTGTCGTTGCGTGTAAACAACGTTGCGTGTTTCACTGCTGAGTAAATCTAACTTTTGAATTAATTATTTTATTTCTAATTGATTTGAAAAAATGTTTACCCTCTAATACTCTAATATTATAATTCAACGGCTGCATTGTAAAATGTCAATTGATAAACGACAAAAAAGTCAAGTTTTCCTCTGTATACTTTGTACTATAGTCGTTCTAAATTTATATTTATTTAGTTCATTTAAAAGAGCAACCAAAATACGCAAGCACACTATATAAAGCTGCTTAGAACAATATGTCAGCACAAACAATTATACAGTAACAGCTATTCAATAAAAAGGAGCAAAAGCAAATGAAAAAGTAGAGCTTAGAAAAGTGGATAGATAAGTCCTCTGACGATAAAATCATATTAAACAATTAAAATCAACAATGAAAAAGACTAATAATCGGAATTAAAAATTAAACCCTTGAGAACTACTTAAAAAAAACTCGTTGCTTTGCTATAAACAAACACAAAAAGGCCTAGAATGCCTTATGCAAAAGATTATGGTAACTGGGCGAAAAGTTAAAAATAAAAAGCAGAATTACTCGCTTATCGTCTGGCGAAACATTTTCTGCCACATCCGAGACAAACGGGAGATTAAGAGACAACTGCAATTGCCAATCGAGATAAACGAGACAAAAAACCAGTATCTGTAACTGAAGTTTACCATGAAATAAAAATATTCTTATCGCAAGGAAAAAGCCCTGGGTTATGACTTGGCCCCAGGCAAAATGCTAAAAAAGATGTCTAGGAAGGCTTTTTTTAAAATAGCGCATCGTATTAACCAGTTGTTAATATGTGCCTATACAGTGGCGTACGCAGAAAAATATTTCAGGGGGGATATTGTTTTAATTTGCAAAAATAATACTGACTAATTTCAAACGGGGCAGGGTAATGGTAAAATTAGAAAATGACCTAGGGGCCAAGACACAAAAAGTGAGTTGTAAGGAAGAGGTGCGAGGGGTCAGGGGGCGGCAACCCCCCGGGTAACAGCGCCATAGACTTTTTTTATTTATTTTCAAGGTCATACGTACCTAAAAGTAGCATTTATAAGTAAAATATACGAACATATAGGTAGGTGGGTACTATATTTTATATGTATTTTATATGTTTGGAAATGCGGTAATTATAATTTTAGTCGTTTTCAAATTTTCGGGGAGATTTATCCCTCTAATCTTCCCCTTGCGTACGCCACTGTCCCAATGTATTGGAAATTTGAGGATATCATTTTTAATTCTAAACCTAGGACACCACCAAATGATAAAGCATCATACAAGACAATATCTTTATTGCCAATAACTTTTCAATTATTCAAAAATCTATTATTAACAAGGCCTAAACCACTAACAGAGAAAAAGAAGTTGATACCGACAAACCAGTTTAGCTTTTGAAGTAAGCATTCGATATAGATCAAGTGCACACGATAACAAAAGAAACGACATTTGAAAAGAAATAAACCTGCGCAGCGATTTTCCTGGTTTCCTGGATGCCGCCAAGCGTTCGATAAACTTTGAAACAATGTGTTAAATCTTAAATCACAAACTAAATGTAATGTTACCAATAAAACACAGTTAACATCTTAATTTTTACTAAATGGATAGGTAAATCAGAACTAAAAATGAAGATATTTACTCAGCGTACTTCTTATAACTAACTGCGCGCTGCAGAAGTGCAACTACGTAAAAAATTTTACACAAGCGGAAATTTGTGCAATACTTTTATAATTTCGTTACGAATAACTAAGAACACATACCTACCTACCTACACAACAAAAATGGTTACCATTAGGGGTGGGCGATATATCGATATATCGATAAATATCGATATAATTTTGATATCGATATATCGAAATATCGGATATCAATACATCGATATATCGATATTCCGACATTCCGATATATCGATATTTTAAGGGCGAGAAGCTTTTTTTTTTTTTAGTTCACCAGTCTCTTTTTTCACTTTTTTACCGACTTTTTTTATCTTCGCGCCGCTCTTATACCGAAATTTCGATATCTCGATATATCGATATTCCGATATATCGATATGTCGATATATCGATATATCGATATAATTTCGATATCGATATTCGATATCGAAATTTGGATATCGCCCACCCCTAGTTACCATACATTCACATTTTATTTTACTATGCTTACTCTTACTTAAGATGATTTACGGATTATTTAATTTTTAACTTATGTTATAGGTCTTAAAATTTTTCTCTTCTGACTTTCGTACAAGTCCATTCTTTTTAATGTTGCACTAGTAGGTAGCTAAGTGCAAATGCATTTTCAAAAAATCATCTGAGCGATCTGTTTGCAATCTGTTCCGAATCCTCGTTTTGATAGTATTGATAATGTAAAACCCACGCTCGCAATCTGCACTGGACACATGAAACGTCCTCATGATATTACAGAATCGATAGATTAGAAAACTCTGAATTGATCAGAACGAAATTTAGTGTCGCTAAACCTTTGCAATAGCCCAGATTTAGTTTTGTTTTATAATTATATATTCGGTTCAAAATATTGTCTTGCGTCTTGGAAATATAATCATTATTCTTTTTGCAATAAATCCTGAATATTTTTGGCAAGTACTATTACATTTTGTTTCCCGAGGTCAACAATATTCTCTTTATTTATAATAGTTTGATTGTCGAATACTTGGAATACTTGCCAATCGTTTAATTCATCATCCGGAAATCTCTAAATGCAAACACATGCACAGGAAATGAATTTCTTACAGTGTCATCAAAATAAGTGCGCGGTCGTGTAGCTCAGAGGAAACTATGCTCAGAAGTGAAGAAGATTGAGGCAGGGGTACAACAGGGTAGTGACCAGGGACCCATTTTGTACTTGCTAAAAAACTGATATTTTAGAAAGAAAAACTGCAATAACAGCAAGTTTTGCAATAGATAGAGTAATGGCGGTAAGTAACTAGAGCAAATCAACACACATTAATTTTACATGTTGAAGGAAGTATATTTACCTATAGCGTTCAACAAGCAGACGCCATTTTTAAATAGCTAAGCGCTTTGCGTTGGCTTAGGAAGCCGAATTTCGCTGGAACGGGCATCTTTCGATAACACAGGACTGGTTTGGCGGCTGAAAAGAATGAAACTGTTTAAACAAGTGTTACTAAAAAAATTAAAGGCAGTGCTGTATAACACTCGCTGTATTATACTAGTGTTAAGCAATGTCAACAGAGAAGGTTTGTAGCATAAGTAATTTATTTAAGTAAAAAAATATGAAAACTAATAAACGATATTAGTTTTAGCACTTAAACGTTTTTCATAACTTAATATAATTTTTTTAATGACTCTCTTAAGCATTCGCGATTATACACATCTCTATTTATGCTTTTAAGGTATAAAAAAACAGCGCACTTTAACAGATGGTTTTACCCTATAAGTTTTGATCTAAATTTTGGCATGGCGATAATTTTTTTTCTTCCGGTTTTGTTTTTATTATATTTGTAGTAAAATTTATGAACAACAGGTAAAATTACATTTTGCTGAAAAATTTTGGGAAAGGTCCATATTTAAGACGTACTAAATCATGCAAGGAACTGCTATATTTGCGGCATTACTGCAAAATTTCTCTCTATTACATTATCATTTCTACTTGTATTTTACTGGTTGGAACACGACTTGTAGCAATAATTTATGCAAAGGGGGTTTCACCGGCGCGGCATGGCGTGGCAGCTGTGGACTGCAGTGCCAGCCAGAGATATTACTCCAAAATGTTGTATTTCGACGTACGTATGTTCCGCATGTCTATAGTTTATAGCATTGTAGGTACTTCGACAGGACACGCGTCTGAAATGTATTGTGTTGATTTATAATCTTACAGCAATGTAGTTTATATGGAGGAATGGAGGCAGATTTTAAGATATCTGCTATTAACCTCAAGTTCTTAGACAAACTTTTAAAATATTCTTTCATTTTTGAATTACAAATTTTTATGTCTAATAAATTTACTAACGTGGTGTCAAACATAAAAATTGATACAAAATGCAAAAAATACTGAAAGATTTCGTATAGTGTATTTATTGCATAATTTGCAAAAAATTGAATTTTTCAATATACGAGGCATATTTGAAATGTAACTACCGTTTGACTCTTACAAACACGATATATATTTTTTTAAATTTGATCTTCAATAAATTTGCAATACTTAACTACTGCCTTAGTTTTCAGCACTAATAAGACATTAATCATAACGGAGCACTGCCTTATAGCCTTTTCACTCAAGAGGAACACCTGTGAAGCTAGTAATTCCTGCAATGCTCCTTTATTATTATTATCGCTTTCCTTGCATTTCAAGAACTGTCTCTTTAAAATTGTGTCATCTTGTTTAAAATGTCTGAAATTGTGTTCACACTGGGTGTTGAAGATGTTGTTTGAGGAGCACACACTGCTGCCAAAACTCAAGCCCCTATTACGTCAATCAGATGGGGACAAACATGGGGATGGTCAAAAGGTTTTGTCGGAATTTTTAGTAAAAAACAGTTGTAATTTTTTATTCATAAAATATTGTAATACAAAACAACACCAAAACCCATATGGACCTGTGGAATCCAGCTATGGGGCTCAGCAAGTATATCCAACATCAACATCTTGGAACGATTCAAATCCAAAGTACTGCGAGTGGATATCTAGCGATGAGCTTGGCCAATTGGGTGTACTGTATTGCAAGAACTCACAGTTAGAACAACTCGGTTATCATTCCAAGCGGTAACGGTAACATAATTTTTATATCCATGTTAAAGTCGTAGGTTCCTCGTTCTTTTTTTCCCCATAGTTTTCACATTCATTATAGGACATTTTTCTAATCGATTAGCCATTATTGTACCTGTATAGCCGAATCCCAATTCTTGTAAACGATGTACACGTTTCAAAGAATAAAAATATCTATCGGCATAGATTTTGAATGAAATACTTTTAGGTAGTTTTGATAGTAAATTTATAACTACTGAACCACCAACGTGCGTATGAAAGTAATAAACATATTTTTTAGAAATTCACAAATTTCTTGATCAAAAAACAATTCAAAACAGGCCACTGGATCACATGATCGATTTAGGACTTGTTTAGGAGATACGAGCGGTACAAAGCTACGAGTCAAATAATCTGTTTTTGACCAAATTCTTTCTATAACCCTTTTTCGATTCATCTGCTTTTGAAGCTCCCAAAGTGGAAGGTTGTTCTCATCGTCCATTTCTCTGCCCAAATGAACAGTATCATCTCTTCTTGACTGAACTGTAGCTACAGCTTGAGCTTGCAACTGGCGTCCGCTGAGATGAATTATGTTTTTACCTTCATTTTCGTCAGCACTGTCTTCTACACTGTCAACACCATCTTCTGGAGGTGTTATAAAAATGTCTACATTTTCCATATCTTCCCAGAACTTCTCATCTTCCACCATTTCTAACAAATCTGCTTTAGTAAAAGGCCTACCAAAATTTTCCAATTCAGTGTACTTATTGTCCTGGTGTTCCAATATTGGAACATTTTTTTAAATATCAATTGTTAAGAAACTGATGATATCGTATAGTTAAAAATAATGATAATCTATCTATAAATACTAGGCCTTATAATAAAAGTGTATTTTGTTGTAGATAATATATTATAAACAAAAATATATTTACTTTTTTAACAACATTTTTAGTAAATATTATTTACAGAATTAAATTAAAACTGTTCACTTAATATTGCCACAATTAAAATAAATTTGTTCAAACATGTTTGTTTGGTCTATTATCTGTAACGTATAACCATTTAAAGTGGGTGCAGAATGGCGGTAAATAGTTGGGGTAAAAAAAATGCCCATGTTCCAAAATCGGAACACCGGGCAAAAATGGGTTAATAGAGCTGATCCTGGCTTACTCCAATGTATTTTTTTAGTCACAGCCCGCAACAATGCAAATTTAATAAAAATGTAAAACATTTATACAACCTGTACAACTGTAAATTTTTTAATAGTAATAATAAAGACTTGGAATATGGTGAACATACCACTGAAATTAAAATCGAGAACTTAAAACTGGCGACAGTGGCTATGAAGCTGAATCTATTTAAGAAACGAAGTTTTCCACTACGACATTAACATTTCATTATCATCTAGCGCAGTTTACTTAATTAAATGTCTCGACAAAATAAAAGAAAATTGTATTTAATAGACCGAAAAGTTAATCAGTTGAAACCCGTCAAATTATTTTTCGCTCGAGCGCTTGAAACAAACTATTTATATTTATTTTACGTTATAATAAACATTTTGATATTCAGTTTTGTTTACAATGCCTTTCCTTTATTCTTTATAGTGCAATAGTCTTTTTACAGTAATAAGAAAAACTTGAAGACAATTCATCAGATCAAAAATGAAAATAATCAAAATCGAATTGATTGTATCCAATTTTTTCCACTTAAATATAAATTATCGAAGATAAATGAGTTTCTTCAATAACCACCTATCTATTTTTGGAAGGATCTCGCGTCCCTTTATCAGTTACAAACTAATTTATTTATCCATTTACACGTATGCAGCTGCCATAGCAACAATCATTGTTTCCAACGACGTTTGCCTGCGCCCTCTACAAAGTCTTAAAATAAAAAAAATAAAAACAATTATATCTTAAAAGTAAGGAAAATAAAAAATCGCTTTAGTTTTTAAAATCTCGCTAAATCTAGCGAGAAATTCGCTAAATTGGCATCCCCACTTCACCTATACTACCACACTGATATACTAGTTTTACACGAAGATACCAACATAAAAAATTTTTTTTTTCGGTCTGAAGTTGGCGGGCAGCATTCATTTTCGATCAACCGATAAACAGGGTGAGTCACGACGTTCGCGTCGGAGTTTTATGGCGAAACCGTTTATATTTTCCAATTTATGTCGCTATTAGATTATGTAAGTCAATAAGGGCTACATTTTAAAAATATTTTCAATCATACAGGGTGCTCCAAAAAACGAATGCCGTCATCTTGCCTCTTTTGATTTCTATCGTGTTCTGACACTAATTTTACTATCTGGTTTATAATAAAGACATTTAGGGCCGCATGCAGAGTCGGAAGAATTGTGGTCTAAAAAGGGTTTATCTTTAAAGCGGTTTTAAAATTATTTAAAACTAATTGTCACGTAGTTTTTGTAGATCCTCCAGATGAAGACTAGATAGAGTGCAAAAAGTGTAAAGTATGGTGGGCATGATGCTTGTTCAGCATATGAAGGTGGCGGCAATTTTATATGCGATTATTGTTGATTCGTCATTTTACCCCGGTAATGGGGTAAGATGACGAACACTTACCAAAAAGTTTAAACCAAAAATATAGTTGCTTGACTTTGTTTAAGTTCTTTATTGAATCATAGTTACGTTGTGTTACATGTTACCTTTCTAAATAAAAATAACAATAGTATCTTCTGGGTGTATGTTTTTCCTAAACCAATTTTTTTCTTAACTTTGTCAACTTGCCCCGGCCTCCCTTACTAGTTTTTTTTTTATAATTAATAACTTCTTTTTAATAAATTATTCCGCAATTTAAAATTTGACAAAATCTTATTAAGATTTATTGTAGACTTCAGCGTAGACTACATCTTTACAATAACTAAAATATCTTTATTTGTTTCCCTTTTTTTTTGCAATTTTGATATAGTGAAAATCCTTTAACATCCTGTACATTGGATCAAATAAACGAACGCGATTTGCAAGTAACTTTTTGAGGCTCGATAATTTAAAAATGTAGGTCACGAAAACAATCTTTTTGCAAAATTTAAAGCTTTTGTATTTTAAAGTAAATAAAAATAAATGTTTCTGCGCTAAGCTTGAAGACAAGAAACTTCTCTACATATTCTTATTTACTCATGTAACATTTTTTTAATTAAAACCTTGTTCAACAATACTGAAAAGCTTACAAGGATAAAACAATAGAAATGTTTTTTCTCATTTGACTTCAACCCTCTTCTACAGATTGTGTAGTAAAGCTTTCGAATGTTTTCCGTGATATTTTACAATGTACTTGTAGGCCATATCTTAACGCTTTCTGCAACTAATTGACATTTTTTAATACAGGAAGCTTTTTTAGTACATGTATTTGCCTGCTGCACTTAGGAACTATACTTTTAAATTTAAAAAAAAAATTGCCTGACCGCTAACAACATGTGGTGCGACGTGGAAGTATTGATGATTGTGGTCCTCTTAAACAATTACGAAATGATTATAAAAATAAAAGTGGGAATGAATATTTGATACTAATAAGAAAGAGGATTAGAGAATAGTATTGGTAATGATAAGAGCAGGGGATCACACAAACCAAGAGAGGCTTTCCAAAATGTGGTGGAAATATGTTTTAGGTTTGGTAATAAACGTTTGCATCAGGAATAATTTCACGTTATTTGATGTAAGAAATAGAGCCGCAAGTAGGTACAAAGTACATACACATACACTAGCTCAGAAAGAAAGTCTTGCAACAGATGATAGCAAGATTAGTAAAAAACAAAACCTTTGATTTAGCCATTTCACTGCCCAAATAATATCCCCGGGAAAAAGTTACACCATACTAGCGTATCGGATGAGAAAAATACATGAAGAACGTTCTCGAATTGTACATCAATGTTATTTAATGATGTATAAGGTTTGCTATTCTTTCATTTAAAAACAAACAATAAATTTGAAGAAGTAATGTTTCCTGGGACACCCTCTATATACGGCTCTCTATGTTGTAAGGGATCAAAAAACAAAACGTAGTAAAACAAAGAATTTTGCGATATTATCTAGCGACTTATGGCCCCGATTCTTCATAAACCGCCACCCATCGATATAAAAAACCGTTTTATTTGGTAGCAGCAATGTTGTGCAATAAAAATAAAAATCTTAATCTCTTTCAATACGAGTAAATCTATCAAATAATTTATAAAACGAAGCCGTTATTAACTACAATAAAATTTATTGATTCCTCTAAATATACTAAAACATTTCTTTTTGTGTAAAGGGCTATAAAAAGTTTTTTGTTCTGTCGCCAGTCAAATAGTTCTCCACATTGTTGTGTCGATAATATTACACAGAACCTAAAAAAACAATTCAGCCTTAACAGAAATATATCGCCCGCTCTTTTTGTATTTTATTGGAAAACAAGTGATATGTTTTCGTACGCTGTGACATGTTATTTGTCGACTTCAAGCCGGCGCAGGTTAAAAGCTTGGACTGTTTTAATTTGATTTTTACTGCGTGTTTCGCGATCCTTACCAAATTAATTGTTTTTCTTGATATGTAACCATGGTTATTACATTAATAATACTCAAGCAGACAATCTTGTAAACAAACTATCTTCAGAAATTAGCTACAGTTTAATAAACCATATCATTTTATAAATATTAATATAATAATATTAATAATACTCCTAATAAATTTAACCCGTTTTTACCAGTACAAAATAATATACAGCTACGATCATTCCGTACTTGTTTCTAGCAATTCGGCAGTTTTCCATACCACGTCGGTAAAAAACATGATTTTATACATGCAACATGCAACTTCATTAGGGTTGCCAACTGTTGAGTACAAAAAAAGAGAACATTTTTTTCAATAAACTTATTTGGACCTATACACGTTTTTTACAATTATAATATAAGATTGGTAACTTAAAAAAAGTGTGAAAAGCCAAAGTTCCTTCAACTGCTGATACTTTGAGATCGAGAGATGAATTTTTGTGTGTAAAAAAATCACATACCTACGGACATGGAACTAGTTCATGCACAAAGAATTTTTGAGTGTTTTTTTGACAATACGTGTTGATCCAAATTATATTTGCCTTTGTTTGCAACTGAAACTATTGTATTACAAATCGTACAAGTCGCCTCCGATTTAGAATTTGATGTTGGTTTAAAACATTTATATTTGGTTTGCAATTCTTCTTGAAAACAGATAATACGATTGGTTGTTTCAGGCCATGTGATTTGATTTGTAACGTGTGATATTTGCAAACCCCACCACACCTCACCTGTGGACCTGTGTTGAAAACACTAGATTGACTAGATCAAAATTTCACATGCTTTTTACCTTTACACACAATAAAATAGTGTTGTTAATTTACATTTCAAATTTAGAGAGGAACTTTTTCTTTTGTGCATTATTAAATAATTATTAATTAGCAAAATTTAAAAAAGAGGACATTTATATAAATAATAAAAAAAGAAAGAGAACAAAAATATTCTCTTAAAAAAGAGAACATGTTCTCTTTAAAAGAGACCTGTTGGCAACCCTAAACTTCATCATCATTGAATTTAACCCCACGAAGAGTATTTCAAAGGGAGCGAAGAAAGTAATAATCAAAGCATGCGAGGTCTGGGGAGTACGATGGATGCTGAAGAATCTCAAAACCGATCTCCTGAGAGGCCAATCTTGTGTTATTTACGACGTGAGGAAAGACGTTGTCGGACTACAGGATTATTTCATCATAGCAATTGGGACGTTTTTGATAGTCTGCTTTCACCGGTCACCGAAGTTGTTAGCTGCAGACCATCGATAAATACTAGCAACGATAAACTCATACAAAGCTAACACTACAAGCATAAAAGCGGGTAGCAAAATCTCAGAACCAGTACGTATAAATAAGGGTCTAAGACAAGGGTGTGGTGTCTCCCCTACACTTTTAATATTATTTTTACAAAGAACTTTGAATACATGGAGAATACAGTGTCGAAGTTACGGTTGGAGAACATAAATAGAATTATTCTTCGCTGATGATCAAGTAGTTGTATCTCAAGACTTAGATTCTTAGATGATCTGAGTTACATTATCATTAAATAGCTTACTGCAAAAGATAAACAAATTTACAATTTACAATTATATGCAGGAAATATCAGAGGGAATAATAAATACAAATGCAATAGGTATATACCTAAATGTAACAATTTCACAACAGAAAAAATTAAAGAAGAAACGTAGTAAACGCTATGAACTCACTCTTATGGGATAGAACTTTCACAAATGAGACCAAAAGAAGACTATACGCCGATAGTTTAAAGCGTTATAACATTCGACTCTGAAGTATGGGTATTACGTAAAAAAGTAAACAGACTGTTAGCTACTGAAACTGACTATTGGCGAAAAAGTGCAGGCTTAACCCTCGAGCGAACGCGCCCCTTATTTTAACAAGTAAGCGCGCAGAGTACTTTATCCCGTGTCCGGAACATTCTTCGCTTACAATTCTTCGCCTCCACAATTCTTCGTCTACAATTCTTCGCCTACACAATTTTTCGCCGCCACAATTTTTCGCCGCCACAATTCTTCGCCGCCACAATTTTTCGCCGCATACAAGCATATCACAAATTTTGTTTTTAAATGTGTTTGTTTTAATTTATAACGTAATTTTTACAGATTATTTTACATTTGGTTAGGTTAGTTCAAGATGGTCAAATTAGGTCAAGTTGGTCAGGTTAGGTCAGGTAAATTTAATATTTATTCATCCTATAATAAAAGAATAAAAAATTAGAACATACACTATTTATGTACAAATTTTTAAACATCATAATATTAAAAGAAGAAGTATTCATATACATACAAGAACAACTTTAGGCTAATGTAAAATATTCTGTAAAAATTACGTTATAGATAAAAACAATCACATTTATAAATAAAATTTGATATTAAAAATGCGGTACTTGACCTGCCATACTTTTATATTTTGAGATTTTTTTTGTCATCGATTTCCAATTTATCATGTCCTCAATAGCTGTACTAACGTTTTCAGAGCATAATCAACAATATTCTTGTTTTTGGGACAAGTCTATTCCCAAATATAGCGACTTCAAAATAATTAGTTGTTCTACAACATTTGTTGCTGAAGTTACAAGTTACAAGTTACAAGTGCGGCCATTTTTACGTTAATGTCTCGAAACTCAAATAAATCATATTACGTATGAACCCCTAGTGTCGTGACACCGAATGTCAAGCGATGTCGTGGCACTTAGTTTCACGACGCTAGTGAGACCATGTGAACGAGGCTTTAGACCAACAAATTTTTATTTCAAAAGTTTGAGAAGTTCGCGGACAAGCCGCGTGTTTACTAGCAGAGGTAAAGTTAAAGAGCGTGTTTTATTTTCCGATTTAATACTGGGTAAGTTAATATTATTAAAATAAGTAATTGACCATAGCTTAACTTTATTTTTTGCTATCGTGGAAAACATCTGCTAGCGTTAAACATCAAACACGGAACAGTGAAATGGTGTCATGATTTATCGTAAAACCGATCTCAAAAGTTTTTTGTCGACATTTTTCGGTTTTCTATCAAAGTTACCGTGGACGAATAATCTTTTGATTTAAATGTTTCTAGGGAATGCGTAAGAAACATAACTTAAGCTGATTTTCGGAGTGTCAGAGTAACCTGTCATTGTCATAAATACGAACGGAACACCTCACACGTTTCCTTTGTAATATGACAGCAATTAACACGAGTTCGCGACACGACTGCACAAATATGAACCGAGCTCACGATAAGAAGGGGCCTGTCAATCATCCAAAAACTGAATGAGAGGATTACCATTTCAAAGAGACCGGTTCTCTTCGACCCACCACTAAGTGCCTAATTTTCTGTCAACCAACATTTGAAAAGTTACGTTTGAAACGGCCGGATATTGGATCGCTCATATGTCATTTCCAATATTAGCAGGAGATTGCGATAATGGCGGTGCAATTGTTGGCATTTGAATGGAAACCCCTGAATGCGAAATGCATTTCGCATTGTAATGTCAGAAATGTATTTTTAGTTTGACACGTTATTATGCCGCTAAATACGTAACTATTGTTACTGCGAAATAATGTAGGTTTAACTACTGGTGAAAAGTGCAACGAATTCAAACCAAATTAAACCATCGCAGATAAAGCAATATTAAAAGTACATATACAGGGTGTGTAAAAATTGGCGGTAAGCGCTACACGTGGCAATGTTCTTCGTAAAATTCTAAGTTGAAAATCTTGATCCGAAAATGTTGTACCATGCTTGCTGTGTCTGCAAGAGGTCTTCAAAATTTTGACATTTAGTCCTTTAATAAGCGTTATTATTTAATACTTGCAAATGAAAAAGCTGCAATTTGGAAAAAAAATATATTTCGAATAGTATTTTTTCCTAGATATTGTGTTCTTACTTTCCAAAATTGGTGTTGAAAATATTTATATCACTGATTTGAATGAAAATAATACATATGGCAACATTGTCATTAGCTGTCATCTCTGTTTTTCTCGTAATTATTTCTAGTTTGTGTTTTACGATACCCAAAAGTTTGCAGCTATGTTTACGAACTGAAGGCTTTTAGTTCAAACAAAAATTGTAAATACCTAAGTAAAAATTGATGATAAAAAAATGTCCAAACGCAAATCAATGTATACAATGTTGCCAATTTTTTCTTTCTTTAAATGGTTCGTGAGGCCATAGGAAGTATGGTACAAAATTCTTTTATCAAGATTTTCGACTTAGAATTTTACGAAGAACATCGTCACGTGTAGCGCTTCCGCCAATTTATACACACCCTGTATAAATTGGTTCATGGTAGATACATTTATTTACGAAAACATACCAGAACAATTTCGATTTTATTACGTAATAAATATTTTTTGGAATAAGTAGCCTTCGTTTTCTGTTGGTATATCACTTTATCTCAACCAATTAATACATTTATCTTTGTTAACAAAAATTAGTGTTATTATGAATTTCCCATTAACATCAGTGCTTTGTTTACAAACAAAATAAAAGTCTTTTATCCATCAACACTGATACACATTAATTTTTGTTTTGTTTACATACATTATGGACAACTTTATTGGTTCAAGTTTTTTTTTTGTTAAAGTATGTGAATTTTTGCACTTTGTATAAGTAATTTGTCATAAACCCTCGAGCGGACGCGCCCATTATTTTTACACGGCCGGGCCCATGTAAAGTGACCAGATCGGTGTAACTAAATATCGGGACATGGCGACTAAAACACTAAAAAATTAATTTTTTTGGTTACACCGATTTTAAAATAGTACCAAAATACAGAGTGTCCCAAAGTGACTATACAGGGTGTGTATAAATTGGCGGAAGCGCTACACTTGACGATGTTCTTCGCAAAATTCCAAGTTGAAAATCTTGATACAAAAATGTTGTACCATGCTTCCTATGGCCTCAGGAACCATTTAAAGAAAGAAAAAATTGGCAACATTGCATACATTGATTTGCGTTTGGACATTTTTTTATCAGCAATTTTTACTTAGGTATTTACAATTTTTGTTCGAACTGAAAGCCTTCAGTTCGTAAACATAGCTGCAAACTTTTGGGTATCGTAAAACATAAACTAGAAATAATTACGAGAAAAACAAAGATGACAGCTAATGACAATGTTGCCATATGTATTATTTTCATTCAGCTCAGTGATTTACATATTTTCAACACCAATTTTTGAAAGGAAGAACACAATATCTAGGAAAAACTACTATTCGAAATTTATTTTAATTCCAAATTGCAGCTTTTTCATTTGAAGTATTAAATAATAATGCTTATTAAAGGACTAAATGTCAAAACTTGGAGGACCTCTTGCAGACACAGCAAGCATGGTACAACATTTTCGTATTAAGATTTTCGACTTACAATTTTACGAAGAACATCGCCACGTGTAGCGCTTCCGCCAATTTTTACACACCCTGTATATAAGTAAATTTTATTAATTTTAGTACAATATGTTCATTATTATACAAATTTATAAATTTAAGAAATCGTGTAAGAAAATTAACATTTTTTATAGGCATACATTTGTATAATACTAAACAAACGATTGTGCCTGAATACAATTTTTCTGAAGAGAATTAATTACACGAAAATAGGTAATTACTTTTGGGATACCCATCACAATGTCATCAAAAATATATCTTATCATTATTATTTAAAAGGAATATTCTTCTCCTATTATTTTATCATACATACTTAACATACTTTGAACACTGGAAAGATTTCTTCTAAGCATACATACATAGACAAGAAAATAGATTTTCAAAACATCAACATAAAAAGTATAGTACCTATTTGAAAATCAGAACACACAATATTCCCGAAAATACATCTTGGAGACATCGGGATAAATTGATTGTAAGAATAAGAATCACATTTAATTGTTGTTTCCACAATGTTTTCTCACAGAACTAGCGTAATAAAATGTTATTATAACTTATAACTCAACTACAGGTCTTTGAGTTACAATAACGTACTCAAAATGACGCCGAAGGATCACACAGTATTTTGGGATTAGATCTATACACAGTGTTACCGCATTGAATTAAATATAATTGGCGTAATTTTTACTCCTGCGCGCCCCCACGAGAATTACAAATTTCAATAAATATTTTATATCGCGTTTATAAGGTCAAAAGTTTTCTATTATATTTTGGCTAGGATTTATTGAGGTAGTAAACAATATCAAAATACTAGGTTAAAAAAGAAGAATGCACGGTGAAAAAAGAAAATTCAAAGTAAAATATGTTCAATACAAAAACTACATTCACAGTAGGAAAACATTGTTTGCATAGTAAAAAAAAACTATTTTCACAGTAAAATAAAAATTCTGCTGCGAGAAGTGTGCACAGTAGAAATTATGTTTAACATAAATAAACAGTAAATATTCTTATTATTTTAAAATAAAAACAATACTTTCATGCAACTCAAAAAAAAGCTCCCTATTCACAAAAAGTAATAAAAAATGATATATTTTGATGTTGACATTTAATCAATTGCAAGGGCTTTTGTAATTTGTTTTGGTCACCACCCTTGTTTTTTGCTTCAGTTGCATCAATTTTAGCCTCAATTGGAGATTTTACCAATTTCAAACGTATTGCCATGCCCACCAAATGTTTACATTGCATTTTTTTTTAATGAATGCAGGACAATTGCAATTACCATAAATCCATTTTTCTTCGACATTATTCGTTGGTAATTCTATGGTCCAGCTCGTAATAGTTATTTATGTATTAAGGCCAAAAAGTACGTTTTGGCCGAGGAGCATATTACATTTTTTGTGCGATAGAATTAAAAACAATTTAAATTTTTAGTAATTTGTAAAATTATAGGTTAGAAACTACGTGACATTCTGTCACTGACAGATGACGGCGTGTGTACTGCATTACCGGCCCTCTCCTTAGCAACGGCCGTAAAAGTTACTTTTTCGGCCGTTGCTAAGGGTAACGGCCTGAAAAGTAACTTTTACGGTCGTTGCTAAGGATACGGCCGGTAATGCAGTACTTTATGGTTGCTAACGCGTCCGTCAAACAGTTGTTTCTAGTACGATCGCACAAAAAAGAATTTATTACAAAATCTTTAAAAGTTGTCCAATCTTCAGGTTTCAAATTTTCAGATATTACAATCTTATTTCCTCCCGTAACAACGTAATAAGTAACCATTTCGTCTTTATTACAGTTCCCTTTTTTATTTATTTTTTTACACAATTATAAGCATCGATCCATGTATCTAATGCTATTATTGGACACTTCGATATTGTTTTAAATTTATTTCCGTAAGCTATGACCATTTCTGTACCATTTCCAATGCCAATATTTGAATTGATTCAAAGGTATGCGTTCTCACATAGGGTAAAACCCCCAACCATTGGCACTTTAAGGCTATAGAGACAAATAAAACCGTTTATTTAACAATATATCATGTAAAAGCCCAAAAATGAATTTTTATTACATTCCGCAAAGTTAGTTCTTACTTTTACAGTTGCATTTTTTTCTTTTTAAGATCAATTATGTTCCTTTTTCCTCAAATTTATAAAATTGGTCCGATTTTCTAGTCATTGGCACATTAATACCAATGATTGGCACTTGAATTATTCCAGTAATTGGCACCCCTTACTGTTCGTTAGAACCATTGGGATGTAGGGTGGTATGGTTGGTTGGGAGGGTAGTTTTAGTTAAAATATAGTTTTTATGGTTACCTTAGATACATAGTATAATAGAATAAAATATAACTTTCAAAATAATGTTTATTGTTGAAAAATCTAGATTATAAAAATATATAAAAATTAAAAAAATTCTTCATAAAATAATACTTATTAACCGAGGAACAAAAATATATAATACTGCAGTGTCAAAGGCCCAATAATGAGCCACGTGATGCGCATGTTTGACATATAAAGTTTTCCTTGAAGTTTTGGCGTTACTTTAGGCATTGAACATGATAGGTTCTACGACATTTTTGACATCCGATCCCTACATTTGTCAAGTAGATATTCTGGGTACAAATGAAACAAAGGCCTCTACGTATGACAATATTGTTTTTTGGTGGTGAATAATGCACGCTACTTGTCAAGGGAATATCTGAGTCCTCATCTGAATCACTATCTTCAAATAGATTTCTTATGTGACGCTCTTTTTCTTTCTTCTCAGATTCAGATTCGCGTCTACATGAATCTCCTGGATTTACTTCGCGATTTATCTTGTTGAAAATTTTATTAGAACTTTTAACCCTTTTCATACTGCTGGTATATATATGTACCACCGAAAGTTTGTAAAATACTAGAACTGTAATTTATCATTGTGAATGGTTCTGATATGTACCAGTCAGTTTTATAGGTCTACCTAGTGTCAAATTGTACAGTTTACGCTGCAAGTGCGCCCCCTGAAGTATTTTACACAACACAACAAGAGAATTTGGTTTTGTTAGACACTGGTGGTACTTATATATACCACACTATAACCACATATAACCCTAGTGGTACATATATGTACCACCTTCTCCAAGAGAATCTGTTTGAAAAAAAAAATGTTTTCCAATAAAGCTTCTTTTTATACTTTATTAAGCCAAAATATTACCGAAAATATTTGAAAACCTTATTCTTCAAATACCGTATTGAAAGGGTTAAGTGCAATCTTCACAGATTGACTTTCAGGACTCTCTTTAGCATCAGTTCCAATTTTAACATTTTTATCTGCAAAAGTATTTCTGTTCTTCTGGTTTTCATGTATAGAGTTGAGTTTTTCTTCGTTGTAGTTGAGTTTTTTTTTTCGCTGAAATTATGTTTTTCTTAGCGTCTTCTCTGATCAATTTCTTTTGTCTGTTCTCTTCTTTTCTTCTTTCTTTGGCCTTTTCTTTTACTTCCATTTCTTTTTTATACTGTTTAGAGGTGACGACATAAGAAGATCTTCTAGACTGGTATGTTCCTTTTCTTTCGGGTGTTTTAGGGTGCAAGAGATATTCTGCTATATCCGTTTTTAGTTATGTTATACCAATGATTTCCTAGTATGTTGTTGTTAAATGGGTTTGGCCTTTGGTTTGCATCTAAGAAAGCCTTGACTGAACACTGAATGTCGATTTTTCTTCGTGGAAAGCCTTTCTCATGACTTTCCAGGATATACTCAACAAGTGTATTTTTCTCTTCTTTCGTGAGATAAGTATGCCTTCCGAATTCGGGTTTTGTAAACTTTGGCCCCAACCTAAACTGGAGAGTTGACCTTGGTATTCCGTATTTTTTTGAAACTGTTTTCTTAGGTATGCCAGACTTGACTTCATTCAGAGCACTTTGAAGAATCTGTTCAGAATATTTCTTCACATATTTTTTATCTTTCTTAATCTTGGGCATTTGGGAAAAAAACACATCACCCTGGAGCCTATTCCTAACTTTGATAGATGTGCCAATGTTTGGCGAAATTCAAAAATTATCTTCCCCAAATGTTGGCACCGGGTGCCAATATTTAGCGGGAGCCTATATTGCTATACCAAATGTTGGCACCGCTGTTTTTTTTATTAAAAAGTTAACCAATCTTATGTTTTGTACAAGAATTATCAACAGAAAATCATAAAATACTATTACTAAAAACTTGCAAATAATACTACTACAAAACTAGCCAGTAACCCAACTTGTTTCTATAGCCTACTACTATGAAAATTGATAAAAACTTACTTTTATGAAGAAGACGTCACACATTTAACCGCATAATTCAGCCATCTTTGAAACAACGGCATGCGTAATGGTTCGAGGATGCACTTCGATGTTGTCAGATTTCATAAAAAATATTCCTAACAGCTGAATTAACTTACTTTTTTATATATAGAGGAAAATATAAAGGAAGTGCCAATCATTGGTGAAGTGCCAACGTTTGGGGGTTTTACCCTATTTTATTTATCGTTCATCACAGGATATGATGTTTCCAGTGCATTATTTAATATTTTGCAGCACCTTTGCAGCAATTTTGATGTATTTACTGTGAAATGACCCGTTTTACTTTGTGTATTTTTTGTTTTATTTTGTACAAAAATTTTTACAGCAAATGTACCTACTTTATTTAATAAGAGGATCCATATTTTTAGTGCGCGAAAACATTTTTTATGATGAATGTAATTATTAACTGTGAATGCTTATTATTTAACTTAATTCTAAAAATTGTGTTTTTAATTTTTTACTGTGCGTTTCATTTTCAGCGTTATATTTTCGTAAATCAAAATGCCAAAAACCTTAATCAACCACTTTACTTAACATATATCTAATATTGCTGTACCTATACCAAAATTTCTAATAATTTTTAAAATTAAAGAGTGTATTAAACAAATTGTAATGTAATGCTTTTATCAAGTTAATTGCATTTCAAATTATCTAATTATTTTGAATGTTTTATCTTGAATTTATGAAATCTCTGCACTAATTTACTTCGAGAATGTTAATTCTAGTGAAGGTACACAATTGTTTCTTATCAGTTTTGGTAAATAATTTTGCTGTATTAATATTAATATCAGCTTCGTGTAATTACAAAGTTTTATACTTTAATTAAAGTGCGTTAGTTTTGTGGCCCAATAAACGGAACGTTTCATTGCTTTGCGTTGACAGATTTGGATATATCCGTCTCGTAGTAAGCTTTAATTTTACAAATCCGTTTGGTGTTTGATAATTTTTCACCAGAACGATCACAAAAGCGCTTACGTTCGGCAGTCAAACCGCTGGAAGCAATCGAAGAGGCAATTTAAGACCTGGAATCTCTTATTAGAGAACATCGTTTTCCACATAATGAATACTGACATTGTCACCTACGCATTACTTATTGGATTATAGGGCTTCATTTCTTGTCACCTACCTAATTTTTTTAATTTCATTCAATTTGTCAATACGCAAGTTTATTTTAAACACCTCAATATGCAAAATGTACTTTATTTCTTACTTAAACATATTTTCTGAAGAAATATAATTGGAATAAAATATTAGTTTATTTAAAACAGAGAATTTGGACTTAAGACTTTCGTCTCTTCGTTTTTAAGACGTAAAATTGATAAAAAACCATTACAATCTTAGATGTATTTATATGTACTTGTACTAACACAGCTTATTATCGGGACAATAATTTTTGGCAATTAAAGAAAACTCTTCATTATTTTTTTAGATTTCGGATGTAATTTATTATTTCATTCTTCAGAGTTACAAAACGTATAGGTAAACAATTTTTTACAATTACATTTCTAATTTTACTTACATAAAACGAGAATGTAAGGTAAGCCGGTAAACCACACTTAAATTATCATACTTGAAAAAATTTCTTCACTACAAAATTCATGAATTTAAAAAAAACATTTACGTACGACGTTTAAATTTTAAAATGCAACACGTTACACAATGTTTTACAACCACATTTACATTTAAAAACAAAAAAGGATAAATGTTAACAATTTCTGTTTATAATAAAAAACTACATCTTGCAAATACATTACATTTAAAGATGAATAAAGAAAATTAATGAAAAAATGGGATTAAACCCAAAATTTGAAGATGAAATGCTTTGACATAGCTACGACATTGCAGATGTAAGGCTTGACCGCAAGTGATGAGTACGGAACTTAAAATACTCTTTACAAAATGGATTCAAATTATTATTCTATGAGGTAACTAAAAATTATTGTATCTGAGAAGACAATAGTCGTGAATCCATCATAAACAAACTTATAAACTACGAGTATATTGAAATATTGGCAAGATTGAAATGAAAACGAACTAATTTAATTACAATAAAAGTAAATTACATACAAGAATTATTTGAAATTTAAACTTGTTGACAATGTTATATTTGACTGTTCTTTAAGAAAGAAAATGAACCAGATTATATAATAAACTATAAAACAAGTTTGTTATTAAAATGAAATAAATATTAATAAATTAAACTTGGGTTGCTGATATCAGTTTTATTATTAATTGCATTTGGCTCTTTACTTATTTGATACATTTCTAGAAAAAGTCCTTTATTGAGGTTATTTTCTTTATTTAAAATTGCAATATTATTTTCATTGATGTTATGTTTTTATTACTATAAAAATGAGTTGCTAAGGAACAGGATTTGGGTTGACTTTGCTATCACTCGCGTCGAGTTATTCTTGATTTTAGTAACTGACAAGTCTGTCCAATATATGTAGGTACATTTTATCGAGCACTAGTAAGAACACTTGCATAAATAGTGTTACTAACACAGATACTCGGAAAAATATTGTTTACTTTTCATCGAAAATATATAAATAAAATTAAAACACTCTTTAGGAAACAAAACATAGAAATTTGTTACACAACAATTACAATTATTAATCATTTTATAAATAGCGTTAAAGATAAAGTTTCCTGCAAATGTAACAAACTTTACAAAATAAGTGCCCCTTGTGGTTTGTATTATGTGAAAAAACTAAACGATATATTAAAACTGGTGTTTTTTTTTACCTGATTTGTTTAACTTCGTTATATTTTCGCTGCTATGGCTAATCTGCGGGGGAGGGACCAAGGATGAGGTGTGTAAGGATAGAGGATAGGTGGAAGTACTATCACAGCATTTGCCTATAGAAGGTAAAGTAAACCACCTGAGACCCCAACAATGACAGGCGGCCTCGGGATTCGAATCCACGACCTCCCGATTGCTCGCTAGGCTGTTTACCAACCAGCCACCGAGTTCGGTTAAAACTGGTGTAAAACAACACATTATATTAAGGTGACCATTTGTGTCCGATTTTCATAAGTTTCTCATAAACTTTTAAAATAATAATTAATGTAAGCTATGGCACAGTACTGTCATTGTTGCCAAATTATGCAAATCTGATAGTCTGGCAACATTGTAACCGCTCATTGTATAAGAAAACTGTGGTGGGGGGAAGTTTTGAAATGTGCAAAAATGTCCGGGTTTTTACTTTACGCTCTTTTATTTAAATTTTGCTTGATTTTCACTAAAGTTTATCGAAATTTTTTTTTTGTAACAAATTAAGGTCCCCGAAACTTCGGAGAAAAAAATTGGCAAAATACACAGAAAAAGTAATCTTTACAGAAAACATTTAAAACACTTAGATGAAAAACAATAATTATAAGACTATTTATAAGAGAGTTATTGGAAATTTTTTAACCAAAAATTCTTTTGGTCAAAGAAAGAATAATTATAATTTAGACAAAAATTGAAAAACGTTTTACATGTAAGAATTAATTTAATTATTGTAGATTAATATAGTTTTAAAAAACAATTATAATTACTCCAATTGACGAAAATACAAAAAAGTTTTCAAGCTGGAAATGCACTTTGTTAAGATATTCTTTAAAAAAAAATATAATTAATTTGAATAAATAACAGCAACTGATGAAGAGAAGAGCGTATCGAAACTGGTATTGAATTTTGACGAGAGATCCTTCGAAAAAAAATATAAGTATTTTTAAATGATGCTTATTTAAATCAATTATTGAATTTCTCAAATAATTTTACAATTAATCAAAGTATTTGGTGCAGATAAAATCATTTGAGGTACGCTTTGTTTAAAAATCTCACATCCAAAATCGGGGCTTATTAAAATGATATTAAAAAACAAACTTCGAAACACTATTGCCGGTATAAAATGAATAATAATGGTTTGTAAAATGGTTTCCTTCTGCTGCTGATGAAAATACGAATTTTGCGAGAAGGGCATCTCGAAGCTATTTGTGTTAAAACCAGTTCACTATAAATCTTAAGCAAATAATTAGATTCTCAAACGACCACAAATCGTATTTTTCGTGAAAAGACAGATCTTCCGTTACATTAAAATATATTTGCTCCAAAAGAAGTAATTGTGCATGCTAGTGACTTCCTGGGGGGAAGGTTGGCAAGATTGGTTAGGGAAAAGTGATTTATCACCATTCTGTAGGGAATCGAATAAGGAATGCAATTAGAAACGGAATGTCTTTGCTTCAATCTCATCTCGCAGCGTCATAATTACCTGGTGCAGTTCAATTATTCGCTCTACGAACAATTATTGCTTGTCTGCTTTTAAAGGACTTGCTTTGCTCCTATTGTCCTAACCTCTAGAACTCCTTCGCTAAGATCCGTGTGATAAGATACAATTCGTATTAAAATCGATACGCACAGCAAACAACGAGGGACATTCAAATGTACCACCTACAAATATCTTGATAGAATAATTAAAATCAGATGCATTTATTTACTATACGATAATCAAGCGAAATGATAATGCAACATCACGTTGTTATTTAAAGATCAAGCCTCGTCATACATCACTACAAAATCTTAACGTCTATCACTGATAAAATATGCTAACACTTGCTCCAAGATGGTATTATCTCACACATTTTATTCTAAAATTATTTGCTATCCGACCTAAAACCTGTTATCCCTCAAGCTTTCAGGTAGTTAAACAAGATTTCTTATACATGCTTAAAATACATAATTGGGCCCCTAAATCAACTGATAAATAAATATTTTGTTAAATTGGTACAACATTTAATTAGTTACCGAATTTTTGAAACAGTTAAAAGATAAAATGACCCAATTAGGTATTCTTCCCATCAGCCTAAACAGTGTTATTGGTTTTTTTACCTCTAAAAACGTTAACTTTAAGTTGCTCGAATAAATACACTGAATATAAATTACACATTTTCTTTAATAAAACATCAAACAAACTGTAATCCCTTTAGTATGGAAATAGTAATTAAACCACGGGTTAAATAAATTGAACATAACTTTAGATCAAAGGGTGCAAATTCATGACACATCGGGCTTTTATTTTTCCATGACCACCTTTTCGTATTTAAAACGAGCGTTGTTTTTTCTTTCTTCAACTTCTAACTTTCAATGTTTAGGCTGTTCCGGCTTCCTTTTAATATTTTTCTACCAACGTTGTTGGTCTCCCTATGTTCCGTTTGCACGTGGACGTGATATTAGAGCCAGTTTTGGGATTCTCTTTGTTGTTATTCGGTCAATATGTTCTCTCCAATTGTCTTTGTGTTGTCTCGCTTCTTCTACTATAGAATGCAGTAATAACCCAAATAACACTCTGAATGCGCTTTTAAAGACAAAGCGCTTAACAAACAGCGGTAAACGAAGTCATTTTAAAACATGGTACGAGGCACGTCCAGAAAGTAAGTGTACTAGATTTTTGTACGTTTTAAGAAATTTATTTAAAAAAATCTCTTACATGGTCATTGGTCACATCAGAACATAGTGAGACAAGGGATCAATTTTTTTATGCCTTGGTCAAAGAACTCTGCCGCCATCTCATTTACCCACTTCTTCACCCCCCCCCACTTCACTTCCTCGTCAGTTGATTTTTTTCCCCACCCATGTGCATCTTCAGGGAGGTGAACAGATAATAATCTGAAGGCACCAGGTCAGGGGAATGCTCGGGGTGGTTCAAAACATCCCATCCGAACGACTCCAAAAGTTGCTTTGTTGCGTTGGCCATGTGGGGTCTGGCATTGTCGTGCAGAAGGCAGACTCCCTTCTGCAGCAGTCCCCTCCTCTTGTTCTGAATTACACTTCTCAATTTTTTTAAGGTCTCACAATACCTATAAACATTGATGGTTTCACCCTGAGGTAAACCTTCGATCAAAATGATCCCTTTGTGGTCCCAAAACACGAATGCCATGACTTTTTTGGCCGAAATCGTGGTTTTGAATTTTTTGGCTGTGATGAGGTGTGACGCCATTGAGAGTATAGTCTCTTGGTTTCAGGGGTATAGTGGGCGACCCAAGTTTCGTCTCCTGTAACAATAGAGTGCAGATAATCATCACCTTTAAGTTCATACCGCTCCAAATACTCTTAGGAGGTTGCCACTCGATTCAATTTGTGCTGCTCTGTCAGTTTTGGGACCCACCTTGCACACAGTTAATGAAATCCGAGTGTTTCTGTGTTTGTTTCGTGCAGCAGAGATCTGGAGATTTGTGGAAACATCACCGAAAGTTCATCCAAAGTCAATCTGCGGTCGCCACGAACAGCCTCCTCAATTTTTTCAACAAGCGAATAAGTCAAAATCGACGGTCTTCCACTCCTATGCTCGTCGTGCACATCAGTACAACCGTTTTTAAATTCACGACACCATTGAAACACACTCGTACGATTCATAACTTCTTCGCCATAAACCGATTTGATATCGTTAAAAATTTCAGACAGATATTTTCCCTTCACAACGAGATAACGGATAACGCTGCGAATCTCGCACTTGGCGGCAGATTTTATCGACATCGGAAGGAGCTAAGCTACACGGCAGTGTGACCAACATAGCAAAACTAAATTATCTCTGCCCGTGTGGGCCCTAGTATACTTACTTTCTGGACGTGCCTTGTATTTAGGGGTTTGGATTATATACCGGACATCCAACTTCTCGAAGGTCAATTTCCCGACGGCCAACTTCCCGACAGTTCAACTTCTCGACAATCCAACTTCCCGAAAATATTCCTGAAAATCAAATTCTCACCAGACCAACTTTTGTCTGGCACACGGTAAATCGAAATAGGGGAACACGAGATTAAGAATAAACAAGTGAATTTTATAGATATTAATTTACATAATCATGTACACAACATATAAACATGCATATGTTACGGTTTAAGTGATTAAAAACGGTTAGGATTAATAATAACCGCTCAATCTGTTTATTATTACTGTTTTAAAAACTTAAACTGATCTTCATTCATTTGCTCAGAAATAGAAAGTCAGGTTAAAGGTTGGTTTAAGTTCATTGCTTTTATAAATAAACTAATTGTGATCCTAGCACTCATATTAACTACATTACTGGATCTGTGCCTAGAAACATTATTGCCTTTATTTTGTTAATTAAAAGTCCAAGTTGTATTTAATGCTTATAGTGCGAAGTTTATGAACATAAATGTACTGCTTCTTTTGTATTATTACTTGATCATGTACGTACAGATTAGGGTTTGGGAAGATTCGGTCTTTTTGGATTCGACGAATCCGAATCGAATCGACGATTATTTTACGATCCGAATCCGGATTCGAATCCGGTATTAAAATAAAATAAATTACAGTGCCAAAAAATTATTGTATGGTGTTTGCATTTCGCGCAAATTTTAAAATTACAGGCGATTTACATTACTTGTCAGAGGTTGTCAGTTTTGTCAATAGCGCATCAATCGGTTTTACTAACACGGTGTTAAGTTAATTAATGTTTATATTAATAATCCAAACGGCTTTCAATCACTTATAATGATACTGTATTTCATTGTTAAAGTATAAAGTAAAACGACAAGTTTATTAGTGTATAGATAACTGTGTATACCTATAATAGTATTTAGTTACTAAAAACGATAATAAATTTCAGTTTATTCTCTAATAATTTAAAGAGAGTCTTAATCTTTTAATGATCACATTTAAAAAAATATATATTTCATAACTATAAACAAAAATAAATAAAAGTTAATTCTTTAAAAATTTAAAAAATACTCAAAAAATTTAATTTAAAAAAAACTAAAGCGTTTAAAGATTTATTTGACAATCTAGAACGAATCTTTGTGTAAAAATTATTTGCTACAGAGAAAGTACTCTCTAAATTGGTTAGCGTTGGTTTAATTGTTATGATTTCTTGATATAATTTTTCAAAATAATCCGTTCTAATTTTGATATTTGAAAATAATGCAATTTTTTTTAAGGTAGGAAAATTTATCTTGAGACTGATAATATAGGACATTTTACTGTTTCCAATATTTGATTAAGCACTTCTTCCATCTACAATATTTCCGCAATCACCCTCAGTTGAATGCTTTATTTTATCATTTTTGTCTTCTCCGTCAAACAATCGTTTCATATTATTTGTTGCAAAACTAAGTATTTGAAGTTGTGGCGTTAATCACACCTAACCCGAGATTCGTCGAATCTTAGACCGAATATCGGATCCGAATATTTACAGTAGGATTCGGCGAATCCGAATCCGAGTACCCGGATCCGAAAAACCCTAGTACAGATAACATTGCGGGTAAGTTTGTTATTCTGATTTAATTTGTCTTATGAATTATGAAAATATTTCTTT
This sequence comes from Elmis aenea, assembly GCA_947652605.1. Lineage (NCBI taxonomy): Eukaryota > Metazoa > Arthropoda > Insecta > Coleoptera > Elmidae > Elmis > Elmis aenea. The sequence goes on from OX393576.1 coordinate 22,584,850, forward strand.
GAACACGAACTACTTGATCAGCAAAATATATTGTAAATTATGATGTTAACTTTTTGATTACACTACTTTTAGCATAGTGGAATACAATACATTTATAGTTACTTGAACTATTATTAACTTTAAATAATTAAACAAACCTCTATTGTCTGTAAAACTGCAAAGAAAATCATCGCTTAAACAATGTTATACTTAACAGTTTTTAATTACGCAAAAATTAACCTCTAAAAGGTATGTTGAACTGTAAATACATTTCAAAATCTAGTGTGGTTGTTTTAATTTATATTTATAGCTGTGAAGGCGTTACTCGGCGATCTAAAGTTCTGATTATAGTTGAGTTTAGTCATTAAATAGCCACGGTATATCTCACTTTTTTATGCTCGCAGAGTACGCTGTTGAAATTAGGACAGGTACCATTTTACGATAAAATAGACTATTATTTTAAGTTGGCTTTTATTATCACCTGTTACGTTTTAACGTGTTTATTAGGAATTCACTCTTGGGATACCATATTATCAGTGACGTGCGCACATTTAAACGAAATTTTAACGTTAAAGAGCCACGCACAACATTCTATTGGGTTCCTTAAAGTATTAATAAAACGCATTAGATTTATACTTTCTTGTATTAAAATATTTTTTCAAATATTCGTTTTGCTTACATCCATCTAATTTGCATTTTTACCTAAAAAGTTGTTAAAATAAAGCAGAAAAATCATTCAGATTTTTTTTTATGCAGCATTAATTTAAAACCTCAGTTGTAGGTACATAAATGAATGCCTTACAACATGACCGTCTCGGTCTAAAAGTGTCGTAAAAGTCCACTGTAACGATATTTTAAGCATTATGGTGAATACAGCATTCAATATCAGAAAATTCCTTAGAGATTGGAAGCTATCCACATAATGTAACCTTTCAAGTTGCTTTTTGAAAAACTATAAGCTTGTCGATGTTTGCAACTATTTTTCTATTTAAGAGAATATCATCTTTATCCTACATTTTTGCGAAAATAGCTATGTGAATGAAACCATAATCCTCAATCATTTATCAACGATGTGAGATACGAAAACAAACGGTTAAAAAATAATTTTTTGGCAATAGATGTGTTATAAATTAAAGTACGAGAAGTCCCTTTGCAGACAACAGCCACATTATGTAATTTAAAGAATTTCAAAATCTTTATTTCTCAATATCATAATTCCTAAGACTTGACGCTGCAAAATATGCTCAGCGATAACAAAAATATTTTGCGTTGAATGTACTTGAAGTGTCCGTAGTCCGAGTCATTCGTTGATCATTACTTACCGTTTATTACCAACAGTTAATTAGTAAACATAAATAATAAGCTTTTGTTTTTTTACAGTTTGTGCAAAAGATTTGTTACAAGCTAATGACATGCTGTAAAAAGTTTTTTAAAAATGATATTCAATGAAAATTTAAAATTTTTAGGTTAAGAAAAAATTAATGTGCATTACATCCCGCTTTTAGCTATTTATTAAAAAGCTCTGAATTTAGTTTTCCATTTTAGGTATATAGTGCGTTAGGGTAATACCGCCTACCTAAGACATTATTCTGGATATTTTTAAAAAATGTGGTCAAAGATTAAAAATAAAAATATTAGCTGCAAACAAAAACTATATTCTTCAATAATCTGTTAAAAAAATAAAAAGCGGGAAATTCAAACATAGGCGATATTTCAGACCGGGCGGTATTACCCTAACACACCTTATATCGGGTGATTCAGTTCAGTCATTGTAAGAGAAAACGCCTATAAACCTTATGTTTTTGTAAACCGCAGAAACTTCTTGATCAAATTTTGTAGCAATGGTTTTTCTACAATAAAATATTGTTAAACTGGCGATAGTCAACTTTGATTTGTAAAATTACCTAATATCCTTTTTTTTATTGATTCTGATAGAGAATGTTATTGTCCTATAGAGCAAAAAAAAATAAACAAACATCGTATTATATTGGGGAAAAATGAGTTTTAAAATTATTTATCATTTTTCAGATAATCATTGTATTTGACTAAACAAAACACGATCGCTGTAGTAATTGACAGTTTGTGACTCGTATTTTTGTATTCTTGAAAAGTAATAAAAAATTAGACAAATTATTAACTGTCAATTACTACAGCGACCATGTTTTGTATAGTCAAATACAAAGATTTTGTGAAAAAAAAATTATCCTCGTTTTTGGAATATTTTTTTATGTGTGTTAATTTCTTAGTGCACTATCATATTTAGAATTTAATTCTCTATCAGAATCGCTAGTCTGACATATTTCGTTGTAGAAAAAAACTTTTTCTGCAATCGTCACTAAACTAGGTGAATACCCAAAAGCGGCTGTAATAATAATTTTTACTGCCTAGGCAAGTAAACTAGGTTGTAAAAAAAATGCGCTACGCTCATTGGTTGAATTTAAAAATATGTTATTTAAAGGTACATATTTGACAGGATAATGAGAATCTGACAGATAAAGTAAAAAAGTATTTGCTTGACTTTTTGCTATTTCTTTGACGATTGCAGAAACAATTTAATATGCACCTGGAAAGTAAAGTTCCTTTTTATGACTGGCGTGGTTATTTGCCTCGATTTCGTCTCGGCAAATAATATCCACACTCGTGATAAAAAGTCGAACTTTACTGCCTTGGTACATAAATAATTATTTGTTACGTCATTTAATAAAGAATTTCTTGCGATTTTTAAAAATATGAGGTTTATAGGGGTTTCCTTATAAAAGAACAAAGTTATAGGAGGAGTGCACCAGTTAAATCACCAGGTATTATTTTACAGCGTCTGGGACCTTTTTGTACATTCCAATCGTCATTTTCCTTTACTTGGCCAGAATATTCTTCAAGACCTGTTCTTTCATTGCCATCTATATTTCATCTTTTCAGGGTGTCCTTCTCCTTTTTTTATCTTCGGAGTACGATCATATATTTGTTTGTTTTTTTTTTCCATTTTACTCATGTGGTTGTACCAAGAGGATCGGCTCTTTTCGACAGTATATCTCACCCCTTAAAGAGTGACGGGATTGACTAGCAAGAGTCAAAATAAAACAATTGAAGTCGGTTCTTGTTTTTTCCATGGCAACGTTGATTTTTATCTTAGATTTCTCACTTTTTTGTTATTTTGCTTATTTTTGTAAATAAACATATAAAATATTATATCATTGTAACGAGAAAAAAAAATCTTTCCCTTTAGGTCGCCACCTACTAAGATTGCCATTTAAAAAAAAGTAGTTTTATCAAATATCTTGCACGATAATTTATAAATAAAAATTTGGTTCTAACCATTTCATAGCAAATAAAGTCTAGCAAAATTTTTTCCTTTACCATTTTTGTGTATTAGCAATTACAGCCGAGATATTTGAGTGTAAAAATGTTGGTTGATTTCGGTTTTTTCGTTATATCACACAAACCATGGAAGTTTTAAACCAAACAACACTCCTCATTTTTGTCCCATTTAACCAACCTTAAAATTTCACCATCTACGGGGATAGCAATAGTACCTACCACATGGAAAAGTGAAAAACTCCCTGTGTATGGATAAATATTATTTTCTTTCATTGCCACCCACAGTTAACAGACGGATACGCTCTCATACGCTTTTTATCAAATTATCAGACGTGAATACGATGCAGTCTTGTGTAAAATTTGTATTTTTATACACAAAAACATTATCAGCATTTCTTTCAGCAACAATCGAAAATTTACCCTTAAGGCTTAAAAGCGTTGGCACGAGAATAATAAAAACTAATGCTACCAACTTTTTTATCATAAGCATCCAAAACTCATATTCTTTTCTTAAAAGTCTTGGAGCTTTCGTTACTTTATTTTTGTTTAGAGTCAAGGAATTTTACATCTTTCATATCCCAATATTCAAGCAACATGTCACGAGCCCCGGGTTCTATTCAATCTAATTTAGACTAAAGCTGCTTTGGTTGTGCGCTTTTTATCAAACAAGAATTCATATGAAATTGTCATCCAATTTATTTATGCACAAAATTGTATTACTGCTACGTTTGACTTGGATCTACAAAACGAGAAAAACTTTACGAGTGCTCGTTTATACAAAAATAACAAGCTGCGTATAAAATAACTGCGTAGCATGCATTATAAAAACTTCAAACAAAATCGCGGAAAACAAGAGGGATAAACGTCTGCAAACGGTTAGACGTTGTTAAGCTAAATTATGATAAATTAACCGAGGTCCAGTGACCTACATAAGGTTCCTAAACTAACTCTTCAATAAATATCGAAATCACATTTACAAAACGCAACGTGGTTCGATTCAGAAACGAGAAATTGTAACCATATCTTATCTGAAGAATTCCCCTTGGAAGAGGCAATCGGAGCTGAACTTTTTATATCGCGGGAACTTATGTACTGATGGTAATAAAATCTCTATCTGATGTCGTTCTGGTAGAGAATTTACGATATTGTTCGTGATAGTAACGAGATAATTAACCTACTATAATTAATTACAAAGAAACTATCGAAATAAACATCGACATACGCGACTGTTAAAGGCAAGTAATTAACAGTACAACAAATACAATTACTAACGCCACAGTTTTCACTATAAAAACTTAACTCAGCTTTTTGGTTCAATTTTACGTAACACCGAGTTGCGGTATAGGTTTATCTAGATGAAAAAAGATTAGATTTTAGTTTACTGCATATGGTAGCTGTACCCTTTCCGTTACTATATGATACTCTGATGAAATATTAACGAAGTTTTTAGCACTTTGCCTCAATTGATACCTCTTTTCGATCAAACCGCTTTCAATAATTAAATTAGGATACCACTGCTCGAAATAGCAACTTGTAGTCAATATAAAATGTTTCTTCTATCTTCCGAATCCTTATTATACAGGGTGAGTCACGACGGACGCGTCGGAGTTTTATGGCAAAACGCTTTATATTTTCCAATTTCTGTCGCTGTTAGATTATGTAAGTCAATAAGGGCTACATTTTAAAAATATTTTCAAACATACAGGGTGCTCCAAAAAAGAGTGGCATATCAAAGTTATACTTTTTCTTATGGAACACCCTGTATACTTTTACATTTTTGGATTCCTCTTTAAATTTAATTTAAAAAATGTATAAGGTCATATGGGTCTTAAGTCAACCGTTCTCGTGAAAATCGCATTTTCATAAAAATTCAGTATTTTCAAAAATTTTCAATATTTAAAAACTTTGAGAAGTCTGAAGAAATTCGCTTGGAGTTAAGATTGACAATAGATTATGTAACACTTTGCACCACCTACATTTTTAAAATATTATACAGGGCGTTTTTTACGCTTGGTCAAACTTGTGAAACTTTAAACATCAATAACTCATTTTTTTTAAATACAACTCCTTATATTTTTTTACACCGTCTTATAGAAAATTAAATTCTCTTTCGAAAACATTAATACTGTTTTATACCTAAAATTGATATTTTCCGAGATATCGTGATTTTATTGTTAATTATTAGGTCAAAGTAGTATTTTCGAGTAGGCTATGAAGGTAGACAGCGGTAATTTGAAACAATTGAAAGAAAGAACAAGAAAGGTTTAGTTTTATCTTTTGCCTACGCATTTTTGACATTTTTTTATAATGAAGAGCAATCTCACGTTTAAATCGAGATTTCTTAAAATTATTTATGCATTTATTTATTGGACCAGTATGATAAGATGATTACTAAATCCTATAAACCATTTTTTTGTATGTTTATAATACGACACTCTGTTCTACCAAAATGTCTTTGCTTAAATTCTGGTTCCACGCATTTTGCAAACATTGTGTTTTATACAGTGTGCACAATGTTTAATATAAGTAAGTGTTTATGGTGTGTTAACTAAAATATAAATACACAGAAAATATTTCAAATTGGGACCGTAGTAACTTTAATTGAACATTTATAAAAATATTTCTAGTGATAACTAAAATGTATGTAATAATAATTCAAAAACAAAATTTAACAGCCGATTACAACAAATGTTCAACATGACGACCATCCTCTTGAATACACATTGTGATCCTCTTTTCAAGTGAACGCCTTACATTACGCAACATATTAGGAGTGATTGTCTTAAAAGTTTTTGAATTATTATTACATACATTTTAGTTATCACTGGAAATATTTTTATAAATGTACAATTAAAGTTACTACGGTCCCCATTTGAAATATTTTCTGTGTATTTATATTTTAGTTAAGACACCATAAACACTTACCTTCATTAAACATTGTGCACACTGTATAAAACACAATGTTTGCAAAATGCGTGGAACCAGAAGTTAAGCAAAGACATTTTGGTAGAACCGAGAGTCGTATCATACAAAAAAAATAGTTTATATGATTTACTAATCATCTTATCATACTGGTCCAATAAATAAATGCATAAATAATTTTAAGAAATCTCGATTTAAACGTGAGATTCCTCTTCATTATAAAAAAATGTTAAAAATGCGTAGGCAAAAGATAAAACTAAACCTTTCTTGTTTTTTCGTTCAATTGTTTCAAATTACCGCTGTCTACCTTCGTAGCCTACTCGAAAATATTATATTGCCCTAATAATTAACAATAAAATCGCGATATCTCGGAAAATATCAATTTTAGGTGAAAAACCACCTGAATGTTTTCGAAAGAGAATTAAATTTTCTATAAGACGGTGTAATAAAATATAGGGGGTTGTATTTAAAAAAAATGAGTTATAGATGTTTAAAGTTTCACAAGTTTGACCAAGCGTAAAAAACGCCCTGTATAATATTTTAAAAATGTAGGTGGTGCAAAGTGTTACATAATCTATTGTCAATCTTATCTCCAAGCGAATTTCTTCAGACCTCTCAAAGTTTTAAAATGTTGAAAATTTTTGAAAATACTGTATTTTCATGAAAATGCGATTTTCACGAGAACGGTTAACTTTAGACCCATATGACGTTATACATTTTTTTAATTAAATTTAAAGAGGAATCCAAAAATGCAAAAATATACAGGGTGTTCCATAAGAAAAAGTATAACTTTGATATGGCACTCTTTTTTGGAGCACCCTGTATGTTTGAAAATATTTTTAAAATGTAGCCCTTATTGACTTACATAATCTAACAGCGACAGAAATTGGAAAATATAAAGCGTTTCGCCATAAAACTCCGACGCGTCCGTCGTGACTCACCCTGTATATTCTATAAAAGATCCACTGGCCAAATTAAATCCAAGTTAATACTTATTTTATTTGCAGTTTGTAGAATTCAATACTGTTTTTAAAAATATAAATTATGTTGTGTAACATGCCCTAACATGTTGTCTTTTTCTTTATACGTGAACAAAAAGTAGCAATCTATATACAGGGTGGTCCACATAGAAGGGTCACATTTGGGATTTCGTAAACGGTAAAAGCTACAAAGACGTTTAAATTAGACGAATTGTTCCCCTTTTTGAAACATTCAATGATGATTTAATGTTTTTAAAAAGTTCCATGACACGCTAGATAGAAAAAAAATTCAAAATGGGATTTTTTTTTTAAATCGTCTACAACTCTGTTATACTTGATGGTAAAAAACACAAAATGTCTGCACATAAAAGTTCATATCAAAAATGGGCATGGATCCCATCTAAAAAAAGAAAGAAGAGAAGATCGAAAAGAAAATGCAACGAAAATAATTTGCTGCCCTTGCGTATTTGCTGCCCTCGACTCCGTTTCGGATTGTAATATTTCGCGTTCTGACTGCAAAATATTACTTTTCGTTGTCGTTATACAGGGAACTATTGTTTTCTTTTTCTGTTACATAGCCAGTTCGCTTATTAACAAAAAATAATATAAACAGTTCCAGTGTTAAACAAATATTTAAAGTTAATTTTTATGTAATTCCTTGAGAGTCAATTAATGCGAAAATGTTGTTTTCTGTGATTTATTTTTATCCCGTTAAAAGCTCTTTGCAATTAAGTATTGTTTGTTTTAATTTCTGCTCCATTTTAATTTGTTCGCGCTGTTGAGCGTTCAACACTTATTTGTATCAATCGAGCCCGTCGGCTGAATAGTCATGAAATCGAATTAAACTCTTCTATTGTGTCCGCGTCACGTTGCATCTCATTATTCTATGGCGGCAGTTCGAGGCTAATTGAATAATGACGTCACCCTGATAGTCGGGCGCGCTCAAAAGAAAAGAGGGCTGCGAAATTTAATAACAAAAGCCAGTCGTACCCCAGCGGGTTGGCTTGTCTTCGTAGTGTCGCTGGGACGTCACCTCGGGGACGTCAACGGGACATGACTGTCGCAGCGGACTACGGCGTCTCACGAATGTTTTTGTAAAATGACGAGCGGTTTGCGAAATGTAAAATTGGTTTGTTGGAGAGCTTTTATACGGTTGGCTTCGTGACACTAATTTGAGTGCGTCTCGAGCTTTGAACAAATAAGCGTTTTACTTGTTAAAAAACCTGACAAGATGATTATGTTAAATTGGTTTTTAAAGTTCACAAAATTTAAAAAAACTTTCTCTTTCGAGTAATGACAGAATTAACTGATTGAAATATATTACTTATGTTCACCAATTTCTTATTTAAATATATTAGAGAAAGCGCTCCAATTCTTAACGATGGCCATCTAAATGTTTTGCTTATCGTCATAAATACACAATCTGAGCAAATATATGTAGCAGTATATACGAGAGAAAGTCAAAGAGTAAATACAAATTTAAAAGCATCACTCTTTTACTATTTACAACATTTAAATGTGGTTAATCTGTTTTACGTAATTTTCCTCAACTTTTGGGCACTTGCTTCATTTTCTTAATGAGTTGATGTATTGCCTCTTAAAACAAACTTTTTTTTAATCCGTAGCCAACTTTGCACTTTTTCATTAGAAAGAAACTTACCTAGGTCCTCCCAGCATTTCTTGTAACAGACTTTAACAGTGGAAATCGCTTAATGCTCAATCACATGGATTATGGTCCAAACGCTCAAAACTTCGTCATTAATACACTCAACTGGTTTGTTTTGTTAGTCATGTGTGGTTGAGCGTCGTCTTGGAGCAGAACCACACCTTTTCTTAATTTGTCCACGTTTTTTGGTACTCATATTTGTAATCAGTTCGCGAAATAGTTCACATAAGCTGTTACAATTTGCTATTTCTCCTTTGATCTTAATTGGACCTTCGCGTTCTGGCAAGTGTTTTCCCAAATTTGGAAACATGGTAAACGTACGGGGCCAAATCTGGAGAAAACGGTGCATCGGGAATTATTTTGAAGTAGTTATTTAATTATATATGAAGCAATCGGTGAAAAGCATATACTTTTTAAATATTAAATCACTCATTGATAATTGCAAATGCCAAATGCAGTTGATTTTCTAATTTATCAGTTTTTAGTTGACGTCGTTCCACTATACCGATGTTGCCATTAGTCTTAAAGCTGAAGGTGTCCTTTGTCACAGACCATTTTTAAGACAGAAAAAAAAATTACGTATAAAATATTTGGATGACTTTAATTATACTTATTTACCGAAAGAAATAGATCACGATTATATTGCAATTTCTTTTTACGTCGATGCATCCATCTTGATATAATACAGGTCATGGATGCAAATCTTTTATATAAACCTGCAATGACGCAGATCACTTCACTTACATAATTCAACCCACATTTAACGTAACTTCTGAGAAATACAACCTGGTTTGAGTTAATGCAAAAGCTTTCCGCTGCTTTGTGCAAGTGCATACGTCATTTTATATTATATTGCATCGCAAACATAATCCAAAGTCCAGACGTCAAACTTACTTGTGGTAAGCAGCAAATGTTAATGAATAAGACGCCTGAATGTGTTTGCCAAGTGCAGCAGTGTTTATTAGGTTTGCATGCATTACTCAAAGCACCAATATACTGCGCGGAATACCGTATCCACTTACTGGATAATGTGCATACGGTGATTCCAGCTTAGCGAATTTCTGCAATAAAATTCCTTATTAACAAAGAGTACGACAACAATTCTTATGCTACAATATCTTATAACCCTTAAGTTAAATATTTATACAAATTGCTAATTGGAATGGTTCGAAGTTTAAATTTTAATTTAACTAGAGTATATCTTAATAAGCTAGATCAGGGATTGAAACTCAAAATTTATGAGGGCTACATAAAACTTTTTTTAATAGTAAACTTTAGAACACTTTAGAAACTTTTAAATTTGATCGCTTAAATAATTTATTTTTTATTTTTGGAAGTTTCTGCCTCTTTTCACATGCCTTTTAAGTTTTTCAAGTATATTTTCGTATTTCGTAGTTCGAACGCCATTAATTTACTTGACAAAAACAGCGCATACCGTTTACCAAACTCCCAATTCGAGTGGGCCGCATTGAATTTGTATTTATATTAACGACGGGCCGAACGTAATATATGGGGGCCGCGTGTTCGAGACTCCTGAGCTGAACGGAACGCGACAACTGGGCGATGTGACGGTCAACTGGGTGATGGTCAACTGGGCGACGGTCAACTGGGCGACGGTCAACTGGGCGACGGTCAACTGGGCGACGGTTAAGTGGCGCCAGTCAACTGGGCGACAAAAAAAAATTCACCCTCATGTTAGCATACGATTTGGCGGATTGTATTTGTAAATATTGGTAAAATTTACTTAACGTTCGAAGAATTATGTCATATATCTAAATTTCTAGAATCACTTAAAAAAGATATGGTTAACACAAGTAGTCTGAAACTAAATTAAAAATGTAAAGGTATGATTGCACAACATTAAAATAAAGAAAAAATACAGTTTATTCACTTATTTTTTAATATTATTTTGTAAGTAACAATCATTTAAACATTTTATAAGTACACGGTGTTTGAAATTTAAGTTTAAGCATGGGAATCTCGTTTATTATAAAAGCTAAAGTATAGGTTTAAATTTTAACATCAGCATAAACGTAGACGTTACGATAAAGCTTACCAAAGAATTTTGACAACTGTTATAAATGACAACATACAAGCTAATTTAATAGAATATTTACTAGATATTGCTTATAGCCCTAACATTAATTAATAAATTAAAAATAATAATTTTTTCGTATGTAAACATGTAAAATATGTGTGTTTATTACAAAATATTTTTTAATAAAAGAAGTAAAAACCATAATTTTTTTAAATTTTAATATTGTGCAATCATACCACTACATTTTTAAATTTTGTTTCGGGCCACTTTTATAAACCACATCTTTCTTAAGTGATTCTAGAAATTTTGATATACGATAATGGTTCTTCGACAGTAAGTACCTACGTATATTTAACCAATATTTAAAAAAACAAACTGCCAAATCGTATGTTAACAGAAGCGTGCAAACATTCTTAAATTCCTGTCGCCCAGTTGAACGTGGCCCAGTTGACCGTCGCCCAGTTCAACGTCGCCCAGTTGACCGTCGCCCAGTTAACCGTGTCCGCAAGCTAGACGATCACGTCGACAAGTAAGTGTTGCAACGTAATATTTATTTTTGTTGACTTAATCGTAAAGTTTTATTTAAAAAACCACGCATTCACTAAAACAATTTTTAATATGATTTATTATGTTAACTTAAAATTACTTTAATTTATACCTTAAATATCTTCATACATGTGCTACGCAATAAAAATATGATCTTCTTTTTCTTGGTAATGTCACGCCTCTTTTCCGTTGGGTGTAAAGCTTCTGTTTCTTCAAATGTATGTGGACGTGATTTATATGATTTCCTCCATTTCTCTCGATCTTTATCTAGCTATCTAACCGTACTCCATTCAATTTCTCTGTTCGTGGTCGCTTCTTTTACCTTATTTCGGGTTAGCTTTCAGCTTATTTTTTTAGTTTGCACTAGATAGGCTTTCCTGGGCATCCTATTTTTTCCCATTCGGCACAAAAGATGAAATAAAGACACCATGTTAACTGGGTCAAGCTTTTATTGTTAAACGAAACAAATCTTTTTTGTATCCAAGGTTGTTCACAACAGGTTCATATAGATAGAGCAACAACAAGCTAAAGTACTACATGTGTGGCAGCAAGTGAAAGCGCAAGAAGTAGAAAAACAGCAAAGCACGTGGTAGCTGAAGCACAAACGAGGTATCACGTCTATCAGCAATTAATAGAACCAGATGCTATACCTACATACGCACCAAATTACTACAGTTCAAATACCAGAGAAAGCAAGACCAAGTTGGAAAAAGAAAAAGAACGATTTAATGAAATGACCAAAAACGATAAGAAGCGTTGCGATTTTAAAATGCAGAAAAATGGAGATCATTCTGATCAAGTGCTAAACAAATAAATGTAGGGTGAATGAAGTTTAAATCAAGCAAATTTCGGGTTTTGGAAGACCATGGATAATTGAAATAGGTGAACTTAACATGAAAATGGACCAAGGAAAGGTCAACACTGTGAAACAAAAAGGTTTTTGGTTTCAGAAAGGATTATGGCTAAAACACCAATGGAAAGAAAAAGGAGAAGACAGTTGTGGTTACATGAACCTTTTAAAGTGTGTAGTGAAGCAAAAAGTTTTGCTGCAAGTTTTTTTTGTAGTTATAAGAAAATGTTTTATGATGATAGACTTATCAGCAACTGTATTTGTCTGAAGTGCTAGAGTTTAATGTGTTAAATTTATTTCAAAAAATTAATTGTTTTTTTAATGGGAGATATTGTAATGGGGTTTATGCACGCCATTTGCTTGTAGGTTGGAAAGGATGAAACTGGGTTAGGATGTTGGAATTATGATAAGGAGGATAGGAGCCACGCTGATGGTGGGTGGCCACGCGCGAATAGTGGTGATTAAATAAAATTTCATTACTGTAACAAAATATGTTGTGTTAAATAAAAAACCGTTACATGACTTAGCTATCTAGTCGTGTCTCTTTGGTGTGTTTCCATTGGTTGTACTTTTAGGTTCTTCTGTGGGTACTATTTTTAATTTGTCCTAACGTGTTTTACCAGTTTTTTTAAACGTCTATTTAATACTTCTTGTCCGGCTTTATTGTCGTTTGGTCATGATCCATACTTTGCACCATTGGTTAGTACCGGAATAAACAATTTGTGGTAGATCTTCACCCCATATCTATTATTTTATGTAACTGTAGGAGACTTAAATACTTAAATATTTATTGCTCAAAGAAAAAAAGGAAAAAAGATTTTATGTTAACAAAGTTCTTAAATTTTGAAAGCTACATGTGAACGGTGACCTTTATTTCAATGCGCAAATTCTTCATTCTTGGTCGTGGGTCGCCCATCATCTCATCACACGGTACAACTAAAGGCAAAGTCTTTAGAAACCCTCTCCCACGAGACATCAAGGGACAAACAAAGAATTCGCTACGAAATGCTTTAAATTTCCGTGGACATGTTGCACTGTGTCATGACATGAGCGACCTGCGACCAAGATCTGAAGAATGTGTGCATCGAAATGGAGCTAACGTTAGGAATGTAATTTTCAAGTTTTGAGAACTTCCTTAACATAATATCAAATGCAATTGTATATATTTAATGTTTACATTTAAGGACATCTTTTTGAACATACATAAATTATAAACATTTAGCATTTTAAATCGCCCATTTTTTTGGTTCACCGTTGACGAATTACGACTTACACATAAAAGAGATAAATACATTTCGATTGTTTAAAAATATCTAAACAAAACTGTAAACCGTAATATTTATTTGCGATGTTATTAAATATACAGGGTCCCCCTAAAGTATTGCACCAACTGATATATTGTCAAAACGAATGCGATTTAAGAAACGAAAATGCAGGCTTGTCAATAACCCATAATCCATAATTTTAGGATATTTTCGAATTGTTAATAAATCTTTGTTTCCAAGTAGTTGCGCCACATGTGCTTTTTATTTAATAGCAACATGGGTCATGATGGGTATCATTGGATAGCTAATTTTTTTGTGACTATGACAGTCTATCACAAGAGGGTTGTCGCATTACAAAACTTTAAAAAAATAGAAAAACCTTAATTTCTATTTATTCGGTATAGTAAAGAATTAGAAATAATTTTTTACTATAGTAACAAATTCATTGGTTTCCATAGAAACTTATTTTAGTTGTATGTCTGTCAGTTTAAATGTCTTAAGTTTAATATTGCTAAAACGTCGAGTTTTAAAAATGAATTTGACCGAAACGGAAAGAATAGAAATTTTACTGATGGTCGGTTATGGAGATCGAAAGAGAACTCATACGGAAGCGTGTAACATGTTTGTTAGATAGAGTTCCTATCCAAAGATTTTAACACTAAACATGTGAAGAATCGTAAATCGTCAGATCGACTAAGCACTAAGATGACAACAAGCGATGATGTGGCCTTAAATGTTTATCACAAATGGAGTGCCGCATAACAAAATTTTTAAAAAATTTAATACACGGATCACAGATTTTTGTTATTAGTTTACACTCTTAAAACAGAAAAATAAACTATGTTAAAAATCAAAGAAGATGTTCAAATTGTTCCCCATTTACTATTTGACAATGGGAAATTTTATTAACAAAACCATTTAAGGCATTATGCAACCATACATAAGGAATGCGTGCAATTTCATTTTGTATTCTAACTTGCCATTTTAAAAAAATTATGGGCTAAGAGTTATTATTGCCAACCCTGCATTTTCGTTTCGTAAATCGCATTCGTTGTGATAATATATCAGTTGGTGCAATACTTTTGGCGGACTCTGTATATTTTTAAATAGTTTGAAAATGCCGCGCTTATACTTTTACAATACTTTAAATTTATTTTTTAAGCAAATATTTTCATCAGATTTTATCCGACTGTAAATATGCACATATTGATTTCTTGATTACATTTTATTGTATTCCAAAAAGACAATATTCTACTATAAACAGTTATTGCTAACATAATGTTGTTATTAAAATTCATTTTTAGACAAAGAGAGCACATCAAAAACATAAACAGCGGTTTACGGACATCAAAGGCGTTTTAATAAAAATAATAACTGGATTAAATTTTTTGTTAAACATTAAATACCCACTTGTTTAAGCACCATTTATTCTTTTGTGTTTTATAATCCATGGTACGTATTTTAATTTTACGTAATAATTAAAACCGTTTAACATATCAGTATTACACTCATTTACGAACATCAAAGGGCCCGCGTTTCCAATTTGTAATTTAATTACAAATTTCAGATGTGCTATGCAGTAGAAACGGGCTGGGCTATAAGAGGATTTAACCTTCGCTTTAAGTCATTATTAAAATGGAGTTTTAAAATTGCAAACATTGAACATTGATTGACATCCATTCAGTGTGTAATCCGGTTACATATTGCAGGAATCCAATAAGAGCGCCCCCTTATAATGAGCACGGGGCGAGAACTATGTCTATCACAAATACCCAGAGGCGGATAGGCTAAAGCCCTGCAATATTTACTTATTAAACTTTACTAATTATATCATGTAAACTTCATTTGAATAAAAACTTTCGCAAACATAATGCTTTCTCTGAATAATATAATTACGTTTTTTTTTTAATATAAAAGAACCAATACATAAAAGCCTAAGCAAAAGTTTGCATAATTATATAAAATCATTTCTCAAGTTCTTAAATCATTTCACGTTGTTATGAAGCAAAATTTTGTCTAAAAAGTATTTAAAAGACATAAATATGCTGCATTCAAAATCACTTTTCTTTTTTAGTTTTATACCTAGTAACTCTGGTCGAAATGCTAGACCAGTTTCAAGACTTTCGTCTCTTTATGAGTTAAATCTTTTCTTTAAGGTTAAACAGGGTGTCCCAGCAAAGACGAATTATTCGGTAGCTCTGTTATTAGTAATTTTAAAAAAGTTTCAAATTAAGTTGTTGTCATTTACTACACCACCAAAAATTATTTTTAGCTATACACAGTGTTTTGTTATTGCGCACCGATACGTAACTTTGTTTTTTTTTTAAATATAGCACCCTTTATATTGTGTAGTTTTTAAATGCAAAATTAAATTCTCTTCCAAAAACATTACAAGTCTTTTGAATCTAAAAAGAATCGAGTTATTTAGGTTTCCTATGACACTATTGACAGAAACAGGATTCTAAAAAAATATTTATATTTAACAACTTGACAATGTCAGGTCATAAATACAAATTCAATATCACGATTGTCTGAATTTTTATTGTAGCTTAGTTTTATTTGTACAGGGTGGTCCAAATTCGATAGGATTACATGGGTATAGTATATCCCATATAAGACCTCATATCGGCTTAAGCAGTTGGAACAACCCACGTACATACACAATCTTGGATTATAAACCTTAAATGATTTGTATGGCACAACACCTAAAATCATAATCGCATACCACATCTTCCTAATTGCTTTTCTTTGAGCATAATGACCATAATGCTGCAGTTCTAATCAAGTTCTCGCTAAAAGCTTATTACCTTATATACGCTATAATAGATTTTAAATTATAATTGTTTACAAGCAAAAACTTTTGGGAAACACTGATACAGATATTAATTTTCTTTTACCTAAGAACCCAAATTAAACCTTATTGAACCTATAATTAGGGATCAAATTTCGACTGCTTGCAATAATCTTCATGAATCCGCCTTCAATTAGATTACAACTTTCATTGGCGTAGACTGAATTGTAAACACAAATAATATTTAAAGAAAGAGACGGAGATTGTGCATTTGTTTCGTTTAGTTCTGCCTCTTCTTAATCCGCTGTGAGCAATTTTAAAAGGAATATACTTTATCTCGCTTAATAGTAAAGATAGAGAAACGCTTAAATTACCAAAAATATGCAGTTTTTGGGACACACTCAGAACAGTTGTCAAAGATATTCCATTTAAAAAAAAAGTTAAGTTTGTGTTATAACTTTTTAACGTCGAGCGTAAAAAATACTATCAAAATCTGTATAAAATTATCTATAAACAATCTTCATAAACTTTTTCGATATTTACAACAATAAGAAAGATTTACATATTGTAAATAAAGCAAAAAAACAGTTTTTCTCTAATAACTCAAAAACTGGAAATGATAGAGAAACGGTTAAATTACAAAAATTTGCAGTTTTGTGGGATAAACTCAGAAACGTTTTCAAAAATATTCTATCACTTCCACTTTTTGATTACACGGGTATCTCGCATAATAGGCAAGATAGAGAAACGGTTAAATTACCAAAAATGTCCAGTTTTTTGGGATAAACGTTTTCAAAAATATTCTATCTGGCCTGTTAAGCGAGATACCCATGTAATCCCATCCAATTTGGACCACCCTGTATATCTTTGCAGTTTTTAAATAAATCCCCATCGCTCCTTTCTTTTAATTTACCTATCTGGTGGATAAGTTTAGAATCTTCATTGCATTGCTTCGATTGCACTAATTCTTCTGTAACTGATGATACTGTGATGTCTAAAATCGTGAAAAAAATTAAATTATTTTGAATTTTGGTTAAGCGTCATTAATTGCCTCATCTGAAGCTTAGTATCAAACACTCTCGTTTTTGTTCTCTTCTTAGTTTCTGAACAAACAGGATCGACTTTGAGATTAATTGCCATTTCCTTAAACAATAGCAATAATAGAATTCCAATTGTTGACACATTTGATACATACATATACAAAAAACGATGTCTATCGCTCTATCGGCCACCGATGACCGATAATACGTAAAAGTTAAGACAGTATTTTTGTCCACTGCAATATATGTAGTAGAGTTTGACTTTAGTAATAAAAGCAATGCATTAAAGTTGTTATTTAACTGTTGTATCTCGTCTTGAGCAGGCGCCTTTGTGCAGGGTTTAGCCTGCAAACCCGCACGGGATGGTCAGGTTAGGTTAGGTGACCGTTTCATTTTACTAAACTTTAAACACGAATATGTCAATTTTATAATTGTAAACATATTTTTCTATGTTCTTATCGAAAATTTAATTATCTTTAAAAACTATTAAACTAAGGCCGCACTGCGGGATTTTTGGCTGGAGGGTAGATGGTAGATACACGCCGTCGCCTGGCGACAATCCAGGCGCATTGTTTCACAACAAATTGTCGCCAGGCGACGGCGTGTATCTACCATCTACCCTCCAGCCAACACTCCCGCAGTGCGGCTTTAACTTTAGAGATCGTTTATGTCCAAAATTAGTCAGCAACTACTATGACAATTATCAGTAGTAATATAACAAGTGCATTGAAAATTATCGATAATTTTTGGTAAATATGCCCGAATGCAAGTTGAGCTGAAAAAAACACGAGTGCACGAACCTTACAAAAATTATAGATTATTTGCAATGCACGAGTTATATTTTGTCAGAAAATTTCCTTCACCTAACCTACCTGTCGAATTAAATGTATGTTATGTAAAATTTGACAAATACTGTCAGAGTGGTGTGTCAGGGGTGTGGTTTAATCTATATTAAAGTAACGTTACTGGTCGCCGAAATCTGTCAAAAAATTATCAAGACCAAAATATTTTATTCCCTCTCCAAATTTATATTTTCGACCAATCACAAACTCAGATTTATTAGAAACGACCAATAAACGCATGAAAATCTGTTAATTGCGAAAAGTAAATTATCAGTGCATGATTATGTTTATTGGTCGTTTCTAGGAAATCCGAGTTTGTTATTGGTCGAAAACGCAAATGTGACAGGAGGATCAACATCTGACAGGGGAATGTAAAATTATTACCGTGTAATATTGCTCCTATTGGTAATCTCTAGAAGATTTAAGATTAGTGATTGGTTGAAAACGCAAATTTGACAGGTGAAGGAAATTTTCAAATAAAGTATCATAGGAATTCTATCTGATGTTGCTAATAATTATATTTTTATAGTCTTGTTCCTCTCAGGGGTGTGGTCAAGGTAGGGTGACCATATATTAAAAATATGAAAATGTGACACTAACATTTTTTTAAATTATTTTCGGCCAATTTTTTTTAAATTTATGTTTTAAGTGGCCAATATTGTTGCGGAAACTAAATCTTCAGTGTCAGTACAAGTAAAAAATATCTGAAATTCGTCTAAATCTAATTTGCAAGACTGTTAGTAGGTATAATAAAAGACTAAAATGCAGTTTTGAATTGGGGATCATGATAAAACAGCAAAGGTGTTGTTCAGGGGCGGATTAGTCCACCGGGCAGGTGGGCCGGTCGTTTGATGAGCTGTTTTTATGAAAAAATATGCAACAATTGATTCCTTTTAATTTTAATGTATGTAGGTATGATGTGGTTGGGTCTATTAATTGAATTTTTTTCGGGCCCAACATATCGCCAATGCACCCCACAGTGTGGTTACTTTACATTTTTCTCGTGAGTATAAATAATAAAGCTGGATAAATATACTAAGACAATAAAAATTGTAATACATACTTGGTGTTTTGGGACGAACAATATCATTAAACACTATCGCCAATAGTAATTTCCTAAAACGGTTAAAACCAAGTCACTTAAACCGTCAACACGAATTCGCTCGAAATAAACCGTGACGTTAATATAAAAAAAAGGAAATACGGGACATTTTAGTGTCCCGAAAACCTTTGCCGGAACAATGGTACAAAATTCAGAAAGGTAATGGCACCCTAGGTTAAGGTGTTTTTTTAAAAGTAACAAAGTTATGTATCGGTGCGAAAAAACAAAACAATCTGTATAACTACAGATATGTTTAGATTAGGTGGTAAATGACCACAAACAACTTTTTTCAAAACGTTTTTATGTAAAGTTATCACAAGACGAAATATGGACGCCTTCCGTTACTTTTTGGACACACTATATAACACAAGCGTTTTTTTTTTAATGTAAATTCCAAACATTTAATGCTAATTCTGCTATTTATATTCTTTAGAGTTCAATACTAAATGTAATTACCTTAACATGATCGAGCAAATATTGCTCTTTATAAAATTAGCATGTATTTGAATACATTATAGCTTAAGTAAATACCACCCTTATAACACTTTTTGCGGTGTCGCAAACGTTGTTTTTTATCAGCCATTTTATTTTTCCGGTATGAGATGTTTATGTGGCTCCATTAAAAAATGGCATGTAATGTACTAAGTAGATACAAGTAAACGATTTTAAAGCGAAAGCATTATAAAGCATCAGGGCTGTCAATATTCATTTTTCAAGAAAACGGCGCCATAAAAGTTGATAAATACGTAATCGATTGAACTGCTGTGACTGAACTTAACGACTTGTAACATATGAATCACTACTGAATATAGGTTTATGGTCGTCATTTAGGGTCCGTTTCATTTCGTGATCAATAAAATGGAAGAAATACCTACTATTATACTATAACCGAAGGCATTTGTAATGTTTCAGGATTGCTTCCATCAGAAATAACAAAAAGATTGTTAACGCTCATGTCCTACAATGTTATGAATGTTTCGCATTACAACTAGGTCAAACAAAATGTGGAACCAAACAAATTTCATGCTGTGTTAAGCGTTTTGTTTGTTTTATACGAGGGTTGAGCTGAATTTATTTTATTTTAAATATTTGTAAACTAATTCCCTCCAGCAAAAACACACTTAACCATTCTTACTTCCTATCCTGAAAAGCTCCAAAACAATAGTCTTTCGAATTACTTGCAAAATCATCGTAAAGGGCAGGATCAGTCTAAGACAACAACTTTCTACTCCGAAAATGCATTTTAAGTGAAAAAAAAAAACAAAAGTTGCACATTATCAGGTGAGTAGGGTGGGTGCTTCATTACTTTATAATTTTTCTCAACCAAAACCTGGAGTATAACCAGTCGTATGAGAACAGGCGTTATCGCGATGAAGCATATTATCCTTTCTCTGGAACTCCATGGAGCTGAAGGGCCTAGATCATTTACATATTGGGGCGCGGGTGCAGCATTTTCAGATATTTTGCGGGTTTTTTTTTTACTATGAATTAATAACATTTGAATTATACAAATATATACGTAAATAAAACAAAACTGCAATAATTTAATAAAAATATTCTACAGTTTTCATTTTGTTCCTAAATTCTATTCAATTTAACACGAAAGTTTTTATTGCATGAGATAAATCTGATGGTGTAACATTCCTTTGAACACTATAATATTTGGCTCCACTTACACTTTTATGATGTTTTTCATTAATTTGTTAAAAAGATATTTCTATCATTTTGAAAACAATTTTCAAGAACGATATAATAAAACTTGTACAACTTACTTGTTACTAACTTGATTGTTTATAATATCAATAAAACTACGCCGTATCCAATAAATTCAAGAAAACTCAATTTTTTGAACTATCAACTGCTTCACTGGCACCCCTGAATGCCAAATTTTGTTTACTTTAACCCTTTCAATACGACTTTTGGCCAATGAAGTAAATTTTGTGTCATGTATAAAAATGTGTTGATATGGCTTAAGAATATATGTATACAAAGTTTCATATTTTTAGCTTTTACTTTTTTTCATAGAAGAGCTTGGGACACAAATGTCCCCGCAGTATAGATCGCTTGGGATAAATTCGTCCCAGCAGTAACTTATGAACACCCACATAACCAGACAAAAGTCGACTAAGTTTTCGTCCACATTCACCTATCTTACTGAAAGATGTTTAAGCTATTGTGCTGAATCGTGCTATAATAATTCAAAACTATCTGAATGGTTTTCGGCTCGTTTTCGGCAAAATGTCATCACTATTCGAAGCTAATAATTTATTATGATCTTCAAATGTATTGCCTTTATTAGTTTAAATTTCTTTACTTTTGCTTTCTATTTAAAAAAGACATCACGGCTTGTGCAAGTTGACGGTTCAGGAATTACACTTCTTTTTCTACCCTTTTCCCTGTCCAGTGTTTTAAACCACTCTATTGTGTTAATTTTAAATGTTTTTTATTGAAACCAATAATATTTTTTTTCGGTGGCAAAAACTTTACAAAATTGTTCAAATACATAATCATTTTTGGGTCGCTCATTCAAAGACTTGGGTGCATCGCACTTACTGCACCCGCTACTTGACCGGCCCTGTTTTTAAATACTTCCGGAAATATGTTTTAAACTATTTTGCTGTAACTCTCGTTAGGGCATCTCGCTTAATTTCATTGACCGTACTCCTAATAAAAACCTGCATTAACCACGATTTTCATTGCTTGCTATTTTTTTTGTCTTTATATACTTATTATTAACTAGGCGATTTACCCGGCGTTGCACGGGTGATTACAATTCTCTTTTATCAATCACAGACTACTCGCGCTCCGAGCTCGCGCCCAGCGGACGTTCCCAAACGTTCAATTACAGACTACTGGCGCTCCGCGCTCGCGCTCGGCGGACGTTTTCGGCCGTTCCCGGGCATTTCCGGCCGTTCTTTATACGGCGTTTGATCCGTCAGGTCCTAAATAGTAACTGTGCCAAATTTGGTCCCGATCGGTCAACGGACCTAGGATTCTATAGCGAACAAACAAACAAACAAACACACAAACAAACAAACAAACAAGCTCTTTTATATATATAGAAGAAGAAGAAGAAGAAGATATGTTTGCTTATAAATTCATATAGGTACGACTTTCTTTGCGAATAGATACCTCGAAAATAGAATTTAAGTTTCTTCGCCTGGCACAAAAATTTCTATGTTTCACGCGTCAACTTTGTTTAAGACAGGTCATTGTGAAGAATTGTTCTAACAGCTGAGAATCTATTACTACTTTAATGGCTTTATTGGCAACTTCAATAAAATTTTAACAGCAGCAATGTATTTTTCGTTCACAGCTGTAGGAGGACCTCCTATCCCTTTTTGATGCTCCTGTTGCGGTCAAATTTTTGGTCCCAGTGGTATATCGTAACCAAGGAAGGCGCTTGCTTACTAAAAGCTGAATCAAAACTTTCCTTGCACTTATAGGCGCTTAAACTCTTTTTAAAATAGTATTTAAATAATAATTTGAAAATGCTATCAAAAAAATTGTTTACTGGTTCCATTGTTTTGAAAAATTAATAAACTAGGTTTTAATCAGCTTTCTATGACAATAAATCTTATGTAACAGGTAAATATTTACGTGTGTATAATATAAAGGTGCGGATTTTGTTCTTCACGGCCTACTAGTTTTTTTTTTAATCCTTAACGAATTTAGCGTGGCCCTCGTATTGGTATAATATGATAGCCTAGGACGCCTGGGGGGTACGAACGATCTCACTGAGCCGGGGGGAGCAGGAAATGCTCCAACTCAACCCCACACCATAAAGTGGTTATTGCGTCATTCAGTCATTCATAACCGCCAATGCGAATGTTCCTCGAGTGAAGCTAAACATTATATACATGTGTAGAGGAAGTCGCCTTTTTTATTGTATTGCACCGAAAAGGGTGTTTTCATGTACCACGCGTTTATAATTCCCGTAGCCACGTGTCTCAAGATTACGGCTGAATGTATTTTTTAGAGGGTGGTTTAGGGCGGGTTTATGAGACTAACTTTGTAGAAAAATGAAGGGGTTATATGCCGCACCTCATTTTTTATAAAACTTTGGGTTTTAATATTATGGAGTACGTGTTGAAACTTACAAACAGCAATCTTTTAAACCTGTAAAATTAAGTTCATTATTTTAGGATAAATATGACGGAATTATTAAGCAAGATATCGTTAAACTACCATATATACAAATAACGTAAAAACCTTTAGGTAATTTAATTAGAAAATTCTCGAGAAATATGTTAAAAGCTTAAATCATTGTGCGTATAATAATTCTATAGACGAAAACAATGACTTTTTTTATTTGTCATACATTTGGTGCTAGGTGTATCACTTCATTCTGAACTCTATGGTGATCTCGTTTAATACAAGTTTACTTATTAAGAAATTGCACGAAAGAAAGCTTCATTTATGATGTTCAGTTGTTTAAGTTGGAGTAGCAGAACTGAAATTATGCAACTTTTTAAATTGTAAATATATTTTTTTTTTTTTGCAATATAATAAATATGTAAATAAACGGGTTGTAAAAGTTTTATCACAACATTCTTAGTGAAAAAGATCTTGAATAAGTACTACGTACTCCTTATTAGAAATTAAAATACGTTCATAGCATTTGTTTTTCTCTTTGCGATGATATATCACGTGTAAAAATTTAAATATGTTCATCTACACAAGCAAAACAAAATCCAGTCGTCAACCTTAGTCAAACGTAACATTTTAAATAAATTTGAGACTTGTGATTTGCAAAAATATTAATTTTGGTATAAATAAATTTTGTTAGTTAAATTTTCATAACAAGTAACATATCATTAAAAAGAGAAAGAGAAAAACAAATGCTATCGATTTATACAGGGTGTTTAAAATTTGAATTTAAACAAGGGGATCCTGCATATTATAATAGCTGGAGTATAATTTTAAAATTGGCAACGTTGCTTAATTTTATGTTTTATGTCAAATGCAAAAATTGCGCCCGTAAGAAAAAAACAAAGTTGGTTGTCATAAACAAAAACGATTCGACCAAGGAAAAATTAGTGATTACCGATTCGCCTTAAAAAGTTGCTAATGCAATGTTTATACACATTTAAAATATTTTATACGGCAAAAAAGTTAAAGACGATTCTCAAAAATCATATTTACCGATATTTACAGTTTCTCTTAAGATTTATACTGAGCACCGTATTAGCAACTTTGCCATGTTTTACCCTTTCAATACGATTTTTTTAATTTCAATATTTTAATATTAATTCAATCTACATTTGCTGTGACACCAAATAACATAACAAAAAATTAAAATTTATGAAACTATTAAATAATTTTTAATTATAAAGATATAAAATGGGACATATATGTCCGAACAGTATAGAACAGTGGGTCGTTTACGTCCCAACACCGTTCACCATGTGCACCTCTCAGCGCCTACGGGCAAACAGTACAAATTTATTCATTCAATCCATCTCGTCACGACTGTCTTTGGTGATGTTGACCATAAAATACTAAAATCCCAGATCCCTATACATTTGTAAGCATTTAATACGTGTTTAGTATATGTGAAAATGTCTGTGGGACTATATGTCTCTACAGGGCTGAAAGGGTTAAACTCGAATTTTGCACAACCTGTATAAATATCTAATATGGCGTCCATTGGAAAATCAAAAGATGGCTGCTATATCTTCTTACGTAAATGTACCATGTAAAAACTAAAATTACTGACTTATTTGGCTTATTAAATAATTTCAATGCACAAAAATTTAGATTTTTTTTTGAAACTAAAAGAAATATCAAAAAAAATTAAAAATTACATTTTTTACATTTATCAAATTAATCGCGTATTTTTTTAAACATTTTAATATCGTTACATATTAAGCTCGAGTATAACCAAAGTTTGGTTAATTTAAACGATCTTATTCTCTTATTTTACCAGATTTGATATTTTTCTTAACCTGAAAGCATACAACAAAAGCTGCATTCCTCAAAAATGTGGTTTATTAAAAATGTTCTTGAGATACTAAATAAGAAAGTTTAAAAAACAAAACTCTACTAGAGACTTTTACAAATGAAATTTCATGTCACTCACATCCTATCCACCACAGTAGAAAACGTCTTAAACAAGAAATATTCTGGAGTCTTTTGCTGCTTCAAATAAAAAACACGTCTCATAGCAAGAGTCCAATTAACTTTTATTGAAACTAATTCTCATTTGCTACAAGAACGAGCTACATATTTGAAACACATGTAGTTGAAACACCCATTATACAAGAAATATAACCTCGTGCCTAACAGACAAAGAACACACGCACACAGTAAAATAAAACGAGAAATTCGAGCATGGGAGCGCTACGCGATATGAGACGGCTTACAAATAAACAGAATGCACAGAAGAGGAAGCAATAAAACACAATGTGCCTTTAACAACCAAATTTCATTTATAACCATCCTTATCCTAGCATCAAAAACTTGCTAGAGAGTAATAAAAATTATATGCGTATTAAAATACAGATAAAGGTTAATACGAAAACATAACTTTTCCAGGACAGTAATTTTAGGTTTGAGTAATTGTCCAAATTTTAAGTAAGTATTTGAGAAGGATATCTCGGTAACTAATAGTTGGCTAAAATCTAATAAAAAACAGTTTTTGTCTCTTAGTTTAATTATTTTGTACCGTAACATTAGTTTTTCCTTTTTAATTAATTATAATCAATAGTTCCTCCAAGGAACAAAGAGTTTTCATGGTAATATTTTTTTTACCGTGGTCACTGGTTATAGTTTACGAAGAGTGAGAGATTTGTTTGCTGTTCAATTTTATAACTTTTTACATTTAAAAATCAGCTAAAGATCAAACATTTTAAACTAAAATCGTAGGTACCTTTAGTCTTATTAGGTGCGCAATAATTCTTTCTATGGTGTCATTACTTTTTCAAGTTAAATTGACAAGCAGGAATCCACAAAAAGGTTTAAAACAATAATAAAATCCTACGTTTGACTTTGCAGGTTGACACCCTTTGTATAAAATTCAAATGCCATGTAGGTTAATAAAACGTTCTACTGCAAATAAAAAAGCAATAAAACAAATGTAAATGCTACATAATATAACCGAATCCTATATAAAGTAAAATAATGCTTTTAGATAAATTAAAACGTTGTATTAATATATTTTTATTTTAGCGTCCTTTTCTAATGAGATCAACATTTAGTCAAGGCTATCGCTTACTGCTATGAATATTTTGTTTAAATCAGTAAGAGAGCGACAGGTTTGAGGTAAGTAAAACTTTTTTTTTAATTGTACAAGGTGATTGATTGGAACCGTGCATTAGAAATATGTGGAAAATATATTAAACACCTTAAGTATTTACAAACAGAATCAAATTGACAGAAGGTATTTTTTTAATGCATTGTTCACAAATACTGATTTTTTTTCTAAAAATAGTAAAGCACAATTAGACAAGTCATAAAATGTCAATTATTACAGCGATAGTGTTTTGTTTCGTCAAATACCAGGATTTCGTGAAAAATAATTAATAACTTTTAAACTCATTTTTCTCAAAAAGTTTTCTGTATAGTTTGTTTTTTTAATGCAATATCGAATTTAGAATTTAAGCTCTATCAAAGTTAATGAAAAAAAGTAAATCATGTAATTTGAAAAAAAAGTGGACAATTGCCATTCTGACATACTTGATCGTAGATAAAACATTTAAACGTCATTCGATAAAGGATTTTCCACTATTTACAAAAATATAAATTTGATGGGGGTTTGTTCTTAAAATAACAAAGTTATAGGAGTGCGATAGTCAAACTGAATATTCCTGTACAGATGCAAATTTGTTACAGCAATTGCCGTTTTCGCAGTCTAGTTTCCATTTATGGCGGTCCATCCAACCATCTGTTGTGAAGCCTTTACTTTATGCTGGCCACTCACGATCCAACGCCGCAGTACAATTGTGTTGTACTGCAGCAGACAAACTTGTTTGTATGTGGTCCCAATCGTACAATCTTGCTGAATCGCGCCCATACACGATCCAAAACAATTTCTTCGCATCCAACACAATCGTACTGCGGCGTTGGATCGTGATTCGTGAGTGGCCAGCATTACATTGCCACTTTGTTTTTCTATGCTCTTTTGGTCTTTCCTTATTTCTGCGATGTGTTGGATGCTAGGGTTTCTTTCCCGGGATGCCGGTCCATTTTAAGCTATTTTATACTTTCCGGGATATACTTATTGTCCTGGGAATTCCCGGGAAATTTTAAAAATGTTCTTTTTGTTTATTTTGTTCTAAGATCTTTGTAATACTATCATAACTTATCAGAATTTATTATAAATATCTTTGCTAACAGTAAATTATGGAAAAACTTTTTTTTATTTTAAAACAATTTTTTTGGTTTTATAATAAAAAATTACGTACACCCGTATTATGGCGTAAGGAAGCCCGGTATCCATGACAATGTTAATATCTTCAAAATACTTTTACAGTTTTATTTTTGAGTACCCTGGTAATGCGAAGCAAAATAGCTTATAAATGAACTTTTATCGATAAAAACGATGCCTCTTTGCTGCTAGATGCTCTCAAGACAATTTCACATACATCAATAGAGAGAGACTGAGTAAGGATTTTATGTAGTAGGACTTCTGTTAATAAATAAAGAATAAGACTATGTGACCGAAGCATAGATCACCTTTGTTTTTTAAAATCATATTACAAAAATTCAAGTTAAACATTATGTTATTGTGTTTATTAAAATGAAATTGCAATAAAAAGGTTATATTTCCCAAATGTATGTTACTCTCCACAATATTATTTTAATATTTATAATAATCATGGAGCGAAATGTATTAGATATATGACTTGGAGTTGTTTTTAAGTAATAAACCGCTCCTTTCTTTTTTAGTTATTTATTTAAAAACATTGATATAATTTATTACATCCCAGTATCCCGGGAAATCCCGGAACAAAGACCGATTTCTCCCCAGAATCCTGAGACAAGCAAATTGATCAAATATGAGAAACCCTAGCGGATGTCACTTGGCCATCCTGCTTCATCCATTCTCTGGACATGTTCGTACCATTTCAGTCTTTTAGCTTCAATGATCTCTATTACATCAATATAAATTTCCATTTTTTCTCTAATTTTAGTATTTCTTACCCTATCATTCCTAGCGAGTCATCAACATCTTATCCAATAGTTCATTTCCATCGCCTGTATCTTAAAAGCGTCCTTTTATTTAATTATCCATAGCTCGGATCCATAAATAGCAATTTTTTCTGCAATAGTTTTATACATTCTTATTCTTGTGTTTCTGGTTGTGTTCTTATTCCAGAGTATAACCATGAAGCTGTCGTATGGCCACATTGCCTTGTGCAATTCTGCTATATATTTCTTGTTACATACAAAATATAACGTGCACAATTTTTTCAACAAGCATTTAACTTTTCTTATAAAGCATTTTGGTGGCGTTTGGATTATTTCACACAGTAACTAATTCCTATCTTACATTGTGATATTCATGTTCATGATTTTGATGGAAAATAAAATACATATTTATACTATTAAAATGTTTTTTTATTGTAGCTAATGAAATCTATTCCAATAAAATTAGGAGTTTCAAAATGATTTCTTGACAAAGGGCTCTTTACTAACACGTACATTAAATTTTAAACTTCTCACAAATATCTTAATTCATTCGTAGAATTTTGGACTGTAATATAATAGTATTATTTGTTACACCTTAAGTCTGTTTTAGACTACACTATTTTTTCGTTTAAGAAAATCGTATACGATTTTCTAGTACGGTGTCAATCAGAAATTACAAATCTTGAACGAAAAATTCGTATGAAATTAGAACCTGTCCTATATGCGTCCTATTTTAGAATGGGCGTGTTCATTGACATGGGCGCATGCGTATTCTACTGCAACTGTATCTGACCGCATGTCATTTGTGGGTTAGGTTAACTGAAACAATCAAACGATGTTAAATACTACTTATTACCGTTATAATCCCTCACAATTTATTTTGTAGGAATAAATATATATATGAACAAGCGTTAAATATACGTTAAATTTGAAAATGATTCGCTTTCTGTTGTGATCAAATTGAACATTTTCGTACCAAAAAATAGTACAGTGTAAGAGGTTCATATTTTCCATGCTAAATTCTTGAACGAAATTTTTGTACAAAAATCGTATACGATTTTCTTGAACGAAAAAATAATTACAAATTAGTGTAGTCTAAAACAGACTTTAGAAATGCTAACTTCAATTATTTGAAATAATTTCGAATTTTGAGTAGATGTGAAACAACCCCATTGAGTATAATATTGTAAAGACGAGGTAGGTGCAAAGAAATGATACGATACTTTGTACTGAGACTGTGAAACCGTAATCTTTTCTCTGGATTATGTCAGTCAAACGTCGAGCTTGACAAGAAACTCAACTTGTTACGTAAAAGACAAAGATTGTAGATATAGAATGATTCGTTGGCATGCACGAGATAACGCAATTACAGTTTCATTTATTTGAATAAAGACCTAAACTTTCTCTTTCAGCATTAACAATATATAAATTACGTTCCGGTGAATGTTCACTTTAAAATCTGTTGCTGATCAGTTTCATTGCCTCATAGCTGCAAGCTGTCTCCGAACTATATTTCCATAGTAATGTGATATATCAAAAGTTAGTCCATTAGTTTTGATCGGCGCCCGATACTGTTGAATTACAAACACGGTCCGTGTGTTTGGTAACCATTGATTTTCCCATTCGATGTATAAATGCAGATTGTAATCTCCTTTGTAAATACTACCGTCCTATCACTTCAATACGTAATCTTCCTGTTCCAAATTTATCCCATTGCAAAATATACCATTCGAATAATGTTGTTTGCTTTCAATTAAATGTAGCGTCGTTATCCCAAAATCAACTAATTTTATAAGTTTACATTGCCCCAGTTTTATAAATTTGCATGCAAATTACCAATCAATTATACGGCGGCTTACTTTATAGGTGTACATAACAGATTTACATAATAATCAACAAATCCCATGAATTCTCGAATAAGCTGAATATAAAACTTTGAACTAAAGTAATTATTCTAGAGACATTGCTCGCACCTTTCGCCGCTGCCTTTAAATATAAAGTGGTTCTTTAATTTAAATTGTACGTGTTAATTTTTATTGACCTCTCACATTTCATCTATTTGCTTCGTACAGGGTGGTCCAAATTTGACGTTAAAATTTTAAAGACCTAGGTGCTTATTAACAAAGACCAAACTGCCAAAACCTAACAAATTTTAAAGATAACTTCAAAATCATTTACTAAATTTTTACCCTAACAGAAACATGGTTTTAAGCTGGCCTTAAAAAAGCATGAAATTTATTTATGCAATTTCATTAAAATCTTAATCACTAGTCAAAATTTAAAATATTTGTAGGCTTTATCGGTGAGTATGGATTTAGGTCTTTTGGGCCACTTTTGCGTGACCAATACCGCTATTTATCAGATTTGCTGTAGTAGCGGGTCCTGAACTGAACTTAAACTGAAACCAAAACCTGAACTAACCATTGCTTTGTGTGAACCGCTCCAAAATGGTTCGACCTGTTCATGCAGTCGTTTAAACAAGTGATATTTTTAATGCCAATGCATATTGTATATTTACTAATTAGTAATTACATCTGAAGTGCAATGTGATCTTGAAAATATAAGTAATTTAATTCAGGGACTGAAAACGGAACGAAAACGTCAAACGAAATTATTGCTTTTCGTTCAAGAACGGATATGAAATTAATAATTTCTAAAACCGGTTTTATCAATATTTAATTTTGGTTCAATAAACACGAACGCTAATTTTCTGTCTATACTGGAAAAACTTCCGCAAGCCAGTAAAATATCTCACTTGAAATAAGTAAGTTTACATTTTTTCCTTATCAACAACTTTACTGCTAATGCTTGCAATTTCGTGCAACACAAGTAACGGTATTACGATTATTCTCTCTTTCTAATTTGTTAATTTTTTTTATCAATTATTGATATACTACACTTCTTGGACAGCAAAAGGGCGCGTAATAATCACGTCATTTGAAACAGTTTAAAATTACCTATGACATTTGACGTTAATGATCTATGGTTTGTACAAACTAGTTGTGTTTTTGCACTTGTGTTATACTAAATAAAATGCACAAATTTTATTTGGTTATTATGTTTAATGTGTTTAACAATTTGGTAAATTTAATATGGCGATTCGGTAATCTAAATTATGCCGTACACAATGATTAAAACCGAACACATCGCCGTTAACAAAATAGCGGAGATCTAACGATTGCTAAAAAACCGAAACAAAAATATAAATGGAATTTAAAATTAAACACAAACATTTTATACCCCACATGTATTACCAAAAGTACAAAATAATCACGCTAAATATGTTTTTATTTAAAAGCAAACTATGCCGATTTACATATTAATACGAATTTATAATCTGAATAATCGATATTTGAATAATTAAGGTTTAATCGTATTTTTATATGGTAGCCACCACTGTCATTTTGACATTTGGCAATCGTTCTTTAGAAAGTTACCTGCTTTGAATTTAGTAAAAAGAGGGTGGTGACTAAAAATGTCCTCGACTTAGACAAAACAAACCCGTAAAATCGGTTTTAACCGTCAGGTTTGTTCCAGCAGCGCTATTTACTATCCCATGAATTATCAGGATTCTGCGCAGTATCGATATCGCGTTCCAGCAGCGTTTCTGATAGTTCACCAGAGGGTTAGTCGGGTGTTCCTGTTGCTTTCTGACTACTTTTGGATTCGTTTGCGGATGGTCAAAACAGTACATGGATGGAAGGATGAACTAACGCTGGGATCATTAAACGCATGTGCTGTTTACAACTAACCTGGCCCCTGCTAGCTATGCATAGCCCTCTCAAACCTATGTAGCACTGGTTTCTTAAGATGTTGACGCTTGCAGTGCGCAAATTTTCATGAACTCAATACGTACAAATGTCATTTACAGTCAATGATGTCGTTAAAGCGTTCTAGCAGGGACATTTATTAGTCTATAGTTGACGCATGTGCATAAACCAATTCATGTCTTAGACCATAAACTAGTAAATTTTGGTCTACTGAAACAAACCTGTTATTAAATTTCGGTTCACGAAAAAATAGTATAGTATAAAACAGACTTTATAGTCAAAAAATGCAGTGATTCTATTGGTAAATTTTTATTAAGGAAATAGTATCTAATAAAATCTGAAGCTATATCATT
The DNA here is from genome assembly GCA_947652605.1 of Elmis aenea. Lineage (NCBI taxonomy): Eukaryota > Metazoa > Arthropoda > Insecta > Coleoptera > Elmidae > Elmis > Elmis aenea. The sequence continues at coordinate 22,617,441 of OX393576.1, forward strand.
GTGCTGTCTTTTAGTTCCACATTGTCATTCACCTTCAAATTTGGGAATTACCCCGACATTCTTAGCGATTTGCTTATATTCGTATTACCTAAAATTATTCGTAAGAATTACGAATGTTTTGTAAATATTTGCTGTTTACGAGTTCATCTAGGTCTGCATCATACTGCAGAGTTTTTAAATCAATACTATTTTGCACTCTACGTTCTTTAACATTATATAAATAATTGAAAAAATCAATGTGTTTATTTGATTCATTATTTTGACAGTAAGTTCTTTTTTTAGTTGATTTAAAAACATTTTCGTCAAGAAACAAAAAAGAATAAATTTGGTCCCTTAGATGCATGGCACTATCAAAGAACTCAGTGAGAAAAATATTTTCATTACCTGTTCTGTCTGTCTATACGCTCTAACATAGTAAGTGAGACCTGTTTGGATTTGTTTATGGACCCTGGTGAAGTAGCCCCCCCCCCCCCAATTCTAAGAGTTAAGGGTTGAAATGTTTTGTACTTTTTAAAGACGCCAATAAGGCCCAAGTATTACTGCACATTAATAATAATTCAATAGTGCAAAGTACCCCTATAATACAATTTAAACCACCAACCCTCACAATAATGTGTTCTAGGACCGCAAAGAATCCGGGAGCTGTATAAACGATGTCGCCGTAATCCAGCAAAGTATAATTTATTGCTGTATGCATATTTAATAACACTAATGCGGCCAGTTCGATTAATTTATGTGTGAATAAACTGATAAAAAGGTCTGCACGTGCTGATAAACATATTTAAACCCACTGCGTAACGCGACACCCGTATACATTCAATTTTTGGAAGGGGTCACAAACGGGGAACTCCACTAATGGATTTGAATTTTACTTATTTGATTAGCACTAAGCGAAGATTTATTACTAAAACTATTGACGAAATAAGACTTTTATACTATACTATTTTTTCGTTTAAGAAAATCGTATACGATTTTTGATACAAAAATTTCGTTCAAGAATTTAGCATGGAAAATATGAACCTTTTACATTGTACTATTTTTTGGTACGAAAACCCCAATATATTTTGGTTACTTCTTAGTAACTTTTATCATATTTTGTTGGCACCTTGAGTAACCATGTCAAATGTTCAATTTGATCACAACAGAAAGCGAATCATTTTCAAATTTAACGGTTATTTAACGCTTGTCCCATTCTACATATTTATTCCTACAAAATAAATTGTGAGGGATTAACGGTAATAAGTAGTATTTAACATCGTTTGATTGTTTCAGTTAACCTAACCCACAAATGACATGCGGTCAGATACAATAACAGTAGAATACGCAATAAAATTGGACGCATATAGGGACGATAATAATTTCGTACGAATTTTTCGTTCAAGATTTTTAATTTCTGATTGACACCGTACTAGAAAATCGTATACGATTTTCTTAAACGAAAAAAAAGTGTAGTATAAAACAGACTTTAAACCTAACAAACGTTCCTTGAAGTATAAAGACGTTTAAGAACATTAAACGTAGTTATTTTCAACCCCATGACACATTTTTAAGTAACTGATAAATGATTTTAATAACTAACTCGGATGTGCCCATATGTACCAATAGTGAAACAAACAAAAAAATGCGAAGAATTTAGACCAAAAAACATACCTACTACCTAAATATGAACAAATTTTGGAAACCGTTTTCAAAGGACAATTGTTAAATTTTATAAATTAGGACGCTCGATCTGGCTTTAGAGTTAAACTTTCATGCGACACTTCGTTAAATTTTGTTCTTGCTAACTGCAAGCATCAAATAAAGAATAACAAATACATTTTAAAAGTATTTTTAGACTTTCTAAGAGCAGTTGAAACCATCAATAGAAATAGAATGACAAAAACAAACTAAAACAATATGGTATGAGCAATCGGATAAGAGTGGTTTAAAAGTTATTTACACTACGATATCACTAACTCTAACAATTTACTATCAAACAAAATAGTTAATATATCAGGGCCCGTTGGCATAAAAGTTGGTTTAACCTAGGGGTCTCTGGTACTGGATTAAATATTTAATACTGGGCAGTGGGCAGTTTGCATAAAGTGATTAAGACCGGTTCAAGTGTCCTGTGAGCCGATCAGCTGTAGTGAATTATCGTGCTGTGGAGCGAAAATGACAAATAATGCAAACCTCAGTTTTGTTTGTCATACCTGTTAGACGGGTGTTACACGTTCAATCTGGCATCAGTTCAGTCCGTTACCTTGGTCATGAACTGACTGATGGTATACTGATTGAGTGTGGTTAGAGGTTACACGATCAGTCCAAACTGACATCAGTCTTACGGTTATAAACATTACTTTGTGCACATAAATGTAGATATATAATAAATATATTGCTGCACATAAGTATCTGATATCGAAGAATGATTAGTTTAATGTAGATTATATTTTATGAAGCAAGAAAAAGTAGTGTATCAATAAATATAAATAGAAACTTAGTCGCCGTTAATAAAGTTATACAATGTCATAATCACAATATTATATACACATATCTTTCAATGGTACTAATTATTTACTCCTAAATAACGTATTTTTTATCAACACAAAAATTTATAATCAATGTGCCTAACAATAGTATTGTAAATGTCTATAGATGTACCAGATTTCATTATCTACTCCTACACAATACAAAATAAATTGTTATGTAAAGAAAGAAAAAAAAAAGAAAGTAATTAAATATATGTTAGTGTTTTATATGTTGTTTTATTCGGCTTTAATATATGCCCGCATTAAAAAAATCAAACAATTATTCAATGAAATTTAATAAAATATAGAATTATTTACAATTTGCAAAGCATTTAACAACTGTAAAAATAAAGGTCATAAGGTTTTTGCAATAATAAACTTTTTGGTTAATCTACAATCGTTTTGTAATTCGTCGATTTATGTAAACTTTTTTGGTAAGCTATTAAAGAGGTCGCGGCATCGAATCCCGATTGATTCAATCTTTGTTGTTTAAGTTAATTTAATGTTTAACTTCAACACTTCTTCATAAAAGTAGAGTTAGTTATTTTATATTTGCCGAATGTTTCGTAATATAAATTAATTTGCGTGGTTTAAGCTTTGTTGACTGTAAATCACAACAAAACGCGACTGTACTTACTAATACTACAATAAATAAATGTTAAGTTAACGAACCTATTTTCAAATATATTATGTTAAAATTCAAAAGTAAATGAATTTAACTATCGCATATTAACTACTGAACTAGGGCTTCACAATGGTCGTCGACGGGTTAAAATTTACCACAGATTAAGCGCAGTTCAGTGTTATATACGCCATACGCATAGGAACTTTCAGTTTAACCCTGGATTTTTGTCATGTTAGCTAGGACTTTTCATAGCGACCAACTTAATCGCGCTGATGTTGCCTAGTTTTAGGCGTTAACGTGATTTAATCCCCGGTTAAGCCTATGTGCAATCGGGCTTATAAGAAAATTATACAAATAAATATACAGCGTGTACAAAGAGTAACATAGTGGGTCAATATTTCGTCTTGTGGTAACTTTTCAAAAATTTGATTTTGCGTCGAAAATATACAAAATATTGTGTGTATTATTTAAGAAAACAAAGTGACGTATCGGTGCGCAAAAACAAAACACTGCGTAAATTTAAAATTTATTTAAGGTTATGTAGTAAATGACTACAACCAGGTTTTATTCGAAAGGTTTTTTGTAAATTTACCACCAGGCGATATATTGACCTGTTATGGGTTTTTTTGTACACACTGTATACCTAAGCAGGATGAGGGTTATATAGAATTTGCACCAAAGCTAAATAGAGCTTTCTTATTATTTAATTAACTATTATTAGTATTTTTATTTGCTAGCTTAAGTGCTTTTTTTTACAAAAAAAAATACAATTAACACGCACATTTAAACTATTGTCCGGCTTATGCGCTCAGGGAGATACATTCTTAATTTAATTAAAGTAAAAATGTAATATTCGTATTTACATCGACTTAAAATCTAACATAGATTTAAAAACATACTTTAGAATAAATGTTACTATAGAGTTTTTAGTAACGATTTAGTTGTAGATAAGACGTCTTAATTATATTTAATCATTTAACTACGGTAATGTTGAATCGTAGCAAGTTACTGGCAATAATAAACAAAACAAAAGTTGTTGTGTAACTTACCGCATTTAAAAGTCTTTGAGGGACTCGAGTGTTACAAATGGAACTGAATTTTTTATGCCAAGAAATTGTAGGCTTTCGCAACTTTGAATATAAATGAATATACAAAATTACAAAATACGAGAACTTGCATTAAAGTTTTTCCATCTCTGAACCTGTGGCCTGACTTTTATTTATCGCCCGCACCTTCCTATTAATCACACAGTAATTGAAATATCAAACTTTGCGCTAACGGAGTTCATACCTATACTGCTACTGCTTTTAATGAAACTTGTAAAGTTATAACGCCGCCAGTTCTTAAGCCATTTGTCTCAAATTAATTGCCCCATAATTCCACATTTATTGCTAAGTATTTTACAGAACTTTGGAACTTGTTGAGTACTTTTCATACAGCATTATTTTTGATTAAAAGACTTAGTACGTGTACTAACATAAATTTTAAATATGTATTCAGAATTAGCAAAAACTTTCAAAGTTATGCAGGATTATATAACACGGGACTTATGTAGGTTGAAGACCAACTTTATTATATGATGGCGGAAGTTACTTTTAAAGTGACATTGTGCAAATGACGCTGCGATGAATTCTTTTTGGAGTGGAAAAATAATTGTAATATGAGAACCTGACGTAAAATTGTTGGTAGCTTCACTTTATATGTTGCAGTATTTTAAGCAAATGAAGCCGAAAGGTTGTCAAAATAGAGCTAGAAATAGTTCTGAATCGAGATACATTAATCCTTTAATTTACTTCAGTATTTTTTACCCTCTTAAGACAGCATTACATTTGTGTAGAAGTGCATATTTCGAACGCTCTGCAGTATAGAAAGTATTTTTAAATAAGAACCTGCTTTGCTTAAGTTGTAATCAAGAGTCAAATATTTCTATCATTTATGATGTCAATAGTTTATTTATAGGTTTGTTTCAGAAAGACTGTGTACGATTCGATGAATGATCACCGTGTACGCAGTATCGATGTTACGGTCAATTCGATTATTCAGGGCAGTTACCATAATGCTTGGTCATAATAAATAATGACCGATAAAATCAGGCAATTTAATAATTTTGTATTTGCCTACGACAATCTAGGATAATTTATTACATTGCCCGGTCATTATAAATACTGCTATTATTTCTCTGGTCACTTTAATTAAAAAATAAATAGAAACTCTAGGATTTCATTTTTTTGTGTGTATATTGTGTCGTAGGCATAATGTGAAATCCGGCTTTTTACAAAACGCCTATGCATTTTATAAAAAGCCGGCAAAAGGAGCAAATTATGACTTTTCTTAAACCCATACATTTGTGTTCATACAAAAAAAAGCTTTAACCAACCTTTAACCTGACCCTCATTCATTTGGTCAGTAGTAGAGGGTTAGGTTAAAGGTTGGTTAAAGATTTTTTTAAAATAAATAATAAAAATGAAGCTAATAGGTTTGTTTTTCTTAAAAACAATTAGGCCGGCATTTTATTATTTGCCTAGTCAAAACACGAGATGCTCGTTTTGCAGGATTTTTATAAAATGCCTAGACGTTTTATAAAATGCCGGTATTCACATTATGCCTACGACATATGTATTTGCAAGTACATACCTAATATGTTTTTTTTAGTTAGGCATACGTATATTTTATACTTATTTTATCACCACCAGTTTGTTTCTTTATTTGTTTGTTAGTTATTTAAAAATTTGTTTTAATATAATATCTTCTTATTTTTGTATGTAGAGAAATATGAATTAAAATTTTCTTAAATTGCCCACTCGATTTCCAGCATTATTCATAATACCCGGGCAATGTAATATTTTCTATATAATTTATTATTTTGTCACATCCCAATGGGCACTTTTTAAATTGCTCGGGCATCATAAATAATGCCCAATTACTTACATTGACCGTAACATCGATACCCCGTTCCAACACAGTCTCTGATAGTTCATCGGACGGTCAGTCGACTGTTTCAGCAATTATCGGAACAATTCATGAACTGGTTTAAGGACGGTAAAACAGTACATGAACGAAGGCAAGAACTATCCCCCCTCCCAATCGCATGTTGGTCCTGCTTTCTTAAAGATGTTGGATGTTGTTGGATGTTGTATCAGTGCGTGAATTAGTTCAAAATGCACTGTTAGAACAAACCTTATAATCAATTGTGAAACTAATTCAGATCTTCGTCCATACAAAATAAAAAACTACGCATCCTTTAAGAATTTATTTTTAAAAACGATACCATGTAAGACGAAGTTCTTAAGACGAAATAATATGACAAAAGTCAAAACTCGTAATTATTTTCCTCGAATTTCGAGCAATAGGTTGACGTTAAAAATATACTTCCGAGAAAGGTTTAAGTTGAGGCGTTCCCAAATAAAGGAAATATTTTAAATCCACCTTTCTTCAGTAATTTTAATTTGACGTCGACGTTAAGTTGATTTGTCGTGACCCTTTCGAAGGGATCGCTAAAACGTACTTAGTAATTTGCAACAATACCGTATTTTAAGTCGGAATGATTGACACTAATCCTTTAAAAGTTTAAAGTATTTCGCTTTCACAATTACGCATTTAATAATAGGCACTTGTTCTTCGAATAAGATTAAATTTAGTGCAAACCCTGTGTTTATATAAGTTATTAACAGAATAATTATGAATCACAATTTTAGTACCCAGCGAAACAGCCATTATGTGCGTAAGAAAAGGATAATAATTTATTTATTGGTTGTAATAAAGTTTACTGCGTATAAAATGGTGAACGGTAATTAGAGAGCAATAGAAATGTATCAAAGTCTCATCATCTGTCAAGTGGTGTCCTTTAATTAGCGGTTAGAGATTTAAAAGACCTGACTTTATCCGCATTAAGCCATAGTAGTCTCTTGATTTACAGTTAGCTTAGCTAACGGATGGCTTAAAATTGTTTAGCTGGACAAATAGTTTGGTACAATTTATAACCGATTTTAAATATTGTATTATGATTTATGATGGATGATTTATCAAAGTCAATTTGTTTAATATGCGGCTAAAAGAAATACGGTAATTTGTTCTATAAAATTAACGCGGTCATAGAGACCAAAATATACTCCTAAATCGTTTCTTGTTGGCTCGCTGTGTATTTGCACTTCGTAAAATTTCATGTCATGCTTTCACGGTCTAAGAACTGCAATTTTGTGTATTTTTTGATTAATAATTAAGTTGCTTGCTATTTTTAATTTCATGAGGTTATATTTAAAACTAGAGTCCGCCAATTGTTTTCGTCTCAACACTAGAAGAATTTTGTTTTGCGCCACATCAAATACAATTCCAAAAATATTTCAATTAAACTTTATTTATTTATGAAATTATAAGGGAATTTTAATTGCAACAAATCGAAAAAACAACGTATTTCGCCTACATTAATGGGAGGAATACAATTGTTTTTACGAACACACAAGATGTTTTTATGTAAAATGCCGATTTTGTTTTTGAATACCTTTTTAAATCAGTGTTTCTCAAGCTTTTCGTATTTGCAATCCCCTTTTCTATATTAAATTTTATTGCGCTCCCCTTGTTTATATTAATTTTCATTGCGCCACTTTTTAAACTTTTAATCATCTTGTTCTGCCATAACCACATTTGTTTTACTTGTCAATTGTTTTTGAACTGACTGTGATATTTTAAAGACGTATGTTTTCGTTAGTGCCTCTTTTTGCTAATGTAAACCTAAAAATACATTGAAATCCGGACCATTAGCTATTAAACACCAAGAACCTAGAGTGTGTCAATTTTCAGAATTTTTTTTTTGTTATGGTGTTTTTGCTAATCTAATAAATAGATTTGTTTTTGAATGCCAATTTTTTTTCGCGCCCTCTTTAAATGTTTCGCACCCGCATGGGAGGGACGCGTCGCACAGGTTAAGAATCACCGTTTTAAATCAAACACTTTTAATTAATTTTTTGTATAGATCGCTTATTACACTCTCTATCATTAATTATTGCAAATAATATCGACCAAATGGTCGCATATGGATGCTACAAAAATACTAGCTCTTTCAATCACATTTTTGATTTCATTTTGGCATAGGTACTCTCAGGAAAATTTAATAGTTTAAATAGCCTCAAAGACAAAATCTGGCGTAGTTTATTCAGTTAAACGAGATGGCTAATCGATATTAACAAATTTTGACATGATGCGGCCAGAAAATGCATCGCGCAGAATTTGCACCGCAGCGCGAGCGGCGTGTGATGTGGCACCGTCCTGTTGGAACCCCATATGCGGTAGGCCTTGGTGATGAGTTTTGGATAATAAAAAGTTTTTCAACATTGCACGGTATTGTTTGGCAGTAGCAGTAACAGCATTTCTCACAATAGGTTTGTTCCAACACGGGGTTTAAAACCGATCCCTGATTAGTTCATGAATCGGTTTATTCGCAAGCGTGAACTATGTACTAAGAAATGTACTGCACAGTATTAGCCGTTGTTGGAACGCTTTTACGACTGGCCTAACTGTAAATGACATTTGCGTCTATTGGGTTCAAACCAATGTACGCATCGCTAGGGTAAACACCTTAAGAATCTAGCACTCACAAGTGTCAGTGGGGTTGGGAAAGCGATGCATAGCTAGCTGAGCTCACGTTAGTTATGAACAGCGCTTGCGTATAAAAATCCAAATGCTGGTACACGCTCTCATCCAAAAACTGTTCTGACCGTTCACTGACTAGTTCATGTATCAATTTTGTAATGATGGAACAGCCGACTAAACCGTCCGGTGAACTATCAGAGACTGTGTTGGAACGCGATATTGATACTGCGCACACTTCTGATAGTGCGGCGCACTCTCATCAAGCGTGTTGAAACAAACCTCATATTTGAATAATAAAGTCCCAATGATGCGTTTAGCGCGAATTGCGCACCAAACAGTTACTTTAAGAGGTCTTTTATGGTTCAATCTTGGATTTTCCAATCCCCAATACAGTGCTTGTTAACATATCCAGTTAGGTCGAGATGAGCTTCGTAACTCATGATTAAATTATTAAAAAATTAAGAGTCGTCAACATTCAAACGTAACACTTGTACACTCCATTCATGGCGTCCTTCGTGGTTACTTTCTTGCAGATGATGCACAATTTGAATTTCTAAGGATAAAAAGTCATGACTTTCCTTAATATTTTCCATGCCGATGTTCTTGAAATGCCGATTTCATGTAAACCATGTTTAACTGTGGTTCTTGGACCATCACCAACACTTTTCTATAGCATCAATGTATTGTGGCGTACGTGCTAAGCTCCTTCAGACTTCGGCAAATCTTCAACTGTATATCTCAATTCAAAATTTTTTATTGCACATTATATTGTGGAAATTGGAGGCACATGCTTTAAATCAAAAGAATACGAATTTTTCTTCGAATAGTCACAATAGACGATTCATTTTTAAAAAATGTTTCAATTATAACGACACGTTGTTGCGGCGTCAAATCTTCCATAATTAATTGTTAACGTCCCAGCAACACGACTGTCAAATTACAGATGATAGCGACACCACAAACAAAAAGCAACTCTTGTATAAACTTAAAAACGGCTCTAAAGTTGACAAGCAAACGTTTCTCCTCATCCACCTTCTGCAATCGTTTCAGTTTTTTCGATTGCATTTCTATGAGCTTCGAAAAACCTAATTCACAAAGATATGAAGATCCAAACGGCAACAAAAATCTGATGGCTGTGATAGTTAATTGAGGATATTGGTTCCAAAGTAAAATCAAGAATGCTGACAATTCTTGCTCCACAAATAACGCTTTTAGCACCGGATTGTTCTTTAAATCTAGGAGACTTTATTTTTCTATCAATGTCAGATTTGTATCATCGTAGCTCGAAAAGTGATCGACAACCTTACTCATATTCTTTTGTATCAAGTGATAGAAAATACTGAGCAAATTATGCTAAGAGTTTATCTGATGTCTTTTAAATTTCTAGCAAAATTGTTAGTTTGTTTTAAGATGCGTCTATGCGTGAAAAGAAATCAAGTTGTGTGTATTTCTTTGATGCGCAACCCCGATGAAGCACGAACCACACAAATAAAACAAGCGAATTACAATGTTTGTTTTTTGGAAATCACGATTATGCAGAGAGGCTTAAATATCCCAGGAAATTACAATATATTTTGAGATTTCGCGGCACATAGACAGACAAAGTTTTAAACCATGGCTATACAGAGTGTCCCAAATTCGAGAATTTTAGGATATCGACAATCTGAAAGCATTTCTCCACGGCAACTTCTTACGCTTTATATTTTGAGATAACATAAAATTTCCAACAACGTTTCGTCTGTTCAGAAACATCATCAACGTCATTTTTTTAAATACCGTGAAACAATTTATTCTTACAGTCGAATAGCATTTTGTCTACTGATTTCAATGATATATGACACTTAATATCTAAAATGATATTTTATCACAAACGTTTTAGAAAAATTCATTTGGTCCAATTTTTTAATCAAATGATTTTATACAAAAACAAAACAATTTTGTAGTTGTTCTCTTAAAACTGTCACTTTGACATTAATATGATCGTAATTAAGTATAATTTGCAACCAGTTAGAAATTCTTTGATACGTCCTGTTTTTCTTTGTTCGTGAAAAACATTTTTAAAATATGACAATCAACACTTTTATTTCGAAAAATATCATAATTACACACAAAAGTTTGTTTTCTCGTGACATGCTTTTTAATTTTCAACAGTTTATTCAATACCTCATTAAAATCAATCACAATATCATATTTGTAACACCTTTTATTTTCCATAATTAACAAAAATTATTTCAGCAATACTCCGCAATACACGAAGGGATAGCGAATAAATAAATAAATTAAAAATGTACTACCAGAACATAGTGAAAATAAAAATTGCGGACAAAACCAAAAATATCAAGGAATTTCTAGCTGGTTGCGAATTATACAATTAATTACGATCATATTAACGTGAATGTGACAGTTTAACAGGGTGCAGTGTTGTTTCATCCGTGCTTATTGTCCGAACGCCAAAATAGTGCGGATTCATCCGAGCCTACTTGTGTTAATGTGAACCCTTACCTTCTAGGAATTATAGCTACCTATCGCCCAGCGGAGGGCCAGGCTAATTGTATTTGCAATGATTTGGCAAGTAATAAGGAATAAATGAAAAAGATTTTAAATTGAAATGCGTGGGTGTTATATTTTATACAAATAAATTACAAAAATGAAATACAATAAAAAGCGTATTACATCATTATACCCAGGGCCTATCACAGGGGGGTGGGGGGTAGACGGCACTAATTTTCGGGGCCCGGTGTTGCCAAGGGGGCCCGGATTCTAGCTAATACACAATATTTTGTTTACAAATACTATTAAAATTAAATTTGAACCTTTCTTAGAGTAATGGGGGCCCGTTGTCTATTGCTTCCCCGGGGCCCGAATTTTCTGTGAACGGCCCTGATTATACCTAAGAAAACACACTGAAATACACATTCAAATGTTTAAAATAAGATCTTTTCGTTTTAATATTCTAATAAGAATTTCAATTACATTTAACTAGTCCAGCCCCCGCTGAGCGACGTAGCTATAATTCTTAGAAGGTAAGGGTTCGCATTAACGCAGGTAGGCTCAGATGAATCCGCACGATTTTGCCGTTCGGATGAACAAGCACGGATGAAATTAGCGACACCGTTTAACAGAACAACAAAATTGTTTTGTTTTTTGTTTATTTATTTTTTGTATAAGATAATTTGATAAAAAAATTCGACAAAATGAATTTTTTTCAAATTTTTGTGGTAAAATATCATTTTAGATTTAAAGTGCATATCATTAAAATCAGAAGACAAAATGCTATCCGACTATGAGATGAAAATTTTTCGCCCTATTTAAAAGAATGAAATTGATGATGTTTCTGAAGAGACAAAACGTTGTTGGAAATTTTACTTTATCTCAAAATATAAAGCGTAAGAAGTTGCCGTGGAGAAGTGCTTTCAGATTGTCGATATCTTAAAAAATGTAGGAAATAGGGCAAAAAAACGAAAATAATTTTTTTCAGTTTTTCTTGAATAACTTTTGAACTAAGACAGCTATGAAAATTTTCTTCGCAGACATTTGATGAGCATCTAATTTCGCAAATTTGTTCTAATTTAACCGACCTCGTAGCTCTTAAGCTAAGCGAAATCCCCATGCATTTACTCGAATTTGGGACACCCTGTATATAGGAAACATTTTTATTGTAATATAAGCGATGCTTTTTTAAACAATCGCTCAAATATTCCGCAAACAAAGATAAATACTGTTTTGTATGGATTTTCGGAGTTTACATATTCAGCATAAAAACGTCCCTCAGTGCAAATTAACAAGGTAATTGCAAGTTCGGTGTCGCACACTCGAGGGAATGATAAAGTTCCTGTTTTGTTACAACTGCGTTAAATATTTACTGCATTACTTCTTTACTCAAGCTATAATCGCGCATTCGCTGTAGTTGAAACAAAATAAAAAATTACGCTAATTTATTGCGACTGAGAAACAGCAACTAATTTATCAAACGCTCTATCTACATCAACAAGACTTGTGCGTGCATTTCAAAACATTTTATTTGTGTACAGGAAGTATATATTTCTGGAAGTAAATGCAAAATTCCATACACGTATGGTCGATTCGCGGTCGCTCCTCTCGGTACAGACAGAAATGGTTTTATGCGACGGATCGCTCAGCAAAAAAGGTAACTTGAAGGGTGCTCCACTATTAAGTTCACCCTTCACGAGCTTTTGATGCTTCTTGCTTAGTTTTTGCACGGAATTCCTGATTAAATACCGTGAATTATTAATGTCTCTACGTTTCTTCTCAAATTAAATTTTAAAAAGGTTATTTCGTATTAATTTTTAATCGCAAATTGCAACTGTTTGTATGAAGTACTGACGGGAATGTAAATTTTTCGTTTAGCTAGATTAAAAGAGCAGAGCGTTATTTATAAGGGATATAAATCTTAAACAAGCAGAATAAATTTTAAATATTATTTAACAATATCATTTAGATAAATAATTAAATAATAGCAAGGCCTAGACGAATTTAATAATTGGTAATTATTTCATAAAAAAACAAACAATTTTTAAGAGCATAACCAAGAAACAAGAAAATATTTTATCGATTTAGAAAAGGCTATTGATAGAATTAAAAAGAAAGACTTATGGAAAAGCCTAAAGAGAAAAGGAATAGACAGAGTAACAATTGAAATATGCAAACAATGTATTGTCACCAAGGCTTTTAGGCTTTAACCTTAAATACAAAGTAGGCTTCGGGGTGTAGCTCGGAATCCATATAAAAGTCATGAAATTAGTAGAAATTAACACATTGACAAACAGAATTCTTACAGAACGGGGACTTATCTGGACCAAGGGAAATACGGCCTTCTCGACCGATTGCTCTACGACCTACTTGGAGTCTACTGTTAGTTGTTGAGTGTCGTTCCATAATTTGGAAAGACTATTTCTATTCATAATTACCCTGAGTCAGCAATAAGACTATGACTATAACAAGGATTATATAAGGCCGTAGATGAAATCAGCCCTATAAATATGGTTAACTCTACAGGTAGCAACATGTAAACTACAAACGGAGTTTACACAACTGTATTACAACAAACTTAAATTATTAAATTTAAAATAAATTGTGAGGGTAACATTATGAATAGATAGGGAATATTAAAACAACACGAAATGAGGAATTTAAAGGGTTTTAAACAAAAGATAGTGTAAAACAAAAATGTGTGCTCACTTTCTAACTAATCTCAGTCGTGATAAAGAAGCAATAAAAATAGCACAATAAAAAATGCGACCATTTCATCTAGGTAATAGAAAATGAAAAAAGTAAAGATAACAGAACTCGTGTCAGCTGATGATCTGGTAATAGTCGCGGTATCAGAAAAGATTTGAACATTTTAAACGAAGAATTGATAAATATTAACATTAAGATAATTTCAAAGAAAACAAAAATAATGATTATGGCAGATGAGATTAAATATATACTACATATAATATAGCATATGTAACATGACACTAGATGGACAATTTAGTGGAGTAGGTTTACAACTTCAAGAATTTGGGATTATTAAAAGGGATGAACAAGGAAATTAATAAAGAAATAGGAAACTTTGTAGAAATTTTAAACAGCCTAAGAACAGCGTTTTTTGAACACAAAATGAAAGTCCCATAAATAAAATACTTACCCCAAAGCTTATATTTATAAGGAAGTGAATTATGGACACAACTGAAACAAAAGCAGTCTAAGTGCAGTGGAAAAGGAGTTTTTAAGGAAAATTAAAGATAAAACGAAAAAAGATCAAATCGGGTCCGGAATATATATAGATTAAAGATGAAGCCGGTGGAAACAAAAATGCAAGAAAGACAGCTAGGTTGCTTGGGAACACATATACAGAGTGAAAGAAGAGGGATTAACTAGGAAAGCATATGAAACAAGAAAAAACAGAAGAAGTAGACCTAGAAAAAGCTGACAAGGCGACGTGGAAGAAATCGGCCTGTGTCCCGTGAAATCCCTGGATCCCGGGATGTAATGAATTATGTCAATATTTTTAAATAAAAGACACACAAAATTAAGGGAGCGGTTTATTACCTAAAAACAACTCCAAGTCATATATGTAATACATTTTGCTTCATGATTATCATTAATAATTAAATAATATTGGTGAGAGAAACATACATTAGAAAAATACAACCTTTTTATTGCAGTTTCTTATTTATGAACACAATAATATAATTTTTACAAAGAGTTTTTGTAATGTGATTTAAGAAAACGAAGGTGATCTATGCTTTGGTCAATTAGTCTTTTTCTTAATTTATTAACAAAAATTCCTGCTGCATAAAATGCTCTATTGATGTAGATGAAATTGTCTTGAGAGCATCTAGCAGCAAAGAAACATTGTTTTTATCTATAAAATTTCATTTATAAGCTATTTTGCTTCGCATTATCAGGGTACACAAAAATAAAACTGTAAAAGTATTTTGAAGATGCATATTAATTTTGTCATAGAGATCGGGCTTAATTACGCCATAGGTACTAAAAGAGAAAATATAAAAGAGAAACATTATTTTGAAATAAAAATAAAGTTTTTCCAAAATTAGTAAAGATATTTATATTAAATTCTGATAAGTTATAATAGTATTACAAAGATCTTAGCACAAAATAAACGAAAATAACACTTTTTTAAAATCCCGGGGATTCCCGGGACAAAAAGCATTTCCCGGGAAATATAAAATAACTTAAAACGGACCGGGATCCCGGGAACCCGGGATAATGGGATTTCGGGAAAGAAACCCTAGAAACTACCAAACGTATTATTCATTCTCAAGAAATGCAGCTAGTTGGGATAGTATAGTGAAGGTTCGCCGTTTTGCCCGGATCGAAATTAAAAATCGAAAAACTTGACGCAAAAATACGGGGTTTGCTTTAAAAAACGTATGAAAGAACGAACTAGCTCTGTGCCGAGTTTCGTTACGGTAGCTCGGACGACGGAAACGCTATCTGCGAAAAACCGAAAAAAATCAGTTTTTTGGCTTAAAGTGGCGCCTTTCTGCTCGTGGCGCCCTAGCGGTGCCAATTTAAGGGTTGATATTTACACAGTAGCTGTTGATCTTGTGGGAAAATGTGTCCCCAAAATTTGAGCATGATCTGTACAGCCGTTTTTCTGTTTTTGACGAATTTTCATTTTTAATACTCTGATTTTACCGATTACGCGTACGGCATATAGGCGTGGCTCGCCGTTATCAGCAAACTATACACTAAAATACCAGTCTGTTGTCTTCGCTTCGTCGGTTGTGTGTTATTTTAGGTTATTTTATAAATGGGGAAACAAACATAAACCGCCCTTCTGGAAAAGAGCCCTGTAAACGATCCAGTAAAAATGCATCTTTCTCGGCAAACCTCATGTTAAGTTAAGTATTTACTTATTAAGTTTGTTTGCATCTTTTTTCATTAACTCGTTAATCACAAATCAACAGCAATTATTTAATACTCTGAATTATATTTGCATGTCGTTATTAAAATAAATAAACAACTTTTTTGTATTTCGTAACAGTCAATAATCTTATCATAATAAATGTTTTGTTTTAATTAACCTACTACAAAATGAAACTGCACATGTACTACAACTATGTAAATAAAACGTGTTACTCTGAATGTATTTTTAAAATACTATTGTAATCAAATATTGCATGTTTGTCTATAAATTATTGTTAAACCGACAATAACTCGACAATTAATAGTTTTAAACATGGAACACCTCAAATGATTTTCAAAGACAATCATCTCGTCACGTCCGCGTCGGGACGGCGGCGCTCACGAGCAACCAAAGTCAAAGCGCCACGCGTCGTCGGAAAGTACAAGGTGCGGGCTTCCGATTTGTAAAAAAAATATTCCCGTGGGATAGAAAATAGCTGACCAATTGACGTTTTTATTCGTGCCCGTTTCCGAGCGCGCTCGGCCTGTTATCATAAGGTCCATTGGTTTGCGCGCGTGCCACAATTAAAGTGTGCCAGTATTTTTATTCGACCACTGCGCCCTTCGCCACCAATAACGTCAGATTCTTCGTATTTTTTCCTTCAAGTAGGTACCTAATTTCGAGGGCCGCGAGTCGACTATCTATCGTTAAAACATTTTTTCGGTAGACAGGGCGTTGCCACATTTTGAACCTTATCGACCGCGACATTCCGATCTTTGCAATTATTGCTATTATTAGGCTACAGACCCTGCTGTTCTCGGACTTTCGATAAAATAATTTTTGCATTGTGTCTAACAACGTGCATAAATATACAGGGTGTTTGCGCATAAATACCAAAGATGATGTTTTTTCCGGCCTAACCGGGAATGGTGGAGACATTCAAGATAGGGGAAAATGTGCACACGACGGGTGCGTTTTTTTTATAATTAAAAAGTTTACGAGATATTCGTAAAGAAAGAAACAAAAAAAAAGGTTTCAAAAGTAGTTTTTCTTAAATGAGCTCGTGCATCGGTGATTTCAGATAGTTTTTCGTATCAAAACGATACCGGTCGTAGTGACGTCAACATATGGGAAAATAGTCCATATACGGGATGCGTCGATATAATTGGTCAATTTTCGCTTAACGGTTTGAGATAGAAAGTTGATTCAAACGCTATTTGATACAGTTTTTTCTTCCGAACACGATAAAAATATTTTCAAATATACAGGGTGAGTCATAAGTGCGGGATCGGTCGATTGTCACTTAACGCTTTGAGATAGAAAGTTGATTCAAACGCTATTTGATACAGTTTTTTCTTCCGAACACGATAAAAATATTTTCAAATATACAGGGTGAGTCATTAGTGCGGGATCGGTCGATTGTCGCTTAAAGGTTTGAGATAGAAAGTATATCTGAAACGAAGCTACCTACAAACATGGGACTTGCACCAAACGAAATTAAGTTCAGTACACTTTGATCGAAATTGAAAAAAATTATAATAAAACAGGATTATGAAAACATTAGTTTCGAGCTTGTGATTGATGTGTCTCTGGAACGGAGCCACCTACATACATGAGACTTGCACCAAACGTATTTAAGTTCAGTACACTTTGATCGAAATTGAAAAAATTATAATTAAAAAGGATTCTGAAAACATTAGCTTCGAGCTTGTGATTGATGTGTCTCTGGAACGGAGCCACCTACATACATGGGACTTGCACCAAACGTAATTAAGTTCAGTACACTTTGATCGAAATTGAAAAAATTATAGTTAAAAAGGATTCTGAAAACATTAGCTTCGAGCTTGTGATTGATACATCTCTGGAACGGAGCCACCTCTAGACATGGGACAATGCACCCAAACGGAAGGCATTTCTAAAATTCTCAATAGACATAATTCCCAAAAGTTCCAAAATTCCTAAAAGTTCCAAAAGTTCAAAATTTCCCAAAAGTTCCAAAATTCCCAAAAGTTCCAAAGGTCCAAAATTTCCCAAAAGTTCTAAAATTCCCAAAACTTCTAAAATTCCCAAAAGTTCCAAAATTTCCCAAAAGTTCAAAAATTCCCAAAAGTTCCAAAATTCCCAAAAGTTCCAAAATTCCCAAAAGTTCCAAAATTCCCAAAAGTTTCAAAATTCCCAAAAGTACCAAAATTCCCAAAAGTTCCAAAATTCCCAAAAGTTCCAAAATTCCCAAAAGTTCCAAAAGTTCCAAAATTCCCAAAAGTTCCAAAAATCCCAAAAAATCCAAAATTCCCAAATTTTCCAAGTTCACAAAAAAATTTCAAATATACAGGGTTAGTCATTAGTGCGGGATCGGTCGATTGTCGCTTAACGGTTTGAGATAGAAAGTTGATTCAAACGCTATGATACAGTTTTTTCTTCCGAACACGATAAAAATATTTTCAAATATACAGAGTGAGTCATTAGTGCGGGATCAGTCGATTGTCGCTTAACGGTTTGAGATAGAAAGTTGATTCAAACGCTATTTGATACAGTTTTTTCTTCCAAACACGATAAAAATATTTTCAAATATACAGTGTGAGTCATTAGTGCGGGATCGGTCGATTGTGGTTTAACGGTTTGAGATAGAAAGTTGATTTAAACGGTATTTCATACAGTTTTTTCTTTCGAACACAATGAAAATATTTTTAAATATACAGGGTGAGTCACCCCTCTGGAACCAACAGCAACTTTTATATTTCAAATACAACACCCCATTTTTTATTTAATAATCTTGACCGCCTACATTTTAGCTTTACATCGATATAAAATACTACAGGTTTTTATGCGGCCTGGTCACTAAAAAATAATAATTTTCTAAATTTTTCAAGGTTTTAAGTCTTTTTTTAAAATATTCATTTTTCAAAGCACAGAGTTGTAATTTAAATTGAGAAATAAATAAACTTAGAAGGAACATGGTTTTTATGCCTGACCATAAAAAAACAGCTTGTATTGACTATAGCAGTGTTTCTTAAACTGTGGTTTCGCGAGAATTTTATTTTGGGTCGCAAAACATATTGAAACTATTAATAAGGTTTTTGTTTATTTAACCAATCCGAAATTAATATTTTATTTATTTTAAAGGTAATGTTTTTTGTAATGAGATTTTAAGTTTTAGTTAATAAATAAATTTAATAGCCAATTCAATATTTGTTTCTTTCTAATTATAAAAATAACGGTTGTAAAGAGGGAACCGAACCGCTAAAAAACGGTTCAGTTCCGGTTACCGGCTCGATAAATTTTAATTGTTCGGTTTATATTTTATAATGATATCGGCACCCGGTTCGGTGCCAACAGTTCATTTCCAGTTCCGGTTCCGGAGAAGTTTGCAGCCCGGGAGTCATTTGCGATCCAGGAGTCGTTTGCGTCCGGGAGTAGTTTGCGACTGGGAAGTAGTTTGCGGCCCGGGAGTCGTTTGCGGCCCGGGAGTTGTTTGCGGCCCGGGAGTCGGCGGCCCGGGAATCGTTTACGGCTCGGGAATCGTTTGCAGCCCGGGAGTCGTTTGTGGCCCGGGAGTCGTTTGCGGCCCGGGAGTAGTTTGCGGTCCGGGTGTAGTTTGCGGCCCGGTAGTCGCTTGCGGCATGGGAGACGTTTGCAGCCCAGGAGTTGTTTGCGGCCCGGGAGTCGTTGGCGACCCGGGAGTCGTTTACGGCCCGGGAGTCGTTTGCAGCCGGGGAATCGTTTGCGGCCCGGAAGTCGTTTACGGCCCAGGAGTAGTTTGCGGCCCGGGAGTCGTTTGTGGCTCGGGAGTAGTTTGCGATCCGGAAGTAGTTTGCGGCCCGGGAGTCGTTTGCGGCCCGAAAGTCGTTTTCGGCTCGAGATAACTTAACGCGCTTAGCCCCCGCCGAGCGCGAAGCGCGAGGCGTCTGTTGTTGATTAAAGATAATTGTACGCGTTTGCTTTCTCCAACCACTCAGCGCGAGTCGTCTATGATCGATAAAAAAAACTTAACGCGTTTAGCTCCCATCGAGCGATAAAAGAGAATTGTACCAGTTTGTCTTCTCCGATCGCGCATCGTGAGTCGTATCTGATTGATAAAAGAGAACTTAACGCACTTAGCCCCCGCCGAACGAGCAGCGCGAGGCGTCTGTGGGCGATTAAAGATAATTGGACCCGTTTGCCCACTCAGAGCGCGCAGCGCGATTCGTCCATGATCGATAAAACAAAACTTAACGCGCTTAGCTCCCATCGAGCACGCAGCGAGAGTCGTCTGCGGGCAATACAAGGAAATTGTATCCGTTTGCCTTCTCCGAGTCGTTTGCGTCCTGGGAGTCGTTTGTAGACCGAGAGTAGTTTGCAGCCCGGGAGTAATTTGCGATCCGGGAGTAGTTTGCAAACCGGCAGTAGTTTGCGGCCCGGCAGTAGTTTGCATCCCGGGTGTAGTTTGCGGCTCGGGAGTCGTTTTTGCGGCCCGGGAGTCGTTTTTGCGGCCCAGGAGTCGTTTTTGGCTCGGGAGTAGTTTGCGGCCCAAGAGTCATTTGCGGCCTTAAAGTCGTTTGCGGCCCAAGAGTAGTTTGCGGCCCGGGAGTAGTTTGCAGCCCGGGAGTCATTTGCGATCTGGGAGTCGTTTGCGGCCCGGGAGTAGTTTGCAACCCGGGAGTCGTTTGCGGCACGGAAGTAGTTTGCAGCCCGGGAGTCGTTTGCGACCCGGGAGTCGTTTGCGACCCGAGAGTCGCTTGCGGCCCGGGAGTAGTTTCCAGCCCAGGAGTCGTTTGCAGCCCGAAAGTGGTTTGCGGCTCGGGAGTTGTTTGCAGCCCGGGAGTCATTTGCGATCTGGGAGTCGTTTGCGGCCCGGGAGTTGTTTGCGGCCTGGGAGTTGTTTGCAGGCCCGGGAGTCGTTTGCGGCCCGGGAGTCGTTTGCAGCCCGGGAGTCTTGCAGCTTGGGAGTCCTTTGCGGCCCGGGTGTCGTTTGCGACCCGGGAGTCGTTTGCGGCCCGGGAGTTGTTTGCGGCCCGGGAGTTGTTTGCGGCTCGGGAGTCGTTTGCGGCCCGGAAGTCGTTTGCGGCCCGAGAGTCGTTTGTGGTCCGGGAGTAGTTTGCGGCCCGGGAGTAGTTTGCAGCCCGGGAGTTGTTTGCGGCTTGGGAGTCGTTTGCGACACGGGAGTCGTTTACGGCTCAGGAGTCGTTTTCGGCCCGGAAGTCGTTTGTGGCTCGGGAGTCGTATGCGGCCTGGGAGTAATTTGCGGCCCAGGAGGAGTTTGCACCCGAAAAATGTTTGCGGTCCGGGAGTCGTTTGCAGCTTGGTAGTCGTTTGCGGCCCGATATTCTTTTACGGCCCAGGAGTCATTTGCAGCCCGAGAGTCGTTTGCGGCTGGGGAGTAGTTTGCAGCCCGGGAGTCGTTTGCGGACCAGGAGTTGTTTGCGGCCCAGGAGTCGTTTGCGTCCTGGGAGTCGTTTGTGGCCCGGGAGTAGTTTGCAGCTCAGGAGTCGTTTGCGGCCCGCGAGTGAATTGTACTTGCGTTATCCCCGTCGAGCATGCATAGTGAACTGTCTATGATCGATAAAAGTCAATTGTATTCGCTTCTCCTCTACCGAGCATGCAACGCGAGTCGTCTATTATCTATTATTGAAAATTGTACGGGCTCGGTTTCCTTTGAGCGCTTCGAGATTTATCGATGTTTTTATTTTGACGCATAGAACTTGGACGCAAAAAAGTTAGGCCGGATACAGATATTTCTATGGTCTCGGAACGGTGCCGTAGGCACCCCAGTAGGCCCGTTAGGGCCTGCTGGTCCCCTATATAATAAAAGAGTAGCGGCGGTTTGCCCGAGAGCAAATTAAAAATCGAAAAACTAGACGCAGGGACTTCGGGTTTGCTTTAAAATACGTATGAAAGAACGAACCAGCTTCCTGTCGATATCCGGTTGCGGTACGTTTCGAGACTGAAAAGTTATGGGCAATAAACCGCCGAAAAATTTTTCTCTTATGGGAATATTGGTTCTTCGTAGCGCCGCGGGGGCGCATGGTTCGAAACCTAAATTTTTGCGGATGGGGCGCTTATGCCGGGATAAGGTTTTCCCAAAGTTTCAGCCGAATCTGATAAACCGTTTATTTGTTTTCACCCTAAACGTGAAGTTCCCCTCGTACCCCCGAACAGGGGGGTCGCGGCTAGCGACTTGCTTAGATGTTTACGCTCAGCATTAAGATAATTATCCTTTGTTTACATGTGTTGTGCGGACAGGTGACCCGGCGCAGCGGCTCGGACTGAATTATTTCATTTTTGCACTTATTCATACAGCGTCTGTCATTGTGACTCCGAAAAATGTTTGAAATTTTATTAAAATTTTTAACATCGGCAAATGTATATTCTTTACGCTCCAAACGATAAGGATGTCGCAGTGGCGTCTATATATGGAATAATCACCGATATACGGAGTGCGACAATATAATTGGTCAAGCAAAAATTTTTCTAAAATTTTTGCTGTCGTGGAGCCGTATGTTTTGTCTTACGACGAGCAAATATATAGAGGGTGTTTGCAAATGAATGTCAATTGTAGCTTAACGGTTTGAGATAGAAAGTTGATTCAAACGCCATTTGATACAGTTTTTTCTTCCGAACACAATAAAAATATTTTCAGATATACAGGGTGAATCATTAGTGCGGGATCGGTCGATTGTCGCTTAACGGTTTGAGATAGAAAGTTGATTCAAACGCTATTTGGTACAGTTTTTTTCTTCCGAACACAATAAAAATATTTTCAAATATACAGAGTGAGTCATTAGTGCGGGATCGGTCGGTTGTCGCTTAACGGTTTGAGATAGAAAGTTGATTCAAACGCTATTTGATACAGTTTTTTCTCCCGAACACGATAAAAATATTTTCAAATATACAGGGTGAGTCATTAGTGAGGGATCGGTCGATTGTCGCTTAACGGTTTGAGATAGAAAGTTGATTCAAACGCTATTTGATACAGTTTTTTTCTCCCGAACACGATAAAAATATTTTCAAATATACAGCGCGAGTCATTAGTGAGGGATCGGTCGATTGTCGCTTAACGGTTTGAGATAGAAAGTTGATTCAAACGCTATTTGATACAGTTTTGTCTTCCGAACGAGATAAAAATATTTTCAAATATACAGGGTGAGTAATTAGTGAGGGATCGGTCGATTGTCGCTTAACGGTTTGAGATAGAAAGTTGAATCAAACGCTATTTGATACAGTTTTTTCTTCCGAACATGATAAAAATATTTTCAAATATACAGGGTGCGCCATTAGTGCGGGATCGGTCGATTTTCGCTTAACGGTTTGAGATAGAAAGTTGATTCAGACGCAATTTGATACAGTTTTGTCTTCCGAACGGGATAAAAATATTTTCAAATATACAGGGTGAGTCATTAGTGAGGGATCGGTCGATTGTCGCTTAACGGTTTGAGATAGAAAATTGAATCAAACGCTATTTGATACAGTTTTTTCTCCCGAACACGATAAAAATATTTTCAAATATACAGGGTGAGTCATTAGTGAGGGATCGGTCGATTGTCGCTTAACGGTTTGAGATAGAAAGTTGATTCAAACGCTATTTGATACAATTTTTTTCTCCCGAACACGATAAAAATATTTTCAAATATACAGCGTGAGTCATTAGTGAGGGATCGGTCGATTGTCGCTTAACGGTTTGAGATAGAAAGTTGAATCAAACGCTATTTGATACAGTTTTTTCTTCCGAACATGATAAAATTATTTTCAAATATACAAGGTGCGCCATTAGTGCGGGATCGGTCGATTTTCGCTTAACGGTTGGAGATAGAAAGTTGATTTAAACAGAAGCGAGCCCGCCAAGCATGCAACGCGGTATATGATCAATAAAATCGAAATGTACCGGGTTCATTTCCGCCGAGCGTGCAAGCGAGTCGTCTAAGATCGATAAAAGTGAATTGTATCCGTGTCATCCCCGCCGAGCATGCAACGCGAGTCGTCTATGATCGATAAAATCGAATTGTACCCGGGTCATTCCCGCCGAGCGTGCAAGTGAGTCGTCTATGATCGATAAAAGTGAATTGTACCCGCGTTATCCCCGCGGAGCATGCGACACGAATTGTCTATGATCGATAAAAGTGAATTGTATTCGTTTCTCCTCCGCCCCGCCGAGCATGCAACGCGAGTCGTCTATTATCTATCGGGTAAAGATATTTGTATGGTCTCGGAACGGCGCCGTAGGCGCCCCAGTTGGCCCGTTAGGGCCTGCTGGTCCCTCGTGAATAACACCGTGTTAAAACGATTTTTCGTATAAGTGTATTAATTTTGTTCTGTTTGAACCAAAACCGCAATCAATACTAATGAAGCTGTTTTCAGAAAACAATTATATCAGAGTGTAAAATATTCTGTAAAACGAGCGAGCGAATAACTCAACAACCTAAACATATTTGAACATTGATAGAAACAAGCAAACGTACAAAATTAAATTTTAATTAGCAGAAACTAAATAACGCTGAAACACAATGAGGTTCATTTCACGGGTGAAAAGTAATTGCTTTCAATGAATGTGCTTGTGAACACTTAAAAATATGTGAATAATTGAATCTTTCATTGTAATTGAATGTTGAGGCACACACTAGTGTTTAAAGAACATCGATGTAAGATAGTATTAAGAGTTTCGGAAAAAGTCTTTTATCTCAAAATAAAACAATAAACAAATGGAAGTGGTTTTTTAATAGTGGTAAATTTAATTACACTATTTTCATTAAAAAATTTGGGTTTTATAACAAGCTCATATTTGTAGGAAGACTTGAAGAAATATCCCTTAAAATTATTTTACTCTCGAGTGGGCGCGCCTTTTATTTTTACACGACCGGACGCGTTGCGTACTTAGTTCATAACATATTTTAAAACAAGTAACTTTTGTGTTTGTTAGTATTATCGGTTTATTTTTATAAATTCTATGTGTTTTACAAGAAACAAACTACTGTATCTTTTAATATAGTACCTACAAATTATGTCTCCAAAAACATTTTATAAATTAACATAGAAACTTTTATTGAAGTTCTTTTTATTTATCTGAAATAGTTATTTATGTATCAAGGCCAAAAAGTACGTTTTGGCCGAGGTGCATATTACATTTTTTGTGCGATCGAATTAAAAACAATTTAAATTTTTAGTAATTTTCAAAGTTATAGGTTAGAAACTACGTGACATTCTGTTACTGACAGATGACGGCGTATGTACTGCATTACCGGCCCTCTCCTTAGCAACGGCCGTAAAAGTTACTTTTTCGGCCGTTGCTTAGGGTAACGGCCTGAAAAGCAACTTTTACGGCCGTTGCTAAGGATAGGGCCGGTAATGCAGTACTTTATGGTTGCTAACGCGTCCGTCAAACAGCTGTTTCTAGTACGATCGCACAAAAAATATTTTTTAGCAGTACATGTTTGGTAAGTGTATGTGATTTTGAGATGATTTTTGCAAGAAAATGTTTTGCACGAATCACATTTCATTGTTGTACCTATCCATTTTTTTCCCTACAGAATTGGAGTATTATCATCACCCAGTTACAGATCTTTGAGTACCTAACGACAACGTACTCAACTGAAAGTCAAAATGACACTGAAGGAACACGCAAAATCTTGTACGACTAGATCTAGAAACAGAGTCACCACATTGAATTTCATCATTGGCCTGCTAAGCCAGCGCGCCCGCTCGAAGGTTAAGTTAAAAAAATAACGAGAAGTCGTAGGTACATTACCCAATAAAAATATGTTCAGTGTGGACCAAATTCGAATCTTTTGCAGGGTATCTCGGTTACCGTAATAGTTAGCGAAAATCAGATATCAGTTTCTTAGGCTATTTTTTTAAGAAAAGAACGCCTATCGGAATATTTGATGGCTCATGTTTACTTTTTTAATTTTTTACTTAAAAACGGTAGATTTTACGAGAAAAACTAAGAGATAAAAACAGTTTCTAAATAAATCAGGCTTTCTAAAAAAATTGCAAAATTTTAACTCACTAAGAAGTTCTTATTAAAACCTCAACAGCGGCCGCACTTTTCAGCCCCCTGTGAAGGTGGGAGAGTTTAAAGATATTGCTATAGGAAACCTTTTAATAAGAGTATAAAACATCTGCCAAATACCATTCTTCTACATATATCTAAATTTTAGAAATAAAATAAAAACCTAATTTTACCGCTCCCCTTTGTAACTCCGAAAGGGGACGTCTAAGGAAAAAGTTTTATATGAAATACCCCCCTTATAAAGATTTCTTTTACCAATTTGTATACTTCATTTAAAAACAAAATTAAAACTTTTTTAGCGACCTTGACTTTCGAGATATAAAGTGATTTTTTTTACAAAAACCCTAGTTGGCCATGATTTTATATGAGTGATTTTTTTTTTAGCTTTTTAAAAATACATAAGTTTATATAGTTGTTGCACAAAATAACCGATATATGGCTTATTTTGTACATTTTTTCTATCGAAGTTTGCGATGATTTTCTAAACAAGTGATGGAAATTGATAAACCACTAATCGTAACTTCCAAATAAATTTTACAGCAGCCGCCACGTTTTTTGAACGCTTACAATGTAAATTTCTAACATAGGAGTATTAAACTTTTTAAAGTGATTAAATTTGACCATGTTCACAATACCACAATAAACAGTTATAAAAGACAAAAGAATACACGGATTTGCTTAAGAGTTAAAAAATTTACTTGGATATAAAGTATAGTTGTATAATAATTATTGCAAACATCACTGTTTACGTAATCATGGCACACTTTGATAAGGAAATTTTTACAAAATTATCCTTATCTCGGTTATGTTTTACAACGAATATATAAAACCATATGATTTTGAAAAGCCAAGAAAATGTTCCTTCACATAAAGTCATGGTCAACTTTTTTTCTACTTAAAAAATAGATGTTTACCTCATATCTCGAAAGTCAAGGTCGCTAAAAACATTTTAATTTTTATTAAGATAAGTTTGTAATTTCTTTTCTAAACTAAAGTATTTTTAGACTTTAATTTGTATCTAATTACGGTTTTAGAATTAGTAGAAAACCTCTTCGATGTACCTGTGTTTAGAGTCGAAGTTTAAACAATAGCAGGGGCTATAATGCATGAATTATGCTTTTTGTAGTTAAAATTATGTTATAATAGAGAACACCTAGCCATTGCCGCGGGCTTTTGATAATTGCAGTATAGTATATGAGACTAATGTACACATTAAAATACAATTCACTTATATGCACATTACATGAATAAGGGGAAAAATTAAGCTAATAATAGACTTTAAGCCAACAGTAACGAAGTTTTGTGGCAAATACGAATTAAAAATGCAAATAAACTTTTATAAGAGGTTTTTATGTTCAACAAGCAGAACATAATAAATTTATAGAAATATTAATATGAATATTACCATAAAAATGGTATTAAAAACTAATTGGCTTAATTGCATACCTACAGTAAAAATTGTACTACCACAGGAACGGTATAATTTAGAATACATGCGTGCCAAACCGTAACATTTCTACCTTGTTATGCGATGATATATTACGGATTAGATTAAAAAATTGCTTTGGTAGGTATAATTTCATTGATTAGATAAAGATAACAGGCTGCGATCTCAAAGATACAAAAAAAAAAATGAGCGTTAATTCATTTTCACCTGTTATTTCAGAGATGTCTTAATATACAGGGCGTTCCAAATTGTTTTTTTTTTATTATTACACGATTTATTCCTAATGTGATAGAATTCAGGGCAACTTTTTTTCATTAATTTAAAATTACAATTTAATTTTACCTATAATCAACAGTTTTCTGTAAAAATTTGTGGAAATTAAAACATAAATATTTTAAAAACTGTTTATTTTAGGTACTATAAGTTCAACACATTTTTGTAAACGGATTTGACTGGAAATCTTTAAACTTGGCCATGAACACTGATCTGGATGGCCCCCATTCGAAGCGATTTATAAATTGATATTAATGACGTCAGCTGTGATATCCTACAAATGTCATTTTAAAGTGACAGATTAATCATATGTCACACTTTTATAAGACGTTCAGATTAATGTAAATCGACCCATTTGGTTTACAAGAAACCTTATCTTATTTGGCAATGGAGTGATCAAAGAATATATTTATTTAAACAAAAAAATCAAAGCCATCGGTTTCAACATTTTGGCGTTAATAATTACGTCATTTTCGGATAGCTTAGTAAGACATTAGTCTTATGGGAATGGTCCATCCTGTTCGGTTTAGCATCCTGGAGTGTTTACGACAAATGCTACTACAGCGTCCTTGGGAGATATTTTAAAAGTTTTTAAAACCGTAACTTTTTTTAATAAAATTCGAAAAAGATCAAATTACCACATTTTATCAAAAAAAAACTTTATAAAACACTGAAATATAAAAAATTCATCGAAACTAATCCTCTTTTAAGAAATGTTTTTCTTACTTTTGTAAATAATTCTATAAGTAATTTAAAGTTTTACTAAAAAATCTTATTACAATTTTACGAAATATAAAATAAAATAAGCTTAAAATATCCGTGTTCAATTACTCTTGATTTTCCATTTTTAAGAACACTGCAGACAGACGCGGTAAAAGTGGTTGACAGTTATTAATATTGGCATGTGTTTTCCTTTCCACGGTTTGCTATTAAAATTTTTTACAATATTATCTTAACTTTATCAAAAATCTTTAATAACTCAAGACTATTGCAGATAGGTACTTATAGGTAGGGATTGTAAATTTACCGACTTTTTGAATTATCGGTAATTCGGTAAAATTTTCAATCAAAACCGATTTACCGGTAATTTACCGGTAAATCATAATATTATGTGCACATATATTGTATACATATAGATATAATTGTTTTTTTTTTAGATTTTCGCGGTTACTAACATTTTTAATATAATTTTCGGAGTTTATCCGCGTATCCCTATAGGGAAAGCTTGCCGAAACGTCGAGCCAATTTAAATATTACGCGGATAAACTCCGAAAACCATGTTAAAAAAATATATGTAAATCTATTTATTATGTAACTGATTGGGATAGTTGAAGCCTAAACTATCCCAATCATTTTCAAACAATATATCAGTTAAGAGCCATCAACGTAAATTTTTGTATGTAATAATAATATAATTCAATATAAAATAAGAGTACACAGGGTGTTCTTTTCCATGGGACACTATTGCTATCTCCGTAAATAATGAAAATACAAGGTTGGTTAAATGGGACAAAAGTTAGCTATTTAGGGGTGTATTTTAAACCAGATCTTGTTTTGTTTAAAAATTCCATGGCTTGCGTGATATAACGAAAAAACAGAAATCGATCAAAATTTTTAAACTTAATTATCTCGGCTATTGTTGCGAATACACAAAAACGCCTAAAGAAAAATGTTTTGTAGACTTAGTTTGCCATAAGAAGACGATATTTATAAATTACTGTGCGAGATATTTGACAGAGAAGTGAGTAAACAATCATATTTCATTTGTATCTATTTTCCCCTTATTTCTTCTCCTTGAAAATAAGTCAATATTCTTTTTTGATTATTTGATTTAGATTTTTATCATTATTGGAAAAATATTGTAAAATTACCGGTAAAAAAATTGGCAAATTACCGGTAAAATTTTAAGAGCCTTTTTTGCGATTTACCGGTTTACCGGTATTACAATCCCTACTTATAGGTACCTAATGCTGATACAGTTGATGCAGAATTTTGCATTAGAATATAAGAAACAGAATTGAGCATTGTATTTAAAAAAACTAGTATTGGTGGTCTGAAGTTGCATTAACAAAAAATTAAATTTTGGACACCCAGTAAGCAATGTATCGATAGCAAAAATTGCAGTATAAACTCCAAGGCATCTCCTATTCATAGTCTCAATTTGAGCGTTTTCACTTTAAAAATAGCGGCTTTAGATTCTTTAGATAACAAAAAATGTTCAAAAAAGCCCAAAAATCTAAAAAAAAGTCTCCCCCTTGGTATAGGAATGCTATCAAATTCCATTCTGAAATAACGCGTTTAATCCAAAAATGCTATAAAAATTGTACGTTGTATTTGAAAAAAGAAAGTAGATGTCAACTTCCGGTATTTTTGAAAGTGCTGCCATCTTAAAAATATTTTCATTGAACAGAGCATATGCCATTATGGCCATAAACAAAATTTCAGATATTTTTTTTCCATTTTTCATATAATTCTAATGCCCTTCAATCACCCTGTATATCATTACATGGTGAAATTGCAAATAAGTTGTTAAATATATTCGAAGAATGATCAAATTAAGAATTGGTTAAGTGTCACAATTGATACTTTGAGATTTTTATTCAATTACTCTCATACACGAAAATGAAGAACTTATTAACATATCAGCCATTGCAACTTTGCGAATTCTATGTAAATCAAAGTAATCCAATTAACTGTCGATTGACGATATCCCAAGTTAAAGTGAAGGATACTGAAGAAAAATACAATTCTTATCAACATAATTATGTGAAACTTGTTTTTATTTTAATTGGTCGCGATGAAAACAAAATATCGATCACGAAAACCACTTACAATAAGCCGTCTCCCAAACATGAAATAAATTATTAAGTTCTGTGAAAGTACATCGTTTTCATGAGTTACAATAATTAAAAATTGCTGTGTGACAAAATTGGTTTCTGCTTTTTTTCTTCCCACCCTCCGTATACCTATTAATTTGTTTTACTAATGTGCAATTAATTTAATAATTTAAACATTTATAAAATCATATAAATTCTAAAAGATATAAACATTAAATTTTATGACATAAAATGATACTCCTATATATCTAATGAAGTCGCTTATTATGAAAGTTAATAAATACTATCCTTATATTTATGGGTATGGTAAAAAATATTAAGCCGCGAGAATGCTATCATAAGAAAGATGGTCGCAAATATAGCAAATTTTTGCACCACTGCTCTTAAATCGCCTTCAGACATTTCAGCTCCAATTAAAAAAAAAAAAGCCTACCTAATAACAACTTAATTGCTAGAAAAGACTTTCAAATACAACTCTTTTAAATAAGTTTGATAATTTTTTTATTAGGTATTATTTTATTCGAAGGGACCACAACAATTTGACATCTATTAAGGCTTGATTTTCTTCTTAATACCAAGCGGGAACTTGCGTTACATAATAACTCAAAACTCATCAGAAAATTAAGGTAGGAACTTCAAATTTAATAGCGGTCCCAGATGGTTCGGCAAAGTTATAGAACCTAATATAAGTCCTATTAATCTTACAAAAAAGATTTTAGTTTCCCCATCATTCGTTTAGTAGAGCATTACAGAGTTATTTATTTAATGTGTTTGACAAAATTACAAAATTTGAACTAACTGATTGAATTATTAATCTCATATACAATTGAATAAAAGAACCTTGAAATAAAAACGTCTAATTGGCCAATTTGTTTTGGGAATCACTCAATTTGTAAGACTTACTTAAATAAAAAATTTATTTTTAAGGGTCTTATTTTTATGATAGAGACAATGCCGTTTATTACATTTTGTGTGTAATTTTGTAGAGATTTACTTTGACTGGTTGATACTACGTCAAACTTAAACTTGAGAAGATTCTGAAAAAGAAGCAATGCAAATTTACACATAAAGGTTTGTTCCAGCAGGGCTATGTACTAGGGTTAGATCCTATGATCTCGATTCATTTAAACCTATTTTATATTTCCTGAAAAATACTTATCGTGCCTGAAAGTACCGGTATATTAAAAAAAATATATTTTCGTATATTTTGGGTTAAAAAATCTTTGCAATATTATCATTACTTATCAGAACTTATTATAAATATCTTAACTAACATTAATTTATGGAAACACGTTATTCCTATCACAAAAAGGCTTTTCTGCTTTAAAATTACAAATTATGTACACCCGTAGTAGATACTTATGTGTAAAGAGACCCGGTCTCTACGACAAAGTTTATGTAATCAAAATACGTTTACAGTTTTATTTTTGTGTACCCTGATAACTCGAAGCAACATAGCTTTTCAATGAAATTTTATTGATAAAAACGATGTCCCTTTGCTGCTAGATGCTCTTAAGACAATTCCACCCACATCAAGAAAGACTTTGAAAATATTTTATACGGCAGAACTTTCTGTTAATAAATTAAGAATAAGACTAATTGACCGAAGCATAGATCACCTTTGTTTTTGTAAATCATGTTACAAAAATTCATTGTAAAAATTATTGTGTTCATTAAAATAAAATTGCAATAGAAAGGTAATATTTTTAAAATGTATATATCTTTCACCAATATTATTTTATTACTAATAATAATCATGGAGTAAAATGTATTTACTATACATATATAACTTGGATTTGTAATTAAGCTGCTCCCCTCCTTTCTCGGGTTATTTAATTTAAAATATGATATTTCATTACTTCCCGAAATCCCTGGAAGTGGACCAATTTTTTCTAGGAATTCCGGGACAAGAAACAATGTCAAATATGGGAAACTCTACGATGTACGATCCGAAAAATGATCAATTTTGATATCGCGTGATAGCAGCGTCCCTAGGTCATAAAGCGATTAGTCGGCTGCTTCAGCAGTTATCTGATAAATTTATGAACTAGTTTGTGGACGGTAAAAACAGTACATGAACGAAGGCAAGAACTATCGCTGGATTTTTACACCCATGCGTTGTTCACAACTAATGTGGTCTCTGCTAGCTAAGCATCGTCCGCTTGGGTGTTAGTACTGCTTTAACATGTTTTTCTACGACCACCCTTTTGAAAATATATTTATATATATTGTAAATGAATAGTTATTAACTGTACAGCCTACATGCATAGTAAGAGGATCTTTACGCACGGTAAAGAAAAGGCAATTTTCTAGACACGATCAAAATAGACACGTCAAACTTGACAGCTAACAGCGAACGGACAAGTGTGTTTTTTATTAGCCAATTAACCGATAAAATCGTTTGTATTAACTGATCGTAGAAAAAGTATAGCACAAAATTCTAGTTGTAAATCAATTACGCACTCGTGGACTTGTCTACCGTGTGTAATATGCTTCTTACATTTCTTGTTATTTAATATTCTTTTTACAATAGACACAAATGTCATTTACAGTTAGATATGTCGTTAACGCATTCCGGCAGCTGCTAACTGGAGCTAACACATTTATCATAGTTGACGCATATGCATAAACCAGTTCATGTATCGATACATGAATAAGCACAAAATGCGCTGCTGAAGCAAACTAAAAGTGTAGCACTGAATGAAAAATTAATAAGCTGGAAGGTATTTAGATTACAAATTTTAAGGTTATGATAAACTCTGAAAGGGAGTGATTTTTGTTTAGATCGAAAGGTATATGTAAAAAATGCTCCATGAATAAAAATGTGCATATTGTATATTTTAGTTTACTGTTAAACAAGGCTACGCATACAAAACATTTATCATATTAAAGGATATTTTAAAAAGATCCGGCAGGTACATAAATATATTTAGGTCTGACGGGTAAAACACGGATTAAATTGGACACAAATTTAAGATTCAATATTAAATCAGCGTCTGTGGACAGAGAGCTCAAATTGGATGTTACAGAAACAACAAAGAAGATGATGCTAATAAAATTGAATAGTCATTTCTTTTAAATTCGCAAAGCGAGCAAAATGTACCCTGTACATTGTACAGAATTTAACCAATTTGAAACTAAAATTAAGCACTGCCGGCGTTAGAACGGTAACATTAATTGCTTTTTTATTTTATTTAGCTTTCAGAAGTACGCGAGAATATTTTGTCCGTGTTAAAGGCTATTCATGAGAAAAATTGCATTTCTAGAGCAGCGTAACTTCAGAGTTGATTTCACCCGAAAGGCAGATTTAGGTAATTGTTATCTGTTTGATCATCAAATGCAAAGGATTTTGTAGTTAATCTCGATAACTAGCATAACTACATAAATACTGACTGATTGCAGTTCGTAATTGCATAACAGAATCCTAAACCATATCTCCTAGTTTACTGTAATATCATCTAATCTATCAAATAAGTCAACACAATATTATTCTGTTAGTTAGGAAAACCATACAAAGGTTATTCGGGGACCAAGCTGAATTTATTGAAAATATAAATAGAATACCTGAAAAAAAAACGCGCCTTCCCATTATTTAGTTCGTTGCTTTTAAATAAAGTTTACTTGTCAAAGTCGTTGGTTAAAAC
Organism: Elmis aenea; assembly: GCA_947652605.1. Taxonomy (NCBI): domain Eukaryota; kingdom Metazoa; phylum Arthropoda; class Insecta; order Coleoptera; family Elmidae; genus Elmis; species Elmis aenea. The sequence goes on from OX393576.1 coordinate 22,651,717, forward strand.
CTAGCTTATTAGGTAAGTTCTTAAAACGGTGGGAATGGTGAAAAAATTGAGTTACACGAGAGCATTCTCGAATTATGATTTATTTCGATTTCAAAATTACTTAAGCGCTTATTGGAATCAAAAGGAACAATCCTTTACGATCTCCTGCATTTAAAAAAAACTATAAGTCACGTCATGCCGTATTAGTTCTCCTAGATCCAAAAAGCAAAGCGTGTAAGAATTAAGTATGAAACTTTGCATCTTTTTTTCCAAAATTTTAACGAACGACGAAACTTGCATTGCGTTTTGCAATGTACCTATCAGCCAAGAGGGTGGTGACTTACGAAGACGAAAAAAGTCCGACAATGATCAAAAAGCAACTAGCAATGGTAAAAGTAATACGTGTCTGGTCAATGCAATTAAATTAGATGCATAGAAGATAGTTGCAGAGAAAAAATGCACAAAATAAAATTACCGTAAAGCAGGCTTATGCAACCTGAAGCCTCTTATATTTTTATGCGTTCCGCCGTCTGAAAGGGTTCTTTAATTGTAGTTTAATAAAAAAATATATTGAAATAGCTGTGAACATCATTTGCCCTTAAAATAAAAAAGTTTTTCTAATATTATTTTATACAAATTTACTGTTTGTTGCAAGACAAATTGAGGAAATGATAGAAAATCTCGTGTTTACTTTTAGGTATACCGATAATAACTATGTATCTTATTCTCTTTGTCTTGATGAATCAAGGAATGTATCAAATGCTGCTCAATTCGCAATTTTAATTCGTGGAGTAGATATAAAGTTAAATGTTACTGAAGAATTATTATATTTTAATAAGGAAACTACAACAGCTGAGAATCTATATTCTGCACTTAAAACTGCTTTAGGAAAGTAAAGCATTCCACTTTTAAATAGATGTGACATCACAACAGAAAGAGGGCTTTCAATGAGAGGAAATCTTTCCGGATTAAGTACGTTCTGATTAAGATTCATCTTTCCAGTGCGTTCTTGGTCTTCCTATTTTTCTTCTTCTCGTTGGGGTTCACTCATATATTTGTTTGGGTATTCTTTTTTTTACCATTCTTTTCATGTGGCCGTACCATGCCAATTGTTTCTTTTCCACATTATCTGTCAGTGTTTCTTTTATTCCCATTCTTTGTCTGATTTTTTCGTTTCTTACATGGTCATGTATTGTCAAACCGCAATATCTTCGTCAAAAACTGCTCTTTACTGACCTCACTTTATTTTTTATTGAATTATTCATTGTCCAAATTTCCGACCCATTGGTGACACAACTTTCAATCAACGATTTGAACAAATGTATCTTTGTTTGTTTACTAATGTCTTTATTCCAAATAAATTAATAATCGAGTTTATTAGTTTTAAAGTTTCTTCGGACCCTTCACGTCTAGAAGAATCTCCATATCTTCTAGAAACTAGTGCGGCCCGCTACGATTTCACAAAATTTACAATTGACCTTTTCGCTTTAAAGGTCTGTCGTAAAGTTTTCAGTAGAGTTCCAGATTATACTCCATTGCAATAATGCATCTTTTCGTACGCCAGCTTTAACCAGTTTTTACGGAAAGGAAAGTAAAAGTAAAACAGCATCCACTACACACAACTAACTTAGGATTGTGCGACTTTTGGTTATTTTTTGGAGTTTGCGGGATTAAAAATTTTTGTTTGAAAAGGAGATTGATATACCGTTAGCTTTGGCAAGGATTTAGAAAGATTGCGAGCTTTTAAGAAGTCAAAAGTAAGAATTGTGAAACATTTTACTGCTAAACGGAATTACTTGAAGCATGTTTGAAATATAATCTTGGAAAATATATTTAAATATAAAATTTTTATTCTCAATAAATTCAGCTTGACCATCGTAAATATATTTCATATAAAATAAAGTTGCCCAGTTTATTATAAAGCCATTAACTGACTAGCACATTTTTTACTATTTTCTGTTTTTATGTGGCGATAATTTTTGATCTGTCGATATAAAACTATTATGCAAGACGATATAATCCGCAGCGTAATAAAACCTCTGGATCTAGACTGTGTTTTCTTAGCACCAGGTACTACGGAACAAATTGATGAAAAATTGGTCGTAAACAACTATAAAATAAAGCTCCATACGAAGTGGCTATTGTAAAATACTAAATCGTTCCCTCACGGATCGACTTTATGACGGCTGTTGTGGCAAGATATAAAGTTAGTATGAGCCGCCTCATGTAAACTATATTATTATACCCCACTATCGATTACGGAATGCGGTAATCGTTTGTTACAGACCTACTTACAGTATACAAATCGTAAATAAAACTAAGAACACCGCGAATCTTGATACGGAATCGGTCGACCAAATAAAAGTGCGAGAGATATCAAAATAAGTAATTCCCTTGTTCCTTGGGGAACATTCCATTCGACTTTGTTAAAATTTTAATTGTTAAAAGATCATCATAAGCCTTACAGAACGATGAAACTTGTAAAATTCGTAGGTGTTATGTCGACAGGTGTCAATTTGATTCGGAACAATCGATTTACACGCTTTTTTGGTAAATATCGCGCTGTAATGTTACATCCTGTGAATTTTCTATTGTAAATCGAACTGTAATAAGGCGATGAAGGCTACATTGGCCGCAACACGACTCCGTTTTGTTCGTACTTTTTTCCACTCAATAACTCATAACAAGGTATTATATACCGGCAAGGTGTTATTTATGTGTTTGGATTTTTCTGGCGTTATATTGTAATTTTTATTAATTCAAATTTATACAAATTACGGTCGATCAAAACCGTGCGAAAATACTTTGTGAGTTTTATTGAAAAACGTGGCGTCATGTTGAAGATTACCAAGCGACAATTAAGACAAACGTATCGCAAAATCTGATACATAATTATTCTTGTGTTCTTGTGCTAGCATATTTCTTTGCTAATAACATGCATGAAAATATCACGCTTACATTTTTAGCGGTAAGTAGAACAGATGAAACGTATCAGAGCGTGTCTGTTTTAAAAAAGCTTAAAAAAGGTATATTATTGTTAAAAAGTTAGTGCATTAACTCAAAAATTAAAATGCATCCACTTGCACATGGCTGCGTATTAGAAACTAGCATTAAAATTTAAAATTATTGTAAAGTTTATAGGTAAGATATCTTGTAAATGTAAATCATAGTTCAATAGCAACAAAACAAATGTTTGTTTTTGTGTTGACACTTTTTACGACGATCATTAACAACTAAAAATTAATTAAAACTTCTAAGAACAACAACAAAATATTAAAACATCCAAAGTTTTGCTGATAAAAAGATAACTTTTGTATTTTTGTAAATGGATTCCAATTATTATACCATGTTATTGGTATGGTTAAAGTTGTCAGAAAATGCTCTATTTAAACAACCGCATAATCCTATTATCGTTCCAGTTAAAAAAAAAAAGGATTTTTTGACCAGAAACCGATTTCGCTCTGTAAACCCAATAAAACTAAACAAAATGTCAATTAAAATTTACAAAATTCAAAATTTAATTTATGCAGGTCAGGGCACAATTAATAAAAACATAAATTTTGATAAACAATCATTTAAGGTTATAAAAATTAACCCAAATGATGCAGTTGTATCATAAATTGTATTCCCTTTATATTAAAATATACCTACGTGGGCATTAAAAATAATAAACTTAAGGTGATTTCCGGTTAAATCGAAAATTGAATTTAAACTAAAAATTACGTTACTTATATCTATTTTATTTCCGAGAAACACTACTCCAAATTTTGTAAAGGTAAGTGCATAAATGCAAAAGATATTTGAGGTGTACCAGAATCGAGTTATACCCGGTATCGATTTATACTTTAAATCATCTTACAGCCATTTGAAAAAATAAAACACTTTTTTAATGCAGAATATACAAATTTAATTTTTAATTGTTATCATATTATGAAGCTTTTGTTTGTTTAACAATATACCAGAGTCATGGCGAATTTATTAAGAATACAAAATGGTTATTATTTCCATAGTTTTAATTTTAAATATCTTTAAATAATTTGTCTTGAAAAACATACACCTCACCATTCTTATTTTCCACTCTTTAAAGCTCCCAATCAATTCTCTTTCAGAATACTTTCAACAATAATTTTTAAACCCGCAAATTTCTAAAAAATAACCATAATTGACATATTACTCAGGTAATAACGGTTAATGATCTATCGCAAATATTATATTTTCACTCAAAATCTGGATTTCAGACCACCCGTACCAGCACTTTTATTCGAAAATGCGACGTCTGACAAAGATAGGGGATTTTTTTTATGACAAAAGTGCATATGCAGAATTGACTGACGCTATAACGGTGTTTGTGATTAATCCGGAAGTAACTTTAAAAACTTAAAGGAACCATCCAGGTTTTATTGCATAAGCAGAAAGATATTTAATAAATAAACAATTTTTAATTATCAGTATAGTTTGTAATCCATTGAACCTAAATCATAACAACATTTAAAACCCTATTCGCATGAAACTGAGTTCTGAACACCCCATTATTTTTTTTTAGTTTTGTATTAAATTAAATGAAAAATGTGCTAAAATCCGGATTTTTTGAGCGCATGCACACAATTGTTTCACTTCCGGTTTCGCCGGAAATGACCCTAATTTTGTTAAGTATTTCAAATGAAGCACCCTGTATATTTTTAGATTTTTGGAAAGAAGAAGCAATTTTGAATACAGGTGCACTATTTTGTTTAATGTACCACTACCATTCCGTTAAAAAAAAATGACTCACACTCAATTAGAAAACATATTTTCGTCCAAAAATTATTTGAGGTTTTAAACATTAACCAAAATAGTGCAGTTACTTCCAGGTTTCTGATTATGCAAAAAAACTGGATGTTCTATTTAATTTTTTAAAGTTACTTCCGGATTCGGCCACTTCCGGTTTAATTATGAAAACCGTTATAGCGTCAGTCAGTTCTGCATATGCACTTTTATCATAAAATTGTTTTCCCCATCCTTGTCAGACGTCGCATTTTTGAATAAAAGTGCTGGTACGGGTGGTCTGAAACACCCTCACCCTGTATTATAGTGATGAGGCACAATCCTCTTCTTTGGAACTCTATTGAATACCCCAGGCAAAGATTTTTCTTTGGAACTATTTTCTTTGCATCCAGCTTAATTGCATTGACTAGGCCTGAAGAAAACTGCATAAATTGCTCGATAAATTTACTAATGTATTTATTCCAAAGAAGCGAATTGACAATTTAATCTCAAATGACAGGTAAATACGTAAATTAAGTTAAAGTGCGCATTTTATTTTTCACGGTCCGCAACTTTATTTTTTATTTCTTAATATATTCTGCCTCGCTTTTGTATAAGTTTGAAGTAATTTTTACAGAAAATAACCGAGGAGGTAACGATATCTGGGACACCTCGTTTAAAATTTATGCTGTAAAATTAAGTTTTTAATTTTCCAGCGGTAGATACCCTTAAGCTGCGTTCACATAGAAAAGTATTGTACTGTATTGTAGCGTAAGCAAAGTTAAGTATGCGAATATCAAATGATAGCGTGCACATAAGCAAACTAGTGGAATTGCGATGTAAGTGGCGTGGTCAGAGCTCGCAGGGTCCAAGCTTCTTGCAATATCTCCATAACAAGAACCAATCACAGTGATCTACGGATTAACCTTGCGTACAATACAATTTATTACGTTACAATACAACGCAATACTTTTCTATGTGAACGCAGCTTCACTTTTGTTTCAAGGTTCCGTCGAACAACACCATGTAGATAACGCTGATTAAGAGTTTTAATTCAGCTTAAATTTTTTAAAGTTTAAAATATTTCAAACGTCTGTGTTTTTGTTTAATATTGCTTTACAGGAAACACAACCATTTTTTTTTGCTTAGTGCGCCTTGTGTATCCAGACATCACACTCTTATGATGAGGCAGCGTTATTTAATGTCAGTGTTACTGCAAATAAGTAACTCAGGAAGCGACATATTATAAAAAAGAGTAAACAACACAATATCTTACTGTATTACAAGCTGACGGGATAATATCGACTTAGTTCAGGTATAACCAGATGTTACATTGACAATGAAATCTTTATAATAACTACTTTATAAAGGAAATTATCTGATACGCGTTGTTGCTGACTTGATTGATCCAATATATGAAAATCGTATTGCATCTGTTCCTTAATTATGTATTGATAATAACGAGAAAAAAAAGCGTATTTTCAAATTATACTTGATGCAGAGCCGTTCCTGCGAATAAAGCCCCATAATATGAGGTTGTGTCAACCCTTGTTAAAGCGACGCACTATAAAACGCCTCTCTAGATTACCGCTAACATATTTGTGATAATAGCATATCAAACCTTATAAATACAGATTGCTTTTGTTTTACTGTCGCCCTTAGTTACATATAAGTACAGGTTGTTTAAAAAGTGCTGACCAACCACACATCACTTGTTTTATTAGGTTTACTCAGATTTTTAACCCACTTCTTAATTAAAAGAACCCAAAAACATTCAAAACTGACAAAAAAATTTACAAATATCAAACTCAATTAACAAAACCGAATTAAAAGAGGAAGCTTTTCATTTTTATTTGCCTCTAGAGATCATTCCCAAGCAATTAACCCCATCCTTAACGATTAACGCCAAGAAAGAAACTTTAAAGCTAGTTCTGCAATATCTAGATAGTTGATATCTAATTAAATCAGTCTTCCAAATTACTTTCTTGCATTTGCACTTCCTTGAAAGTAAATCGACCAAATAAGAGGAGCTTCAAAATTAATTTAATGATACGACAGACTTTTTTAATCGGTTAAGTACAATGGTGGATAACGTTCATCAATTATACAGCCCGAAATAATTCAAACATTTAACCTCATGAACCTAACATAAGCATTTTTAGGGTTTATTATGTGTAATACCGTATGCTTTTAAAACAAAATTGTTCTTTTGCGATTTTCTTTAAAATGTTGTTATGTAAGGGTATAAAAGTTTTAGTGCGTTGAAAAGAGAAAGAAAATGTCTTTCAAACCGTATAAAAAAATATGGATGGTTCCATTTTAAAAAACAAATATGGTGCCGTTACTCCTAAAAAAAACAAAAGAAAACGAAATTTGACTTGACAATATTTTGGGAAATACTGTATCAAACAACTTTTATTTGAAACTTTTTTTGATAATTCTTTCCAATAACAAAATAAGTGGGGGTGTCATAAGTGATGCCTCACCCTGTATATCGCAAAATATAACCGAGATATGGCTAAATTTGTAAATATTTTACTATTAGAGGTTGCCATGATTTCGTAAACAAGTGATGTTTGTAATTAATAAACAGGTAAACGTCATGTCCGAGTAATTTTTTTATCTTTTAAGCAAACCCGTGCGTTCTTTTGCATTTTATAACTGTTTATCGTGGTATTGTGAACCTGGCTAAAGACTTTGAAAAGTTTAATATGTTAGAAATTTAAATTGAAAGTGCTAAAAACGTAGCGGCTGCTGCAGGATTTGCCTGGAAATGACATTTAGTTGTTTTTTAATTGCGAACATCACCTGTTTGCGAAACTATGGCAAACTTTGATAGTAATATTTTCACCAAATTCTCCATATTTCGGTTATTTTTTGCAACACATATAAAACTATATCTGTTTAAAAAGCTAAATAAACGCTCCTTAAAAAAAACTTACCTATATCTCAAAAGACAAGGTCGCTAATAAAATTTTAATTTTGTTTTCAAATTAAGCATTGCAAGTTTAATACAAATCCTTAATAACATTTTGTTTTATTTTTATAAATAAAGAAGTTATGGTATATTTTTAATTCATTTTTCGTCTATAGTGCCAAAATGGAATGCGATATAAAAAGTATTATCAAACAGACGTTGTTTCCTCAAAAAAATTGTCCGAGAAACCGATATCAGATTTTCGCTAATTATTACGATAACCGAGATATCCTGTAAAACTTTCAAATTTTGTCCACACTGTACACCACGGAATTTCTATTAAAAAAATTATTATATCATTCCATTTTTTTATCTTGTCCCTTTCGGTTTTAAGGTACGTTTTTCTAATTCTTAATTATGTTTTTTCACCTCTTTCTATCGAGGGCCAACTGTAGCACATCCCTCCCGCTGACTCCTTTTTTTTCTAGTATCTGCCCCACTTTGTTTTTTTCATTTTGTTTCTAGTCTTCTTCTTCTTCTTCTACTTTTCCTTTTTCGCTCTTCATTTAAGCCCCATATTTGTGAACCTCAAATCCAGCATGCATGGTTAGTATATGTCCCGGTCATCCTAGTTATTTTGACTTCATCTAGACCAGGGTTCCCAAAGAACAGCCCGCGGGACAAATGCGGCCCGCGAACCCTAAAAATACCAGTACGCGACAGCTGGGCGACGGTCAACTGGGCGACGGTCAACTGAGCGATGGTCAACTGGGCGACGGTCAACTGGGCGACAGGAACTTAAAAATTTTTGAACTCTCATCTTAGCACACGATTTTATAGATTGTTTTTGTAAATATTGGTTAAATATAATTACTTCATTTTGTAGAACTATATCGTACATCGAAATTTGTGGAATCATTTACGAAAGATATGATCAAAAAACGTGGTTCGAAAATAATTTAAAAACGAAGAAGTATGATTGCACAATATTAGAATAAAGAGAAAAATACAGTTTTTTCATTTATTTATCAATATTATTTTGTAATTAACAAACATATTTACATTAAAACAAAAAAGGATATAAAATTAGAATATCTAATTATTATAGATTAAATGAAAATCATTTTTTACATTCATTGATTAATACTCAGTTTTAATAATATGATCCATAGTAAAATAAAGTTTGGTTGATGCAGCTTTATGAGCAAAAAAGTTTTAGACTTTAAACTCTTAAAAATCGAATTGTCAAGATATAATGAAAACTGACAATCCTTGTTTTTACCTAACACCCTTTAATTAATGTTATTAGCAGTACCTCGTAGATAATCTATTAAGCTGGAAAACTAAATCATGGGTCGAATAAATAATGCCATTTATTAATATTATTTTGTAATTAACAAACATATTAACACATATCAAATATACCGGGTGTTTGAAATTCCAGTTTAAACATGGGAATCTCGGGTTTAATAACATCTAGTTTAGGTTTAAATTTGATATAGTAACTCAATTTGGTGCTCGTTAATTTTCCGAAAAAAAATTGAAATATACAGCGTCATTCAAAAAGTCTGCAACAAATGAAAGAGTTTTTTATTATCGATTTCTCAGAAAATTTTATTCTTCATAAAAGTTGGTGCATGGTCTAAAACTAATTTTAAAATGAAAAAAAAGTTTAACAAAAGTCGTAGGTTACTAGATTTTGGCCATTTTTGAAATATTCCTAAGACTAAAGTGCCCCTATTTTGATAGGCACAAAAAAATGAATTAGAAAAAGTTGTAAAGAATTTAAAAATATGACTACTATGATATTTGACGCTTAATTTTCCATATATTTATAGTAATCTTAACATTCAAAAAATCAAGTCACTAAAATCTAGTGTCCTATCACTATTTATTAATTTTTTATTAATTTTAAATTTTTTTTAGGTCATGCACCAACTTTTATCAAGAATAAAATTTTCTGATAAATCGATGCTAAAAAAAACTTTTCCATTTGTTGCACTTTTTAAATGGTAAAATGTCTTAAAAAAATAAATTTGGAAATTGACTGTCAAAATTTAAATCTAGCGTTATTTTTAGATTCTAAATAACTTTTTACCATAAAATTTGTTTTGTATCTCTTAAAATATTTCAAACATTGCTTAAATCTAGTGTCCTCTGACTTTTTATTGAACTTTTTTTCATCTTGATATTAGTTTTAGACCTTCAACCAACTTTTATCAAGAATAAAATTGTCTGAGAAATCGATAATAAAAAACTTTTCCATTTGTTGCAGACTTTTTGAATGACACTGTATAATAGACTATTTACGAGTATTGCTTATACTTATAAAATGATTAATAATTCAAAAATAATTATGTTGTTTTGAATGTTATATACTTTTTTGTTTTGATGTAAATATTATGTTTGTTAACTACAAAATAATATTGATAAATAAATGAAAAAACTGTATTTTTCTCTTTATTCTAATATTGTGCAATCATACTTCTTCATTTTTAAATTATTTTCGAACCACGTTTTTTGATCATATCTTTCGTAAATGATTCCACAAATTTCGATGTACGATATAGTTCTACAAAATTTAGTAATTATATTGAACCAATATTTACAAAAACAATCTATAAAACCGTGTGCTAAGATGAGAGTTCAAAAATTTTTAAGTTCCTGTCGCGCAGTTGACCGTCGCCCAGTTGGCACGTCGCCCAGTTGACCGTCGCCCAGTTGACCATCGCCCAGTTGACCGTCGCCCAGTTGACCGTCGCCCAGTTGACCGTGTCCGTAATCCGCCATCTTGAAATCATACCAGGTAATTTTCTTTTTCAAACCAACAATTTTAATATTTCGAGATTTTGTCGGTTCTCCACGAATGAAGGTCCCAAAAACACTTCTTTTTTTTTGCCCGCCAAATATTCGGAGTCTACAATTTGTTCCGCCTGGTGAAAACTTTGGGAACCCCTGATCTAGACTATCGCTAATTGTATCTTTGCTGATCTAGTAATAAGTTTTTGCTTTCATGTTAGTGCCAAAGTGACTGAACTGTAGGTAAGAATAATAGATACCTATGCATTAAATACGGGCGTCATTGTTTCTCTTGTGATCTTTTAACTTATCAAACATTTATTCGTAGCTTAAATTCCATTCCGTTATATTTTAGCATAGTAATTACGCGCTTTTTAACTCAAACATTAAAAATGCAGGAGGGTTTAAAAAATTCCACACTAACTGTTTGCATAAATATTTTTCAGGTAAACATTTTTAATAAAAATGTATTATATGTGTCCAATTTTAGATAAAAGGTAGCTCATTTTGGTTATATGTAGATTTTTGTTTCGAATTTACATTATAATCTTACACAGTGAATTTGTATATCATATATCTAATCTTTGGCTTACGAAGATCGATGATATTTCAGGTAGTCAACGATTTCCTATGGGAATGTCAGTCTGTAAAGAGTCTAAAAGAATTCCAATATGTATTACATCAACGGCACATGAAGGCTCTAATCTTAAGGTCATGTGAAACCGTATTCACTAATGGCATAAGGGCAATGCGTTATTAGTTTACATTTGCAGTGAAGAATTAGAAATCCCACATTAAATTTAAAAAACTTGTTTAAGGTAATGAAAATTGCTACTAATTACATGCTTAAGCATGTTTTATTGTTGTAATTAAAAATATTTAAACCTGCAGTAATTACTTTACACTTACAGTTTAAATAATGTGGGTTCAACCACATGTTTAAGGCTATCAGTTTAGCTACTAAATGGATTTTATTAACTGAAGAACCAAACATTAATAATAAAAAACCCTAGTTTGCAGTTATTTTTCGGGTTGAAAACGCGTTGAAAGTTTTTTTTATAACGGACGTTTCGTCGTCTTTCGTCAGGGACATCTTCAAGCTAGACATTGGACGCGGAAGCCTTCAAAATGAATAAAAAATACTTTGTAACACAGTAGTAGTATCATTCAACATAATTTCTTATACATCCAAACTTGTATTTATTATCCGAACTTAAAGATAAATATGCATTGTTGTTTGAAATATTTGCATTGCACTTGTAGTAAATAATTTTTACAACATAAATAAAGAAAAATCCTAAAATTAAATATAATAAACGGGATGTCGATAAAGTAACACATTTTACTTATTCCCACTACAATATCGATTTAAGGAAAAAGTTTAACTTATAGATATTGCGCTATTTTATATGCAAATTGTATTTTGTTTTTCACGGTTTCGTAGCCATGACAACCAAGTATCTTATTTAATATAGAAACTCATATTTGTTTTGTATTTTTTTCGGCCCCACTTCAGATGAGTTTTATAAAATGTATAAGGTTAATACCAATGCGTTTTCGGGTAATTTACATTTTTAGAAGCACCACTTTTTTTTTTTTTTTTAATATTTAGGAAGTGTGACATGGCAGAATAAAACTAAACAAAATTTAGGCAAAATCAGACTTGCAAATTATTTTTTATTTTTTTGTGGAAAAATCTTAAAAGTCAAAATGTGTAAAATTTCCAAATAGGAACCTAATTTGAATACTTTAAAAATTAGTAATAACGCCCAAGTTGGCTCTATTTCCCACATAATTTTTACAAAAGCTACAAGAAGTTCGAGAAATGGGCTTAGACTGTAAAATGGGGAGAGTTAAATATTTTATTTAAACTTTTTTTGCTATTTTATCAGTTTATTTATTTTCTATAAATAAAACTTTCTTGTGTAAGCATCTTTAAAAAAAACAATGCTGTTATAAAAATATTAGAATAAGCTATAATTAAAAAAAAAACACCGCTTATTTTAGTATTCTCAGCGTTTCTAGAACCGTGATTTTTTGAAACTCTGGGTTTCGCCAGAATTAGTGATAAAATGGCTAATCATAATTATGTAACTGTAGTTTTGAACCGTTTTTATATATGACCTAATTGTATACAGGGTTTGTAAAAATTGGGGGAAGCTCTACACCTGGCGATGTTCTTCGTAAAATTCTATGTCGAAAATCTTAATACGAAAATGTTGTACCATGCTGTGTCTGCAAGAGGTCCTCAACGTTTTGACATTTAGTCCCTTAATAAGCGTTATTATTTAATACTTGCAAATGAAAAAGCTGAAATTTGGAATAAAAATAAATTTCGAATAGTATTTTTTCCTAGATATTGTGTTCTTCCTTTCAAAAATTGGTGTTGAAAATATGTAAATGACTGATTTGAATGAAAATAATACATATGGCAACATTGTCATTAGCTGTCATCTCTGTTTTTCTCGTAATTATTTCTAGTTTGTGTTTTACGATACCCAAAAGTTTGCAGCTATGTTTACGAACTGAAGGCTTTCAGTTCGAACAAAAATTGTAAATACCTAAGTAAAAATTGCTGATAAAAAAATGTCCAAACGCAAATCAATGTATGCGATGTTGCATTTTTTTTTTTATTCAAATGGTTCCTAAGGCCATAGGAAGCATGGTACAACATTTGGTAATTTATGCTTGTTGGAGACCGGCGGTGCTGTCATATGAACGCTGTGTTCACTTGTAAGCGTTTGTGCGTAAAAGTATTTATGAATGTTGTGACCCATTGCACATATATGGCCTACATTTAATTTATCCTATGCATTTAAAAAACAGAAAACCTTAACCAACCTTTAACCTGACCCTTTATTATTGTCCAAGCGAACGAGGATGAGGTTAAAGGTCGGTGAAAGTATTTTTAATTGTAAGTTTTAATGGGTTGCAAAAACCTTTATAATGAATTTTACGCCCAAACGCTTACATGTGAACTTAGCGTTTAAACACGAGAACATAGCGTTAATACCTGACAGCCGCGCCGGTCTCCAACAAGCATAAATTACCCAACATTTTTGTATCAAGATTTTCTACTTACAATTTTACGAAGAACATCGTCACGTGTAGCGCTTCCGCCAATTTATACACACCCTGTATAAAAGATATCTTATAATTTTTCTTTAGGGCAGTATTTCTCAACCGTTTTAAACTTGCCCTTTTTTTCCATCCCAATTTTTATTGTGCCCCGCTTTCAATCGTTTTATGCAACATCCTTCAATTGTTTTGATAAATCCATTTAATCTCACATTGGTGACCAAAAGGGGGGTAAATTGTTTTTAAATCTGTCCCGTTTCAAAGTGGTGTCATGTTGTAGTAATAAATAGTTTTCCCTTTTAATTCTTCGCGCCCTCCTTCAGATATTTAAGAACCTTCTCTTCCATCAGGCAGTTGTTGAATTTTCAAAAGTTTTGAAAGTTCTGCAATAACAAAATAATACAAAAATAGTTAATTGTAGACGCATAATAACCATTACATTGTGCAAAGTACGTTTTAAAAAAAAACAACAATTGAATATTATATCAGGAGTTTATTAATGCAAGAAAGTTGATTGTTATAGCAACAAAACAGTTAAAAACAAAGCAAAATCGTCTATACCAAAAATTGTAACAAAAATAGGGAAACATCGAATAAATTAAACGTATTTCAGAAAATTTATGAAAACTGTAAGAGATTTGCGATATTACTTTATTGGCACCCTGTATATTGTTGTATCCGTTAAATATTTTAAAGAAATATTATACGTTAAATAAGATTGCGGCTCTACATTTTAAAATTTGGTCTACTAACTGAACTTGTTTTAATAAGATTAAGATATCTTGATTTTGTGTATTAATATTAATTCATTTACATTAGCAACTGCTGTTATATACAGGGTGAGTCACGACGGACGCGTCGGAGTTTTATGGCGAAACGGTTTATATTTTTCAATTTCTGTCGCTGTTAGATTATGTAAGTCAATAAGGGCTACATTTTAAAAATATTTTCAAATATACAGGGTGCTCCAAAAAAGAGTGCCATATCAAAGTTATACTTTTTCTTATGGAACAACCTGTATATTTTTACATTTTTGGATTCCTCTTTAAATTTACTTTAAAAAATGTAAAAGGTCATAGGGGTCTAAAGTCAACCGTTCTCGTGAAAATTGCATTTTCATGAAAATACAGTATTTTCAAAAATTTTCAACATTTGAAAACTTTGACAAGTCTGAAGAAATTCGCTTGGAGATAAGATTGACAATAGATTATGTAACACTTTGCACCACCTACATTTTAAAAATATTATACAGGGCGTTTTTTACGCTTGGCCAAACTTGTGAAACTTTAAACATCGATAACTCATTTTTTTTAAATACAACGCCCTATATTTTTTTGCACCGTCTTATAGAAAATTTAATTCTCTTTCAAAAACATTAAGGCTGTTTTTCACCTAAAATTGATATTTTCCGAGATATTGCGATTTTATTGTTAATTATTAGGGCAAAGTAATATTTTCAAGTAGGCTATGAAGGTAGACAGCGGTAATTTAAAACAATTGAAAGAAAAAACAAGACACTTATAATTTTATCCTTTGACTACACCCTTTTGACATAGTTTTATAGGAAAGTTGTAGTTTTACCATACTTACGTTTAAATAGAGATTTTTTTAAATTATTTATGCATTTATTGATTGGACCAGTGTTATAAGATAATTACTAAATCCTATAAACCATTTTTTGTCTGTTTACGATACGATACTACGACACTCTACCGAAAACAGTACCAACCATGTTTTTTTTTTTAAATGTAAAATTAGACAAGTCAGTATTACTTTTTTTTTAAATCAGCGTTCCGTTCTCGTACCTAATACATTATCAATCGGTTTTTAGTACTTGGCAAACGATCAAACTCAATTATATGAAAAATATTGTGGCCCTGATGAGAAACCTAATTTAAACGTAAAAATGGTAAAACTACAACTTTCCTATAAAAATATGTCAAAAGTGTGTAGTCAAACGATAAAATTATAAGTGTTTTGTTTTTTCTTTCAATTGTTTCAAATTACCGCTGTCTACCTTCATAGCCTACTTGAAAATATTACTTTGCCCTAATAATTAACAATAAAATCGCAAAATCTCGGAAAATATCAATTTTAGGTGAAAAACAGCCTTAATGTTTTTGAAAGAGAATTAAATTTTCTATAAGACGGTGCAAAAAAATATAGGGCGTTGTATTTAAAAAAAATGAGTTATCGATGTTTAAAGTTTCACAAGTTTGGCCAAGCGTAAAAAACGCCCTGTATAATATTTTTAAAATGTAGGTGGTGCAAAGTGTTACATAATCTATTGTCAATCTTATCTCCAAGCGAATTTCTTCAGACTTGTCAAAGTTTTCAAATGTTGAAAATTTTTGAAAATACTGTATTTTCATGAAAATGCAATTTTCACGAGAACGGTTGACTTTAGACCCATATAACCTTTTACATTTTTTGAAGTAAATTTAAAGAAGAATCCAAAAATGTAAAAATATACAGGGTGTTCCATAAGAAAAAGTATAACTTTGATATGGCACTCTTTTTTGGAGCACCCTGTATATTTGAAAATATTTTTAAAATGTAGCCCTTATTGACTTACATAATTTAACAGCGACAGAAATTGAAAAATATAAACCGTTTCGCCATAAAACTCCGACGCGTCCGTCGTGACTCACCCTGTACTATACGTTGCTGCTATTTCATTTCTTTTTTTAAGTGTTTAACTTGCCAACGCTTACAATTTTAATGTCACTTAATCATTTAAAAACTATGTAGTCCCGATATTATCTTTACATTTAAAAGTAAGATTAGGATAAGTTGCGTGTCTTGGTCGTCGTTTGTATCGCAGCGGGCAACCTAGTAAAAATTAAATACAAATTTTTTAAAACGTAATCCAGCGGTCTAAAAAGCAATAAAAAACAACACAAAATTAATTGTAGAAAATGTAGAATTTCTATAGGATCGTGTTTAATTTCCGTATCTGTTTTACCCATCTATGCCTTGTTGGCCTTCGCCGAGTTTCTTATCTAATGTAAAAACGGCCAAACTCATACACGATATGTAAAAGAGTATGAGTTGGAATTGAAGCAGACGTCCGAATAAGAAGACGCACCAAAATTCTTTTACATTCATAAAAGTTAAACAGGTTGAATGTACTAGATATGCTAATCACTAGCCACGGTTATCTAATAAAAAACAAAAAGAACGTATTTCAGGACTCACCTATAATTAATACGGTTCATACATCTACCAAACACATATCCTCGGCCGTGCTGTGTAATTATACACACGCCATCATAGAGTTATCTTTCCCATTAAATTTAAGTACTACGTAACGTAGCACTTGTTACGGCTCTATCCTCTTACAATATATACTTAGGAAATACAAATCTGACGAGGACGTATGCACGGAATTGTTGAAATGGAGTGTTGGTACATAAAACACCACAGAATATTGGAACGGTTATCGAAGTTTACATCAGCCTCCAAGCAACCAGCAATTGGACCAAAAAAACAATTCACGAGTGTCTTCTTGAGATCCATCCCGACTAAATTCTTCGTGCACGTAGGTAATTTGCGTCGCGTTTTCACACTATATTTTAATACAAACAAAAAATAAACGAAATGACAAGCTCGGGCTACCAGTACTTGTTGAGTGATTTAGGTCTGGAAGTGGGCGTGAGTTGTTCGGTGCACCAAACTGTTCGTCCAATTATTTTTCGATTTAACGAGACCCGTAAAAACAGGCCTTCGTTCTCATAATGACTCCAAGTCATATGACAAATTGATTTTTAACAATTTCGTGGCCAATTAGACAATAATCAACAAATTGGCCCCTGTAAACAAGATAACACGCGCGTACAGTTCATCCGGAAACGAAAGACTTAAGCTGACGTTTCCTTGTATTGTTCGTACGTCACGTTTTACAAATCATACTTAAGACAATAATTAAAATTTTATAACAGCATTTTTAAGTCTAGTTTAATTAAATATACAAATTCATTTGACTTAAAACTTCTCCCTAAAATCTGCTTAAGTGATTTATTTAATTTGCCTTAGAGGTCTATGACTTGTTGTTGGGTTGTTAGGTTAAATGAGAATAGTTTGAAATAGGAGAGAGCGCGTAACTATTTAGCAAGTAGTTAGGTAAGTTGTACGCAAATGCTAAGTTCGTGCTTCAATAAAATATAAAAGTCCTTCGTAAGATTAGGTAAAACAAAACAAAAAAAAATACAAAAACACTAGCATATTTTCCCGTCTCCTCTGTTTGGCACTTTGTCCTTCCAAACTTTGATATTTTATTGCTCTATCTCAGCGTTTCCCAAAGTGGGTACCACACAGCGTTTTGCGGAAGACTTTAGGGGTTCCGCAGGTTTATTGGTGTTGCTTTGCTTATTTTTCCGACTTTCTATAAGAACCTGAATTAGATTTGAAGATCAAAATCCTTAATGACAATAAAAATCATGTCAACATCTTATTAAATTTTTGAATGATTATTTGCAAAATTTAAAGAACAAAGATTATTATGGGGTACGAAATCCGTTCGGATTAAAAGGAAAGGCAACAAAATGTTTGGCAGTAGAATATAAAAATTAGTTCTGATGCTCGCTTAAAGGCTACGTGTTTCGGCAAAACTTGCTGGTGCGATATGTTTAACCCTAGAAGCCCAATCATATTTTTAAGGCTATAAAGCCCAATCATACGTCAAAACGACGTACAATTATAAAAGAGCTCTATCTAAATAAACTTTACTGCAAATACTAGTTTTTTGTATGGTTTATGTGAAATACTTTCTATGTAAATAAAAAAACAGAAATTTAGAAAAAATATTGTTTATTTAAACTCTGAAATGTTCACTTTAATTAAACATACAAAAAATGGCACGAAAACTGAGATCCTTGTAATTTTTTCTTATATACTACAAATTGTTTACAAAAATCAACTATTAATATTTTTTTATGAAAATCTAATCAACTCTTATCAAACATAAATCACTTAAGTTAAATATAATTCAGAAAATTCGAAAAGTGCAAAAGTTAACAAAGCCCAAACATACGTCATAACGACGTGAACATTGCGATAACAACAAAATGGCGGCACTTATCAAAGCGAGACTGCTGTCTCCTGTTAGCTCTGGGCATGTACCTAGTTGGCTCGGATGGTCACGGCGATCTAAGCAAGCATGCGAAAGAGATCGCGAATATGTGTTGGAGTGTACGTCAAAATGACGTAGATTGGGCTTCTAGGGTTAAGGAATATCAAAATTTATCAAAACTAGTTCTATCAGCGTTTGAAACTACATATTTTTGCGAATCGGCCTTTTTCAAATATGCTTATACAAAACCTAAATATCGCAACATACTGAACTCTGCTACAGTAATGCCAATTCAGATACCCACGTTAAACCAATTTTTTTTAGGATACTGGAATTGAAAACTCTTCTCATTAATCTTCTTTTTATTTATTTAGTTGGTTTTTCCACATGTTTTTCACACATAAAATCTATTTCGGAATTTTAATTTTTGTAAGTGTTGGTTACGTACCTATTTGTAATTTTGTTTAATTTTATAATTTGTACGTTTTTACGACAATTAATATTTGTATTTCTGCGTCCGTCCGGAAAATCAGTTGTTTTCGATCAATTTTTAGGCTGAAAAATACATCTTTACTAACCTAGGCCAGAAAGTAAGTGGCTGTCATGGTAATGAGTTGTCTTTACCGACCTAGGTCGGAAAGTGTTTGGTTGCCATGGTGATAAGTTGTTTTGTTGATTTTTGCTATCCAACAAGCGTCATTATATCACCAAATGAGTTTTCACCTGTAGTTTATCAAGTTATTGTTTTCTTATGGATGGTGACGATAGTGATATTGGTGTCAGTGGCGGACGCAGCAAAAATATTGTACGTAACATACCCGTAAAGTGTAACTTTCTTTACTGGGCCATTTCCGGTCTTGTTACGTAATAGTTATTTACGTAAAAGGACCGGAAAATGGTACTTTACTGGACGAGTAGATAGTTTTAGGACGAGCCCTGGCGAGTCCTGAAAGTATGCGAGTCCAGTAAAGACACTTTGCTGGTATGTTACGTACAATATTTTTTCTGCATCCACAAATTCAAAAAAAAAACTCTTACGGTTCCTTGTCACAATAAGTTTGGGAATCGCTGCTCTAGCTAGATTTTCTTGTACTTCTGTTTTCCGTTGTGTTCTCGGATGTTCTTTTATTATTGTGATTCCTTCAAGGTTCATTTTAAATATTTGCTTTAAGCACCTATTTCTTTGCGCTTTTACTGTTCTTACAATTTCTGTTTTATCGTATGGCACCTTTAATTCTTGATAAGTTCATCTTATTTCCACTATTTTTACACCGCACACGTTTCTTATTAATCTTCTCTTCCAACCAGTAGTACCGACATCTCACAGGCTTAAAAGTGACTGTTGGTCTCACAGTTGTTTTATACACTTTCGATGTAGCTACTCTATTTACATTTTAGCCAATCATTTTTTGTTTTATTGAATATGCACTTAAATTGCCTGCTTTAGTTCTTGTTGTTAAAAGGCTTTTTTTTAATTATATACAGTGTGTTCAGTTCACCCAATGCGCATTTCCTGCATATCGTTTATTATTCAAAATGGAAAAAACATTTCAAGACAAAATTTGTTGGAGACCATAGTTTACCTGACCTTAAATAATTTTTAGCTTAACCTAGTGTTTTGTTTTCTCGCACCGATTTGTAAATTTTTATTTTAAATACAACACACGTTTTTGAGGTATTTTTGGTTTTTATCAAAATATTGTAGAATACAGATTTTTAATAAAATATTCATATTTAGCGATTTAAAAACGCCCAGTGTTAATTAATTCGAAAGTTTTGTTAGCGATACGGTTACAGTGCCTAATAAATAATTTAAATTTTAAAATAATACAAAGGCTGTTTGTTTTGTACTATTTATTAAACTAAATCTTGAATTTCTGCATAATTTTTGCAAAAGTTTTTTTTAAAACTTTGGAATAAGAATAATAAAAACAAGCTCCGTTTAAAACGTCAATAAACAATTTTCATTGTTTTTAAAGTTTATTTCTTATAACAATGATCTTCAAAATTTTAATAACAGCAAGGAACAGTCATCTTAAACAAAATAATTTCGACTTTAACAATTATGCGGCAAATAAACTTTATTGTTCGTATAATGTTATGTATAGTATGAATAACATCATCGATAAAGTACGTTGAGTTGTGTGAAACTATAAAGTTATAACTGAACAGGAAAATACGCAATTGATGCTGTTACATGATATCCTAGATTAATTTACTGCAACATCATCAATAACGCCCGCTTGAATGTTATTGTACCTATATCCCATTTCGTTTTTAAAACAACTCGCAGCATACTGTGTATATTTATAAAACAAACAACTTTATATTAATTTTAATTTCGTTAGATATCAGATTTTGTTTCCATTTTTAGTGTTAAACCAACACAGCATGAGATAATTGCGAGAGACCTTGCTACGAAACATCTCTAAAGAATATCAATGAACCGAGTGGGATGATACTATTTGATAGTTTTGTAGGTATACCATTAACGAATATTAAGAATTATAACTTCATTTTAAAAAGTATTGTATTACCTTCCATTAAAAAATCAACAAAACTAAATATTATTTTGAAGCTGAATAATTATTATTAGAAATAGACTAAAAATCTTTTATTATTGGAATAAAATATAATTATTAATTACCCTTTCTAGTGCAAATTACCGACATACAGGGTGTAGACTCGGATCACGCAACATAGCAATTTCAATGGTAAAATTTTAAAAGTCGTATTCTTGCTCCCCTAATTATTTTAGAAAAAAAGTGCAAATACGTTTTTTGTAGAGAAAAAAATTCTGTATCCATAAATGTAATCAATATTACTTCGTTTTCCAATAACTAAAAATTAAGCAATTACAAAACGCGTTTTGACAAAAATCTCTACTGCCTTGGAATTATGCTATGACAACTGCACAGCCTAATGTCACTTATACTGTCACTTTGACGTGAAGTTTATTCATAATAATCAATTTTATTATATCTTGAAATGAAAACATAACTAACTGTGTAAAATAAAAGTTTGATAAAATATAAAGGATAATTAAGAATGAATTTCACGTCAAAGAGACAGTATAAGTGACATTAGGCTGGGCAGTTGTCATAGCATAATTCCAAGGCAGCACAGATTTTTGTCAAAACGCGTTTTTTAATTGCTTAATTTTTAGTTACTGGAAAACGAAAAAGTTAAATTGATTACACTTATGGATACAGAATTTTTTTCTCTACAAAAAACGTATTTGCACTTATTTTCTAAAATAATTAGGGGAGCAAGAAGACGACTTTTAAAATTTTACCATTGAAATTGCTATGTTGCGTGATCCGAGTCTACACCCTGTATACTGCATCATTGAAAATAAATTTCTAGACGCCAGTATCCGTCTCCTCCTCAGACCTTTTCTTTTGCGCAAATTTCTTTTGAGACCAACCAACAATCTAAGTCGCATATTGCCAAGTCAGGCGAGTACGGTGAATGATTTGTTTCTCTTTTTTATTTTATTACCTCTATCTTTTTCGGTTAAAAATTGGAGATTTGGATATGGCGTATGAGAAGATCGTACTGCAGCATAAGTTTCTTCTCTGAGTCTCTTTTGAATATCTATATATATCAGACAATTATTTTTCTGTGTACCATATCAATGTAACTCTCTTCTGCAAAACTAGCTAATGCATTCATTCCAAACGAAAACTGCATACATTACTTTTTTTATTTTTCGCTCATTTTTGCTTATTGTCGCAGTTTGCTCATCTTCGTGAATCCATAAAAGTCTCTCATGGCTGGTAGATACATCATTGTAGAAAATGTATGTTTCTTTGCCGCTCAAAATTTTGGAAACCTATTTTTACCTGCTTTTATCAAGAAATTTCAAGTTTTTAGGCAAATTCTTACACGCTCTTTTTATTAAAACTCTTGCACGGCACGAAACGACTAACAGCTATCTTAAAACCATTTTCGGGCACAATTTGACACAATAAAATTCAATTTATGCAGGTAGGAATAAAATAAACATCGGTAAAAAAATTATTATCTTTTATTTTATTTAGTCATGAGTCCTTCTACTGTTAGGTGTAGGACTGTTGAGTTGTGTTGTGCTGATTTTTTTCCATGTTTTTCTGTCTTGTGCTAGCCTTTTTATGTCTTTCCATTTGATGTTTCTATCCGCTGCTGCTTTTTTAACTTCGTCGTGCCAGGTTTTTCTTGGTCTACCTCGTTTGTTTTTTCCCTGTGTTCTTGCTTCATATGCTCTTCTGGTTAACCTTTCTTCTTTCATCCTATAAATGTGACCCAACCATACCAGCTGCCTTTCCTGTATTTTTGTTTCAACTGATTTTATCTTTAATTGTTCTCTATATGTTTCGTTTCTGATTCTGTCTTTTTTTGTTTTTCCTTGGATTTTTCTTAGAAATCTCATTTCAGCTGCATTCACTCGGCTACTATTTTTATTTGTTAGTGCCCACGTTTCACTTCCGTATAAAAGTACCGGAGTTACTATCTTTTTGACCACTTCTACTTTTGTTGTTTTTGGAACTTCTCTATTTCCAAAAAATGTTGTTCTTAAACTGTTAAATATTCTTCCCACATTTCCTGTCCTTTCGCTTATTTCCTTGTCCATTCCTCCATTATTCTCTATGATCACTCCTAAATATTTAAAGCTTTCTACCTGTTCTAACCTAAGCCCATTTAAAGTGATGCTATGCCTTTTGTTTTCTGTTGTAACGATCATAGTTTTAGTTTTTTCGGTATTTCTTTTCATATTCATTTTTTCCAATTCCAGGTTTAGAGTTTCTAAATTATGTTGCAGGTTTTTTTCTGTTTCCGCGACTTAGACCATGTCATCTGCGAACATTAGCTCCGTTATGTCAATTTTTTCCATTTTCCAGTTGCCTAGGTGAAACGGTTTAATTTTTTGTTTTACTTCTTTAATTACCCCATCTATGACTACTAAGAATAATAATGGGCTGAGCACGCATCCTTGTTTTAGACCCTCTTTTGTTTCAAACTCTTCCGATTCTTCATTTTGCGTTCTTACAATAAAAAAATTATATGAGGGTATAAAAATTAAACAAAATAATATAGGTGTATTAAAAACTGCTTGCTCTTCCCAAAAATGTAAAAATACATAGGGTGTTCCAGTTGAAATAACGAAAGTATGGTCATTTCTGGGGAAAACGAAAGTGAAACAATAATTCGGTTTTTTCGCAAATAATATATGCCTAAAACGTCATTTATCTAAAATTAAAACAAAGGAAAAAAGGGGGTGAGCCTGATCTCAGTTACACCCGGTATAGGTTCACGTTTTGTATTTCAAGGCCTACTTATTTTTTTTTTTTTTAACAAATCCAGCTTGGTCTTGGTATATGTCACTGAAACTAGTCAACGCTGATTCACTAAATTTAATTTTCATAACTCTAACCCTTAGTATTACAATATGCAAAAAAAAATTATGCCAAAGTTACTGTTAGAAGCGTTAAAAACTATTTCTGTAACGATAATATAGTATTTTAAAAACAAATTAACATCTTTATTTCCAAAGATTATTTCAATAATGTTTTTCATGATTCAAGAACTGCTTAGCTGCAAACAATAAGGCCCACCCATAAGGCTTAAAGAAGCTTATTATAAGCACGTTTCAAAATTTTAAGAAACAGATTAATATTCTATAAATCTATACATTGCATACAGGCAGGTAGAAACATATTTATAGGACTTTACGACGAATTATGTGTTTGCACAAAACTATAGTATATTTAAATATATAAAAATGTATGCTGACTTATCTTTTAATGACATATTGAGTTTAATGTTTTAATAGATCAACTTCATTATACATATAAAACTAAAACAAACTTATTACGATTACAATATCAATAACAAAATTGAATGCAGTGAAATCAAAACTTAACTTTACAGCCCTTAGCATTAACAAAATAATTACTTAAACCTATTAAATTTATTTTTTCACTACTAGTAATATAGCGTAGCATTATGACGTATATTAGAATGCCGTGAAATTCAATTTCTCTACCTATGCATGGTTACAGGTAAACAATTTTTCATTATTAACCACTGGTGAATAATGAACAAATTTATATTTTTTGATAATGCTGTTGTAGTTTTAAAGAAAAAAAAATTATAGGACGATTTAGTATGATGGAGAAATTCTCTTTATTGGTATTTTAGCATTTAAAACGTTGTTTAAATAAATTAATTTAATTTTAAAAACTTTGGTGTATTTAAATAACACGACTTTCGCGCCGTAATAAATGACGGTTGTCTGGGTTGTCAATATCCACACCGTCGATTGACACAACGTAAAAAAGAGAAAAGTTTTAATAATGTCAGTATTTTAGATGAAACCATCGCTTAAAAACAATGTTTTTTAATAACAATAGTGATTTAGCAAGATGAGTAACA
This sequence comes from Elmis aenea, assembly GCA_947652605.1. NCBI lineage: Eukaryota > Metazoa > Arthropoda > Insecta > Coleoptera > Elmidae > Elmis > Elmis aenea. The sequence continues at coordinate 22,676,718 of OX393576.1, forward strand.
CGCAGATTCAATATTTCTATAGAATAGATAGGTACTTAACTTTTTATATTTTAGGTTAGAAAGTGCATACATAACATAAATGGGTTTGTCTTACTAGTAGTGAAAAAAATAGTATATACACCACGGTAGAGAAGTCTTATAGCCTTCGGGCCCTTACATCCCTCGGCGCTTCGCGCCTCGTGATGTAATCTGAGCCCTCAGGCTATAATAGTTGACTTCTCTACCTTGGTATATAATATACTATTTCGAAGCCTGTTAATGTTCAAAACTTAATATTTAAAGGTCTGGTAATCTGCTTAATCTAACAGCATTTCTTTTACACAAATTTACAACTTTAAGTTTACTGTAAACCCTTCAACAATAGCTACTGCCGCAGTAAGAGCAAAAATATATATATAATCAGTTATAAAAAAAATCGACCTCCTCTTTTTTGTTATCCTGTAACTAAAGCGAAAAATGTTTCATGGACATCACTACAGGTAATCCTTTTTGAATTATCGAAGTAAAATGGGGAATTGAAAGAAAGAACTACGGACCATGTGCTTTTTGAAAACACCTTTGTGAAAAAAAATAGAATCTGGCAGTTTATTAAAAAAAATCAGGTTTCAATAGTTTTGAGTGGTTTTATTTGCAAACCTTAAGAAAAACACATTAATTAAATAAAATATTGCTAAAGGTTGCCCATTGTTTACGGGTTTCCAAGCTTTACCTACTCTCGCTATATCATACCCCTGGAAAGATTAGTAATTGTCTAGCGGATTTAATTTTTGTTGTATCGAGAGTTTTTAAACAAGGTGGCACCCTCTGCAGTTAAAATTTTATCGAAAACTGTACTTGCATTACATTTAAGCAGAGCAGGTGCCTCGCTAGTACTCGCAGCAGGTAGGGTTCCAATCTTACGCTTAGGTCGAATTAAATACTCAGTCTGCAATGTGCGACAATAATTTAGCACCAATTAATTTACAAGTACAAACAACAGTTGATTGGATTAGTATTCGGGACCTTTAAATAGAGATTTACGAACACACAACACCAGATAGGTGAGAATCACCTGAATACAATTTACTGCGAATCTAATTACATTCAATTAAGCGATTTAGATTTGCCTAATAGGTTTTCTAGTGATAAATTAAAATGTTCGTTAATAAATAATTCTTAATATTTATTAGTATACGAAGAGTGTTGATATGTTTGTGGCCTAACCTAGAACGAAACTATATATCTGCAAAATAATACAATTTTATTCGAAATATTTAAAAGATCATCAATAAAGTCTGTGCACTTAACACGCCATTCTTAAAGTAACTCTAATCTTTTGAAAACATTTCTTTTCTAGATCTGTAAACACGGTCTCTACAGCCAGAGGCGTCGCTAGCACTCAAGCAACTAAGACGCCGCCTGACGGTGGCACTTCGCAGGAGCGTCAAACACATAAATATTTTTTTCATAATTTTTTTGTAAGATTTTTTTTAAACTTTATGTAATACGAAGTATAAGTTTTTTTTTTTATAATGGCATCTATGATTAATTTGCAATCTATTCTTTATGAACAATAAGTAAATTGTTGTGGCTTTAATTTAACGTGAAGGATAAGCTTGCCCAGTGGCAGCTATCCGTTTAAATTTACTTAAATTAATTTATTATTGGCAACATCGGTTAAATTTTTACTTAAAACGATTAGGCAAGTCTAGAGGTTTATGCCTCTTTAGTCTTTTAGTTTGTCCAGTGTTCACTAATAACTTTGCTGCTAAAAGGTTGGGATAATGAGACAATCTTTCTAGATATTTGGCACTAAAACTTTGGATCACATTTTGCACTGAGCAAATATGAAGATCTCGCTGTATAACTTCGTTAGTAACATACCATGGCGCGTTGGTTATTGTTCTTAAAGTTTTGGCCTGAAATCGTTGTAAGATTTCTATGTTAGAGTTACTGCTTGAACCCCACAGTTGTATTCCGTACGTCCATATTGGCTTGAATATCGTTTTATAGATTAATAGTTTGTTATCGATCGACAGTTGTGAGTTTCTGCCAATAAGCCAGTACAACTTTCTAAATTGCACTCCCAGCTGTTTACGTTTCATCATATGTGTTTCCGCCATGTAAGTCTGCGATCTAAGTGCATTCCCAGATATTTTGTGTCTTCTGCTTGCGGCAAAACGGTACGGTTTAGTGCAGTGGTTCCCAACCTTTTTGTACTTTTGCCCCCCTTTTTCATAAAAAAATGTTTGCGCCCCCCTCAGTTTTCGTAACAATCTAATTTCATAAATAATTATTTAATGGGCTACAAAACAATATATGTACCATTTTCTGTATAAATAAGTCCTTTTCTTTGTTTGTATTCAAAAAAGATATTTTGGTAACAGCTGCGCGCCTTCCTCGCAATAGTCTCGCGCCCCCGCCTCGCAATAGTCTCGCGCCCCACTAGGGGGGCACGCCCCACAGGTTGGAAACCACTGGTTTAGTGAGACGGGGGGGAGGGGGGCAGTTGTCTATACGCATAGTAAAAGTTACGTGTGTTGACTTAGCTTCATTACCTTTTTTTCTCCAAACTTTTAGCCATTTTGAGATCTTGTCGAGGTTTCTTTGCAGCATTTGCGAGATGCGATCGTTGGATCTGTGTGTGAGGCCAAGACCGCTGTATCATCGGCAAATGTAGCTACCATGTTATGTCCCACTGTTGGGAGGTCGACGGTATAAAGCAAGTAGAGGACGGGTCCGAGGACACTTCCCTGCGGCACACCAGAGGTTATGGGAACGAGATAAGTTTGCTCCTGGTTAAATTTTACTTTAAAAAATCTGTCGCTAAGATAGGATTTTTAAATTTGGTGAAATGAATGTGGTAGATTTTTCTTGATTTTGTAAAGTAAGCCTTCGTGCCAAACTTTGTCGAATGCTTGAGTGATATCAAGGAAGGCTGCCGAGCAGAACCGCCACTCTTCCAGGTCTTGACTAATTTTGCTTGCGACTCTATGCACTTGTTCAATGGTTGCGTGATTTTGGCGAAATCCAAATTGGTGTACCGGAATTAATTCTTTTCGCTGCAGAAGAGGTCGTAGTTTTTGTAATAAAATTTTCTCAAAAACTTTTGAGAGGATTGGTAAAAGACTAATCGGTCTGGATGAAGTGGCTTCCTCTGGTGGCTTACCGGGTTTGGGCAACATTATAATTTGGGCGACTTTCCACTGGCTTGGAAAGAAGCTTAGTCGGAGCATGGCATTATATATTTGTGTTATAAGCTTAAGCGCTTTTTCTGGTAACTGTTTAAGCATTTTTCCTGTTATTAGATCATATCCAGGAGCTTTTTTTGAATTTATCTGATGTTGAATGACATTTTTAACAACACTCACCTTAATCGATTTGATTGGTGGCGATAACTGGTAAGGTGATTCCAGAAAGTAGTGAATTTCGTTCACTTCCTCGACATTTGCTTCTGTTGGAAACGGTTGAAATATGTTTGCTAGGTGATTTGCGTACACTTCTGCTTTTTCTGTATCGCTTCCTGCCCAACTTCCATTTGCTTTGCGAATAGGTGGGAAGTATAAGAATTAAAGAAAGGAAAAAATTTCAAGAATTGTGCGTTTTATTGCAGTTTTAGAATAACCTGAAAATTTTTTGTTCGTTAGAAAATTCCGGAAAGGAGCGGCTTTTCTGAGGGCGGCACATATATTCGCGACGCTTTTAACTACAGCATCGATCACCGTCCTTTTTAGGCTTTCTTGAGCTGCGCAAAAAGGTAATTGTCTGGAGGGGCCAAATCGGGAGAATATGTTGGTGGTCGACGAGTTCAAAGCCGTTTTCATTAATTTTAGCTAGACAAAAAGTGACTTATAGACAAAGTCGTTATTTTACGAAAACAATATGCATTTGGAAAGTTATCCAAGTTGTGTTTTAGCAATTTTGGCCGACAGTTTTGTTAGCCTTTATACAGTCGAATGTTTGTTACACCTCAGGCATGTTATTATAGGAAATATTACTATATTCTCTTGGTGACATTCTGAGTGTCTCAGTACTTTTCTGTTAGACTGGTTAAATAGTACATAAGCCCAAATTTTAGGACTCTGAGTAAAAAACTTCAAAATATTCCGAGCAACAGAATTAGAGCCGGTCATAGGCTTTTCGGGGCTGTGTGCGAAAATAAATGCGGGGCCAAGAAAAAAACAAGAAAGAGTTTACTTAAAATGATCATTACAAACGTGTTTTTTCAAATGTAAAAATACTTCTTAAAATACTTTAACTGAAAGTTTTCGAGTAAAATAACTACTGACTACTTTACTATCTAACCAGCGAATGCCTAAAATCTGTGTATTTAGTTTATTTGTACCTATAAAGTAACTTTTTATAACACTAGAAGGGCGGGGTTGTCGAACTAGCGTATTATGAAAACGACTGATATACAGCTGACAAGGCCGGACTAGCGGGGCCGATCTATCCGCGGGGCCGTGTGCGGTGCACACCCTGCTCCCCCCTATGGCCGGCCCTGAACAGAATGATATGTATCAGCAATCAACCCCATCGACAAGTACAGGAACTATTAATTTGAACCAATTTTTAACCCCTGGATGAATCCAAACTTTATCAATTGTTCCACAGTGGTCCAAAATTGTTCACGTAAAATATTTAAATTGACTGCAGATCAATCGGACTGTTGCCACCTTTATTCGCTTTTAATCAGCATTTAGGCATTTGCGTATCTATTTTACTGATACTTTTTTCATATCCAATTAATTATGTACGATATGAAAAAAGTCCCAGCAGTCCCCAACCTTTGTTTGGGTTGCGACCCAGCTTCGTTCGAGTCGCCTCTAATTTATGGTCTTAAATTGGCTATGTGGCACTCCGATGGACTTTTTCACCTCTACCCTACCTTACCCATTAAAATAAACTAAACATTACTAGTAGTCCACTGATGATCTTGTGTACCTAAAAGTACAATTCTATTAGAGTTTTAGTTATTATATACTACTTTACATATTACAAGCTAAAGTTAATGTGCATTTACCTCAAGTCGAATTGTGAGATGTTTATACGACGTGCAAATGCGCATTGGGTAAGTACCGACCGAAGTTACTGCTTCGTATTGCCAACATAATTAACAATTTGAAATAAGTCTGTATCTCTGTTCCGTTTAACATCGATTATATCAAAAAAGTACATTTTCTTTAATAAATTTACGTATTTCTAAACTTAGTTCTTGGATGATTCGTTATCACATAAAAGTGAGGTTAGATCTTTAGCTGTCACTATTTTTGCAATGTTGGCAGTATGCGAAATTTGTGACTAAAACTGAGTTCAACCGTTTACTCGTAAAATGTAAAATACCTATTTAGTTCCGCATTAAAATGGTGCAAAAACGTTCACACACATACTTATTATAAATTATAAACTGGAATTTTTAAAATATGGTTTCATTGAGATTAAAGATAGAAGTGAAGTGTCTCGTGTACAATGTGTACAGTGCATGGGACCATGGGAGTTTTGGTAAACTCATCTATGAAAGAAAATAAATTAAAACTCCATTTAACTACAAAGCACCAAAATGTAAGTGGTAAGGGATGTCACTAAAATGTTGCTTGTATTGTTAATCATCATATAATTTATTAACATCGTGTTTTTATGTTAATTTAATTTTTTTGCATTTCCGTACGTTGCTTGTATTGTTAACTAATATTATTATTTTATTACCACAGTTTTCTGTGGTAATTATTGTCTTTCCACTCGTTGGGTCGCGAAGGAAATGCGCTTTAAAATGTTGGGTTGGCAGCAAAAAAAGGTTGGAACCACTGATTTATTCCGATATAGTCTATCTTACAAAATCAAACCATCGACAGTATCGAAACTTTTTTGGTGTTGACGCATAAATCGATCTTCCACATTATTCTTTCTTATTTTTTAATGTCGAAACACAGCTTTTAATTTTAGAAACAAAATGCATTGATGTGCGAATGTTATTAACATTTCATCATAAATTCCTTTACTAGATAACACTCAATTTGGTGGAAATTATAATTTTTGCTTGGTTTTTTAGGATCACAATTCGAAAACGACTAGACTTTTAAATCTTAGGTCAACTATTTATCAATACACCCTCGTATACGAAATTACCGAATGCAAATTTGTCTTCGCTGGGCACTCGGTGTAAGTACGAAGGTCGCGTCTTAAAATTATACGACGGTGTCGGGCGGATAGCTTTTATCTCCACTTTGCTAATTATAATTTAAAATATTTCGCCCTAAAGAAGGCATTCGTTAACCGCGAACGTGCTCTATCTACATTTATAACATGAAATAAATACAAAGATATAGAAAGTGCGCTACGTGATAAAGACGAGAGCACAAGCTATGATAAATAATACAGACGTCCGTGCTTTGGACGCGAATTGTGTGAAATGAGTCGGCGGTGGCCGGAACCACGAATCCTTGCGGTCCTATAATGTACTTGATAACATCATAGGCGGCGAGATTTTATATTTGTTTCTTGTAATATCGTAACCCTTTCCAATCCAATGTTCATTTTGGGCCATTACTTCTAGATGTTTAACCATGTTTATATAGTGCTACAAAATTGTTTTTAAGCTACGTATAAACGGGAGATGCATGAAAGAATAATTGCTGTTAGACGAGCAGGCTATGGATATCCCGTTTTTTTAGAAAGCTCTATTAAACTACAAAGGTGCAGCAGCATGCGGCGAGCTTTCGATGGGTTTGATTATAGAGGTTTTCCACAGAAGATGTTTTTATCAAAGCTGTTGACAATGGCTCACTCGGTGCTTTCATTTATACGGTCAAAGGATTCCGTAACCGATATTTTTATAAAGAAAAGCGATCGCTTTATGTGTTAACGAAAAAATTAAGTTTCCACTACAACAAACAAACATAAAGTAATGTTAATCTTGAGGGATAAATTACCCATCAAAAACATGCAAGATCTTAAATATAACTACAGTGGTTCAATTCGAAGCGATTGTATGGGTATAATGCTTATACAGCGATTCCCAAACTTTTTAGACAGCGAACCGATGTTTTTCTGTAATATTTTATCGCGATCAACCCTAATACGTAAACCAAAATATGATTTACAAGTAATGTAATAACCCTTCAATAAACAAACTGGGGATAAGCAGGAAACCAACTAAAAATACCTTTAAATAATTAAATACTTTAAGTCTTACTTGTTCTTAATTATTTACTCTCCTTTTATAGTCTCCACGAGTTTTTTTGGTGAGAAGCTAATAATTAATTAATCAACGTTTCAGTTGCCCAATTTATTTAACTTGACAAAATTGCAAATTAAATTAAAAATTTATTTACTCTTATGAAAAATTACATGAAAGAATTTTGGAGAGATAAAGAAAACATTACGAAAGAAATTTGGAAGAGGCGCAATGTGGCTTTAGACCGGGTGGAAGCACGCAGGATCTAGTATTTACGTAAGTAAAGTTAAGTGAAAAAACAATGGAACATTCAAAGATGGTGTACTTGTGCTTTATCGATCTTTCTAAAGCCATCGATAGAGTGCCAAGGGAAAAGATTTCGAAAACACTGAAACAAAGTAGAGTGGGAGAAGAATTATTAAACGCCATCAAGAGTTTATATAAGAGTAGTAGAAAATATGTGCGAACCTGCGAACCCATAACAGCAGTTCCCAGGAATTTATAACAACAGTGGGAGTAAGACAAGGAGGCACATTAAGTTCACTGCTCTTCATAATTTTTATGGATAAAATAATTAAAGAATGTAAGCAAAACACAAAGAAAGCCTACTGGGGTTGGAATAAACTAAAACCAATATTCTTAACAGAATTAGCCTTTGCAGATGATAAGGTGCTATTAGCTAATAGCGAAAAGGACTTGCAATTCATTCTAAACGTATGGGCTGATACATTAAGTAGATATAATATGAATAATAATATAACAGACAAAAGTTATGGTTATAGCGTAAAATCATGAACCAGTTACAATTATGCTAGACAAAAAAAATAGAGCAGGTAGCAAAATTTTATATATTAAGGAACAATAATTGCAGAAAATGGTAAATTGGAGGAAGATCTGAATAACAGAATAGCGGCAGCGAAGAATTTTACTACGCCACTAATAATTGTTTGATAAGTAAGAAGGAGACAAAAAAAAAACGAAGACGCGAGTTTTTAGTGCAGTGTACGTCTACGTACGAGTTCTATCAGTTCCGAAACTTAGACACCAAGTCAAAAACAAAAACAAAGAATATAGGTACAGGAAATGAGATTTCTGAGAAGAATAGAGGGATGTAGACTGATCGAAAAAATCAGTAACGAAAAAATTCGAAATAACCTAGAAGTAGCAGATATGAAGAAAAAGATGGAGACGAATTAATTAATCTGGCTTGAACCTCCACTACGCATGCCAGAAAGTAGATGCGCGAAAATAGGATGGAAAATGCAGATGAAGGGAAAAAGATATAGAGGAAGACCAAGAATAAAATGGGAAAAAGAAGTGAGGAGGAGACTAGAAGAAAAAGGAGTCAGCTGGAGAGATGTGCCACAATTAGCTAATGAGTGGAGAAACAACACAGAAATAGAAAAGCATACCTCTACATCGAAAGGTACAAAAGGAACCGATTAAGAAGAAGAAGAAGAAAATAAACAAAATGATAAACACAAAAGAATAATATACTTTTTTACAAGTAAATGTGTTGTTTCCATCACTTAAGAAATACCAATTTTAACCCCAAAGCGGATATCTTAACCAAAAATTAATTATCGAGACGTTCTTAACTTTTTGTTTCAGAGCAGCGTCGCGTGAAAGTTCAATTTAAGATTCCACTTTTTGTTAATTTAACTGTAACTTTTTCTTATTTTCTGTTTAAACAAACACTAAATAGATATCAAATCCACATTTGATTGCCTTCAATTGGTTAAAAATAGGTATTTATATAAATTTCATATTAACCCCAAGACGTGTTCTTGAATTATTGCAGAAACTTTCTGCATCAATTCAAGTACAGCCAGAAAGTGCGTCTAATTGTTAGTTTACTACGAAATGGTTCATTATAAAGTTAGATAATGCTCTGTAAGATTTAAATTTTCTTTTAGAATCCGTTGCTCCCGCAAATAAAAATTTTTAATAAATTGTTGTTTCCACTTTCCCATAAACTGTATTTAGAATCCCTGTCGCTCAGATATTCATTTTTGCGTGCACTCAGACCAAACGGTGGACTAAATTAATTAATTGCGTAAACATATTCGCACAATAAGTTTAATAAATTACCTATGTTTATTAAAAGTAAAAAAAAATATCTCAAAAACTGCATTTTTTACATTTTATGTCTATATTTACCCACGCGGGATACACCCATAATATTTTAACAAATTACATTCTGTAACATTTTTCTAAAATTTTATTTTCATTTTAAATGCCCTTTTAAACATAAGTAATAAATTATTATTAAATTGTAACTGTTATGGTTTTAATTATCATATCATAAACTACATGAAGTAGAATAGACTCTTTTTAATATTTTGTGATACAACCCAATAAATCTAAAACATTATTCTATAAGTACTTGCTGTGTATGTATAGGTTTTACGTTAGACAAGTAAATTGTTTATTTTACGCTTGAAAAATTATGCATTAAAGATTTAAGATAAGTAGCTTTGCTTAAAATGATGTGAATTGTGATAGATTTTCAAATAGAATTACTTTAAATGTAAATACAGAATTATTGGCAAGGTCTCGTCAAAATCGTTTTAAATAATATGTGTTGCTTATATGATTAAGACTCATTTAAAGAAATTTTTAATCAATCGAACGACACCCACAAATCGTTTCAAAATTAATAACAGTGCCCATTCCATTATGTTGAAAACCGTAATTTGTTAATTAGTTGCTATTAATTAAATTTCTAACACAAAGAAATTAGTTTTGAAAGTAATTTAGACAAAATCTCCCCCAACTGACCTGCGGTAGTTAGCTAGTTCACTGTAAATCAGAATATTTAGCTTATTAATTCCTCATTAAGGATATGTTATGCCCATAGGTGGAAACACCTACATGCGAGCGAATGGTTCGATGAGCTACCATTTCATTTATATGCATAATTTATTAAAATTATGTAAGATAAAAAAGTAGTCAGTATAATTTACCAATTATTTAAAAGTTAAATTTAAACATGACCATTAATACATTTTAGAAATAGGAAATAAATATTAATGATTCCGTTAATTGTGACTAACGGTGTTCATTTATTATTTGGCACTGAAATACGATGGCTGTCACGTTAAACGTTAACCAACAATTGTTTTTAAACATGGTTTGCCACTTCCGTGTAAAATTTTCCGTTTTAAGCACAACAAACAAATACAGAAGTAATTCTCTCATTGTACGTATCATAATTTTGTAACTGCAATCTTACAATTACCCTCTGGAACTTAATTTTCTGATTTAAAATAAAAGTGACAGGTCCTCGATTTTTATTATTATACACAGGGTGTACCAAATTTGAGGCTGAAGATACGGATCTCGCTTATCTTTAGAGCAACGAAGCCTGTTAAATTAAGAAAATGTTCCATTATGTGGGTTTAAATTAAAATGAAATAAAAATTGTTAGTCTTATTAGCTCAGAATTATTAGAAAATTTTTTTTTGTCACTTTTTAATTTTTGACTAGGTACAGAAGACAAAATATTTTAGTAAATCAATTTTTTAATTTCTATACGCTGATCTAAAGAAATAGTGTTTGAGAAGTTTCCCTTATTTTGGACCATCATCAACTTTGTTATTTCTTATAGGTGCCATATTCGGTTTTGCAATAAAAGTTGTTACTGAAACTTCTGAATGCGATATAAAACACTATTATTGCAAGTTTTAAAATAACAACATAAAATTCAAAAATAACCATTTTTCCTGACATAAATATTACTATGGAAAAAGAAACAATAACAAATATTACAAAATCATAAACGTTTTTATGTTTTGTAACTATTATTAACAATTCTGTATAAGATACATTATATATATATATATGTTAATTGTGCCCATTATTTACCTAAAAACCTCAATAATATTTAATGAGATTTTACTGCCTGGTATATTTGGTTTGAAAATGTCTTGAAAAGCAAGAAAGGCATCTAACAATTTTATTGAGCTGTCTTATCCGTTCATTTAACAATTAAATTGCAGCATACAACATTCGCATTACAAAACACATTTAAAAGTTAGATTGAACTTATCGGTTTGCATTAAAAAATATTAATACTATTGGGTAATAGTCGTAAGCCTTTGCAGTTTTAAAACTAGCTATATTTTGGGTAAGTCGAAAGCATAGTTAAGTTTTGGGCTTATTATGAAATCCCTAAAAATGTTATAAAATGTTAGCAAAACGAGCAAATAATGGCTTCCTCATTCTCATCGGCAGTGCCGGCTCTAGGAAGTCAGCGAAGTAAAAAAAAGCATTGGGGCGCCTGTGAACAAAGGGCGCCCCGTTATGGCGATCCCAATGACTCGCGCCTCTTTTTTCAATGTTTTTTTCCAAAATTAGATTTTGACGACGTATTTTGTCAGATAGCTGTGATTTTTTCAGGTAGAACATTCGGCGCTCTTTCATAATCGTAAATAATACTCACTAAACAGGTAAAAGGATGGATTAAATACCCAGAAGTACGCAGAAAAGGGATGAATAAATGCATAGAAGTGCGTAGAAAAAAAACGAAATAAATACCAAGAAGTACGTAAAAAAAGGTGGAATAAATACCCAAAATAAGTGTCACACTTCAACGGCCGACCAGTCTTAGCGCAACACCACTGAAGGGTGCAAAGTTATTGCTACCTCCACCTTTCTTATCAAAAAATCTGCTAATTTCCTTCAAGAAGGCTCTTCTGGAGAGCGCGCGGTTGTATTCTTGCTCCTTGGAAGAGATTGTCCCAATTCCATTGTCTTTTCTACGAAACGAGCCACTTTAACTCCCGGAGTGCGTTGCCTCTAAAAATCATTCCGTATTTGCTGGTATCTGCTTTGCTTGCATTCCATCAATTTGCCTCAGTTTGCCTTCATATCAACTAGAGTTCAGACCTTGTTCCGACCTTCCTGTCTTTGTTAACTAAACCTGTATCAGTGCAGGTGCGGAAAAGTCTTTCTCTAGGCAAAAGCTAATAAAAAAATTACTTACACCCAAGCATGTCACAAGAGCGTCTGCTTGGTCTTTCTATAGGTATTAGCTATAGAAAATGATGTGAAAAAATTAGGAAACTGGGGAAGGGGAGACGCCTCAAATAATTTTACATCGAGGCGTCTGTATACCAGCTTTTATCATCGGTTTCTTATCACTAAAAAAATAAAGCTGTAATCAACCTTTGACCTTACCTTAACTTATTTTTCAGTAAAAGAGGGCTAGGATAAAGGTCAGTCAAGGTTTTATTTCTCAAAAATGTTAAAAATGAAGCTAGTACGTTTAAAACCCAAATTCTGCATTTTATTATTTAGCTAGTCTAAACACGAGAAAGCCATGCTTTACCAGTTTCTATAAAATGCTTTGGAATTTTATAAAATGTCTAAATTGTATATTATGCATACGACAGAAATATCTAAAACAACTTATTTTTATTTAACATTTGTAATTTTGTAGTCGTTATCTACACGTAGTAATAAAGAAAAAGGAAAGGAAAAATAAAATGAACTTTTAAACAAACTATTTGGCAAATTTATTAAATCAAATATTATAAAGCACGTTATAAAATGCAGATGTCGACGTCATTTTCGGTTCATATTTTATTGTAGTCAATAGATGTCTCCTGCCATAAACTTTCTATAGACATTTTATTGAGCATGCATTTTACCAATAATGATAAAAGTACCCTGTTATCGTTGCATCTTATACATCGTCTCTTTGTAGTACGATGGAACTTCAAGAACGATACTGTCATGTCATTTCTTTAGAAATGATTAATTACACTCAAGTTAAATGTGGTAGAACAATTTTTCGCCAAAAAACTAGTAAAACTTCAATAGCAACCATCTAGAGATTATTCCAAGTAATGTCAACTATGCATTTTTGTAAGTTGTAAACATTCTCATTAATTATAATTTGAGTATAAATTATTTCACATAAACCTGAGAGCTTTAAAAATTTCGCAAATATTCTTTACATTTAAACAAAGCATTTTTGTGGCTGGTGGTTTAACCAACAATAAAGACGATAAGAATCAGCTCGTTTTATTGTTTTTAATTAAACACGAAATCCCCATCAGATAAAGAGATTATGAAAAATTATCTTTGCATTTATATTTAAGTGTTGCGTGCATATATTTCTTAAAATGTAAGAAAGTTGGCAATTAAAGAATATCAAAGGACGTAATTAATCAGTTTTCAATAACATCAACCAAGAAATACAATTCACTTTGGTGAAATGAATAAGTATTTCAAACAGCAATCCATTAGGGCTACTTCCTTGAAATAAATAATCTAGGTTAAACGCGATGAAGTCGTTTCATATGTTGTTAAAATAAGGAATCGCTTCAAAGAGTTATAGTTAGGGTTTATAAGGTCCTAAAATTTACAGTTACATTATACTATGTGAAGAGATCACTTACAAAAGTTTTAAGCATTATTATTAAATGGATTTCTAACACATAACATACAATGTGTCCAAAAGGTATGGAATATGCTATACAGGGTCCGCCTAAAGTCTCCCATACGGATACTTTTTTTAAACGTATACTGAAATGTATAGCAATTTGACCCGGAAAAAACATGGACCAAAAATTATTAAGTCACAATTTACTGCGTAAAATTAAGGGCTATAATCTACAGTCTGGCCCATTTTAAAGCGGAATACCCCTATAAAAAGTTTATTTATGGTCCGATTTTAATGAATTTTTTTTTTAACTTGGTGAGTGTAAACTGAATTTTAAAATAGGCTACTATTCTACAGTTTTTGATGCTTTATCGTTTAAAAACAAATTCATAAAAATCGGACCATAAATAGGGGTGATTCGCTCTAAAATGGGCCACACTGTATATATAAAATGCGCTTCCTATATTTGTTCAATCTCACATACTTATTGTATTGTAATCTAGACATTCAAGATAAACTGTAAATACTGTAGACCTTGGCTCCACGATTATTGGTATTTTAAAATTGCATGTAGGCGAAATTACTTTAGTTTCCAGTCTATTAAACAAACGTATTATTGTTAAATTACAAAATTGAAATTGCACATAAATGGATACACACATCAAACTCATTCTGCGCGTACATGTTAAAGCTAAATACAAAACTTCTTTCAAACAATTACAGCGATGAATGATAACTTTAGGAATATAGTAATATTCGATATTTCGATACTGAAACCTATAAATTACCTGTACGCCTATGAGTTTGGGATAATTTTTTATGCCCTTATTTATAGATGTGTGTATACATTTGTACATGTGTATTAAATATATGAGCACTTGAAATGGCCATTATAATCCTTTCGTAGAACGACCAATTTGAACGTCACATGATCGACGGTAATAACATAGGAAAGAAAGAAGATAAAGTATATCTGATAATAATAAACAAAGCATTTAGCAGGATGTAAATAAAACTAATAACAGTGATTAGCACTTGTTTATGATTGAAGCAGCCCATGGTTGTAGCGCATATATTTCGGAACGGGCGTAAAAATTGGCCCAGCATTATTTGGCTTTGCTTATAATTGAAACCGTCTGGGAATAACGGGCTTTTGATCATGTATTTCCTTAAGACATTTACAAAAATATACAGATGGAATAGCTTAAGGCTATTTTGGCGCTCTGCAAGTTGTAATCAGTTGTTCTTTATTTTAATGAGAGCCATCAGATCAATAATACGTTTGCAAAATACAATTAATTTTAATGTCATGTTGCGCCCAAAAGCGAGAAAACAATTTAACATAAAATTTAATTTTGAGTGGTAAAACTTTTGACTATTTTCAAATTCTAAAAAATTAGTAAAAACTGTAGAAAACAGTTAAAGAAAAAAATTATTACAATACAAATGTGTAACCCAAGTTGGGGTTCATTATTCCCTTGAGTGGAAAATTAACTTACTTAGTAGGTATTTACAGAAAAGGGCATTTATAAAAACACAAAAATAATTTTGTAATTATAAAATTTAGTACTATGTGGATATGTTTATGTTACAAAAAAATATAAAAAAAGTCAAACCTGTGACGTGGATTTAAATAATTTTATTAATTATACATTTTAATAAGAATCATGAAAACATGTGTAAATAAGGTATTCAGAGTTTTTTGGTGTGATAAATGCCAGATCATTTTTCTTTGTTGTTTTATGTTTATTCTTTAGCATTTAAATTTGTTTAAGAAACAATAATTCCTACAATTCCATTTGTAAAATACAAAAGAAAATTGAGGCTATTTATAAATAAAGGACGTTTATCGACGGACGATATGAGATAGTCTGCCAAATAATAACAAAATCATATACGGATTGAGTTCGTCTTTAACAAATAATAAAGAAAATCATAGTATATACTATATACGAAGTGGATTCGTTTTAACAGTTTGAAGTTAATAACGTTCAGATGAACTCGAGGACGAACTAGTATCGTCTTTACCAAAATATTATCGGGGGTAATTACACGAGAGCTTTGTTTTTAGCCGGACAAACTTGAGTTGCTACGAAAGTTTGGTTGCTAGGAAAGTCGACGAGACAAAACTGTCAGATGAAACAACGAGTCCTACGGACTCGTTGTTTTATCTTTGACAGTTGTCGAGTCAAAAGTTGCCTAATAGCAACTAAACTTAAGTTTAGTAAAAGCAAGTTTTCCCGCAGCCGTCTGTCATCGTAGGGGTTTCAGGTGGTTTCCCCTACCTACTATAGGCAAATGCTGTGACAGTACTACCACCTACCCTTACCTTACCCACCCTTTCCTTGTTCCCCGCCCCCTCCACCCGGACGCTAGTGACCTCAGTTGTCGAAGCGTCCCTAAACTCTCAATTTAAAAAAAAAAGCAAGTTTGTCCAGGATAAAGCAAAGCTCGAGTTTAATTCGGTACGATAACTGCACGAATAAATTATAACCTTCAAATAATAACTAACAAAACGTCAAAATCTTTTGGTTAGTTACAATCACATAAGTCGGTTGCATGGTAACAAAAGTTACATGCAAAAATGCAAGTGGATATTTAGTTAGGTATCTTTTTATCCGCTGTCATAACGACAAAACGTGACGTCATTATGGAGAATCTAACATATGAGTGCAGTTATCGGGGGTAATACCAGAAGTGACCATAAGAGGTTAAAATTTTCCCGCCAAATTTTGTTTGACACGAGTTGTTGCTTAATAACAATTAACGAGAATAAATTGAAAAGCAATAACGAGTCTTACAAATAACAAATTGGCCTGCTAAAATTTTAACCTCGAATGGTATTTTTAGCGAAAATTCCACGGCTGATTAGAATTACCTATACAAATATTTATTTATTTATACTTTCTTTGTTTGCAGTACCAAATCTTTTTGCCGACTCGCTCATTTTTAAATATATCTATTAGCTATTATTTAAATTAAAAGCTGTTCAATTTAGTTCAAACAATAAAACACATGTTGAAAACTTAACTTTTTACATTATTCTAAACGTTGCTATGTTGAAGCAAACAAAGATTATAAACTTTTATTGCGTTGCCATGGTGAAGTAAACAAAAATTCTAAAATTTTATTGCATTGCCATGGTGAAGGTAAACAAAAATTTATCCGATTGCAAATAGTAGGTAAGTTCCTATTTTTATCCGCTAGCAAACCTCATAAATCGTATGCATTGACATTAATGACAGTAGTGGAATTATCGGTACAAAATCCAATACGGAATTCGTGATATACATAATAAAATGTGCCATTCTGTGAGAAAAAATTAAGTTCGTCGTTACAACTTAACGCACTAGAAGTGTTGATGAACCGAGTTCGTGAATGTCACTTAAATATAGTTATACAAAGTGCTCCAAGTTTGATGCTCAATGTAGGATAGCGTTAAAAATTGTGTAATTTGTTGGGAAATCAATTTTGAAATTAAATTTTCCGTAGCAATCCTAGCGAATTATCATACAAAACGTACTAAAAAATTGTTTTTTTTTGCGCAAACACCCTGTATATTATTCTAAAACGTTATTCAGTCAACAACAATGACACCATTGTCAACGAAGGTATCAAATGAATTTGTTTTTGTTCCTGTCAATACTTTCGTAATTTAGATGTTTTGTTTTTAATGGCTGAAATGTATCACAAAAAATCATTATTATGTCAATGTTACAGATATTTTTACTGCTAACTGCTAAAATCCAAGATGGTGCCCAAAAGAATTATCAAAGTGGATGGTTTGAAAAAGACCAAATGTCTGTTAAAAAATCTTATGAAATCAGGAAAAAGAATAAAAACTTGCTGGAAGAAATAGTTTTATATTTAGAAATTACTAAAGTATATAAAGTAACGCAACAAAAAGTTTAAACTAAGAAGGCCATGGGAATTTATATTTAGATTTAAATAATAATAATAATAATAATAATAATATTATTAATAATAATAATAATAGGCTTTATTTAGTTATAAAAGAAACTATTTATACATTAATCTTTACTAGTACTTCAAATTAAAATTGCAGTTTTACATGGGTCTTACAACCTTCTTTAAACGCATGCATATTAACAGAATATTTTAATTCGTTTGGTAATTGATTATATAATTTTAGTCCTTTGTAATAGAGCGAGTTCTGTGTACTACTTTTTTTACATTTAGGCAGTCTAAAATGTTCTCTTTGTCTTGTTTCATAATCATGCTGTTCTTTGTTGTATATCAGATATTTACTCATATATCCTGGCATCATATTGTTTAAACATTTATATATTAGAACCAAAACGTTATACACTGTATTTTGCCATATATTAAGGAACCCCAACTTATTATGCATATATTCAATTTTAGTTAATTTAGAACACTGTAATATGATACGCAAAGCTCTGTTTTGCTGCTTTTGTA
Organism: Elmis aenea; assembly: GCA_947652605.1. Taxonomy (NCBI): domain Eukaryota; kingdom Metazoa; phylum Arthropoda; class Insecta; order Coleoptera; family Elmidae; genus Elmis; species Elmis aenea. The sequence goes on from OX393576.1 coordinate 22,694,702, forward strand.
ATTTTTTCAGATCCCCCTCATTACTTAGAAATATTATGCTACTGCAATAATTAAAGTATGGTTCTATTATTGTATGATAGACCAATATCCTAGCTTCAAAGTTTAACCTATTCGGTATTCTCCCAAAATAACTAATTTTTGCACCAACTTTTTTTACAATATAGGTAATCTATGTTCTTTTTAAATTTTAGATAATTATTTATAATCTGCATCGAATTATGAAAGTTTGCCCCAATTAACCGACTTTGCGGCTCTTAAGATAAGCAAGATTTTTATGTTGACGCTGTATATCTTGATATGATTTTATTAAAAAAATTGGTAAAGAACCAAACTTCTAAATAGATCTCAAAATATTAACATTTTCTGATGTTTGTATTCTGTTGGTCAACTCTTTTGTAGGTTTTTCATCGCGTCTAAGATTTACGCGGTGCATTTTGTCTAAATGTATAAAATAAAACTTTCATTTTAACGAAATACCCAGCTGGTCATCAAACAAACAGATAAACTGTAACTGCAGTAATGTATTACCGTACACGGGTAAAAGTAAATAGACAGTATCGTTACAAGGACATGGACATCCCAGAATAATCAAGCAACATGATCGTCTGCAAGGGTTACTGCAACAAACAAAGCAAGTCCTTCTCGGGAAGCAGTAAATTATTTCAGACCAAATTTACAGCAAGTAACATCCTATGTCGATCGTTTATCGTACTACGTGCGGTTTATTTGGTCTTTTTTTCCTAACAGCTAACAAGTAAACCATTGAATTACAATTTCCAGTAGTTCAACAAAGGAAATCAACGTCTAAGTAAATGAGAATGGTTAATCTTATTGCTACAAAAATTCTTACCTTAAAAATATGCTCCTGTTTCGAGACTATCGTGTGTTCGTCAGTGACTGAATTATATATAAATTCGTTAAACACATGCGTAAAATAAATCGGTTGTAAAAATATTTTGTAATACTTAAAAGTCGACTTCTGTATTGTTTTTATTGTACAAGTATTTTAATTCAGATTTTCAAGTAAATAAAAAAGCTGTTTTTTTTTAATCAATAAATTTTGGTTTATTTTTGATTTAATGTTTTACTATTAGTCAAAATTTGCTTTAATGACAGAACTAAATTGTCCTTTATTTCATGGCACTGTTTAGCTTCGTAGGGACTTTTTGATGAGTTTTATTTGTTTTGAGTATAAATATCAAAATAAATTAAACCTTATATTATTGAAAACAATTAAAAAAGGCCCCAGTAGCACAAAATATTGCGCCAACATTGGCTAAAAATTGACATACAATACTGGGAAAATATAGATTATGTCAACATTTTTAAATATTGGTGGAATATTTTAAATTAATATTAATCCTATAACATTTTTTTATAAAGGATTTATATTATTAAATAATATTAGATTAATATGCCGTATCGATATTGGTGAAATATATACTATACACAATTAAAAATATCAACCAATATTATTAACCCTGATTGGTACAATGTTACATATGCATAAATCTCCTTTATATGTTTTTATGGTTTAGAAATGTTAATATTCAATAATAGTCCAATAAGGCTGTATAAATGGTTTATTCAAACTAAAAATATAAAAAAATTACAGAAAACCAAGCATAATTTTCTTACGTCTGTATTTGGCCAACAATTTCATGCCATAACTGTAATACTTCAAGACTAATCTGAAAGTTTTCCAACAACAACTAGGAGCATGGTAATATCTTCCTTCCACTTGATAAGTGTTTTTCACTATTGATATCCGACTAAACCACATATCGATGTCCGACTCAGGACTTTCATCGAAATTTGGTATAAAAGCCGCCACTTTATTTGATTTCAGTCTAGCATTCTCACTAACTATCATAGCTTTTACTGCATTGACTATTATATCATCAACCGACATGCTAATGCTTTCGTGTTCACTCATTTAAAAAATTGAAAACAGGTGGTAAAACAACCTCAAAAATGTGTTTTACGTTTACAGTGCGAATGTTTAATTACTATAAAATAACCTGTTAATCCAACACTATAAACTAATCACTTCATCAGTTCCTGATCCCTCTTCTGAACACTGTGGTGATGGCTCACATAAATCCACATAAATTATTCTAAACTTTCTAAGAGGGCAAACATAAAACGCACTATCATTTTGCCAATTACAATACAATTCCGCCAACGGTAATCTAACATACGCTATACACTAACCCCATCTACATCCAAATTTTAAAGTTATTATCTACTACAAAACAATGTAAATATATTGGACCAATAACATATTAACATTGAGTTTTCTGATATTGGTTGTTCATTAAAAAACATGAAAAGACCTATATTGGCTAAATATTGCTAAACAATATAGGGTAAATATATTTTGTTAATGTCTAGCCAATAAAAATTAATTGGAAATAATCATCAAACAATATAAACATATTGGACCAATAAGATATTAATATTGAGTTTTTCGATATTGGCTGTTCATTAAAAAACTTAAAAAGGCCTATATTGGCTAAATATTGCCAGACAATATAGGGTAAATATATTTTGTTTATGTCTAGCCAATAAAAATAAACTGGAAATAATCATCAAACAATATACCTAAACATATTGGACCAACAACATATTAACATTGAGTTGTCTGATATTGGTGATTCATTAAAAAACTAGAAAAAGCCTATATTGGCTGAATGTTGCCAATATTGGGCCCGCGTAACAATATTTTGCCAATATTAGGCCAATATTATTGTGCTACTTGGGGGCTTTTTTGTGAGGTCATATCCGACTATGGTTTGCATTTAAAAAAATGCAAGTTTATAATTTATCTATGAATTTAAACAATATGGAAACAGATGAATGTTTTCATTTTACAGTATGTAAAAAAATCTGCAAGTTTTTCCCCAAAAATATTTTTGTACCATCAAGTATAACAGTTATTAACGATTAAAAAAAAAATGCTTATTTTGATTTTTTTTATGAACTAGCGTGCCATGCAACTTTTTTAAAACATTAAAGCATCACTGAGTGGGTCTCAGAAAGTGGAACAATTTGTCTAATTAAAACTTTTTTGTAGCTCTTACCGTTTACGAGATCCCTTCCATGTGCACCACTCTTTATTTATTGCAAAAAATTACCGAGATATGGCTAATTTTGTGAAATTTGTACCATCAAAGTTTGCCATGACTTTTGTTAACAAGTGATGTTTGCAATTAATAAGCAAGTAATCGTCATTTAGTTATTTATGAATTGCAAACATTACTTGTTTACGAAATCATGGCAAAATTTAATAGTAAAAGTTTCACAAAATTATCTATATCTCGGTTATTTGCTGCAACAAATATATAAAACTATATATTTTTAAAAAGATAGAAAATGCTTTTTATATAATGTCGTGACCTACTAGGTTTCCCATATAAAAAAAAAATATTTGTATACTTCATATCTCAAAAGCCAAGGTCATTAAAAAAAAGTTTAATACCTTATTAAATTAAACATAAAACGTTTATAAACAACAGATGCGCCATTTTGTTCTATTTTTAAAAATTAAGAAGTTATAGTAAATTTTTAAGAACATTGAAATTTCAATTTTCGTCTGTAATGCCAAAATGGAAAGTGATATGAAAAATCTGAAAACACAGGCATGTTTATCTCAAAAAGTTAGGCAAAACGATCGATATCAGATTTTTGCCAACTATCATAAAATGGTTACCGAGATACCTCGTAAATCATTTGAATTTTGGTTCACCCTGTACAGTGTGTACAAAACCCCATGTGAATTATGCATATTTTGTACCTCTAATAATAAACGCTGGAGCAATAAATTTCATATACCGGGCTAATAAACAATTCGTAGTCTTATTCCCCGCTAGATGACGTATAAAATGTAAATTTTAAAAAGGGTAGCTAACGTTAATTTGTGATATTAGAAGATGGGACTGTTCACCCTAATCCGTTATGTACCTTATGATACATTAATTATTGTGAACGTTTTCTTGCGTAAACTACTGCAATGCGTAATGGAGACGCGTAAGCAGACATAAAATGTTAATAACAGTTGAGCTCGATTCCACATAAAGTACTCCCACCTGGTCACGGGTAATAGTACCACGTAGTATTATATTTGGGTGCTATTTAAATGCTATAAAAATTAATTGAAATGAAATAATTTTAATTCAAGAATGTCATTTAAAAAATTGTGGACGCTATTATAATTAATCAATTTGCTGTATGTGCAATGCTATGAAATTATAATTTTTGCAATAAAAAGAAAATAAAATGAAATAAAAATAAATCATTCTGTCACTAATTATTGCACTATAAAAATAAAGAAATTTTGCCAATTGTATTAATTATTTGTCATTTGGATGTAAGATTTGCTACTGAATTTTAATATTTACCAGTCGAATTTAATATATGGCTAATTGGAATTAATATTTGCTACTTGGAATTAATATTTGCTACTTGGAATTAATATTTGCCACTTGGATTTCATATTCGCCACTTGGATTTCATATTCGAAGGTATTTATAGTGATGTTCCTAGTACTAGCAATGCCTTAGAAAGTTTCAACAATGTAATTAAACAAGAAGCTACATTAAGAGAACGATTACCAATATCTCGTTTCTTAACTTTAACTTTTGGATACATTGAACAATGGTCTGAAAATTATAGTAATGGATTAAAAATATTTAAAACAGAACCTACTGTAACCCTAGATATTTGGAAAAATGCTTACAATTGGGCTAAGACTAAGAAAGATATTAAAAGTATATCGTCATCAAGTACTACAATTTATACATTTCCCTCAAGAAAAATTGAAAAATTAAAACGTTAAATGAAGATATAAAAGTTGATTGCTTTGAAACATTCGATGAATTTAAAATTAATTCATTCTTTAGCTATAACGTTACTTTCCCTAATGATGGCAACTTTTTGGCTGCACAGTGTGATTGTCCTGCTTATTTTAAAAAATTATTTGCAAACAGACTGTAGGAATAGCTGTTAAGCTGAAGAGAGCTTTTCCACCTCCCGAAGCGAAAAATGTTGATATCGAGTCAAAACGAAAACGTGGAAGACCTTCAAAAGCGAAGAAGGCATTGTTGATGCAATAATGAAGCAAATTTCGTATTATGCTTGCTCTTTTCATATTGTTTATTTTTGAAATAACATTTATTTAATGTATTGATCAAACTGAATAAATTTAAGGTTATATTTTCTTCATATCCATGTTTTATTATCCAATTATCATTTACCTGGTCCTTTACATTTTACTCGTATCTATAAACGTGACAATTATTAAATCCAAGTCGCAAATATTAAATCAAAATGGAAAATTTTAAAACCTATTGACAAGTTTTAAATCCAAGTAGGAAATATTAAACTCAAGTGGCAAATATTAAATACAAGTGGTAAATATTAAATCCAAGTAACAAATATTATATCCGAGTAGCAAATATTAAATCCAAGTGACACACATAAAATTCATTTAGCAAATATTAATCTAAGTAGCAAATATTAAATCCTAGTGGCAAATATTAAATCCAAGTTGACTTTATATTATTTGTTATAGCGTGGTGCAAGTGACAAATAAAAAAAAATTATAGCAAATAATTTGTGCTCATTATATTTTAGAGAGAAATGAGAAGGAATGTAAGCTAAATTATATATATCACGATGAATGTAAGTAGGTATGTATGCAGGTAGTTTAACAACATAATACTGCTGGTAATAACACCAGTCGGATCCATGTATGTGGGTGTAATATAATTATTTTGTATGACATAAACGACTTTGGGTCAATATGGTTCAATGAAAATTGAATTTTGCAGCGGTACGATACGAATTAGGCCGTATAACGTTCTTCTCCTGAATAATTAGTGTTATTTCCCAATTTCTTATGCCTGAAAAATATAAGATATGGGTATTATTCCCCACAGTGATATTTTGAATAAAGACTTCGGTAGACGATTTACTTTTTTTTTTCGATTCTAATACGTACTGTTTTCCCATAGAAAAGTCTCTACAAACGGGGTGCGTCTTAGAAGCAATATTAGCAGAAAACATGTTTTTCTGATAGTGATACTGAAATTAAGGTGTGCCTCTTACATTCGATTGCGTCTTAGAATTAAACAAATGCGGTATTTTCAACAGGGACAACAAGACGCATTACCAAAGGCGGGACTGGCCACAACGACCCGTGTTCTCTTTGAGGAGAAACAACTTCCAGTGGCAGCCACTGATGCACCCCGGAAGGTGCTGAGACCACTTCTGCACATAAAATTGATTATTATAAATTGAGTCTTCAAATATCCTCAAAACTTCTTCCGTAAGATGACTGAGACAAAAGTCGAAGCCGCTGTCCTCGTCGGACCACAAATAAAGCAGATTTCAGAGTGTAAGATATTTCCCAAAAACCTCACAAGAAAGGAGGAGGCAGCTTGGGACCTTTGTCGTATTGATTTGGGACAATCATCAAGTCAAAAACTATGCCAAGGTATTTGAGATTCTGGTGAAGAACTACGGCACAGTGAACTACAGGATGTCCCTTAAAGTCCATATACTTGATGCTCAACTTGATAAATTCGAGAATGAACTTGAACATGGATGCGTATTTAAACGATCAAGGCGAGCGCTTCCACCAGAATGTGCTAGACCAGTGTCTCTCAAACTTTTCACTCTGAGGACCCTTTCAAAATTCAACGCTTCCGGAGAATCCCAATTGTTTTGGAGACAGTGTTTTTGTTTTCTATTTTCAGAAGGATTAGGGGAACCCTAGGGGTCCGCGGACCATACTTTGAGAAACACTGTGCTAGACCTAACGCCGTTACTAAGGACAATATAGGAACCGAGAACACGATAGGAAACTACATTTGAAGGCTAGAAACACTATTTTAAAAATAACGATAGGACGCGGTCACGCAGCGCTGTTGCCAAGAATGTGAATGCGTCTTGCAACAATGTCCCACAGCTGTACGTGCACTTATTTAGTACTGAAAATGGCGTATTTTGGACTTCACAAGTATAATACGCACCCCCCGTGTTAGCGGGCTAAAATGAGTTTGAGTTTGAGAGTGTTATACGTATAGGTGAGATTTACGAATTAAAGTCAGTGTTATAAATGTGCGCTAGAAGGCGCTTGACCAGCTGTAACTTCGCCAACGTTTGAAATTTTTTATTAAAATTTTTAGAGAATATAACTAAAAGGTTATACTATCGACTAAATATGTTTTGGAACATTTTTTTTTTGACCTAAGTACCTACCTAGGTGTATGTAGGGTAAATACTGGTTAATTTTGATTAATCTGTTCTTTTTTTTTTTTTATTTCATTTAAACGAAAAGACACAAAGTCACCCGTTTCGTCATTAGAAGTAGGTAAATTTAAAAATATTACTGCCTAAGTTACAAAAGCAGAGCGCGAGGAAGATAAATCCAATTTTCTTCACTGTTTAGGCATAAACAATTACGGAATAACTAACATTTATCACAAAATTAGGTGTGCTGTATAGTGTTAATTGTTACATTTTAACTAGATGCTTTTTCGGAATGCGCATGTAGTAGATCAGAATTCGAAATAGTTTGTAAGAGTTAAGTATTTAGAAAACAAACGGTGGCAAGGGGTACCTACAAAATACTAAAGATTTAAAATAATTTACGAACTCCCGCTTCATCCTTCGTTTATGTTAATTTTATTCCATCAGCATTCTGTTGTGTGTTGATGTTTTTGTCGCCATTCTTACAAGATCTATATAACTACGGTATTTATACGACAGAATATTTAAAACGCAATTTGTATAACATTTTAAACGGCCGACAACGTTGATCAAGAGAGTAAGCTTACGATGTTGAGACCTAATCTGCATACCGTTTATTCAGAAGCACGTAGTAGGGCGTCATCCGTTTAAACAAAGGCCTACCAAAGAAAGCATTCATTCTTCTCACGGGTTCCATTAATATTCATACGACATTTCCCACCTTTCAACTCAATTCCCACCTTCTAGTCTAATTCGAGCCTCCAATTAGAATCCTGCCGTGTCAAGGTGTCACAGCGACCACCAATCCAAAATAAAGAAACCGAATGTTAAGTCAGTTTAAGAAGTAAATACCGTACTTCCGTTAACGTCGACCTGCACAATAAACCTCCGAACGCCTTATTTTGATATTTCTCTGAAAATACGTCCGCAATGTTTCGTGTTAGACTGCAATTATACACAAGAGTTAATGTTGGCGTTAACATTTGTTTTTGTTTAGATGGCAGTTGAGCGCGATATTATTTAAAAAAATTAAAAACATATTTGGGCGACTGGTTTCAGTTGGCTGAAACCGGAAGTTGGGTGTCGCTAATGATTATTTATGTACTTCTGTGAATAAACACAATAGGTGGTGTTTGGCGGTTTTTAAAGATGAATTTCGTTGTTCAATCTACTTTTTACACGATATAAGATGTTTAATCCTTTGTAATTTATATATAATGAGTATTTAAATAAAATGGTCTTTAGTGATAACCGTATTTAAAGTAGTTAAGCATTCAATTCATAAACATGGTGAATTATAATTTAAACTATCTTTGTTTTTTTACCTAAAATCCATTATTGATGCTTTTATTGCTAAATTTACGTATCTCATATAGTTCAAAATATATATTAAAACCTCTTGGCTTATGACTCCTTTACATGAAAATTTTGCTGAAGTTTAATAGATTTTTACGACAGGAGCTACACCATAAATCATTTCGGAATTTATTGCATCCGAATGGACAAATCATTTACAGGTTCAACAGAATAGAAAAGCATTTGATCTTCATACATGTAAAAATAATGAAGTTAACTGAAGGACATAAAAACTTCAAGCATTAATTTATTATTTGCTATATTCTAAATTAAATTAAAATGAAAGTATCTCCCATCTCAACTATTTTGAAGTGTTTTATAGGTAACTTCCATTTATAGGAAACCATCTTGACATAAAGACTTTTAATTAAACACAGGGTGTTTTTAAAAGTGTATTTTTGTTAGTAGATACCTTTTTTTTGCTAATGTAAACTTAAAATACATTAAAATGGGAAACACAATTGTTAGGTTTACTAAGAATCTGTCGTATGTCTGATTGCTGGGCCGCCGTGAGGGGGTGACATCGGAATCTGTTGTCGCGGGCCCGGCATCGAAAAGGGCCTGACCGTCGGGCCAGGACCGTCAGGTCCCGATGTGTCACATAACGGTTTTTATAATGCATGGTTTTAATTCTCGTACCGTAAAAATACAACAATTCAAAAAGGATAATAAAAGAGTTTTGTGTTGCTTTTGTTTGCATGAGATGGCGAATTTTATTTACAAAAAACTGGCTGTTCTCAAACTCACTGAAGTTGTAGAATAGATGCGGTTTGACCGGTTGTTTTGAAGCTTCCAAGTATTTTAAAAGCTTCAGAGGATGTAATTTCGACTGGAAAATTATCAAATGAAGGTATTTCTGAAGCTGCTGCTCTAGAACCATATTTTTCAGGTTTCAAAGCAATACTTTTTGCAACAATTTAGTTTAAAATTTTAGCTTCCATTGACGAACGAAACAAAATATTGCAATTTAGTACCATATCGATTGATACTGCAACAGCGAATATTGAGTCTCTTCTGAAAGAACTTAAACATATTAGCAATAAATGGTAAGAAGTTCTTTCTGGAAGTTGCAACTGAATTGGGTATAAACCCAAATGTCGAAAACCAGTCCAAAGCGAAGATAATAAAGTTAGCAGATGAAGAAGTGCAGATGAGGATGATATTTTAAAATAACTGTATATTTTAACACACAGGATAACATTATTTCCCTACTTCACATGCGTTTCAAATCTTTAAAAAACATTCAGAATTTATTTTCATCAAGATTAAATTTCCAAACAATGAGTTATCAAGAAATTTGTGACTCGTGCAATAATTTAATAAATAAATATTCGAAAGACTTACCAATCATATCTGAAAGACGAAATCTATCACATAAAAAAGACTTATAACGCCACATTAAAAGATCTTATACCAGGACTAGATTTATTTATTAAATACCATTTATAAATTGTAACCCTACGGTATTTTTTCCGTAAGCTTAATATGTATTACAATCAGATTTTTTTGCACAATACCAGAAACAGTTGCCGAAGGAGAAAGAGCGTTTAGTAAACTTTCTGCAATAACGAGCTTCAGTAGATCATCAATGCTCCAGGAAAGATTAAACGGCCTAACTTTAATATCTATAGAAAATGACCTGGCAAGGAAAACTGATTATGACGAGGCGATTAAAGATTTCGCTAATCATAAGATAAGGAAATAGATGAAGCAGATGAGGCAATAAAAATTTAATAATTCCCTTTTTATTTAATGTTTGTATTTTGTATTGTATGTAAAGTTTAGAATTTTGTTTTCATATTACACTTTTTTTAAATAAATGTTTAATGTTGTATTCAAATTATGTTATTAAACAAAAGTGATGCACTTTTTTAAGTGGGGCACGGACCACAGACTTTTCACGGGACCGAACGTTGCTCTCGGCGAATGTATTTTACGTTATTGGGGTTTTGTTGTTTTAGCAAATAGTTTTGCTTTCGATTTCCAATTTTTTTACGTCCCTGTTTAGATATTTCACGCTCCCTTGGGGGCGCGCGCCTCTGGTTAAGAATCACTTTACGTGAATTGTTTAAGTGATTCGGTTACTAATAAATATTTAGTATAATACAAAATCACGTCATTTCTTAAAGGATCCCCTTTAAAATACCTAAACCCAGTAGAGGAGCAAGGGGGGCGGGAGGGGGCGGTCCGCCCCGGGCGGCACTTTTTTTGGGGCGGCACTTTTAGTCTACTGAAATGGGGTAAAAATGAAAATCTCGGGGTAAAGAAGGAACAGTAGATATAATATCAGTACCGGCACTTGCGCTATTAAATTCATAACAATTAATTTAAAAAAAAGAAATTTGTATCGAAGTTAGGGGATAAAATGGGCTACTTGACCTTGCTTCTCTGAAAACCCGCCCCCTTGTAACGACAGAAATTCCAAGTACCTAATAAAATTTATGATAAGGTACCAACTATTCAATAAAATTATGTAACAATTAATTTATTTTAGGCATTAAATTCCATGCAGTTTTAAACTCTATTGTAACAGGGAATTTTTACCCTTATTAAAAATAATTTCGTCGGAGTAGAGGCGATCTGATTAAAGAAAAAAATCAGAAAAGGTTCCACCGTAAAACTGTAATTTTGGAAGATGGTAAAGTATTCTACATTATCTAACTTTGCATTAAAACACGTTTGAACGTCTAATATTTAAAAACAAATCGCCTGCGCCGCATTTTGTTTCGCCCCACTTTTTTGTTTCGATCTCTGCTTGCTTTTGGAAAAATCAAAAGTTAGCAACCCTTATTTATAGGGGCGGCAAATTTAGGGACCGCCCCAGGCGGCACAAACTCTAGCTACGCCACTGCCTAAACCTCTTTTAAGATTCTCGTCTCTTGATTAATTGCAGTCTTATTTGTCAATTAAATGATAATAATAAATAGTAGTGCCAATGATAAAATTCTTGAAACCGGTTCAACATTTTGAAGATGTAGTCTTAGAAAAAATATTGATTTTTAAACTTATTTAAATTAATTATTAAAAATTTGTGTACATAAATGTATCGTTTTAAAACATAAGTTTAAGATATATTTGATGCGGAAACGGCATTTTAATGGAAATTTAATAACAAATATTAAAAAATAAATACCCTATTAGCACAAGCTTCCAAAACAATTACCTGTAATTTAATTCTAGAGGGATTAATTTTTCAAAGGTACAAAGTCAGACAAATGCAATTTAAACTTTAAATTAGAAGGTCAGCAACATAGCAAGGGTAAAGGAACCCTAAGACGAATAACGAATTAAACCACACAGGATATTAAAGCTTTCTCCTTATTAAATTCGTCAAAGTAATGGAGCATTAAACTCTCACAGAATTAATCCATTCCAAAATTTAAATTACACGTTTCCCTTTAAAGAATTTACACACAAACTTCGATAATTGTTTTAGATGTTTCAGATATCACTTATAAGCCTCTATTAATTTAGTTAGTAAAATCATGAAAACGGTTCAAGTTAATCCAATCGGTAAAGATCATTTGTAACAAGACAAGCAATCAAACCAGCGTGATTACGTTCCTAGGCATTCTCTCTGCCGTGTTGACAGCCGGAAATGCTCGAGATAGGTAAACGGAATCACCGATAACGGAAAGTGTCAGCGCAGGTTACCGGAAGAGCTGCCATCTAGTCGATTATCTGTGTTTCGTGAAGTGGCGACACTCACTTCAATATGAAATAAAATTTCAAACAAAACTAATTTTTTAATCTGTTTTTAACGCAACATTTACCAAACCATTAAACTCGACATAAACTGCACTATTAAAAATAAAGTTTAAGAACCTACTATGTACTAACTGTCCTAATGAATTGGCACTGAATATATTTTATCGTATATTCTGACTATGTTACACCGCGAAATACTGAATTAATAAATAGTAAGATTAAAGCTAAAACAAAATTGTAAAAGACAAAATGTGCTTGTCGAAAGCGGCAAATGATAAATCGCCTCAAAAACGAAACCACCAAAATATTCTGTTGTCCTGTAGTCCTGGCACATTTTGTAAAAAATATTTCCTCTCGTATTATTTTGGCTTGTAATAATGCACATTACCATTAAAAAAACAAAATAAAGTTCATTAGCAATCAATAAACTAAATAAACAAATAAAAGAATCCCAGAGACAATTCTTCAGTCCTGCAATTTCATCATTTTAAACTTTTATGTTTATTACAAAACTTAGAGGGCGACAAGTGTGCCTTTTAAATACAAGGTGCCCAGCTATCGCGCCCAGCATGGAGATACAGTAAACGGTAAGAGATTCAGAGTTGGTTAAACATGTCAAAATGATGTATGAGTTAAAAGCAACTATTTTATAAGTAAAAATCTTTAAAAAAACAAACATTTTTGCGTTATTAATTTAAAAAAAAAAATACATTTTTAATTTTTACTTATAACTTAGGTACTTATCAGAAATCATACTCAAAATATTTTTCAACATTATTAGGAAACTTGTTTGCGTAGATTTGAAATTTGTTAATTATTTAAAGCTCACATAATTTGTTTTTGTTATTTTAACATCAACTTCATTATTTTAAATATGGGTTGTAGTTGGCTGTGACAACATTAAAAAGAGATTTTTGTTTGTCTAATTGGTAATTTATGCTTGTAAGAGACCGGCGTGGCTGTCAGGTATTAACGCTATGTTCTCGTGTTTAAACGCTACGTTCACATGTAAGCGTTTGGGCGTAAAACTCATCATAAAGGTTTTTGCATTCATTAAAAATTACAATTTAAAAAAACTTTCACCTACCTTTAAACTCATCCTCGTTCGCTTGGTCAATAATAAAGGGTCAGGTTAAAGGTTCGTTAAGGTTTTTTGTTTTTCAAATGCATAGGATAAATTAAATGTAGGCCATAAATGTGTAATGGGTTACAACCTTCATAAATACTTTTACGCACAAACGCTTACAAGTTCATATGACAGCTACACCGGTATCTTATAAGCATAAATTACCAAATATTTCGCATTTCATAATAATTTATAATTTTTCTCTTACTATTTATTACAATTAAACCTGAATTACTCTTACTACTACTACTCTTACTATAAGCAATACAAATTTGAAATCTGCAATTTATAGGTAATAATTTTTATTTAAGCTGTTCAGTGTATCTAAATTCATTAATTCAACATTTTAATTTATGCTTTAGTATATTATTATTACATTTTTATTAATAACAATTTAATCAAAATTTAGTTAATTTATACATTATATTATATGCACAATAACAAATTTCTAGAGCTTTTAAATGACTCATTGGAAGAAATTGAAATAAATTTAATTTAAGAAACAATAAACAAAAAAATTATAAAAAACTATCTCAAAAGCAATTAAATTTATTAGGTATCTACCACAATAATTTAAAACGACTTGGAACTAACTAAGTAAGTACTTTGTTATGAAACACCAGAACACCACAGCACAATATCTTAAATAAAGAAGATACACCCTGTATAAGGCAATACTAATGTTTAATTTATGTTTTTATTTTGTGTAAAAATCAATAAACACATTTATTTGTTTAATACACGCTTATGTAAAGCAGAAGTCAATTATAGTTGATTGGCATTGGTTTCAGAAATGTACATGCTCATATCCATATTTCAAGTTTATCTTAAATAATAAAATCTATCTGTATCAACATAAATTTTCTGAACCACCTACTATAATGTTCACTCAAAAAACTTGCTTGAGATACGCTCTATACTAAATAAATCTTCTGAGTGGAGAACCGTGATACACTGCAGCGAATAAATAATAATTCCGGTTTGGGGAGAAAACTCTACGCCTAATGCATATATAACCCACTTTACTTCAGGTTACAGTATTAAATTTTAATTAAAATAAATGGGTGGCTCACGCTTTTGAATTTTAGCAACTAAATCAAAAATAATTTTTGGTTTAAGATTTTTGAACAATAGGAAATTTATTGTTATAGGCGTAACCACACAATTACTGGTTATTTACGCAATTTATCTTTATAAACTACCTTCCAAAAATTTTATTTGGTCATTTCAAAACAATAAAATTATTTTTCAATACAAATACATTTTATTTAATGTTACCTCGGTTTGTGAAAATTAATAATTTGTCCACAAAAAGCTATTTTCGGCTTACTATAGACTGATAAAATGTGTTGGCCCAAAGATTTTGATAAAAATAATATTTTCTGTAGAGTGCTGAACTTATCTTAAAACAAAAAAACTAGACAACTTTTTTACATTAATGATGAACTTAATAAATTAAAATTGATAATAAAGCATACTGGTAGTTAGTTATAGAGCAATCAAATTTACGTAACACACTAAATATAATGATTATAAATTATACACAGAATATCCCAGCCAAAACGAACTAAATATTCGATAGTTTTGTAAAAGGATGTGGCTATTTGCACCTACAGTAGGTACGAATAATTGGCTATTTGCACCTACAGTAGGTACAAATATTTGGCTATTTACACCTACAGTAGGTACGAATAATTGACTATTTGCACCTACTGTATAGGCATATACCGCTTGTAACTGAATTCTGGTACACCCCCTTTTTTACTTTAGTTTTAATTTTTCATAAATTAACTTTTATACAGATCATATGTGTAAATATTGGGTTATATGAACACATGTACCTACCTATACTATTATTTCAATTCCGGTTTCGTCGGAAATTTCCCTAAGTTTGTTATTTCAAATGGAAAGAGGAGGCAACTTTGAATACAACTGCATCATTTTGATTAATTTTAATAATCTCAAATAATTTTTGGACAAATATTTATTTGCCGTTACCTGCATAAATTGAATTTGATTATGTCAACAAGTGTCCGAAAAAGGTTTTTCGTACATTTTAATTAACATTTAGGTTACTTTAATCGGTTTTGAAGGTTGCAGACTATGTTTTGACCAATAACATATATTTGTGTTGAAAGGCTGCCTGCCTCAAAGACTTAAAATATTATAAAAACTTATTTAGATATTCTATTAATCGTAGTATACTGTGTATAATTGCAACAAATTATCACAATTTTTTTTTATGAAATAACTTTATTAGTTACAACTATAATTTGTTTTGTTGCACTTAGGCACAGTGTACTGCGATTAATAGGATAAATTAACAAGTTTCTATAATATTTTAAGTCTGTGAAGCAGCAATCCAAGACAAATATAAGTTATTGGTATTGTTAAATTCGTCAGGAAATACTCTATTTAAATAAGTGCATGTACTACTGCATTTGCATTTGTCAAAAAACCGATTTGCAATCTTCAAAGCCGATTAAAGTAACCTAAACGGCAATTAAAATTTACAAAAACCTTTGTCGGGCACTTATTGACAAAACAAAATTCAATGTATGCAGGTCACGGCTCACTTAATAAAAAAATTAATTATTGTTCAAAAATTATTTAAGGTTATTTAAATTAACCAAAGTGCTACACCGTAGAGGGACTTATGACTAAATAAAAATAAAAAAGTAACCAAACCAGTGCAGTTGAATTCATAATTGCCTCCTCTTTCTAAAAATGTAAATATATATAGGGTGTTCCATTTGAAATAACAAAATTAGGGCAATTTCCTGCAAAACCGAAAGTTAGATAATAGTGTACATAATATGTTCAAATATTCCGGTTATTTACACATATCATATGTCTAAAAGTTTATTTATGTACAATTAAAACTGAAGAAAAAAAGAAGGTGTACCAGAACTCAGTTCCAACGTTCCAACCAGTATATACCTATACAGTAAGTGCAAATAGCCAAGTAATCGTACCTACTGTAGGTGCAAATAGCCAATTAATCATACCTACTGTAGGTGCAAATAGTCAATTATTCGTACCTACTGTAGGTGCAAATAGCCAACTATTCGTACCTACTGTAGGTGCAAATAGCCACAACCTTTGTAAAATTTAAAAGAAAGTTTTAACGAAGTTGTTTGTAGTCATTTACTACATAGCCTTAAATTATTTTCACACTGTGTTTTGTTTTTGGGCACCGATACGTTACATTGTGTTTTTAAATAGAACACCCTGTATATTGCGTAATTTTTAGATGTAAAATAAAATTCTCTTTCAAAAACATTAATGGTATCTAGTTCCTAAAATTAATATTTTTTGAGTTTTTAAGTTTTTTGAAAATATTGACAGGCACAGGACTATAAAAAGATATTAATATTTCGCAAAGCAGCAATATCCGAACGAATTCCATTATTGTTTAAGTTGACAATAGTGTTATATTGATTCTTAAATTATTCAAGTATTTTAAAAAATAATGACACGAACAGGACTCTAAGAATATTGATCTTTAACAACTTGGTAATGTCAGAACGAATTCCTTTGATACATAGTAGTTGCTAATGCTAACTAGATAAAATTTTAAAATAATACAGGGGTTTCCTTATGCCCAGTCCGTTTGGCTAGACTTAAAACACGAATTCGTTTTTTTTTTTAAATGAACACCCCATATAATTTTACAATTTTTTAATGATAGGTAATTGAATTGCCTTTAAAAAGTAATAAGGGTATATTATTTGTAATACTAAGATTTCTCGAATTATTGTGGTTAGCATGATAAAGTTTGTACCAAAGCAAAATAATTAATAGAATTTAACTAATAGGCTTTAGTAAAATCTTGAAATTGGTTTCAAATGACAAATACAATTATTCTCGTTTGATTAATGTATGGGTTGTTAGGTTTACCTTTAAAAATAAGTAAGTTATTACAATACTATTATTTTTATTAAATATAATCAAAGTGGCCATTAAAAAGACAAAATATTACATAAATGAACTATCATAATAATATATGATTTTTCACTTGCATTTTACTATTTTATCTTAATTATAACATGGGTTAAAGGTGTAAAGGCCCTCTCCATGGGCAATGTAAATATGAGATCTGCACTTTGTAGATAATAAAGTATTCCTAAGCATATTTATTTTTATTTGATTAGTTGTCCTAAAAATAGCCAATCTAAATTCATCAACTGTATTCAACGGTCATTTAAGATTAGCTATTTTAAGAACAGTTCATAATTTGCATATTGCATTTTATATTTATAATGCGCATTAGTAGCTTGGATTTAAAACTTCTCTAATAATTGCTTTAGAGCAGTGGTGGGCAAACCAAGGCCCGCGGGCCGCATGCGGCCCTTCATGAATTACTATATTAGTAAAAACTTCTATAATATATGTATATGTCTTTTTTTATACCCTAATTTTTTTGTCGCTCCCAACTTACACATAATTAATAAGTTGTTATTATAATTAATTTTTTTGTGCGGCCCTTTTAGTCACACTATTTGCGCAAACTGGCCCTCTTCAAAAAAAGTTTGCCCACCGCTGCTTTAGAGATTACCAATTTAACCCACGAGCGGGCGCGCCGCTTATTTTCACACGTAGCGTACTTTGTCTATAGCATCTTTAAAAACAAATAATTCATGTATTTAATGGCATTTAGGCTTCATTTTCATTAATTTGACATTTTATGTTTTACAATTAAAGTTATAATGATAATTTCTCATTATACAAATTATATTTCAAGTTTATGTAAATTATATTTTTAAATATATTTTAATTGATCAACACACAAACCTAAATAACAATTGCAAATTTTGCGAGCAAATGGACTGCAAGAAACATATTTAATTTTTGTGTCCACATCTTTTACCTTCATAACCAGAGTAATAAAGTATTATTGTTACTTACTTCACGACAGATCTTTGAGTTACAACTCAATTAAAAATCAAAATGACAGTAAAGGAACACACAAAGTCTATCACAATTAGATCTAGGACAAGGTTTTACTAAATTTAATTTCATTAAATTGGCGTATACTGCATACACCAGCGCCCGCGCTCGAGCCTTAATTATTTATAACCTCCTTAACCAGATGCTTTTCCTACAGTTGTTTATATTTTTCAAGATACCACGAACCTCAATTTATTTAATCACAATTCACTTTTCGTTTAAAACTTTTTTACCATCATGGCATTAAAACACCAAATGTATTAATCAAGAAAACTTTAAATGTTTATTTAATTCCAAGCAAATGGCTGCGCAAACCCAAGTTCAGTCCTAGTTTAGTACAACTAGATACAACTGATACTAAGATGTGGGTGATTATTTTGTCTGTGACCATTAATCATGTTTGCAGAAGACTGGATTACTAGCAAGGCCGGAGTTCTTGTTTTGCACACAATTTATAAGCATTTAAATAAAAAACGGACCTTTGTCAACGCCAACTTGCGGCGAGCGGTTACATAAAACCGTATGTAAGTTAACACAACTAAATTATGTACAGTTGTATTAAACCAGGCTTAAACTTGTAACTTCTAATAAATTGTCAGTAAAAATTAATTTGCTAAAATAAATTAAGATTCTGGGTTATTTTTATCTTAACTTATACTACGCAAAACTAAGTAGCATGCCACGGAGATGCCAAGATTTTATGTAGCTTACTGTTTTATTAAATACCGTATTACTAACTGAAACAGAGGTATTTGTTGAGTTAGTAGACACTTGTCAAGAATTCTAGAAGCTTTGTATTACCGATCATGACAAACCCATGTCACAATCGACAACGGTATGCCGTATGTCTTTGTGAAATCCAAAGGTTGAAAGCCGATAAGTTTCTTATTAAACTCTGCCACTTCTTAATTATATTGTCAATCGAAGTAATTTTCCTGTTTATTACAGGAAGTTTGAAAATTTACCCTGAACATGTCCTTTGATGTCAGAAAGCTAACTTCAACTTATAGTTAATAGAAAACTCTTTAATCGCGTCGATTAAAATACAAGCTTTAATCCGAACAAAATTAGTTGCGCAATGTTTTAAACACACTTTTTTTATTTCCATCGTATCATTGTGACCGAGATAATTTTAGGTTGGTTTCATGTTGCTAAATTATTTCCCGCTGTCGCTGAAAGCAATTTGCGAACTGTTGTGATGTTTTTAACACAGAGCAATCTGATTGTCAAATTAGTTTTCCAACCAACTTTAAAACAGTTGCCGTGGTAACCCACAAAAATCTGGATTAGTTCTAGAAAATCCTTACAGTCACCTTTGACTTTACATTCAGATTCCACAGATTCGGATCAATTGATAAAATTTTTATCGTCCGACTGAATTATTGGTAAAAGTAATAATTATTTAATAGTCTTTTAAATGTTAATTGATTTCCTACATTTATTGACGTTAACTAGTTATTTATTTAGACATATGTAAGTCCCTCTACTGCGTTGGACGAAGTTAACAAGTAATTTTATTTATTTTCGACAGCAGTTTGTAAACCGCTGATGCAGAACATAATTAAGTTACTTCTTAATTTGTAACTAAACTAATTCATTATTTACATATTAATCTACTGGTAATGGTAATACAATATAATTTCCACTTGACACAATTGCTACAATATTATATCTATGGAAATTGTGGATTGGATCACAAAGCGATCTCTAGTGATGATTTTAATTAACTCCAATTTGAAAACTAGCAACAGTATTACAATATTGTAATATTCTAACTTACTCGCAATCTGGTCTTGTTTGTTAACACAACTCGCAGTTTTTGCATTATTTTTGTTAATTTAAAAGATTTTGGTGTAACCAATTTCTCTTTTAGGATATTTCTGGAACTGGACACGATATGGAAACTTTCAGTTCGGATTTTTGGTAGAAACATATAAATGCACTTTTCTGCTCATTTATCTATCCAAAAATAATGTTGTCAATAAATATTTAAGTGAGCTGAGAAATGATTAAGAAACAGATTACTCGTTGTGGAAGGCTACAAGAGAATTAAAACGACCAATTATACATATACCACCAATAAAGACGGCCAATGGAACGTGGGCGAAAAGTAGTATCCAACAAGCAGAAGCCTTTGCTGATTATTATGAAGAAACATTTCAACCACACGATTTTCAAGAAGAAGAACATCTAGATATTGTAATGCAAGAGTCAAAAGAAATCGCACTTGTTACCCTAAGGGAAGTAGCCAAGGAGATCAAAGAAAATATCCGCTTAAAAAAGTCCCCGGTCTATGACCTGATAACAGGTGAAGTCCTAAAAATGCTTTATATCATAAATGCAGCACTAAGGCTCAATAATTATGAATAAGAAGTATGGAAAGTAATTATGATTCTAAAACCAGGAAAACCCAAAAACGAATTAACTTCATATTGACCTATATCGCTACTTCCTGGGCCATGGTTATACTAGCGGACCAACTTATTGAATTTTTGATTGGTGGGGATAAAGGCCGATGCCGAGCATAAGTCGCTATAATACTGTATGCCTGGCTATAGGATATAACGTAAATTACTACGTTAATAATTAAATATTACTATTTTTTTATTATATCTTATTTAAAATTTATAGAAACAAGTTTTATATCTATTTTAATATATAATAATTAAACGGTGGTGTGTAACTACTTTCTTAGTAAATTCTTTTACATTCAGGAACGCAACATTTAACAGGCCTTTTTGTTATGTAATTACTAAGCATTCTAAAACAACAATGCAAATTTAGAAACATGAATGAAGTTTAAAATTATGTTATCATCTTTTAAAGTTGCGTCGATGTATTATCTCTTATAAGGCAAATTATTGATTCACTGTAATTATTATGATTTAAAATAAAAAACACCTCACCAAAATCGATTGTCACTATTACACGATGTTCGCAATGAAGAGAACTTAGCATGATTATAGATGTGAGAGGGTTCACTTACAACTGTATGATTTGCGATTTATCTTACAACTGTTTTTTAAATCGTATTACAAAACACACCGAAGTAAAGAAGGCTATAACGAAGCTGCAATTGGTCAAGACCAAAGGGACTGTCAAACTAAAACCAAAATTTTGGAGTAAAAAGGGGTCTAAAAAAATATTTTTAAAGGTCTTGAAGTGGTTAAAGTTGTAAGCCAATATGTATGAATAAGATTTACAGCATGTGGTTTTTTTTGTATCTATTTAAAAAAGACATAAAATGTATTGTACAATATGTGGTGTCGAAAAGTTTGACTACTGACCTAAATTTTGTTGTACAAAGTAATGAAGCTACGTTTTAATTTTATTCTGAAGTACCTATATTATTTTAACAAATCAGACAACAATCATTTACAAAAAAACACTGTATATAAGTCTATTTACATGAGTTATATAACTTATAAGTACATACATGAAAGTAAACATGCAAATATCAACTAATAATAATAATAATAATAATAGGCTTTATTTAGTTATAAAAGAAACTATTTATATATCAATCTTTACAACTAATACTTCAAATTAAAATTGCAGTTTTACATGGGTCTTACAACCTTCTTTAAACGCATGCAGATTAACAGAATATTTTAATTCGTTTGGTAATTGATTAAATAATTTTAGCCCTTTGTAATAGAGCGAGTTCTGTGTACTACTTTTTTTACATTTAGGCAGTCTAAAATGTTCTCATTGTCTTGTTTCATAATCATGCTGTTCTTTGTTGTATATCAGATATTTACTCATATATCCTGGCATCATATTGTTTATACATTTATATATTAGAACCAAAACGTTATACACTGTATTTTGCCATATATTAAGGAACCCCAACTTATTATGCATATATTCAATTTTAGTTAATTTAGAACACTGTAATATGATACGCAAAGCTCTGTTTTGCTGCTTTTGTAATTTTTTCAAATCCCCCTCATTACTTAGAAATATTATGCTACTGCAATAATTAAGGTATGGTTCTATTATTGTATGATAGACCAATATCCTAGCTTCAAAGTTTAATTTATTCGATATTCTCCCAAAATAACTAATTTTTGAACCAACTTTTTTTACAATATAATCTATGTTTTTTTTAAATTTTAGATGATTATCTATAATTACCCCTAGGTATTTAAACTCTTCAACTATCTCTACTTTATTATTATCTATAAATACGTTAACATTTGACATATTGCTGAATTGTGTACTACCTATTACCATGCATTTTGTTTTAGATACATTCAACTCCAGTTTATTAGCTTTAAACCAATCTGTTACTTCAATTAAATCTTCGTTTATGACATTGACTGTTGTTTGTAAATATTCACCTGATACCGAAATTAACGTATCATCTGCAAATAAATGCATGTCACACGATTTAACTGTCTGCGTAATGTCATTTATGTAAATATTGAATAAAACTGGACCTAAAACTGATTCTTGTGGTACACCTAACTCGTTAATAATTGCCTTTGATTCTACTTTTCCCACCCTGGTTTTTTGAAATCTGTTTGATAAATAACTTTCAAACCATTTTAGTTCATTCCCTTGGATTCCGTACATTTGTAATTTTTGCAAAAGTCTTTTTCTACAGATGGTTTCAAATGCTCGTTTCAGATCGACAAAAACTGCCAAAATTATTTTATCGTTTTCAATTTCATCTCTCCAATTTGTTAAAACTAAATTCAATGCTGTTTCGCATGAATGCTTATGTCTAAATCCTGATTGAGAATCTGAAATAGTTTTGTTACTGTTAAGAAATTCTACGAGTTGTTGTTTAACTATAATTTCTAATATTTGTTCTATTTTAGGTAACATATTTATAGGTCTAAACTCACCGCATTTTTTAGTGTTAATAATTTTTGGAATAGGAATAACCGTATTAATTTTCCAAATTTCTGGTACTACCCCGTACTGTAATGATTCATTTATAATGTTAACTAATGTTTGCCCGATTACTGGTAAGGCATCCCTTATTGTACTAAGTGAAATATTATCTATACTACTTGAATTTTTGATAGTATTCACTATTTTGTATACTTGGTCTAAGGTAACACATCTAAATTTAAAGGTGTCACTAGCACTTTTTATTTTAAGAATTGGATTTATTGGTGAAGGAATATTTTCATTAATATCTTTTATGCTGTTTACAAAGTATTCGTTAAATTTCGTGGCTAAATCTGATTCATTCGTAATTTCCAAGTCCCCAAAATTCACCTTTTTAATTTTAACATTCATGTTTCCCCCCAGTATTTCTTTAAGAGCTCTCCACATTTTAATCGAATTATTTTGACAATTTTTTAATTTATTTTCGGTATATTAATTTTTAGCAAATTTAATTAATTTAGTATATTCATTTCTTGCTGATTTGTACATTTCCCAGTAGTGTCCTAATTTGGTTAATTTCGCTATTTTATAAAGCATAATTATTTATTATTTACCTCAAAGTAAAAATTTAATTTACTAAAAAAAACACAAAACAATTTCATATTAACAATTAACCAGTGCTACGTACAATAGTTTATGGTTTTGACAATCACCGCAACAAAATTACCTTAAAATATCAATAAATGAAAAGTATGTGTAAATTATTAGTTGAACTTTATTTATCATTAAGTTATTAGAACAAAATATTAACGTAAATTACGGTTATTTAAAGTTATTCGTGTTTAAAATTGACGACTACTATTTGTTGCACATAATATTCATGAAAAAGTTGGATATGTTGTGGAAGCGACCAGCAAAAAAAATAGAAAGTAAAGCAAAATTTTGCAAAAAAATGACGTTAACGGTTGATTGATTATCTTGCTAATGTACTTCACCGTAAAGTTGGAGGTACAAAACTTTTTTTTAAATTATTTCACATTAGATACCAGCAAAAAATGTAAAATTCATAAAGCAAAAATTAGAAAAAAAAAACAAACAATAATGATGTAAAAAGTTTTTGCTTTTTTCGTAAATGTACCTCACTGTGAAGTTGGAGATACATTTTTTTTTAATTACGTCGTATAGGAACAGCAAAAAAATTAAAAGGTACAGCAACAATAAGCAAATAATGAACGGTGGGCCTTTATCCCCACCACTTTTCTCGCATTTTGCAGTAAGGATTCGGCCCGCTAGTATAACGATGGCCCCGCTACTACCCATCAGCTCAAAAGCAGGGCTGTCCAACTGGCGACCCGCGGGCCACATACGGTCCGCGAAAGATATTTTGTAGTTCCCGAACATGTTACAAAAAACTATTCAACTTTACCCTTCACTTAATTTATACATAATATTGCATTTCGCCTGTTACAAATTATACTCAATTGTGGCCGCTAAAACTTAAGAGTAGGAAAAATGACCCGCATTGATGTAAAAGTTGGACGGCCCTGTTAAAAGTATTTGAAAAACTCCTCCTTAAGAGGATGAAACCAATTATGCAGATAAAAGAAACAATCCCGGATCACCAATTCGGGTTTGAAGAGAAACACGCAACAATTGTTCAAGTGCACAAAATCACTTACATCATAGAAAACGCCCTTGAAGATAAAAACCTATGTTCTGCAGTATCCTTCTCTAAGGCCTTCGACAAAGTATGGTATGGTGGCTTAATTTGTAAAATGCAAAGAACTTTCTCCAAGGGAATGGTGGAAATAATTAAATCATATCTAACAGACAGAATGTTTAGACTCAAAAAAGATGAAGAATATTTTACTGTTAGAGGAATAAAGGCAGGCGTACCGCAGGGGAGTGTGTTTAGCCCAATACTTTATCTTATCTACACAGCGCAATTACCAAAAATAGATGGTCTTACCATAGCCACCTTCGCTGATGATACTGCTGTATTGGCGATTGATAACAGTATCGAAGAAACAACTAAAAACTTCAAAGTGCAGGCGATAAAATAACATCCTGGACCAGGAAATAGCGAATAAAAATTAATGAAAACAAATTTATTATTGTCGATTTCACTAATAAAACAGTACGCCGCATTCCAATACTACTTAATAGTCAAGTAATCCTGTACAAAAAACGGCCAAGTATTAATTTGAGAATAAACCTTGATGTTAGACTTAGATGGAAAGAACACATAAAAAAAAATTACCTAACAGAAAATATAAAAAACTATACTGCCTAACAGGAAGCAAATTTCAATTGTCCATACTAGATAAAGTGCTTCTGAACAATCAAATAATAAAGTCAATTTGGGCATATGGCGTCCAAATCTGGGATTGTGCAAAACAAATCATGGTATAAATAATCCAAAAACTTCAAAATAAAGTCCTTAGAAACACCGTGGATGCCCCATGCTTTGTAAGGAACGACAATCTTCACAAGGATTTAAAAACATCCACCATTAGAGAAAAAATAAAGAAGATTGCGGGCAGACATAAAGAGAGCTGCATAGTCATGTCAGCTCCGAAGTACTGCACTCTTTAATAATGAAAACATAGGTACGAAGGAGACTCAAGAGGATAAAACCTTTCGAATTAGTATAGTGATAAGTGATAAGTGAAAAGCAGAGTATTGTGCAGCTGCTCGTAATCACGTGAAAATTGTGACTATATTTTAAAGGAATGTAGGTAAGTACAGAGTGGTCCAAATTCGATGGGTTGCATGGGTGTCTCGGTTAATATTTAAGATTGAGAAACGGTTAAATATTTGAGACAAACTCATAAACGTTTTCAAAAATATTTCCGGTTTTCGAGTTATTGAATAAAAAGTGTTTTTTTGTCATATTAATAATGTGTCATATCTGTTGTTGAGATAAACATTGTTAATATTTGAACATAAGATAACAACAACATAGTCGGAATCAGCTGTAATGTAGTATATTGCTGTTTATCTTAAGTTCAAAAATGTTTGATGTTTATCTCAACAACAAATTGAAAAACCCTGGTAACTTGTACCACATGAGTTTTATAAGGTTTTACTTATCTTTTTATTCAATGGGTTTTACACCTTTTTTTTTTTTGTTTTCACAGCCTATGGTTTTCTTAAAAAAAAAAACTTAAAAACCTTCATAGCTTGCGTATTATTAAAAATAAATACATCGACCATTATATATTTGGAATGAGGAAAAAATAGGGAATTTAAATAGGTCATAGCCAACTATCATTCCCATTTAAAAAAAGGTAAGTTTGTGACATAACTTTTTAAAGGCGAGGATAAAATTATTTTTTTTAGAATAATCAAATTAAACAAAAATGGGCGGTAAATTTTGTGTAATAATGTAAATACAGTTTTTATGTTGAAATAATAAAAACGTAATTACACGTCCCTACCCTATTTCCATAAAAAGCGATTAAATTACACGTATTGTTCTTGAATCATCGTTAACTTCAAGCAACTTGAAATGTGTTAAACGCGCCTTGGGAAATCTGTTATCATTCTCACCTGTTCCTTTCAGGCGATGTGGGAGATGAAATCTTTGGCGGTTTAGCGACACTAATTTTATTACCGGCAATCAACAGCGTCGAAACGCAAATCAGTATTAGCGACATCTGAGAAAATCTGTACTGTTACTTAATTAAAGAAAAACCGCAGCATCCATGTAATTAAAATGGAGTTAATTTCCGACAACTGGGTAAAATCTCCCTAAATTAAACTGTTGAAATGATTTATAAACTAAAAGAGCTCTTACGCAACTCGTGAAAATAGTAATCGCTGCATCTAAATTGCCTGAGATAATTTTTAAGCAAAATATACAAAGGCATTGCAAAAATACTGAATTTAAAAGAAGAAATATTTAAAAACAATTTAGTTTAAACTGTCATTTATTTTTCAATAATAGAAACCACTTAAATTAAAAATTATGTGACTTAATTTAAGGATCTTTTGTCGAAATGCATACACCAACAGACATTTACATGCACATTGAAATCATGCATTACACGATTGCATCTAAAATGGTATATTGGATAACAAGAGTTGTAAGAAGCATATTACGAGGAGTTAAAACGTTGCGCACGTTTTGTACGCAACTTTTTCTACGATCACATAATACATACGATTTTATCGTTTTTTTTTTGGCTAATAGTAAACGCACTTGTAGGTACGCTTCAGAATTATTATTACTTTGAATAAAACATATCAAACTTTTCGTGTTTTTAAGGTACAAAAATAAAAACAATCAACAATTAAAGGTGATTGTTTCTGTCAAATTATCGTTAAAACAACAGAATGACAGTTTGTTTTACCAGGTATATTCTTAATGACAAACCTACTACTAGAAAATAAAAAAATATGGAAAATTGCCTAATTTTTGCTATAATGTAGGGAAAATAAATAAATCGAGCCTACATGATATAAATCATTAGAATGGGGAAAAATCCTCTTTCTCGTGATGCCACAGCCAACTATGGGTTCTATTTAAAAAAAATACAACTTTATGTCACAACTTGAATTTCGATATTTTTTTTGAAAAATTGTCTACGCCACTGCTTTCTTATCAAAAAAGTGCCTGTAGAACGTCAAAATTATTTTTCTTTATTTTCATAAACAAGCGAGATATAGTCATAAAACGAAAAGTCGAAAAATCGAGTTATCGGTGATAACTCGAAATTAAAAGACGATAACCAATTTCGAGAAAGGGGGTCCGTTTTTCGATACCTGTTATAGTTGTCGAGATTCCCTATCCAAACATCGAAATTTGCCCATCCTGTACACATACAATAGGTAAGCAAGAACTATTTGGGAGCCTCTAGTTTAAGCCACATGAAATAGTTCGCACCCATTTGTTTTAATGTCGGTTTAAATCCTTATCCAGTAAAATGAAAAGCAACAAAAGCAAAAGTACATAGTCCAGACCAATGTAATATCATTTCCTATAATACTGATACAATCGTACAGGAAATTGAATCCTAGATTGTATCGGCTAAAACTACCACAATCGTGATAACAACTTAAAGTAACTTTCAACTCTGACACAGAACCTGTAAAAAAATACTTCTATGTATTCCGCGTCACAGGATATAATAACGTGGTTAGGTTTTGAGTGGGACTTGGGAAATGGGAATGTCAACATGTAATATACATGGTAATTAACGAAGTCTGCGAGTCCGGTGCCAATTACAAGCTTCGGACGCGATCGGCCTTTCAATTTATCTCATAGAGCCGTGGTAATTGCGGCACTTGTTTAATTTGCAGCTCAAACCCGCATCGACTTTGTTTCAGAAGGATAATGACCAGTCGTTTTGAATCGACGGTAATAAGCTTTTTTCACGGGTCTTGTTTATTCAAACGGTAATAATTTAATGAAGGTATAATATTTGCACGAGTTAGAGTATGCAAAAGGGAAAATATTGTTCGTGATAGACTGTAATTCGCTGGATATTCGCCCCTGCTAATCTGACACATTAGTTAACATTAGCGATGCACTAAATAGCACTAACCACGAACACGAACCTATTGTTAGACAGGTGTGTCTATGGTTTATCGACTAATAAAGGTTCAACCACTGGTTATAATTACCTTGTGTTAGTTAATAACAACATTGATATTCAACGAACTATTAGCATAGCATCCAATATCTTTAATTACATTCAATCACTTTAACACGTGGAAAACAATTTGTTTCACGGTACTTTATTCTGTTGCGCTTTTCAACGCATTTAATTAATTACGTTAAATATACCGAGTGCTGCATTGGTGGATACAGAATAGGAAAACTCACATTAATTTTGACTTGTTCAAATATTAAGTGTCATAATTACAGAAAAACTCAATTTAAGATTATTAAATGGACAGTGCCGGATAAAAGGGCGGGCTGATCCGACACCCGCCCGGGGGCCAACGTAAGGGGCGTCAAAACTAAGAACGACACTGGATCTCAGACCTCACGCTTCTTCCAAAAAGAAAGTAATAAGTACATATAGTCCAATCATATATTAAATTTAACTTACTATGTTCACATAAAATCATTAATTGTTTTATGGCAGAATAATTTTAAACAAAAAAACTAACAATAGGAGGGTTTAAACTTTCTTTCTAACACGCGTTTTTGTTTAAGCGCCTAACCGAAATAAGCGCCTTTTTTTAAACAAACCCTTGTAAAACCTTACAAAAAAAAACGCCAGTGTTAAAAAAGAGTGCCTAGCCAAAAATTACCACCTCTCTAAAAGTGGCGTTCCTTTTTAAAAATTTGTCTTATTAAGGAAGAAAATGCCTTTCTAAAGTAAAAATCGAAAACAAATTTGCCACTTAACCCGAGCAAGTCGCGTACAAAACTAATTTAAGTGTTCTCACAATATTTTAGCGTACAGTGTGTACAAAAAGTAACGTGACACACCAATATCTCGTCTTGTGACAACTTTACAAAAAAAAAGTGTTCAATAAAA
Source organism: Elmis aenea (assembly GCA_947652605.1). Classification (NCBI taxonomy): domain Eukaryota; kingdom Metazoa; phylum Arthropoda; class Insecta; order Coleoptera; family Elmidae; genus Elmis; species Elmis aenea. The sequence continues at coordinate 22,724,432 of OX393576.1, forward strand.
GTTGTTTGTGGTCATTTACTACATAACCTTAAATTATTGTCAACTATACACAGTGTTTTGTTTTTGCGCACCGATGCCAGTATATGTCATAAATTTTAGATGTAAGATTTAATTCTCTCTCAAACTTATACCTATAGGTTCTATGTATCCAAAATCTGTCGATTTTGAGTTTTTTAAGTTTTTATAAAAATATTAATAGAAACAGGAGTCTAAAAACATAATTATATTTCACAACTTGGCTATGTCTGAAAGAATTCCTTTGTAACTTTGTAGGAAAATAGTGTTATAGTAATTTTTGACTAGTTAAAATTTTAAAATATTCCATTTAGTCAAACTTCAACACGAATAAGTCGGTTTTTCTAAAGAGAACAGCCTATATATTTTTACATAATCTTATTGATTATGTATTTATATTCAAAAACTGTTAAAAGTAAATTATGTCTTAATTCGGTATTTCTCGAGTTCTTGCGGTTTTCTTGATAATTTACGGATACAAACACAATATTTAATAGCATTCAACTAGTAGGCTTTGAAATTATCTCAAAAATTTGCTTAAAATGTCAAATTTTCATGTTTTGACTATTTTGCATTGTGTTGATTAATTTTAAAAGAAATAAAAATTTATTAAACAATTTTTGTTTCATGGAAAAAGGTCTAAAATTATTTAATAATGGGACTAGTGCGAAAATGCAACTAAAATAGTTTATTGTTTATTTTAATAAACATAATATAAAAGTAATAAATTGTCAAAATAAAAGACTTTATAACCGAGCTCGGTGGCTGGTTGGTATGTGGACGAAACGCCACTGCACACGGGAAAGAGTGGGAGCGAGTGACGAACACAGAGTGTGAAGAGTCCATAGTTGCAAGCCGCAATAGCGTACAGACAAACGATGAATTATTTCATTTGTTATATGCAATTAAGATATAATGTATACAGTCCACTAAAATAAATAGTTTATAAAATTGTGTATGAGGAATTATTCATTGGTCCTACGAGCAGGATTTGTTGCAATTGTTGCAAGAATAAACAAATCCCTTGGATTGAACAAAAACAACGTTATAAGAAGGAAGCAGCGGGGTAAGACGCAACGGACAGGCAGCTACACGCGTTCCAACGCAAAGGGACCGACAACACAGGCAAGTCCTACCCTTCCTACTAACCTCCAAAATTATAACTGTTGTGCATGTTGTTATATTTGTATAAAATAAAAATTTATGCGTTTGTTTACGTACGTTGCGAGATTACTTGCATTGTCATTATGAGGCTAGAATTATAAGATTTCCAAAATTGAATTTTTTAAAGATGATTAAAATTCAAGGAAGTTTATTGTTGTAATTTACGTCTTTTATACGTTTAGTATAAATAGTTATATTTAACGTAATATTCCAAAATTGAGATTTATAGTAAATTTCAAGGGATAGTACTGTTGTTTCTTTGTCAAGGTTCCAATAGTTGGTATGGTGAATTAATATACCAATTAGATCTTGCAATTAAATTTAACGTAATAATATCAAAAGATTGAATAATGTAATATTCCAAAATTGAGATTTATAGTAAATTTCAAGGGATAGTACAGTTTGTTTTTTGTAAAGGTCCCAATGGTTGGTATCTTGAATTAATATACCAATTAGATCTTGCAATTAAACTTTAACGTAATAATATTAAAAAGTTTGACTAGTAATATTCCAAAATTGAGATTTATAGTGAATTTCAAGGGATAGTACTGTTTGTTTTTTGTAAAGGTCCCAATAGTTGGTATCTTGAATGATTTTCCAATTAGATCTTGCAATTAAATTTAACGTAACGATATTAAAAGTTTGAATAACGAAATATTCCAAAATTGAAATTTATAGTAAATTTCAAGGAATCCTACTGATTGTTTTTTGTCAAGGTTCCAATAGTTGGTATCGTGGATTAATATACCAATTGGATCTTGCAATTAACTTTAACGTAATAATATAAAAAGTTTGAATAGTGATATTCCAAAATTGAAATTCATAGCAAATTTCAAGGAACAATACTGATTGTTTTTTCTCAAGGTTCCAATAGTTGGTGTCGTGGAATAATATACCAATTAGATCTTGCAATTAAATTTAACGTAATAATATTAAAAACTTTGAATAGTAATATTCCAAAATTGAGATTTATAGTAAATTTCAAGGGATAGTACTGTTTGTTTTTTTGTAAAGGTCCCAATAGTTGGTATCTTGAATGACTTCCAATTAGATCTTGCAATTAAATTTAACGTAACAATATTAAAAGTTTGAATAACGTAATATTCCAAAATTGAGATTTATAGTAGATTTCAAGGGATAGTACAGTTTGTTTTTTGTCAAGGTTCCAATAGTTGGTATCGTGGAATAATATACCAATTAGATCTTGCAATTAAATTTAACGTAATAATATTAAAAACTTTGAATAGTAATATTCCAAAATTGAGATTTATAGTAAATTTCAAGGGATAGTACTGTTTGTTTTTTGTAAAGGTCCCAATAGTTGGTATCTTGAATGATTTCCAATTAGATCTTGCAATTAAATTTAACGTAACAATATTAAAAGTTTGAATAACGAAATATTCCAAAATTGAAATTTATAGTAAATTTCAAGGAATCCTACTGATTGTTTTTTGTCAAGGTTCCAATAGTTGGTATCGTGGATTAATATACCAATTGGATCTTGCAATTAACTTTAACGTAATAATATAAAAAGTTTGAATAGTGATATTCCAAAATTGAAATTCATAGCAAATTTCAAGGAATAATACTGATTGTTTTTTCTCAAGGTTCCAATAGTTGGTGTCGTAAATTAATATACCAATTAGATCTTGAAAAATATCTGATATAGATGCTCTGATACGGAAGAGGGCTGTTATTAAGTCCACGTTAACAAGATTTACAAATTATTTAAACACGTTAACCCCCGATGATGATTTAAGGGAGTTAAAGGGTAGAATTGCTAAGGGCAGTAGTTTATTGGAGCGGTTTGATGAGGTTCAAACCGAGATAGAAGCTTTGGATGATTCTGATGCTGAGGCTCAGGAAAAGGAACGGGTTGAGTTCGAGAACAATTATTACGCGGTAATAGCGCGCGCGGAAGGTTTGTTGGATTCAGTAGCAATAGTACCGACGCCACCGCCAGCGTCTCTGACGGTGCCAAGCCAAGGTTCTGAAAATGCAGCTTCAGTTGCAAATTTAAATTTGAACGACAGCGTTCGATTACCAACATTGAATTTGCCAAAATTTGACGGTAGTTACGAAAATTGGACAAGCTTTAAAGATACCTTTGAAGCCTTAGTAAATAATAACGTAAATTTGAGTAACGTACAAAAATTTTACTATCTACGAGGCTCATTAAGGGCCAAGGCTGCTGAAACGATCGAATCTCTACAAACATCGAATAATAATTACACGATTGCGTGGAATTTACTTACGGAAAGATTTGAAAATAAGAAATTAACAATTTTTGCACATATTAAGGCAATAATCGAAATACCGTCCTTAACAAGGGAAAATGCGGTAGCTTTAAGGCATCTTTTTGACGAATACTTGAAAAGCACGAGGGCTCTTAAAAATTTAGGTGAACCGGTCGATAGTTGGTGTAGCCTATTAATTTATATAATTTCCCAAAAATTCGATTATAATACTAGAAAATTATGGGAAGGTGAAGCTAAAGGAAATAACATTCCTACATTAACTGAACTAGAGAACTTTCTTAAGCAAAGATGTCAGTTATTAGAAACAATTAGTAACAAAAATACAGAAAGTGGTAAAAAATTGAATAAGGTTACTACCACTATTGCGCAATCAAATAGTAAATTTAGTTGTTATTATTGTAATAATAATCATTCTATTTTTAAATGCGACAGATTTAAAGGATTAAGCTTACATTCAAGACAAACAGAAGTTACCAGGTTAGGGCTATGTCAATTATGTTTTGGAAAAAATCATAAGTTTTCGGATTGTAAGGCGAAGGCTTGCTATAAATGCAAACTTAGACATAATGTTTTATTGCATTCGGACGATAAGGGCTCTGAAGATCGGAGCAAGGTTTCCGAAGAGACCGACTTAACAAATAAAGAAAAAATTGAAGTAATAAGCGGCCACGTACTTAACGAAGGTCAAGTTCTTTTACAAACCGCTAATGTTTTAATTTTGAATTCAAATGCACAATGGGTTAAAGCTAGGGCATTGTTAGATAGCGGTTCAACGGCGAATTATATAACAGAAAAACTCGCGATTAAATTGGGCTTAGCCGTTTCTAATGCTGGAGTAATAAGCATAGCAGGAGTAAATGGTACCAATTCAGAGGTGTCAAAATTTGTTACCTCAAGTATAAGGTCATTAATAAAAAATAATTTTGAAACTAAACTTTCGTTTTTAGTTTTAGGAAAAATAACCGAGAAAATACCTCTAGTAAATATTGATAAAGGGAAAATTAAAATACCTTCTACTATTCAATTAGCGGATGATAACTTTCATACCTCAAGTCATATTGATCTTTTGATAGGTGCGCAGATTTTCTTTGAACTCATTGCAGACAATAAAATTGAGTCAGGTTCAATCATACTGAGGGAGAGTAAATTGGGTTGGCTATTAACGGGTAGTATCGCCATGAGGCCTACTCACGGTTGCTTCTTAAGTATAGGAAACAATACAGTTATTCAAAATATGTTAGAACGATTTTGGAAATTTGAAGAATTTCCTCATGAAAAAATTCTCACTCCGGAACAGACTAGGTGTGAAGAGTTTTTTGAGTCAGAAACCCAAAGAAACTCGGAAGGGAGATTCGTTGTAAAATATCCCACAGAATCAGAAGTTTTATCGTTAGGCGATAGCTTCACAGGGGCTTTAAGTAGATTTTATAAACTTGAAAAAAGATCAAACAATGAGCAACTAAAATTGGTTGAAATTCCTGAACAAAAAGGTGCAAATATTACTTTAACCAGTATCCACAACTTGGACTTGATTAATAGATTTTCGTCATTTAAGAGGCTGCGTAACGTAACCGCCTGGTGTTTGAGATTCTTGCGGAGAACTAAATTTAAATTAAATAATTTTGACAATTTTCTCAGTCTTGAAGAAATTCAAGATGCAGAGGGTCTATTAATCAGACTGGCCCAAGATCATGCATTTCATATAGAAATGAAAACCTTGAGAAGGAACAAAGAATTAGAAAAAACGGGTTCAATTTTATGTCTAAATCCATTTTTGGATACCGACAATGTATTAAGAGTCGTAGGTAGATTAGTAAATTCCGAACGAAATTACAACAAGAAACATCCGATAGTTCTTGCCAGAAATCGCAATGCTACTAATTTCGTACGTTCTAATAAGGATTTAACGCAAGTTCACAGCAATCTCTCACAAATGGAGGGTTTTATGAAAGATTACTTATTAGAAAACAAAATTACGTGGAAATTTATTCCACCAAATTCCCCTCACTTTGGAGGATTGCATGAAAGTGCCATTAAATCAGCTAAGAGTCATTTAAAAAGGGTTATGCACGGTACAACATTCACAGTTAAATCCTTAAATACCATCCTTTGCCAAATAGAATCCATATTGAATTCAAGGCCGCTATACCCAATAGCTAATGATTCCCAAGACTTATCTGCATTAACGCCTGCACATTTTATCATCGGAGAGCCAATGACTGCTTTACCCCAACAAGACATGAATCAAATTGTTCCTAATCGTCGCAATCTTTACCAAGAGCTGCAGAAGAGAACACAATCCTTTTGGGTTCGTTGGAGCAAGGAATATATATCAACCTTGCAAACTCGAAGTAAATGGAAGCAGGGCAACAAAAATAGTATAAAGAAAGGAGATCTAGTCCTTTTGAAAGACGACAACTTGCCATCCCAATGTTGGCGTCTAGGAAGAATCACGAATCTACATCACGGACGAGACGGTCTAATACGAGTGGTGGATTTGAAAACGTCCACGGGCACCACCTCACGAGCCATCAACAGAGTCTGTCCCATTCCATTTGAAGATCCACAAGACTTCAACGGGGGGAGTATGGACGAAACGCCACTGCACACGGGAAAGAGTGGGAGCGAGTGACGAACACAGAGTGTGAAGAGTCCATAGTTGCAAGCCGCAATAGCGTACAGACAAACGATGAATTATTTCATTTGTTATATGCAATTAAGATATAATGTATACAGTCCACTAAAATAAATAGTTTATAAAATTGTGTATGACGAATTAATCATATGCAACCTTCCGAGTTAATCGGAAGGTCGTGGGTTCGAATCCCACGGCCGTCTGTCATCGTAGAGGTTTCAGGTGGTTCCCTCTACCTACTATAGGCAAATGCTGTGACACTACTTCCACCTACCCTTACCTTACCCACCCTTTCCTTGTTCCCCGCCCCCTCCCCCCGAACGCTAGTGACCGCAGATGTCGAAGCGTCCTTAAACACTTAATTTAAAAAAAAAAAATACTATCGATAATAGCATTTTAAGATGTAGGTATACAAAAACATATCATTTTTTCTTTTTGATCAAAAAAACTTTAATATTAGTTTACTAAGATAAAAAACTATTTATTCAACACAATAGTGAAAATAATATACGTATATAAAATTCGTTACATCATTCAAAAAATTATGTCACCAAGTGTGACAACAAATGTAATTTTTTCGATCATTATGTTATTTAAGTGTACTTATTGTTTACATCTTCCGTTTGTTTTTCATTGCGTTGCATTGTAATAGTTACGATAAACTTGAAGTTATTTGAATGAAATTTGCGCATTCTTTTACAGCGCTCGTTATAAAATTTAACAAATAAAGTTGTTTTTATACTAGTGTACAGTTTTAAGTCTCCTTGTTTCTTTTACACTACGTTTAAAGTCAGCCATTGTCTCGCTTTTTCCTGAACCCGAGTCGTTTTTAACGAAAGACGGTTTCTTGACGTGGGGACAGGCGGTTATCGTCCATGAACCGTCATTGAGTTTTTCCGCTCTCTCAGTGAAGTATATTTTCATTAACAATGCCCGTGGGTATTATGGCAGAGTAATTAGTATCATGATGCGTCTACAGGCACCGCCGCCGATTCTGCACATAATTAGGGACGTTCACTAACAAGTCCTGCCGTCAATGTTTATAATTATAACCCATTACTGCGGTACCTACAAATACACATAGTAAAATGTAATAATGTTTAAACAAACAGAAAAATGATGTCCCTAAAATGTTCGTTGAAAATTGTATTTGAGGTTCGCACGCAATCTATTTAAGATTAACGAAATATGTTAAATGATATTAAAAATTGATTGGTTGCAAAGGAATACTATACCTAGACCTACAGAGTATATGTTTCAATATGAAGAACAATAGGATTACAACACCGTGTTTTAAGTGCATATACAGGGTTCTCGTTTTTCGAGGGTCACTATGGGGATCTCGTAAACGGTAAGAGTTACGACTTCGGTTAAATTAGGGCAAAGTAGTATATTCAGGTGCTTAATAATTTGATGCAAACAGAACTTATCTAGCTTTTTTAGTTTTGGAGATATACATAGGGGAAAAAGTAAAAAAGTGGATTTTTGTTTTTTGCCCGTAACTTTCTCATTTTATGTCGAATTTTGTTTCAGTAAAAATGCATGGATGACAGTAGGGGTGGGCGATATCCAAATTTCGATATCGAATATCGATATCGAAATTATATCGATATATCGAAATTTCGATATGTCGAGACATCGATGTATCGATATGTCGATATAACATCTTAACTGCCAAAGCTTGCAAACCCGATTCAACAAGAGGACTGAACCAAAAAGAGGGAAGAATTTAAAAAAATTCCTACAATAGCTTGCCCTCGGTCACAATACAGTAAACCTTTCTCTTAATTGACTTTGAGTCACAGATTTTTAAACTGTCAGGAATAGAGTTGTATGATTTGTAAATATTGAAGGAAAATGATCGTTCAAAGAACTTAGTTTTGTGTTGTGGTGGACTGATACGACCCCTATTCCTGACGTTTAAGTTATGGACATCAGTTCTGAAGGTAATTTTGTTCAGTAAATATTTAGGAGCCTTAGACAGAAATAAATTATGGTACAGAGTGACACTTTGTAAGTAGGATATGTTTATTTTGCATATTGAATCCCATTTCATTAAATTCGAGGGAAATTCTTTAAAATGTTCTTATTTAGGTATGATTTTTGTATGGATTTTGATACATGATTTCTATATCTAAAAGAATTATCCAACGTATTTAGTTTGGATTCTTGCAAAACATGCAAAGCACTTTTCTCTGCTCATTTAATCGCCCTTACATCTCTAACGATTTAAAAAAAAAACATGTTCTTTATGTTTAAACAAGCACATAGTAAAATCGTGAGACTTATTGGTAAAAGCGAAAAAAATGTTTAGAAAAATAATTCCAAGATCTTACGTTTTCTAATAATTTCTAAATTGTTTACTTTTATTGCAAAAATTAATTTGGTAAATGAATTTCTATTTAAAATTCTCCACTGTGCAAAAAAAGCACACAAAAAATATTTAAATCCAATTTTCGAGGAGCTAATGTAGTCATGTCATTCCTTATCTGTAGTGGTTACATTTTCTACCCCTGCTCCTGTAACTTGGCGTTATCGTTCAATCTTAAGCGACCGCACCCTCCAATTACTATTCTTATTTAGATAAGCGTCATTCCGAATTAGACGCCGAGTTGAATTGGAAACGCATTCGAGAATTCATTGCTCCATATTTCTTATTTTCGTTTCCTACTCAACCACTGCACGAGGCAATTAAATAAAACAAACGGTATTTCTATGACAGTTAAGAAAATCTTGCCATTTATTTATAAGATATACCGGATGCTGCACTAGCCTGTACAGGTTGGATCAAATGTTTTATGGGGTATCTCGGACCAAAAATGATATTTTATCATTAAAAAAAAATACTAATTACTTCTTTATTTAATAAAATAGTACAAAAGTTTACAGAGGTTGTTTATACACAATTTTATGCATAATTTCAAAACGAAATTAAAGATTTTTAAACGTTTTTTTTTTAAATAGGTATGAAGTAAACTTATACTTTTTAAAATTTAAACCCTAGTTGGCCATGATTTTTTATGAAAGAGCATTTTTTTACCTTTTTAAAAATACATAGTGTTATATATTTATTGCAAAAAATAACCAAGATATGGCTAATTTTGTGAAAATTCTATTAGCAAAGTTTGCTATGATTCCGTACACAAGTGATGTTTGCAATTTAAAAAAAAGAAAATTCTGCAGCAACCGCTATGTTTTTATCACTTAAAATGTCAACTTCTAACATAATAAACTTTTCCAGATCTTCAAAATACCACAATACACAGTATTAAAATAAAAAAGAATATACGAATTGGCTTAAAGGTTTGAAAATTTACTAGGATATGCCATTTAGTTGTAATTGTAATCATCACTTGTTTACGAAATCATGGTAATCTTTGATGATAAAATTTTTACAAAATTAGGCTTTTTTCGGTTATTTTTTGCAATAAATATAAAAAACTATATATTTTTGAATAGTTAAAAAAATACTCATTCATATAAACTACCAACTAGTTTTTGAATTTAAAAAATATGTTTACTTCATCTCTCAAAAAACAAACGCGTTGAAAAAAAACAAGTTTGTTCTTAAATTAAGCATAAAAATCTGCATCAAAAACCTTAACAGCCTTTTGTTCTATTTCATTAAATAAAGAAGTTATAGTAAATTTTCCAAAATGATGAAATCTTATTTTTGTCTGTAGTGCCAAAATGGAAACCGATAAGAAAAATCTGAAAAGGCAGGCATTCTTTTCTTAAACAAAAAAACCAAAAGCACCATAACAGATTTTTGCTAACTATTATGATAACCGAGATACCCAGTAAAACATTCGAATTTAGTCCACCCTGTATATTAAAGGAGTTTGCTATAGAAAGTGAAATATATTAATTAACATGTTGCACAAGTAGATCAAATTTAAGTCATGCATTATGTTCTATCAGAGAACAAAACAAATTTTAAACATAAAAAAATTATTTTACAATTTTTAAACAGCACCAACATGACGTATACCGTATACATATTTCCCTAATAGTTATAATTTTTATCTGTTTACGCCTAAAGTAAATACAATTTTCACCAAATTAAGGTAAACACTGGGTCTAGCTAATCTGTGTAAATAAAGTCAAGACTATTACTATCGGCCCAAGTTTAATTTCTTAGAGAACTTTCCTGGACTACAAATGTAGGTAAACTGATTATTTGCAGTAGTTTTATCCTAACGCAATCAGTGCGTTCGTGTTTTAAGTAATTGAACGGAATAAATACCTCCAATTGCATAATGGGTAATTAATAATAGATATCCATTAGCGTCCATTTACTAATGAGGTCTCGCATACTACAAGTTTTCGATACACACACGACCTCTTTAATAATTTAACACATAACATGTTTAAACTAACTCGCTAATAGCATAACTTTGTTATAATTTGGTATGAAATGTTGCACAATGAACCGATAACGGTTAAAACACGTTTTTTTAAGCTACTTTTGCAAATCTTGTCAATGAGTGTTCGAACTTAGGTGTTATCGTCGAATGTTAAGGATTTAAAGGTGCGTGTTATAAACAAAATGATCATATATAGACTAGCTAAAGAAGAAGTAGCTCATACCGTAAAAAGACAAAAAATGATAAACTTCGGTCACAAAATACAAAATTGGAACTCATCTAAGTAATAATACATAAAAAAATTGATGGTAAAAGTTGACACGGAGGGAAAATAATTCTGAATGTGAGCAATACAAATTATGTTAGTAATACAAAAAATTATAAATTTTATTTAACTAACACGTATTAATTTTTGAAATCCTACACCTAACAGTAAAAAAACTCATGACTAAATGAAAAAATAATAAAATAAATTTTGTATTACATAAATAAATTATATATTAGAGTAAATGAATAAATTATTCATTAGATTAATAAATTAATTCAAAAAAAAACTTGTGCAACGGAATAATTTATTTTTTACAATTTCATCACTTGACAGTGCTTTTACATCAACCCTTATGTCAATAACCGGGTACCTACCTACCCATTTTTGGTAATTTTTTTAAATGTTTTAGTGAGTTTTTTTTAAACCTTCCAGATCGTCGCGATTTTACCTTTTTTAAAGAAAAATATGCTTTTAAAAGTATATTTTTATTCCCGTCTTGAAACCAAAACATTTTTACATCAAAGTTTACGAGACATTCTCAATAACCGGGTACCTAGGTACATGAGCGTCCGCAGAAAATTATCCAGAAGGGGGCAAAGCTTGCAAAGCTTTGCAGTAAAATATTAACGAACTTTTAACTTGACCCTCTTTCATTTGGTCATTAATGGAGTACTCGATTCCAGGGAGGCCAATGGCCGCGTTTTCCCTCCCCTGTGGACGCCCATGCCTAGGTACCCACCTGTAGAAAAACGATATTTATAATCAGTTATCGATTTAACACACTAATATATAATTAAAGGCATGAATAAATGAATAAAAACTAACGTCTACCTGAGAAAAAACAATAATTATGACCGTATATATCTGAAAGTTATTTTATAAATTATTGATTTAGAGCAGCGATTCTTAACTGGGTGGCCGCGGCCCCAATAAATTATAAAACGTTTTCAATTTTTAAAATATTAAAATCTTTAAAAAAAAATCTCCTTATTTTACTCAAACCATGGGAGATAAATTCTTAAATAAATCGTAATATTTTTGTTACTACAAACTAGGGGGCCGGAACAATATTTTAGGATATTGAAAAGGCCGCGACTACTAAAAGGTTAAGAAACACTAATTTAGTGGTTCTGCTACAACTGTGTAAAAATCTTCTACATCTAATTTTACAGAACATTAGGAGAAAATTATTCTTTTGAGATGGGTTAAAATTAAAATTAAAAGTAATTTGTAACAGACAAATGTTTAACACCATGTTTAAAATAGAACAAAGATGGGCAAATTTTTACAATAGGGTGTCGAGCTAAATATTCGTTTTGAATTTAAAAAATATGTACCTACATCCGGTTTGTTTATTACCTCATTTGAAAGTAAATAAAATGTTTCGTATGTTTGTCACAGGTTTTAGAATTTGAAATTTAAAACTGAACAATTTGACCAATCTGTCATTCTATTTACAAAAATATACAAAACTTACAGCATAAGTTTATTAAAAAATTCTGTAGGTGGGTACCCAGGTACCCGGTCATTAAAGAACGTTGTGAATTTCGTTTGTTGACATAAGGGTTAATTTAGCACCAGAAAAATGTTATATATCATGAAATGAATATAACTCAGATGCAAAACTTTCTATTTTTAATAAAAACGCCAATAATATTACACAGATGAAAAAATATTACTTTAACAATTTTTTATACCGCAGACACTGGCACGAGTTGAAAGCAATAACCTAAATCTCATTTGAACTTTAATGGTTGAGCGAAAAGAAATGTATACGACAAAATAAAATTTTCCAGTTATGTTTTACATCAAGAATGTTCCAGTCAAACATCAAAGGACAGGTTTTATCTTTCACATAAAGCAAGCGTCGTGCTTTTGTAATTTTAAATTGTAATTTGACACCAAAGAACGTTATTTCGAAGTAATTGGCATATGACACCCAGTTCTTTTCGAGCAATTTCTATGAAGGAGGGTACATGACAGCCAGTGTCGCCTTAACCCATTAAAGACAGACCAACCATAGAAATAATAAGACTGCTAGTGCCATTGCCATTTATTTGCCGTAGGCTAACATTTAACAAAGTATATATTTAAAGGGAAAAAAATTACTGCTTTAAAATAAAAATAAACATTTACGCAACTTAAAAACCCTAAATATCTTAATAACTGTTTCTACAAGACTTTCCAAGCATTCAGTGTGAAGGTGAACATTGAATTTTTGACACACATATTTCTGTCCATTTACACATCTAACATCGTTGTTTTTTTTTGCGTTTTAATATTGATGTCAAATTTTATCATAACCCACAACTTATGGTAGTGCATCGATGGATTGCCGTTTGCGCGTATTTACGAATTAAGGTGACCATTCGTCCCCGATTTTCGGGGACACTCCCCGAAACAAGTCTCAAGTCCAGGATTGTTCTTGTTCCCGATTTTCATAATTTTCTCATCAACTATTAAAATAATTAATGTAAGCTATGGTAGGTTACAGTAATTGTTGCCAAATTATGCAAATCTGATTATTTCCGCGGAGGTGGTCCCCTTTCGGGTTCCTGTACTGCGACCTATTGGTCTATTGTACCCTGTGCAAATCTGATAGTCTAGCAACATTGTTACAGTGCAACCGCTCATTAAATAAGAAAAATGGAGTGAGGGAAAGTTTTGAAATGTGCAAAAGTGTCCGGGTTTTTACTTTCCGCTCTTTATTTAAATTTTGTATGATTTTCATAAAAATTAGTCGAGGTTTTTTTTTTTGTAACTAAGTTAGTGTCCCAGAAAGTTTGAAGAAAAAGATGGGCACCTTAATTTACGTAGATGGATTGAAAATTTCGTGGTCCAACATAGATATGGCACTTGAATCGATCTCTATTTTCGCCATGTTAACGTTTGGTTTCTGTTTCTAGTTTAATATAACCTAAATTTTTATTTAATCTGTACAACGGTTTTCAAGATACAGTTGGGATAAAAGGTGGGTTCCACGACTGCTTACTCCGAAACGAAAAAGAGTTCGACGTCAAATTTTCCCTGGTTTTCAGACTTATTTTTTGATAAACCAAAGAAAGCGACTTTATACGAAAATTAACACTTACAGATGAGACATGGGTTTATCACTACACAGTACATATAACATAAAAGAACAATCCAAACAATAAAAGCAAAAGGATTATCTGCCTCCGATGAATGCAAAGGTCACTTCGGCTGGGTAGGTCATGGCCAGGGCTGGACTGGTCCGGCGGCATACCGAGAATTTCCCGGTGACCCGTGACGTGACAATGAAAAAACAATATAGTGCAGAAAATAAGCATAGACAAACTTAAATTTATTGCAATAATTGAAGAAACTCGCTGGTGGGTGAAAGATTTTTCAGAAAAGTATTTAGAAATTAAAACAGTACGTCCAGTTTTACGTTTTATGTAGATGTTATTTAAACCTTTTAAAACACCTCTGTCTCCAGTAAATTTAAGAATAATGTTCGGCACAAGGCAAAATATAACAAATCTCATAGCTCAAATGTGTCTAGTGTCTACGTATATTTGAGGAAACAACGCCATTACAATAATTGTAGTTGCAAACAATAGGAATTGACATAATTACTGCTATTTATATGGTCAACAATGCAGCAGACATAAATGTTAAGTATTACCGAAAATTTAATGAAGTTTTTCAAGCAACAGCTAACTTTGTGTCGGCTGCTGATAAGGAACTGGCAAAGCGAACATTGATATTTTTATCGACTTTTATTGAACCATATTTAGATGATAATAGAAAACGAAATGCATAGTATTAAAATGGATAATATTATGAACGGTTTAAGCTTTAAACGAACGATTTATAAAAATCAATAATTTGTATAGTGAGTTAATTCATTGAAATCCAAGTTTTTTTTTTTTTAATTTTGAGCAACGACATATTATACAGGGTGTGTAAAAATTGGCGGAAGCGCTACACGTGGCGATGTTCTTCGTAAAATTCTAAGTCGAATATCTTAATACGAAAATGTTGTACCATGCTTGCTGTGTCTGCAAGAGGTCCTCAAAGTTTTGACATTTAGTCCTTTAATAAGCTTTATTATTTAATACTTGCAAATGAAAAAGCTGCAATTTGGAATAAAAATAAATTTCGAATAGTATTTTTTCCTAGATATTGTGTTCTTCCCTTCAAAAATTGGTGTTCAAAATATGTAAATCACTGATTTAAATGAAAATAATACATATGGCAACATTGTCATTAGCTGTCATCTCTGTTTTTCTCGTAATTATTTCTAGTTTGTGTTTTACGATGCCTAAAAGTTTGCAGCTATGTTTACGAACTGAAGGCTTTCAGTTCGAACAAAAATTGTAAATACCTAAGTAAAAATTGCTGATAAAAAAATGTCCAAACGCAAATAAATGTTGCCAATTTTTTTTTTCTTTAAATGGTTCCTGAGGCCATAGGAAGCATTTTTGTATCAAGCTTTTCGACTTAAAATTTTACGAAGAACATCGCCACGTGTAGCGCTTCCGCCAATTTATACACACCCTGTATTCAACTTCAATAATATATGTAATTATTAAAAAATTAACAAAGCCATAAATATAGTCGATTTACATGCAGAATTTAAAGGCTAATTTTGTAAGTAAATGAAATGGAAGCATATTTCAATGCCAATGATGAAGAAAATGACAATAAAAATATGGTAATTGGAAAAACCAATTTATCGAACTGCCAACCCTGTAAAAATGGTGTCACCCGCTGTTAGATAGTTTTGCAAAAATTTAAATTACATTCGGTAGCGAATCAGAATTTATTTTTTATATGCCAATTTATTGTAACAATGTCTTCGACTCAAGTAGCGTGCGAACGGTCATTCTCAAAATTAAAATATTAAATAAATTACGTAATTGTCTAGGCAAAAATAAATTAGAAGCGTTTATGATTATGTCCTTCGAAAATGAAATTTTAAACATAATAAAGAATGATCAAATTGTGAATGCAATAACGAACAAAAGTAGTAACTGTAAAAACGTTTTCATTCCCTAGTCTGGCCCTGAAGTCCGAACTATCCAGATTTCCGGTACTAATTAGGGAGGGTCGCCATTATGTTGTCGCAAGAATCGAATCAAGGCTGTGTTTATTACATTAAGAATATCAAAAATTAATATAATTCATCAATGACACGTATAACTCTGCAAAATATTTATTTTTGATGTTCTTGATGCAATAAACACAGTCTTGATCAGATTCTACCGAAAACATTTGATGATCCTTGTAAGTTTGTTCCCAATCCAGCCCTTGTTACGGTGTCAGTTTTTTGAGACTCAAAAAGTAATATCATTACTGAATATCTTCCAAAAGACAATCTCTCAATTAGGAAGTACTGCGCTAACTTATTGAACTGATTAAAACAAAACAAATGAACAAAAACCGAGTTTGCCAAAGAAAAGATCATGAAAATGCACTGAAATAAATTCCCGTGCACCACATTCTCCAGATTTGGCTCCCTCCGACTACCATCTGTTTTCAAACTTGCAAAACACTTGGCAAAAATTACAGTTAAGTGACGAGGTTATAATTATAACAGTTGTAGACGCTTATTTTTCAGATCCCTATGAATCGGTCTAAAAAGAAGGGTTTACTGAAATAAATGCATCGTACTAAGGGGAATTTTTGGAGAAAAAAGAAAAAACCGGTCATTAAAACTATTGTTTTATGCTAGGCCGCGAAATTTTTAATCCACACTCATAAAGTTCATTGCATTTACGATAACTAATTCGCAAACCAAACGGTTTATACCAATATTTCTGAAGTGGGCCACGTAGTTTGGTAATGTTAACAGGTATATACAGTAAATAAATATGTATTATGTGCTCACGAATTTCGACGTGGCGGTAATAACGTAAATCAGACAAAATAAATGAGATCGTGTATGTGTGAATAAAAAGTGTCATCCCCATACGGGTTCATTACTGCGACCGAATACATCATAAAGTTTATTAGGTGGGTGATGATACTTCATTGCGAGAATTCCCTTGCAAAATATTCATTTTTTCATTAAAAAAGTGTATAGTTAAGCACGAAGAGAACGATATTGTAACGTACACAAACGGCATTGTCGAATTTGACATTTATGAGCGCAAAAATTATTAACTCGGCGCGGGAGCGGGACCAACAAAGAGCAAGGGTTCAACAAAGTGATTTTCATGTAAATCCCTAAACAATCGACTACAATCCAGCATAAACAAATGTTAAAAGGGTTTATTGTTAATAATTCATGTTGTTCTCTTAGTGCCGCCTTTGATCAATTATTTAAGTTTTCACTCACTTTGCGACTGCCGTTTGTTCATTTATTCAAATCCGCGTTCTTTCGGACGCGCCTCGAACTCATCCTTTTAACAATCTCTTTCGTTTATTTACAAACAGCGGAAGACCAAAAAAGCGACGGTTGTTATAAAATTCGCTTATCAAAGTTTAACGAAGCTAAATTACAAGCGATACCTCGGCGAATACTTCAGGAAATAAAGTGGGGGCGCTGAGTAAATTTTAAGTGAGTTGTGAGGATGCTACCTATCTGTTAAAATCTGACATCGAAGGCAATCTGCGCTTAAATACATACGTGAAGAGATAATATGAAGCAACAAGCCATTTATCTGAGAAGAGAGCTTTCTCATGTAGACTAGATACCCGTCAGAGCTTAAGGCTTACTAAAAAAAGCTCTATCGATCCCCCTTCCTTAAAATATTGCAGTCGATATATTCACGTTACAATATAGATATAAACACACTTTAATTTTGTATTTTATAAAGCAAGTTCACAGTTCAACCGTTAAACTTTTTCTAATTCAGTTAAAAACTGTTAAATTGGTATAATATTTAATGATTTTTATGTACACATATAACTGACAGACAATTTTTGAATACCACACAGTGAAAAATCAACCGATATTAATCGACTTGGCACACTTGGACCAAATTTTGTTGCAAAATTTATATTTAATTACGATTTAATACCACACTTTTCCGCTTTTTGCTAATTGGACAAACTTGTGGCTTGTTAATTTAAAAAAAAAATAACTGAACCTTAGATGACAAATGACAAGACAAACTACGCACAATAATCCTACAAACATTTAAAAGAAAACGTAACCGAAGTAAGGACATTTATCTATACTAGAGTCCTGCGCGGGTCCAATTTTTCGGACCCGCACCCGACCCGCAAAGCTGATGTTGATACCGCACCCGACCCGCGACCCGCACGATTCTGGTTTAATAGACCCGCACCCGACCCGCTACCCGCATCATTCTAAGTTATTAGACCCGCACCCGACCCGCTACCCGCACCCGACCCGCTACCCGCACCCGACCCGCTACCCGCTTTATTGTAATTTGTTTGACTTTCACCCGACTCGCAGACTAGTTTGTCTGCCGTACAAATCGGTTCAATCTTGCTGAATCGCGCGTTAGATTGTGTGTGGCAGGCTTTAATGAGTTAAATGCGAAACAGCATGTCGACTTGCTTACAAAGCATTTCGTATTTGTATTGTTCATTGTGCGTTTGTACGATAGTATTCGTGTAAATACATAAAAATTGCTTCGTATACATTTTTAATCGTATTTGTTTTCCAAATTATATATTTGTTGTTTTAAACATGGTAATAAATATAATAAGCAGGCGATAATATTATACAGTTCATTCATATTTAAAAATAGTAATAAATTCCATAAAAAAACTCGCTTCACTTGATCTGTACCATTTTATTAAAAAAATAGTATCAGAACGAATACCCGCTTTATTGTGTACGAATGACCGATACCCGACCCGCTACCCGCAAAATTCAGTATGTTATACCCGCAACTCGACCCGCTACCCGCAAACTTCATTATTTAAAGACCCGCAACCCGACCCGCTTTGCGGGTAACCCGCGGGTACCCGCGGGTCCCGACCCGACTGCAGGACTCTAATCTATACTACTAGGGCCGTTATTATAAACGTCAGTAAAATAGTCGAATAGCTAACCTTCAAATAAATTTACTTGGCGAGTAAATTTATTCCCGCTATTATAAACGAAAATTGCCGAATAAATAGTTAACCGTGAAGTAACTAATTAAAGTGATAAATAAACAAACACAACCTCATAAATTCATAAATCGTGTGTAGGTATATGCGATATTCTTATAATTATTTATTACTTACCTTTTATAATTATTATTATGTCACATTTACTAAGCAGCAGGGTTGAGCAGATTTAAATCAATTGATTTAAATCACGATTTAAATCATGATTTAAATCAAGTGATTTTTAAAAAAAGATTATCAATTTAAATCACAGATTATATGAGTAGATACAGTATAATATTTATAATAAAACAAAATTGTATTACTATTAGTAATTAAATACACGAAATGGTGAACAAACCATATCAATTTGCTCTTGTAAAGTAATATTCATTGTGGAAATGCAATAATTCAAAAAATAAATGACAAGTTTTTGACGTCAGCGAAGTGAACAGTCAGTTTATTCATTTTCCACGGCACTCTATTGCTTCAATAACGATTTGAAGAAAAATGTCGAATATCTCGAAAAGTATGAGTTTTGATGAATTCGATGACATAAAAAAATACAGGGGTTCGCATTTGAAAAAATCGAATTACGAGCTTTTGAAAATCTTGAAAGTTGCCACCTATTTATAAACACTCCTGTATGTGTGATTCAAATGTTTTCATATCGAGCGAACAGAGAAATTTTTTCTGCATGTCCATACCAAATTAAAACTCTGTGCTTCAAAATAACTTCAGGAGAATTTTTTAAATAAAGACTTAAAACCTTGCATAATTTAGAAAATTAATTTTTTTTTACAACGCCGTATAAAAACCTTTAGTATTTTATATTGATGCAAATTTAAAATCAAGGCGGTCAAAAATATTAAACAAAAAATTGGTTGTTGTATTTGAAATATAAAAGTTACTATTAGTTCCAGAAAGGTGACTCACCCTGTATATTTGAAAATATTTTTATTGTGTTGTTTAGAAAAAACTGTATAAATTAGAGTTTGAATCAACTTTATATCTCAAGCCGTTTAGCCACAATCGACCGATCCCGCACTAATGACTCACCCTGTATATAGTTATTTAAACCTCACCATTTAACACTGATTTTTTCAAAATTCTTAATCATTATATTTAATTTTTCATTTTGACAAAAATTCACCAATGAATTTAATATATTGGTTATTAAATATATTATCACAAAACAGAAATAGCATGTGAATATGTTACTATGGCCGCATTCCACTCAAGCACCGTGCACATCGGTACATGTACTGCCAGTGTTCCATCAATCTGTGCACATGCACGGCGGTACGACAACTACTCCTAAAGTGTACTTAAAAATTATGCCGGGCACTTGTAGAACTGAACTAACATAACCTCAAATTTTCATGTGATTGACAGTGGTGTGAGAAAAATGGATGACACTTGCACGGTAATGTCCTAAAATCCTAAAAATATAATATAATAATCAATGTTTCAACTGCAAAATAGTTCACTGCAATCATAAACTGAAAATTTTGAGGTTAAGTATAAATACGTAAACGTTACACATGCACTTTGCTACACCGACCGTTCCATTCATTGTGTACCGTACACATACAATAAGTGTACCGTGCACTTGCACGGTGCTTGAGTGGAATGCGGCCTATATTCGATAATATGCTACATTTGATTTAAACCAAAAAAATCTGATTTAAATCAAAAAAATCTGATTTAAATCAAATAAATCGATTTTTTTTATTTTTTTAAAAAAATCATGATTTTTATCCACCCTGCTAAGCAGTTGACATGAAAAAGTAGAGTTATGTTTATTTGACAGTTAAAATTTATCCCGTGGTTTATCAGAGGTTAGTTAACTTCGGGGATTTACTTGGCGAGTAAATTTAACTGACGTTTATAATACTCAAAACAGCTATTTATTCCGGAAGTAAATTTTACTTCACGAGTAAACTACTTATTCGTCGTTTATAATAACGGCCCTTAATAACTTAAGCAGTTTAATTACGATTTTCATAAAAATGTTTTAATTATTAGTTACTTTGAATCTAAAGCACGGCAAATTCAACACAATTTAAATAGTTTGATTTGGTAAAGTTATTTTTTTTTATAGAAATTATTGAGAATGAAAAAATATTGATCAAAACGTGTGATAAAAAAATTTTAAAACATGATCTAAGGCACACAATATCTAAGTTTTCTTTACACTAAATACCACTAGTATTAAGTGGACCTATACCCTATAATATTTCCAGTATGGAGATCTCGCTTAATATAAGACATACAGCTTAAATTAGATGAATTATTCTTTAGTATGAGAGGAGCTACAATCAATTCTTAAAATTACAAAATCCCTCGTACTTCAGATGTTATGGCAAAATATATGAAAATGTTGAATTTCCTTTTTTTCTCCTAACTTTTTCCGTCTTAATCAAGGTATACCTTGAGAAAGTACCTACTAGTAACATTGATCAAATGATTAAGATAAAAAGTTACGAGAAAAAAAAAGGAAATTTAACAGTTTCATATTTTTTGCTAGAACGAGGAATTTTGTACTTTTAAAAAGTTGATTGTAGCTCCTCTCATACTCTAGATTTATTAATCTAATTTAACAAACGAAATAACGAAAGACAAAAAAAAAAGTTGAGGGCATTTTAATTAAACTTATTTGTATTGAGTATCAAAACTATTTATTTTAGTTTCCTATAATTCGCTCAAAAAACTAACATATTTACATTAAACTCGTCAAAATGCAAAGAGATTACTCTCGATAAATAATTTTAACGGCGAAACGGATAAACGCATCACTCGGCAACGCCCTTAAAGCGTAATTTTCCCAACAGAAATTCAATTGTGAGTAACTGAGTTCGGTTAAATGGTTCAGTTTAAAATTCTCCAGTATCACAGTAGGTATTAAATTCGCTTACAGAGAGACATGGATATTTTCAAGTGTGGAATGGATCTAAATTGAATTGGTGGTTTGAAAAACCACATTCGCGTTAATACGGAAATGTAGTCAAAAATTAGAGTAAATTAAAAGTAAATAACGTTTTTCCGTTTTAGCTCGATTGATAATAGCCATTAAAAACGATTTTGCTGTTTAAACAAATTGAAACGCGATAATTACTTGTTCGAACAAATGGTTGAACGCTTAATGGAATATTTTTTAAGATAAAAACAAATCTATAAATTTCGGAATTTGAGTCGATTATAAACTAATTTACAAATGACATTAAATTATGTATTAAATTGTCATCAACTACACAATTTTGATTGTAATATAGTTTACAAGTTTATTTACAAACAAAAAAAAAAAGAAGCAAAACAAGTAAAACATTGTAAATCTAATACTTAAATCAACATTGCCATGGAAAAAACAATAACCGACTTCCATTGTTTTATTTCGATTCTTGCTAGTCCATCCTGTCACTCTTTAAACGGTGGTATATTTTATTTTTTACCGTTTAGGTACTATAATTTTGGATTGAAATTAAAAATTGTATAACCAGCACAAATCTATTTTCTGCTGAAAAGATCTTTGCACTCTTCTTAGTATTTCAGGTAAAATACTTGTAAAAACGTCAACAATTCGTTGTTGCATATTTATTGCTGGTGTCGGTGGTTCGTTATACACAATTTATTCCTTTCACGTATCCCCACAAAAAAAGTCAAGTTTAGTCAAATCAGGTGATCTGGCAGGCCACCTGGTGGGTCCACTTCTACTAAAAATGGAAGACATTTTGAACATTTATTGTAGTCGTTTATCTTTTATGTATTTTCAATTTGTTACTTTTCATAGTTTTTGAATAAAAACGATTAATTTTATTACGTAATTAATATCCGCTTAAATTCTAAACTTATTTGGCACTTGTTTTGCATAAGCGCGGCCTACTTCGGTGCATAAAAATGCAATTAAATGGCTACTTTTTTGAAAAGTATTGAATATCTCAACAACTACGGGGTTTAGACATCGGACACCCTTCATAAAAATTGAAGGGGAGAAAAAATGCTATCGAATAGCATAATAAAACAAGGGTGTTTACTTTTGAAAAAAATGAGTTATGTCACTTTGATGTTTGGAAAGTTTGGCATTTTTTTGTGAACACCCTGTATCAACAAAAATTTAAATTTTTCGTATTTAAAATGTTGCCCCCTAACCGGACTAACATTATAGTTAAAACTTATTTCTTAACTTCAAGAAACGAGGTCGCTACGATTTTTTAAAGTTAAGCCTGCTTATGTCAGATTTTTCGGGAAAAAATTAATAAGTTGGCAACACTGTCACAAAATCAAAAAAGGAAAAGACATTCATGTAGAGGTTAAAAAATGACATTCGAAGACCTAAAAATATACAGGGTGTTCCATTTAAAAGAATCTTTGTTATTGCTATAGCGCGAAAATGGAACACCCTGTATAGTTGAAAATAATTTTACGACGTAGATCTTTTTAAACCAATAATTTTATGCATTTAAGTTTTTTTTCTATCTCCTACGGGCGGGGCGCTATAAAAGCCCGACATACTAATGCAGGACCCTATATAATACATTTGCAATTTATTGTAGAGAGGTCAAAGGTCTGACCTGACCATCTTTTAAGATGTTTCTTATAGTAACAATGAAATTTCATTTATGCTAATAAAATTATTATGACGGATTGTTGCCGTAGCATGAAAATAATTACTGCCAAAATTAGAGCTAAATTTATTTACCCCTTAAAATAAACATATCCCTCGAATTTACTTTTTATGAGTTCTAAGTTACTGCTACGCCGTTTGTTGTTAAAGCGGAAAATTATTTTGTATTCGTATTGAAAGCAATAGCGCATTCCGCAGCCGGCGGTATTCTCGTATTTAGGAGGTGATACTGCGCTAATGAACCATATTTACTACGGTTCGACAACGAGGACTCGGTTTATTTTTAATTAATACAACGGGATCCAATAATACGCGAGCATTTTATTTACACGATCTCTCCTAAGGGCCATTTCCTTGACAGTTTATCAAGGGTTTACGGCTACTGAATATTTATCAACTATAAAACCACCCCAGCCAACAATAAAAATATGCAAACAGAGACGTAAAATTTTGAGGTATATGCCGCATTAGGACTAAGAATTGAATGAAATTTCCGGACATTACCGTTCCTAATTTAAAAGAGAAAAAATAAATATTATACCGGATGCCACGACTGCAACATCCAAGATATACCTACAACCATTTTATTTTAAGAGATAGAGTTCTAAGGCTAATTACAAAAGGTTTGTTCCGGCAATGCATTTTGTACTAATTCACGTAGTGATTCATGAACTGGTTTATGCTCATGCGTCAACGATAAACTAATATGTCCTTTCGCATGTCCTTTTTCATTGCTAATGTCATTTCCTCTTGTTATGTTTTCTTATTTCTTTTTTTTTTCTAATTTATTTTCTTTGCCTGTATCGTTGACGTAATATTTCTGTTATTCTTTAATATCAGTGTTTTGGAGGTTGATTGTTTGTTGTTGTTTTATGCTCTTTCAACTTTTCCTGCTCCCTGTCCCATCTCCATTGTTTTCCATCAATTGTGATCTTTTGATATCATATTTTCGTTGTTCTTCCTTTCTGTCTCTCTTCTTCCACTGTTTGTCAAAGCTTCTTTTGAATTTTCAGTTCCTCCTTTGTCATTTCGTTGTTTATACATATACAGGGTTCTCGTTTTTCGCGGGCCACTATGGGGATCTCGTAAACGGTAAGAGTAACGACTTCGGTTAAATTAGGGCAAAGTTGAATATTCAGGTGCTTAATAATTTGAAGCAAACAGAACTTATCTAGCTCTTTTAGTTTTTGAGATATAGGAAAAAAAGTAAAAAAGTGGATTTTTGTTTTTTGCCCGTAACTTTTTCATTTGATGTCGAATTTCATTTCTGTGAAAACATTTTCATGGCCACTTTTTGTACGGAATCAAATTCCCCAATTATATTTTTCGTGCGACGTTTCGCTTTTTTAAAACCATCATCAGGTCAATTTTTTCTTATAGACGCTACATCTGATTTTAACGCCAATTTGTAGAGCATTTTATTCTGAATTCGACAATGTCTAACAGTTGGCACTTTTTTGAAACAATTGTTAAAAATGGCAAAAACAAATATTTTATTTAAAACAAATCCTAATCGGCATGGTAAATAATTGTCTTTGTCCCTTTTTTCTTGGAAACGGGTAAGTAAACCACATGAAATTATTAATTAAAAAAATAGGTATTAATAAATATGTTAGGAATGCATTAACATTGTTCACTTATTAGAAAATATTTTTAGAATATTTTCTTTGGTTAAGTAATAAATTTCTCTAAAATGTGTATTTTATCCTTATTTGGCATACAATTATTTGTAATAAAAAATAACGAGTTATCTGCGTTAATGACTTCTAATAAGCAAAAAACGTAAACAGATTTCTGGGCATTTTTTGTAAACTATGAACACTTATATTATTTGATTACGAAAATTTTGTTACAAATAATTATATGTCAAATAAGGGATTAAATACCCAATTTAGAGACATTTATTATTTGACCGAAGAAAATATTCTAAAAATATTTGCTAATAAGTGAACAATGTTAATGCATTCCTAACATATTTATTATTACCGATTTTTTTAATTAAATCCCTTTAATAGTAATTTCATACGGTTTACTCACCTGCTTCCAAGGAAAAAGGGACAAAGACAGTTATTTGCGATGCCGATTAGGATTTGTTTTAAATAAAATATTTGTTTTTGCCATTTTTAACAACAATTGTTTCAAAAAAGTGCCAACTGTTATACATTGTCGAATTCAGAATAAAATGCTCTACAAATTGGCGTTACAATCAGATATAGCGTCCATAAAAAAAAATTGACCTGATGATGGTTTTAAAAAAACGAAACGTCACACGGAAAATATAATTGGGAAATTTGATTCCTTGTAAAAAGTGGCCATGAAAATGTTTTTACAAAAATGAAATTTGACGAGCGAAAAACAAAAATCCACTTTTTTAGTTCTATCCCTATATCTCAAAAACTAAAAGAGCTAGATAAGTTGTGTTTGCTTCAAATTATTAAGCACCTGAATATACAACTTTGCCCTAATTTAACCGAAGTCGTAACTCTTACTGTTTACGAGATCCCCATAGTGGCCCTCAAAAAACGAGAACCCTGTACTTATATGATTTCTTGAAATTGTTTTAACTTATACTTCTTTTTCATTACCTTTCGTCTTTCTAGTGTTTAGACTAGTTACATGCTTTTGTTTGTATCTGTATGGCGTTTTTAATCTGAACTTTTATACCTCTTACTCTTTCAATGAGGTGTTCAAATTCATGTATAAGGTCTGCTTTGTTATCAGTTTTTATCTCCAAGCCTGTCAACGATATTTTTTTTGGTTCTATCTTTTTCCAGTCTACTAACTCTAACTTCTACGGATTTCATCTTCTCTTTTATTATCTTGTTTTCATTTTTCAGCAATTCATTTTTGTTTCAGTTCCTTCAGTTCCTCCTGATATGACCTTTGGTCGTGTTTTATTTATTTTACATCTCTCATTCCTTCCTTGATAATGCTCATAAGCGTATCCATTTTATCTTCTTTCTCTTTTCTCTCTTTTTGAGGTGTCCTGTTAATCTTTTTAGAATTTTTACTCCCTTTTGATATGTCTTCTATGTCCTGTTTTCTTTTTCTTTTCGAGTCCTCCGACGTATACTCGTCGCTCTCAAGATGTTTTGTTTCTTTAATCATGTAAGCATATCTATTTTTTTTTTCAAATCTTCTGACTTATATTCGTCGTTCTCACATCCTACAGCACGACTCCCCCTCCGCTGTGCCATAATACGCACAATACACTTGTTACACCTTTATTTCACTATTTATTATTGTATCCTCTTACAATAATGTATTTCATCACACTCAGTTTTTATTCGAGTTTGGCATTGACGAAACGTGATAAGTCCCTGTAAAACGAGGTTTTTATCGCCGCTATCTCGGCCAACAATAACACGTCCGACTCATTTAAAAGTCCGAACTCAACTCCATCCAGTTCATAATAAACGAATTAAAAAACGCGTTAACATGAGATGTTCAGTCTCTTCTTTTCTCTTTTAAAATCAAACCACGAACAGCATTGGTGTTTTTTTGGTGTTGACGCAGAAACCGATTTTCTATTCTCAATATCATATCTATCCCGCTTTAATGCCTCAACCCAGTTTTTTATTGTAAAAAGAAAAGACATTGATATGCTCATGTTGTCAATATGTCATTAAAAATGTCTTTGCTGAATAATTTCTCGAAAAACAAATGCTTGATCACTGAATAGTACTTGATTTTATTAAAATTAAAATTTTTACAAATTACAATTCAAGATCGACTGGACGTTTTGATATAAAATTTTGCGTTTTTACTCGTCAAAGTTTGAACTTTTATGTTGACCATTTACTTTCGTTTATTAGAAATTACCAAGGCTTATTATTTATTGATACCTCCTCGTGTATGGCCAAACTTTTTGGAAGGGGAGGCCGTTTGCAACAAAGGCCTTGCAAGCCCGATCTCGCCGACCCTGCTTGTATATGAAATTAAACGTCTTTAAGCAGCAAATAATTTCTCGAATTCACTTTATAAATGGATTTCCTAAGTAATCGTTCATGTTCCAATATAAATCAAAATATTTTGATATTTGTTTCATAAATCTGCGGTTGAAATTTTTTGAATAATAAATCTCGCAAAAATATTTTTATTAGAGAGATAAAATTTTGCTGACAAGACGATTTAGGTATGCATCTACTACAAGCATAAATTTTTCAGGAGAGTTCCGATATTCAATAAATACTGTAACTTGATGGCGGGAGTCGATCAAGTTCTTCATTATAGATTCATAAGGTCTTCCGGTTATCAATCAATATCCTTAAGGAGCATGAAACTTGCGAGTCTCAGATTTAAATACGGGAACACGAATTTCGACTCGCGATAAATCAAGTTTAAATTATGGACCTTTTACGTCACGGTTTTGTTAAAGTTAGATTTGCTCGAAATGAGTTCCCTGTTGACTTAGTATAGTTTCGTTCTGCAAGCCGAGTCTAGACGGGATTGATACAAACTCCGGAATGTAAATCTGTTAAATTAGCAAACAAGGCAAATAGATGTGGCGTCTTCGTTCCGCTATAAACCGCAAATCATCCGCATTGTTTTGATACAGTCTTTAATTTTCCGACCATAAGTGCTGAATTACCACAAGTAAACTTAATTAATTTGTAGGGATTCGTAAATTTTATGGCAAATTTGCCCAAAATAAATTTACCAAAACTATGCACAAGAGCACGAAACTTCCGGAGTAACCGCGTTTTAACAAACCACATTCGACTACCAAAGGGAATATGAAAATACAGAGAGAAGTTCCTCGACGCTGCAACCAGAGGCCTTAGTAGTCCGGAAATTCTATGCAAGATACTAAGTTAAACAAACGGTACTTTATAATTTTCCCTTGTGTGCTTTTTATAACCTATAAAAATGTATAAACCAATAAGGTTTTCAACAGTCTACTTATGCGTAACATGAAAAGATGAAAGAGTGCAACAACTTCAATTTATTTCCAAATAATTGCCTGTTAAGACAAAGTTGCAATTATTTGGCGCAACATATTTTTAGCACATAGAACGCCATATGCATCACTACGGACGCACCTAATGGTACCTGTCCACGTGAGAGTAAACTACTCTCGATAGCAGCGTCGCCAAGGATACAGCCCCTGAGAGTCTCGCGATTGGCTGTATCCTTGGCGACGCGGCTATCGAGAGTAGTTTACTCTCACGTGAACACGCACCTTAAGGATTGGAAAACCTGATAGTAATTTCATTAACCGGCTACCGGTGAAAAAATGTTTTTCAAGTCATTGGTTTACCGGTTATTAACCGGTTATTCTATCACAACAAAATTAATAGTTCCGTTTGAAAATGATTTTTTTGTGGAAAATAAATTAAATATCATTGATAAAAAATACCATTTAATAATTCTGGTTAAAATATAGTTAACAAAAAACTGAAACTAAACCAAAAACAAAATCAACATAAAATTTTAACCTGGAGTAATTCAGGGGGAGATGGCCTTACGGGAAAGATAGCCAATTAAAAAAAAGTCGTGCTAGTAAATAACAGATGGCAGCTCTATGTATTTAGTTCATGGCCAACTTCATTCTTAATCCGCTTAGCTGCTTGCTTCGCTACTTATATGGCGGTCCCAATTCCAAATTTTTCATTGCGAGAAGTCAGAATCAGCCGTCAAAGTGATGTATTTTAAACAGGGATGGAATAACGTTTTAAATCGTTACGTTATTGTATAACGTTATTTATTATTTGTTTTCGTTACATAACGTTATAAATAACGTTAAAAAAATGAATTGTTATGTTATATAACGTTATATAACGTTACATACATTATGATATACAGGGTGTTTCCTAAATAATGCGAAAAAATTCGGAAGGTGATTCTTATTGAAAATAAAGTGGGGTCTTTTTTATATAACAATTTTTTCTTAGACGTCTCCTTTCGGAGTGACACCCCCCTAAAGGGGAGCGATAAAATTAGGTTTTATTTTATTTCTCAAATTTAGATAAATGTAGGAGAATGATATTTGGTAGATGTTTTATACTTATTAAAAGGTTTCCCATAGTATTATTTTTAATCATCTTCCACCTTCATAGGGGGCTGATAAGTGCGACCCCTGTTGGTTTTTTAATCAGAACTTTTTGGTGAGTTGAAATTTTGCAAAAAAATTTATGTTCATGTTGGGTAAAATTGACGGGCGTTTTAGCGTTGTCGCCGCGTAAACGTCAAAATGAATTACACCCGTCACTTCTATCCAATATAGTTTTATATTGGAATGTTTGATGGTTCATGTTCTTTCATAAATTTTTTTACTCAAAAACTGTAGGTTTAACGAGAACAATTAAAGAATAAAAAAAAATTCTAAATAAATCAAGTTTTTAAAGAAAATTTTAAATTGCTAGATTTCAACCCACCAAAAATTCCTGATAAAAAAACCAACAGGGGTTGCACTTTTCAGCCCCTGTGAAGGTGGGAGATGATTAAAAATATTACTATGGGAAACCTTTTTATAAGCATAAATCTCCCACATTTATCCAAATTTGGGAAATAAAATAAAAACCCAATTACCGATCCCCTTTAGGGGGGTGTAACTCCGAAAGGAGACCTTAAAGAAAAAAAATATATGAAAGACCTATCTTAATTTTCGATTAAGTATCACCTCCCGAATTTTTTCGCATTATTTAAGAAACATGCTGTATAAAAATAATTTTTATTTGTAACTCTGAAATTATTTTTGGGATCTGTAAATGTAAATTTAAAAAATAGTACCTACAAAATTACGTTGAGGTTGAGATATTTTATTTTCATTTTAATTTCTAAAATACAAACAAAATATTATATCTTCTGAAAATAAAAAGATCGCCATATAAAAATTTAATTTATATTTATAGAGAATAACGATACATAATAACTTTTAACGAAACATTATCGGTTATTATAACGTTATATAACGTTATAAAAATATCGTTACGTTATTGTATAAAAAATTATAGTTGAATCGTTATTATAACGTTATCGGGTATCGTTACGTTACGTTTTCCATCCCTGATTTGAAATGTCATTTATGTTCAAAAATGTCATGTTAATACTAATAATGGCAGTTAAATGTCCAAGTTAAGAAAAATTCCACAAAAATTTTTATGAATAGTTATAACAAATAGTCTTCATGATTTAATTCGCAATTTTCACTGCATTTTGGAAAAGTATAAATATTTTTTAGCAAAGCAACAAACCCGTCAAAAAGTTGTGAGATTGGTAAAGCATATATTTACCTCAGAAAATTTCCCATACGTGAAGTTGATTGCTGCTGGTTAATTTTACAGGTAAATAATTATTATTCAAGTCCAAAGTTTTATGGAAATATGTGACAACTATCAATTTAAAAAATATAGTTATTGATATACTTCACAGGAAGCGCCAGTTGACGTAATTTTTTTACGTTTACCTGGGAACGACGTTTATGGTCAATTGGGACGGCCATATAAGTAGCGTAGCGGATTATGAATGAAGTTGGCGATGTTTAGTTCGACTATCTTGTTTAACAAGTGCGGCCGACGCATTATTTTCGGCGAAATAATAATCCAACAAAAAGTTATTTCCGTCTTTTTTATTTCGTTTATAGCGAAATTTTTTGATGTAGTCAGATATATTCATAAAAATCATATATTTTTAACATATAAATAACTTTTTGAGTAGTTATCGTATCTTTTGTTATTTAAACTTCTTCCTAAGCACAAATTCATTGTAATAGGGTAGATATTTGATAGTAATAGTTTATATGGCCATCTCAGGCGAGCATTTGGGAGAGATGGCCTATATTTTTCCGGGTTAGATTGCACATCTAACAGCGACGTAGATTTAGACACAGATACGGAAGATTTAATTAATGAATTAAACAATTGTCGTGGTTGCGGAGAGAGTTTCTTTCAGACGCAGTTAACAGAAGACTGGAGACTATGTAAAATTTGCCAATTCTGGGTGCATGAAAATTGTACTAAATACGATGACATGTGGTCCTTGTGGTCAGAAGAAAAAAGAAGAGCAAAAAACTGTAGTCTTAAGAACAAGGGACATGGCAAAGGAAAAGTTCGCTCTGGTCATCTTTCCCCTAGTCCTATGGCCATCACTCCCTGATATGTCGGGTGAGATGGCCAATCGACGATTTTTAAACAAAATCTTTTTTTATGTTTAAATTTATATTTATTTAAATTTTATGTTTTGTTAGATGAAGAAATAAATAAAGTTTAGTTTGTTATTATTTTTGTGGGTTTACTCGTAAGCGTTGGTTTTTCACGGTGTCAGAAGAAAACTATGGCTATCTCCCCCTGAATTGCCCTATACAGGGTGTCCCCGTTATCCCGCGAATATTTTAAGTGGTGATAGAGGACCTTTTTCTAAGAAAAAATTTCAAGTAATTTTTTTGTCTAAAATCAAATGCTAAGCTGATATCGACACTCACTTGATTTTTTTACACTTCTGCATTTATAAGACTCTGTAGCCGAAAATATCAATTTTATCGTAAAATACCTTAAAGCTTTTTAATAGAGCATGAAATTTTCTACAAAATTAGTTTTATTTATTTTTTGTCTACAGGCAATGGTTGAGAGTTATAAAGCAGTTTGTACAAAAAAATGTAAAGAATTTACAAAATTTAATTGTTTCTTAGACTTTGCATCCGCTGTATCTTTAAAACGAAAGGTTGTACAAAAAAATCAACAGCTCATTCCGGATAGCAAATTTTATGGGCTACAACTTTGGTCCATTGAATTTTTTTGAAAATCAAACCGATTTTCCGGAAAAGCTGAAAATAAGGAATAGCGTGCAAAAACAAAATTTCCTACAAATATTGTTTTGTATTTAAAAATGCTTTTAAAGAGAGTGCGATTACGTGACTGAAAATTATGGAGGTCATTTTGAACACATTGAAGTAATTTTGTAGTTACATGTTAATTTTATTGCGTCCAGATGGATTTGCATTGTTTTGCATTTTATCGTTTTCGAAAAACAAAAACTCCCGGTAATTATGATATTTTGTATTTAAAAATGCCATAGCATCGGCAACATTCATAAAATTATGTATCTCATCAGTTTCAAAGCTTTTTATGAAGTTTGAAATTCTTCAGAAAACCACCCCTTATCATTTTTTTAAGGAGCTAACGAACAAATTTAACAAAAAAATGTAAAATTGCATATAAATAAGTCATGTAAATTTTTAAAAACTCCGCATCTTTAACGAAACGTCGTAGAGCAAAACGGATGCCTATTGCGGATAAGGCATTTAACGGACTACAACTTCGGTAAATATGTTGTTTAATAAAACTAAATGTATCATAGAAATGTTTATAATAGAAAAAAAGGTGAAAAAAAAAACGATAAAATGCAAAACAATGCAAATCCATCTGGACGCAATAAAACTAACATGTAACTACAAAATTACTTCAATAAGTTTTCAAAATGACCTCCATCATTTTCAATCACGTAATCGCACTCTCTTTAAAAGCATTTTTAAATACAAAACAATATTTCTCGGAATTTCTTTTTACACTGTTCCTTATTTTCAGCTTTTCCGGAAAATCGGTTTGATTTTCAAAAAATTTCACTTGACCAAAGTTGTAACCCATAAAATTTGCTATCCGGAATGGGCCGTCGGTTTTTTTGTACAACCTTTCGTTTTAAAGATACAGCGGTTGCAAAGTGTAAGAAACAATTAAATTTTGTAAATTTTTTACATTTTTTTGTACAAACTGCTTTATAACTCTCAAAACATTGCCTGTAGACAAAAAATAAATGAAACTATATTTGTAGAGAATTTCATGCTCTATTAAAAAGCTTTAAAGTATTTTACGATAAAATTGATATTTTCGGCTACAGAGTCTTATAAATGCAGAAGTGTAAAAAAATCAAGTAAACGTTGATATCAGCTTAGCATTTGATTTTGGGAAAAAAATTTACTTGAAATTTTTTCTTAGAAAAAGGTCCTCTATCACCACTTAAAATATTCGCGGTGATAACGGGGACACCCTGTATATCGTTTTCGAATACGATAGGGAAACACAATATAAACATAATTTCTTGTTAACGTTATTTATGGCCTAAATAATGATTATTAGCTCTCAGTTAAGATTTGGGTTTCAAAACTGTTTTGAAAAATGAGAAAAGTGCCAACAATAATCCAAATATTTTTATATTAAAGCAATTGTTTCAAAACTTCATATACACATTATTTAGACCATAAAAAACAATAATTCGTTCTTTATTAGTTTAAATTAGGGCAAAAATATTTGCATGAAAGCTGAAAAAAAAATAGGTACTCACTTTGAAAAGTTTAAAAAGGTTGACGAATCCAAAAAATATTTCTTATCGATTCTAAACCTACTAGTAGGTAGTCGCTAAGTATACATTTATCTTATGTTATTTAACATTTGTACACAAAATGAATCCAGTTGTAAATTTTTCAATTTATTAAAATTAAAATTTTTAGTACACACCTGGCAAGAATCAAACTATTTTTAACTAAATCAAATTACTTGTCATGAAACATAAACGAGTCGACCTAAACAAAATTTGTGATGACCATTCGAAAAGTTTCTAAAGCAATGTTTTTACATATGGGAAATATTTTATACTTTAAAGGGAGTTATAAACGATTTTTAATAATCATATTTTTAGGTTTTTCTAATTGTATTGGATACCGTTTGAGATATTTGCAATATCTCTTCGGATTATTAATGAGCACCAAGTTTAGCAGCTTTGCCAAGTTTAAATCTCTCTAGCTATTATAATGAGCGGTATCACCATGCTTAAACCCATATTCATACATCCTGTATACAGTGCGGCAAAATTTTAGCGTTGTTAAAAGTGTGCCGCGACATTGAAAAGTTGCTAAACATTGGCCCAAAGTCTAAAGAATGCCTATTAAACTTCTTCTTCTTCTTTTACTAAGCCTTATGCCTCACGGCGTCGGCTTTTGGTGGTTCTCCACCCAGCTTTTCCAGATCTTTTTGTCTGCCGTCATCGCTCTCAACTCCTCAACTGTTTTTCCTCTTTCACGGGCTATTTGTTTTATCCTGTTTTCCATGTTAGTTGTTGGCCTTCCTACCCGCCTTTTCCCATACATCCTACTTTCTGTTATTTTTTTTGTCATAGATTCTGGCGGCATCCTCTGCACGTGTCCGTACCATTTGAATTGTTTTTCTTCGATATTTTGTGTCATTTGTTTTTGTTGTAGGTTATTCTGGATGTCTTTATTTTTGCACTTATCTCTTTTTGTTTTTCCCGCTATTTTTCTTAAAAGTCTCATTTCTGCTGCCGTTATTCTTTTCTCATGTTTAGATGTTAGTGGCCATGTTTCACTACCATACAGCATAGTTGGAATTACGACCGTGTTGTATATTCTGGTTTTTGTTTGTGTACTAATTTCTTTTTTCCCAAGGATAGTTTTGTTTAGTTGGTAGTAAATTCTCGTGCTTTTTCTGGTTCTGTTTAGGATTTCTGCGTCAATTTTCCCATCTTCGCTAATTTTCGTTCCTAAGTACTCTATTGTCGAGACTTGCTCCAGTACGTCGTCTCCGCATTTGATGTTTTACTGGTCATCATCGTTTATTTTCATTATTTTTGTTTTCCCTGTGTTTATTTCCATTCCCATTTGTTGTATCGTTTCGTTCCACTGGTTCAAGGATTTTTGTATGTCTTCTCTGTTTTCCCCCACTATTATTATATCGTCTGCATATAATAGGCACTGTATCTGGATGGGCCAAAGATCTTTGAATCCGACTGTTACTTTCGGCGTATTTTTTTACAGGTCTTCAGTATTTTGTCCATATAAATATTGAATAATAGGGGGCTTAGGCTATCACCCTGTTTAATTCCTCTTTGCAGTGTAAATTTTCTGGAGCTTTTGCCTTTTATTCGTACTTCCGCTATAACTTTTCTGTATACACTTTTTATTGCCTTGGTGAGTTTTTCCGTGACCTTCAGTTCTTCTAAGCAGTTCCACAATCTTTCTCTTGGAACTGTGTCGAATGCTGCTTTCAGGTCCACGAATGCTAAATATAGTTTTTTCCGTTGTTCGTTTGCTCTTTCAATTAGTTATCTAACTACACTTATGTGATCTTGCGTTTGTTTTCCTTTCATAAAGGCTGCCTGCTCTACTTCCATTTTCTTCTCCACTTCATTTCTTAGTTTCCTCTCAAGTATTTTAGTGTACATTTTATACAAGGATGAGTCTAGGCATATCGCTCTATAGTTTTCGCATTTACTTTTGTTGCCTTTTTTGTATAGCGGTATAATTACATTTTTCTCCCAGTCTTCGGGTATCTTATTTTCTGTCCATGCTTTACGGAACAGCGTTCTTAGCCATTTTTCCATTGCTTCCCCTCCCCATTTTATTAATTCTGGCTATCTATTAAACTCAAATCATTTCAATCATTAAACTTCTAACAAGATAAGGAGGATAGACTATAGGTACATATAGTCTTAGCACTTGATTCTTTTTTTAGATTAGACAAAATTTAATTTTTCCGAGATCAACCAGAAGACGCTTCAATTTATTTCCTGTATTAAATGGTGTTTTAGATACAGGCTTAAAACTGTAAAAAGCCCATTTTACAGTCTTAAACAAAATAAACATATCGGTAGTAACCGCTTACATGTTAAAAGTTTGATGTACCATTAACCAATTCTAAATTAAATTTTATTTAATGATTTTTCGTAACGCGCAATCGTTGGGAAATGCGGTTTGTCGCTTCCCTTATGTGCTTCATTTCAAACAAACTTCGTATTATGTACACCAATATGGGAAACTCAGAACGTGTTAATTATAATTCTAGATTACACGCTCGATACACATAATCATTTCAGACAGTATTAATTGTAGCATAATATTGTTATTTACATGTACCTATGTCTAAAGTTAGTTTATATTGTCGATAGATGCTTCGGAACTTGAACACGAGTTGTAACACAATGAACAACACCAGGCGAGAAAATAACTATGCTACAAAAAAAAAACAAATTGCCAGAGGTATTTACTACATGCTAGAATTAATTTAGTTGGAATAGTTTCTAATTATGCATACTTCAAATAACATAATATTACACTAGGGAAGCTGCAAATCTTCACAAACACTCTGTAACGATTTCTACTAGCAGCGTCTGTTTAAATAGCCCATATTATGAACCGAAATTAACTTCTTTAGAAAAATAAAGTAATAACGCATTATAAAATACAATTCTTTTTTGTTCATTCCTCGTTTAGCATTACATGCAAAGTAAATATTTAAAGACGTAAGAGAACGTGATTACATCTTATCCTAAAATCACAAATTCAAACCCTGCCGGATCAACGATTTTATGGACGAGAGACATTCGGAACCCTCTCTTTCACGAAGATGGAGGATTAAAATAATACTCCAGGATAATCAACTCAGGCTTCTAGGAAATGAGAATTGAGTAAGTAAACGAGGTGAGAGCTGTAGCTAGACCTTTGTTACAAATCATAGCCTCATGATGCATGTGCAAGCATTTAAATAACTGAAACATGTAGAAGTGGCGTTGATTTTGTTTCACGAGTAAGACTTTATACCGAAATAGTAAAACGATTAAGGTCGATATTCCGCTAAGATCAAGTTGTAAATAAAATTTTAATGCTATATTACTTTTACTAAGTAGATTTCTAATTATTAGGAGCTATAAATATTAACTATCTCTTAAGCTTTACACTCATTGATGTCCAACCTTTTTGAAACTGGGGGCTACTCAAGCTATTTCAAAACTTTGGCGAGCTACCGCACTTAATCGCAGTTATCCCCCCTCCCCCTTTATGATAAAAAAAAATCAATAAGTAGGCATTTTAACCAAGAAAAATTTTCATACCTAAATACATTTTCAATATATTTGTAATTCATGTGAGACTTGCTACTGCATATTTTGTATTTTCTGATAGTGTTTTAAAAATCTGGTTCGCAAAGAGATATTGCTTTTTTTAAGCAATCAATAAAATGTTTATCTTTGTTTGGTTCTGATGATAATAAGCTGCGAAAATGACATTTCGCAGACGTATAAAGAAGCTGGACGTCATGCCGCTGATTTACAACTTGATAACCAAATCATCAAAAGTACGAAGTCACGATAAATAGTGATGGAAACTGTAAAACTGAAATCTCCAACAGAGTTGGATAAGGACAAGCTGCCATAAGAAAATTAAACTCCCTGCTATGGAACAAGAGCGTGACAAAACGACAAAAACAAAATGTGCAAATCAGTAATATGGAGTTGAACTATGAGTAACTAATAAAAGAGAACAAAGTAAAATTATAGCTCTTGAAATGGAGTACTGGAGGGAGTACTGCGGTCTTAGTAGACTTGACAGAGTACATAACACGGACATCCGGGAAAAATGGACGTAGGTACTACTATAATCAATACAATCACATCAAACAGATTAAAATGGTATGGCCATCTAAGGCGGATGCCAGAAGATCGATTACCAGCACAAGTGTGAAAGTGGCAACCACGTGTAAGACGGAAAAAGGGCCGGCCAAGAAAAAACTGGAAAAAAAGAGTGGAGGAGGCCATGGAGGACAGAGGACTTCAAGAACAAAATTGACTCGACAGAAGAAGATGGAGATTAGGATGTGACAAACGGTTTTAAACTGTAAAAACATATAGCAAATATAGATATAATGAAGCTAAAAATGAGTTTTTTTGCACATTTGATAGGATTCTGATATACTCGTATGACGGAGTCTGTTGCTTGCCAAAAACCATCATTTCCAATAGCTTTTAGTTGGATGTCATTTTATAAAATTATAATTTCAATTTCTGGTTTGTCGACGAACGTAAAATTTTGTATAAGTGTAGATTATGTCAAAATACCTACAAAAAATAATAATAGTGCTTCGATTGCCTTTAGATCCTGAAAACGTCCATCAAATTTTATCCATCTTAAAGCTATTGAAGGTTATCAATGTGCCTTTATGGGTGATAATTTTGATCATTTTCTTTTGTCATGTATATGAAGGTTTTTAAATCTCTCTAAGTGCAACTTCTGCTCGCGGGCGTCCTAACATAGCCTCGCGGGTTACCAGGAGCTACCGGTTGGACATCACTGCTCTACACTAACGTACTACGCGCCGGGCCGTGTGCGGTGCACACCCTTTCGCCTGCTGTGGGTACTTCACACTTAGAAGCAATTAAATATAGAAAGGCAGTAAGATGCAATTTAAAAAATAAACAATCACAAAGTAACGTAAAACTAAAGGAATTCCACACTATCACTGCAATAAAACCACAAGTAAATGGAAACAAGACTATGCACGACAGAGGGTAATAAAATCTCCAACAATGCCCAAACAGTTTTAAATTCTGGGAATCCCGTGACAATAAGCAAACCGGTAAAAGTTCACGCAAGAGTGCAGCATGGGCTAAAAATGGATTAAACTTGTCCCTTTTTGAAGTAAGATGGTAAGTGGGGCGCATGTGTCCCACTGATCACAAAAGGGTTAACATTTACCGTAATCCGTAACCTACTTTAAGAAAGTTACATGGTTTTTAAACCAATAAAAAGACCAAGATAAAATAGTTGCAACGTTAAGACTTGATCAAAGAAAACGCGGTTGCTAATCCAAAAACGAAGACTTCATCATGTTGTAATTTATAGGAAATATAATTAAATACGCTTAGGCCTGATTGCATAAAAGCTAAACCTGGGATTAACCCAGAGAATAAATCACGTTAACCCTAAAACTAGGCAAAATCGCAGCATAGTTGGCGCTGATATTGCCTAGTTTTAGGGATTAACTTGTATTTTAACACTAGTGTTGCTTTGTGCAAACGGGCCTTACAGAAACAATGTTAACTCAGAATTAAGTAAAATAATACACATTAATTTTAACGGTATTATACAAAAAATACATAAGCAACGATAATTTTAATCACAGTAGGTCAAGCTCTTAACCGTTACCCCAGGACTGTCCAACTGGCGGTCAGCGGGCTACATTCGGCCCGCGAAAGAACTTTTGTGGCCCCCAAACAAACATATTACAAACAATTATTCAACTTCATCCTTTATTCGAACATACTTAATTTTTTTTGCCTATTAGAAATATGCTTAATAATGGCCCGTTAAAACTTTGAAGAAGAAAATGACCCACATATAGAAGTTGGACAGCCCTGTGTTACACGATAATATTTGCATTAATTTGGATACACTGAGTTAGAAAGTAAAACTATATGTGTGTATCCAATACCAATCAAACACTCAAGACCCAAAAGAAAATAATTGTAATGTGCATCAGTAAGGATGCATATTACGCTTAACTTGGTAAAAATAAAAATAAGTCGCTTTACCAACGATTCTATTTTTCATTTCATCAGATTTCCTACCAAACATTACAATACACTCGACTGCAGTTGAAAACTCGTTCGTTTTGCTGTGTCCCATAGGATTTGGCACACCGTTCACAGGCTTGGGGTGCTCTAAGCTCGGTTGGCAATCCAAATACGCTGCACTTCATTAAAGTTGCAGCGTGTTTACATCACATCTATATTACGTGCTAGACTACTAACAAACACTGTAGCACTCGTGCTTCAAACATTTAACATAAAATGGGGAAACAAAATAAAATAACGATGATAAAATAGAAAAACAAAGTATAACAGAACCACTTGAGGAAAATTGTTTGAGTTTTTACCTATTTATGTTTTAATGTGTTCTATAAATGTCTTCAAGTCATGAAGAGAAACTTGTTCGGTGTAAGGATATTTACTTACCCCTATTGACATTAAAATTGCACTCTGCTGAATCATTTAGAGTGTTTCATATCACAACGGTAAAATGTAAGGTCGTGTTTCAATTCAGTGGTATTTTCTCATAAAACCACTTATTTTAGAATAATATTTAAAATCAAATCTGAGCATGTGACAAGGTGCCCGTCCACTTGAAAGTAAATAATGGCGAGTTACTTGCCATACCCATGGACACACCTCTGAGAGTACCTCTCGAAAAGCGGCGAGCTACTCTTCGAGAGCTGATATTTTTTAAGTTGCTCGCTAGTCGACTCTCTACCCTCTCTAATAGTAGAACGCTAAATACGAACTGGGTTCCAATTCAAATAATAT
Organism: Elmis aenea; assembly: GCA_947652605.1. Classification (NCBI taxonomy): domain Eukaryota; kingdom Metazoa; phylum Arthropoda; class Insecta; order Coleoptera; family Elmidae; genus Elmis; species Elmis aenea. Next base: position 22,764,879 of record OX393576.1, read on the forward strand.
TTTGGCAAAATTTTATTTTTCCAATTAGTGTGCCCGTATCCATGCTAAATAAATTTCTTTTGTGTCCATAAGTGTTTGTAAATTTCAGGGGTTTGGAGCAGTCCAATCTTTTAATTGCTCCGCTCCAGCTCCGCTCCAGCTCCGCTCCAGCTCCGCTCCAGCTCCGCTCCAGCTCCGCTCCGGCATCAAAATGCCTGTTCCGGCTCCGCCACAGCTTCGCTCCATGCTCCAAATATTGTTAACATTTAAAAAAAAAAAAATTGATTAAAAAACTGTTTTAAAAGCAAAGTTTTAATTTTATCGGATATGTAGAAGTTGGTCAAAAATAACAATATATGACCCTAACAAAAAAGTGAAGTTAAATAAATGTTAAAAAAAACAAACTATTATTCTTCAAACGTTAAAAAAAAAGAAAAAAAAAAGTTTTTTTAAAAAAATTGTGCATAATAAACTGGAGCAGTGGAGCAATCAAAATTATTTGCTCCGCTTAATCCAGCAGCGTTTTTACTCAACTTTTTTAGGATTTAAAATTATCACAGCTGGAACGACCTTTTTAAAATACGACATCTTTTCTACTCTCCACAACTGACCAAGTAAACAAGATCTGGAAAAGATCGTCGGACGCTCTCGGGAGTAAATATGACCGAAATCATCTCTCAAATGAACCACCCTCAGAGGGTAGCTGCCGAGAGTTACTCTCGTAAGTTACTCTTAAGTGGACCGGCACTTTTAGGCAACATTTTGAGCCGTTAAATCAATATTGCTAAATTATTTTTTTTCTTCTTTCTTAAAACAACTTAGGCCTAATAACCTGTTTCAGCTCTGTGTAAGTGCTTCTACGTTCGTTTAAACAGTATTTACCTGTATATCATTTTAGAAATCCTAACGACGTCCAATCATTCCACGTGTCTTTTCCACTCCTCTCTTTTCCTTTCAGTTTTCTCTGTTACAGATTGTATGTTACATTTATTTTTCATTGTAATGTTTTTTAACGTCCTTTGCCTTGTCATCTTAAAAATCTCATTTCTAAGGCTTGGATCTGAGATAAATATTTTTGTTGATACTCAGGTTTTCCTACAGTATAACAAAACCAGTGGAAGATTATTTTATTAAAGTATCTACGATCAAAAGATGGGCATAATTACGTAAAATCAAATTTAAAGGTTTTTCCAATTTTTTACGAATATCGTTAAACATATTTAAGTTTCTTTTTGTATTATGAATGAAATACAAAATGTAGCCATTTTGACAAATTTAAACCAATAATTACAAGACATCCCCGAGCTAAAACTTTAATACGAACCGGTTTGTATAATATTAATGTTTAAGAATAATTATTGTCATTAACGTAAAGGAAATACAGTTAACAATCGTCAACTAAACTGCAAAATATTTTCACACAGCGAATATAGAAAATGTAGTTTTTCTAAAACTAAGTATTTTTCGTTCCAGCTGTCGTTCACTTTTATAGATTTATGAAGAAGCTACATTTTTAGTATTTGTTCTGTAGCCAATCTCAGACGACAGTCTTGTATTTTCCGAATTTAGTGTTGTAAGAACTAAATAATTTCACGTGTGCCATAAATGTCGGAGTTCTTTTTGTGCGATGTGGATATATTCACACCAAGGAAATGTACATCGGGGAGTACTTGAAGGTTTATGCCACAGAATAAAAGTTACAAAGTTTAGCTATTGGGAACATGAGATAACAGAATTTTTCAAAGAATTTTCCAACCATAAAATCTTTGCCTCTCTTTCTGATATTTCTGACCTGAGAGCTTGCAGAAAAATGTGTATAGAGAAAAAATATTCGCAAAAAAACTACCTTGTTTATGTAGAAACTAGATATAAATTGCGAGAACTGCTGACGCCGCCGATCTTTTGTTTATTCCGTTCAAGAATCCTTGAGCAGTTTTTATGAATCACTATACCGCTTTCATAGATATTTCTTACAAAACGTTTATGATCTCAGCAAAGTTAAACAGAAGAGTATGATAAACCGCAGCCAATTTGGTAATGAGTTGTTACCATTTATCACTAATAGTAAACCCTACAAGAGATAAAACAGTATTACAGTATAACCTCAGGCTATTGTCTGTAATGCATTAGTTTACACGGACCACAAAGTTAAAAGTTATTAACCTCCACTAGGTAATATATACCTGGATATTTAGTTCGTAACTTGAGAGCCACTACCTATACAATTGTACTGTTCCTCCAAACTACTAACATTAAACAAGATAAACACCGTAATGCACTAGATATTTCACACTTTGTAATTATAATTATAAATCACGTTATTTGCTGTCATTTCAAACGGCGTATCAACACCAACCACAGAACATAGCTAGTACCAAAAGCGTCAATCTGAATTTTTGAGAATTAAAAAAAAACTAAAAATCCGTAAAAAACAAATACCGCACCTTCAAACTATTTAGCTCCTTAACTGTCATTTGGATTCTAATTGTCAACGTCAAGTTGGTTCGAAATTTATTAATCTTTTAAAATAACAATTAACCACAAGACTATTTTTGAATTGTTTAAAAAATACAGTTTTATATTTTTACGGACTAATTTTCAACAGAAAATTTAATTACGCGCCAAATCTTTTCAAAATTAATTTTCAGCACAGCTGCACATACCAGATTTGATAAGACTGCTTGCAAAACCATTAAATAACTAACTTATAAACAAGCTATGTACTCCAACAACGAACTTTCACGGTTCAGATACTTGGTCGCTACGAAGTTAGTAAATGACAGAAACTTCAGCTAGCCAACCAGATTCAACAATTGGATCATTTACAATACATATTAATTAATGAATTTTAGAGGAGGTCTAAACTCAATAAACTTACTTAATAAATAATAGTTATAATTTTAATAAAAGGGATGATAAGATGCAAAACGAAACTTTATTATAAGCCTTAAAACTTCTGCAAACCGACTTATACAGGGTGGTCCATTTTTGTAGCAGGACTTTAACAGTCGACACAAAAACTTATTTTTTGTGCGATCGTACTAGAAACAGTTGTTTGACGGACGCGTTAGCAACCATAAAGTACTGCATTTCCGGCCATCCTTAGTAACGGCCGAAAAAGTTCTTTCGGCCGCTACAGCGTACGAAAAAGATCATTTGCATTAAGCAGACGGAAAGCGCATGTGCGTGTCTGAATATAAGTTATCTGAGATTATAGCTTCCCCCCTAAGGGTAGTGACGTAGAGGTCTTTAAGTTGTTAACCATCAAGTAGTTTATAACCTAATATTTTCGTGTTGATACTGTTACTGAATACTGAATAAAAAATTAGTGTTGATTTACGTATGTTCTACGTTAAAGTAATATATTATATAATATTAAATTTATGAATAAAACATTAATTACAATCGCACAAAAAAAGGTTATTCAAATTATGTACAGAATTATGCAAGTACGTTTCCACCGCTCAGCATACGCCGTCATTTGTCAGTGACAGAATGTGAAGTAGTTTCTAAACCATATTTTTGAAAAATACTAAAAATTTAAATTGTTTTTAATTCGATCGACCAAAAAATGTAACATGCTGCCTGTTTGCTAGCTTCGACTACGTCTCAGCCAGCAAACCAGACGCGGCCGAAAAAGATACACGTTTTGGCCTTAATACATAAATAACTATTAAAGCTAATATTCCAAGTCAACATCGGTCCATAAACGCTTGATTTTAAAGATACAGGGTGTTTACATTTTCGAAAAAATATAGATAATGTTTATCCGTTTCTCAACCAGTAAATATATTTAAACCAAATTTGGTTTACAGCACCACCTACAGGTTGCCACATACGGTGAGAATATCAAGCCCCACAAGTAACCACTGGCGGAGTTGTAGGGGTTTAGTATCAATAAATTTTAAAAACCAGTACGGCCCTGTTTAAAATTAAACTCGAACTTGTTTTTGGGTAACACAATAAAAGTTAGAAAACTCTTTTTGTTTAGAACAAAATGCTCTAACCAAAAATAAGTTCGAGTTTAATTTTAAACAGGGCCGTACTGGTTTTTAAAATTTATTAATACTGAACCCCTACAACTCCGCCAGTGGTTGCTTGTGGGGCTTGATATTCTCACCGAATGTGGTAACCTGTAGGTGGTGCTGTATACCAAATTTGGTTTAAATATATTTACTGGTTGAGAAACGGTTAAACATTATTGATATTTTTTCGAAAATTTCAACACCCTGTATCTTTAAAATGAAACGTTTATGGACCAATGTTGATATGGAATATTTGCTTTAAAATAAGTTTTTGTATCGACTGCTAAAGTTCTGCTACAAAAAAATGGTCCACCCTGTATACAAGGGCCACGCTAAAGATATTAAAAATAAAAACAATAAGTAATAAGTGATAAACAATATCCGCACTCAATGTGCTCTTTTATACGTGTCATTTAAGTTTTTATTGTCACAATCTGCTTTGTTAGAAATTAGTTTAAATAGTGGAGAAAATGCAGTTAAACCGAGAGCAGTTTTACGATTTTAAAAAAAGTTTAATCGCTAATAGGTAAGTGCAAGAAAAGTTTAAATTCAGCTAAGTGAACAAAAACCTTCCTTAGCTACATTTTACAGATGGCTTAAAAATATTAATCGCAAACGTTCTGTTCAAAATCAAAAAGAACCAGGACATCCGAAAAAACACTGCATGCTGTTAAAAAATAATCAAAAGTGACAATATAGCGACCTGCGGTAATAAAGCATCAACTTAAAATTGAATCCTCAGCTGTTTAAGGTAAAACGATCCTACAATTACATAAGCCGGGCCTCCCAAGCCTGTCAACTAATCTTTCGCACGGAACAAGTCTGAAGTTGTTTATAGCTGGTTTAGAATATTTACAGCTTGTTAGACAATTGATGCACGGTAATCTACGTGTTTATACCTAAAATTATCTTACATTGTAATAAAACAAAAGGCGATATTATGGATAAAATGGTGTCGACACACATGCAAGAGGCTAAGTAAACCATAGCCCAAGACATTTTTCTATTCAACATCATCGATGTTGCAGCATTAAATGTATTTATAGTTTTTACCAAGGAACATCCAAAGTACAACATGTGTGTGACTCACAAATGGAGAATATTTTTAAATTATTTAGCAAAGAAACAAGTGAGACCACATGTGCAAACAGGGTCGACTAATCCTAACATATATTGAATGTTCTTGATAATGGCAAATTTTTCCTAAAACTGTGACAGGTGACGAAACATTTCATTTTTCGATGAACCTACCCGTCAAAAAGTCGAGTATTGATTTACAAGGATGAGCAAATTCCGACAATGACCATAAAGCAGCAAACAATATTAAAAATTAATGTATGCAGTTTTGTTCTGGAGTACGGGTCTTGTCAATGCAATAATTAAACTAGAAGCATAGAAGACAGTTACAGCGAAATAGTAAACAAAAAAATGTTTGCCCGAAGTATTTGACGGAGTTTTAGAGTGCAATCACCATTACGCATTTTCTCAAACAGGAAATTTAACTTTTTTCTTTTTGGTGAAAGAAGAGATTAAATAATAGAGCATCCACCATATTCGGTTGACTTGGCAACGTAAGTTTTTTAGATACTTTTTGGAATTGACAGAAATTTGAGTTAGTAGAGAGAAAATTGATTCATGATAATTTTGCAAGCATTACCAAAGAACTTAGGAAACCTAAAATAAGTGGAAAATAAAAATAGTAATATATTATTGTCAAATTAAATTACATCGTGTGTATTTTAAATGAAATCTTACGTTCAAATGGACCCTTGTAGATGAACCGAAACTGAAATATGATACTTATTGTGAAACGCGTAATTTGAAACCTTGTAGTATTCAAGTACTATATGTTTGTCATTGTCACGTTGCCATTAATTTCATGTGACGCAAAACGCGTGATCATCATTGACTTGTACGGTATTAACTACAAACCAATACAAGTGCAAAATTACGAACAAATCAAATAAGACCCACTGGAACATTAACGTTGTTAAAGGTTCGATAAGGGATAAAAGCGTTAAATATTTTTCACGCTTTTCATAACATTTTTGCCAAATTTGTTATCATTTGTAACTTTCTGGTTAATAATTACTAGCATGTTTACTTGCGAAGTACATCGAGAACTGCTGTCTGGATCTCTCTGCAATAACAGTTGGCTAAACAACAACAAAACTTTTAAGTTACTCAGCATATTTCTACTGTATTCGTTATCCCAAATAACTGTTGCATGAATTCATGAGAATCTAAACGCATTAGTGTTCTTTGCTGTGAACATCAACTAAACATAATCTTTGAAGTATTTAATGTTAACATTGTTAAAACCGCCACTGAATTTGTCGTAGGCATTCGCGCCCGAGACAATGTGTCATATTAATCCCCTCTAATCGTTATTTAATGATGCGCATATTTAATTGACGCATTAATTAGATAATTAACACGTATTGTTGAACGCCTGTTATATTATTCATGATACGTACTTGCAGTAAAATTGACCACAAAATGTAGATTTTTGACATCTTTACGATTTTGAATTATTTTGATTAGTTATTATACTTTTTATTCATCCTAATTCAATAGCTGTACCCACACAAAAATCAGTGATAAATTGATAATTGTCCCAAAATAAAAATAAATTAAACAAAACAATTGTCTTAAAAATAATTACCATTCCTAATTTTTAACCAACTGGTAAGGTGTTTTCTTCGTCTAGTAAATAGTAAGGTGCAGTTGGAAGAACCTGAATTTAAAATGCTAGCTTTGGCAAGCAGTGTTAATGAAAAATATTATTTTAAACCGCTCTAAATCAACTCAAATTTGTAAAAAGACATGTTAACTATTGTAAACAAAGACAATAAGACTATCTAATAAAGAAGTTTTGTCTTATAAAGTGCACATAATGGGTAGTTCACACGGTGACTTTTAAAGTCGCGATTTTAAAAGTCGCGACTTTAAAAGTCACCGTGTGAACTAAAAAGTCGCGACTTTTTAAAGTCGCGTTAAAGTCGCGACTTTGATTTGACAGTTCGACATTTGACGTAAGCCTACCATATTTTTATATTTTGACATAACAGACAAATAAGTTAGGTTAACCTAACCTAATATACATTTGTTTGTCATCGATTTCCAATTTATCATGTCCCCAATAGATGTTTCAACGATTTTAGAATATTATCAACAAATAGCGACTTCAAAATAATTAGTTGCTCTACAATACTCGCTGCTGCAATTACAAGAGCAGCCATTTTTATTTTAAAGTCGCGACTTTTAATTTGGGTAGTTCACACGGTGACTTTTAAAGTCACGATTTTAAAAGTCGCGACTTTTAAAATGGCGACTTTAAAAGTCACCGTGTGAACACCCATTAAACTCTTAAAAGTTGCACTTTGTTAAAAATATTAAATTTATTAAACTTATAGCAAACGGAATAAAAAAGTATAATACAAAATGATTAACAAAGTATTTAAACTTTTTACATACGTTATTTATAGCCATAAAACAATGAATATTAACCTTTCAACATTTAAATTACGATTTTAGAATTATTGTCATTGAAAATTTTAAAAGTGCAAAGATTTTCACTAAAAAAAACTCGAAAAAATTGTTATGTAAAACCAACTGCTTAAAACTTTATACATACAGTATTTATTGCCTAAATAAATGTTAGTATTTAAATCAGTTAAATTAAGTACATATTTAACTTAGTACAAATATGGAAAAAAACTATAGCCTTTGCATGTTTTACGAGAAAAAAATCGTATACTTTTTAAACCAAAGCAAATAGCTTAAAATTTCATACACGCGTATTGTATAGCCTAAACACGTGTTGCTTGAAAAATTTAAATAACCAACCCCTTTTTAAATGTTCATGATTACCAAGTAACCCCTTATCAAAATAATAATAGTAGTAACAATTAATAAATAAATAAAATATAATAAAATAGGGTTTTTCATTGTCTATTTTAGCCGAATTTAGATCTAGGTACATGTTAACAAAAAATATTTTTTATTTTAAATAAAACTAAATTTATAAAAATACCAAAAATTTCATAATTTAAATTATTTAGCATCGTAAGAAAAGTGAAATAGCTTATGGTAGATTTTCAGTAATATTTGGATCTTTAGTTTTTAATTTCAATCTCAGATGCGGTTTAACATCTATAATGGGGTTCCTCTTTTTCGTCTTAATATCTACAAGGGCCGAAAATCCAACGTCGTACATATATGAACTTGGAAAAAGAAAAATTAACCTTAACACTTTACCTAATAATTCAAAAAAATTATTCTGTATTTGTAGCCAAAATGGTGATAATGTATTCAAATTGTATTTATTTATTACGAAACTATCAAAACCTAGTTCTAAAAGTCGTTCCTCTTCTTTTAGCGACAGACCCTTTGGCATAGATTTGTTGTATTCAAAGGGTATCTTACTCGATTAAAATTAACGTTTAATTAAAGAGTTACCAGCTTTATCTGTAAGCTTTGCAAATGCTCCATGATAGTAATTTTCACATCATTATCGTAATAATTTTAAAACATGTTATTAAGAAAAACTTTCAAAGTGCAATTAAACGAGTAAGGACCCTTCCATGGTGAACCAACTATCATCGACATGAAATAGAAGTTGTGTATGATGACTTTCCATTTCTTTACAATGTTGAGAGAAAAATCTGGCATTAAGAGGACGAATTTAACATAATTTATACTTTTTTTTAGCTTCATCAAGATCTTCTTAGGTCTGTAGACATCATATTACTTAATTTATTAAAAAATTCATATATTGTTTTTATTAACAATGATTCCATGCGGTAATGATTCAATGCCGAAAATTGCCACGTACCCCATAAAGTCCTTCCACGTGCCCTCAGGGATAGGCGCTCCACATCTTGAAGAACACTAGCCTAAGCAATGAGTATTAGCCCTTAAAACATAAGTAACTTTTTTTAAAACTGTATCATGCATCTATCCCCATCAATTTTTCTGAAGAAGCAATTCTTAATTCTTTTTAAAGATATTTAGGAGCTCTTTATAGTAGTAGTTTTTATTTGTTCTGAAAAAATCCAATAAGGCATAGAACATGTCACAATAATGATTATAATAATACACATATATACGAATATATACCTACACAACACAAAATTATATTTACTTAAAAGAGTTTTTAAAGTAAGCGTCATTAAGGTATTCACTAACTCCATAGTAAGCTTTAGAGATTAGGACATTTCTTAATCTTTTCTTCAAGTCAGGGGTGGGTAGATTTTTTATACTCTCAGGTGATGTATTAAATTTGTTATACATATTATATTGCAATAATTATAGAGGCAACATTTTTTGAAGGTAAGTATATTTGAAGCAATCGGGCTTAAGATTTTTTTTATGTCGGGTATTGACTGCATGGTTTCTTATATTCACTTCGAACAGATCAATGAAGCAAACATTTTAAAATTTGAATATTTACATGCTTTAAACAGCAAAAAAATCGAAAATATTTAATGCTTAAAGTGTTTAAAGAATCAATTAAAAACTATTAGAATTAAAAGTCATTTGCTTAATAGTTAGTTAGACGGAAAACTTCTGTAAAATTCGCAATTACGTTGAATCTTTCAGTTCAGACGCACATTTTAATGAAGCCCTGGTGAGGGTATTTAGTGGTAAGCTTCACTTGCCCTAATTTTTTAGTTCAACAGAATACATTTAATCAGAATCCAAGCAGATTTTTAAAACCTTCGTTCAAGCATTTAATCAACAAGAGTTCGAGATAATGGAAGCGAAATCACTTGTAACCCACGTAAAATACCGAATGAAAAACCTATAGCGCAAAAAACAAAATCAAGCGAAACAACCGAACGTTTCGTCTTAAAAATACGCGTAATACTTGCTTGATCCAAAAAAAAAGAGTATAAATCAGTATTTTTTTACGCTATCGTCTTTAAACTATTTTCTAAGGTCGTTTTATGTTGTGAAATCAGTTTCACGGCGGCCGCACCACACGCTAGCCCTGTTAGAAGTAAAACAGGGTTGGTGTAAGCGAAGTTGGAAACCGTAAAACGTTACATCAATTTTGTGCGAGTCCAGACTACTTGATTAATGAGCCGACAGTATTGAAGGGTTAACGGCATTAAAAAAGACGAATGATTGCCCTCTCGGCTGAAGATAGGGCTGAAGCGTACATGAGCCAGCATCCGCTAAACTTTATTTTTTACAACCAAACATCGCACTATTTTTAGAACTCAACACCTACTAATAACACGTCATTCAGGTATATTTGAAACATTATTCTTTAAAAAATAAATTTGTATAATTACAATTAAAATGAATAAGTATGTGTGGACTACTAAATTCTGCAAAACAAAAATAACCTGGTACAGTGTTGTATCTATTATAAAAGTTAATACAATTTGAGACCAGGGCCCCTTGGAGGTTATGGGGCCCCAAAGCTCAATGCAAAGCATGTAATTATTAAAGAAGCAACAGAACGTAAAAGTATAAAATAATATTACTTTAAATATATCTGGTGTAATATTGGTAATAGCAAATGCTAGAACAATGACTTTTCAAGTAAAGAAAATGCAGGACTTTTATACGAGTTCATTGAGAATGTAAATATCTTCAACAGAACTGTCTTTAGCAGGTGATCTGGTGCTACTAGCTAAAAATCAAAAAATCTTACAGCATGAGGTTTGTTCCAACAACGATTTGCACGATCCAATGTACTGTCACGATTCTGCGCAGTATCAATATCGCGTTCCATCGCAAACTCTGTCAGTTCACCGGACGGTCAGCCAGTCATCCCTCATACGTTCTTATCAACTCTCAAAATAATATATGGTCGGGTTTGCGGACGATCAGAACAGTTCATGTACAAGGGGACGAATTGTTGTCGGGATTATAATACGCATGCGCTGTTCATAACTAACGTGAGCTCTGGTAGCCAGTAGCGTAGCAGGGGAGGGGGCGAGGGGGCGATCCGCCCCGGGCGGCACTTTTTTTGGGGCGGCAGTTTTAGTCTACCAATATGGGGTAAAAATGAAAATCTCGGGGTAATGAAGGAACAGTAAATATAATAATCAGTACCGGCACTGGCGCCATTGAATTCATAAAAATTAATTTTAAAAAAAAGAGTTTTTATTGAAGTTAGGGGATAAAATGCGCTACTTGAACTTGCTTCTCTGAAAACGACAGAAATTCCAAGTACCTAATAAAATTTATGATACGGTACCAACAATTCAATAAAATTATGAAACAATTGATTTATTTTAGGCATTAAATTCCATGCAGTTTTAAACTCTGTTGTAGCAGGGATTTTTCACTCTTATTAAGAATAATATCGTGGGAGTGGGGGCGATCTGTTTAAAGAAAATAAAAATCACAAAAGGTTCCACGGTAAAACTATAATTTTGGAAGATGGTAATAAAGTATTCTACATTATCCAACTTTGCGTTAAGACACGTTTAAACGTCTAAAATTTAAAAAAAATTGCCTGCGGCGCACTTTGTTCCCCCCTCCACTTTTTTGTGTCGATCTCTGCTTGCTTTTGGAAAAATAAAAAGTTTGCAAGCCTTATTTATAGGGGCGGCAAATTCAGGGACCGCCCCGGGCGGCACAAACTAGCTACGTCACTGCCGGTAGCTATAGCTATGTATCACCCTATCAATTCCGTTTGGTACTGGATTCACTGGATTCTTAAGGCGTTTGCTAGGGGTGGGCGATATCGATATCGAAATTATATCGATATACCAAGACATAGCAATTTCGATATAAAAGGGGCGGGGCGGGCAGTTAAAACAGTTAGTAAAAAACTAAAAAAATAGACTAGTGACCTAAAAAAAAGCTTCTCGCTCTTATTTTTGTTGTCCATGCCACGAAATATCAGAATATCGATACATCGATATTTCGATATATCGATACATCGATGTCAAAATTATATCAATATATCGATTTATCGCCCACCGCTAGTGTTTACCCTTGCGATGCACTCATTTTTATGAACTCAATAGACAAAAATGTCATTTACAGTTAGACCAGCCGTAAAAGCGTTCCAACAAAGATTAATACTGGCCAATACATTTATTAGTACATTGTTCACGCATGGGAATAAAACAGTTCATGTACTAATCCATGAATTGGTTTAAAATCGCTTGTTGGAACACACCTAAAATCTAGGTGTACGGGCATAGATACTGAAATATAAGATGAATATAAAAATATATAAACGCAATGGTAAGTTATAGGGAAAAACCGGTCAACGTCTTCAATTATGTTAGAAATATAAAAGATAAAGCAGTTAATAAGTTTCAACTATTTAAGAACAGTATTTGCAGAATATGGCAAACTGGAAAAACATCTGACTAGCAATAACTGAAGCGACGATTTTTTATTATGTTTGTTATTATGTTGTTATTAATGTTTGATGAGTAAGGAGATATCAAAAGAAACAAAGACGCAAGTATTTAAATGCAGTGTACGATCAAGTCTTAATTACAGTTCAGAAGATTGAGCACTAACCCAAAAAACAGTAGTCAGCCGGAGATGTTAGCCACCGATAGTAAGAGTTGGAGAAATATAATCAAGAAATAGAAAAACACACATCAACACCGAAAGGGACAAAAGTATTGGATTGAAAGAAGAAGAGGGTTATCGATTTGTTAAAAAGTGAGAGTATCCATTTTAAAATATATACAGACATCACAAAAGTGAACAAAGAAAAGCTTATTCTCTCTATCTCAGTTGCAAATAGTCCATGATAAACAACTAATATTGTTTATTCTTACTAATTTGCAATGGCTTAACTTTTTGTTTAATTTAAAAAAACAGTGTCATAAATTCATAAGGTATAATAACTACAACTCCAGCTGCTAAAAGCTATAACAAAATACTGGACTTTAAACTATTTAATTTGAAAATTATTGCTGACAGTCCGCGGAGCTATAGCAATGCAATAATTAAAGTATGAAATGCATCTGTTGCATTTCAAACAAAGTGCAACAATTCCAAACTGCATCAGCAAGCCGTTTCGCTCGCCTTTTCGTAGTTTTATTGCCCATATTTTACGTCAAATGCACTCAAACGCTACAAAATATTTTTCAATGAACGACTTGCCTGTAATACGTACCATACCAACGCCAGAACGAAATGCAGGACGGGATTAATAAAGTTTTTTCCTGTAAAAAAAAAGCTTATTTCACAAGTTACGATTATTTAAGTTTGAAAATATTCTACACACGTATACATTGGCAACACAAATAATTTAAAAGAAAGTCATGTAGCTACATGATCCGTTTGTTTTAATTTTATATAATTGAGATTCGAGTTAAACAAAATATTTCAAAAATCGTTTTGATCTTTTTCCATATGCCTGCCCAATATTGATAATAATAATATCTAATTTTCAATAATGATGCTATTCTACATTATTATTTTCCACTCCTTGAAAGTCAAAAACTGGAGAGTTGAAGCTGCCTCATTACAAGACTCATTATGGTGATGGATTTTAATTACCCTTTTCTGGAACTCTACTGTGTACGATACAATTTCGCTATAACTGTCTTCTGTGCATCTAGCTTAATTATGTTGACCACGCACCTACCCTGCATCTCTTGGCGGGTAGGTACATCTTTTTAACAGCAGCAAAGTTTTTTTCGTAACAGACATAGTAACATGCTAAACAAAAGCAGGGATGGAGAGTCGGAGTCGGAGTCGGAAGTCAGGGAGTCGGAGCTTTTTTGAGAAGTCGGGAGTCGGTCGGGAGTCGAAGTCGGGAGTCGGAAAAACTACCGACAACCGACTCTTTTTTGATTTAGTTTTTTTTCGAGGTTGAGAACAAAATGAAAAATTTAAAATAAAACAAAATAACGATGTCAATCGATTTATTTTTAAAAACGGAAACGGGAACGATTAAAGTAATACAAACTAGTTTTGTCTGTGAACGTCTAATTTTTATGTTTAAAAATTACCCGACTGAATACGGTTTATAGACAGCGCAAGAGTACAAAACGCATGATTCGTGTGATACACGGCAGGGTTGGTTCTGTAGCCAACCAAATCTTAGCCCGTGTTGACATTTAAAAGTTTTCAAAAGCCTTAGTGCCCTTTTTAAAGTTTTTATGGTCAAGGCAGTGGCGTACGCAGGGGAGGGGATTAGGGGGATAATCCCCCCCAAAAATTTGAAAACGACTGAAATTATAATTACTGCATTTCCAAACATATAAAGTACATTTAAAATTTAATGATAAATGCTATTTTTGGGTACGTTTGACCTTGAAAATTTAAAAAAAATGCCTATAACACTGTTAACCGGGAGGCTACCCCCTCCCTGCCCCCCGCATATTTTCCTTACGACTCACATTTTGTGTCTTGGTCCCTCCCTAGGTCATTTTCTGATTTTACCATTACCATGCCCCTTTTGAAATAAGTCAGTATTATTTTTGCAAATTAAAACAATATCCTTCACCTGAAATATTATTCTGCGTACGCCACTGGGTCAAGGTATGTATAAATATGGTTCCAATGTTAAAGCCCCATTAAATAAGAAATTGATAGTTACGAAGTCGATGTATAACGAGGGGTGTTTTGCGCAGTAGAGGAGGCTAACTCGTCCATAGTATTTTACTTAATAATTTTTCAGTTTTATAAGATTACCGATAATCTTACGTATATTTAGCACAATTTTTGCAAAATGTTGCGTATTAAACGCAAGTACAAAAAATACATCATTTTTTTATTTCGAAAAAAAATTACATCTGGTGAATTTTGGGTTAAATTTAAGTGTGAAAATGGAGGGAAATTTAATGTATTTTATTTTCTTTATTACGTAACTATTTTTGTTTATTATTCTTTCAGTTTTATAGTAAATACACAAAATGTTGAAAAGTTATGGTGCGTATTGTACCTCAACAAATATCCATTTTACCATAAAATTTTAGACTAAATCAAGCATTCGTATTATACGCAATATTTTACGGAAAATAAATGCAGCAATGTGATTCATTAATAATATGTAACTTTGAGAACATATTTTCAGATTAAAATTTGCATCGTTATAAAAAAATGTAATAACTTTATCTTTTACATTTAACAGTCCTAGTATACAATTACACTATTATATTACTTTTAGCAAAATACCCAATAAAATGGAAATCGCTTATAACGCGGGTCGGATACAATCTCGCAGACCCGCGTTATATGATAACCGCAAATTGTTGAAAATTTTGTATTTTTATTTTTTTAAATTAGCTTTTTCCATTTTCTTCATTATTTAGAAAACATAAGAAAATAAACTCTGTTCGCCATCATAAAATACATTTAAAAACGGGAAAAAAACGGCTTGCAGTGTAGTAAATATATACAAATTACGTTTTTTTAATGAAAGAAGTCGAGAGTCGGAGTCGGTTTTAAAATATACTGACTCAGGAGTCGGAAGTAGGGTTTTTCGGATCCGGGTACCCGGATTCGGATTCGCCGAATCCTACAGCAAATATTCGGATTCGATATTCGGTCTAAGATTCGACGAATCTCGGATTAGGTCTCATTAATACTAACACAACTTCAGAGAAAATACTTAATTTTGCAACAAATATTACGAAACGATTGTTTGACGGAGAAGACAAAAATGAAGAAACCGAGCATTCAACAGAGGGTGATTGCGGAATATTGCAGATGACGTTCAGTTGTTAACGATGGAAGAAGAGCTTAATCATATATTGGAAACGGTAAAATGCCTTATATTACCAAAGTCTCAAGATAAATTTACCCACTTAAAAAAAATGCATTATTTTCAAATGCCAAAATTAGAACGAACTATTTAGAAAAAGTATATCGAGCAATCATAACAATTAAACCAAGGTCAACCAATTCAGAGAGAACTTCTCTGAAGATGAAGCAAAAAAATAACCCTGATTTTTATCTTAAGATTTTGCATTTTTTTAGGTTATTTCGCTTATTTTTGAAAATAGACATACAAAATATTATATCATTGTAAAGAGAAAAAAAGAATCTTTAAATCAGTCATCACCTACTACGATTGCCATTTAAAAAAAAGTTGTTTTGTCAAATATCTCGCACGGTAATTCATTAAAAAAAATCTGACTGTTGCCATCTTATAGCAAACCAAATCTACAAAACTTTTTTCCTTTGGCGTTTTTGTGTATTCGCAACAATAACCGAGATATTTAAGTTTAAAAATTTTGATCGATTTCGGTTTTTTCGTTATATCACGCAAGCCATGGATTTTTTAAACAAAACAAGATCTGGTTATACACCCCTAAATAGCTAACTTTTGTCCCATTTGATCAACCTTGTATTTTCATTATTTACGGAGATAGTAATAGTGTCCCATGGAAAAGTGAAACACCCTGTATACTAATATACTTGTTATTTTACTTCATACTATAAGACTTTAACAATGAAATACAGTGCCATTTTAACTAATTGAAGGCCGTGTTAGTAAAACCCATTGATGCGCTACTGACAAAACTGACAACCGCTGACAAATATTGTAAATATTGTACAATAATGTTTATGGCACTACAATTCATTTAATTTTAGAACTGGATTCGGATCCGGATTCGGATTCGTAAAATAATCGTGGATTCGATTCGGATTCGTCGAATCCAAAAAGACCGAATCTTCCCAAACCCTAGTCGGAAGTCGATTATTTTTTAACCGACTCCCCATCCCTAAACAAAATTCTGTTCGCATTTAAATTCTTTATACCAGCAGAATCCAAGGAAGCTACTTGTTCACTTAAAGCTGAATCTTAAGTTTCTTTACACCTACAAGCGCTTAAACTCTTTTTAAAATCGTAATAGGTAAATCATAATTTGTAAATGCTCTTTAGTTGACTTTATTTTTTCATTTCTTCCGCTGTTTTAAAATTACTATATAAACTAGGTTCTTACCAACTGGACTAGTAAAGAACTAAATAAGATTAAAATGCAGAATTTGTTTTTCAGGACATTGTAGCTACATCATTTAATACTCAATAAATTCAGCTTAGCCTTCGCATTTAGATTATTCTAGAGATGTACCGAGTACCCGGAAATTACCCGGTACCCGGCATACCCGGCGACATTTTCGGTACCCGGAAATTACCCGGAACCAGCAAAAATTTTTGGGATCCGGTGCCGGGTAATGAAGTTTTTGATGCGTAAAAAAATTAAAAAAATATTGTTTTATTATTACAACTCAAAAAAATACAACAAATACACTTAATTTTAAGGCATAACAAAAAATAAAAAATAAAATTCTGTGTATTATAAACATTTAACTAAAATACATAATATATAGCAAAAAATTAAAAATAACTCTTTATTAAAAAACATCCAAAAATTATAATTAATAATTAAATTTTAATAATTGCAGATTATAATGCAGAAATAATAATTTTTCTGCGTTTCGCGGGAGAAGTTTATTTCTTCTTTCTTCATAAATAATACCTGCCTCGCTGAACATTCTTTCACTGGGTATGCTACTGGGGGGTGGTGATAAGTATTTTCTAGCCAATTTTGATAATTTTGGATATACACCTGCATTTTTTGACCACCAAACCAACGGATTTTCTGTGCGAGGAACGTTAGGATATTAAAGAAAATTTAAAAGTTCAATCTGATCCTTATCTGTTGAATTTTCCACATTATAGGACTCTTCTTCGTTGGAATTATTTTCACATAAAATTTCATCTATACAACTCCACACATCTTCATTTTTATCATTACTTTTTTCTTGTTCTGCGAGTTGTTTATTATCATTATTTTCATCAATATCAATACTTACTGGTGAAATGTTTTTCATATCTTCTATAATCCAATTTTTAGCAATAACTTGGGTATTCGACTCTAAAAATTTAAGTTTGTAACGGGGGTCTAATACTGTGGCTATTACATACAACTTATTTTTTTTCACATTTTCAAATCGGGCTTTTAAAGATTTTAGCATATCTTTTTTGACGGTTACCGTTCCTTCTTCGGATAGTTTTTTTGCTGAGAAAGCGTTCTAAAGCGGCTACATTCGGTATCACCATGGAAATAAGAGCTTCCTCTGAACTGGCTTCCACCGTGACATTGTAAAATTGCTCCAATAAAAAAACTATGTTTTCAATTTACTTAAAATTGGCTGCACTCAAGTTTGGTATGTTATGATCTGTTGAATATAGTGATGGCTTGTTTTTGTTCTAATATCCTCTTTAACATATGATAGGTCGAATTCCACCTCGTGACTACGTCTTGTACTAATTTGTGTTGTGGAAGCAAAAATTTGGTTTGAATTTCTTTTAACTTCGTACAAGCTACTTGCGAGTGATTGAAATGAGTTACTATATTGCGACACTTTGTAATAATGTCGGAAATAGATTTTTGTGAGTATATGCTGTCATGAATTACCAACTGAATACTATGGATGAAACAGGACTCATTTCTTAAATGGGCAATGTTTGATCCACTGATCATATTACGCGCATTGTCCCGAAGCAATACGTGTATATTGTTTTCAGCATCTAATTCCCAGGACTGTAGCATTTCGCCTAATGAATCACTAATGGCAGTACCCGTATGGCTTCCAGGAAAATGACGAGCATTTAAAACCTCGCACTTTTTTTCAAATTTTTCATTAAGCCAATGTCCACTGAGGCTTATATAGCTTTCGTTGGTTTCAGAACAGGTCCATATATCAGATGTCAAGGAAATCAAATTCAGTTGTGACTTTTCAATATTAATTAAATCACGAATTTTTAAACAACATTTATCGTATATAGTAGGAATAACATTTTCTGAAAAATATTTTCGTGAAGGTATTTTATATCGTTGCTCTAAGGATTTCAAAAGACTAATAAATCCAACATTCTCGACTATTGAAAATGGCTGGTTATCCACAGCTATCATTTCGCCAATTTTGTAATGAATTTTTTTTTGCTTTTATATTGTTAATGTCCCATAAGTTAATTTTGTCTAAACATTGCGCCAATGTTTGCTGTTTAATTGGACGCGAAGGTCCCGGAGTATGATCGTCTATTTTTTGTTTCTTAACAATAACATTGTCACTATCTGTAGATACGTTACTTTCACTATGCTCAGAATGTTTTAATCGTAAATGTTTTAGCAAAGTCAATGTTCCAAATGTCTTTAAATTTTTTCCACCTCGAGATAACATTGCGCCACATAAACTGCATTCTGCTTTTGAATTATTTTCAGCAAATATCTTAAAATAGTTCCAAACCGCACTCATTTTTTATTAAATAATTTAACTTGACTTGATAGTTGTACATGAACGAAACAACAGCAACTAGCAGCAAGAACACAACTCGGGGAACTCCCCGATTGTACTTTTCGATGATCTCCGACGTATGACGAACACCTGCACAAAATCTACCGATTACCCAGTACCCGGCCGGGTACCCGGCCGGGTAAATATTTTGAATTGCCCCATTACTCGGTACCCGGTACCCGGCAATTTTTGGACTCGGTACATCACTAGATTATTCAATTAAATAGGTAAATACAGGGTGTCCCCGTTATCACCGCGAATATTTTAAGTGGTGATAGAGGACCTTTTTCTAAGAAAAAATTTCAAGTAAATTTTTTTTCTAAAATCAAATGCAAAGCTGATATCAACACTTACTTGATTTTTTTACTCTTCTGCATTTGTAAGACTCTGTAGCCAAAAATATCAATTTTATCGTAAAATACCTTTAAGCTTTTTAATAAACATGAAATTCTCTACAAAATTAGTCCTATTTATTTTTTGTCTACAGGCAATGGTTTAAAAGTTATAAGGCAGTTTGTACACAAAAATTTACAAAATGTAATTGTTTCTTAGACTTTGCAACCGCTGTATCTTTAAAACGAAAGGTTGTACAAAAAAACCGACAGCCCATTCCGGATAGCAAACTTTATGGGCTACAACTTTGGTCCAGTGAAAGTTTTGGAAAATCAAACCGATTTTCCGGAAAAGCTGAAAATAAGGAATAGAGTGTAAAAAAAAATCCTAGAAATAATGTTTTGTATTTAAAAATGCTTTTAAAAAGAGTGCGATTATGAACTGAAAATGATGGAGGTCATTTTGAACACTTATTGAAGTAATTTTGTGGTTACATGTTAATTTTATTGCGTCCAGATGGATTTGCATTGTTTTACATTTTATCGTTTTCGAAGAAAAAAAAACGGGGAATAATGATATTTTCTATTTAAAAATGCCATAGCATCGTCACCATTCATAAAATTATGTATCTCATCAATTTCAAAGCTTTTTATGAAGTTTAAAATTCTTCAGACAACCACCCCTTATCATCTTTTTAAGGAGCTAACGAACAAATTTAACAAGAAATTGTAAAATTGCATATAAATAATTTTTAAAAATGCCGCATCTTTTTAACAAAACGTCGTAGAGCAAAACGGATGCCTATTGCGGATAAGGCTTTTAACGGACTACATAAATATGTTGTTCAATAAAAAACTAAATATATCATAGAAGTGTTGATAATAGTGAAAAAGGTGAAGAAAAAAAAACGATAAAATGCAAAACAATGCAAATTCATCAACACAATAAAATTAACATGTAATCACAAAATTACTTCAATAAGTGTTCAAAATGACCTCCATCATTTTCAGTTCATAATCGCACTCTCTTTAAAAGCATTTTTAAATAAAAAACATTTTTTCTCGGATTTTTTTTTTACACTCGGTTCCTTATTTTCAGCTTTTCCGAAAAATCGGTTTGATTTTCCAAAACTTTCACTGGACCAAAGTTGTAGCCCATAAAACTTGCTATCCGGAATGAACCGTCCATTTTTTTGTACAACCTTTCGTTTTAAAGATACAGCGGTTGCAAATTCTAAGAAACAATTAAATTTTGTAAATTTTTTACATTTTTTTGGACAAACTGCCTTATAACTTTTAAATCATTGCCTGTAGACAAAAAATAAATAAAACTAATTTTGTAGAGAATTTTATGTTCTATTAAAAAGCTTAAAGGTATTTTACGATAAAATTGATATTTTCGGCTACAGAGTCTTATAAATGCAGAAGTGTAAAAAAATCAAGTAAGTGTTGATATCAGCTTAGCATTTGATTTTAGGAAAAATTTTTATTTTCTTAGAAAAAGGTCCTCTATCACCACTTAAAATATTCGCGGTGATAACGGGGACACCCTGTATATAGTATATTCGAATTAATTAGGTGATGCATTTATTAATTAATTAAATAACATAAGTATCTTAATATACATACATAAACTATTTATTGATGCTATTATTGCTTAACCCTAAAAGATTTAATTTATATCCGTTAAATAATTTCTAAAACCGTAGGTATAGGTATCATGGATAGCAAATCGACAGGCTTGAACAACAGTTCTCATGGGGGCTGCTATATTAAGTTCTTATTTTTACAGCTAGCCATAAATGAAACGAGTATTGGCTGACAAAGATTTATTGCGCTATTATTAGTTGAAATATTGATTTTTAAGTACGGATCTAATTTATATTTAAAATGGTTACAAAACAGTATTATTACAAACAAATTATTTCTAAATATCTATTACAACAACTTAATTATATAGACAATAGAATTACACAGACAAAAATATTTAGTCTCACTATTGGCGACAAAACTACCTTTTTATTAAACTTTCTTACGCCCTGGAACTTGCTCGAGTTTGTCGGTATCATTATGAAATTCGCTGCATACTGATACTATTAAGACTTTTCTAGAAAAAAACTACTTAAATAAAATCTAAAAAACTATATCAATGTAAAACTTTACATAGCTTTGTTTCACGATATGGTTGATTCCCTGTAAAATCTATGTAAAATTAATTAGACAACAGTACAGAACAGAAAGAAGAAAAAATCCTTTGCTAACGATGTAACACAATATTTCGACTTCTATTTGATAAAAACAAAATATTATGCTCTATTTTAATACAAAATAAAGTTACAGTAACAAATACATTAATTGTGTATCTGTATTTTAATAAAAGTAGGTACATATCTATTGGATATGAAACCGCTTGATAAATTAATTAGTGACTAATTTTATACGATAGAGCAATTATTGGACATGAAATCGCTTGATAAATTAATTAGTGGCAAAGTTTATACGATAGAGCACAAAATTAATGAAATAAAAATGTTTGCATATTCTACATAAATTATATTTCAACGAGAAAAACATGGTGATCTCAAAAACATTTAGAGATGTAGAGATAGTTTAATCAGTAAAAAAGTGTGTTTTTATGTACTTACTAAGACTTAACCAAAAAGTTCATTACCCAGTTTCTTAAATTTGAAAATATACAGTACAGTTTAAATCGCTAAATCGAGGGATATAATTTAATTATTAATTATATTTTACAAAAATAATCAAACAATATTGACTTAAAGTCATGAATAGAATCTAACTGAAAAAGAAAAACAATAACTAAATCCGTTGCATCTCACCAACTATGTAGACTGGGCTGGTTATATTTGACAACGCTAGGCAATTAGGAACTTTGTCTAAACTACCAATACAATTTTGCACTTCAAAAGTGGGTAATGAGAGTCATACTAAAATTTAAAACTAGGCAAACATGCACATTTTAAGTTGAGATTTTCACTAAGCACGTATGTAATAGCATACTTCTTAATAAATTTAACCAGGGGTTTGGCAAGGAGCACGAAGCAGCGGAGCAATTGCTTTTTGGCCGGAGCTGGAGCGGAGTCCGGAGGAAATAATTTTGATTGCTCCACTGCTCCAGTTTATTATGTACAATTTTACAATTTAAAAAAAAAATCGTTTTTTTAACATTTGAAGATCAATAGTTTGTTCTTACAAACATCTATTTAACTTAACTTGTTTGTCAGGTGCAATATTGTAATTTTTTACCCATTTATACATATCCGATAAAATCAAAGCTATTTTTAACATGGCTCTTAATTAAAAAACTTATTTTAAACGTTTTATCAATATTTGGAGCATGGAGCGAAGCTGGAGCTGGAGCTGGAGCAGGCAGATTGATGTCGAAGACCAACAGGAGCGGAGCAATTGAAAAATTAAACTGCTCCAAACCCCTGAATTTAACCATTCTTTTATCTCTAAAGATTTAAAAATCTCCATGCTCTTCGAGATACAATACAACCGATATATGTGATTTATTTATATTTAAATATTTGTAACTATTTGGTAACTGAATATCGTTAACATAAATTTTTAAGTTCAGATTTAAGTTACATTCTATAAAAAGTTTTTATATTGTTCACAATCAAAGCACATAACGCTCTGATGCTTACCAGTAAATATTGCATTTTACAGCTTTTACGTATTAAATAACTGAAACAAAATGTATGGCATGTAAAACAAATGACTAAACGTTAAACAAATTGTGTATTAACTCCGTCTGTCTATTCATGTTTGTTTATTGGAAAACGATGGTAATCTAACCTTATTTGCACGTAAACAAGGTTAGCAGTTCCCAAAACTTTTTGAATAACCCTTAGTTTCAAATTGTAGTACGCAGATGTTTTCGCTAAAAAGTTCGCCAAGAAGGCGAATGGGTGAATAATAGCATTACTACATTTACTTTGGAAAAAATGTCACAAGCTGCCGATCTAAGTTCTTAAAACGGAGTTGGTACCATTAGAAAATTAAAAGTTAATGTTTTTGTTGTTTTGTTAGGCATAGACATTCATTTAATTCGCCTTAAACAATTTGTCCTACTATACAGTATCTGTAGAAACGATAACTGTAAATATTTAGTTTAGGTAATGTTTACATGTTTGTAAAAATTGACAACAATAAATAGAATAAGAAAAATCGTTTTTTTATTTATGCAAAACTCTAAAATTTTACGTTAATTAACTACATAGACTACAAGATTTAAAAAACATTAAAGTTAATGTTGTTTTCATAAGCGTGGGTTCCAAAAACGACATATTTTGTACACCGCGTTTATTGGTAACTTTGTTGATTTTAGCCTCAAAGGGTTTGCTAAATTCGTAGAACTACAAAAGAAATTTAATGACGATATAAACTAACCAAGTTGCGTAAGTTCTCAGAAAACATCAAATAAACTGAAAAATTACAACATTTACGAATGCGTTTATCCTTTTACCTATGACATAAAAAAAAGTTCTGAGCAAGTACTATTTAAGACACAATTTTTTTGTGACATTGGGATACAGACCAAACTTGAATTTTTTTTGAAATGACAATTATAGCTGGCTGTGAATATTTTTAAAGAATACAATTGATGATGCTCGATAAGTAAATTGGCCGATCGGCTTATCCGCCGGTTACCGATTAAGGGGCTGATTTATTGACATTTACATATGGCTCATTAGATTTTAGGAATAAATATTATGTGCTTATTTTGGTTTGTTACTTATTTCTTAATATACGTATACGGGTAAAGCAGTTAAAACCTGAAATGAAGGAAAAATAATATTCCTTAGAAATCAGGGACTGAGAACGGAACGAAAACGAAAACGTTAAACGAAATTAACCGAATTTTTTTTAAGAACAAAAACGAAACCGAAAACGAAATTATTATTTTTCGTTCAAGAACAAAAACGAAATAAATATATTCCAAAACCGGTTTTAACCGGTTTTATCGCCATTTCAATTTTATTTGTTAAACACAAACGCAAATTTACCTTCTGTGCTGGGGAGACTCCACGAGGCAGTAAAAAATCTCACTTGAAATAAGTGAGCTTCACTTTTCTCCATATATTTACCTGAATATGTATTAACAACTTTATTGTTTATACTTGCAATTTCGTGTAACACAATTAACTGTACAGATATTCTCTATTTCTAATTTGTTTTTTAGATCATCAATATAGAATATACACTTGATTGGATATAATATATCATCAATGTGTATGTTTTATTTGCGTTTAGACATGATAATAGTAAAATTTATTCTTACTTCGAAAAGGACTAATGTAATAGAAGATTTATTGGAAGATGTGTTGCTAGTAAGATTTAACGGAATGTGAAAATGTATATTGTATGTTATGTACAAACTATAAAGTAAAAGTATATTTCAAGAATACAAGTTTTTTTTTAATATCTTTTTTATTTATAACATTCAGTAAATTATCCACTTGAATTCATTCTTTTGTCTTTTTAAATAATTACAGCAGGATCTTATTTAATTCAAATGCATAGATTTTTAGTACTAAAACAAATTTAAAACAGCACTTGCTATATTTTCATATTTTTAGATAAAGATCGTGTGTCTAATTTAACCTAATCACGTGTGCTTTTGCACCTTACGGGTGTTAAACTTAATAAAATGGTTAAATGTTAATGTGTTTAACGATTTGGTAAATTTAATATGGCGATGGTTCGCCAGTCTAAAATATGCTGTCCGTGAGCATCAAACCCCAACGTCATCGTTTATATTTTAGTTGAGACGCAAATATTGTTATCGTATTTACAGAGGGTTGTAGTGACTTGAAAAAAAAATGATTTTTTGACGACAACAAAAATATTGTAAAACCGGTTTTAACCGTTATTATTTCGGTTCACGAAAACGAAAAAAGTTTTTTCGGTTAGAACGAAAAGAACGAAAACGATATATTTCGTTTTCGTTCCGAACAGAAACGAACGGATTTTTTTTCGTTTTTAGTCCCTGTTAGAAATAGAGAAAGTATTATGTTATTACATAATAATTTAAGAGAAACTGAATTTGATTATTTTCATTAAAAGTGTCTTTATTTATTAACTTTTGTTTTTAATATGCCAAGAGGTTTTATTCGTATTTGTAGTCGTTCAAAAATCATGTGTTTGTTTATTAAAATCTTTATGTCACTTATGGTGATTTTTAAATCGATAAATAGCAATATTAGCAGCCAGACACTAAGAATTAGGGTAAGATGGAAAAATAAAACTGCTAATCTAATCTATTTAAAAATTCAATTATTTACTTATTAATCGGTCAATAACCGATATCTACCGAATAATCCCTGCATCCCCAACTTAAATATTATTAAAGATGTTCTATGTACTAATAGAAGTTAAGAAACAAAGAAAATTTTGTAAATCGATCACAAACAAATCACAAAGAAAAGTTTTAAATTAGGTCTACTTCATGATTATATAATTAGATATTGGTTTGTCACTTGTCATACATTATTAAAAAAATACTGTAGTAGTTTTATAAGTATTCCCATTAAACATATAGCAAAGTAATAGCGTTTAATTTTCCTTTCATAAAATAAACAATTTTAAATATTATTTTGCATACTTATACCAATAGAAAGAATACTTATATACGGGTGTAAATGAAGTGTGGTACACCCACTTTTTTTTTTTTAGTTATGATTTTAGATAAACGAAATTTAAGACAAATGAGATGTGCAAAAAATTGATTTTTTTAAGTACATGCACACAATTGTTTCACTTCCGGTTTCGCAGGTAATGACCACAGCTTTGTTATTGTAAATGGAACACCTGGTAAATTTTTAAATTTTTGGAAAGAGGACGCACCTTTGGACGTTGACTTTTCATCAAAAAACCGATTCCGCAACTTTAAAAGCCGATTAAAGTAACCTACATGTCAATTAAAATTTACAAAAACGTTTTTTGGACAATTGTTGACATAATAAAATTCAATTTATGCAGGTCAAGGCATACTTATAAAAAATTAAATTTTGTTTCAAAAATTATTTGAGGTTATAAAAATTAACCAAAATTGTGCAGTTGTATCCAAAACCGCTTCCTCTTTCCAAACTTGTAAAAATATACAGGGTGTTCCATTTAAAATAACAAAGTTGGGGTAATTTTCGGAGAAACCGGAAATGAAACAATGGTGTGCATCAGTGGCGTGCGGTGACTTTTCAACCAGAGGATGCTGTCCAAAATTTATTTTTTAAAAAATCAATTTTATTCTACGATCTTTTTTTACAAAATTCCTCTATAGCAACATCATACAATCTTTTTTCATTTTTCATATTTAGCAATAATTTTTTTTCAATTGATATTAAAGCGAGAGCAGACAGTCTATCGTCATTTTGGCTGCTTCTGGTGAATGTTTTTATTCTTTTCATTGTCGAAAACGATCGTTCAGCCGATGCGCTCGTGGAAGGTATAGTGCAAATTAATTGTATTATTTTAAATACTTCTGTCAAAACATCTTTTAGCTCATCTTTCACAATTCATTCTTTTATGCAATTTATAGATTTTAAATGAAAGTCGAGAGTCGAGTACACGTAAACTAATTGACTTTTAACTTCATAAAATCAAAGTATTTTCCATAAGTTGGCTGAAGTGATTGTAATAGAAAATCCGGAAAATTCTTTTCATATTCTTTAAATTTTCAATCAAAAATTACAATTATTATTAACCACAGTTTCATCCATATTATGGGTCGTATTAAATAATAATCAAAATTCTAAGTAGCGAAACAGTGCACTAAAAATAGAGTTAAGCTTATTTAAATAGAAGAAGCTTGATTTAAAGAAAGTAAACAAAAATCAATTTACAACGGAAATGATTATTTTGTAGCGTGCGGTAATATCAATCGAGTGCGGCTGCCCTACCATATAACAGTTGCCCCACACAGAGGAACCATGAGAGTAAACGCTTCCCGTAGCTGTTACGTAAAGCAACGATGCGGGCAATAGACTATGGACTGCATCGCAGTGCGCATGCGCCAAGAACGCAAATTTCGAATTTACAATCAGAAACGCTTCCCTCGGGCTCACAATAGCTAGCGTTGTGCATCGCACAGATTTCGTCAGCCGCTCGCTGGATGTAGATTATATAAAGCAAATTTTCGAGCAGGCAAAACATCGTATATAATAAATAAAATTATTACGTAACAAAAAATAAAATCAAAGCGAAATAAAGCTACACGAAATTCAAATATGATACGAAAAAAAATAATTCTTGACGTGAATTTTGGGGGATGCGCCGCATCCAACGCATCCATGGACCGCACGCCGCTGGTGTGCATGTACTTAAAACCCCCATTTATCTAAAATCGAAACTAAAGAATAAAAGGGGGTGTACCACACTGCATTTACACCCAAGTGTATTCAAAAAAAAATGTTACTCTAACTAAATAATAAAAATCGACCCTAAATCTAAAGCTTAGGTACAATCTAAGCTATTATAAATGTTATTAACATATTATAAGGTAGCTCTTTGAACACAGATTCTTAAATAAATAAAGTAGAAATTTTTGTTTAACCCTGCACTATTTTTACCTCTGCCGCGTTTGTTACCCATTCTTTATCACATTAAAAACTGCGGCGCTATAAATGGTAAATAGGTTTTAAAAGAGACTTACAAAACATTTTGCGTTGACAGTTTAGTCGACTTCTGTAATTTAGTTAGATTGCACACGTCCCACTGCCCCACTGGTAACATCATAGTTGAATTGCACAGACGTGCACTTAGTTTTGTTCTTTACTGCACTTTTCTGGTTCACGAATACACGTAAATTACTGTAATTACAAATCTCACACGCGACTAGCACCTGTGACAATTTCATCACAATGATCTTACCGAGGTAACAAAGTAATTGGAAATAACTTTGTAATTAAGATCTGTGAGATGCAAAATTTGACAGAGCTCTATAGTGTGAGAAAACGTGAATTTTTGCATTTGCTTGTTCCAAAGCAATTTGCGTCTATTCTCATCATTTTGGGAATAATTTTTTAAAGAATTACTTCAGCTTCACGCCACAGGGCCGTGGAAAGGCAGGGGCAGCGTAGACACGTGCCGAGGGCGCCGTGTGTTAACTGCGCAATGTACATAAAGAATATTACCATCGTTCTATACGTTTCCTATATACACAATGAGTGGTAACCGAAGCCGATGAGTGGGATGAAAATATATTTCCCCCTCTTTCCAAGAGAGACTAGACAGTTGGTAGCAGTGGTAGAAAATCAAATTAAACTAGGGCTAAACGTGCTTTGTGATTTCTACCGCCTATCAGTAACGATTTATGGCGATGTAGTGAATTGATTAAATATCAAATTTGATTAATATTTTAGTGGATGCTTATTGCTTACATCCAATTTAACACAACGTAAGTATTGAAATAGATTTTTTTATCTTATTTGTTAACGTGCGGTGTCGTTTTTACGCTGTTTTCTATAATGACTGAATTAATAATTGTAGGGTTCTTAGTCCGCGTTCACAATGAACGTAGTAGATAGCAGATAGTGGTTAGTGCGTAATACGTAAAAAGTCCGTAACGAAATCGAAATGTTCACTTGGATACGGGTAACAACCGACTTGTTTGTAGCATACCACATAACCTCAATTTAGACGCGGAAGGTTGTTTATCAAATTGACACTTCATGTATTCTACGTATTTATTTCTACATGATGATTTGTGGAGGATTATAACGGTAATAAGTAGTCTTAAACGTCGTTCAAAATTGTAGTTTTAATCAATTTGAAACATTAAAAAGTAAAAACATAGATACCTACTTCACTTTAGCTACCATAGTTACTACGTAAATCTTACGTCCATTGTGAACACTTGCATTTGATTCTATGCATTTCAACTTTGGCTACTAACCACTATTCACTATCTACTACGTTTATTGTGAACGCGGACTTAGATACATAAAAAATCCTAAGTTCATAAGCATAACATAAGATCTTACTGCTACGACGTTCCGACTCGCAGTCACTTGTCATAACCTAAAATTATTATTTAATCCTGCATCTTTTTGCGGACGTTACAACAAAACTTTTACAAATGCCTACATAACTGAAACTGACTTCAAAATAGTGGGTTTTGTTGCAAGGAAATCGCTTAATAAAATGATGTTTAGCTTAAAACTATTCATTAATAATTTACTTACATATTACATACATTCTTAGTTATATTCACAAATTCTGCACCAGTCACTACAAGACTTAACTCTGCTGCCGTCGCTACAAATAATCCTTCGTTTTTCTTTCTTTACTTTCCTAATGATTTTTAAGCTGAATCTTCATAATTTTTTGCGTTTCACCCGCGGAGTATGTTCAGCCCCGCGCGGCTCATACATCTAATTTGCTGAATTGACGGAATACATAACACACGAGAATTTGGAATATGAAACTAATAAACTGCGGAATGATGTTTTGTCTTTGGAATATAAAAATTTGCAACTGCTACATATTTTTAAAAATAAATATTATCTTACAATTAGAGCATTATGTCTGAATTAACTAAAATTAAAACAAGAAAGAAGTTTGATCAAGAGTTCAGACAACAAAGATTGCAAAAAAAGGATTTTTATATCTTTAAACTTTTTCTGTTTTATGGAAATATAATAGCTACTCTTTCTATTATAAAAAGCTTTTTTTATGATTACTAAATTTTTAATAGATTAATGAATGATTTATCGGAGGGGCGCTAAATTTAAGTTTGCCCCTGGTGCCAAATGCTCTAGCCACGGCCCTGACGCCAACGTAACCAAAATATAAAATCTAACATTGACATTTTAATGCAGCTTCTATTGGTTTCTTTATGCCAAGAATGAAAACTTTGGTATGTTCGAATAGTTTTGTGATTAAATAAAATGTAAGTGCGTCAACTTCACGCTGTCGAAACCCATACTAAAATTGCATGCGTGAACGAGAATGTTTGTGTAGATAGATTTTGCTACTAATGTATTTTAAAATATCAGGCATTATGTTTCTAGGTAATCTACTGTTTTTGCGTTCCTTATTAAAAGACGAAGTTTTATCATCGGCACTGCACACATCTCTATTAACGCAATTTTTACTCTACTTGAAACAGCATAGAAAAAAAAGCTTTAGCTAACCTCTATCGAGTCTAGCCTAACTTTCTGTAAATAATCCAGAGTGCTCATAAAGATGTGTGCAATGGCAATGCCTGTTCCCTCAATTTTCGTACTTTCTTTAAATTCTACAGATATAAGAGTTAAATCATACTGTATGCCCTACAGTTACATTATTTACGTAGGTGGAATTATGGTCAAAGATATTTGAAATTTTGATTTTAAAAAAATTATCTGGCTAGAAGGATCCCTGTTTTTATGGGTAATAGGGTAATCCACCTTTTGCGTCCAAAAGTGGGTGCAAAAATGGACACAACTAGTATTTATATTTGTTTAATCTGTGTATGTATTCTATAAAAAAAGATCAGTAAATCTGTCCTTCAGATAATGGTATTTAGTACGGGATTTTTATAAACAATATTTCAGTAACACTTCTTCTATCATGATCTAATTCAAAAATTAGTGTTTCTTTAGACATATGACATACTTAGTAACTTTCTTGTTTTAGAGCACTATTTCATATAGGTACACCATTTTTGTGTTAGGGGTACAAGAAAGCAGGTTTTATTTTACTGCTTTTTTCCGATGAAAAACTATTTATTGTGCGTTGCGTTAAAACAATGTAAGTGTTAAATATAAGCATTTAATTATAATGATTAATATGATTATAATGATAAAAGGGAATTCATTACACTTCGTCTGGATGTTGGTAAACATGAATGCAAACAGTCTCACCAAATTATGGTAAACAGTAACATTATTAACTCAGAGCGGACCGAAGAAGAAAGCCAGTCGTGTTTATTATTATTATTCTTTGACATTTTAAATAACAATTTGTCCAATAAATGCTAAATATTTGGCGAGTTTATAGTAATCCATGAAACAAATAATTTGAACATAACAACCATGAATATACAATTATCTGTTACTCTTACATTTATACAGTGTGTCCCAGATTACATTTCCAGCATGGGGATCTCGCTTATTATAAGAGATACAGGTTTGTTTAAATTAGATGAATTATTCCTTGGTATGAGAGGAGCCACAATCAATTTTTAAAAGTACAAAATTCTTCGTGCTTCAGTTCAGATGTTATAGCCAAAAATATAAAAATGTCCAATTTCTTTTTTCTCTCACAACTTTTTTGTCTTAATCATTAGAACAATTTTATTTGTACTTTCTTAAGGTACTTTTTAATGGAGAATGTAACTGTTGTTTTAGATTATTTTTAACACCTTTCATTTTCGAGATATTACCCCTAATTTAATTTTTCTTATAGACCGAAAAGTTGGCTATGGAATAGTTAAATGTGCTTTTTTCTCTCTTTTAAATGAGATATCTTGCTATATCTATTTTTATAAATAAGTCACAAAATGAAAAAAAATCGTATTTTACCCATCACTTATCAAGCTATCTATGAAAATAAAAACAAAAAACAACTAATTAAATGTCAAATGACAGTTACCATTTGTCTGCGGTATCATTAATTAGAATTTCATATTATTGTTGTGTAATTCAATAATCTTTGCAGTAATTGTTGATAATGGCTACATTTAAAAATAGCAAAAAATTTGACATGTTGAGATGCTACATCATTCTTTAGCATAAAAACTGTGTAGAAGCTGAGCGAATATACTTAAAGCTATATCCCGAGAAAAGGCAACTAAGGGTGCGTAATTACAGAAATTTGGAAATAAATTTAAAAGAATATGGTTTTTTCGAGAAACCAACCAAAAACCCAAAACAAATCAATAATTAATTAGAATTATCTATTTTACACAGTTTCTTTCTATTGCAAAGAATGTAGCATTTTAACATTTAACATTTTTAATTAGTTGTAAATGTGCCCATAATTATATTATAACAAATTTGCTACAAAGACTATCGAAATACACAACAATACTATAAAATTGTAATTAATTATACCGCACAAATAGTAACTATCATTTTACGTTTAATTAGTTGTTTTTTGTTTTTATTTTCATAGATAGCTTGATAAGTGATTGGTAAAATACGAATTTTCTTCATTTTGTGACTTATTTATAAAAATAGGTATATTAAATAATAGCTTATTAAAAAAAAAAGCACATTTAACTATTCCATAGCCAACTTTGCGGCCCATAAGAAAAACTAGGGATAATATGTCAAAAATGGTAGGTGTTAAAAAAAATAACAGTTACATTCTCCATTAATAAGTACTTTAGGAAAGTACAAATTGTTCTAACGATTAAGACAAAAAAAGTATGAAAGAAAAAAGAAATTCGACATTTCATATTTTTTGCTATAACATCTGAAGTACGAAGAATTTTGTACTTTTAAAAATTGATTGTGGCTGCTCTCATCCTAAGAAATAATTCATCTAAGTTAAACAAACCTCTATATCTTATAATAAGCGAGATCCCCATGCTGGAAATGTAATATGGGACACCCTGTATACGTCAAAAATTTTTCACATTGACACTTCAAATAAGTCTTTCTTAATTGCTGCTATTATCGTAATGTTTTTACATACTTTTTAACAGTCTAACGAAGCCCAAACACATACAGAAACCGGGACGAATGAAGTAGCGCCAATAGAGCCACCACCAAGGTGTTCTGCGTTGAAGGTGAAGGATATGGATTTACAATATTTGGATTAATCAAGAGTACCACACTATCCAGTGACCGAAAAGCCAAGAGGATACTTGGGCAATCCTCGATGTAAGTCAAATTAATTGTAACCTATAACATGTTATCGAACATGTGATGGTGATGCAAGTGAAGTCGGCGGCCGTGGTGGTGCAGGTGAAGTCGGCGGAGGTGGTGGAGGCAGTATTGGAGGCAGTGGTGGTGGCAGTGGTGGTGGAGGCAGTGGTGATGGAGGCAGTGGTGGTGGAGGCAGTGGTGGTGGAGGCAGTGGAAAAGTGAAGCAAGCGAAGAGAGCGAAAGAAATGATAGAGGAGATGGAGGAAGGGACAGAGGTGGAAGAGGCGGCAGAGGCGGAAGAGGCGGAAGAGGTGGAAGAGGTGGTGTAGGCGGAAGAGTTTCAATCGTCGCAGGTATCGAAAAAGGGGGAATGTTTTGAAAGATTTTTGGAGGCAGTGTTGAACGTAAGGTCGCTTTGTTAGAGCCACTTCAATTTTATTTATACATTTTATTTTGCAGCTATTAATAAAACATTGTGTAATTTATCAATAAATTCATATTTCTAAGTAGTTCTTATTATTTACTTGTCTTACGATCATTCTCATAATAGCTTAATATTTATTGTAATCACATCTTCATGAATTGATACTTATTGTCATATGAAAGAACATCCAAATTAATCTATTGAAACTCTTAATCGTTTGTTCAGTGTATTGCATTAATTTAAAATCTTCGTGTTTTTTTTGACAAGCACATAAAAACGATTCCACATTTCAGTTGAATTTAGACTTTTATCGAACTGTGAGGTTTTGACACATTTGGTATTCGATTTATAATTGAACGCATTGCAAGCTATTTTTAAAAAAATATTTTTTATTGATTTATCACTATAATCAGTAAAGTAAGTATAATCTGCTCACATTTTTTGTTTTCGTGGGTAATTATACGAGAGCTTTGTTTTTATCCAGCTAAACTTGCGTTGCTACGAAAGTTTGGTTGCTAGGAAAGTCGACGAGACAAAACTGTCTGATAAAACAAGAGTTGCCTAATAGCAACTAAACTTGAGTTTAGTAAAAGCAAGTTTGTCCAGGATAAAAACAAAGCTCGAGTTTAATTCGGTACGATAACTGCACGAATAAATTATAACCTTCAAATAATAACTAACAAAACGTCAAAATCTTTTGGTTAGTTGCAATCACATAAGGCATACTAACAAAAGTTACATGCAAAAATGCAAGTGGATATTTAGTTAGGTACCTTTTTATCCATTGTCATAACGACAAAACGTGACGTCATTATGGAGAATTTAACATATGAGTGCAGTTATCAGCAAAAATAAAAATTTAAATATTATTGTAGCAAATACTAGCCACTGATTTCACAAATCTACTGATTATTGACTGTGTAGGTACTGAATGGATATTACATTAGTTGATTTATTTGAATTTGAAATGTAATACCGAGTGTTGTAAATAAACATTCGAACCTATCGATTATTCATCTCCAAATAAGATGACGCGCTTTGTTATAATCGATATAAGTCGAGAACGGAACCACTTACAGACATTGGACTTGCATCGAACAAGAGGCATTACATTTCGCAAAGAGAATTCTGCGCGTAAAGAGAATTCTACTCACAAAGAGAATTTTACGCGCAAAGGGAATTTGACGCGATAGACTCATTCTAGTGGTCAGAGGGCCCTTACGGGGTCCTCAATCGCCAGTATATATACAGGGATGCGCAAAAGTATGGAAACAGACAAATGAATACTGTTGCAAATATTACGATGAAATGTTGTATCTAAGCGTTATGGTATCTTTCGGATTCGATGAAAATATTAAGTTGGCAATGCGACTTTCGGTCCAACCGGAAACGGACTCAAACTCTAAAATATTTAATAGAACACCCTGTATATTTTTACATTTTTGAACTCCTCTTAAAATTTACTTTAAAAAATGCATGAGGTTATATGGGCCTAAGTCGACCGTTTTCGTAAAATTTACATTTTTATGAAAATTTTGTGCGATACAGCACTTTCATTTTTTTTTACAATTAAGTTCTTTAAAAAGGCAGCACAATTTCATTTAAAATTAGATTAACAATGGATTTATTAACGCTTTGCTCGAGCTTTATTTTTAAAATATTGTACAGGATGTTTTTTACGCTTGGTCAAACTCGTGAACCTTTAAACATCGATAACTTAAGTTTCTTAAACACAACACCCTATATGTTTTTACATAGTCTTGTAGAAAATTTGATTGTCTTTCAAAAACATTAACCATGTTTTATACCTAAAACCAGGGTTGAGCAGATTTAAATCAATTGATTTAAATCACGATTTAAATCATGATTTAAATCAAGTGATTTTTAAAAAAAAATCATTGATTTAAATCAAGTGATTTTTAAAAAAAAATTATCAATTTAAATCACAGATCATCTGAGTAGATACAGTATAATATTTATAATAAAACAAAATTGTATTACTATTAGTAATTAAATACACGAAATGGTGAATAAGCCATATCAATTTGCTCTTGTAAAGTAACATTTATTGTGGAAATGCAATTTCAAAAAATAAATGACAAGTTTTTGACATTAGCGAAGTGAACAGTCAGTTTTTTCAATTTCCACGGCACTCTATTGATTCAATAACGATTTGAAGAAAAATGTCGAATATCTCGAAAAGTATGAGTGTTGGGTATAGGACATACTTAACAAAATATGAAGCTCTTTTAAAGACGAATTCGATGACATAAAAAAATACAGGGGTTCGCATTTAAAAAAATCAAGTTACGAGCTTTTGAAAATCATGGAAGTTGCCACCTATTTATAAACACTCCTGTATCTATGTGTGATTCAAATTTTTTCATATCAAGCGAACAGAGAAATTTTTTCTGCATGTCCATACCAAATTAAAACTCTGTACTTCAAAATAACTTCAGGAGAATTTTTTAAATAAAGACTTACAACCTTGAATAATTTAGAAAATTAATTTTTTTTACAACGCCGTATAAAAACCTGTAGTATTTTATATTGATGCAAAGCTAAAATTAAGGCGGTCAAAAACATTAAATAAAAAATTGGGTGTTGTATTTGAAATATAAAAGTTGCTATTAGTTCCAGAAAGGTGACTCACCCTGTATATTTGAAAATATTTTTATTGTGTTGTTTAGAAAAAACTGTATTAAATAGCATTTGATTCAACTTCATATCTCAAGCCGTTTAGCCACAATCGACCGATCCCGCACTAATGACTCACCCTGTACATAATTAATTAAATATCACCATTTAGCACTGATTTTTTCAAAATTCTTAATCATTATATTTCATTTTGACAAAAATTCACCAATTAATTAAATATATTGATTATTAAATATATTAGCACAAAACAGAAATAGCATGTAAATATGTCACTAAATTCGATAATATGGTACATTTGATTTAAATCAAAAAAATCTGATTTAAATCAAATAAATCGATTTTTTGTTTTTTTTTTTTAAATCATGATTTTTATCCACCCTGCCTAAAACTAATATTTTACGAGATATCGCGATTTTTATGTAAATGATTGGGGCAACGTAATATTTTCGAGTAGTCTATGAAGGTAGGCAGCGGTAATTTTGAAACAATTGAAAGATAAAAGCAGGAAAGTTATATATTTTTTTTTTATTACGAATGTGCTTATTACAATAGTGTATACAAAATTCTAGTATTTTCAATTTTAAATATATTATCACATTTTTTACTTTACTATACAATACAACATCATCAAAATTATCCTTTTGTTTAAAACAAAAATATTTTTTTGTACATTTACCATAGATTATCTTGAATAAGAGATAAATTCTAATCCGTGCCAGAAAACACTAAATATTTTTTTTGTAATAATGAGCAGACCTCGAACGTCACACTTGATTGTACCTATTCATATATTCCTATTAAATTATTAATATCTACTATATTATCTCCTTATGAAAATAATTTAAATATACGAATCTCCCTGTCGGGTTCTTTAAAGGATTTTACTCCACATACGGCTCTTTTGCTGTTATAAAACTCCCAGCACCGTTCTAATCCATTCTCTAGTAATTAACTAAAAACATTATTTTTCTTGTTTGTTAGCTTACACACTCCTCTTATTTTCTTTTTTGTAATGTATTCCACGACCAAACACATCTGATGTTAAAGTCCTTTGAAGTTTAACCATTACATTTTCGTCTGATGCTCTTAATTTTTTTTGCATTTTAAACAAACCCAGGAAAATGCTTACTTCAAAGCAATTTTCACTTTAAAATTCTTTTACATGCTTATGTCTAGCTAACATTTTTATTTTCAACTGCCCATGTGGTTATATAATTTCCAATAATTTACTTTTGTATAATTTCCCACAATTACATTCCAGGCATAATTAATATTGAGCCAACAACTATTTAGGTCGACGTTTAATCAACACAAAAGTGTTATTAATAGGGGAAAGTTACGTAGGGCATACTGATCACCTAAATCGTACCTCATCAATTTCTCATTTATTACTGATTATAGGGAGATATAGCAGTAAATATCAATAAATATATAAACGAGCAATAAAAAAAAACAAACAAAAGGGCAGTTAGGTACATTTTGTTTTATGAAGTAACATTTTTTTTAAATCTTGTTAATATTTTTAAGCGGTATAAGATAAAGACGAAAATGTTTAATTGCATCCCGCAAGTTAATTTTTTAACAATTACAAAGAACGATAACAACGACAATACTTGACGATGCAGAATATTCACACAGTATTGATTAGTAACACTAAAAAGAATCTTCCCTCTAAGGTTGCAAAATGTATATATCTAAAACAATAAATGATGATGAATGTTATGAGTCTCGTGGGTCATATTTTGGGGGAAGCAATAATTTCATTCTTTTAGATAGAACGAGGGCCATAGCTGTTTATTTTGTAAACGTGACAGACATCTCAAAATTTTATATACGCACATGATTATAACAAAAAAAATTAAATAATTGCAATCATTTAGAAGAAAAAAGATTAACATTAGCAAAAATTTTACGAAAATATTAGAAAACAGTAATAGCTTATTCTTAAACAAAATAACTTACTCTTTGCCATTAGAATTAATAAACTTACTGTTAAGGTAGGTTTAAAATAAATCGATTATGTTAAAACCTAAAACAAGTCGATTTCTTTTAATACAGGTTGTCTAAGAAATTATAGCCACTTCGAATACCTTTTTTATTGGTAAAAATAATCTACCCCTTCGTAGATACTGACATCTTCTCCTTGTTACATTTTAAAATTTCTTTAAAAAATCGTGTAGTATCTAATCTATAAATTATTGTTAATTCCTTGAGAAATAATTATTTTAGGCACAAATGTTTCCCAACGTTATTAAAGACAATTATATTATCAATATTAAATGTTAAAAATAAATAGTGTGGTCCAGTTTAACAATTTGTCGATTTCAGGTATAAAGCATAAGACACAAGTTTTGTAAAATTTTAACCAGTCAACAACCCCTGTGAAACAATTAAAGTTAGAAGCGATTTGTTCTGTCATTGTTAAGTTTTATTTTTTTTTAAATTTCCGTAAAACATAAATAACTCAAAAACAATTGGGTTAGGTACAAAACCGTACACATTTTTGGACAAAAATTTTATTTATAATACATAACATTTTCAGCATGAAAATCTCACTTATTACAAGAGATACAAGTTTGCTTAAATTAGATGAATTATTCCTTGGCATGAGAGGAGCTACAATCAATTTTTAAAAGTAGGGGAGACCGGGGATAAAAGTAACACGGGTAGGTTGTAACAGTGCCTATAGTTTCTTTAATTTTTGTTTTATATCGCCCTAAACGCTTTTGCAATGTTAAGTAACATCCAGCTCCCTACATACATTGCTAGTTTTCATCTGTCATAGAGGTTAACTTTTTGCCAGCCAGAGTCACTATTTTCCGCCTAAAAGTTACTGCGTTGTCTCATCCGTCGAGTAACTTTTAGGCGATCTCTAAAATAGGAACAAAAAAGTACCTATATTATTTTGTTCTAAATTTAGTTGTCTATTGGTGGATGGAATACAATTTGACGTTAGAATCGTAGTTAATTGTGGATTCCCTGAATTTTTTTTGGTGTACACTTGGGGTCAAAAGTAACAAAGTGTTACAACCAACCCCAATTAATGTTTTCACTTGCAAATGTTCACTCTTAGCACATAATTGGTGGCTTTCTTCGTAGATGAGAATATACAAGAGTTGTCGGAATAATTTTCCAGTTTGTTGTATCTTTTTGATTCACATTTTTAAATATGTAGGTACCTACTTATAATCTTAGCAAACCTGGTAACTGCAGTACCAAATTATTAAATTCTAAAACTCAGTATATAATATCGGTTTAATGATGGAAATGTATGTAAAGCTAAATCAATTCTTAAAAAGCATTTTAAATTATAAAACCTATGTAAATTGGTAAGATCTGGTACTTTTGGTTTTCCTACCAGCCGCCATTGTTTTTATTCTATTACCTTAATATTTATAACTTAATATAAACACAGCTTTAACAAACCCAACTTAACCTGACCCTCTTTTACTGATTTAATGAATAACGGTCAGTTTAAAGAGCGGTTAGTTTTTTTTTAAATAAAACAAACAGTTATTATGATCCAGTATAAATTTAATAATTTGGGACCGCCCTTCCTGGTATGCCATACTGTTCACTTATCATTTTGTATTGTACCAAAGATATATATATTTTTTTTTTCATTTTGCTTATGTGTACTTTTGAATAAAATATTAATTTTGTTGATGAATACTAATATATTTACCCACTACTTATGAGCGGTGTAAATTATTTTGCCGTTACAACTTACCCCAATCATTGTTACTTTTAGCCCCAACGTTGAGGTTGAAAGTACCAAAGATATTTTTTTTTTATTTTTTCATTTTGCTAATGTGTACTTTTGAATAAAATATTAATTTTGTTGATGAATACTAATATATTTACCCACTACTTATGAGCTGTGTAAATTATTTTGCCGTTACAACTTACCCCAATCATTGTTACTTTTAGCCCCAACGTTGAGGTTGAAAGTAACAGCTGTCTTACTAAAGAAATTTTTTTTTCTAACAGTTGCTTTACGAAACACACGAAATAAATATCTTGGAAGCAAGACAAATGTCCAATCTATCATTAAACCAATTTGGATGTAAAAAATTTGTAATAATCCATGAGAAATTAAATAAAAACAAAAAAATGTTACTTTTATCCCCGGTCTCCCCTACAAAATTCCCCGTACTTACTTCAGATGATATAGCAAAAAATATGAAAATGTTGAATTTCTTTTTTCTTGTAACTTTTTGTTTTACTCATTAGATCAAATTTATTAGTACACTCTTAGGGTACTTTTTAATGGAGAATGTAAATATTACTTTAGTTTTTTTTTAATCACTTACCTACCATTTTTGAGATATTACCCCTAACCTCATTTTTTCGAACGGCCGCAAAGTTGGCTGTAGAATAGTTAAATGTGCTTTTTTCTCTTTTAAATGAAATATTACTTGCTATATCTATAGTAAAAAAGTAAAATGCGCTACGTTCATTAGTTGAATTTAGTAAAAGTGGGCGTAGTTTTGTTTAACTAAAAAAAAATCTAGAAAAATTGTAGTTTACCAATCAATCATGCCGAATTTACATTGGTATAGTAGCTAAAGCAAGTTACTAAATCAAGTAGCTAAATTTAGCTACTTGCAACGTGTAGACACTTTTGTTTAGTACTTGCGCAAGTAAACAATTTAGTGATTAGTAATTTCTATTTACTTGCGCAAGTGACCTGACCTGCGCTTCCTTTTTAAACGTCACTGTCAAGTGCGCTTAACGGGTGTAAAAAGTGTAGAAAGAAAAAATATGGCACTAGTACGTTGGGGTGAAGATACCACAATTAAATTTTTCTTATCACCCCGTACCATTTCCAATAATTCTTCGCTCAAATTTTCAATAAATGTTTTGACTGATAAGCGGACTATCGCACGATAGTCCATTTCTGTCAGTTTACTAAACAACTTCACTAAATTGTGTGTAGACGCATAATTTAGCTACTTGATTTAGTAACTTGCTTTAGCTACTTGCTTTAGTTACTTGCATAAGCTACTATACCAATGTAAATTAGGCATCACTTATCAAGCTGCCTCTTTAAAAAAAGCATTATTAATTGTCAAATGACAGTTACCATTTGTCTACGGTATCATTTATTAGAATTTTATAGTATTGTTGTGTAATTCGATAGTCTTTGTAGCAAATGTGTTATCCTAGAATTATGGGCACATTTACAACTAGAAAAAATTTGACAGGTGAGGCGCTACATTCTTTTCCATAGAAACTGTGTAAAAACAGCTAATTCTAATTCTTCATTGCCTCCTTGCCTTCTCTGGAGATAAAGGTCAGCTCAGCTTCTACACAGTTTTTATGGCAGATAGTGTAGCATTTCAAATTCTCAACAGTGAAATTTTCACTACTTTTATATGTAACCATAATTATAACAATTACTACAAAGACTATCGACTCACACAACAATACTATGAAATTCTAATAAATGATACCGCAGACAACTGATACTATTATTTTACAGTTAGTTAGTTGTTTTTTGTTTTTATTTTCATAGATAGCTTGACATGTGATTGGTGAAATACGATTTTTCTTAATTTTGTAATTTATTTATAAAAATAGATATAGCAAGTAATATCTCAGTAAAAAGAAAAAAAGCCACATTTAACTGTTTCATAGCCAACTGTATAGTTTTAAATTATTTTGGATTCTTCAGATAATAACCACAAATAACTTTTATTCTATAGGTTTTAAAATGTTTACTAATACGAGAGTTATCGAATAATTCGTGTTGCATGGGACACATCACGAGGTGGATTGAATAGTTCGCAGCCTGGCAAGGATATAATTGTTTTATAGGTTAAAGATTACTTTTATCTTTCGCCATCATTTCCTTGAAGCATAATCCATATAATCCAACGATGTTTCAACTTCAATATGTTTTCTTTGTGGACTGACATGTGGGGTCTGCAAAATAAGTGTCTACCCATAATAAAAATTACTCGTTGAGTGCCACCGTATAATCCAAAAAATTGACCCGGCCGGCCAACTTGTTTTTGTAGAATCTCATTTATATTGCATAGGTAATAAGGAAAATAATATTTTTAATTTTTTTAAAATTTTGGAAACATGTTTTTTTCTGTTTTGAAATTGCGGTGACACATAGGTCTCACGCGGCCTCCTACTGTACCTTAAAAGTACTGAACGGCCACCACGAGTCCAACGTGTCACCAAAAATGGATACCTAAGCCTGCATACTCCGATTACTCGTATGAACATACATATAGTCGGCATCCAGCATTAGTGACGTGAATATGTCGTTTGAAAGTGAACAACAACACCTGAGAAAGTTGTGGGAAGATTTTTTCCCGAACCTATAACATATAGGCCGTGTGGTGCCAATATCAAGCCAATGTGGAACGGTCAAGGACGCCGCATACTTTCTGCCTGTTTATGTTTCAATGGTCTCAATGAAGCCACATTCGTATCACACCGCCGCATATAAACGAAAACATTGTGAAGCCAAGTTGGATTCACAGCGTCAGAACGTCCCAGAAAGATGTGAAGCCAACGTGGACTCTCATTGCACTCAACGT
Source organism: Elmis aenea (assembly GCA_947652605.1). NCBI lineage: Eukaryota > Metazoa > Arthropoda > Insecta > Coleoptera > Elmidae > Elmis > Elmis aenea. The sequence continues at coordinate 22,807,926 of OX393576.1, forward strand.
AATAATTGTCCTTGTTTCAATTTAAAAAAGGTTATAGTCGGAGGAGGTCAAATCTGGAGAAAACGATGCAAGGGATATCAATTTGAAGATTTGAACCCCAATTCTCTAATTGTCGATATTGTAATTCGAGACAAATGAAAGAGCAGGTTTTACTTTTTTTAACCCTGTCGTTCTCCAATATTTTTCCAATCGGTTCAAAAATGTAACGAAGCACCACATTACATAAAAAACGAAACATCAACATGGTGAAAGAATACACCGATTCGAACGCCGTGAACTTTTCACACACCCTCGATTAAAAATTATTATCTGCGACAGATTTTTGCAAATGTTGACGATTGATCAGTTTGTGAAAATATATCAGCTAATAAGTAAATTTGTAACATATTAGTTAAATATTTTTCAGTGAATTCTCAACGAACACGCTATTAATTTTTATTAAAATATTCCTGCTACCTTTATTTAATCTAAATACGTGGCACACATTCGTTTAACAGCTCAATAAATCTGTCAGCCTTGCAAACGTATTCTTCGTAAGTTCTAGCTGCATGCTTAACATTTCTAATTTTACAAAGTGTAAACGGCGGAGCGCAGCACATTTATTAAAAGCATAAATCCTTGCAGGATCTTTAATATAAACTTTAATTAATTGAGGCAACTCCTTAAACAATGATTAACTTGAAGTTTTATGCAACACCCAGTATAATTTAAAGTTTTTATTGCGCCATTATTGCTCTTGTTGTTTTGTATTAACGGTCTAACTGAAATCGAAATTATAAACTGTTGCAATGCAAGCTAATTAAATTTAATTCTATTGCGTCTGAAATAACAAATTTAGTAGCATTTAAGGCAGCTAAGTTCACAGAGTTACGTTTCTTCTGCCAAAATTCAAGAAGTTTAATTACTAACACTAAACGAGTTTTAGTGTCAATAATAAAACCCTTAATTTAGTGGAAAATATTTACTGTTATACCGACAACAAAATTTTAAGTATTTAAATGTTACTAAGCACTAAAAAGATCTTCCAATTGTAAACGACATCAAGCGCACCTCTATTTTGTCTTGAGTTACTAATTTGAACAAACAATATTTTTTTAGTTCTTCACTTCATGATAAAAGAAAACTGCCCGTGTCGTCATCTTGTTACATTATTATATAGTCGTTTATATCTTCATGGGTCTCCCAACTTTCCTTTTTCCTCTAGGCATTTAGTATAATATAATAAGTATATATATATATATATAAAAGTCCAGCCTGACTGTCTGTCTCTCGCTCTGTCTGTGACTGACTCTGTAACGCATGAATATAGTAACGCAGTAAACTACTATACTACGGGTTCATTTGACCGACTGAGTTGTGTCTAATGAGCCGTAAATTTTTACTCACATAACAGTGTCTAACTTGCAGCTCACGGTATTATAAAAAGTAATAGTTTAATAAATTTAAGATATACAATATTCTCGTCCTAGGACAGGCTAAGTGCTAGTCTTATTATATTTAGTAATCTGCTCCATTTTGTTAATGAGTCAGTTGTATTTCTCTTTGTTTTCTTTTATTTTTCTTCGATATCGCTAATTTCTAGTTCATTTCTTGTATATTGATTTCTTGTTGGGTTCTTCATGGTACATCCTTTTATTGTTCTTAGAAATCGCATTTCTGCTGTTTGTATTCTATTCATGGCTTGTTGTGTGGAAATCTTAGTTTCGCTGCTGTAAGTTTGGCCATTGTTTTATATACTTTTATTATCGTATCTTATATTTTTTTGTTGTTAAGCTTTATTTATCGTGCCGCATATACATATTTAAATCGATATAATTTTAATTCATTATCCTCCTCATACCTGATGTATGTTCCTAGATAGCAGACGTGTGATACTTATATCTTGGATGTTTTTCCGAGAATGCCATAATTTCTGTTTTTTGGAGTGATATTACGAGATTGTTTTTTTTGCAATTTTTGCAGCTTATATAGCTTACAGCTCTTTGTAAAGTATTTTCGCTATCCTGTATTATCGTTTAGTCGTCCACAAATAACTGTGTTTAGGGTGGTCATGATTTTTATTCAGAAGTTCACTTCGCTTTTCCACATTTTCAGTACGTGGTCGATGTATACAAACAATATTTTATACCATGAATTTGTGGGTATAACTCGATTATCTGATTTTTACACTAATTACGGTTTCTCTGAGACTTGTCCTAGCGTTAGTTTTAAATGAATCGCGCTGTACATTTTACATTTTTGAAAAAAGAAATTACTTTTAATGAAGCTACAATAATTTCAAAACAACTTTAAAGCACAAATAACCTGCAGACCTACACCAATTAAATTTTATAGCAGTAGTTCCCAAACTTTTTTGCTGCCAACCCAACATGTTGAAGCCCATTTCCTTCGCGACCCAACGAATTGAAAGACAAAAATTGACACAAAAACTATGGTAATAAAATAATATGATGTTAGTTAACAATAGGTACAAGCAACGTACGGCACTGCAAAAAATATAAATTAAGATAAAAACTCGATGGTACTAAATTAATATGATGATTAACAATACAAGCAACATTAGTGACATCTCGTACCACTTAAATTTGGGTGCTTTGTAGTTGAATGTCGTTTTAATTTATTTTCTTTCATAGATGAGTTTGCTGAAACTTCCACGCACTATACTATACACATTGTACACGAGACACTCCACTTGGATCTTTAATCTCATTGTCAGTAAAACCATATTTAAAAAATTTATATAAGTATGTGTGTGAACGTTTTTGCGCCATTTGAACACATTTGAATACGAAACTAAATAAGTTGTATTTTACAGGTAAACCACAGAACATGAGTAAACGATTAAACCAGTTTTAGTCTCAAATTTCGCATACTGCCAACATTGCAAAAATAGTTACAGCTAAAGGTCTAATCTTACGTGAACCTTAATTTTATGTGATAATAAAACATTTCAAAAGAAAGTTTAGAAATGAATTATTGAAAGAAAATGTATTTTTTGTTATTTTCAATGATAAACGATACAGAGGAGACGACTTATTTCAAATAGGTTATGTTGGCAATACGAGGCAGTAACTTCGGTCGGTACTAAGGCGCATTTGAACGTCGCGTCGTATAAACACCTCACAATTCGATTTTAGATAAATTCTCATTAACTTCAGCATGTAGACGTAGTATGAAATAACTGAAATCTTGATAGCAATGTACTTTTACACAAGATCAGCGTCATTGTTGCCAAATTATGCAAATTTGACAGTCTGGCAACATTGTAACAGTGCAACCGCTCATTGGATACAACTGGAGTGAAGGAAGTTTTGAAAAGTCAAAAATGTCCGGGTATTTACTTTTAGTTTTTTTATTTGAATTTGGTATGATTTTCACGAAAATTAGTCAAGGGTTTTTTATTTTTTTGGTTAGTGTAGGTTAGTGTCCCCAAGACTTCATAGAAAAAAATGGGCACCTTATAGTAATGGAGAGGGTAGCGTTGAAAAAGTCTGGAGGAGTGCCAGAGCCAATTTAACATCAAACATTTCTTGAGCCTACCCGAAATCACTCACGACCCACCTAAAATTACTCGAGACCCAGAGGTTTAGAACCAGGGTTGAGCAGATTTAAATCAATTGATTTAAATCACGATTTAAATCAAGTGATTTTAAAAAAAAAAATCATTGATTTAAATCAAGTGATTTAAAAAAAAATATCAATTTAAATCACAGATTATATGAGTAGATACAATATAATATTTTTAATAAAACAAAATTGTATTACTATTAGTAATTAAATACACGAAATGGTGAATAAAACATATCAATTCGCTCTTATAAAGTAATATTCATTGTGGAAATGCAATAATTCAAAAAATAAATGCCAAGTTTTTGACGTTAGCGTAGTGAACAGTCAGTTTTTTCAATTTCCACGGCACTCTATTGCTTCAATAACGATTTGAAGAAAAATGTCGAATATCTCGAAAAGTATGAGTTTTGGGTATAGGACATACTTAACAAAATATGAAGCTCTTTTAAAGACGAATTCGATGACATAAAAAAATACAGGGGTTCGCATTTGAAAAAATCGAGTTACGAGCTTTTGAAAATCATGGAAGTTGCCACCTATTTACACTCCTGTATATGTGATTCAAATTTTTTCATATCGAGCGAACAGAGAAATTTTTTCTGCATGTCCATACCAAATTAAAACTCTGTACTTCAAAATAACTTCAGGAGAATTTTTTAAATAAAGACTTAAGGTCCTCACACACCGGCGCGATTTCAAAGCGGGCGCGGCGCGGTCGCGGTCACGATAATTGGTAACCTTGTTTACTTACTTACGTAACCAGGTTACTAATTATCGTGACCGCGACCGCGCCGCGCCCGCTTCGAAATCGCGCCGGTGTGAGTTGACCCTTTAAACTTAAAACCTTGATTAATTTAGAAAATTAATGTTTTTTTACAACACCGTATAAAAACCTGTAGTATTTTATATTGATGCAAAGCTAAAATTTAGGCGGTCAAAAATATTAAATTAAAAATTGGGTGTTGTATTTGAAATATAAACGTTGCTATTAGTTCCAGAAAGGTGACTCACCCTGTATATTTGAAAATATTTTTATTGTGTTGTGCATTTGAATCAACTTCATATCTCAAGCAGTTTAGCCACAATCGACCGATCCCGCACTAATGACTCACCCTGTATATAATTAATTAAACCTCACCATTTAGCACTGATTTTTTCAAAATTCTTAATCATTATATTTAATTTTTCATTTTGACAAAAATTCAACAATGAATTCAATATATTGGTTATTAAATATATTAGCACAAAACAGAAATAGCATGTGAATATGTCACAAAATTCGATAATATGGTACATTTGATTTAATTCAAAAAAATCTGATTTAAATCAAAAAAATCTGATTTAAATCAAATAAATCGATTTTTTTGATTTTTTGTAAAAAAATCATGATTTTTATCCACCCTGTTTAGAACCACTCTTTTATAGTGTCAAAGTGTCAACAAGTGTTTAAATACCACTGTTGTAAATGTTATTTAACATTCCGGTAGCTTTAATCGACTTTGCAAAGTTGGATTTTTGTTGTTTTTTTTTAACTTTTAGTTGATTGGACCACTCGTGGCTCATGCGGTTATTTAAATGATTTTTTTTATAAATGTTACAAGACCAATGACTTTATATTTATTAAGAGACGACTACAAAAATTTAAAATTGTTATATTAATCAGATATTCTACATTTCCTAGTATGCTTAATTGCTGCAACAAAACAAGTTTTTTTTACTCTATAAGTCTACTGCAGTTTTTTAATGAAAAAGTGATCAGTTTTGTTATTATCTAGTTAAAAATATTGTAACTTTTCACTAATAAATTTTTATAATTGGTATGTTGTTCCTGAGTGTTTAATTATAAGATTTTGATGATAGTTATAATATAATATTATGCATGTTATGACAACGGCTTTGCTTTTATTGGTATTGTTGAATTTGTCGGAAATAATTCATTTAAATAACCGTATGATTTACTGTCATTCCATTAAAAAGATCGACTTTTTGTCGACAAAATTATCACAAAATTTTATCATGAAGAAAATGTCACTTAAATTTACAAAAATGTTATTATACACTAAGTGACATAAAATAAATCATTTATGTAAACTAAATAAACAAAAATAAAACTCAAAATAATTTTAGACCTTAAAAAGTTAAAAAAAATTATGTAGTTGTTTCCTCCTGATATAAACAACTAAATAAAATGTTGTTTACACCCTGTGTACAAGATATTGTTTTTTAATATGTGTTTAGACAGATGAGGAACCTATACCACTGTAATGGGAACATAATGTGATGCTTAAGCCTCGTTTAGTTTATAAAATATTGACTCATTGATCTAGTTCCTTTTAATCGCTAGCCCTCTGCACTTCCGAACGTTCACAATCAAATTATGTTATTTTAAACAAACGTTCCTTTCCAGTTACCAGCTTCACACGAAACACCAACACTGATCTTAAACAGAGCGTGGAAAACATGGAAAGCCTGTCTATAAACACCCCAGCCATAAGAGCTAAGCATGAACGGGAGCACTTTAAGACTCGTCCAGGCAGAACGCTGTCTTGTGTGAAAGGATTCATCGTCATTTTAAATACATGTAGTTAATTCAGGCTGTAAAGAATTATTAAAGCGAGGAGATGGATTGAAAAATAAAATGTAAATAAAATACTTTAATCTTAAATTTTCGGTAAAATATAAACTTCAGGATTCGTTAGTAGTACCCGCATAATCTATAGATTATTTTCTAGATAAAGACGTCTCGTGGAAAAAGCAAAAGAAAAGGAATGGGAGGATATTCAATTCACTGATTGCAAAGACCGCTCCAAGACTAACAAAATACCCTAACATTCTTTAATACAAAACAGTTCCACAAAGAAAGTGTCGCAAATCTGCTCCAAAGTTTCGTTTTTAAAAACCGAAACACTGCAAAAAATATAATTGTTGATCTTATCAAAACAGTTTACTAAATCCTCACAAACAAGTGACAAGCAAATTAATATCATATGTAGTAAAACGTACGCAGATGAATCTTAAAAAACAAATTGGTAAAAAAATATGCTTACTGAATTAATTGTTATTATGTTCAATTAGAAACGTTACATTAACACGACATCCTACAATGTTGTTTATAATATTTAATTTACTAATTAAATCAAGAACGAGAAAACTTTAATAAAAGAGAAATTTATTTATAAAAAAACGTAGGTGGTACTATTTAACAAATTAAAATAATGTTATTTTTTAATATAATCTGGATGTATCTATACCTAAAGACTATACCGGGTGTAAATGAAGTGTGGTACACCCCCTTTTTTTCTTTTGTTTTGATATTAGATAAATGAAATTTTAGACATATAATATGTGCAAAAAACCGGGCGTTTTGAGAACATGTAAAAATGACTACCAACATTTTTAAACGTTTTAATTACATAACTATAGTGTATAGTAGTTACACACAAAACAACGATAATTTGTTTTGTTTTAGTTATGCACAGTGTACTGCGATTAAAAGGATCTCTTAATAAATCTTCACAATAATTTGAAGTTTTTGAAGCAGACTATTAATAAAAATACAAGTTATTGGTATCGATGGATTCGTTAGCAGATGCTCCATTTAAATAACCGCTTGTACCACCATGGTTCCATTTAAAAAAATTGACTTTTTATCAAAAAACCGATTCCGCAACTTTCAAAGCCGATTAAAGTAACCTAAATGTCAATTAAAATGTACAAAAACGTTTTTTGGACAAATGTTAACATAATAAAAATCAATTTATGCAGGTCACGGCACCCTTAATAAGAAACTAAATTTTATTTCAAAAACTTTTTGAGGTTATACAATTTAACCAAAATAGTGCAGTTGTATCAATTGCTTCCTCTTTTCAAAAATGTTAAAATATACAGAGTGTTCCATTTAAAATAACAAAGTTGGGGTCATTTCCGGCGGAACCGGAAGTGAAAAAAATGTGTGCACGTGCTCAAAAAGCTCGTTTTTTTGCACATATCATAGGTCTAAAATTTCATTTCTCTAAAATCAAAACTAAAGAAAAAAAAGGGGGTAAACCACACTTCATTTACACCCGGTATACACTTCCGTCATCGATCAGAAAGCTTTCTAATTCCTTGCTGGAAGAACCTTTTATAGTAGCAGGTTCACCTAGTCCAAGACAGCTTCGATAACTTTATTATTTGTCTGAAACTTTATCTCTCCTAAGAATTTTTCAGGGAGTAAAACAAATGAAAACAGGAGGGAGGAAGATCGGTACTGTACAGGTTGGGCCAAATTCGAATGTTTTGCGGTATCTCGGCTTAATTTAGTAAAAAAAAAATTTTAGCGACTTTAAATTTCGAGATATGAAGTGAACTTTTATTTTTTTTAATAGAAACCCTAATCGGCCATGACTTTATATGAAAGAGCATTTTTTAAAGTTATTTGTTGCAAAAACTAACCGAGATACCTATAGCTACTTTGGTAAAAATTTCCTTTTTAAAGTTTGCCATGATTTCGTAAACAAGTGATGTTTGCAATTATTAAACAACTAAACGTCATATTCAAGTAAATTTTTTAACTTTTAAGCATATCGGTGTGCTCTTTTGCATTTTGTAACTGTTTATTGTGGTATTGTGAAGATGGCTAAATTTAATCACGAAAAGTTTAATTTGTTCGAAGTTTACATTGTAAGTGATTAAAACGTAGCGGCTGCTGTAAAATTTACTTGAAACTTGAAAATGACAATTAGTTGTTTATTAATTGCGAACATCATTTGTTTACGAAATCATGGCAAATTTTGATAATGAGTTTTTTACAAAATTAGCCATTTCTCGGTTATTTTTTGCAACAAATATATAAAACTATATATTTTTGAAAAGCCAAAAAAAAATCTCTTTTATGTAAAATCATGACCAAGTAGGGTTTCCATTTAAAAAAGTTTACTTCATATCTCGAAATTCAAGGTCGCTAAAAAAATATTTTTGTTTTTAAATTAAGCATAAAAATCGGTATAAAAACCCTTATGACATTTTGTTCTATTTTAATAAATAAAGAAGTTATAGTAAATTTTCAAAAACGATGATATTTCATTTTTCGTCTGTATTGCTATTAGTGGGTCCTTCCCGGGAATTCCCGCCCGGGAAGTCCCGGGAAATTGGCGGTTTTTTATAATCCCGACTCCCGGGATTCACGTTTTAAATCCCGGTACGAGACTGATGAGCACGATAGCAATTATGAGGAACGAAATATTAACAATGAGAATGCTAAAAATATACATTCGCATCGAATGGTAACCGTAAATTCAAACACACGGTATCTCCCGCCGCCCGGTCTCGTCTAAAAAACAGACAATCAGAAAGTCGTTCCAAAGATCTTATTTCGCTTGTAATGTTTCTACAAAATCCAGAAAATTTAAAACAGGAGACCCAATCTTATAAATATAGCCAGTTGTTTTCAAAATCTACCATTTCCTCCGTTGCTAAATATGCAAAAGATTTGGTAAACCAGTACTTTTTTGGTGATACAGAATGGGAATTTGAACCTACTGATAGTGGTTTAGTAGAAGTAAATGATGAAACTTCCCCAGTGAATCTTCATTAAGACTTTAGCAAATGCAATAATTTTACTTATTTTAAAAATCAACATGACGTATAACATTTTCTTCCTGTTTTTTTCTTGATTAGAAAATGAATGTATTTTTGTTTAATGTTTCATTTTAAAAAAGAATGTTTTTTTTTTAAATTTTATATACTTAATGAAATAATAAATATGTTTTTGTTTTCAAATTTTTTTTTTTTTTTCAATAAAAATAATTAAATTGCTCTATATTATAAAATTTTTAATACAAAATAAAATTTCCCGGTTCCCGGGAAATCCCGGGATTTTACGAAATTTCAATCCCGACTCCCGGGATTGAAAAAATCGGGAACAGCACCCACTAATTGCGAGATACCCGGTATTTGATCCACCCTGTGTATGCTGGTTGTGGTACAAGATTCCACGGTAGTTTTTTTTATTTCCCCTTGGTTTTTGACGCCATTTGAAGTTAAGCATCGTCTTGGAAAAAACGCAAAAATACTTTGACTTTTTTCTTTCGTTTCTGATTGTATTCCTAATTTTATCCTATAAAAGTGTTCAGTAATAGTCTGCGTTTACAGTGCAACATTCAGACGACCAACACGCCCTGCGAATTCATAAAGAATGTTGCCATTACTTTACCAAATATAATCATATTTTTTTAAGCACGATAGCAGCATTAAAATAAGCTTAATTCTGCAACTTATTTTAAAACCACAAAATGTAAAAGTTTTACCTATTGTCGATACTTTCTAACAATCAACAATATAACGATAATGAACTCAAACCAACTCACATATCGTTTATTGGTACTATAATTTTAATCGAAAAGTTACAAAATTAATTAAGCTATACCCTGGGATATGTGCTAGTGCTTCTCTGCAAACAGTGATTGTAACAATTATATGCATAAAGGACATTAGAAGTTGGTATTCTCTGATGCGAACGCTTTAACATTCAAATTACAAGTGCTATCCGTGTTCAACGGCTGCAATGCTTAATTTCAAACTTAACTAATTTATTTAAATGTCTTTGAGAAACGGCGCACTCCGAATTCCGGGTTTGTGTACACAAAGTTTAAGAAAAGCCAAATAAAATAACGCTCACAAACATACCTTATGCAACTGCTGTGTTATTCTACACAACAAACATATTGACGCAAATATAGAGCTCAAGGACAAAAATTATAAAAATCTTAAGCTTCGACCATAACATAATAAAATTTAGTAGCTAACGGCAATCTGAACACTGAGTTAAAATATTGAAAAGCTTTTCACTCTTAATAGAAAAATAATATTGTTACATACACACAAAAAAGCTGCAAGAAGCGTAAAAATACAAGAAATATATTTTTTTTGCAAGAAATATGAACCTTTAGAATGATTTTCAAAATAAATAACTTTCGTGTTGATTTTACTTTAGGTATAAGTTGTGTTTTTTGTTTTAAAAATTTGTTGTTTTTACTTTTCTTGCGAAGAACATAAAATCGCATTTTGAATCCGTGGTTAAGTGAACACTTCTCGGTGAAACAAAACTATTCCTTAACGCGCAACTAAAATACGACATAAGTCACTACCCCGTAACAATTCCTGCTAATCGATCTCCCGTTTGACTGCAGTTCTGGTGTGATAGGACCCTATTTTTTTAAAAGTACTGTAGATTCTGACAAGCACACTTAAAGTAAATGATTGAGGTATAGTTTAAAAACAATTTCAGGGATAACACAGTACTGTGTACAAACATATGCGGATCGGTGGCCAAACGTTATTTAAAATGTTTGGAGAATAATGGAAGATACTCTAACGGACCGTACTGTAGGTACATAGGCCGCACTTTTGTGGAAGAGTACTTATCACTCTTACATTTATTGTTGTTAATTATGACTCGTGATCGTCTTTGTAACGTGGTTGGACCCTCAAACGTTGTTTTACATAGCACACAGGTCTAGAGAGATTAGTACACAGTAAGAAACAAATAAGACACAACAATTTTAACAACAAACTCCTTTATTTTTCGAATGCTGTACATTTCTCAGTGGTTGGTTCATAACTACCTAAGCGCGACTGTCCCCATATTTTAGGTTCCCTGTTGCCATCCCCCTTTTATTGTAGTTGCATCTGCATCTTTGTCATTCTTTCCTATAAACACATATTTGTGCGAGTACTTTGTTCTAGTTATGGTTATGATGTACACCTTTATCAACGAATCATTTGTTGATTGACGAAACCCAAATGCTGGCGTTGTGAGACCCAAGTTATGACCGTAATATTTTAAGGTTAATGTGTTGAAATCTTCATCACTTGGCCCCTTTGAAGTATTACATGCTTACATGTTTTAGTAACTGATGCATCAGCATTTGTTGCAATGTTATTCATTTAAAAGTAAATGAAATAACATTGAAGTAAAATAAAATAATTGATCTCGGGCAGGGTGTCACAATACTTTGAACAGTTCAACTGACCATACTGTATAAACAAGCAAATTAGGTCAGTTAAATGTGTTTAATAGAAAAAAATTATCAAAATAAATCATTATTATAAATCCATAATACAATCTTGGTTTCCGGGTTTAGAACCGCTTGTTCTATATTTAGAAGTAGTTGACGTTTCGACTATTGTGTCTTGGTCTTTTTCAAAACGACTAATTTGTGAGGGGTTGCTGGGTTTATATATCCAGCTTGTGGAAGCGTGGCGTTCCGCTTGATGGATTTGTTCTGCCTCAGTGATTTTGTGATGACTGGTTTCCAGATGTTTGGGAGAGAAACAAAACTACTGGCCCGCGCAAACCATTTCTGGCCAAGATTATATCGAGAATCATTGGAAATCATCAAGAACCCAAACAACTACAACAGAGACACAGGGATACAACTCCCAAACATCTGTAAACCAGTCATCACAAAATCACTGTGGCAGAACAAATCCATCAAGCGGAACGCCACGCCTCCACAAGCTGGATATATAAACCCAGCAACATCCCTCACAAATTAGTCGTTTTGAAAAAGACCAAGACACAATGGTCGAAACGTCAACTACTTCTAAATATAGAAGACGCGGTTCCAAACCCGGAAACCAAGATTGTATTATGGATAACGGCCGCGAAAGCCTCAAGAATAAAATTATAAATCCAGTCTGATCATTAAACCTATAACTGCGTCATCGGGGTAGCGACTTATGCAGAACTCTGTAAAATCAACTTAAAAAAAAGAGCAACATTATTTATTTGTAAATAATCATTTTGTTTATTAAAAATAAAAACTTTATTATATAAACACAAAAGTTAGTTAAAAGATTTAAAAAATATTTAAATTTTTCCTCACGTCAGCGCTACACTGGCATTTATTTAAATTAACGTAATACATATAGCTAAAGTAAGGTGAGCCAAGAGACGCTGAGATTTTTCAAGAATATTCAACCCATTACTTTCCATTAGGATCGGCTAACTTTACACTCAAATGCCCGTGGGAAACTGATCAAATGTTGTTTGCACAACAAAGTTTGCTTCTTGAGAAGGTCCGCATGGAAAAGAGCAAAGTTTATATATTTTTAAAAACGTTACTAAAGTACCTGATGTAGCCCATTAAAGCCAGATATTCAAACAAATCGATTACCTATTGAGTAGACAGTAAACAAAGCCGATGTTCTAACATATTTGCGATAGAAACATGTTCTGTTCTCAAAGAAAATGAAATTCATCTTAGGTCTTTCATTTTTTGTTAAACAATTCTGCAAATCTATCTACCAGAAATCTATTATTAAGTCTCGAGCGTCAGGCTGAAGTTATTGACAATTTAAAAAAAAAAAACTAGTAGGCCGTAAAAACAAAATCAACACCTTCATATTATTTAGCTCTTTATCTGTTATTTGACGTTTAACTGTTTTAAGTTTAATTATTTCTTAAAATAGTGGTAGTAGTGTAAAATTGGAATTATCCAGAGGGCATTAATGTATTATAATTTATTACGATTTTATCAAGAGTTTAAGCGCTGATAAGTACAATGACAGTTTAATATCGGTTTTTAGTAAATAAGCACTTTCTTGGTTACAATTTACCACAGGTGCAAAAAATTACATTGCTAAAAAAGATTTGACAGCACTAAAAATAATACTCAACAAATTGTTAGTCTGAAGTATACAGTAGGGTTCCAGAAAAGAGAATTATGCTCCACCAAGATTATGTAGGGGAGACCGGGGATGAAAGTAACACGGGTAGGTTCTAGGCTGTAACAGTGCCTATAGTTTCTTTAATTTTTGTTATATGTCGCCCTAAACGCTTTAGCAATGTTCATTTACATCCTCCTCCCTACCTACATTGCTAGTTTTCATCTGTCATAGACAGTGACGGACTGGGAACAAAAATCGGCCCGGGCATTCAGATTATAGAGGCCCACAGCCAGGGTTGGTCAAAATTTAATTTTTATTTAAAAAATCAATAATCAATTGATTTAAATTTAAAAAATTAAGAACTTTTGATGTTTTTGATTTTTTTAAAAGAAACGACTATTATTTTTCACAACTAATTTATTAATTTTTCACATTACATATATTCTTTATACAGCGTCATTCAAAAAGTATGCAACAAATGGAATAATTTTTTATCATGAATTTTATTGTAAATTTTTATTTCTTGATAAAAGTTGGTGCATTACCTTAAACTAATTTAAAGATAAACATTTTTTTATAAATTCATACAGCACTAGATTTTAGCGATTTCAGAAATATTCATAAGAGTAATGTGCTCTTATTGAAAACAACTTACCTATACAAAAAAAAAACTCATGGGAAAAGATTATTTACAATTAATAATAAAACCAAAATGTAAAATTTGACGTTAAAATTTCAATTTTTATTTTTGAAGTAATTTTAATATTCAAAAAGTCTGCAACAAATGGAAAAGATTTTTATTGTACGTTTTTCAAAAAATTTTATCTCTAGGAAAAGTTGGTGCATGGTCTAAAACTAATTTTAAGTTTTCAAAAAAATTCAATAAAAATTCATATGACACTGGATTTTAGCGATTTTAGAAATATTTGCAAGAGTAAAGTGCTAGTCTTTTAAGAATTTTAAAAAGGTTTCAAAAAAAATTTTGAAAACCTAAAATACGGGCACTTTACTCTTGCGAATATTTCTAAAATCGCTAAAATCTAGTGTCATGAATTTTTAATGATATTTTTCCATCTTAAAATTCGTTTTAGACCATGCATCAACTTCTATGGCCCACTAAAAGCTTTATATGGTAACCACTTACGCAGACTTAATAAACTCGCATCAATATATTTATTATGAATCTGTTTAATGAACAATGTGTTTTATAAAATAAGTAGATTATGAAACCACTATATACACATGCACACGCCATCTATAGCTATGCGTCAGGTTTCGGATAATATCGGGACTATTTCTGAAGCACGAGTGACGCGATCAAACATACGACGCCATTGCGTATTGTGGAGCCCCTGAAAAACGTTAAGATTGAATACGGCCCGTATTATACGGGCAAATGTTATAATGCCACCTTTTATCATAATTTTTGCGCTCCTTTTACTTCAGCGCCGAACTTATTAAGCCTGTAGCTTAAACCGGCCCATTCGGGCACCGGCCCTTCGGGCATTTGCCCGAACTGCCAGATGGCCAGTCCGGGCCTGGTCATAGAGGTTAAGTTTTTGCCAGCCGCCTAAAAGTTACTGCGTTGTATGGTTGTGTCACCAGTCGAGTGACTTTTAGGTAGGATGTCCATACGTCCCGGTTTTCCCGGATTTGTCCCGGTTTTGTCTCCCTTGTCCCGGTGTCCCGAAATATTTTTTCGGGACAGTTATTTGTCCCGGTTTTGTTAACCACTGATTATCAGCATCTAAAATTATTCTAAAAGTATGCAATTTTTCATTTCAACGGTGGGAGGCGCGATAAAGATCGTAGGAGGGGAGCGGAAGCGGATCTAGAGCATGCGCATTAGTCATTTTTGCCTCTGTTGTGTCGTAGTGTGGTTGTAGTAATAACATAACCTAATAATAATCGTGAGAGAGACAAACGCCATTTTAGCACACTTTTGCAAGTTAGGTTAGGTTTGCATTATGGGTCGATCTAATCACGTGATCGTCGCCATTTAAAGATGTCTTCCTTAGGGACAACAAACAGCTACGGTTCATATGTATTGCGTGTAATCAGTGTTTAAATAATTGTTGTTTTTATTTTAAACAGTGTTAAACAATTTATTTGTGGGACAGGTGTTTATAAATGTGTATATAGTTAGTTTAAAAGACAATATTTCACACTAGAGATTAATTACAGTTGTTTGAGGTACGTAATCAAGTAGTAAAGGTTTTGACTGCGTAAATTAATGTATGTAATTTAGGTTTTCTAGTTAAATCGAGATGGAAAGAAGTATTTATTATAAATCTTTAAATGAAGTAAATTCTACCCGATCTGATGATAAGTTAAAATTAATTGGTGGCGTATCATAGACCCCTACGTATTACGGGAAGATGATTTGTCCTTTGCAGTTTCCACTATGCCTTCATAACAAACATTGATATAGTCAGATATTTAGTTCGTACAGGAGAACAAATGAAGGCATTTAAGAGCTTGGAAGCTTTTAAGTATTATGAAGCTGGTTTAGTATTTTACGTTTGTGCCCAAAAACAAAATCGTTCGATAATTGTTGTAGGCAAAGTAAGTTATAAATATTACTTCTTGCATTTTTATTTATCACAATATGTCTTGTTGTTAGGTTGGACATTCGCAAAGGACGAGACAAAATCTGATCTAAGAAACTTTCCTTAGTATGAACTCATAAAAATTGTATGTACAAATCAACAAACGGTAAACACTGTGTATTTATCTGTGTACATGCTAACTAAGGAAATAAAAGATAATATCTAAAATACATTTTTTTTTAAATATTACAAGTAAGTTTAGTTTTTCACGAAAGACTTAAATACTGGCACACACACTTTTCTTCTATCGTATTTTTTAAATAAAGGATTTGGTTTTCAAATGAAGGCCCCAGTCTGGGTTGTGCTCATTCATAAGATCAGCTGGTTTACCTACAATAAAAAGAACCAAATAACAATAAAGAAAATAGAAATAAATTAGCGATTTTAAAATTGATTATTTAAAAACCTGTATTTAGTTTGTTTTTAAATCATATCTTATGTTTTGTGATCATATCTTAACTGTTAAAAAATGCTTCCCACATATCTTTCCATAATTTAATTTGCTTTCGGTCAGGTCTTCACGTTTAATAGCTGTTATCCATTTTTTTGTGTCATTTTTTGGACAATTCGTTCAGTAGTGGCTTATGTTTATATTTTAAAATCCGTGGAATGTTGTGAAAAGATAACTGGTCTCTGGAGCTGACACTTCCACAACCCACAACCAAACACCACACCGGCATTTTACTTAAAATGCACACACTTGAATGATTTCCTATGCAGTGCTATGCACTTGTCACAGTTGTTGTCCCTAAGGAAGCCATTTTTAAAGACCACGTGACGTCACGTTAGATCGACCCATTAACTTTGCACTTATATTGTATATAGTTGGTTTTTGTTTATTTTACTTATGTTACGAAATTTTTAGTTGGTAATGTAAATGTGAGTATGTTTTGTGTTTTTTGCTCGTGTCCCGGTTAGGTCCTGTGAAAATATGGACACCCTACTTTTAGGCGATCTCTAAAAGAGGAACAAAAAAGTACCCAGAATATTATGTTCCAAATTTTGTTGGCTATTGGTGGATGCAATACAATTTGACGTTGGAATCGTCGTTAACTGTGGATTACCTCCAGTTTGTTTTGTGTACACTTGGGGTCAAAAGTAACAGTGTTACAACCAACCCCAATCAATGTTTTCACTTGCAAATGTTTACTCTTAGCACATAAATGGTGGTTTTCTTCGTAGATGAGAACGTACAAAACTTGTCGGATTAATTTTCCAATTTGTTGCATTTTTTTGTTTCACATTTTTGAATATTTTTTCATTTTGCTATTGTGTATTTTGGAATCAAATATTAATTTTGTGGATGAATACTAACATATTTACCCACTACTTATGAGCTGTGTAAATTATTTTGCTGTTACAACTTACCCCGATGATTGTTACTTTTAGCTTTTAGCCCCAACGTTGAGGTTGGAAGTAATAACAAACACATTTCTCACATATGCTTTACGAAACACATGAAATAAATAACTTGGAAGGAAGACAAATGTCCAATCTATCATTAAATCAGCTTGGATGTAAAAACTTGTTATATGTACTCTATAAGAAATTAAATAAAAACAAAAAAAAATTACTTTCATCCCCGGTCTTCCCTATACTATCATACAGCAGCTTTAACTCTCTAGTTTGTGACTGAAAAAGACAGTCATAGAACATAAACCATTGGTTATTTATTTGGAGTTAAAAGGAATTTTAGGTGTTGAAAAATCTTGTCTGAAGAGGCGATTGCTACTGCCGTTCACTATTATTTGATGTTTAGAAAGTAGACTGGTTGAAAGCTTTTAAAGACTGTATAGTAAAAAGGTGAAGTATATTATTGCTGAAGGAAATTGTTAACTTTAAACTTTAAACACATTTCCTATAAAATGCTTCCAATATTTTATTTTTAAGGTCAACAAGATTAACTTGACCCTCGTTCTTTCTAAAAGTTCTGAAGTGTAAATGTGTGCAATTCTAGTACATATTCAATCACATTCAAATATTTTCATACCAGTATAACAAAATAAGGCTAAAATTATGCACAACAAAAGTACTTCAAACTTCCCGTATAGTTACTAAAGGATCGAACAATAAATTAAATTAGAACGTTTATGAAATTTCGACGCTAAAGCTTAGAATTACTGCAGTTAATTACCAACAAGGGAAGTCAATTAAAACTTTCTTTGCATATCGTGACAAAAACAGAATTTTGCATTACTATTGTACGTATCAAAAATTACGGCCGAGTTCTTAACAATAAAACTAAGTACTTCTAAATACTACAAACTTTCAAATTTGTTTTGCATTAACTGTTGAGTGCTCTAGAAAAGCAAATAAATTTCGAAGTTTCAAATTTGAAACACACCAAATAATTGTTCGTTCTAGATATCTAGATATTCACAATCTAGAAACTTTATAAAATGAAGCATTATTTATAATTTTAATAATACCACATATTTCAACTTAAACTCAAATATAAAATTAACTTGCTCTTAATAAAGATAAGGGAGTTTCATTGCGTAGTTTTCTTAAACATTTTACGTTCAATAGGAAAATATTAATAGATGAAACGTGACAACCTAAATATCAGAGACCAAAGGCGAAACCACCGCTAAAAAAAGTTAAAAATACATGATTGATAATCAGATCTTTTTGCTCGATTAATTTGCAAAACAAAAAACTATATAATCTTACCTTAAGCAACAGGAAATAATTAACTTTCTATCTTAATTAAAATTTTAGCTTAATGAATATTTCAGCCGAATTTGTTGCAATAAAATACACAAAATTCGCAGTAGTTTTAACGAAAACTGTAATTAGGCTAAATTATCTATGGTAAAAAATTAACGAACACCAACTAATTTTCTTAACCTACAAAGATTCATGTTTTAAATTATAATTTATTTAACGAATCAGTCATCGTGATTGTTTTATATTTATTATTTTAATCTATAATTTCATGAAAGTAACAAAAATTCTATTATGATGGCATTAATGCAACCAAAAATTTACCAATGGTAATGTTAAATATACCCTGTACCTAACGAAAATTAGTAATTATAATTAACTATGTTGAAAAGAGAGATTAATATAAAAAAAACTTGCCAAGTTATTGAAATTTCTTCTTGAGGACCTTAGTAAGCACAAAAAATTGCTTTAAAGTAAGTTTTACTAAATTAATATACAAAAAAATATTTTAATTTTTACTATTTTTACACTGTTTGTAAAATTAAATACAGTGTTATCTAAAAAGTATGTCACAAGTAAAAGAGTTTTTATAATCGACTTTTCAAAGAATTTACTCTCGATTAAAGTTTGTACTCATTCTAAAATCGGTACAAATTCATATCACTCTAAAACTTTGTAGGTTTATAAATATTTAAATGATTGAATGGTTTTTATTTTACAGGATACAACAAAATTTATTCAAACATGTTTAAAATAGGTCTATTTGAAATTAAAATTCCAACCTTTACATATTTGATAAGATCAACATTCCAAAACAATATTAAAACTTTGCTCCTAATATTTTTAAGCTTAAGTCCCTTATTTTACTCTCTTTATAGTAAAGTTCATGGTATCATTCAATTAATTCAAAATAAATTTCAATTGGATGTATGGAAATTACGTAAAATTTAATGATGAAAAAAAATTCGAATGTCAGTTGGTCATTGCTATTGCGTAAATATTAATTATGAGAATGAATTTTATTATTAAAATTTCTCTAAAATTTTAGAAAACTGGAAAATACAGCCAAAGAAGTCGTTCTAGAAACAAATGAACAAAAAACAAAATATACGTAGGTATGTAGATGAGGGGTAACAAAGATCATATTGATGATGTATTTAAGATAAGATCCAGGAGTGGAAAGTAATATAATGTAAAAATATCTGTTAAGGTCAAATACCTAGGGCTCTAAAAAATAAAATCAGAAATAAGGAGTAACTAACAAGTGACTATCAAAAAAAAGCAGATGCTAGAGCTCTAAGTACGATGCTTAAGTCAAAGAAAATCTCTAGCAAGGTAAAAATAAGAAGTTATCGTTATTCGTCCTTCATTTCTCTACGCATGTGAAACTTGGATTCAAAATAAAAACATAAAAACGAAACTCAGGAGACTATGTTAAGGTGGCCATTCGTCTCCGATTCTCGGAGACAGTCCCCGAAACAAGACTCAAGTCCCATATTATTCTTGTCCCCGATTTTTATAATTTAAAATAATAAATGGAATGTACCTAAGCTATAGTACGGTAGAGTCGCTGTTGCCAAATTATGTAAATTTGTTAGTCTGACAACATTGTAACACTGTAACCGCTCATTGGACACGACAAATGGAATGGGGGGGAGTTTTTGCACGTAGCTGACAGCCATTACCGTTAAAAAGTGTCAAGTCCTATGGGTCAATCTAAACAGATGAATCTTCCTTAGGTGTAAGCACATTTTGCTGTGGTTACCATTGTTGCTATTGAGATTATGATTGTTATTAACAAAGGTAACCAAAGAAAAATTTGTTTACACCTAAGGAAGATTCATCTGTTTAGATTGACCCATTAGGTTATGCTAGGTCAGGTTAGTTAAGGTTACCAATAATTACCATACGTACTTTTTTCCGACGAAATTTTTTTTGGGTTCATATATTTTTTGCTGCCGAGATTTTGAAATGTGCAAAACGTCTGGGTTTTTACTTACCGCTTTTTTATTTGAATTTTGCTTATTAAATTGACATGATATCACCATAGATAGTCTGGACCCTTTTTTTTTAGTAACTCTGATTTAATGTCCCTGAAACTTCGCAGAAAAAAATGGGCATCTTAGACTATATGGAAACAAAAAGAAAGGGACTGTGAACAAAACGATTACGCCAGAAAATCATGAGGTGTATAGTCAACAAAAAACAGCAACCATTACAAAATACCAAGATTACGATGTCTAGAACATATCAACAATTGTCTACATCAAAGAATAAAACACATTCTACTAGAAAGTGAATTAGACGTGAAGAAAAAATAAGTCGAGCTCAAAGATGGTAGATGGAGGCGTAGTGTACCTTAGGCATCTCCAGTACCTAGGATCGAAGAAGCTCTTAGAGGACAGAAGGAAATCGAAAAAAACTAATAAAACTTTGGGGCTTTAATTTTAAACAATTTATTGTAATTCGCAAAATAAGGGCACCTTTCTTTATGCTTAGGTTACAAAATCATTTAAATGTAGTAAAATTACCGTTATCTGCATCATGTTTGAACTTTCATTAGCATTCAAATATTTCTTAAAATCAATGAAGAACATTTTTTACCTTTGTGACATAAGTTTTGAATGACATTGTTTAAAAAAATTAATCATCATTACAATATATAAATTATATCTAACATTTCCAAATTTATAGAAAAAAAAGTTGTTCTCCAAAACTAAAATTAAATAAAGCATAAAACTCGAATGTACGTATCTCGTTTTTTTAACCGTCTCTGCTAAAAGGCTAAAATATAATTTAACTTATCTGAAAGTTTAGGACTGGAGCAAGTTAATGAAATAGAAATATTCTGCAAGCGTCTGCTGCGTCTAAATCCACAGACATAGACTAAAAGCAATGTATTTCAGCGAATCAAGCCATATTTCAGACTAGCCGACATCGGAGTCCTAATGCAGACGGATACGCCTATTTGTTCGATGAAACTTTTAAATTTTAAATATTATTAAAGTTAGAAGCAAATTCAACAAAGTGCGATTTTAACTTTTTTGCACAAGAGGAAAGTGCTTTTTCCTTTGTGAAATAATGGATTTTTTTTTCCAATTCGATCCTTATCTTTTAATCCTAAATTTCATAATCTTAAGCGTTTAAAAATTATATTTTTTAATAAACAAGCCTCTAGTAAACTACGGTTTACATTTTCTAATAACAACAAACCAAGCAGGAATAAGTCTTTAGCACTAGTCATGATTAATTTAAATATAGCTGATGCGGATATAATTTGTCTAATAATATTAATTAAAAGCAATTAGAGAATATTAAGAAGTGTTGTGTTAAGATTTAAAATACTGCTTTTCGAATTAACATGTGTTTCAACCATTAAAGATAGAAGGCTGGTTAAATTAGCAGAATGATGTTTTCACATGCTTAGTACGAATCTAAAATTATAATGTGTAAGTCCTAAAATATACCAAAAAAATTATCAGTATTAGGTATAGACATAAATTTGTTTTAAAACTATCTACGAATGTACAGGGTGATTCGATTGAAATTGTTTTGTTGGAAGAGATTTTTAAGTTATTTTAGGATGTTTCAAAAATAGATTATTGGAATTATTTGGAAGAATTTTTAAGAAATCCAACAGTAAATTGGCAAATCGAACATCTAAACCAATTTCCGAGACATGTTTAAAGAAAATATCTAATTGTTGTTAATCACGCTCTTGCACTTCATTTGTTTTTCAGTATATTATATACATTCAAGAGCGTATTTCCACTATAAGTAAAATTCAGAGGCCTAATAAAATTTAAGGTACCGTAGATAATTTTAATAGTAAATCGGAAACCTATTTGGTCGCGAATAACATTAATAATTAGTTATTTTTCTTGGCGACGATGCAAAAATGTCATGTTACAATGTCTTCTTCATTCAGTAATACGAAAAAATGTATCGTAAAATACGTTTTCCTCTTTACGTGTCCTCATATACCTTTCAGTGTCGAGATATGTTTTCGTAGTTCTTGATTATATTTATCCATCTCTGTCTATTATTGGCTAAATGCGGCACATTTCTCCAGCCGACTTCTTTTTCTTCTAATTTATCACTTAACTTTTTCATTTTGTTTTTGGTCTGCTTATACTTTTTTTTCTTTCTAACTTCGTGATACCATCCCATTTTTGCGTACCTGCTTTTTGGCAAGCGTAGTACATGTCCCAGCCATCTTAATTGATTTGTCGCCATCTTAATTGATTTGTCGCCATCTTAATTGATTTATCTTCATCTTTTATTTATGTCCTTCAAGGCTTTTTCCTATTTTACCATTAGTAATCTTATCAATTAATCTACATCCTTCCTTTCTATGTTCAAAAATCTCATTTATGTCTATATCCTTTGTTTTTGCTTTCGTGTTAGCGGCCAATCTTCTGAACTATAGCAAAGAATTGGTAAGTATTAGGGATTCTGAGTCTCGACAATTTTGGAAGTCCCGGCCCTTTATCAAAATATCCGGCCCGCATTTATTTTCACATCGGCCCCGCAAACCCCAGGACCTAGGCCTAGGATCTCCTTCTAACTTATTAAGCATTTATTAGTGGCGTGGTAGAATTTCGTCGCTCCAGCTATTATTCAGCTCTTCATCCAATTTACCATTCCTTAAAATCATCGTTTCTAAATATTTAAAATTTTATACCTGCGCTATTCTTTCTTGGTCTAGCATGATTAAAACCGTTACATGATTCTTCTTCATAACCATAGTCTTCGTCTTTTCTATATTGTATCTTTGTTTTCTTCCATTTTCATATTGAATCTTGTAAATTTCTAATATATCAAAAAAACAAATGAGCATGTTTAACAACATCCAATTTTTGTCTTCGACTAGGTAAATAGGTAGCACCGAAATCTAATATAGCGCCTATAAAAACTAGAAAGTCGACTATTCGATCTCAAAAACCAAGTGAGCTAGGTTAATTTTCAAAATGGCATACGAGTAAGGTCTTTGTTTAAGTTACGCATATAAACTTTCAAGTTTCTCCTGTTGAACATGAAAAAGTTATAGTGGTATATATTAAGGATTGAGCATAACATGAACATTTTTAGATAATATTGCTATTAAGCATGTAAAAACAAACTTTGCTAATTTACCCAACCTTTTATCTCTACCGATTTCCGAGATACCCACGTACTTTATGTTGAGACATAGACCCTGTTTATTGATTCAAAGTGCTTTGCGGCGTAGCTTTCATGGTTAACTTTGCAAATTATAAAACAAATACTTCATGCAAGTTTATGCTTGCCATGTTGTTGCATTCATACAGTGTGTATGTATACGTATTTATGTATATAGTCATAGCAATCCTCATCTAGGTTCCCTTATATTACCATAATGAATTTGTAGTATGCAAACAGTAATTTTAGGTAAATAATCACATGTACATATGCACACATACTGGTAGATGTATTAAATAGTTTAAGATAAATAAGGGCTCAATATAATAATAATATACTGCTGCGCTAGCAAAAGCAAATTTTATTAAAACCAAATGTAAAATATATTATATTATGAGCAAATAAAATTTGTTTTGGGTCCATAGACCCAAACAAAACAGCAGGGTTAAACCGATTAAGATGACTGGGAGATATGTTACGCATACCAGCAAATATGTACGGGATGAAGATGAAGTTGGAGATTGAAGGAAAATAAGTAGAGGAAGATCAAGAACACATTGGGAAAATGAAGTAAAGCAGAGACTAAAAGAAAGAGGAGTCAGCAGGAGAGATGTGCCAGTTGGCCATCGACAGAAAAATGTGCAGAAACGTAAACCTCTTAAGCGGACACGGCCTCTGAGCGCGAGGCCTTGCACAGCGGACACGAACTCTAGACCGCTCGCGAGTATTTACGTCATATCCATTGCATGAAAAATTTCGTTCGTTGTATTGAAAATATGAAATAAAAAATTAATGAAACGTAAGAATTATTTAAAATTTTACTTTTTTATAGTGTATGCAACATATTATATCACACAACAATGCATAATTATCCATTTGGCATGTTTTTAAAAATATTACAAAACAGTACAAAGTTTTCAAAAATTTAATTTTTGGTATGAAAATCTTTAAAGCAAGGTTCAGGGCAAAGGCCCGTGCTGCAAATTGCACACCAATAACGACTTTCTTTTCTTATTCCTTTTTTGAAGCACAGAACACATAGTTAATATCGGCAAATGGCGCTGGAAGCGGTTTCGAACAAACAAAATAGATGACGTCATAAAGTGGTCCTATATGTTTTCGTCAAATACAATAAGATATACACAATTTTACACAAAGCGAATATATACGGCATAGTTGCTATTCATGACCAAGGCCGATGACGATTATATGCGGCATAACAGCTTAAGAGGATGAAATAATACCTCGCGACCGAAACGTACAAGAGAATCCAATTAAGAAAAAATAAGTTGATACAAAATTGAACACGTCTTATGCAGCTATAGCGCAGTTAAACAACCATTTCGTTTTTAAATTACATTTTCCATGCGAAATTTATATACCTTAAACTGTAAATCATGTAGATATATAAACGTATTTTATATAAAAATAAATTTCTCTAGAGAGAACACTGATATAGTACTAGCAGTTTTAATGTCTTTTATACAAGATTGTGTAGATTTATCTGAAATATTAGGCAAGTATAAGTCGATTACGAATTGAAAATAATATTGGTTGAACTATAATGACACCATTAACTTCTATAATGCAGATCATATTTCAAAGTAATTGACGATATATGTCGTGAGATGTGCACACGCACGCTGAAATCTTTGCAGACTACGGAATAAATGAAATTTGTTACAGTTAATATAAGTTTATGGCAGATGTGAGCTACCGTGAACTAGTTAAGATTGATATGGGTTGTCTTATCATAGCTTCAGTCCTTCATCCACTTACCTCCTATGACAGGGGTACGAGCAAAATATGAACTTAAAATGAACCCTTATATTTTTAGGGAAAATTCAAAATTGTTCACGCTCTACAAACTCAGATAATTCAGGTACTAAAATCACTGAAAGGTTGCAACGCAATCAAAAAGATGTATCACTGCTTGTAAGACATTCTGATAGCTTTTTTCTGAGAATAACTAATTTTAAAATCGAACTGTACAGTACTAGATATTGTCCACCTTAAATAGACATTTAATTTTGTATTTAGATGAGTGTTTGCTGAACGAGTACAAAATTTATTATTTTTTAATGCGCACTTGCGCTAGCAATCACTAAAACCTTTTTGCTTCCTGAAAATAGCTTTTTGCTTGCATGTTTTAGTTCCAAAACCGTTTCAATCACTTTGACTGCAACTTTTTTCCTCCAAAAAATTCTTTCAAGGATCAAAACAAACAAAATTCTAGGAGAACAAGATCCGGACTGTACGCTGGGTGGGGTAGAATATTCACTGTACTTTTTTTTTCACCTAATCGTCTTTTCAACCGTATGAGCTCGAGCGTTGTCATACAGTAAACACACAGAACTTGACTATTTTTTGAATATTTCTGATCACATTCTTAACTTTATCCCTTTAAGGGCCTGCTTTACAGTGCGACGTTCACTTAAAATATCAAGCACTATACTTCGTGCGAGTAACAAAAACATGTTGCCATTACCTTACCATCTGAAAATGTGCTGTGACTTTTTTTTTTGTTTGGAAATATAGTGTGATACCGCTGCTTGCTTAACCCTTCAAGCGCTTATCCCGTGATTTCCACGGGTACCATGACCTGTTCAACTTTGCGTATCCCACGATTCTAGCGTGATCGTATTATTTTGCCTT
Organism: Elmis aenea; assembly: GCA_947652605.1. Classification (NCBI taxonomy): domain Eukaryota; kingdom Metazoa; phylum Arthropoda; class Insecta; order Coleoptera; family Elmidae; genus Elmis; species Elmis aenea. Next base: position 22,834,238 of record OX393576.1, read on the forward strand.
TATTCACTGGCGCGTTCCGTTTTTGCCTCGTGCATGCTTATCAAGTGATTCAGCAATGTTTCCTACTTCACTCAGTTAGCACATGTGTTCAATAGATGGCTAAAGCGCAAGAGAAAAAAAAACAAACAAGAATTTGATGCTAGGATTGTAAAGTTGGGCTTTACCTGAAGCCTTACTTCTATATCTATCGGGGCGCAGAAAATTGCTCAAAACAATTGCTCGAAGGCAAATTGCTCGAATACAATTGCTCTAAGAACAGTTCCTCGAATGAAAAACTCCTCGAAAGGAAAATTGCTCGAAATAATGAAAAAATATTAAATTTTTAAACACAAAATAATTAAATGTACTAGAAAAATTGTTTACATTTGTTTACACTTAGCAAAATGTGTGATTCAAACTTTTTTATATCGAGCGAATAGAGCAATGTTTTCTGCATGTCCTTACCAAATTACAACTCTGTACTTCGAAAATTACCTTTAGGAGAATTTTTTCAATACAGACTTAAAACTCGAATATTTTTTTTTTTTAGTGAAACGCTGCATATAAACCTATAGTATTTTGTATCAATACAAAGCTAAAATAAAGGCGGTCAAAAATATTAAATAAAAATTGGGTGTTGTCTTTGAAATTTAAAAGTTGCTGTTAGTTCCAGAGAGGTGACGACTATAGCTTTAATTTAAAAAAAGGTAAGTTTGTGTCATAACTTTTTAACGTAGAGTGTAAATTTTTTTTTAGTAGGTATAATCGAGTTTTACATAAAAATTATCTCAGTAAATGTTTTTGATATTTACAACAATAACGGACATATGACACATTATAATCATGACAACAAAACTTTATTCAATAACTAAAAAACCAAAAATTGATAGAATATTTTTGAAAACGGTTCCGAGTTTTTCTCAATAAATGCATATTACTGTTTAGTGTTATCTATATTGTTTATATCAACAACCAATTGAGTAAGTGTACATGTATTTGCTAATAAATTTAAATACTAATTTCTAAGTGTAAACAAATGTAAAAAACTTTTCTAGTACATTTAATTATTTTGTATTACTATAAATTTAATTTTTTTTTCATTATTTCGAGCAATTTTTCTTTCGATGAACTGTTTTTCGAGCAATTGTATTCGAGCAATTTTCCTTCGAGCAATTGTTTTCGAGCAATTTTCACCAAACCATATCTATCGTATAAACAAAACATTTCTACTACCCCGCGCACGTACACCAACCTACACACCAAGCCACACACAACCAACACAAAAACACACATACACCTACGAACAAACACGCACGCACGCGGTTATATTAATAAAAAATATTAAAAATTTACATGTTAACATAGATAATTTTATCATCCTTTTTCGAAAGGTATATGTCAAAGATCATCATTTAAAAAAAAACACGTTTTACTGGCAAATGTTTAAAAAACACCCTGCTAGGGGGCTAAACGTTAAAATGGTGTACCCAAGGTTTGTGAGTTGCAATAATTAAGTCAAAATATGCATTTCCTTCCTCATATCGTTGCAGCAACGAGGAAAACACTATATAAAAACGATTTTACCTTTGTTCTTGGCTCAACAAACACGAGTTCGCTCTGACAGTCACTTTACAATATTTTAGATCTTTTTTTATAATTCCCCCAACACAATTTGTAATATTTCAGAAATTACACGGACCTTTAATCTCCTATTTCCCAAAATTAAGGAAATAACGTTATCTTAAAAAGTAAGTCTGCCAAATGGGTTTGAAATCCCCAATTTTTTGTGTTAGCCCCTCAAGTAATTATTTTTATTACGTTCAACTAAGGACCACGTCGAGTCGTCTAATATTTTTTAAGGCTGTATTGTAGTAGCACACATCTGGGAGTCTTTTGGCTGTTTTATTTTTGTAAACGAATATAAAATTTAAACAAAATGTAATTAAATAAATGCGGTTCGTTCTCTTTTATCCGCGGGTATTGTTTAAGTAAATAAGACACTCTAAATCCGTCATTATGATAATAGAATATTCCCGACGTGTAGGAGGCCTTCGCAAAACTACTCGATTATACAAATATTTGTCTTCTTTCTGCGGGAGATGGAACTGTCTGAATGTAAATGGTATTATTGTAATATGAAGAAGTAGTAAAGCTTCCTGTAATATGTAAATGCAGTGGCGTGCGTTCATCAAAAGTCTTGGGAAAAAGCGCACCTGTACCGCTCTATACGTGAGCTTAACATAAACGACGTGGCTTCAGTTCACGTATTTCATCTGATTTAACAGCGAACTTTCAAATAGCTTGGTTTTAAAAAGGGTCAAACCCTGTCAGAAGTGCAAGATCATTTAGATTAGCAGTGAGAGGCAAACATCTCACGTACGAACATTCCGGGTGAAGTTAGAAAATTGGGCGCCGGGGAAATATTAAAACTTTGTTGGTAGTTTTATGGGTACGACGGGATATTGTGTGCAATTAGAACGCGGTTTCTCAGAAATTCCCCATTACAAAAGAATAACAACATTATTCTTATGAAGCGAATATCTTAGTCTTGTTAGCAATCAAAAACTTGAATGGCCTGGCATGTCGTTGACTGATTAATTAGACGTTAGCAGCAGCAGTTGCCGACATGTCGTGGACTTTTTTAGTTGACGGGTTGTTTCGTTACCGACAGTGACAGCAACTGTAATTATCAACCTTCATGTGTTAAAAGCACTTGCTTTACCGCTTATTAAAAAACTTGTCACAGTTTGCAGTTTCATTTCACTACATATTGCTGCCAACATAAATAAAGAATATTTCCCTTAACTTCAATTAAACAAATATCCACATTTAAAATTGTATTACGTTATCGTTAGATACCATATAAGGTCTAATACGCAATTCCAGTGACTATAAATGAGATCAAATAACATTTCTAAGTCATTACCCTGGAGGAGTTCTCACAAATTAATTAAATGTTAATGGTTAACGTTACCGTTTTGATTGCGTTTATGTTGTATCAATATTTTGACTCTTGATTACTACATGAGTTTGAATGGTTATATGTGTCCCAATGGGCGTTTACACAAAAAAATAAAACTTGATAAAATATTTTTTAAATGATAATCTGAGCTATAAAGTTTATTCTCAACCACCAAAAATTAAAAAAAAATCATCCAGTTCCGAGAAATAAATTTTTAAAATGCCCTTTATATTTCAAATTCTGAAACGCGCTGTGATTGGCCGTGACGTCACTCTCCGCACAGTCCATGTGCAGCGGACTAGTTCCTATGCATCGCATAATGACAAGTTGTTATAATATTTTAATATAATACGTTTTTTCTTTAATTAACTATGTATATTATTGCAATGTACGTAAATTATTATTGGGACAAGTTCTACACCTTTTTTGTGGGATATTCAGAACAAATAAAGATTATTATTATTATTATGTTAGGCGCGAAGCGCGCGATGAAGACGCCGCAGGGGCGTACTTTGGCCGTCGATTGTAAATAATAAACGTAATCGAACAACAATTACATTTTATTATAATGAATAAAATACAAACAGTACTGCCTTTTAACAGTATTAGCAAAATAATGATCTCAAGCCAACCCCGAGACCCCTCAGGGTGGCTTCACAACATATCTTAAGTGTTTTTAACATAAACAAATATGACATTCCTGGACCAGGCATATTTGTGTTCAAATATTCTTTACGTATACAGTATTGCGAGAGGTTTTAACTAGTTGTTAGTTTAGTGTATATTTCATTATAAAACAAAGCAAATGTGTAAGTAAATTAATTATTTTGTAGAAATAATTCGATATTATACTAAGGTCATTTAACAGGTGAAAATATGAACAAAAAGTATGTTTCAGTTTATTGTTTAATAATAGGTGATTGTAAACATTAAAAAAATGTACCTACTACTCTTTTAGTCATAGCTATATCTAAAAAAACTTACAAAATTAATCTTAAATTCGAGGTAAATAAAATATAGCCTATATATAATAGTAGATAATTAATAAAGTTGTTTTTTCCTGTTGTTTGATTATAGGTTAAATAAACGAAAAGTTGCTGGTTCTCAAACAGGTTTATTCGTTGCAAATTCTTTTTTTTTTAAAGATCCGACATGTTTCGCCAATGTTATTTTATTGTCATCCTCAGGGCTAAAAATTATATTATATATACTTATAACTTATTATAACTTATAACTTTTCGTTTATTTAATAGTAGATAATGTTCAATTCAATGACTACTATATTAATTTACACTTATAAGTTTTGAATGTTATCAGTTTTATGCTTAGATCATATAAAAAAAGGTATATGGCTTTTTGTAAAACAAGCACTGTTAGTTCAGTATAAATATAATACAAATTTCATTGCTTTAACACTAATCAGCATTTTTAATCAAACATAAACATGCACCAAATAGCATACTACAAATAAGTATTGTTTAAAACTGCAGATTTTTTTGTTGGAAAGTAATAGGTTGCTTCATATTACATATTATTGCCATATGATTAATGCTTAATGCTAATGATAATGCTTAATGATAATCTTTTTCACTTTAGTGTTTTTTTTTTGCATAAATACTATTTAATATATTTTTTAGTTTATTCAAATTTTAAATGGTCTTCGCAACAATATAATTTAGTTTTTTCGCTTACGTCGGAAATACAACGTCTTGCTGCATCAAACCATTTTTTTCTTTTGCTGGAATTATCCGGAACAGCAAAAAACAATTTTTCTGGGTTTTTTGTAAAAGTGGTCTTACATTCAGGCACAAAACACCACTTTCTGTACAACGACATGGTTGCGTTATATTTACACAAGCACACGCGTGATTTGCCTCACCGAGTACGTACGGAGAGTGACGTCATTTCTCGTGCGCATCGTCCAAGCCGTTTACGGCGCAATTTGCCGCGGGAAAACTTTAATCGTTAATAATAAATAAACGAAGTTGATTTAAACAATTTTAACTTCACATACGATATTCTGAACACCAAATCTATCAAATTCTGAAAAAATTAAAAATTAGTGTAAACGCCCATTACTGGAGCGTTATCCTTTTTTTTTTTAATTCATACTGCACATGTATAATTTTTGTTTTAGACAAATCGATAAATCCTAGAGAAAATAAGCTGTTCATAGGACACAACTGAAAAATAAGGACAAATTTGCTAATTTTATATCTGTATTTATTAACGTTAATTTATTATTTCTATAAAAACTTTTAATATCCCTAATCAAAGAATAATTATATAATGTAAACATATGTACCAATTAATGTCAAAGGTACAAATACGAGATTTCTACTGCATAATTCAAAATTCCCTCTACACATTTTGTGTCCAGTTACACATTGGAATAGGGCCTGCGAATGACTTTATATTGTAACGTTCACGGAGTTCCGGATTTATTTGCACAAACAATAAAATACGACCGAGCTTACATTTACTATTTATTTAAATAAAAGACACCATTAACACATATAACAATTAACATAAATCGACATAACGTTACAAGTCACTATATTCACCAGCTTTTACACTAATATTTATATACTCTACTATACTAACTATTTACTATATACAACATTTATTTCCACGAGTCCTCAGACTTCAGACTAACGCGACATTTTATACATCACTCCTCTGACTGACTATCCGTAGCGCGCTCGCTTATAAACAGTTGAACGTTCGCGAACCATCCATTCTTGGAACACTTCAGGCGCGTATCGAACAGCCCGCTACAAGTATGACGCAACATCTTCTAGAACCTTGCTGCTGGCCACCATATAAACCGCGACGTCCGCAGGGTTGCCTACTCTGTAGGCATTTTCGTTACAATATGTAACAAATTCATTGCAAAATAGGGTTAACTAACGTAACGGATCAATATCTCGTCTCGTGACAACTTTACAAAAAAAAGTTTTATACAAAAGTTGTTTGTGGTAATTTACTACATAACCTTAAATTATTTTTAACTATACACAGTGTTTTGTTTTTGCGCACCGATACGTCACTATGTTTTTTTAAATGGAACACCCAGTATATTTTATGATTTTTAGATGTAAAATTGAATTCTCTTTCAAAAACATATAGGTTTTATGTATCTAAATTCAGTCGTTTTTGAGATATTTAAGTTTTTATGAAAATTTTGACAGAAACAGGAGTCTAAAAAAATAATGATATTTCACAACTAGGCTATGTCAGAACAAATTCCTTTGAAACGTTGTTCGACAATAGTGTCATAGTGATTGCTGACTAGTTACAATTTTAAAATAATACACAGGGTGTTTTTTATACTGGGTCCAATTGGGTAAACTTCAAACACGGTTAAATCAATTATTTTAAATTAAACGCCCTATATATTTTTACATATTATTATCGAAAATTTAATTATCTTTAAAATTTGTTAAAGGTCTATTATGTCTAAAATTGATATTTCTCGAGTTATTGCGGTTTTCATGTTAATTAATGGCTACAAACAAAATATTTAATAAAAATTAATTAGTAGGTTTTGGAAATATCTCGATAATTTGTTTTAAATGTCAAGTAAAGTTTAGTTTTTATCTTAAGCGATATTTTTTACCTGTTTACAAATTAGTTTAATAAAAAACCACTGCTCTAGTTCATGTACCTTTCTGATCGTCCGCAAACCCGTTCATGTATTATTTTTAGAGTCGATGGAACGGATTACTGACCGTCCGGTGAACTATCAGAGACTGTGATGGAACGCGATATTGATACTGCGCACACTCGTGCGTTTACTGAATGGTCCAAGTAGCTGATGGAACAAACTTAATAATTGACAAATACCTAAATCCGGAACAAAAGACTATAAGCAGGAAACAAATTAAAGTCTAATACGTGAAATCCTGGAATTTCTTGCATCACCAAGTATAGAAAATTAGCAGATAAATAAAAAATTACGATAAATATATACCACATCACCGAAGTTTTTATTAAATCACCATACAATTAAAACAAACTATAACCACAATAACCGACGGTCAATGAACAAAGAAAATTGTAAGCATAGAAACAAAATTTGCATTTTAATATTAGATACTTAGTCAGCTTGGTTAAAGCACATAATGCAAAAAAAAAACAGTTTTAGCGAATTTTTATACCAGACAAATGTTCGCCTGAACTATCCAGGAGAGAAGGCGATACATTCCATCACAACAATGCCTCATCTCATACTCGCTTCCAGTTTTTAGCTAAAAAAAAGTAAAAGAAATCGAGCATCCACCGCGTTCACCTGACTTTGCAATGTGCTACTTTTGGTTATTTTTGAACTTAAAAGTAATTTAAAGTATATGCTGGGTATAACTTTACATTGTCGCACTTGTAAATGTCCAGTACGATTGTAAACGAGTAATTTTACAGTATTTTAAGAAATCTTATTGGAATTTAATTTTCACACTGAAAAATACATGCAATGTTTACAAAATACTTTGTATTTTTCCCATTAAACCAACGAAATAAACCGCTTATATTGTTTTTGTGGTAATTTTATGTATTTTATATGTAACCTAGAAATATTTTTCCAGGGTTTTTTACAGTGAAGGTGGTAATTAAAAACAATTTAATAAAATCAATTTATTTAGAAAAATTTAATGTAGCGTTGAAATTTAACTTGGTAGTTTCAATTCGAACCAACTGCCCTGTGTTATTTTCACCCAACAATTTTCTTTGTCATACATTTTGGAACGAACACAAATGCGATTTATATTGTTTTGGATAAAACAGTGGCGCCAACACACAGTGTATTATTAAATGTTGGTAGATAATAAACGCCACCTGGTAAACACATAATTTGGGAATTTTATTTATTTCAATGCTCAGAACCGCAGTATCCGCAACCAATTTCACGACGATATTGCCGCATGTGCATAAATAAATCAACTTTTATCAATGCCCGCTCCGCCAACTAGATCCAAACAAGGAGCGCGTTATCTGCAAGTGCCCGCAATGACTGCGGTTAGATTTCTCGGGGGCGCCATACATTTATAAAGTGTTTTGTTATCCTGCAATCTTCATTCCCTTTGAGAGGACCTTCAATTTTTCTATAGAAATATTCGATTACGGTTATGATCTGGAACAAGGTAAAGTATAAAATGCGACATCTCCGAAGCTTTGTACCAAAACAATGAGTACCTACGACTGTTTTGCCCAACAGGATGGTTTCTGGTTATTGCTTACAACTTTGCATAATGTACGTGTGTCGGTTACCTTTCTGGACGATTTTGTTGGGATTCGCCGAGTAAATGGCTTAAGCATAATAATATATATTAAATTACAGGGAAGAGCTCGGTTCAAAATATTACAAAGGCACAATAAGATTGTGCAGTTTCGTATTTTGTCAGTTAAAATCCACATCTGTTCTGCAAGCAGTCACAATTCTTGGCAGTCGGCCAACTCTGTGGCATCTGAACTGTGGCAACTGCAAAAAGTTTAATAACATTATATCTTCTTCACATTAACAGTTATAAATAACAAACAAAACCGTATAGTTATGACGATAACATTTTGAATTATCATTTTAAATAGCAGTTATGCAGTAGGAATTGCGGTAATATTAATAAGTAAATATAAGTGAATACAGTAAGTAAAATAATCTTCCTAAATATATTTAATAGGTACAAATTGGATGCTGGTATTTTAAATCACTTCAGTTAATAGTATATATATATAAATTTTTAGTAGGAAATTTACCATGACTTACCAAAGGCTAAAAATTGCCAATTACTTGCTGCTTTGTTCGTAGTTGCTGCGCGCATGTACCGATCGAGTACATATTAGGGTTTCTCTCCCGGGATCCCGGTCCATTTTAACTTATTTTATATTTCCCAGAAAATACCTATTGTCCTGGTAAATCCCGGGATATTTAAAAAATGTTTTTTTCTTTTATTTTCTGTGAAGATTTTTGTAACACCATCATAATTTATCAGGATTTATTATAAATGCCTAACTTAATTAACATTAAAATATGGACAAAATTTATTGATTATTTAACCCCTTTAGTGGCAAATTAGTTTAACGTAGAGACTACAAAAAGGGACAATTATAAAAACACTGGAATAATTCTGATTATTAAATTTTATAGTCAAATTGTATGGGAATGTTTAAATTGTTACGAAAAAATATAAGATAGTCAAACCTGTGGTGTACGTGTACATATATTCAAAAGAGTTTATTTATTATGCCTATGATACAAATCGTAAAACAACATGTAAAACATTATTCAATTGTTTTTTTTTCTGGTGTAACAAACGCCAAAGTACTTTTCGTTGTCGTTTTATTTATATTCTTCAGCATATGTTTGAGAAAATTGAGGTTATGTATAACGTGGCCATTTATATTTTTCCTCAAAGCGAAACATCTTCTAATTTTTAGGTAATAGTACCTATATGTCTTCAAGAAAACGCATATTTCTTCACAGTTTTTATTTATTAATGAAAAGACCAGGAATGAACACGTGAAATATATAATTTATGAGGTCTTTTATTTTTCTAAAGAACAAATTTGCTTAGGTATGCAGGGTGTTTCAGACCACCCGTACCAGCATTTTTATTCGAAAATGCGACGTCTGACAAAGATGGGGAAAAAGTTTATAACAAAAGTTCATATGTAGTTAACTGTTTTCGTGATTAAACCGAAAGAGGCAAAATCCAGAAGTAACTTTATAAACTTAAATGAAACAATCTGGTTTTTATTGCATAATTGGAAAGATATTTGGTAAATGCCCACTTTTTACTTGATTTTTTTAAAATTATTAGTATCTATAGGAGTTTAAAATCCATTGGACCTAAATCATAACAATATTTAAAACCCTATTTGCATGTAACATATGATATGTGTAAAAAGAAACGATTGTTTGAACAATTATACACTATTGTTTTACTTCCGGTTTTGCCGGAAATGACCCTAACTTTATTATTTCAAATGGAACACCCTGTATATTTTTAAATTTTTGGAAATAGGAAGCATTTTCAACAACTGTATTATTTTGTACAATGTTTATAACCTCAAATAATTTTTGTACGAAAATATTTTTTTAGTTGAGCGTCATTTTTTTTTTCGAAATGATGTACATTAACTAAAATAATGCAGTTGTATTCAAAATTGCTTCCTATTTCCAAAAATGTAAAAATATACAGGGTGTTCTATTTGAAATAACAAAGTTAAGGTCATTTCCGGCGAAACCGGAAGTAAAACAATAGTGTATATGTTCAAACAATCGGGTTTTTACACATATTATATGTCTTAAACTTCATTTAATTAAATAGAAAACTAGAGAAAAAATGGGGTCCAGAACTCAGTTACATGCGAATAGGGTTTTAAATATTGTTATGATTTAGTTCTAATGGATTACAAACTACATATACTGTTAAACAAAAAATTTTTAAAGTAAAAAGTGTGTATTTATCAAATATCTTTCTAATTATTCCATAAAAACTGGAAGGTTTCATTTAAGTTTTTAAAGTTATTTCCGGATTTTGCCACTTCCGGTTTAATCACAAAAGCCGCTATAGCGTCAGTCAATTCGGCATTATGCACTTTTGTCATAAAATTGTTTTCCCCATCCAAAATCGTTTATTTTATAGCTACGGCTAACAAACAAGCAAAGGTTTGTCGAAATATTTTAGATTACTTTGGAATCGACTATTTGCAACGCCTCGTAAAACACTAATTTGTATGTAAACTTTTAATTTATTACATAGCATTTTCACATCCAGTAATATTGACCCAAACGATACATTAATAACTACTTTAAAAAATTTGAAAATATTTAAATAAGAAAAATTTCTTTAAAATAAACGTGTTTAACTATAAAGTACGTACCTAAGTTAAAATAAATTAAAATAATATCTCTACCGGATATTTCTAAGAGCAAATTTAATTCATTTGGGTGAAACAGACTCGAACAGAAGAGCAGAGTTAATGGTAAGTTTACAGTAAAAATTTAAAAAATATAGATTAATTTATAATTTGTAGCGTCTAGCTTGTGTGTGCAAATTTGCCCACTCGCATATTTCTTCCAGCAGTTAACATACATTTAAAGTGGCAGAGTTGTAGAACGAAGCTATCAATACAAAAGGATAACCGCAGTGGGGTGGATCTTCCCTAATTTACATGGTAGTTTGCCTGAAATCCACACCCTTATGCATTCCCGCACTCAATCGTCGAAATGGGGTCCATAAACTTATCGTCGATTGTCTTGCATTTACAGTTTAACTGACGATAAATTTTACGGATTCGTGAAGATTCGAAAACAAAGCCCCGATGTCCAATATTCTCCACCGAAGCGGATCAGTTTTATACACAGTATAAATAGCGCGGCAATAATTAATTTCAAAACAAAAAAGATAACGCATTATACAAGCGTATAATTAAGACAGCACTGTCGGATGTTACAAATTTAATAACCATCCTTAAGTTATATGGGCGGTACTCGCTTAAATATGTGCAAGTTGTACACAGACCTGCTATCAAGAAATCATTTTATAAACTCCATAAATAGTTTAAGTAGCAAGTCATCGCGTCTACCACATTTTTTCTCGACAATAATTAGTTTAAAAAAATTTTATCGCTAGCTCCAGGTAACAAGCTTTTTGTAAGTTCTCTTCCAATTTCTTTTCTATACAAATGTTTCCCGAGTGTATTAGTGTATTAACCTTATAAGTAACATGAATGTAATAAAGTCGCTAATGATAGATATAGCAACCACAAAAAGCATTCGTCGTAACTGGAGTCCACTTGACTCCATCATGTGCTTCAGAGAACACAAATTTCTTTCATCTTCATTCGCATAGTGCCGCATCGCACCGTCAGTAGGCCTTGTTAACGAGGGGCTTTCTTTGAGTAAAGCCCTAATAAGGTCGAGGATGAATCGAAATCGTGACGGCACTTGAGAACCTTCAAGATTACTCCATGCATAATATTGGCCCTTTTCGCTCGTATTTATCGTTTTATTTGCAAGAATTGAGCAAAATGTCTCGCAATTAGTATTAATCCGCGCACTTGAATTATAAAAAAACATAGCGTCATCTGGAATAAGCAAATTACACTGCATTAAACGCCAAAGCGCTCTTTATAAAGTACCTACGAGACAAATATTTAAGCAGAACAACCACTTAAAAATACCGCGTAAACCGTACCGTGTGTTCCATTTTTTTTTACAAGGGCTAAACTAAATTTATGGAGAATAAAATAGACTTGGAGGGTCATGAAAAACGAAATCCGAAGCTTCATACGATTTCATTCTTTACGTGTCATTTAATGGTTAGTTGTTAACGCAAAATTAGTTAAAACCTATAAAGTGTATTATTTTCTTAAAATAGTGACAGTAGTGAAAATTTGGAGCTAACCCGAGAGCATTTTCGAAATATGATTTACGATTTTTAAAATAGATTTAAGCGCTTGTAAGTGCAAAGAAGTTTAGATTTAGCTTTATCCTCCACGATCACTTACATTTAAAAATTTTGTAAGTCGTTTTTGTCAAAATTGTGACAGGTGGCGGCACTTTCATCTTATTTAAAATGTACCTAGTCGTGTTTACAGGGTGTTTCGTAAAAAATGCGAAAACATTCGGGAGGTGATTCCTCATCGAAAATTAATGGGGGGTCATTAATATAAAAAATTTTCATTAGACGTCTCCTATCGAAGTTACACCCCCTCTAAAGGGGAGCGGTAAAATTAGGTTTTTATTTTATTTCTCAAATTTGAAGATATGTAGGAGAATGATATTTAGTAAATGTTTTACACTTATTAAAAGGTTTCCCATAGTAATATTTTCAGTCATCTCCCACCTTCACATGGGGGGCTGAAAAGTGCGACCCCTGTTGGGTTTTTAATCAGAACATTTTGGTGGGTTAAAATTTTTGATATTAAAAAAATTTTTAGAAACTTTTTTATTCTTTAACTTTTTTCGTAAAAGCTACAGTTTTTGAGTTAAAAAAATTAAGTGAACATGCACCATTAAATTAATATTCCAATACAAAACGATTCATTTTGTTGGTTACCATGGTTTGTTCATGTTCATATTGGGTAGAATCGATGGGCGTTTTAGCGTTGTCGCCGCGTAAACGTCAAAATGAATTATTACACCCGTCAATTCTACCCAATATGAACATAAACAATAATGGTATAGTGTGTGAGGGTAATACCGCCCACCTAAAACATTATTCTGGATATTTTTAAAATATGTGGTCAGAGATTAAAAATAAAAATATTAGCTGCAAACAAAAACTATATTCTTCAATAATCACAGACACGACCCTTGGCTAATAAAATAAATGTTGCAAAGCGGGAAATTCAAACATGGGCGATATTTAAGACCGGGCGGTATTACCCTTCAAACCGGGCGGTATTACCCTAACACACTATATATTATTTTTCACTTAAAAACTGTAGGTTTTACAAAAAAGTTAATAAATAAAAAAAAATTCTTAATAAATAAACTTTCAAAAAAAAAATTAAATTGCAAAATTTCATCCCACCAAAAAGTTCTGATAAAAAATATAACAAGGGTCGTACTTTTCAGACCCCCCTGTGAAGGTGGGAGATGATTAAAAATACTACTAAAGGAGACGTCTAAGGAAAAAGTTGTATATAAAAGACCCCCTTAATTCTCGATAAGGAATCACCTCCAGAATGTTTTCGCATTTTTTATAAATTCACGAAGATGAGCCAACAATAACCAAAAATCATAGGGCTGCTTCAACTTTCCAATTTTTAACAGGAAGTTAGATAAAATTACAGAACGTCCACCGTGCTCACCCGACTTGGCAATGTACGACTTTAGATTATTTTATAGAATGATAAGTTTGAGGGTAGAAAGTATTGTCGGAGGAGGCGATTGATACTGACGTTCATGATTATTTTGCAAGTATTCGAAAGAGGACTGGTAGGAAGCTGCCAGAGAATGGAAAGTCACAATGGCGAAGTGTATTTTTGCCGAAGAAAATTTCTTTGAACATTTTTAAAATAAAAAATTGTAAAATAGTGAGGGTGTTTTTAACTCAATAGATTTAGCTTGACCCGCGAATTTGTGAAATAATATTTACGTTTATTATTTTTCATTACACATAATGAGTAAACAAACATAAAGGCTTCACCAGACAGACGCGATATGCCGCTCGGTACGATACAGTCGGTATGACTCGGTATGATTATAGCTGCTTACCGCAATGAGTGCCCACACTAGTGCGACACAGTATTTCATGTATTCTAACCTAACAATCAAACATAAATAAAAATATTCTTACACACGACTATTCTATGTTAAGAAAAGGTATAATTTATTATATTATCTACATGTAAACAATATGAAAATAGTCCTAAATTATTTTTAAACACATTTTTACTTTGACAGTTGACAGTATTGTATCCCGAAATACCAAAGCGATATATCGCGCTCATCGGTATACCGAGCTTGGTGTGGGCGCTTCCATATACCGCAATGTTTTAGATATCGTACCGAATCGTACCGAGCGGCATATCGCGTCTGTTTGGTGGAGCCTTAAGTGTTCAACCCTTGAAGTCGGCGATGAGCCTCGTGGAAGAAACAGGCCGAGTTAAAATAAACAAAGTTGAATTTCGACCTGTTATTTTTCTTGTAGTATAACTTATCAAGTCCAACGCAATTTACATCGAAACGCAGAAACTTCTAAATAGAAAAGTTTTTCGGTATTATTTATATTATTGACAGCTACATAAAAACCGAAACCACACAAGTTCGCGCTGTTTAACCAGCTACTGAACAGATAACAGCCTTGACTTTTATGTTTCTGCCTATGCGTGTACTGCCACCTAATGCACAAAGTGTTAACTTCCACGCTTCAGAAGAGCCTGACGATGGAAGATTAAAGTTTATGTATTGGGGTGATAATATTGTATGAGTTCTGGTAGAGAATTTTGTTCATTATTAAACCGCCTTTGTAGTAACACAACTTACTACACATCTGTCTCTATGTATGTCACCTTATAAAATTTAGTATAACTTTGAACATATCTGCTGTGCTTCGATTAAAAGTTATGGTCGCATTATACATTTAATTTATAATAATATCATTAAAGGTGCTGACCCACGTGTGTGATATTTTTACTTTTTATAAATAGTTAAACCACATTTAAAGGCTCAACACGAAAATATGCAACTTTTGGTTATTTTTTGAAGTAGAAAATTGTTGTCTGACATGGAGATTGGTACTGCCTTTCACGATTATTTGCAAGTAATCCGAAAAAAGATTGGTTTGGACCTTTTAAGTATTGGAAAGTGAGAATAATACAGTGTATTACTGATCAGGGGAATTACTTTAAACATAATTAAAATAAAGTCTTATTATTCCCAATAAATTTAGCTTGACTCTAATACTATTTAAAGAGAACAATAAGACATTTTTAGTTACATAAGTTTTAAACATAAAATAAGTAAAATAAAACTGTTTTAATTTGTTTAAAGTTAAGATCTTACCATTAGATACTACATAGCTACTACATAGGTACAGTTCAATATTAGAAATAAATGACGCACTCGTTCTACAGCATTTGAGTAAACTTTATCATTATTTTGATAACAAGAAACTAGGACATGCACATCAGCATCCATTCACATATTTTAATAACCAGGCAACTTATTTGCAGCATAATTTGTTGTGTCAACAACAAACAAATTATGAATGTTTGTAAGCGTAGTCAAATGTAAAAATATTACCAAACTCGAACCGCTACACAGAATTAATTTAGCTAATTTTATTGTGCAATGGTGGATAGTGAAATTCGGCACTAAAAAGATGACAAACGACACGAACAAATGCAGTTGTTTGTAGGGCGCTATCTTCGAGCGGTAATTTGGTTCTCCGCCAAGTGCGTTGCATTTCTCTCTTTAATACGCTGTCCTGGTGATATAGTGGCTGGGACTTCATGAAAATATTAAATGTAGCATAAGAAAGTCCTTATTCAACTTGCCGGAATTCGCTATAACTAAAATGATATAACTTTTGTCCAAATTCTCTCAACGGTATAATTTTTAATTTTAGTTATTTATCGTTGTTTTCTCCATACGCTTTGGTGGCAACAAAAACCTTAAAGCGCACATACGTATTAAATTATTTAAAAAAAACTAAATTTTTGTGTATTAAACAACCAAATTTCTAATGACTTTTCTAATTGGCGATTTATTCAAATGCGCCTAAGGCAATTACAGTTAAAAATAACGTCAAAGTATAATGTAATTTCTGTTGCCGTTCCTTCTCACTTTCTATTTCCTCCTCTTCTTCGTCTTGGTATTGATTTTTATCCCAACGAACCGCAAATAAAGGCCGGTCTAAAAACGTTGCCCGGTTTTCTACGTTATCTTCCCTCTAGATTACAGCGGATGTTGCAAGTATGGGCCATAATCGGGGGCGTGGACTATCTCAAGAAGTAATCCCGTGGAAAAAGACACATTTTTCATAATTTCCACTTTTTACCGCTAACAGCTGAACGAAGATATGGCTTATAGGTGATGCTTTCTTAAGAGCCTTTGCGGCCAAATCCTATTTACTTCACGTTTCCCAAATATATTTTTATTATAAACGTAAAGATAGGGGTCTTAGTATTTATTATATATCACCAGCTTGTCGAATTAATACCCGGCCTAGTGTAATACTTGTTTGTAATAAGATTTTCTTACTGCCCACGTTGTCAGTTGGTGATTTAATCATTTCTACACAGAGCGCGTCGAAAACTTTTTCTATAAGCATATAGATCGACCTGAAATTATATTTGCCGGCAGTGAAGTGGAATAAAAATGGCGACTCCGTTGATTATCCTAGTGCTGTTGGTCCTGGTCCCAACAGAATACAGATGGGGACAATCCCCAAACTTTTCCTATTAAGGAACGCTCGTGCACCTACATACATATCCAAATATTTGCATTATTGAATTTTTAGATCCTTTCTTTGAGACATTACTTATCCCAAACATCCATCCATTCCATCAGACACGTTTTGATATTTTGTTACATACCGACCTTAAAATACTGAGTGTCAAAAAATTAACTTTACAACATCGACCGTCATTTTGGTTTGGCTCAATTTAAAGAACCCTTCAACTTCGACATTTGAGCAGTTTAGACGAAACCAATTCGTTAGAGAGCGTTTTACGATTCAACAACCCGTTATTAATAATAAAACTTACTACGAAAATTCAACTGCGGTATTTTTCAAGAAATTGCGTCCTATTCTAGGAGTAAACGAGTTAACAAAACGCCATCTCGATCCACAATTCCTCGTTTAGTGGCTGATTTTTAAAAATGGTAAATTACATCTTCATTATGAAAAGGTGCCAAAAAGTCGTAGGGACAAGATAAAAAACTTTTTAATTTTTTTCTTTCAATCGTTCCAAAATTACCGGTTTCTACCTTTATAGCATTGTCCTAATAGTTGGAAATGAAATCGCGATATTTCGGAAAACATAAATTTTAGGTATGAAACAAGCTTAATGTTTTTGAAGGACAATTAAATTTTCTACAAGACTATGTTAAAAAAAAAATAAGGTGAGATATTTAAGATAAATGAGTTATCGATGGTTAATTTTACAAGTTTAAACAAGAGTAAAAAACGCCCTGTATAATATTTCGAAGATGTTACTAGTGTATTATTTCAAAGTTTTTGAAAGTACTGTATCGCAAAAGTGACCACACTCGGAGTGGAATAAGGCGAGACGCCTTAGATTTTTTTGTGGAAGGGGGTATGGATAAATGGAAAAATATAAATAAACAATAATGTTGTGTAGATAATGTAATTATGTACTATATTAATCTTAGTGTCCAGAAGATGCAAATAGCCTAGATAGAGGCAATGCACTTATCAATAAAAATATATTTGATTAAAATTTATTATTAAACAATTTTCATGAAAGATTCATTTTTGAGGATATCTTACACCTACATATTTTACAACTGAGTACATTTTTCTCAAAAGATTGGAATTCGTTAAATTATACCCCTCCGTGTCAAAATGATTGTCCGGTTGTTGTAATCTATTTCTATCAAGTTTTTTTTTTTAAATTATTATTTAAAATTTGCAATGCACCTAATCCAATAGATTAATACATATCTCTATACTTTATCTTAAGCTGTTCCGTTTTCTTTTTGACGTGTTCCTTTCATTTTAACTTGACGTCTAAGTTTAGGCCAAGATATTTAGCAGTATTTTTGCAAGAGATTATATTATTATTTAGATACACTGGTAGGTAGTTTATTCTTTTGTTGGTGAAATTAACGTGAACAGATTTTTCTTTGTTGATTTTTATATGCCACTGTTTTGTCCATGCATATATTTGATTAATTGCGCTTTGGAGATTTTCTGTTGTTTCTTCTATGGTTGCTCCTGTAGTTGGAACTGCGGTGTCGTCAGCAAATGTGGCGAGTTTTACGTTTTGTGTTTCTGGAATGTCGTGTGTATACAGCAGGTACAATACCGGTCCAAGGACACTTCCTTGAGGTACCCCTGCTCTTATAAACGTAAGTTCTGAGTACTCGTTTTCCATTTTGACCTTAAACGTTCGCTGAGATAGATATGACTCCAGGAGCCGACTATGTTTAAGAAAATGCCTGTTCTATCAAGATGATTGTCCTATTTCAAAAATCTACGTTAATTCTTGCTCTCATCATTTTTTTTTCAGAAAATTTTACAATTGTTATATTACTTATTTCCTAAAGTATATTCGAGAAACGGTTTTCGCAGACACTTTTTTGATGGTACTTTATAACACCGTATGTGCGTAGAGTTGTCGATATCAGGTTTTCTGGAATTTCACCGATTTGGGGCCATAACTTCCTGTGTCCCGTTAAGAGGTTTCGGGTCTGTTGCATGTTGCATATACCGGTTTATCAAAACTAGCAAAAAAAAATCAAGAAATTGCGATTAATACATAATAGGTCGCATAAGTTCAGTGGCGTGTACAAAGGGGAAGAGGGCGATAGATGCGATATTTGCGCCATATGACATTTAGTGGTGACAGAGTGAAGTACTGCATACTAGCTGACTTATATTTAAATGACACTCACAATATGAATTCGGGAATATTTTATCGGTATTTATTTTCTTAATTTAAAACAAGTTGAGTGCGTATTCTACAAATCTGAACTGTCCCACGAAAAGCGGGACTTGTGGTCAATTTATGCATGGTACAAAATTTCAAAAAAACGCTTGGCTTTAGACCCATACTTTCTTGTACATTTTTTGAAGTAAAGTGGAAGCAAAATCCAAAAATAAAAAAATATGCAGGATGGTTCATTTAAAATATCAAAGTTCTAGTCCATTTCCGGTTGAACCGAAGTCGTATTGCAACCTCAATATTTTCATCGAATCCGAAACATACGATAACGGTCAGATACAAAATTTTATTCTAGATATTTGTTTGTTTCCATACTTTAGCGCATCACTGTACAAACATATTTGTTGTTTTGTATTTAAAATTCTTGTAATATTTGTAAAGTTAATTTTTGACACCTTGTTGGTATTAGTAATATTTCAGAAATGATATAAAAAAAACAAAAATCTTGTATCTAACTTTCCGTTTACGGAGGTTTTAATCCCTTTCCTGTGCTTCATCTCAGCTATAAGTAACTGATTTGCGCTTGACTTATCGCAGGCATTAAGCTTTTTGCTAACGTTTTAATGTAAAAGTAGCAAAGCTTAGATTAAAAGAGCTTTGGAATTTTTTGTTCTTTATTAACTTTTTAAAATGTATTCGTAGTTCATTAAGATCTAATCAATATTTAAAACCTAAACGCTAAAGATTTCAGAAGTTTTGTCGATATACAAATAAGTGTTGCAAGAGAGTTTTTTAAACACGTAACGAACGCGTTATAGTAGCATCTTTTGTGCACACGCTAGTCAATTGGATTTAGTAAGCAAAAAATTTCAAAGGGAGACTTGGCTTATACCAAGCTGAGTCAGAAATTTGCTGTAACAGATTGAGGAAGCTCCGTATAGACATGCACTCGTTTTAGGTAAACATCAAAGGAGCCGTGGCACATAAAAGGAATAATAAATTCGAAAACGTGCAGAGAAAAGACAAAAAAGAAACGAAACAAACAGCTATGGAATAACAATCAGCGCGAATAAGCTCAAAATTGCTGAGAGATGTCATAAAAATGATGGAAAACAAAGTGTGTCCGACACAGAAAATAAGTTGTCTGTTTTATTAGAACTTACTGCGGAAATGTTGAATTTTTTTGTACTTGTAAAGTTACGAATGGGAAAAAGTTTGTGGCTGAACTTTTATAAAGCAAACTCCGGATATTTTACAGCTCTATACAATTCTATTC
Organism: Elmis aenea; assembly: GCA_947652605.1. NCBI lineage: Eukaryota > Metazoa > Arthropoda > Insecta > Coleoptera > Elmidae > Elmis > Elmis aenea. The sequence goes on from OX393576.1 coordinate 22,854,535, forward strand.
AAAATGTTCTAACAGGACGGTATTATATAAATCATGTTGAATATTGAATTCTACACGTATGTATATTATGCACCAGACTATACTTCTTTAGAGTCTAATGTACCGATATTCTTGGTGGATTTATTTTATATTATGATATAAAACACATTATCAGCTAAATGTTTGAAACATCACGATTTCAGGTATCACAATATTGTACAGCGCAAAGGACGGTGTCAATTTTAACTTAAAATTTGTCTCTAGAAAAATTAAATATAATTTGCCAAAGATTGTGTGTGTAGGTATAACAGACATTCTGAGTATATTAAGTCAGTTTAAATAATTTATTTAAAAAATTTACCTCTACATTTAGGGACACCGCACACTACAGACTTTTTAGTCGGCCGACAGTTTGATCGTTATCGGGCTATGATAGGGATTTGTATTATTTAGTTGGCCGACTTTTAATCGGTAAGTGTGCGCGCTCTCATAAACTCTCATGCCATTTGCGAAGACGACTAAACTGTCGGCCGACTAAAAAGTCTGTAGTGTGCGGTGTCCCTTAGTGAATCTGTAGAGTTTGCCCTGTTTTGAATTTAAAGTACCTATATAATTTAACACATCCTCATAAATAACCTAGATAAATTACCTAAGTTATAAATGATATAGAAAATAGACCAGTGATGGCGAACCTTTTCAAGCCTGTGTGTCAAAAATTAAAAATTCAGGTGTTGCTACACGAGTGGCGTGTCACCTAAATTATATCGTATTTTTCCGTGAACAAGACGCCCCTGTTTATAAGACGATCCCTAGTTTTTCGAACCCAAAATTAAGATTTTCAATATATAAGACGTCCCCGTGTACATAACGACCCCCAATTTTTGGTTCAAAAAATATCGTATTGTACACGTAAATATAAGATAAACGATCATTGTAATCGTGGAATAGCATGACAAAAAAAAACATACATGTTATTTATTGGCTTTTTTGATGTTGTATTTTTAAAGCTAGCTCTTTTATGGAAGGTTTATAATTCGCACATTTTAAAGCTACGCAAGCAGCACTAATATCATCAACCAATCTATTAATCCTGTCTGTTTTTGTTATTTAGAGTCGAAAACAAAGTGTCGCGGGAGTATGTTGACGAAAAAATTGTCAGTATAAGCTTTGGCAAGTATTTTCAGAGCTTCAAAAGTTTCCGGGATTGAATGCTACACTTTCAGAATTTTGTTGTCAGAATTATTATTCCCGGGTCCATGCAAGCGGCCTCGTTCAAGTGCTTCCAAGTCCGATCTAAGATCAATAAACTTTTGCTTCCAAATACAGCTAGATTGGAATTCTGCTAATTAATTGCATTTCTAAGTAATTTTCATTTAACCAATTGAACACATCCAACTTCAGATTTGTAAAAATAACTCATCTGGATTTTTCATAAAATTTATTATTTCTTTTATTTCTCTGACCTGCACAAATGCATGACCAACTTCATAAATAATCCGCTCCGCTATAAACAAACCAGTGTATGCTTGTACTTCCCCCTGTGAAGGATACCGAAAGGAATGGCAAAGTAGCGCCTCTCGTGAAAACCTTCCTAACCTAAATGATTTTTAAAAAAAATAGTGTTTTGTAAACAAAAAAAAATGAAATTTGAGTTGCGTGTCACCCAAAAAGGAGCGGCGTGTCACTGTTGACACGCGTGTCATAGGTTCGCCATCACTGGAATAGACCAATGTTTTAATTTTAGCAACGTTTGGCTACAAATAATATCGATAGAATTTTTCTGCTTCCTTTGTCATTGGTAATTTATTTATATGCGGTGTTATTTTTTTAGTAATGAGCACGCTATAAATTTGTACAAAACGCAAAAAAAAATTGTATGCTCTATTAAAAAGCTTTTAGGTATTTTACGATAAAATCTTTTAAATGCAGAAGTGTAAAAAAATCAAGTAAGTGTTGATATCTGCTTAGCATTTGATTTTAGAATTTTTTTCTTAGAAAAATGATCCCCTACCCCTATCACCACGTAAAATATTTGCACCGATAACGGGGACACCCTGTATATGGAGAAAAGTGAGATATTTAACTGCGTCCGAGAAGTCTGCTCAGCATAGACGATAAATTCGCATTTGTGTTTAATAAATTAAATTGAAATAGTGACAAAACTGGTTAAGACCGGTGATTGAAATTATTTATTTCGTTTTCGATCTTGAAAAATAACAATTTTGTTTTGGTTTTCGTTCCTATAAAAAAAAGATTAATTTCGTTGAACGTTTTCGTTCCGTTCTCAGTCCCTGCTACGTATAAAAATAAACAACATATTTTAGGTGTTCTATTGAAATATTAAAAATTCTTTTTCATTGGTTAAAAATTCAGAAGCGTTTTTTTTTACAGCAAAGCGCTATACATTAAGTCAATAAACACCGATCAATATTTAGCTGTGTAGGTACCATTGTATAAACAAGTTTCATTAATTCTTGAAAAACAAATTTTTGTTAATTATATCAAGTAAATGGTAATTTAAAAATAAATTTTAGAAATTCAAAATTAATTACACAAGTAAAACAGAACCTTTATTTTAATGCTTGATAAATATTTTGATATCAATCAAGTAAAATTTGTAAAAAAAAAGTATGAAATGCGGTTTTTAGATTACCGTTTCCGGGGTATTCAATTAGGGATAAGCCTGATTTCGTTTACACCCAGTATAAACACGGTCTCGTATAACCACCCAATGCATTACACTTCCAGTGTTGAATTTCAAACATTGAACCGCCATTAAAAATGTTTTAAACATAAATGCTTTTTAGTAATAACGTTCCAAATTTGCTTTAGCACAACAATCTGCATATTTTCAGTACGTCCTTGATAAATAATCTACAGCACTCCATTTAAATTCATGAATAAAAAAGTATGTCATACAAAAATATACTCACGCTATATTAAACTACTGATATTCAGTCTCTATATCAAGCAAGTTGTAAAATTTGATTACAAAACTTCACAGAAAGAGATTACATTTAAATGATTTCTGCACACTCGCAATCTATAAGCACTCAATTCCATTTTATTTTTATCATTTACTTTTTTCAACGCGTTTTATTATCATTTCAACATAGGGTACGTTAAAACGTGAATTTTAAAGACAACATTGGGCGTCTCAAAGTCGTTAAAACTTTTCTATCAAATTATGTATAAAATACACACCTTACCACTCTTAAGATAAAATAGACTTATTAACATCTTAATGTTATTATTTTATTATTACTGTTTTATGATGCCGTCGTTTTGTATGTTGTTCAAACAAACAAATAAATAGTTAATATGTATTAGTATTTTTAAGTTTCTTAAGATATTGTCATTACCTACAGTCTAACATTGTATAAATCAATAACACGATTATTTTCATGTTTTCCTGATGGATTTATATAAGTCATGACCGCTCATTGCTGATAAGTCTAAATAAAATTGCTAATAAAAGATAACGATCACACTTGTCCAATACAAATCTCATACGCGTATTAACGCAACGATTGTTTAGTGCATATAAATATAATAATTTTTTTACATATATTTGGCGATGATCCTATTGTAATAAACAGAGTGGTCGTTAGAAAACTACACGGTAAGGATGGTCCAAGTCAATTCCTGAACAATTTAAAAAACGACGCCATCCGGTAACTTTCCGTATAGTTTTGTTTATTTATGTCATCTTGGCAATAAAGGCATTCCTAGTATTTTAACAACGTTAAAATATGTGTGTATACTGTAAAATAAATTATCCAAGTCCAAGCATTATGAACAACACACATCCACTTATAACCCTGTAGGTAATTTGATATTGTCTGTCAAACTATAGAGTGGTTTATTAAAAAAAATACAAATAGGTGTTTTAAGTTTAGGAAAATGGGCCAAGGATAAGAAACACCACAATATATTGAAAGTTTAGTCAGCAACCAATATGTTTTTCTCGAATTGTTAATTTTGTAATTTTTATTTTTAAATCAACCCCATTAATATTTTCGAAAAAATATAAACTACTTAAGATTGATTGATTTTAAGTTCAAAAAATAATTATCAATAACCGGGCTATCGAATAAATCAATTCGATTGGAACACACTGCATAATAACTTTTTTTTCCAATAACCATGGTAACCACCAAAACGAATTGTTTTATATTGGAATATTTAATGGTGCATGTTCACTTATATAATTTTTTACTTAAAAACTGTAAGTTTTACGAGAAAAGTTAAGGAATTAAAAAAGTTTTTAAATATAGCAGTCTTTCAAAAATAAAATTGCAAAATTTTACACACCAAAAAATTCTGATAAAAAAAACAACAGGAGTCGCACTTTTCAGTGTAACTTTCGATAAGGAATCACTTCTCGATTTTTTCGGATTTTTTTTCGAAACACCCTGTATAAAGGGTCGTTGAAAGTTGAAATATAAGTTTAAACTTGAAGAACTCGCTTATTATAATAGCTAAAGTATAGGTTTCCATTTGTAAACGTTGCTAAATTCGTTACTTATTATCAACCTAAAGAGAAATCGGAAATATTTCGTTTGAGTAGATTAGAAAAAACCGGAAAATTTGTTTTTGTAATCGTTTATAACGCCTTCGGATTATAAAATATTTTAAATCTGTTAAACATTGCCTAAGCGCCTTTTTAAGCTGATTCAGATGGCCATCATTAACAATTTTTTATAGGTTGATTTGTTTTTGTTGTATGACAACTTTTGATTATAAAAAAAGCAGAAATGGCGCCCATAAGAAAAATTAAGTTGGCTGTCATGAAACAAAAATGAATCGACCTTGGAAAAATACAAGATTACCATATGATTTAAGTTAAAAAGTTGCTTGGGTAATGTTTTCACACATTTGAAATATTTTGGACACCGAAGAAGTTAGGGACGATTTCAAAATGTCGTATTTTCCAGTTTTTCCTAATTTTCTTGAATACCGTTTAAGATCTTCTCAATTTTTCCTCGAATTATATTATCAACCAATTTAGCAGCTTGGCCAAATTCAAACTATACTCTAGCTATTATAATGAGCGAGATCCCCATGTTTGAAACACACAGTATAGTAAGTTGTATTTGCAACTTAGTCTATTAAATACAGATGTTTTTAAATTAAAACATCTGCCATATTTCATTGTAGTGTAATATTACAGTAGGCCAACATTTCTTTTATAAATAATTCAAAACTATGTAATTGTACATTGGATCGTTCCTTTCCTTGTGTTTTCAATTTAAAAAAAAGCATCAACACTAAATACCTACTTGTAAATATTTGCATCCAACAAGCAAAGATACCTACTTCTATTATTATCTCGGTGATATATTGTTATTAAGAAAATAGTCGATGCGAAAACGGTTCATTTAAGATTCTAGATACTCAGGGACAACTAGCATTTGTATCGCCATCAAGATACGTCTTTCTATTTTCTGGAGAGTGCTTCCGCATAAAGTATGAAAATTAATGCCGTTTTTTAGTAGATCGTAAATACTATATACACAAAGTATCGCTGAAAAGAAGTGTGCCTCTAGAGTGCGCTAAATTGCAGCTAAACTACTCCAGCGGTTTAGATAACTATGCAAGTCCAGAAAAATATTGAACCGAGGACTGCGTGTGGCTCGTAAAAAATAAATGGGTCGCTGTAATGTTTATGACTAGATAAAACTCTCACAAAAATAAGAAACTCCTGATATCATAAAAGAAATTAAAAACTTTTCGCTGAAGGGACACACTATTTTCCGTCGTATCTTTTAAAACACTTTGAAGTCAAATAAATAGCCTTAAGGATTCTGTCTAAATAAAAAAAAACCGTAATGGATTTTTAAATTAGAAAATTTTACTCCGTTTTTACTATCATTAAGGACAAACGAAATGGAATATTAAGGTGATTTATACGGAATTCTAAAAGTGCGATTATGTTTCGTACAGTTTTAAATACGACTTAAGTTGTGTGTCGCAACGTGCACCGATAATCTTATGGACCGAGTAACACAACTTGCTCGCTAATTATATTTTAATAACCAATAATTAGTATAGAAACTCCTGCGGGCATTGTCTTAGGAAGGCCTGAGCAACCCGGGGATGAATGATTTGAATTGCAGATGATCTCGTATGAATATTCACGAAGGAGGCGAAATCGTTTGCAGTTTTACATATTTCAACCCATTTGTAGGGAATTATGAAGCCAATTTAAAAACTGCTTTACATCGCCGCAAACACCCTATTTGTTTGCGAGTGTTATCTTTAAGCCATACAGATTACCTGCTAATTTGCTTTACTTTCACTCCGAAATGATTTTCCAAAAAAATTGCTTTAAGGAAAGCTAGAGAAAAATCCTGCTCGCTTCGAAATATTGTAGCAAAACGAGCCTTAGTTTAGACTTACAAGTAATTACATTTTCAATTTAACTTCCGCTGTATTTTATAAACAGCGAAAACTTTAATAATAAAACAGCAATTAAGCGTTTAATAAAGAAAACGTTTGAAGTAATGTTTGTGCTAGATGATGAAAAACATGTTATTAAATTTGTTAATTAACGCTTTAAATGTATATACCAGGGGCGTTTAAAAAGTTTGCGGCATAACAAAGAAACAATTATTTAATAAGTTAACAACTACGTTTATTTTTTGTCCATATGCGACCTGAAGCACCTCACAATTATTCCAGCAATGTACCAACTTCATTTAGTTGTATACTCCTATTGGACAGTTCCCTGGATTCTAGAACGATATCGGATTTATTTTCGGAATCTCCCAGGATATCGGGATGCAATAAATTACGTCAACATTTTTAAATGAATAACCAGAATAAAAAAGGGAGCGGTTAATTATTGAAAAACAACAGCAAGTAATAGGTACATTTTGCTTCATTACTATTATAAATAATAAAATAAATTGGTCAGCGAAATACACATTTAAGGGTACCTACCATTCCATTACAATTTCATTTTAATGAACACAATAACATAATTTTTACAAGTAATTTTTGCAATATGATTTAAAAAAATGAAGGTGATCTATGTCTCGGCCATTTAGTCATTCTTAATTTATTAACAAAAGTCCTGATGCATAAAATGCTCTCGCAGACTATTTTGATGTGGGTAGAATCGCCTTGAAAGCAACTAGCGGCAAAGATACGTTTTTATGAATAAAATCCCTTTTTTACTCTATTTTGCTTCGTATTACCAGGGTACACAAAATAGAACTGCAAACAAATTTTGATTTTATAAACTTTGTCATGGAGACCGGGCTTTTTTATAGATGCACTACGGGTGTACATAATTTTTTATTACAAAGCAGAAAAACTTTGTTGAAATTGGTATAGTTTTTTTCAAGACTTAATGTTAGCAAAGGCATTTAAAATATATCTGATAAGGTGTGATAATATTACAAAGATCTAAACACTAAATAAACGATATTAACATTATTAAATATCCCGGGATTTCTCAGACAATAAGTTTTTCGCGGTAAATATAAAATAGATTAAAACGGATTGGAATCCCGGGATCCTGCAATTCTGGGAGAAAAACCCTACCAAGTTCTCTGTAAACCGATTCGTCTACAGCCGCAATTTTTTTTTTTTTTTAATTTTTAGTTTAAGGACGCTTCAGCTACCCTGGCTGATTTTTGACGACAATTTTAATCCTGCCAAGTGTTTTTTCAAGTTTGAAAGCAAATAATGATCAGACCCCCACTGATTATCTGATGAATACGGTGCATAAAGAAGTAATTCGAAACCCAGTTCTTCAATTTTGGATATTACTTAAGGTGAACTGCTGCATTGTCATCTTCTCTTTGCCAAACCTGGTCTTTTTTAAATATTTTTTGTATTAGTTTATCGAATAAGTTTGTGTAGTACTACTCAGTTATAGTCTTGTCCTTTCAGATTGGATCAATTACGACTATTCCTTGAAGGTGAAGAATCTTCCTGCTTTCATTGTTGGGATTGTTCCTTATCTCTAATGTGTGGTGATGAATTCATGTCTCATGTCTCATGTAGTAATAAATCTGCTCATTAAATCGCTTGGGTTTGTCTTAAACCGGTTCTAAAACTTCTTAAAAATTCGATGTCGACATTTTTTGGTACCGAAGTGAACAATCGCGACGCTCATCTTGCGGTTTGTTAAGCAGCAGCTCAAAATATTTGACAGCTTGAAGTGAAACCCTCCGACGCCTGAAAAGACAAAAGGAGACGAGAAGAAGAGAAAGTGAAACTTTAGTTCATGTTATATGATACAACAGAGTAAACCTTAACATGGCCAAAGTAAACACCGATTTGATAATATCTATGTCAGGCCACAAACTTTTCACACGCCCCTCATAATTACACCGACTGCAAACACCAGTAATTTGCTGTACAAAATATACTTTAAACAGAGATGAAAGGAACATATACTTTACATAGAATAATATTGTTTTAAGTGTTTTTTCAAAATTTAAGTGCAAAAAATAACACATTTACACGAATTCAAAACTATATAAGACGAACAAAGAAGTGAAAGCATTAAAAATCAAGTTTCACGATTCCCAATATTATACTAAAAACTGTTTTGTAAAGGATTTATTAAAGATACCCTAAATTTTCTTTGTGACGCTTTAAGAAATGAAAGGCTACATTGATGTGTTTCAATTTTTAGTGATTTTTGTTTTTGTTTTTGTTTGCAAACAACTTATCAGATTTTCTAGGAGTTATATAGAAAGGATCAACCATATGTCAACAGCAATATTAGATTCGGAAGCAATTTAGAGATTCTGTAAAAGAAGTCGGTCGTCCGAGAAATTCTATAGCCCCTTTGTTGTCACTTTACTTAGGAGATCAATCGTAGTTTGCTAACAAACTGTAAAAACAATCGTAATCTACAACAAAAATAAGTGAGAAGCTAAAATCATTAACTATCAATTTGAGTTAGCAGCTACGATAAAATCGTCAGGATATATGTATAAGATTGCAGAATTAATTTTTTTTAAATAAATATTTTAAAATAATGCTAATGGTTAGAATGTTGAGTATGACATGCGTACTTTCGGATGAAAACGAAATCAGGCTTGCCCCCATTTTTTCTTTAGTTTTTAGTACCATGATAACATTGCATTTAGGTATGTCAATCGTTTTTTGATTGTCGAAACACTGTGGTCAAAATTTGTAACGTAGTTCTGGTAAAGTTTTCTATCTATTGTAACCTTAAGCAGTTTTTAAATCATTTAAATCATGATTTTTACCACAGAACACCAAATTTACATGACTGAAGCCTAATTTAGAACTGGTGTGCTAGTTAATGAAATTTGGGAATACAGTCAGCGTTTATGTTTGGACGATTTTCGGGAGCACTTTCCAGACTAAGCAGTAATATCAAATGATTTTTATTCAAGTCTTACAAATTGTGTCGCAAAACTGGCTATATGACTCATAAAAGAGACCAGCAGTTTGTACAAAAGAAGTTGTTCATGACGTTCGTCAACGTATGAAACAAGAACCTACAAAACCTTTGAAACGTCTCTCTCAAGAAATTAGACTTTCTTATAGAACTTGCCAAACGGTTATAAAGAAGAACTTGGACATGCATTCATATAAGATGCAATCATATCAAGACGTTCTGGGCACTGCCAGTGGATTGTCAATAATTTAATTAATGACCACCTGCTAAACTTAAATTTTTATTTCGACGAAGCGTGGTTTCACCTTTCGAGGTACGTCAACTCTCAAAATATGCGTAAGTAAAGAACTGATCATCCGCAAATTTTTGTTGAATCTCCATTAGGTACATGCTCGGAAAATTGATGTTTGTATGGCAGATTCTAGTAGAAGATTAATTGGACCTGTTCTTTTGATTTTCACCGTTAATGCTGAAAGTTACAGATACAACATTTTGGCTAAATTTGCTCAACAACTACACGATGATGAACTTTAACATGGCTATTTTAAGCAGTACGGTTCAACAGCACGATACGTCACGAGAACTCTAGCTTTTCTTCGTGAATTTTTTTATGACCGGCCGAAAAGTTTGCATACACAAGTTGAGCTCCCTCGGAGGTCACCTTGTTTGACCATTGTGGACTATTTTGTGTTCCCTTACTTAACAAATAAGAGTTTTAGAACTCCTGTAGCAAATTTGCAAGAACTGAAACAAAAATATTGTTGACCAATGTGCAACCATAACGCCAGTAATGCTGCAAAATACTTTTGATAGCATAAGTAGGCGCGTATACTTGAGCAGTGAACAAGGCGGGGACAATTTTAATTTGGAATTAATAACTATTTATTTTAGTTTTCAAACTTGTAGTTTATTATAATTTTATTTCTGAAAATAATAACACATTTGGATATTATTCCAGATGATGTCAGTACGGGACGTAACTTGACAAACTTTGCCAAAATTATTACAAAAGGATGATATAAGCTAAGACGGCAGTTCCATTCCATGGCCACCTTTGACCGAAATAATTTTTTTGATATCACTGTATAAACAAACGAAATTTAAGACATGTTAAGTACGTATAAACCTCGATTTCATTTTCGGTTTTGCTGGAAATAGCCCTAACCTTGTTATTTAAAGTAGGGACAACTCTTTTAACGAAGTTTAATAATGCCCTAAATTTTTGTTAAATTTTTTAGACTCACACACCTGTATCCCTCCTTAATAATCCATCATCGTTTACGCAGACGTTTTAATCATCGTGAACTTATAAATAGAATATTATTGAAGTATAAGTGAGCCCTTTTTTAAATGAAATATTTGGCACCGCGACAAAAACTAGCTACGGCAGGCTTTTCATATCAGTGCCACACACTCGAGTGTTTTGGAGGACTGTTTGTCTGCCAGATCCGATGCTTAGTATTTGTATTATACACTCCATTGCTTTGACGCTTTACGCTTTTATAAACCACACATCTCTGCACATATTGTGGGGAGTTTATTTACGACGGATTTGGAAGATACATCGTTAAAATGTGAATATAATGAAATTAAAGTTCATGAGTTAGTATCATTTGACAAGTATTTTCGCATGAGAGTACACCTTTTATTTATAACCTAACATGTAAACTTGTAACTTTTGGTGCTTTTTTTGTATTGTATGGTACTTTTGGTGGCCTTTTATTTTTTTTTAAAGACCAAGATATAATGGTCGAAACGTCAACTTCCAAATGTAGAAGACGCGGTTCCAAACCCGGGAACGAAGATTGTATCATGGATTTTTAAACAATTTGATGGATAATTAAATTAATTTAGTGATTCATTCATTTTTATAAAAACTTTAATTAAAAGCCTTTTACCTACATTTTTACAGTAAACTAACTCTGAATGCACTAGATAGTGAAAAAACTAATACTTTTCGATCTCGCATTTTTCATCAGCGCTGCCTTAATTTTGCGCTTCATTCTTTATGTGGAAAAATGTGTTCATCCTTTGAGTACAAATTTATATTACATGCAGAAAATCAAAGAACCGTGCTTAAACAGATTGAAGAATATTAAATTTTACGCTGAAAATATTTCCGTATAGCCTAGATTCTCATATTGTTTTAGAATGCACGGCGCAGACTACTTGTAAGATTTGACTCTGAAACCGATTTCAATTCAGATTGAAACTGTTTTATTCTCAACACTACGTTCAGTCCGAAGTTTCAGCAAACACATCACAGAGTGCATGTCCGCAGAATATAAAATAAATATCTACATAAAAATGTATATACGTACCGCAAAAATGCAAAATTATAAATATTGTAACGTCATACGCGCACAGAATATCACCATCAAAACCGTTACGAATCGTGCGAAGAAAAATGTTTTTTATTACGCCAATAAACCACAAGAAAACTGATTTTTATACTGTATGCAGGGTGTCCCAGTTATCGTGACCAGCATAGGAATCTCGTAAACGGTAAGAGATACAAAATTGGTTAAATGGGTCAAAATGATCTATGATTTAAGAGCAACTTAAGTTTAAGAGGTGACAACACGACAAAAGCTGTCAATTCTACACAATATGAACATAAACAAACCATGATAACCACCAAAATTAATCGTTTTATTTTAGAATATTTAATGGTTCATGTTCATTCATTTCATTTTTTACCACAAAACTGTAGGTTTTGCAGGAAAAGTTGAAGAATAAAAAATAATTCTAAATAATCAAGCTTTCAAAGAAAATTTCAAGCCTCCAAAACGTTCTGATAAAAAAACCGAAAGGGGACACAATTTTTAGACCCTTGTGAAGGTAGTAGATAATTAAAAATATTACTATGGGAAACCTTTCAATAAATATAAAACATCTACCAAATGTCATTCTACATGTCTCCAAATTTAAGAAATAAAATAAAAAACTAATTTTACCGCACCTCTTTAGGGGGCTGTAATTCCGAAAGGAGACATCTAAGAAAAAAAGATTATATATAGTTCGCCTTAATTTTCGATAAAGAATTACCTTCCGAAAATTTTCGTAATATTTAAGAAACACCCTGTACATGTACATCAAGGTATTGCTTACGCTGTATTATACAGACCACCCGTACCAGCACTTTTATTCGAAAATACGTATGACCAAGATGGGGGAAAATTTATGACAAGTGCATATGCAGAATTGACTTTCGCTATAGCGGTTTTCGTGATTAAGCCGGAAGTGGCAAAATCCGGAAATAGCTTTAAAAACCTAAATAGAACCATCCTGTTTTTGTTGCATAATTAGAAAGTATTTGATAAATAATAGTTATTTATGTATCAAGGCCAAAAAGTGTAACTTTTTCGGCCGCGTCTGGTTTGCTGCCTGAGACGTAGTCGAGGCCAGCAAACAGGCAAGGCCAAAAAAGTACGTTTTGGCCGAGGTGAATATTGCATTTTTTGTGCGATCGATTTAAAAACAATTTAAATTTTTAGTAATTTTCAAAATTATAGGTTAGAAACTACGTGACATTCTGTCACTGACAGATGACGGCGTATGTACTGCATTACCGGCCCTCTCCTTAGCAACGGCCAAAAAAGTTACTTTTTCGGCCGTTGCTAAGGGTAACGGCCTGAAAAGTAACTTTTACAGCCGTTGCTAAGGATAGGGCCGGTAATGCAGTACTTTATGGTTGCTAACGCGTCCGTCAAACAGCTGTTTCTAGTACGATCGCACAAAAACACTTTTTACTTGAAAAATGTTTTAATTATCAGTGTAGTTTGCAATCCATTGAACCTAAATCCTAACAATATTTAAAACCCTATTCGCATGTAACTGAGTTCTGGACACCCCCTTTTGTTTTTTAATTTTTAGTTAAATGAAACTTTAGACATATGATGAGTGTAAAAACCGGATTACTTGAACATAATGTACTTGTACACTATTGTTTCACTTCCGGTGTCGCCGGAAATGACCTTGATTTTGTTATTTTAAATGGATCACTTCGTATATTTTTACATTTTTGGAAACAGGAAACAATTTTGAATACAAAAGCACTATTTTGGTTAATGTATCACTAGTATACGCTAAAAAAATTACTCATTCAATTAAAAAAAACATTTTTGTCCAAAAAATATTTGAGGTTATAAACATTATACAAAATAGTGCAGTTGTATTCAAAATTGCTTCCTTTTTCCAAAAATGTAGAAATATACGGGGTTTTTCATTTGAAATAATAAACTCAAGGGCATTTCCGGCGAAACCGTAAGTGAAACAATAGTGTGCATATCTTTAAATAACCGTTTTTTTTACACATATCGTATGTCTAAAATTTCATTTAATTAAACATAAAACTAAAGAAAAAAGTGGGTGGCCAGAACTCAGTTACATGAGAATAGGCTTTTAAAAGTCCAATGGATTACAAACTATACTGATATTCAAAAAATGTTTTAAGTGAAAAGTGTTTACATATCAAATATCTTTTTAATTATATAATAAAAACCGGGTGGTTGTCATTAGGTTTTTAAAGTTACTTCTGGATTTTGCCATTTCCAGTTTAATCACGACAACAACTATAGCGTCAGGCAATTCTGCATATGTACTTTTGTTAAAAAAATAATTTTTTTATCTTTGTCAGACGTCGCATTTTGGAATAAAATTGCTGATACAGGTCGTCTGAAATACCTTGTATAGTTTTGATAAAACAACAAGCTGAAGAATAAAGGTATTTAGAAAGCTGGAAATAAAGTAAAAGAATTCGGACTAGAAGTAAGTGAGTCAAAAACAAAACAGATGGAATTATTTTAAAGACATCCAGGAGTGGAGAGAAATAAAACTTTTAAATATAAGAAGTTTCGAAAATCTAGAAATGTCATTAACTAATAAAAATTAAGAAGAAAAAATTAATCAAAGACTGGCAAAACGAAGTCAAATAGGTGGAGCTCTAAGACAGTGATAAAGTCAAAGAAAATGGCTAGGAAAGCGAAAATAAGAATTTATTATACAATTAATCATCCAACAACTATTTAGGTATGCGAAATTTTCTCAATAAAGACTTGGAAATGCAACTGGAAGTAAAAGAAGAAAAATGGTGAAAAAGAAGAACGAATCCGGAAATATATGTGTCTACATAATAGTAACGACCACTAAGAATACAAAGATAACTAATATGGCTAAGGCATATCAAAATATTACAAAATGAGAGAATAAAAAACATTTTACCATTACAGGAACTGGGTCAATAACCGAGAAAAAAAGGTCGACCGCGGAGTAGATGGATGGGGGCAGAAATAAACAATCTTAGGCAACCCCAGGTACGAAAACAAATAAAGTTTTAAAGAACAGAAGCAGGTGGGAAAGAATTATTTAGTCTTGGGCCTTCAAGACATGTGCGCGCTATTTATATAAAATATAATATAATTAAAGTTCGCGTATTTTGATTTAGTTTTATAGTAGAATTAATTGGAATTTGTTTTTTTTGTACCTGTAAACATTTTATTCATCTTATGAAAAACATTTTAATTAATAGAACTATTTTTTATATCATCACAATATTGTCAGAATTACAAAATATAAACTGTATTTACCAGTCGACGTAAATTAAAATGATTTTAAACGTAAAATGTAATTTCACAAACGCATTGCTAACCGGTAGTGGTTTAAAACGAATTTGCAAAATTTAACAACGGAAATTGGTTGCCCTGAATAATTCACTTTAAACACAGAATATCATCTAATCTAAATGGTTTCGTTACCGACCCAGAATCCGATCCATTACTACATTAATGATCTAACTTTCATTAAAATTAATTGTGGATGTACACCATGCTCATCTCCTAGTAAAGGCAACTAAATCTAGAATATTCCTTTAATTGTACACGACTCCGTCATCCAGTGCTCACTAAGATACTTATACGGTCCATCTTTCCCTCGGGTCAACAGCTTTAATCAAAGACCCTAATGCGAAGACATCAGAAGCAACGTAGCCTCCAGGCATTCGGGAAAGGTTGGGTGAACTACACGATCCTCACTCAATCTGGATATATTAAAATCCGGGTAGTATTCAAATCAGTCGATGCAGATGCTGCATAAACTGTTTCCATAATTATCTTAACACGAAACTTTACATATTTAAACGTATCCGATATACAGGGTGTATTTATCAACATCGGAAACCGTAAAAGAGCATGGTTAAAATAAAAAGGAGATAAAGTAGGATAATCTATAAAGACGAAACAGGCCGTCTAGGCTCTACCTATATAGTAAAGAAGAAGTTAAGGTGTATTTTTACGTATTCAATAAAAATACAAATTAAAAATGTACATATTGTGTTCAGTTCCCGGAATATTATAAAATATTTTTTTCAAATTAGTTATTATTGGAGACAAAAACTTAAAATCTGGTATATACAGGGTGTGTATAAATTAGCGGAAGCGCTACACGTGACGATGTTCTTCGTAAAATTCTAAGTCGAAAATCTTTATCCAAAAATGTTGTACCATGCTTCCTATGGCCTCAGGAACCATTTAAAGAAAAAAAAAATTGGCAACATTGCAAACTTTTGGGTATCGTAAAACACACACTAGAAATAATTACGAGAAAAACAGAGATGACAGCTAATGACAATGTTGCATATGTATTATTTTCATTCAAATAAGTGATTTACATATTTTCAACACCAATTTTTGAAAGGAAGAACACAATATCTAGGAAAAAATACTATTCGAAATTTATTTTTATTCCAAATTGCAGCTTTTTCATTTGCAAGTATTAAATAATAACGCTTATTAAAGGACTAAATGTCAAAATTTTGAAGACCTCTTGCAGACACAGCAAGCATGGTACAACATTTTCGTATTAAGATTTTCGACTTAGAATTTTACGAAGAACATCGCCACGTGTAGCGCTTCCGCAAATTTTTACACACCCTGTATAGCTTAATTAAAACCCTCATTCTCGTAACGTTGTTAAAATTAATCTGATTGCCTTTTTAGTGAGGATATTTGAGTTATTAAGAAAGTTATAAAAAAAAGTATAAGTTAAAACAACTCCAAGAAATAATATATATAAACAACGAAATGACACAGGAGAAACTGGAAATTCAAAAGAGAGACAGAAAGGAAGAACAACGAAAATAGGATATCAAAAGAATGGTGATGGGATAGGGAGCAGGAAAAGTTAAATGAAAATAAAACAACAACAAACCATCAAGTTCCAAAAAACTGATAGTAAAGAATAACAGAAATATTAAGTCGACAATACAGGCAATGAAATCGGACACGGAAAGAAAATAAATTTAAAAAAAATAATAAGAAATAAAAAAAACAAGAGGACAAATGACACAAGCAATGAAAAAGGACATACGAAAGTAAATAAAAAAAAGAGGAAAACACAAGAAGAACTCAACTACAGAAAAGAAAAGAAAAAAGATGCATTACACCCGTGGGGCTAGATAGGCCATGGATTAAGTAAATAAGTAAGTAAGTATTAAAAAAACTTGCAGTTTTTAATCAATTTAAATCTATGCGAAAAATCTAGCTGTAAAAATGGAAATCAAATATCCTAAAATATTACGTATTGAGTTATTGGAACCTTGCTAAATATGTCCATCTAAGGTCATTTGTTTTTTAATACATTAGTATCTTTTATTGATACATATTTGAGTATTTTTGAATGTAAAATACCATTCAAATTACCATAAAATCCACCAACTGACAAAATTAAAATCTAATATAGCGCATATAAGAAATACTCTATAAAATATCAATAACGCATCACAAAAACTAAGCAGCCTGTGTCAGTTTAACGAATTAAGTTTAAGGCGTTTAAATAAGCTGTAAAAAACAAAATTTTCTTTAAATATGATAAACTTCTAAAAAAACGAAAAACAATAATCTAAATTTAAACTAAGCACGAAAAACTCTTTTGCTAATTTAACCCTCCTTTTATCTCTAACGGTTACCGAGATTCCTGTTCTTTATATTGAAACATGTACTGTATTAATGTGTTGAAGTTTTAAACATGTCTGAATAATATTTCACCAACCAGTGCCCTAATAGTTTTTGTTTCTAAACCTCTTTGTGGTCAGTTACTAGCAAATTATTTCTGCAATTTAACGAGCCGTATTCATTACTGCGTAACGTTGCTAAACATTTGGTTTGATAAAACATCAAATGTAATTGTTCTATTCGTGTTTATCGGGTAAACGAACCCTTCTTTATGAATTCTGTATAGCGAGTAGTTTCCTAACACACTCTAATTAATTAATTACTAAGGGTTCAATCATTACAACTGTATTTGAGCTGGGTTAAAGGAATCACAGTAGGTACATTGTGCCAAAGCTGGAAGCGATGTTTTACCGAAATACACGCCTTTGGATTTGAACAAACATGTCGAGGTTTACCTGTCAATATTGTCTTGACGTTTTACTTAAACAAGCTGGTTTTCACCTATTATGAAATATGTAGGAATAATAAAGGATAATATATGTAACGATATTATGTGACATTATGCTTATGTCATCATTTATATTAAATAAAATTTTAACTACAAATGTTTAAACTCACCAAGAAGATTTACTACAACAGTGTTAAAAGTAATCAACAAAAAAGTATTTACTACTTTAGTATAATAATAATCCACAGCAGACAACTACGGTTTGTATTTTCTTTTTCTTCTACTTTTAATACGCAATTTTGCATGTTTATAAGTTAATTATTCGGATGACCTCTACTTTGGCAATTTGGACCCCCAGCTAGCATCCATTCTATAAATTCTATACGAACAGTGTTCTGTCTTGAAAGAAGTGCTCGTATGTCATGCGATGTAGTATCTCTTTTGCCATTCTGTTAACATGATAATTCCAAATTCTTCTGCGTGCTCTTATCCATCTTTCTCTGTTGTCGGAGGTCTAAGCTTTTTTGTCAATAATCGTGTGTTGTCATCATCCTAATAGTTCTCTTTTCTCATTTCAGATGTCCTCAGATTCAGCAACTCAAAGAATGTTCAAAGCAGTCCCCTTCAAGATCAATGCATTTTTGAAGACGAATTTTCCAAATGCGAAAGGCTTCGTCCCACTCATTTTCGGAAATCGAGTCAAAATATTCTCTTACAGTAATATCAATTTTATTCGCCGACGTAAACCGACGACCAAGTGAATTTTTGTAAAGTTAAAAAGCAACCAGAAGTCGAACATTGCGTGATCAGGGGGGTACGGTGGATGTTAAATCGCTGTATTGTTATCATATCCCAAAACGTTTTTTACAGTTACCATAGCTGTATGTGAGGAGTGTTATCGTAATGAAGCATTAATTAAGCCTCTAATTCTAAAGCCCAAAGGTCTATAGGGAGGACTTTTGGGCATTTCAGTAAGATGAAACAGCCTTCTGTCCTACCAACTTAACACCAAGGCTGGCTCTAGGTACATAGACGCCTCGATGCAAAATAATTTGGCATCCTCCTTCCCAATTGTTTTTCTGTAGAAAGGTGTTACGCGACGGCAACCACAAAGTTGAGATATTTAAAACTTTGCTCTGCGACGGGAAGATCTCAGCCTGTCGCTTCGCATATATTAGGTAGGAGCAAAAGTATTTTCGTTTTTTAACATGATATTTATTTTTAATATCTTTATAACCAAATTAAATCAAAATATAGTCTATTATATTGGATGCTTAATCCATTTTACGCCAGGTTCGTGCTGCAGCAGCAGCGAAGAATTTCAACATTTGTTTATGACATCTAAAGAACTTTAAACCACAAGCAATTAAACTAACTGACTCAAAAACGAAACTAGGAGATGCGCTTTTTAATTTGACTTATAACTTGTCAAAATTTTATTAATTGTTGATTTCCACAAAAAAAATTATTTTTTGCTCCTACCCAATAACAGCGCGAAGCAACGCTCTCACGATCCGTAGAGAAAAATTTATACATTTTGCAGGGGATATGTCACAAGATTTTTATTTTTGCAGAACTATTAGAAGACGAGAATCTAAAGAGGTACTTTAATTTAATAATAATAATAATAATAATGTCTTTATTGCCATAAGAAACAAACAAACAGTACAACAATATTATTACATATATGTTATATGGCAACCGCAAGGCGTAGTTCAATCCATTGTCTAGAACAATGGATTGCTCTTCCACTCAACCTTGATTTAATGTATTAGATTAAAACAATATTGTTGAAAGATTCTACAATTTGTAAAGAGATACGGAAGGCAGTCTATGGTCTATAGGTTAGTTCAAAGAAATCAATGAATATGAAATTATTCGACAACAGAGGTTCAAGTTTCATTTCGCATATCTTTGCATCTCATTCCCCGCTGCTCCACTCTATCCTTCCTGAAACCACCCCCTTCTCAACATTGACCTTTTCTTGTTCTTTCCACCGCCTAGCAATTACCCTTTCATACTGTCCCCCGTCCACCGAACACTCTATACCTCCTTCAGTGCGCCTATTTTTGGATAAGTGCTATAACCACCTCTATTCTCCTAATTTATTCCTTCTTATTCTTCCTTGCGATTTTTGTTTATTCCCACATTTTTTTCCTGATCTCGTCCGTACTCCCTTTTCCTTTTTCTATAAATTCTATGCTCGGATTTTATCTACCACTAAAATTAACGATCAACCATTAAAACTGGTTATGCTTTTTAATTTTTTGCAGCAGTCAAGCATTTTTAATTCCATTGACATTTAAGCTTTATTGCACAATTCAATAACTATTTGCCTTTGAAGTGGGCGAACGGCCTGAAAAATTCCTCTGAGTATTTATCGCTTTCTTTCTTTTCGTACTTCTGGGAACTTATCCATTCCATCCTTCTTTTGCATACTTCTGAGTATTTAATCCATCCTACTACCTATTATTCACGAAATGAAGGAGCGCAGTTTGTAAGCTCCACTTCTTAAAAATGTTCGGTTGTCTATCAAAATGGGTTGTCGGAAACTTATTTAGGAAAGGATATTTAAAAAAAAAAGAGGCGTGAGTCATTGGGATCGCCATAATCGGGGCGCTCCTTGCTCACGGGTGTCCCAATGCTTTGCTTGCATCTCTTACCGTCTGTTAAATGTTTTCACAAGGAGTAACGACTCCTAAAGAAGACTGCGTACATGATTTTTAACATCAAATGCTTGCTTTTCAAGTTTTAACTGAAGGTGGTTTTAAGTGCAGATTTCATAATTTATTTGAGGTAACAGTGGATTAATAATGCCATTTTGTTTGCATTGACGTTTGAATCAGTCTATACTTTCATATTATTCCTAAATAGTATAAAAATGCCTGAAAAAGCAGAGTTCTATACGTTAATATGTTTTTGTAAGCTCTAATTGAAGCTGACATGTTTATTTTTAGACAAAAAAGTAAATCATCCAACACGATGGCGATTTGTGGTTTTGATCGTGCGCCACATAAATCCCTCTGGATAACCAAAGGAAATGCCATCATATCTCTGCACTGAACAGTATTGACTGCAACTTCTAGTGTGATGGATTGGTTTGCAATATGTCCATTGAGACTCATCTACACGCGCATGTCTCTCGATAATGAGTGAATAACCCAACATCACGTAGTTTATGAAACTGCATTATATACACTGCACAGAATGAAATACTAGAAAATGCACTCTCGGTCTGTGGAGTTACCGCACAGAATAAAAATACATATTATATGAAGCTAAAGTGCGATATTCTTCATAAGTTTACATTAAAGATATATTATGATCACAAACAAACAAAACTAAAAGAATCATTCGGAAGTGCCTTATTCTGATTTGAAATACTTTTAGAATATTTTTAACAATATTGGTTAAAAATATGTACCCATTTCATACATACTAGCGTTTACCTAATATAAATTAATAAAAATAAATAATACAAGTTGGATCAATGGAACAGCAAGCACCATTACCAGTACTTTATAGCATATAGTTATGGCAACTAGGGGTGGGCGATATCCAAATTTCGATATCGAACGTCGATATCGAAATTATATTGATATACAGGGTGGTGCTTTTTTCGATGCTCACCATTGCTATCTTGGAAACGGTAAGAGATACAATGTCGGTTAAATTAGAGAAAAGTTGCACATTTTTATGGCGATTAAGAATCTGAAAAGAAATCCTGGATATTTTGATTCGTTTTTGATTTATTACAAAAAAACTGAAAAATGTGATTTTAGAAAAATATTATTATCTTCCCTACCATTGACGCTATTTCATTTAAACATGGCTACTTTATGTTTTTGACCGTCCTGGGTTTGATGACGTCAACAGAAAATTTCTAAGCCTTCTAGATTTCAAGTTGCGATAGTCAACTTTTTTATTTCTTATGGCCGCCATATTGGATTTTTACACCATCAGACAGACAAAAAAATTAGCTTTTCAGATTGGTAACCAACATACCTTTTTTCTTTCAAAAAACTTGTTGAAATTTTAAAATTTGTGTAAATAATTCATAAAATCGAGAATGCTCTGAAAAACAATTGAAATTATAATATAAATCAAAGTGACACAACATTTTATAGGTCTAATGATAACGAAATTAAGATTGTTGGAAACATATTTAGAAGATATGTTAGCCGAATTGCCATTATTAACAATTCAAAATCATCAGTAGTTTCAGCATGAAGGAGCTGGTACTCACAACGCCCGCATTGTAAAAGGATATTAATTTAGATGTACGGTTTCAAAATGCATGACTTGGTACGTTTGGTCCTGTTCATTGGCCTCCGCGATCGCCATGTTTAATGCCTATGGATTACTTTTACATTGATGTTGTTTATGCAACCCCAACGGAAAATATTGAACTTCTTCGCCATAAAATCAAAAATGCTTTCGACTCTATTTCGAGACAAACTATCCTAAAGGCAGTGGACGAAATGAATCTGAGGACTAACCAATACATCATACATAACGGCGCGCACTTTAAACAATTTAAATAATTATTTATCTGGTGTTTTAAATTTATTGTCCTTTCGTTATTTTATTAGACCTATAAAATGTTGTGTCACTTTGATTTATGTTATAATTTCAATTGTTTTTCAGAGCATTCTCGATTTTATGAATTATTTACACAAATTTTAAAATTTCAACAAGTTTTTTGAAAGAAAAAAGGTATGTTGGTTACCAACCTGAAAAGCTAATTTTTTTGTCTGTCTGATGGTGTAAAAATCCAATATGGCGGCCATAAGAAATAAAAAAGTTGACTATCGCAACTTGAAATCTAGAAGGCTTAGAAAATTTCTGTTGACGTCATCAAACCCAGGACGGTCAAAAACATAAAGTTACCAAGTTTAAATGAAATAGCGTCAATGGTAGGGAAGATAATAATATTTTTCTAAAATCACATTTTTCAGTTTTTTTGTAATAAATCAAAAACGAATCAAAATATCCAGGATTTCTTTTCAGATTCTTAATCGCCATAAAAATGTGCAACTTTTCTCCAATTTAACCGACCTTGTATCTCTTACCGTTTCCAAGATAGCAATGGTGAGCATCGAAAAAAGCACCACCCTGTATATCAAAATATCGATATATCGACATTCTCACCCTCATTTGTGTTGTCCATACCACGGAATAAAATATCAAAATATTGATATATCGGAATATCGATATATTGGAATATCGGATATCGATATATCGGAATATCGATATGTCGGAATATCGGATATCGATATATCGGAATGTCGGATATCGATATATCGGAATATCGATATATCGGAGTATCGATATAATTTTGATAGCGATATATCGATATCCGATATTTCGATATATCGATATATCGATAACAAAATTATATCCATATTTATCGATATATCGCCCACCCCTAGCCATAACTTAAATACACTGCAGATTTGGCACACAATATTGAGCAGTCTAAATAAAATCCTGAATAGCCATTTTGTTGTGAAAGTGTAAAACATCTCATGCTTTTTCCAGTTTTAGAATTAAGTCACAAGTTTTACAATAATGTCACAAAAATGTATATTCTTTTGGAGTACTTACAATATTATTGTCAGCGGCAGTAGGACTACGTCCTGTACGTTAGATGCTTAACAAAACTCTTTTCTAGTCTAAATTCTTTATAAGACTAGGCGCGTACATGCGATTTTCTGTCACCACGACTATAAAATCGCAGTCGCAAGATAATTGTGTGGATCCGCGCATTTTCGACTGACAAGTCGTTAGGTATTCTCATTTTCACAAAATATGTCCTACAGGGTGGTCCACTTTTTTGTAGCAGAACTTGTAACAGTCGATACAAAAACTCATTTTTAAGCGAATATTCCATATCATTGTTGGTCCACAAACGCTTCATTTTAAAGATACAAGGTGTTCAAATTTTCCAAAAAATATCGATCATTCTTAACCGTTCCCCAACCAGCAGATATACTTAAACCAAATTTGGTATACAGCACCACCTTACAAGTTACCACATTCGGTGGGAATGTTAAGCCTCACAAGAACCAGTGGCGGAGTTGTGGGGGTTCAGTTACAATAAATTTTATAAAAAATTAGTACGATCCCGTTCAAAATCAAAATCGAACTACATTAGCCTAAAGTTGTTTCTTGTATATTAATAGTTCTTCTTTTAATATTATGCTTCAAAATTGCTGCATAAATATAATATGTTGTAATTTTTAATCTTTTTTATGTTATTATAGTATCTATGAATAAAAATTAAATTAACAAAATATATTTTGGTGATTTTAAAGTAAAACAAATAATCAGCGATTGATTTTTTTGATAGGCTAGTGAAAGTTGTCAGGACGATCTATAGAAGAATATTATTATTTAATTTGCGTCGGATAATATAGCTATACCAATACCTATGTATGTACAAAAATTAGCAGAAATACGTTTGTTAACAGGGCATGAAACCGGTTTTTTAAACCGGTTTAAAAAACCGGTTAACCTTTATTTTTTGTCCAAAATTGTGATTTTTAACCGAAACCGAAACCGTTATTTTTAAAGGCAAAAAAAAACGGTAACCTTTAACCAAAATAATAAAAAACCGGTTTTTTAAACATCTCTTTTTAATAAAAATTATTTTGAAAAAATACAAAATCTGTATTAAATGTGATTAGTTTACCAAAAGTAATTACTGAATGCTTGATTGTACATATATTATAAAATTATAAATAGATAATATCTTTTTATACTTTGCATTCCAAATCTGAATAATGTTAAAAACCGGTTAAATTAACCGGTTTTTTCAAAACCGGTTTTTTACGGAAAAAACCGGTTTTTCAACAAAAACCGTTATAAAAATAAAGTTCTTGATTTCGGTTAACCGTTAACCAAAATTTTTTTCGGTTTCTAGCCCTGTTTGTTAATGACAGGGCTATTTATGTAGCAATTTTTAAAGATAATGTTAAAATAAGAAATATTAATGTACAACAAACAACTTGAGGTTAAGGTAAAATAATCTGTAAAAATTGCGTTATAAATAAAAACATCACATTTACAAACAAAATGTGTGATATGCTTGTATGCGGCGAAAAATTGTGGCGGCGAAGAATTGTGGCAGCGAAGAATTGTGTAGGCGAAGAATTGTGAGCGAAGAATTGTACGGGCAAAGAATTGTACAGGCGAAGAATTGTGGGCGAATAATTATGGGAGAAAAATTGTGGGCGAAGAATTTTCCGGACACGACTAAATTTACCTTGGCAACGCATAACGAAATAGTAGGGTACCTCTATATAACAGGGTATGGCCACGCTTCACAAACCCTCCAAATTTCTAATAGCCGCTATGGGATTATATAGGATTTCTTTTAATAACTCAATTTTTAAACGAAATTTGTAGGTAAAAACTCAATTGGCGTGCAGAAATAGATGCAATAATAAGTAATAGATGCAATAATAAGTATAGCAATTAAAAAATGAGTAAAACGAAGGATTAACAATTGTTATTAGCTATTAATGTTTAAAAAACATTTACGGAGCGCGTATTTCCATGGTAGGCATGCAAACCATGACACAGGCCGCGTGTCATGGGTTGTAGGCTGGTAAGGAATAAAACACAAGACGTCATGATAAACGTATTTTTTAATGTCCAATGAGCAACTGAAAAGTATAGATTCATCAATTTAATTTTATATTTTATCACAAAATTACATTATTAATCCCAAGCATTGCTATTAAGTTCGATGTAGACCAATAATACATCGCACATTTTCTTAAAAATTAAAAAAATAATTGTATTTAACTTAACTTATGAAATTTACGTATGGTAATAACTTACACAACTATCACTAATGTCTTTTAAAGTCTTAGAACACACTTAAACACTCTGAACACGCAAGAAAAAAATAAAATATGAATATTTCCCTATTCGCTCCATACTATTTATTTGAAATCTGGAGGTCTCAGCCTAGCGGCAAGCGAAACTCGACCGTATATACACCTCAGCCAATAGAAACTTGTTCCTGGTTGACCATACCCTGTTCATTAAGGTACCCTACGAAATAGTATTAACTATAACGAATAATGGACCTACACTGAAATGTTAAAGAATAATCTAATATAAAGCAGTGCAGTGCTAATGCATGTCTGAACTTAAACACAGATGGATTGGTTGACAATTTGCAGCTATATTCTACATCTATGAATAAAAGTGTTGCCAGGCAACTTCCACTTTCTGATGAAATATGTAGTTTAAAGTTTGACTTAAATTATAAAACAAAAAAATAGCAATAAAACAACCGGAACAAACGAGACATACCTACTAGACATAACATAATAAGTACGGGAAAATTTTCTAATCCGTGGGTTAGCAAAATTTAGTTTTTTATTTGCCATTAGCAATAAATAACCCTCTGAAACTAGGATCAAACATTAGGAAATAGGTGTTAATGTACAAACATCTAGTTAAAGTCATATCGTTATCGCGAATGCGTAGTTAAACTGCAACATCAATTAAACTATACGTTATTGGATTTGCTTTGCTTTCAATCACTCCGAGACCACTTGATTAAACACAAGTGTAAGTGCAAAAAGCTATGTCGATTGTAATTAATTTGCACTACTCGCGTGAGCGGTTGTGTAATGCATTGTTTCCGCGTTGGCGCTACTGCGACACATTGCCAAAGCCGCAACCGGAAATGGTGTCTACTTTCGTTTATTGCTCGATTCGAAGCGAGAAATTTATTATCAGTTTTTCGAGGTATATCAGTACGCGTTGTATTCTGCTAGTGTATTATTTGTTATGGTCGCGCAACCAAATAAAGCTGCAAGTCACACTTTGGTTTGAAATACGACCAACTTGAGCGCTGCAGTAGCAAAAAATAAGGGGTTTTTGAAGCATTTCAAAGGCGTTACCGTATGAGTTTTATGTTAAAAGTTTAATGACAATATTCCATTCCGAAAAAAATTCCGTTGTTGCTACCATTTATTGGCAGCAGAACAATTTTCAACAAAATAATTGTAAAAACAAGTAAAAAAAATTTACTGTTTCATATAGAAAACTTATATCGGGTGGCCGAATAAAAACGATCAAACTTTAAATTTAAATTATTTTTATACCAAATGAAAAATACAAGATATTTTTTCATAAATACTTTATTTAGGTTAGGCAATTATGTATGGAATATAACATTTGTCAAATGTTCAGCTCTCGCTGCATAACAAATTCGAGCTCTTTTCATCGCGTTTTTCATCACATCTTCGCATAATTCTGGCGGTATTCCACTTACAGCGTCTCAAATATTCTGCTTTAAGTGTTCAAGATTCATCGGTCTGTTAGGATAGACACGTCCCTTTGAATAACCCCACAGAAAAAAGTCGGGCGCTGTCAAATCAGGTGATCTCGGGGGCCAATCAGTTTCTTGATATCAATCGACCTGGAAACATCCTTCTCAATGTTTCTATTGTGTCTCGTACCGTATGACTTGTGGCCCCGGCTTGTTGAAACCACATGTTTTCCAGGCCCAATTGATTCATTTGATGAAACAAAAAATGGTTAATCATCTCACGGTAGCGATCGCCTATCACTGTTACAGCAGCACCTGCAGCGTCTTCAAAGAAGTAGGGCCCAGTTAACCCTCCTGACCAGATGATTCCACACCAAACTGTCACACGACGAGGATGCAGTGGTCGTTCGTGGATTAACGAAGGTCGCTCATCACCCCAATATCGAAAATTTTGTTTGTTAACAAATCCACTGAGGTCGAAAGGGACCTCGTCACTCAAATCTGGGTCGCCTTCCAATCTGTTTAGAACAAAATTACTGAAGTTACGAGGGCGTTTATGGTCCTGATGTTCAAGTTTTTGTGTTAACTGAAAAGACCCAGATCTTTCTTCAGAATATTCTGAATAGACAATGTCGGATATTCGGCTATATTTCCAAGGACACTTCCAATATTCTGATCCGAACGAGCTCTCTTGGCACGATGAGGAACTGGTTTATCTCTTACAATGCCATGCTGCTCAAATTTATCTACTTAACGAATTATTGTTAGTCGCGAAAGTACCTAAATGTTTCTTCCGAAAATGGGACGCAATTTTCTAAGCCTTTCCGCAACAGAAGACTGATTTGCGTAGAACGTTTTGATAATTAAAACACGTTGCTTAAGAGAAAAACGCTCCATAACGAATTTGCCGAATCTACACCAATTAATTGTTATCAAACAACTGTCAAATTTGACACCGAAACAAAATGGCGGCAAAAAAAAGTTGTATACCTCTTAGTTGGCCACCCGCTATTTACGCATCTGTGTAATTTTTAACTATAGAAAAACAGTTCAAAGCATTTGGTTTGCAGCTGTACAGGGTGGGCAAATTTCGATGTTTTAATAGGGAATCTCGATAACTATAAGACGTATCAAAAAACGGACCGCGCATCCTCGATCTCTTTTTTCGAGAAAAGTTGTGAAAACTGAAATTGGTTATCGTCTTTTGTTTTCAAGTTATCGCCGATAACACGATTTTTCGACTTTTCGTTTTATGACTATATCTCGTTTGTTTATAAAAATAAACAAAAATAGTTTTAACGTTCTAGAGGCACTTTTTTGATAAGAATGTAGTGGCGTAAACAATTTTTCAAAAAAAGAACCGAAATTCAAGTTGTGACATAAAGTTGTATTTTTTTAAACAGAACCCATAATTGGCTATGACTTATTTAAATTCCTTATTTTTTTGTCATTCCAAATATATAAAGGTTGATGTATTTATTTTCAATAATACGCAAGTTAGAAGGTTTTTTAGTTTTTTTTTTAAACAAAATTATAGTAGGCTGTGAAAACAAAAACAAAACAAGGTGTAAAACCTTTTTAAACTTATTTGGTACACGTTACTAAGGTTTTGTAATTTGTTGTTGTGATAAACATTATAAATATTTGAACATAAGATATACTACAATAAACTACATTACTGCAGATTCCGACTGAATGGTCGTTTGCTTATGTTCAAATATTCATAATATTTATCATAACAACAAATTACAAAACCTTCGTAACTTGTACCAAATGAGTTTTAAAGGGATTTACACCTTGTTTTGTTTTTGTTTTCACAGCCTATAATTTTGTTTAAAAAAAAAACTAAAAAACCTTCGTAACTTGCGTATTATTGAAAATAAATACATCAACCCTTATATATTTGGAATGACAAAAAAATTAGGAATTGAAATAAGTCATAGCCAATTATAGGTTCTATTTAAAAAAATACAACTTTATGTCACAACTCGAATTTTGGATTTTTTTTTGAAAAATTGTTTTCGCATTCTTATCAAAAAAGTGCCTGTAGAACGTCAAAGTTATTTTTGTTTATTTTCATAAACAAGCGAAATATAGTTATAAAACGAAAAGTCGAAAAATCGAGTTATCGGCGATAACTCGAAAACAAAAGACGATAACCAATTTTAGTTTTCACCATTAACTTTTTCTCGAAAAAAAAAATCAACGTTTTTTGATACGTCTTATAGTTATCGAGATTCCCTATGAAAATATCGAAATTTGCTCACCGTGTACAATGTACGTTACAATGTTGATAAATGAATATTCTTGTGTATTTGCATAGTGTTTTAATGTTATACATACTACGTAGTATGTCCAATTTTATTATACAGCACATCTGATAGTGGTGATTTCCTAAAAGAACGGCCGAAGTTGGAGTTTCATGTGTATTTTTTAAACTACTTATTTCGTTTGCTAATTCATCTTATCCTGGTTTATATATTGATCTATTGCTGTTAATACAGCCTCCATTTTCATTATCGTACCAGCAAGGCAGGATCCTAATTCTGAAACGATGTTTTGCTAACATTTGCCAGTATCTTTCAGACATCAACAATCGTACGGTCCATCATATTTATGTAAAGAAGATATCACAATTTTTCCCCTAACTTAAATTATATCTTATGTAATTTTTTTACATTATAACGACCTTGTTTTCATATTTTGGCCGATAAAATTTTATAGCTGGCAGAGTATGATATCCAGACAGTATCAGTATAAAAAAAACGCTTCAAAAATTTTATTCAAACTACAAAAAAATCCTGTTTGTTTTATTCTTCCATAAGCAAATCATGGTCGAGGTGTTTTTCATCCGTTAATTCATTATAGAGGTGTATTCAGATTTAGGTGGTTGATTAACTAGAACATTTTTAGAATCCGTTGCAACTGATGTATCAAAACCTAGATAGCAAATTTTTAAACATATCAAAAAAATTAGGGAGAAAATCAACAAGCTATTATGTATCCAATAATTTTTTGAAAATTCCTTAGGGTATAATTAAACAGATAATACTGACTACGGTGAAGATTGTTGTATGTTGAGAATGAGTCATGAAGATATGTGAAACAGATTGCAGATGCAAGGGTGAGCCACATTTATAAAACAGATAACTGCTAGGATGACCCCCGATTTCTGATTTATGGCCCACTAGGGATGCATCATGTAGATGAATCCATTTCTTGTTTTATCTCGATTCTCCGCAATATAGCCATAAACTAGTAAGCGAAGTTTATACGGATAGTTTTTCTTCTGTACAAAACAATTACATAAATGTGGCAAACAAATAAAACTGGATTTCATTATAATACTAGGTATGTCACAGCCACAAAGAATTTAAAATTTTTAGAATTGTGATTTAAATTCTACCCGCTAAAAAAACTGTAGCATTTATAAACAACTGCGTAGCTTTTTTTTTTACTTTTACGCTAAAAATCTCGAAGAATCTCGTAATATTATTTTATCTTGAATGAACCATATAAGACAGAAATATTACAAGTGTGACAATATTTGATAACCGTTTATTATAAGTTTTTATTAACGGCAAATGTTCCAGCAATAATACCGATATTAAATATCTCACAAAGAAGAGACAAATACCTACAGAAAATATTACAGCTGAATGGAAGCAGATGAAGTGAAGCTGAAGGCTTATAATAGAGTTTCTGTCAAGTCGTTGGCGTATAAGGCTATAGATTATTGACACCACTCTTACCAAACTAATAAATTGTATCGTATTAACGACAGCAGAAGCCACTGTTGGTTAATAATGCTTGGCAAGAACAAATAAATCATTTTAGATTAATAATTTATTTGCTTATTTAATATATATCGAATACAAAATGCATAATATATAATGTATAAATAATTAAAACTCCTAAAAAGCATTATAACAGCGTAGGATCCCATGCTACACTTGCCTGATAAAAGTAATTTTCCACCAATAGAAAATGCGACTATTGCTTCATCTGCAGATGATGTAGCCTGTCGTATCAAATCTAGATTAAGCTACCCACAAACTTCATTAAACCAGCGGTTTCATCTATCATTGGACTAATAATTCACTTGACGATGTACCAAAACAAAATTAAAAATGTTATTTGCGCCTTAAGGGCACCAAGCACACGGGCAAACACTTAGATACTGCCTCAAAAAAAAAAAACAAGATATGTACAGTGCGTAGGACGTAGGAAGATATTTCACCAGAGTGCACTAAACCTAAGAATAATAAACCAAAATTGCACACCGTCGCGGAGAACATGCAGCTTGCCATAGAGCAGTGTTTCTCAAACTTTTTACTCTGAGGACCTCTTTCAAAATTAAATGCTTACAGAGGACCCCAATAAATTGTTTTGTAGACAATCCTTTTGTTTTCTTCTAGCCTCGCAAATAAATTTGGATCATATTTGAACATCACGGAAAAGCTTGAGTACCCCTTCAAAAAGATTCAGGTACCTCCAGACTTTGAGAAAAACATTGAGGATGCTTAGTTGTAATAGAAGTATGTACAGAAAATTAAAAATAAAGCTATGAATAAGGTGAACCTATTTAAACAACAGAAAGTAGGCGACGATAAACAACCAAAAAACCAAATAAAAGTGAAAGGCATATGAATGTCTTCAAAAACAAAACGAGAATAAATCGTTCGCACAGCCAGTAGCAAATAATCCATTAATGGACAAAATAGTGAGCAGCAGAGCATCATCGAACAAACTCTGCATCTTATCTTGGACAAACACACTCTGTTTAACACTAACATATATATTAATGTTCTCTTCTTCCATTCAATGGAACTGTGACTAATTAACGACAACCATAACAAAAATTATATATTTTCATATATACAATAGAGCACGTTTACATGTCGGTGTTCGAACGACTGCTCTTTCTCTCTGTCTCTGTAATACTAACTAGCCTAACGCTAACATAAAATCACATGGTATCAATGCATGCATAATAGTTCCGCTCAGCACTGGCAGAGGCCGCTACATACACCCCGCCTTGAAAGGCTGTGGCTTTCAAATGAACAAATATCAAAACAATAAATGACAAAGTAAATTAAACAAATGCAAAGAAAAAAAACAACAATAAGTACATGCAACAATTACGATAAGGCGATCACTCGCGAACTTTCACTTCCATTACACTCACGTGGGTAGCGGACATAGTTGCGATACCGCTCGGCGAGTTGTGTCTGTGGAGGTACGAATTGTCACTACGCGAACGTGACCATCTGGTCCTGGGTGAAGTTGGACTACTCTGGCCATCTTCCAATGGAATGATGGCAAGTTGTTTTCTTTAATTAGCACCAAAGTGCCCAATTTGATATCTTCTAGCGATGGTTTTGCTTTATAACGATTCTGGAGTTCAGTGAGATATTCTGTCGACCAGCGTTTCCAGAAATGCTGTTTCAGTTGTTGTATTTTTTGATAAATCGACAATCTATTTTCAACAATATGTGTGACATCAGGGTCTGCCACTGATGTTAGAGTCTTACCGATGAGGAAGTGAGCAGGTGTAAGAGGTTCTAGGTCATTTGGATTAGACGACATTGGAGATAAGGGACGGGAATTTAAAATTGCTTCAATTTGAACTAAAAGAGTGTAAAATTCCTCGTAAACTAAATTAGTATTTCCCAATATTCTTTTTAGATGATATTTTACGCGTTTGACCCCTGCTTCCCAAATGCCTCCGAAATGAGGCGAATAAGGCGGAATGAATTTCCAAATAATGCCTTCATTCTGAGTTAATTCAGCTAATGAATTTTGATTGTTAGTTATGAATTTACCAAGTTCAGCAAGTTCGTTCTTTGCTCCAACAAAATTGGTGCCATTATCGGAACGAAGCTCGCATGGTTTGCCACGTCTCGACACAAATCGTCTTAAGGCAGCGATAAAATTTTCTTTAGTTAAATCCGATACCAATTCCAAATGAATTGCTTTGGTGGTAAAACAAACGAATAAACCAATGTAACATTTCAATGTTTTGGCATTCCTACCTTTACGTTCCTTTATTGAAAAGGGTCCGGCATAATCTACGCCAGTTATTGCAAATGGTAAAGATGGAGTAACGCGTTCTTTTGGCAAATCTCCTATTTTGGGAGTTAAAGTTTTAGGTTTTGCTCGAAAGCAATTAATGCAATTGTGAACAACTTGACGAGATATGTTTCTCCCTGAAATTGGCCAAAACTTTTCGCGAACTGAATACAATAGTTGCTGTGGACCAGCATGTTTTAACTTTAAATGTTCGTACTCGAACAACAATTTAGTGAAGTGATGATTTGCAGGTATAAGTATGGGATGCTTTTGCTCAAAATACAAATTAGAATGAGTAAGTCGTCCACCTACACGAATTATATTTTTAATGTCAACAAAGGGGCTTAAGCAAATGATTTTGCTATCCCTTTGCAAGGGTTTATTATCCCTTAATAAACGATATTCTCGAGGGAATGATTGATTTTGAACAATTTTGACTATAGCAACTAATGACAAGTTTAATTCGTCCATGGTAAGAGGACCAAATATGCGATTTTGCTTAGTTTGCTTGCAATTGTTTACAAACCGATAACAATAGGCAACGCAACGAAGTAGTTTATTGTAATTCGAATAATTATGTATGTGCAACGGATCAACGAATGGTGTAAGAACGAATGAGTAATTATTTGATTTTAATTCTGGCAAGTCATGAACTATTTCAAAATTTGGATAATCTAATTCCGATGCTTGTTGATGTAACCATTCAGGACCATGCCACCATAAGTAACATCCATTTAGCGAGCTTGGGTTTACGCCACGCGACAACAAGTCTGCGGGATTTTCTTTTGATTTGACATAATGCCAATCTGTACTGTTTGTTAACGATTGGATTTTTGATGCTCTGTTTGCGACAAATGTTTTTAACAAATTTGTTGAAGTACGAATCCAACTGAGAACGATAGTCGAGTCGCACCAAAATTTGACCGAATCCAACTTCAAAGTGAGCGAATTCTCAATATTTTTTGTTAATTTGGCTAGAATTAGAGCTCCACTTAGCTCCAAACGAGGAATGCTTATATGCTTGATCGGTGCCACCTTGCTTTTAGCACTAATTAAATGAACATGAATTTGACCGTTTGCATCAAATGATTTGACATACACACATGCGCCGTAAGCTTGCTCAGACGCATCACAAAAACCATGCAATTCAATTCTTATTGGGTTATCACAAGTTACACGTCGTTGTATTTCGAGATTGTTTAACTGGAGTAATTCGTTGTGAAATTTAATCCAACTATTATGAATGTCTGACGGAAGCGATTCATCCCAAGAAATATGTTCCATCCAAAGACGTTGTAATATGATTTTAGCTGTTATGGTACAAGCTCCCAATAACCCAAGAGGATCGAAGATTTGAGCAATACAAGAAAGAATCGATCTTTTTGTAATTTGTTTTGGTAAACTATATATATTGATTTTATAAGTTAAAGTATCATCTGTTGAAACCCAAAGAAGACCAAGTGTTTTACAGTTTTCAACAGGACTAATAATTAACCTTTCAATTGAGTTTTGTGTGTTCGAAATATTGTTAACTATGTTATTGCAATTCGACGTCCATTTTCTTAGTTCAAAACAACCTTGCTTAAGAATTGTATCAATTTGACGACAAACATTAATTGCATTTTCAATGCTGTCGAATCCAGTTAGCAGATCATCAACATAAAAATCATTTTGAATTATGGTAGAAGCTTCAGGAAAACTTGTAAGGTTTTCCGAGGCTAGCTGTTTAAGGCAACGAATGGCTAAAAATGGGGCAGATGTTGTGCCATAGGTGACAGTATTGAGTTCATACACAGACGGATCTTTTTCGTCCGTTTTTTGCCACAGGATACATTGAGTTAATCTGTCAGATGGTTGTACTAAAATTTGACGATACATCTTTGCAATGTCTGCAGAAACAACGAATTTGTTCTGACGAAATCGAATCAAGATCGAAAAGAGATCATTTTGCAATGGAGGTCCAGGCATTTGAAGATCATTTAACGAAACACCTGTCGAAGTTGGACTTGAGCCATCGAAAACTACTCGCAACTTAGTAGTCTGGCTGCTTTGTTTATATACACCATGGTGTGGTAATATACAAATGGGAAATTGCGAAGTTGAAACAAGTTTAGTCATGTGACCAAGCGACTCATACTCACCCATAAATTGTGAATACATGTTATATAACGAAGGGTTTGCAATTAATTTGGTTGTAAGGGATCGAAAACGTTTTAAAGCTGATTGATATGAATCTCCTAAATGATCTATTGACTGTTTGAAAGGAATGGCTACTATGAAACGACCAGTCTCATCTCTTGTTGTGTGTGATTTAAAATGAGCTTCACATGCTTGTTCTTCGTCAGAAAGAACACGAGAATTTTCACATTCTTCAATTTCCCAAAACCGTTTTAAAGTATCTTGAACTTTATCGACATGATTTAAATTACAAAATGTGTTTTTTGATGTATTTGAAACAATGCTACCTGATACAATCCACCCAAATCTAGTTTTTTGTAAGATAGGCTTATTGCTTCCCAAACTTACCTGTCCAACACAAATAAGTTGCCAAAACAATTGAGCTCCGATGAGCATATCGATACGAGAAGGTTTATTAAAATTGGGATCTGCCAATTTAAAATTTGTGGGTATTTCAAACGATGCAAAATTGATTGTAGAACTTGGAATACTTTTGCAAATTTCAGGTATAACGAAGCAAGAGATCGATGTGTTGTAAGTGTTGATGCGAGATTGTAAACGAATATGACACTTACGATTTAATGTTGAAGAAATTTGATTGATACCGGTCACCGAAAGTTCGACTTGTTCAGTGGGTAAACCTAATTTCTTACATAATTCTGAAGTAATAAAATTTGATTGCGATCCTGAATCGAGCAAAATTCTACAGTCGTGAACAGCTCCCTGCTTATCAAAAATATGAATGGTTGCTGTCGAAAGCAAAACATCACGATTTCCATGATCGATACTATTTGTCATTGCTATTTGGTTTGGAGTTGTTTCTACTATAGGTGTGTTTTGTACGACGGGTTTAGATCGTTCAAAATGTAGTAACGTGTTGTGTTTAGAATTGCATTTTCTACAACTTGATGACTTACAATTTTTTGCAATATGACCACTATTTAAACAATTGATGCAAAGATTTAATGACTTAACCTTTTCGAAACGAGCTTGTGAATTCAATTTTTTAAATTGATCACAATTATAGAGTTTATGCGAATCATTACAAACAATACAGACGTCACCATAAGTAACAAAGCTTTTGACATTTGACGTGCTATATTTATACTTTGTTGATGTGGGTTTTTCGATGTTTTTATTCGATTCCAAATTTCTGAGCAATGCGACTCTAAGTTCAATGAATGATTTCAAATCTTGAAGAGTTGGAAGTTCAATGCTTACCGAATATTCCTCCCATTTTGCAACTGTTTCCGAATCTAGTTTTTGGCAAATCAAATACACTATTAAAAGATCCCATTGATCTGTGGCAACCTTCAAATGATTTAACGATCGTAAGTTTATAGAAAATTCATCTAATAAATCACGCAATGCTGACGAAGTAGGTTTTGCTATGTTAGGTATATGCCAAAACAGTTTGATATGATGAAAGATTAACATTTTACGATTGTTGTACCTTTCGCAAAGCAAATCCCATGCAACACAATAATTTGATTCACATAATGGTAGTGATTTGATTATTTGGGCTGCAGACCCTACAAGCGACGCTCTTAGATAATGGTATTTTTGTATAGCACTGATTGAACTATTTGAATGAATCATTGATTCAAATGTATCTCGAAATTCAAGCCAATTTTCAAAACTACCTTCAAACTTTGGAAGAGATATGGTTGGTAATTTAACAGTATTTAAATTTAAATGTTCGATATTCGAGTTAATTTGACTTGTGGTTGATACATCAGAATTTGGTGTTACTATTGAATCATATTCCGCGATTAAAGTTTCAAGATCTCCTATAATTTCAAGATGTTGCGACTGAAATAACATTATTTCTGCAATAATTTCATCTGAATTTTCCTCTGAACATTCAATTTGAGCTTGATCTTGAAAATCTTCTAAAAATGTGTCTAATTTCTTAACTGTTAATTTGCATTTGAACAAATATGATTTATTTCCTAAATAATTTGGATCACCCTTGACATCTTTATAAAAGTTTTGACATTGTATCAAATATGATTTCAAAATATTACGTTTGTAATGCAACGGTTTGACAATTGGTTGTGGTTTAGGCATTTTAATTCGATATAATAATGTAACTAAACAATACGAAACAAATACGAAGCAATTTTAAATGGATTTAAAAAGGCTAAGGAGTAAGAGAGATGAAAGTTGACTCACTTGTTTGTAAATGCGTGCGCCGAACAAAGATGCTAGGTGCGGCCGTTGTCAAAGGACTGGTTGCCGCGCCAGTGGTGTAGAACTGAACACGTGCTCGGGCGGTGCTGCTTGCTAACGAACGAATATGCGATGGTAATTAATACTTGCCAATTTTGCGAAAGTATTTAACGAATGGATTGCCGTCAATGTAATTGCGATGATGCTGCTTGTTTTACGACGATATGCTTGTATACTTGCAGATTCGCAAAGTATATGTACGAATTCCAATTTGCTTCTGACTTCAGTACGACGAATAACAATATGTATATCCAAATCAAAGGATCAATTTTATCCGGCTCGAAGGACCAATGTTTAACACTAACATATATATTAATGTTCTCTTCTTCCATTCAATGGAACTGTGACTAATTAACGACAACCATAACAAAAATTATATATTTTCATATATACAATAGAGCACGTTTACATGTCGGTGTTCGAACGACTGCTCTTTCTCTCTGTCTCTGTAATACTAACTAGCCTAACGCTAACATAAAATCACATGGTATCAATGCATGCATAATAGTTCCGCTCAGCACTGGCAGAGGCCGCTACACACTCCGATGGTCAAATAATACCATACGCTAACACAGCCAAATACCTTATCTCAGTGGCGTAGGCAGGATGCTTCCATGGTGGTTAATAAACGCAAAAAGAGCTGAGGACCTATTTTTTTAGGTCACCACTCTCTTTTTAGGTTTTTTTTGCAGCAGGATGTATGACGGTTTCATCATTAATAAACGGTAAAAAGAGCCGAGGATCTTTTTTAAGCACAAAATTTACAGTTTTCTATCTCTATAATAACTTATTGCGAACCTGCCTACGCCACTGCCTTCTCTTAACACTTGACACTTAACTTCGTTGGAAAACTCATGTCAAAAAAAAGAAAGAAATTAGGAATTTTATATCGAAAAATGCATTGGCTATTAGAAAGAAAGTCCACTCTGTCAGTACATAAAAAGCTTTTACTATACAAGTAGATAATAAAATCAGTGTGGACGTATGGGGTAGTAAAAAAAAAAGGTGCAATAAATTAATTCAGACTTTTCAAAACAAAAGAGC
Organism: Elmis aenea; assembly: GCA_947652605.1. Classification (NCBI taxonomy): domain Eukaryota; kingdom Metazoa; phylum Arthropoda; class Insecta; order Coleoptera; family Elmidae; genus Elmis; species Elmis aenea. Next base: position 22,893,123 of record OX393576.1, read on the forward strand.
ATCGTAGATGCACCCTAGTTCATTAAAAATGACGCTCCCCATGGGTCCTTGAAGTAAAGTTTGTGGACAGAGAAATCCAAAAATTCACAAGACGTCACGAAGAAATCTACTTCAGCATGTGAATATCGAGGCTAACCAGCTTCTCGATAACATAATATAAAGACTCAAGAAAAAGAAACACTTTTGAGTTGGTGTAATGTGCCATTGATTGTGTATAAAAAAAGCACAGTGCTTGTGTAAGTGCACAAAAATAAAATGCCATCGATGGTAGAACGGCTAGGAGAGGTCAATGGATGACTCTTAGATCTTAACTTATTTAGTATACTAGCAATAGAACTAAGTACTTACCAGTCTAAGACTAGATTGTAACATTATTTTACCAGAAAAGATTTGCTTTTTATGTTTGTTGTGCACATATTCATAACGTTAAATCTGCTATTTACTTTTGAGTCGTAACTATAAGGAATTTTATGATGAAATTCAATGGTAATTTGTTTTCATTGTGGAATTAAACTGTTGAAAATTACCTTTGGTATTAGCACCCTTGACACTCGTACCTAATACTAATTATAATTACAAACATAAGGCAGGTTGGTTTGATTACATAAAATCTTAATCGTTATTATGCCCCCAAGAATGCTTTTATTATATCAAGGATAAATGTAGGGGCTCCGAGCCCTCGGCACGTGAAGTAGGGTAAAACTTGCTAGTCTCCCCTTACAAAATTGTAGTGCGTATAGAATTGCCATTTAACACGATCCACAACCTACATCAAATTTTTCCGGTTCGTATTTCTAGAAAATTTGTTAATTAAAATAGTATCTTACCAACATTATCCTCTATAGGTACGTTGATACTGTTGACACGTAACATTATACAAAGAATTTGATCTTTAACGATATTATTGTAAAACGGATTCTTTATTAATATGTCTATTACATTAAATATTTTAAATTTATCGAAAAAGAAAAAAACCCACAACATTTTATCAAAAGCAATTAATGACAAAAAATGCGGAGAAGAATCAGAAACGAAAAGTAATTGTATAGGTGTTTGCAGGAGCTGAAACGAAATTCTGAGGAAAAATACCATATAACAAAGTCTTTTTCTTGTACTTACACCTTATTATTTTTACGTAGAATACAAAGAATAATAATTTTAAAAAACTGTCCAGAACGGTAACAAATATAAAGATATTTCGGTTGGATTACTAAACTTTATACAGCTGATAAATACAATGCTATATAAAACGAAACGAATACAGTTTTGTTGCTGAGGAACTAAGTTGAAATAAAAACACATTTAAGTTCCATAGTAAAAAATTTATTTAGGTATTTTATTTAGTCATGAGTCCTTCTACTGTTAGGTGTAGGACTGTTGAGTTGTGTTGTGCTGACCTTTTTCCATGTCTTTCTGTCTTGTGCTAGCCTTTTTATGTCTTTCCATTTGATGTTTCTATCAGCTGCTGTTTTTTTATGTAACTTCGTCGTGCCATGTTTTTCTCGGTCTACCTCTTTTGTTTTTTCCCTGTGCTCTTGCTTCATATGCTTATCTGGTAAGCCTTTCTTCTTTTATCCAATAAATGTGGCCCAACCATCCCAGCTGCCTTTCATGTATTTTTGTTTTAACTGATTTTATCTTTAATTGTTCTCTATCTGTTTCGTTTCTGATTCCAACTTTTTTGTTTTTCCTTGGATTTTTCTTAGAAATCTCATTTCAGCTGCATTAACTCGGGTACTATTTTTATTTGTGAGTGCCCACGTTTCACTTCCGTATAAGTGCCGGAGTTACTACCTTTTTGACCACTTCCACTTTTGTTCGTTTTGGGAGTTCTCTATTTCCAAAAAATGTTGTTCTTAAACTGTTAAATATTCTTCCCACATTTCCTGTCATTTCGCTTATTTCCTTGTCCATTCCTCCATTTTTCTCTATGATCACTCCTAAATATTTAACGCTTTCTACCTTTTCTAACTTAAGCCCATTTAAAGTGATGCTATGCCCATTGTTCTCTGTTGTAACGATCATATATTTCGTTTTTTCGTTATTTATTTTCATATTAATTTTTTCCAATTCCAGGTTTAGAATTGCTAAATTATGTTGCAGGTTTTTTTCTGTTTCCGCGACTAAGACCATATCGTCTGCGAACATTAGCTCCGTTATTGTAATTGAGAAAATTTTACGAAAGTAATCGCTTTGGCATATCAAAAGTTTCACTGTGTTTATAACTGGTTTAAACGAGATCATGCCTACCCTTTTCTTAAATATAACAACATTAATGCGTTCTTCATGAACGTAACCTTTATTTATCAATTTTGCTGTTCGTGTAAATTAATAGCTTTTAAGTGTGGATATTTTTTTCGAAAAAAGTAGAATTGGTGTTGGTATATCATATTATAATTTTAGAAAGAATGTAACTTCAACAGCATTTTTACACAAGCACAGTTTTTTATTTACATCGCTCACATTTTACAACGATCAGTAAAAACCTGAAATTAAATTAAACTTTCTGGCAAAACAAATCAAAAACAGAAATGTGTTATTTAAATTTAACAAAAAACCTAAAATGTTATTAACAAAACAATTCGATTTTTAATTATAAAATGCACAGAAATTAATTGCTACAATTAAGCACAATGAACTACAAATAATATTATAAATTGACAATAATTTAAAAAATTTGTGGCTCGCTTTAATTAAATGTACAAGATGTAAGTATTAGTGGATAGTGGATCCATTAGAAATTGATCTATTGAAATAACCGCATGTCACCTCTTACAGGAAAACCTATTTCGCAGCATTTTAAGCCGATAAATAACTAAGAAGTCTTTTTTTTTTGCAAATGTAATTCCAAATTTTTTTGACAATATAATAGTTTTTCAATTTTCAATTGTATTTTGTTCGAAAATTTTCCTATGTATGATGTCAAACTTTTTGTACTGTCACTCAGACTTAGAGAATTAAAAACCTAACCAATCAATCAAAATAAATGTCGAAGACGTCATTACTCGAAAACAAATGAAAATCAAGAATAAAGTCTAAGAAAAAAATTAGTTTTCCTCTCAAAAAATAAAATCGACTTGTTCGAGATTTTTACCAAAACAATATTGTTTCGATTTTAATAAATGTATTCCATAATTTTGTCGCGCACTGCATAATCCAATTTATGGAGGTCACGGCACACTTAATAAAAATTAATTTTAGCCACAAAATTATTTGAGGGCCGTTTGAAACAATAAATGGATGGTGATTTCCGGCAAGACCTGAAATCATGAAGGTACATGTTTTTAAATAATCGTATTTTATGCATATTATTAACTATCTAAAATTTCATTTGCTAAAATTAAAAACTAAACAAAACAAAGTGGATGAGTTTGATTTTGTTTACTCTCGGTATAATACGATAATAATAAACAAAATTCGCTAATTTTTGGTAAAAACGGAAGTTTTGAAAAGTGTTCAATATGTTGAGATAACCAGGTTTTATGGACAATATGTCTAATATTTCCATTTTTTAAATTAAAAGATAAAAAAATCCTATACAGGGTGTCCTAGATTACATTTCCAGCATGGGATCTCGCTTATTATAAGAGATACAGGTTTGTTTAAATTAGATGAATTTTTCCTTAGGATGAGAGGAGCCACAATCAATTTTTAAAAGTACGAAATTCCTCGTGCTTCAGCTGTTATAGCAAAAAGTATGAAAATGTCACCCGCGTTACTTTAGCAACGCGGGTGAAAATGTCTCATTTCTTTTTTCTCTCATAACTTTTTTGTCTTAACAATAGAACAATTTTATTTGTACTTTCTTCAGGTACTTTTTCATGGAGAATGTAACTGTTATTTTATTTATTTTTTTAGCATCTACCATTTTCGAGATATTACTCCTAATTTAATTTTTTCTTATGGGCCGCGAAGTTGGCTATGAAATAGTTAATTGTGCTTTTTTCTCTCGTTTAAATAAGATATTACTTTCTACATTACACAACACTTCGCGGCCCATAAGAAAAAATGAAATTAGGGGTAGGTAATATCTCGAAAATGGTGGGTGCTAAAAAAAATCTAAAATAACAGTTACATTCTCCATGAAAAAGTACCATAAGAAACAAACAAAATTATTCTATTGATATTGACAAAAAAGTTATGAAAAAAAAAAGAAATTCGACATTTTCAGATTTTTTGCTATAACATATGAAGCACGAGAAATTTTGTACTTTTAAAAATTGATTGTGGCTCCTCTTATCCTAAGGAAAAATTCATCTATGTTAAACAAACTTGTCCTTATAATACAACGGACGTTCTCCAGAATTTTCGAAAATCAATTAAAAATACCCAGAGCGCTCCTAAAATCGCGAAAAAATGCCGTAAAATCGTAGAAAGGATCGAATTTTCGTAACGAAATAGTACGAAGCCCCTCGAAAATCGTTTTAGATAGTTATTAAGGGAAACGTGCAAAAATGTCGGTTTTTCACGAAAAACGTCGAAAACGCTCAGACCTTCTCCAAATTGGCTTTCCGCCGCGCGCGTCGTACCGAATCGGATTCGTCTCGCTCTCCCCTAAAGATGCGTACCGAAAAACCCAAGTTTCGAGTCAAATTGGGGCCGTGGGATGTGAAAATACGATGACGCCTTCAAAAATTTGACGTTTAGTTGTGTCAAAATGACACTACCGTCAGGCTGACAGCATAACCTAAAAATTGAATAATGTCATCACTGTCAAACTGACTGCATAACCTAGAAATCGAGAAATGATAGCCGGGCGGGTCCGACGTGCGCTCACGACGCAAGCGTCTGCGGTTCGAATCCGGGTGCGGGTGGAAATAATTTTTCGCGAAATTGTCCGTCCGACGGTACATGCGTGCGGCAACGGTCGTTGCGGTAGCGATTATAGCGAATTTGAAATAGGTTAGGGTGCGCATTGCGGCAGTGTAGTGAGAGTATTCGAAAAAAAAGCCCAAGCATGGTTGAATTTGGAGAGTGCGGCAACGGTCGTTGCGGTAGCGATTATAGCGAAATTGAAATAGGTTAGGGTGCGCATTGCGGCAGTGTAGTGAGATTATTCGAAAAAAAAGCCCAAGCATGGTTGAATTTGGAAAAACATTAGGTAGTAAAACTCCAATAAAAATTAAAGGAAGCCCTATTTATTAGGTCTCAAATATGAATTTATAAAGTATAGTGGACTTGGTCAGTTGGGAACTTGAATAGAAATTTAAAAAATTGTGGTAACGAATGAGTTATTAAAATATTGCTTTTCGATGGGTGCTGTCGAGAGACATTTAGTACAACACAAGGTATACCGTTGGAATATTTTTCAAAACTTTTAATTACTAATGGTGTCTTTAACATTTTCAGAAAATACAGACCATAATAAACACTCGCAAATTAGTTAGGAGAACCCTCGATTATTTTTAAATTACAAATCACAACCTGCTCCCACAATTCTTATGCAATAGATATGATTTACTGATTACCAGGTGTTAATGTGAATTTAAAAAAATACAATTTTCTATTGCACTTTATTGAAACTAAATAGACAATTTATCACACCTCTAAACACATAATAATAATAATAAATACTAAACAATCGACTTTCACAAAATGAAATTTAAGTGCGAGATTTCATGCGCTAAAATAGATAAAGAAATAATGGCACTTTGTCAGTTTTTAAAATGTTATTTAAAATTAAAACCATCAGACTTATAACAACCAAAAATTGTAAAATTGAATGAAATAAATAAAAATGAAGAATATAATAAATGTTAACGCATAAGGAAAAAATGTAGTCATAAGTAAAGTTAAATGCATCATTTTAGGAATAAACATGCACTCAAGCATTTTTTTACTAAGATATTTCAATCGAAAACGCTCAGACCTTCTCCAAATTGGCTTTCCGCCGCGCGCGTCGTACCGAATCGGATTCGTCTCGCTCTCCTCTAAAGATACGTACAAAAAAAAACAAGTTTGGAGTCGAATTAAGACCGTGGGATGTGAAAATACGATAACGCCGTCAAAAATTTGACATTTAGTTGTGTCAAAATGACACTACCGTCAGGCTGACAGCATAACCTAAAAATTGAATAATGTCATCACTGTCAAATTGACTGCATAACCTAGAAATCGAGAAATGACAAAATGACAGCGTAACCTATAAATTGACTTCTGTCACTGTCAAAATTTGACAACTTTGTATTATTATATATGGAATTTCGATATCCATGCAACGCGCCGTGATAGCCGGACGGGTCCGACGTGCGCTCGCGACGCAAGCGTCTGCGGTTCGAATCCGGCTGCGGGTGGAAATAATTTTCCGCGAAATTGTCCGTCCGACGGTACATGCGGTGCGGCAGCGGTCGTTGCGGTAGCGATTATAGCGAATTTGAAATAGGTTAGGGTGCGCATTGCGGCAGTGTAGTGAGATTATTCGACAAAAAAAAGCCCAAGCATGGTTGAATTTCGAAAAACATTAGGTAGTAAAACTCCAATAAAAATTAAAGGAAGCCGTATTTATTAGGCCTTAAATATGAATTTATAAAGTAGAGTGGACTTGGTCAGTTGGGAACTTGAATAGAAATTAAAAAAATTGTGGTAACGAATGAGTTATTAAAATATTGCTCTTGGATGGGTGCTGTCGAGAGACATTTAATACAACACAAGGTATACCGTTGGAATATTTTTCAAAACTTTTAATTACTAATGGTTTCTTTAACATTTTCAGAAAATACAGACCATAATAAACACTCGCAAATTAGTAAGGAGAAACCCTCGATTATTTTTAAATTACAAATCACAACATGCTCCAACAATTCTTATGCAATAGATATGATTTACTGATTACCAGGTGTTAATGTGAATTAAAACAAATACAATTTTCTATTGCACTTTTTTGAAACTAAATAGACAATTTATCACACCTCTAAACACATAATAATAATAATAATAAACACTAAACAATCGACTTTCACAAAATAAAATTTAAGTGCGAGATTACACGCGCTAAAATAGATAAAGAAATAATGGCACTGTCAGTTTTTAAAATGTTATTTAAAATTAAAACCATCAAACTTATAACAACCAAAAATTGTAAAATTGAATGAAATAAATAAAAATGAAGAATGTAATAAATGTTAATGCATAAGGAAAAAATGTAGTCCTAAGTAAAGTTAAATGCATCATTTTAGGAATAAACATGCACTCAAGCATTTTTTTACTAAGATATTTCAACCGAAAACGCTCAGACCTTCTCCAAATTGGCTTTCCGCCGCGCGCGTCGTACCGAATCGGATTTGTCTCGCTTTCCCCTAAAGATACGTACAAAAAAAAACAAGTTTCTAGTCGAATTAAGACCGTGGGATGTGAAAATACGATGACGCCGTCAAAAATTTGACATTTAGTTGTGTCAAAATGACACTACCGTCAGGCTGACAGCATAACCTAAAAATTGAATGATGTCATCAGTCAAATTGACTGCATAACCTAGAAATCGAGAAATGTCAAAATGACAGCATAACCTATAAATTGACTTCTGTCACTGTCAAAATTTGACAACTTTGTATTATTATATATGGAATTTCGATATCCATGCAACGCGCCGTGATAGCCGGACGGGTCCGACGGGCGCTTACGACGAAAGCGTCTGCGGTTCGAATCCAGGTGCGGGTGGAAATAATTTTCCGCGAAATTGTCCGTCCGACGGTACATGCGTGCGGCAACGGTCGTTGCGGTAGCGATTATAGCGAATTTGAAATAGGTTAGGGTGCGTATTGCGGCAGTGTAGTGAGATTATTCGACAAAAAAAAGCCCAAGCATGGTTGAAGTTGGAAAAACATTAGGTTGTAAAAATCCAATAAAAATTAAAGGAAGCCGTATTTATTAGGACTCAAATATGAATTTATAAAGTATAGTGGACTTGGTCAGTTGGGAACTTAAATAGAAATTGAAAAAATTGTGGTAACGAATGAGTTATTAAAATATTGCTTTTGGATGGGTGCTGTCGAGAGACATTTAGTACAACACAAGGTATACCGTTGGAATATTTTTCAAAACTTTTAATTACTAATGGTGTCTTTAACATTTTCAGAAAATACAGACCATAATAAACACTCAGAAATTAGTTAGGAGAAACCCTCGATTATTTTAAAATTAAAAATCATAACATTATCAGGTTATTAAAATACTTTTCTTCTTACATTAAATAAACTACATTAATAAGTTTATTAAAAACAATACTTTTTAGATTACAACCAGGAAATGAAGACTTTAACAAAGAATATCATCATACGCTCAGCATATTTTAAAATTTCAATAAGATTTATAATCAACAAATGAATCCGATACATTACCACTATAATGCTTTTTATATTATAAATAAACCAAACTTTTACCTATGATCACTCCTAAATATTTAACGCTTTCTACCTTTTCTAACTTAAGCCCATTTAAAGTGATGCTATGCCCATTGTTCTCTGTTGTAACGATCATATATTTCGTTTTTTCGTTATTTATTTTCATATTAATTTTTTCCAATTCCAGGTTTAGAATTGCTAAATTATGTTGCAGGTTTTTTTCTGTTTCCGCGACTAAGACCATATCGTCTGCGAACATTAGCTCCGTTATTGTAATTGAGAAAATTTTACGAAAGTAATCGCTTTGGCATATCAAAAGTTTCACTGTGTTTATAACTGGTTTAAACGAGATCATGCCTACCCTTTTCTTAAATATAACAACATTAATGCGTTCTTCATGAACGTAACCTTTATTTATCAATTTTGCTGTTCGTGTAAATTAATAGCTTTTAAGTGTGGATATTTTTTTCGAAAAAAGTAGAATTGGTGTTGGTATATCATATTATAATTTTAGAAAGAATGTAACTTCAACAGCATTTTTACACAAGCACAGTTTTTTATTTACATCGCTCACATTTTACAACGATCAGTAAAAACCTGAAATTAAATTAAACTTTCTGGCAAAACAAATCAAAAACAGAAATGTGTTATTTAAATTTAACAAAAAACCTAAAATGTTATTAACAAAACAATTCGATTTTTAATTATAAAATGCACAGAAATTAATTGCTACAATTAAGCACAATGAACTACAAATAATATTATAAATTGACAATAATTTAAAAAATTTGTGGCTCGCTTTAATTAAATGTACAAGATGTAAGTATTAGTGGATAGTGGATCCATTAGAAATTGATCTATTGAAATAACCGCATGTCACCTCTTACAGGAAAACCTATTTCGCAGCATTTTAAGCCGATAAATAACTAAGAAGTCTTTTTTTTTTGCAAATGTAATTCCAAATTTTTTTGACAATATAATAGTTTTTCAATTTTCAATTGTATTTTGTTCGAAAATTTTCCTATGTATGATGTCAAACTTTTTGTACTGTCACTCAGACTTAGAGAATTAAAAACCTAACCAATCAATCAAAATAAATGTCGAAGACGTCATTACTCGAAAACAAATGAAAATCAAGAATAAAGTCTAAGAAAAAAATTAGTTTTCCTCTCAAAAAATAAAATCGACTTGTTCGAGATTTTTACCAAAACAATATTGTTTCGATTTTAATAAATGTATTCCATAATTTTGTCGCGCACTGCATAATCCAATTTATGGAGGTCACGGCACACTTAATAAAAATTAATTTTAGCCACAAAATTATTTGAGGGCCGTTTGAAACAATAAATGGATGGTGATTTCCGGCAAGACCTGAAATCATGAAGGTACATGTTTTTAAATAATCGTATTTTATGCATATTATTAACTATCTAAAATTTCATTTGCTAAAATTAAAAACTAAACAAAACAAAGTGGATGAGTTTGATTTTGTTTACTCTCGGTATAATACGATAATAATAAACAAAATTCGCTAATTTTTGGTAAAAACGGAAGTTTTGAAAAGTGTTCAATATGTTGAGATAACCAGGTTTTATGGACAATATGTCTAATATTTCCATTTTTTAAATTAAAAGATAAAAAAATCCTATACAGGGTGTCCTAGATTACATTTCCAGCATGGGATCTCGCTTATTATAAGAGATACAGGTTTGTTTAAATTAGATGAATTTTTCCTTAGGATGAGAGGAGCCACAATCAATTTTTAAAAGTACGAAATTCCTCGTGCTTCAGCTGTTATAGCAAAAAGTATGAAAATGTCACCCGCGTTACTTTAGCAACGCGGGTGAAAATGTCTCATTTCTTTTTTCTCTCATAACTTTTTTGTCTTAACAATAGAACAATTTTATTTGTACTTTCTTCAGGTACTTTTTCATGGAGAATGTAACTGTTATTTTATTTATTTTTTTAGCATCTACCATTTTCGAGATATTACTCCTAATTTAATTTTTTCTTATGGGCCGCGAAGTTGGCTATGAAATAGTTAATTGTGCTTTTTTCTCTCGTTTAAATAAGATATTACTTTCTACATTACACAACACTTCGCGGCCCATAAGAAAAAATGAAATTAGGGGTAGGTAATATCTCGAAAATGGTGGGTGCTAAAAAAAATCTAAAATAACAGTTACATTCTCCATGAAAAAGTACCATAAGAAACAAACAAAATTATTCTATTGATATTGACAAAAAAGTTATGAAAAAAAAAAGAAATTCGACATTTTCAGATTTTTTGCTATAACATATGAAGCACGAGAAATTTTGTACTTTTAAAAATTGATTGTGGCTCCTCTTATCCTAAGGAAAAATTCATCTATGTTAAACAAACTTGTCCTTATAATACAACGGACGTTCTCCAGAATTTTCGAAAATCAATTAAAAATACCCAGAGCGCTCCTAAAATCGCGAAAAAATGCCGTAAAATCGTAGAAAGGATCGAATTTTCGTAACGAAATAGTACGAAGCCCCTCGAAAATCGTTTTAGATAGTTATTAAGGGAAACGTGCAAAAATGTCGGTTTTTCACGAAAAACGTCGAAAACGCTCAGACCTTCTCCAAATTGGCTTTCCGCCGCGCGCGTCGTACCGAATCGGATTCGTCTCGCTCTCCCCTAAAGATGCGTACCGAAAAACCCAAGTTTCGAGTCAAATTGGGGCCGTGGGATGTGAAAATACGATGACGCCTTCAAAAATTTGACGTTTAGTTGTGTCAAAATGACACTACCGTCAGGCTGACAGCATAACCTAAAAATTGAATAATGTCATCACTGTCAAACTGACTGCATAACCTAGAAATCGAGAAATGATAGCCGGGCGGGTCCGACGTGCGCTCACGACGCAAGCGTCTGCGGTTCGAATCCGGGTGCGGGTGGAAATAATTTTTCGCGAAATTGTCCGTCCGACGGTACATGCGTGCGGCAACGGTCGTTGCGGTAGCGATTATAGCGAATTTGAAATAGGTTAGGGTGCGCATTGCGGCAGTGTAGTGAGAGTATTCGAAAAAAAAGCCCAAGCATGGTTGAATTTGGAGAGTGCGGCAACGGTCGTTGCGGTAGCGATTATAGCGAAATTGAAATAGGTTAGGGTGCGCATTGCGGCAGTGTAGTGAGATTATTCGAAAAAAAAGCCCAAGCATGGTTGAATTTGGAAAAACATTAGGTAGTAAAACTCCAATAAAAATTAAAGGAAGCCCTATTTATTAGGTCTCAAATATGAATTTATAAAGTATAGTGGACTTGGTCAGTTGGGAACTTGAATAGAAATTTAAAAAATTGTGGTAACGAATGAGTTATTAAAATATTGCTTTTCGATGGGTGCTGTCGAGAGACATTTAGTACAACACAAGGTATACCGTTGGAATATTTTTCAAAACTTTTAATTACTAATGGTGTCTTTAACATTTTCAGAAAATACAGACCATAATAAACACTCGCAAATTAGTTAGGAGAACCCTCGATTATTTTTAAATTACAAATCACAACCTGCTCCCACAATTCTTATGCAATAGATATGATTTACTGATTACCAGGTGTTAATGTGAATTTAAAAAAATACAATTTTCTATTGCACTTTATTGAAACTAAATAGACAATTTATCACACCTCTAAACACATAATAATAATAATAAATACTAAACAATCGACTTTCACAAAATGAAATTTAAGTGCGAGATTTCATGCGCTAAAATAGATAAAGAAATAATGGCACTTTGTCAGTTTTTAAAATGTTATTTAAAATTAAAACCATCAGACTTATAACAACCAAAAATTGTAAAATTGAATGAAATAAATAAAAATGAAGAATATAATAAATGTTAACGCATAAGGAAAAAATGTAGTCATAAGTAAAGTTAAATGCATCATTTTAGGAATAAACATGCACTCAAGCATTTTTTTACTAAGATATTTCAATCGAAAACGCTCAGACCTTCTCCAAATTGGCTTTCCGCCGCGCGCGTCGTACCGAATCGGATTCGTCTCGCTCTCCTCTAAAGATACGTACAAAAAAAAACAAGTTTGGAGTCGAATTAAGACCGTGGGATGTGAAAATACGATAACGCCGTCAAAAATTTGACATTTAGTTGTGTCAAAATGACACTACCGTCAGGCTGACAGCATAACCTAAAAATTGAATAATGTCATCACTGTCAAATTGACTGCATAACCTAGAAATCGAGAAATGACAAAATGACAGCGTAACCTATAAATTGACTTCTGTCACTGTCAAAATTTGACAACTTTGTATTATTATATATGGAATTTCGATATCCATGCAACGCGCCGTGATAGCCGGACGGGTCCGACGTGCGCTCGCGACGCAAGCGTCTGCGGTTCGAATCCGGCTGCGGGTGGAAATAATTTTCCGCGAAATTGTCCGTCCGACGGTACATGCGGTGCGGCAGCGGTCGTTGCGGTAGCGATTATAGCGAATTTGAAATAGGTTAGGGTGCGCATTGCGGCAGTGTAGTGAGATTATTCGACAAAAAAAAGCCCAAGCATGGTTGAATTTCGAAAAACATTAGGTAGTAAAACTCCAATAAAAATTAAAGGAAGCCGTATTTATTAGGCCTTAAATATGAATTTATAAAGTAGAGTGGACTTGGTCAGTTGGGAACTTGAATAGAAATTAAAAAAATTGTGGTAACGAATGAGTTATTAAAATATTGCTCTTGGATGGGTGCTGTCGAGAGACATTTAATACAACACAAGGTATACCGTTGGAATATTTTTCAAAACTTTTAATTACTAATGGTTTCTTTAACATTTTCAGAAAATACAGACCATAATAAACACTCGCAAATTAGTAAGGAGAAACCCTCGATTATTTTTAAATTACAAATCACAACATGCTCCAACAATTCTTATGCAATAGATATGATTTACTGATTACCAGGTGTTAATGTGAATTAAAACAAATACAATTTTCTATTGCACTTTTTTGAAACTAAATAGACAATTTATCACACCTCTAAACACATAATAATAATAATAATAAACACTAAACAATCGACTTTCACAAAATAAAATTTAAGTGCGAGATTACACGCGCTAAAATAGATAAAGAAATAATGGCACTGTCAGTTTTTAAAATGTTATTTAAAATTAAAACCATCAAACTTATAACAACCAAAAATTGTAAAATTGAATGAAATAAATAAAAATGAAGAATGTAATAAATGTTAATGCATAAGGAAAAAATGTAGTCCTAAGTAAAGTTAAATGCATCATTTTAGGAATAAACATGCACTCAAGCATTTTTTTACTAAGATATTTCAACCGAAAACGCTCAGACCTTCTCCAAATTGGCTTTCCGCCGCGCGCGTCGTACCGAATCGGATTTGTCTCGCTTTCCCCTAAAGATACGTACAAAAAAAAACAAGTTTCTAGTCGAATTAAGACCGTGGGATGTGAAAATACGATGACGCCGTCAAAAATTTGACATTTAGTTGTGTCAAAATGACACTACCGTCAGGCTGACAGCATAACCTAAAAATTGAATGATGTCATCAGTCAAATTGACTGCATAACCTAGAAATCGAGAAATGTCAAAATGACAGCATAACCTATAAATTGACTTCTGTCACTGTCAAAATTTGACAACTTTGTATTATTATATATGGAATTTCGATATCCATGCAACGCGCCGTGATAGCCGGACGGGTCCGACGGGCGCTTACGACGAAAGCGTCTGCGGTTCGAATCCAGGTGCGGGTGGAAATAATTTTCCGCGAAATTGTCCGTCCGACGGTACATGCGTGCGGCAACGGTCGTTGCGGTAGCGATTATAGCGAATTTGAAATAGGTTAGGGTGCGTATTGCGGCAGTGTAGTGAGATTATTCGACAAAAAAAAGCCCAAGCATGGTTGAAGTTGGAAAAACATTAGGTTGTAAAAATCCAATAAAAATTAAAGGAAGCCGTATTTATTAGGACTCAAATATGAATTTATAAAGTATAGTGGACTTGGTCAGTTGGGAACTTAAATAGAAATTGAAAAAATTGTGGTAACGAATGAGTTATTAAAATATTGCTTTTGGATGGGTGCTGTCGAGAGACATTTAGTACAACACAAGGTATACCGTTGGAATATTTTTCAAAACTTTTAATTACTAATGGTGTCTTTAACATTTTCAGAAAATACAGACCATAATAAACACTCAGAAATTAGTTAGGAGAAACCCTCGATTATTTTAAAATTAAAAATCATAACATTATCAGGTTATTAAAATACTTTTCTTCTTACATTAAATAAACTACATTAATAAGTTTATTAAAAACAATACTTTTTAGATTACAACCAGGAAATGAAGACTTTAACAAAGAATATCATCATACGCTCAGCATATTTTAAAATTTCAATAAGATTTATAATCAACAAATGAATCCGATACATTACCACTATAATGCTTTTTATATTATAAATAAACCAAACTTTTACCTTGTGGATTTAAAAGCGATTATTTTACAAAATTACTTGTCAAACTTAAAAAGTTCGACTATAAATTAAAAATATGAACCAAATTTCAGCAATGTGTTATAGCAGGTAATTATTAACAACTAAAATCGCGAAAAAATACCGTAAAATCGTAGAAAGGATGAAATTTTCATAATAAAATAGCAAGAAGCCCCTCGAAAATCGTTTCAGATAGTTATTAAGGTAAACGTGCAAAAATGTCGGTTTTTCACGAAAAAACATCGAAAACGCTCAGACCTTCTCCAAATTGGCTTTCCGCCGCGCGCGTCGTACCGAATCGGATTCGTCTCGCTCTCCCCTAAAGATACGTACAAAAAAAAAACAAGTTTCGAGTCGAATTAAGACCGTGGGATGTGAAAATACGATGATGCCGTAAAAAATTTGACATTTAACTGTGTCAAAATGACACTACCGTCAGGCTGACCGCATAACCTAAAAATTGAATAATGTCATCACTGTCAAACTGACTGCATAACCTAGAAATCAAGAAATGACAAAATGACAGCATAACCTATAAATTGACTTCTGTCATTTCGATATCCATGCAACGCGCCGTGATAGCCGGGCGGTCCGACGTGCGCTCATGACGCAAGCGTCTGCGGTTCGAATCCGGGTGCATGTGGAAATAAATTTCCGCGAAATTGTCCGTCCGACGGTAGATGCGTGCGGCAACGGTCGTTGCGGTAGCGATTATAGCGAATTTGAAATTAAAAAAAGTTATTCTTTGCGCAAGCGAAATTCTGCGCGAAAAAGAATTATACGTGCAGCAGAGATTTCTACTCGGAAAGAGAATTTTACGCGAAAAAGAGAATTCTACGCGCAAGGCGGGTCTAGCGGACCCCGAAGGGTTCGCTAGTATATCTTATAATAAGCGAGATCCCCATGCTGGAAATGTAATCTGGGTATACTATGTTGCCAAAAATGCTTTTTTTGATAACAATTATTGTCAAAATAAATTTGATCAATCACTACAACTGTATAATGAAGTTACACCTACTTTTATTCTTATAGTGTGGAGAAACATAACACAGAAATAGAAAAGCATGCCTGACACCGAAAGGTACAAGAGGAACCGATTAAGAAAAAGAAGATATATTTAGATTTATTTAATTTCTTGAGAAGAGACTGCCAAAACTATTTGATTTAACATATAATGAACCTATGTTTGCTTTTAATGAAATCAATTAGAAGCGATTATTGAATGAACATAGATATTCACCCTAAATGAAAGGTAGTTTTTTTGTTCGTAGGTGGACGATAGATAAAATCAACACGCACTAGTGGCTGACCCAAGTCTCTCGAACGAATCCCCTAACGCATTCGTCTTGTTCGGTTAAATCTCTCCTGATATCAGTGACTCTTGTGTCCCTCAGCATCGTACTTGGCTATCTGTCACAGTTTACCGACGTCGGAGAAACACAAATCCCAAAACATAAACTCTACTTTTCCAACGTTGAAAAGCTGCTACCATATTTTAAACGCAATAATAAACATGCGCCTTTCAATATTCAGTGTTTGATTACCATGGAAATATATACCACCCGTGTCAATATTAGTTTCCTACATGAAGCAAGTGAACCTAAAGTTAGTTACCCTTATTAATATTAAATTATTGCTAAGCATGGCTGACCCGACCTACAATGCGGTTTTGATGACCGTAAGGGGTCAGATTTTAAAGGATTCGACTAAGTGAAGCGGCAAATGCTAAAAAGCTGACTGCTGAAAAATTAATGACGTCCGAAGTAATACAGTCACATTTAATAACTACTTGCATGTATAAATAATTATGTAGGTAAACTTCTTTGACAACATATTTATTTGTTTAAAATAACGGCCGCCATTCAAACAGTATTTTAAACCGCGCTCATAATAACTTAAAACCACTTGTTTTCAAATGAATTTTATCGCAACTATAATTGACGCTACTAAAATTGGTCATAATTTATCAAGTCGATAAGTTAAAGATCATCTTTAACTTATACATAATCATATGGTCGTAGCAAAAGTAGACAACGATTATGAGCCCTATTGAATTAGGTTGTCTACTTCGCCTGTAAATAGATGCAATGTTGACAGTATATTTCTCACTAAGCTCTTTAGTATTATGATCCATCTAAAATAGGAAGGAATTCTTCTTTAACAGAATTTAATTTAAATCAACTTAAAAAACCAACCCAACAAATAATATTGTATAAATTTTTACAAACTTGAGAAATTAATTATCCTTAAAATCGTCTACACAAGCAGTTTATGGAACTAGAATGTACCTATGTACCAATACAAGTATATGATCGATTACGTAAGATTTACAAAACATTCCAAGTCAACACGACTATAAGCCAATTGCCAAATTTGAAAAAAAATAACGATAGCGTATAACTAAAACACGTTACGATGAATAAGCTTACAATTTTTGTTGATATAACAGATTCAGTGTTATCAAATCCGTATTTTTTCTACGTTTTAGACAAAATTATCATACTAAATAAATAAAAATCGTTTTAACTTTTTCGGTGCGCAATGCTTGTAGTTTTTTTGTGCCTGCAGTGCGCCTAACTTTCAAATGCGGTAACGTTCGGGCGAGTTAACTCGTCTCCAGCACATTGGACCGCGTAAAATTTTGGCGAGTATACTCGTCCAGAGCACCGAAAAGGTTAAAACTATGAAGTTGGTAATAGTTATTTACGTAACAAGACCGGAAAGTGGTACTTTACTGGACGGGTAGACAGTTTTTGGACGAGCCTTGGCAAGTCCCAAAAGGATACGAGTCCAGTAAAGACACTTTACGGGTATGTTATGTACAATATCTTTTCTGCGTCCGCCACTGACACCAAAATCACTATCGTCACCGTCCATAATCAAACAATAATTTAACAAACTACAGGTACAAACTGGCTTGTTATAACGACTCTCGTTTGATAGCGCAAATCAACAAAACACCATGGCAACAAGCTAGTTTACCAGCCTAGGCCGGTATAGAGTTGTTATTACTATGGCAACCAGTTACTTTCTGGCGTAGGTCAGTAAAGGCGTATTTTCGAGCCTAAAAATTGATCGGTAACAACTGATTTTCTGGCCGGACGCAGAAAAAAGATTATTTTGTTATACTAGAACCTGAAAAACCAATTATTGTGTTAAATGCTGATACACATATTAAATACGCGTAAAAATCTCATTAATAAGTATTAAACTGTATTGTCTCTTCGTTTGCCGATTTAATATTTTATCCAGGGTTTGGAGCGGAGCACGAAGCTGGGGCACGGAGCAGTGGAGCAATGGGTTTTTGCCCGGAGCTGGAGCGGAGGCTGGAGCAAGTAATTTTTATTGCTCCAGTTTGTTTTGTAAAATTTTTTTAAAAACTACATTATTTTTCTTTTTTCCAATCTTTAAAGATCAATAGTTTGTTCTTAGAAACATTCACTTGTTTGTTAGTGTCAAATATTGTAATTTTTTACCAACTTTTACATACAGGGTGCACCACGACCCTGAGATTCTTCGATAGCCCCTTTATTAATGAAAATATCAAAAACTATTTGATACAAATTTAGTGCAAACCTATTTTCTTCATAACCTAAAATTATTTTCAAATATACAGCGTGTTTTGTTTCAGCGGCACATATGAAAATGTGTTTTTTTTAAATAGATTTTTAGAATTTAAATTTTTGGGCTCCTCTTAAAATTTGCTGGAACAAACCTGTAAATCGACTCCAGTTAGGCAATAATTATAGCATTTCTTTTAGTACTAGCAGATAACACGTAAAAATCTTGAATTGTGTCAAAATTAGGTTTGTTCCAACACCGAGTTAATTACTGATTTGTTATTAGTTCATGAACTGTTTTATTCGCATGCATGAACTATGTACTACGAAATGTAACTGCACAGTATAGTCGTTGTTGGAACGCTTTTACGACTGGCCTAACTGTGAATGACATTTGCGTCTATTGGGTTCATAGAAATTTGCGCATTGCTAAGGTAAACACCTTAAGAATCTAGTACTAAGTAGGAGTCGGGAGAGCGATGCATAGCTACTGAGCCATGTTAGTTATGAAGAGCGCAAGCGTCTAAAAATTCCGACAACAATTCGTCTTTCAGTCCATGTACTATTCTAATCGTCCGCAAACCCGTACGCGAATTGATTTGAGATGTGTTGGAACGGATTACTGACCGTCCGGTGAACTATCAGAGACTTTGTTGGAACGCGATATTGATACCGCGCAAACTCAAATCGTTTACTGTACCGTGCAAATCGCTTGTTGGAACAAACCTATTATACACAGTTAAACGGATAAAGAGTTTACTTTATACTATTTTTTACGTGATGGTGGCAGTCCTAGATTCATATACTTTGTAACTACTGGATCCGTAAAGGAAAGATTTTATCTACCATAAACAGCCATACAATCGACAATAGTAGTAAAGTCCACCAGCAATTAAAGAACAGTACTTAATGATAAGATTTGATTAAATCTTCAACAATAATAAAATTCGACGAATAGGGAACTTTATCTTTTGCTCGTTAAGACCTGCATCTTTCTAGGCGATCTACGACTAACAAAAAGGTTTTAGATTCGTATAGTTTTGATAGGACCATTCGATTCGCAAAATCTTGAATTCAGTTCACGCCAGAGAAAAACAAAATTGTTTCAGACTGATTTTATATTCATGATTTGTAAAGCATTTTATGGTAAATCAACAATTAAGCGTTGAAATAAACAGATATTGAACAAAATAATAACATTTCATTAAATTCTGTACGTTTAAAATGTATCACGAAATAACGTGATTGATTATAATCGTTTTTGCGCTTGAAATAATTTTAAATTAACATTCGCTGGCATGTTAACATCAATCGTTTATAAATTACAACTGCAAACTATAAGTTAACATAACGGGGTCAAACTGAATTTATTAGGAATAAAAATTTGTAAATAATTTGGGAATTTTGTTTTACGTATTTTCAAAAAAAATCTCCTTAACAACAATACCCTTTACCATTCTTACTTTTCACTCCCAACCTATATTGCAAGGTTGAGTGGAAGAGCAAGACATTGTCCTAGACAATATATTGAACTACACCTTGCGGTTGCCTAATAACATACATATATGTAATAATATTGTTGTATTATTTTTTTTCTTTTATGGCAATAAAGACACTATTGTTATTTTATTCTTTAAATACAAAATAATAGAGAACGGGAATATGAATTATCAATCTCCTCCAATTATTTTCTGAGCCACTAGCTTAATTACCTACACTGACTATGTCCGCACTTTTGAAGAAAACTGCATCCCTGGCTTTTTGGTAATTGTCCGAATTAGCTCATCTTTGTGAATCATTACATAATTTTCTTGAAGGGTAAATACATCAAGAAGGTAACGTAAGTTTCGTTGCTTGCTACGAATTTGTAAAAGATTTGGTGCCCGCCATTATTGAGCAAAAGTTTTAGGGCAAACACTTACATGCATTGTTTTTTGAAACTCAGAGAGCTGATTCAACACAAAACAACTGAACACTTTTTTTAAGTGCAAGTGATCGTGAAGAATTGTTCCAATAGCTTAGGTTTGATGTAAACAGATGCCTTGTTACCACTTAGGTGTCTTCTTAAATTATATTTTTATTAGCAGCAATGTTTTTGCCGATAAAAGCCTTTTTTGACACTACAAAACTCATTTCACGGTAAAATTCTTTAGATTAGCAATAAGCCTAAGCAGACGTTTGTTCACTAAAAGCTGAATCTTAACATTCTTGGCACTGATAAGCGGTTAAACCCTTTTTAAAATCGTAAATCATAATAAATCATAGTTCAAAAATTATCTCGCATTAACTTATATTTTCACTACTTTCACTATTATCACTATTTTATTTATATAAAAAAGTAGGTACTAACGCTAACCCACTTAACATTGATAATAAAAATTAATATGATAGGTAATTAATTAAATATGAAGTATATGTGGATTTTGATTCGCAATGAATTCGACTTGCCCCTCGTAAATGCAGTTCGCTAGCAAGTAATGCGACAATGATTAAAACAAGTTACGCTTTACAATCCATAAATTAATTACAAATTCTTGAATTTGGCAGTTCTTTTTTAAACTGAAAATGTACGATATATAAGAACAATTTTTTAAATTAAAAAATGTGTAACAAAAACAAATATAAAGACGGGAACACCGCCGTTTGATTAAAATTATTCTTAGTCAGTTTAGCATACTGAATTCCATTTATATTTGAATAATGCCTCTGGGAGCAACAATTTTTGGCTTAGAAATGTTCCATTAAACGAATAACGCAAATCCAATTTCTTTTTCTGATGAAGTTCCTTTACTAATTTTTTTCCGCTTCTTTACTGTCGTGCACAGGCGTCATAACTTGTGTAACAACTTTATAATTAAATCGGCATTATAAAATAAGAAAATAAAAATATATTTTACATTAATTTCCTTACATTAAACAGCAAAGCTGCGCGTTCACTGTTGATGGAATTTGGTAAAAATTAAAACATGACCAAAACAAATTTGCTCGGAAAAGTTTCCGATATTTTTAAAGGAACGACCGGAGATCATAAACTTCGTCTTTAGCGACTTTAACTTCGCAAAACCCACTCAGAGAATAAGTGCCATAAAAAGTGCTCGACTTTAAAAGTGCTTTTCAATAAATTATTTAAACATGAAAATGTTATAAATTGTGTGGTCGAAATTGCAACCCTAATAGCAGTTCAAGTTTAACTCGTTAAAGATGGAGTCGATTCTTTAAAACGAATAAAAAGTTCATTATTTTTTGTTCCGCGCCTCAAACAGTCTCCTTAGAAAATTGATTCTATCTACTCTTTATTTGTAGCAAATAAAGGGTTGCGCGAGGAAAAGTTAGCGACATAAGTACAAAAATACAAAGCACGAGTGCCTTGAAAATCCATTTCGCGCCTTTCCCGAGGGAAATTTGAATATTTCTGTATCGTCTACGTGAAGGTTACCTGACGCACCGCCTACTTGAGAATGATGAAAATACTGTATACAAGGGGATGAAATTGTCACTATATTTTACACATTAGAATAGCAATATGAAAACTGTCTGCTCTGTATTTTCCTCGCAGCGACTCAAATAATCGACTGGGTTTTCCCTTGTGGGGTGTGTATCGGAAAGCTATTTTTCAACGAAAGTGAAAGATATCATTCTTGGTATTATTTTCCAACTGGTGACGCTAGATATTCGTCTGATCTTCTGCCACAACAAGTTCTTAATTGTGCTAGTGATGAAATCTTTCCAAGTTAATGCACAATAAACACAACGTTCAAAGTTAACCAGAAATTCTTTCATAAATAGTTATTTTAAAGGAAAATTTGACAACTACTGGAAGTTAAATTTAGCCCTCGACTTCATATTCATTGCAACTTCTTAGTTTCTTAATTATTTAGACTGTTGCAATTACAATGTCTAAATCTAATGTCGATTGCAGCTAGGGTTTTCAACAGTACGCTTTTGGAGCGTACATACGCGTTTTAAGAAAATATTAATGTGTACGCCATGCACATGCCATTTGAAAAATTCATAGTAATGAACTGTTTTTGATCACGAAAAATTCTTAGCCATACCTATAAACAAGCGAATTTTTTTTTTTTTAGCATATGCTGATGTTATTCTGCTTTTTTTAATGTTTGGCGAAATAGTGTGTTACGGTTTTACAGTATACATACCTATGTTAATTTTATGTTTATGTTTATATTAATATTTATATTTGCTCAATTTTGCTCAATTGTATTACGTACCTATACGTTCCGTTACACAAATGGAAATTATAAGTAAACAATGTTATCGTTATTAAAAATTATTTTGATTACAAATTACAAACAGTAAAGGTTCTGCCATAAAACTGTAATTTTGGATGGTGGTAAAGTATTTACTCAACACTATTTAACTTTGCATTAAAACACGTTTGACCTTTTTTAAATTCAAAAAATTTGCTTGCAGAATATAAAAATAATTGTTTTGTTATAAATAAGTTTTCTGAATAATCCATAAATTTTAGGAAAATAAAAATTCGCGTCAATGCAACAAACAGCAACTTTAGTTAACCAAAATAATGTACAGACCTAAGCTGGAAAATGGGCGAATATAGGGTCCAGAAATTTTTGAAATATTAAAAACTAAAGGATGTTTCAAGTTTCAACAAGAGATAAGAAATTTATTTTTTCAAGAAAATTACAAAAACCCATAAAAACCATTTGTTTTTATTGCTTTATAGTAGACATATGGATTATGATTAAAATAGCATTTCATCCAAATGGCTGCCTCGGCTATTTTTACAGACCGCCACCTTTTTCTCGATGTTTTTGATCACATTTTCGCAAAGATGGGGGTTTATCTCAGAGTTAACTTTGAGAGCGTAAATTAAGTGTAGATTACTGGCATAGGAATAGACCAGGGATGGCAAATAGGTGGCACGCGTGCCAAACTTGGCATGCGAGAGATTTTCGACAGCAACCTAAAGAATTCTATGAATAAATTTGTTTTTAAAATTACAGACTTTTTCGAAATGTTTTATTTATTTTAAATTAGTATGCTAATTATCTACAACTACATGTTATTTAAATATCAAAAACTTAAAAATTCCAGAAAATAACTCTTCTTATATCGATACAATAATTTGATCATTACTATATACATACAAAATATCAACTGTAGCGATGCACGGAACTTTTGATTGCATATGTATTTAGTGACACATAAAATCATGACGTTGGCAATACTGAACAAAATAACTAACGGTTGTTTCTGGCAGGTTAGGTTAGGTAGTGGCACGGAGAAAAGTTTGTATTAAATTTTATCTTATTTCGGCACACTGATCAAATCCTATTTGCCATCCTTGGCATAGATCATTGCTTTAATATGAGCCCCAAAGAAAAAAGTCTGAGGGCGTCAAATCGCAAGATCTTGGTGGCCAATTGATGTCGCCATTTCCTGAAATTAAACGACCAGAGAACTTGGAGCTCAATAAAATAATTGTTTTGCCATTTCCATAGCAAGAGGCATCATCTCGTTGGTAGAGAAGGTCCGTTATATTTTGAACTCAGACTACAAAAAGTTGGTCAACATATCTCTAGATCGCACTGCATTGAACGAAACAGCCCTTCCAACATCGTTTTCAAAGAAGTGCAGTCCAATGACACCGCCCGACCAAAATCCGTACCAAACTGTTACACGTTTCTGATATATCAGCTTTTCCTGAACCACAAGGGAGTTTTCGGAGCCCCAGATGCGACATTTTCGTAATTAACATAGCCTTTAAATGAAAAGATGTGTACGTCGCTAAACATGATTTTCTTGCAAAAATCAACATTGCTCTGAAGATTTACCAAGACCCAATCCGCAAATGTTTGTCAATAGGTTTAATTGTTTGTGTCAGTTGACCTTTAAACGCCTTGAGGCCAAGATCTGTTGCCAAAATTCGATGTGTGGTGGCGTTTGAAGGTTCAAGTCTTGTGAGCGACGACGAATTCAGGTGTTTGGGTCTTCTTCGACACTTTTACTCCCTGTGACAATATTTTTGATTAAACGGATGCGTTTTGGTGTCTTCGTATCTTGAAATGAACAGGTTTTTTGAATTTTTTGATTAGGTTTCGAGTAGCGGTTTCACTTGGCAAACGATTATCTGAAAAAAATGCACGAATGCTATGAAGTGTAAACCGTGAATTTCCGAAAGAAAATTTTATGATTTCAATGAGTTCTACATTGTTTAGCGCTCTACGATAAATTCTGCTAAGATATAGATGATAGTGCCAAATAAAAACCTTAAAAATGTTGATAGACGAAGAATATTTTGCAAATTTAATAGTGCACTTCTTGTTGAAATACCCTTTACTAATAGTATATTACATAACAAGAGTTGTAAGAAGCATATTACGCACGAGTGGAAAAGTTGCGCACGGAGCCACGTAGTGGCGAGTGCGAATTTTCACGAGTGCATAATTGCTTTACAACTCGCGTTATGTAGCTTACTTTTTCTACGATCACATTTTACCTACGATTTTAACGGTTTTTTGGCTACTATACGCATGTAATTACGTGGTCGTCAATTTTGACGTAAGCCCACATTGACATTTCTAGACAAGTGTGCGTTTTGCTTGCCGTGCGTTATAACTCACTTATTAGGCACGGAGGAAGTTTGACGTGAGTCTACTTTGATCATTTCTTTAAAAAACTGCGCTTTTTGCTTACCGTGAGTGAGGACCCACATACTATGCAGCAGGCTGTACGGTAAGAGTCATTTACATTAGTGGTCGTAGAAAAAGGGCCTTTAATATAAAAAGTGTTAAAGAGCACACAAGATGAATCGTTTGTGCATAGCTCTTTCTTGTTGCAGCGAGATGAAATGATTTGGCTCAATAAGGATAACTGATATGTATACTAATTTATCCCTGAGTGAAAACGTTCGAGCATGCAGTGCACACTACATTTCTAGAAGCAAAAACAGGAAAAAGCACGTATTTAACAGATAAGTTGATGGCAACAGTCTTTTAGGATTCTAATTGAACGTCGCAATGTAAACGTGAACTATTTCTTAAAACTTTTAAGGGATTCAGTTAACATGTTCACAGTCCATTAGTCATAATTATGTGACTCAAGACGCGTGTTCAGATGCACTTCCATGAAGCATATGTAGCTCATTTGACAAATGTGAAATGTAAACGTGCAGTTAAAGACTCCGAAATGGTCGTAGGACGCGAGAAGAGAGTTATCTGAAGCTTATTAAGCAAATATTTGGTATCACATATGTATCATGAACGTCCTATATAAACAAACGTATTGTTATATTAAACGTATTGTTATATTATGTGAACATGTGACGTAGGAATTAAAAAAATGCTTGTACAGTGAACGTGTTAACAATGCAATTAGAAACAAAAAAAGTTATGCATTTTTCAAGACATGTTCGATCTCATGCTGCAAAAATAAACAAAATGAGACATCTTTCATCCAGCACACAGTCGGGTCTCCGATTAATTTTTTTTTTGTCTCCTAAAAATGTTTATGAAAACAAAAATTTATTAAATCATTAAATTATCGACGCTGTTTTGGACTGGACTTCTTCCAGCAAGAAATAAGAAAACTTTCTGACCTACTTTCCAAACGCACCCAGATGCAAGGATCCATATTGTAAAATAATATAATTTAATTCGTTCAACAGTGTTTTATATTTTTTTACAAATACATTTATGGCTAAATTTGAACAATTCTTGTATAACCATAGACATTTTGGAAGGCTATTTACCCAACACTAATAAATTGACTACAGCACCTCTTGCAGGGTCACTAACTAAGTTTTTTGAAGTAATCAAGTTATTGGGACATATTTGCTATATTTTTAAACTGAATCACATTTTGTTGAATTTTCACAAAAAGATTTAAAGTCGAAAGGAAAGTAATAAAAATCTAGGATCTAACATGACACTTGAAAGACACACTTCATCTTAACTGTCAGTTTTGCTCGTTGCTACAATATTTCCATAAGTGTATGTCACCTTTTCAAGAGACGACTTTGGCCGACGTTGATTTTTCATACAGTTTTATTTGAAGCGCCAAAAACCTAACAATAAATCTTATACGTAAAATACTTATTTACTTCACGGTCGCTGATTTATTAAATGCAACAGTGAACTTAGAAGCGAAAATAACAATATTAAGTTGAAACGAGTTTTGTGTGTTCATAAAACAGAACAAAAAATGTAAGTGGTAGTTTTAACTTTAAATTTCATTATGTTATTTATGAGTACAACGAAATAAAAACTAAAGGGGGATAAAAAAACCAAGTCCATTTTTAACCATTTTTTTTATAACGGTGCCATCTGCTTACACATCCCTTGTACTTTTGTTCGATTATGTCACTTTGCTAATAAAGCGATCCTAGTATTTAAAATACGGCTTTTAGATGTGGATGTGTGTAGTACACAACAGCGGCTCCAGTCCTAGCATTATAAAAAATACCGATCCAATTGCAACACAGCAAGTTACTTGACAGGGTCAACTGTTTATAAATAATGTGAGTTGCTTATTGTCTGCAATTATGTAAGCAAAATTGGTTTCGATATGGAGAGCAGCGATTAGTGTTGCCGCCGAGACGAGACAATTCTCGATCTCGTCTCGTCTCGTCTCGAATTTCGAGATCGAGACAGGCATTTTTCTGTCTCGAAAATTCGAGACGAGATCAACAATACTCTCGAAAATTCGAGACGAGTTCCTCGAGATTCTCGATCTCGACAGTATTTTTACATGAAGAAAAGCTATGAAAAGTTTTAATATATACTTTATTTATAAATTTTTGGAAACCACTTACAAATTAAACTTTTTATTAATTTTAAATATTGTGTAATAAATTTACAAGATTGCCAAGCATTGAGGCACAGCTGATACACTGGTTACTTGTATACATAAATAGTCTCGAGCCATTCTGGAGAGGTTTGGATATAAAACTTGATGACTTTCCCACCAAACCAATACATCTACATCTTCATTTGCTCGTGGCACTGCTATATAGTCATCGATTTCCGTTCTGCAGTTGTTAATTGTTGCTGTGGACTTATTAAATAGGGCAGTTAATTTAAAAGAACCCATTTCGTCAGAATCGGAATCATCTGGTCCAGAATCAGCTGATAATTGATTTTGGTTTGGTGAATTATCTCTGTAGTAAAAGTTTTTATAGACTTCCTCAAATTGTTGTATTGCTTCTGTTTGCAATTGTCGGTCCCAGGACGTTAGTGTAAATGTTACATTAAATACGTAATTGTGAATATATCTTTCAAAATAACCGATTCGTACGTGGAGTGCACTCCAGTGGTAAAAAATTCAAATAAAATTTGTTTACCCTTTTAAGTCTTTTTTTGAGTGACCTTTGCTGCACTTGAAAGAGTTAAAGAAATAAATGCATGCATCTAATAATATGCGTTCACATTATTTGCTTACACAGGGGAAGCACCTAACTTAAAACAACAGCGTTCTTACTGTATATCATCAGGGACACTTAGTTAAAGCATTGCATTGTACTATAAATTCGGTTTGCACGAACTTAAAATTCGAAACTCAAGATTCTCGAATTCGAGATCGAGATTGCACGTTCGAGAATTTTCGAGATCGAGATCGAGATTTAACTTTCGAGAATTTTCGAGATCGAGATCGAGAATGGATAAATCTCGTCTCGTCTCGTCTCGTGGCAACACTAGCAGCGATTGGTTGTCGTCTTAAATTATATCTACTATTTGTTGATCTGCTTCTCCTACATTAAATATAAAATATAAGTTATTAAAAAAATCAATTTAGCCGATAATTAATAAATTGTAAATAAATATACGGTGTTCTATTTAAAAAAATAGGAGTAATACAAAAGGGCGTTTAAAATTTGGGAGTATAGGCTCACCTTAAAAAACACTTCGTGTATTATTTTGAAAGTTTAATTTGTCGGTAACCACAATGACACTATTCCTAAGTAAAGTTTCAGCGGCAATTTTTTTTTTCAAATAGTTAAATTCTTAATGATAGTTTTAATTCTGACCTAACAATTTTTTTGAAAAACATCTCCTTAATCAATCTACCCTCACGTATGTAAGGCATTACCCTAAGGAGTAAGGCATTTTTTCTTTTTTTTTTTCTGGCGTTTTTTCTGGAGTTGAGTTCTTTTGTATTTTCCTCTTTTCTGGCGTTTTTTTCTGGAGATCTCAAATCTTTTGTGTTTTCCTCTTTTATTTTTAGTTCCTTTCGCATGTCCTTTTTCTTGCTTGTGTCATTTTCGATGTCCTCTTGTTATCTTTTCTAATTTCTCCTTTTTTTAAATATATTACCTTTCTCGTGTTTTTTTTTTATTGTCTGTATCGTTGACCTAATATTTCTATTATTGTTTACTATCAGGTTTTTGGAGGTTGATGGTTTGTTGTTTTATTTTCTTTCAGCTTTTCCTGCTTCTTGTCCATTTCCATTCTTTTCCATCAATTTTGGTCTTTTGATATCCTATTTTCGTTGTTCTTGCTTTATGTCTCTCTTCTGCTATTTGTTTTAGCTTCTTTTGAATTCCCAGTTCCTCCCTTGTCATTTTGTTGTTTATATATATTATTTCTAGGAGTTGTTTTAACTTATACTTGTTTTTTATAAACTTGTCTTTTTCTTGTGGTTGACTAGTTCTATACATGCTTTTGTTCCTATCTGAATGGCGTTTCCAATCTGAACTTTCAAATCTGTTCCTCTTTCAACAAGGTGTTCAGATCTACTAGCTAGCAGTCTACTAACTCTATCTTCTACGGATTTCATCTTCTCTTTTATTATTTTGTTTTCATTTTTCAGTAATTCATTTTTCTGTTTCAGTTCCTTCAGTTTCTCATGATATGACCTCTGGTCGTGTTTTATTTCTTTCATTTCTCTCATTACTTCCTTGATCATGTTCATAAGCGTATCCGTTTTATCTTCTTTCCATTTTTTCTCTTTTTGTGGTGTCCTGTTAATCTTTTTACTCTTTTTACTTCCTTTTGATATGTCTTCTATGTCCTGTTTCCTTTTTCTTTTCGAATCCTCTGACGTATAGGTACTCGTCGCTCTCGAGATGTTTTGTTTCTTTCATATCTTTCATATCTTTCATTGTTTCTTTAATCATAAACGTAAGCATATCTATTTTTTTCAGATCTTCTGACGTATATTCGTCGTTCTCACATCCTACAGCACCCCCCCCCCCCCGCTGTGCCATAATACGCACAATACACTTGTTACACATTTATTGCACTATTTATTATTGTATCCTCCTAAAATAATTTATTTCATCACACTCCGTTTTTATTAGAGTTTGGTATTGACGAAACTTGATAAGTCCTGGAATTACGAGGTTTTTATCACCGCTATCTCAGTCAACAATAACACGTCGGACTCGTTTAAAAGTCCGAACTCAACTCCCTTGAAAAAACATGTAACTTAAAAACGACTGATTACAAAAACGTCTTCACCAATAACTGAGCCATCAAATAATCGTCTCGGCTTGAACACGCTGTATAGTAACTCCAATAATTATAATAATGTGATGTTAAAGTAAATGAAAATTATAGTAAACCTTTTGTTTAACAGTTGTTGTCCCTGATAAACGAGTTATAGGAGATCGTTCTTTATTAGTATATACTTGGATTTGTAACTCATACTTAATTAAATAAAGATTCTATTAAATTAACTATATCCGCGTTCATTTTATAAAATATTACACCGGACCAGGGTTAGTTTTATAATGAACTCAGCTATAAAATAATGGCTTAGATTATTTTCTTTTGTCTTCAAATGTTTCATGCGTTAAGTCTGAAATAAACCATGTTCAAGTATTATGTTTCTTAAATTTAGGATTCCGAACATAATACAATTGCAAGTAATTGTAGAATACGAGAACGAACCAGTTTAAATATGAATAGAAATTCTTGTTAAGGTCCAAGAACAAACGTAAGGGTCTGAGACGCATCAATGACGTTAACACGTAACTTGATAGAAGTAACATTTCCTGAATCAGTTAATGTTCTCTTTGTTCTGCAGGTGAATCAGTTGCTCCTATTACGGCCACAAATTCCGTATCCAAAGCCTGTCAGCCGGGAACGTCTTTCAGTTAGTTTCTAGATTAGATAATAGTAATAAATGAATTTAGTTGCTGCTTATCAGCTACCGCACTTGGGTTTGTATAGTTCCCAGATTCCGCATTTCAATAATTAACCAACCCTGATAAACTACTATTAGGTAAAACAAATTTTTAAATACCAAGAGACATTGATACATAGTTGGCCTTGGTCATTTTTGTTAAACAAAAGCGAATGTTACCATGAAAGCAAGTATAAATACAAACGTTGACAAGTTTAAATGCAAGGTTTAAAATCAGAAAGTTCAGTCGTTTTGGAGTTGTTTTTTTTTCAAAAAAGCCATGGCGGATGGAAATTTCTATAGATATAATAACTTCCATTTAAGCTAGGACAAAAACTTATTATGTACTCTTCCTACGTACCTAACGACACCCAATCTCGTGTACCAAGAACCTTTCTTCATTACACAAAAAGTAACCAGAACTACAATTTTTTATCACATAAAATCATATCATAACCTATGAATATTTAATAACATGTATTACTATTATTTTAAATTGATGCAATTTGTGTAATACAGTATTACCAACTTGTAACCAAAGAATTTAGGTATTTTAAAAGTTACAATTTATTTTGAAAAGTTTATTAAAATAAAAAAATTACAGGGTGGGAGTTTTCTTACTGGAAGACCCTATTATACAGGGTGTTTCTTAAGTATTGCAAAAAAATTAAGGAGGTGATTCCTTATCGAAAATTAAGGGGGGTCTTTCATAAAAAAAAAATTCCTTAGACGTCTCCTTTCGAAGTTACACCCCCCTAAAGGGGTGCGGTAAAATTAGGTTTTTATTTTATTTCTCAAATTTGGATTAATGTAGGAGAATGATATTTAGTAGATGTTTTATACTTATTAAAAGGTTTCCCATAGTAATATTTTTAATCATCTCCCACATCCACAGGGGGCTGAAAAGTGCGACCCCTGTTGGTTTTCTTATCAGAACTTTTTGGTGGGTTAAAATTTTTTAATTAAAAATATTTTTCTTTAAAGGTTGATTTATTTAGAAACTTTATTTATTCTCTAGTTTATCTCGTAAAACCTACCGTTTTTGAGTAAAAAATAAAATGTAGTAAACATGAACTATCAACTATTCCAATATAAAACGATTCATTTTGGTGGTTGCCATGGTTTGTTATGTTCATGTTGGATAGAATTGACGGGTGTAATGCATTTTAAGGTTAACGCGGCGACAACGCTATAACGCCCGTCAATTCTACCCAACATGAACATAAACAAACCATGGAAACCACCAAAATGAATCGTTTTATATTGGAATATTTGATGGTTTATGTTTACTTATTTTATTTTTTACTCAAAAACGGTAAGTTTTACGAGATAAACTAGAGAATAAATAAAGTTTCTAAATAAATCAAGCTTTAAAGAAAAATATCTTTAATTAAAAAAATTTAACCCACCAAAAAGTTCTGATAAGAAAACCAACAGGGGTCGCACTTTTCAGCCCCCTGTGGATGTGGGAGATGATTAAAAATATTACTATGGGAAACCTTTTAATAAGTATAAAACATCTACCAAATATCATTTTCCTAAATTTATCCAAATTTGAGAAATAAAATAAAAACCTAATTTTACCGCACCCCTTTAGGGGGGTGTAACTTCGAAAGGAGACGTTTAAGGAATTTTTTTTTAATGAAAGATCCCCTTTAATTTTCGATAAGGAATCACCTCCTAAATTTTTTTGCAATGCTTAAGAAACACCCTGTATATTTGCTTTAGTAATAATTCAAAGCTTGTGTTTTTCAGTAACTTGATATAATAGCCGTAAGTTAAAATTGATTCATTGCCCTCTATCAGACTCATAAAAAATCTGTCTGAAATTAACAAAAGTCACGCTACTTACAAAAAAGTGTAACCAATTTAAGTTGTTTACATTAAATTCAATAATAATGTGGAACCGATTTTTTTATCAGTTTCCTCGAGCAATTATGTCGCATTCAAAAGGACGGAAATTCGAACTAACTGCTAAAGCATTTACTAAAAAACGTCAACAGCATTTAGGATATCGTCAGTCAAACTGGCTTTATATCCGACATTTCCTTTAAAAATAAACTAACATGGTGAACTCAATAAAAACATAAAAAACCAGACGATGTAAAAAAGCGTAGCACCAACGACAAAAAATTAAATGATGTGGGTATACACATTGATCGTTCACAAAAAAGGTGTTACACTATTAACAGTTGTCGAGAAATAAAAACATTTTTTAATAATAATTCCAATAGGCGTACAAGTACATTAAAGTAAAAATAAATATATCACCATATAAGGAGAACAATTTACAGTCCAGAGTAATTAAAATTTTAATAAATACAACCTTAATTTCAGAAGGTACAAAAGTAAGTATGAATTCAAATATGTTATTAGGAAAAAACATTGTTAAACTTTGATTATATCTCCATTTTTTTTTACTTGGAGTTCCACAAATGGTCTAATGCAAAATCTAATAATCAAATAAAAAACTTAATGAACACATAAATGGTCGTATAAAATAGAAAATCATAACTCGGAGAAATTCATTGTTAATAAGAAATAAGCCTTTTAGTTTATGTTCAATAAAATGCAACACGAGGGAATTAGAGTTGGTGAAGCATATTGTTTGCTGACGATCAAATAATCTTAACAGATGACGAACAAAGCGCTGAATACATGATAAGAAAATTAATAGAAAAATTTGACAATGCGGAGCTACGAGTCAATTTTGAAAAAAAAAATGCTAATTGGAAATAGACACTTACGTCACAAAAACAACGGCAGAAATGTATATGTAACCTTGTTTAGTTGGAATGGACACCAAAATTATATCTTAAACCAGGGGTTTGGAGCGGAGCTCGGAGATGGAGCACGGAGCAGTGGAGCAATGGGTTTTTGCCCGGAGCAGAAGCGGAGCCCGGAGCAAATAATTTTGATTGCTCCACTGCTCCAGTTTATTATGAAAAATATGTAAAAAAACTTTTTTTTCCTTGTTTTCAACGTTTGAAGATCAATAATCTGTTTCTTCAAACATTTATTTAACTTCACTTGTTTTTAGGGCCAAATATTGTCATTTTTGACCAACTTATACGTATCCGATAAAATGAAAACTTTCTTTTTAAAAACATTTTTTTTAATCAATTTTTTTTTATGTTAACAATATTTGGAGCATGGAGCGGAGCTGGAGCAGGCATTTTGATGCCGGAGCGGAGCTGGAGCAATTAAGAAATTGGGCTGCTCCAAACCCCTGTCTTAAACAACAAAACCGATATAGATTTAAATATTTTGCACAAAGCTGCCTCATAGATGGAACCAAAGTTTGGGTTTGGACCAAGTCTAACTATTTATAACAGAGAGCAAGAACAATGGAAATGAACTTTTGCAGAAGGTTTTATTAATTAATGATGATGGAAAAAGTAATAAACGAGGACATACGGGAAAAAGTAAACGCAAAAAAGAGCCTGACTGATTTAATTGAAAGACAACAATTGGTAGGGTATGATCATGTAAAATCTAAACAAAATGCCTGCACATAAAATTCCATACAAAACATTGACATATTTCATGGAAGAAGAAAGAGAGGAAGTAGGGTCGCCAAAATTGCGCTGTTGCTAACCCGAAAAAAAGTATTTTTTGGGGTGGAAAACTTCTAAGAAACGTCGAAAATTTGTAAGGAAAAGATAAAATAATAACTTTCTTGTTTTTATGTTTCAATTGTTTCAAAATTACCGCTGTCTATGCTATGAAGGTAGCCTACTCGAAAATATTACGTTGCCCTAATTATTTACAATAAAATCGCCATAACTCGAACAATATGTTTTAGGTATAAAACATGGTACATTTTTTAAAAGACAATCGAATTTTCTACAAGACTGTAAAAACATACCTATAGTGTGTTGTATTTAAGAAAAATGAGTCATCGATGTTTAAAGTTTCACGAGTTTGGCCAAGCGTAAAAAACATCTTGTATAATATTTTAAAAATGTAGCTACCGCAAATTGTTAATTAATCTATTGTCGATCTAATTTTCAAACGGAATTCTTATTTGCGATTTTTTTACATTTCAAAACCGTTTCTCGTAGCCCAATCTCCATCTTCTTCGGACGAGCCAATCTTGTTCTTGGAGTCCTCTGTCCTCCATGGCCTCCATGGCCTCCTCCACTCCTGTTTTTCCAGTTTTTCCTTGGCTGGCCATTTTTCCGTCTTACACCTGGTTGCCACTTTCATACTTGCTGGTAATCGATCTTCTGGCATAGGTAGGTACGTCTTAAGCCTCGTCCACATTTGCGAGCAAAAGTGAGAGCCGAGCCTAGCGCAATCCATCATTTCAGCGAGCCTGCCTTAACAGTTTAATACGACCACAGGTTCGCGAGTGCAACAAAACCGGTCAGCCAAGTGTTGGTAATTAGCAGGCTCGCTAAAATGATGGATTGCGCTAGGCTCGGCTCTCACTTTTGCTCGCAAATGTGGACGACGCTTTAGATGGCCATACTATTTTAATCTCTTTGATGTGATTGTATCAATTATCGTAGTACTTACGTCCATTCTTTCCCGAATTTCCGTGTTGCGAAATTCCACTGCCTTTTTAAAGAACCTAAATGTTAAAAAAGAGTGAAAGTGCTGTATCGCTCAACATTTTTATAAAAATGTAAATTTTACAAAAACCGTTGACTTTAGACCCATATAACCCGACACATTTTTAAAGTAAATTTTAAGAGGGATCCAAAAATGTAATAAAATGCAGGGTGTTCCATTTAAAATTTCAACTTTTGAGTCCGTTTCCGGTTGAACTGGAAGTCGTATTGCAACCGTAATATTTTCATCGAATCTGAAAAATACGATAACGCTTAGATACTAAATTTCATTTGAGTATCTTTAATGATGTTTTAGATATTTGTCTGTTATCATACTTTTGCGCATCACTGTATAAAGAATCATGCAAGCAAATTTTAATTTTTAAGTGTGTAATCAGCACGTAAAGTAATTTGCAGTTTTAAAGTTTTAATGAACCAACGGCATTTTTTAGACAACGTTTTTTTGTCGTTATTAATACTCAGGATTAAGCTTTATAAAAAGAGAAAAAAAAATTGGTATTTACGTACTAAACATCTTTGAGTAAACGTTACGATTAAATTAAAACCAAATTAGGCCTCTTTGTTTACGGACTATGTTTTACTCGCTCATACTGTAAATATATTAATTTATTTATTTAGGAAACCTTCATCCTAAGGATCTGTTTCGGTTATAGGACGACACCGGATAAAAACACGTTCTTAACTACTTTCACAGAATATCGTAATGGATTGAATTTCCGAAAACAGCTACCACAATCGTATAAACGTTATGAGATCTCTGTATCCCAGTTGTAGGGAGACCTTCTTGTTGTTATTGCGAACTATCGCATATTTGAAGTCTGTTATGGTACCGCAGCTACCCGCTCCCATTCGCCGCGACACGAAGTCTGACCGCAGAACGTATGTCTTCCGACCATGCCATATTACGTCCCTTTATAATGTCTCCCTTTGTGTCCACCTTGCCCGGATTCCATTAACCCCTATCTACATGCTGCTAAAACAAAACCCCGATCAGCAATTATTGCACAGAACGCGTTTAATTATATCACACGCGTAACGCTATTGTTTATAAATACGGTTTTATACTGCGTTAATCTTGTGTCTTGTATTAAGGGTATTATTCGAACTATTCTCGTTTGATTTACTACTACTGATTTAAATTTATCCGAACAATAGACGCCCACGCTTTCATTAATAGTTAATACAAAATGCAAATCGCTTTATATTAAATCGGCTGCTTGGAAGTATGTAATTCTATTTCCCTATTAATTACAAACGATTCCAATTACGTGCACACAACATCGTGTTGCAATATGTAGGACTAATATGCATTTAACAAATTTAGATAAACTTCTAGCGTATGGCTTAAAGAGGCAAATAAAATTTACCGGGGATATATAATATCAGGCTCACGCCTTTTTTTGTCTTTAATTATGATTTTGCTGTGTCAGATGATATCAGCGAGGCAACCCAAAAATTACAACGCGCTATCAGCAAAGTCAACGCATGGACCGACCAGTGGCGTATTAAATTAAATGAAGACAAATATGTCTACATAAATTTTACCAATAAACGAACCGGGCAAAATCCTGTAAAATAAATTGGAAGATACCATACTCCAAGTATCTTGGTATGACGCTGGACACCAAGCTACGAAGCACATTATCAAGAAAAACGTCCAGAACTAGGCTTGAAGTGTAAAAGTATGAACTGGTTATTGGGACGCAAATCCTAGCAAAACAAACTAATAATATACAAACAGGTAATCAACCCTGTGTGGTGCTATGGTGCACAACTTTGGGAGTGTCGCAAAAAGAGCAGAGGCGTCGAGAGACGTCGCCGGGCCCGGGGAAAAAATAAATTATTTGAAAATTTATTTAAAAAAAAGTACGAATTGTGAATGATGAATATTTAATACACCATAATTAAAAAAGTGTGTGGATTTCTGGGCCCCTAATTTACTTCCGGGCCCGGGGCTCGGAGCCCCCCCTGCCCCTCCCTCTCATCGGCCCTGAAAAAGAGTAACGTAAAGATAATAAAACGCTTCGAAAACAGTATTGAGGAATATCGTGAATGCACCCTGGTACGTGCGTAACGGTGACATCTGTCGGCATCACAATATTTCCTCAGTAGAAGACGAAATCAAAAAAGTCGCAATGAAACAGGAACAGAACAACCCAAATACCGAGGCCCAACTTCTATATGTAAGAAGAAAATAGTGCGGAGGTTAAAACGAGTAAAACTCCTCAACCTAAGTACAATCTAGTGAAAGTGTAGTATTGTTATTGCGAAATAGCTAACAAGGAAAGAATTTTTGGACACCAGTCGGTGAGATAATACTTAACCCTAAATTGAAGATGCAATAGAATTAAGCAAATCGTTAGTCTATAAGACTGGTTTTAATTAGAAGTGATGCTATAAAGCAATAACACTATAAGCATTATATTGAAAAAAATATATAAATTATTTTCAACAAACGATATTTAACACATAAAATTTCTGTATAAAGCTGGACTTATTAAACAAGCCAACACCTTTAAATCATTTCCGATTTCGCCAGAAATGTGCTATAAGTACTAGTAGTAATTTTCTACTACCACTAATGTAAATTACTCTTACCGTACAGCTGCATGCATAGTAAGTGAGTTATAACGCACAGTAAGCAAAACGCACACTAGTCTAAAAATGTCAAAGTAGGCTGACGTCAAAATTGACAAGACAACGTAATTACTGGGTGTATATTAGCCAAAAAGCCGTTAAAATCGTAGGTGTTATGTGTGAAGCAATTACGCACTCGTGGAATACGCACTTTTCCACTCGTGCGTAAGATGCTTGCTTCTTACAACTGTTGTTACGTTAAACGTTATATACTATTAAATAACATTAGGAATTCCCAACGGAGTCAATATCGATAACATTTTTAAAGGGTCAATAGAATCAACAGGTCAATAAGCTGTCGATAGACAAATTAGAAAGAAACTTTCCGTAGTCTTCTGAATATTTTACTCAATTTTCAAATAATAGGAATACTAACAATCGTGCAGAAATTTCTGTAACTAATTTTATATGTTTTTATCATTTTAAAACTTTTTTTTTAAATAATTCATTTGTTATAAAACAAAATCGTGAGAAACAACATATAAATTCTAACGGATTCCATTAAAATAAATTTGTTTATAGGGGTTTAAGGTCAACTCACACCGGCGCGATTTCGAAGAGGTCGCGGGCGCGGGCGTGGTCACGATAATTAGTAACGTGGTTACGTAAGTAAGTAAACATGGTTATCAATTATCGTGACCGCGACCGCGCCCGCGCCCGCTTCGAAATCGCGCCGGTGCCGGTGTGTGTGGACCTTTAAATGTTGGGAACCCATGCTCTATATTACATTTATAGAAAGAGCAAACAGTATTTAACAGTTATTTTAGGCGATTTTTTAAAACTATTTTTAGCTAAACTTTATCACTTTTTCTTCCTACACTCATTGATTTTTTAAAGTTTGCATATAATTCTATGTTATTCCATTTTAACATGATTAAATAATAATTTAATAACGATTTATTGTTTATTTTACGATGCAAAAAGCTTATATGCTAAATGATTTTGAAAACAATTTGTTTTAAATTTTTTTATCACGTTCAATTGAATAATTTGTGAGCAAAATTATCGTCTAATACTTTTTTTTTATAAAGAAAGCCGTGTTAATTTAGCGTAATTGTTGACCAAAGGCTTTTTGGATTATTGCGAATTTTATTTTACCCCTTTATCCATTAACAAATTAATTAACTTTCCGCTCTCTTTTAAATTAAAAATTCTGGTCCGTAAATTAAGCACACTTGTTTATAATGATTTTAGTAACGTTTCACTTGTTTAAAACGAAAAATCTAGATCTGGAAGTAAGCAAGTAACACGAGGTTAAAGCTGAATTTATTGAAAACATTAAATACGCTTAACATTTTATTATATTTAATTAATTTCGTTAAAAATAATTCCGCTCAGCAATAGAACACTTTAACATTTTTAGCTTACATTCCTCAAAAGCTTACAACGAATCTTTTTTTGGAACACTTGCAAAATAATCGTAAACGGCACTAGTAATTCCCTCCTCGAACATTTTTTACCTAGCAATTTTTTGAAGTTCAAAAAACAAATAAAAATTGCACATAGACAAGTTAAATAGGTGAGGAAGATGTTCTACTACTTTTTTCTGCAAATGTTTCATACATATAAGCTGTACAAGAATTTTGGGTTTTGTAAGTTTTTCTTACATTTTGTTCATTAATAATGAATTTTTGTGTTTGTTGCATACTTATACTTTAACCGTTTTTATGATACTTATTTTGTGTTTTCTGTTTATACAGTGCGTTCACGCTGAAAGGAATAAATTCATTTAAACAATAGCTATTAGTTTGAGAAAAAAACGCTCGGACCCGTCGATTTTTGTTTTTAAATTGACATTTTTTAACGCATGTTCCAAACCGATATCACTTCCGGGTAAACCGGAAGTGACATTAACTTTGTTATTTTAAATACAACACCCTGTATATTTTTACATTTTTGGATTCCCCTTTAAGTGGTCTTTATAAAATGTACAAGGTCGTGGTGTCCTTAAATTAACCGTTTTCGTGTAATTTATATATCCGTAAAAATTTTGGGCCGTGCATCACTTTTGAAAATTTGCGATATTTTAAAATTTTGATAAGTAAGCCTTAATTCCTTTTAAAGTTTGATAAATAATACCTTAGTAAACTCTTTTCATTCGTTAAATTTGTAAAATTTTAAAATATCGCAAATTTTCAAAAGTGATGCACGGCACAAAATTTTTACGGAAATATAAATTACACGAAAACGGTTAATTTAAGGACAACATGACCTTATACATTTTATAAAGAACACTTAAAGGGGAATCCAAAAATGTAAAAATATACAGGGTGTTGTATTTAAAATAACAAAGTTAATGTCACTTCCGGGTAAACCAGAAGTGATATCGGGTTGGCACATGCGTTAAAAAATGTCAATTTAAAAACAAAAATCGACGGGTCCGAGCGTTTTTTTCTCAAACTAATAGCTATTGTTTAAATGAATTTATTCCTTTCAGCGTGAACGCACTGTATATGATTTTCTTTATTGAATATCTGAATAAAATAATTGCAACAAAAAATATGTATCAAAAAAGGTATTTTTGTGTCATTTGGAGTCTTATTAAAATTGGGGGTCCATAAAATATAGGTATGGTTAGCGTTCCCCAATTTTAAAAAAATCGTGTAAGGGTCCTGCGGTAAAATGAGTTTGAGAATTGCTATGATAGGCCATAAATCCATTTTCTGAAATTTCACTAAATATTTCAAGCAAGCAAACATGTTCTGTTTGCCATTCTTGTTCATGTGGTTTAATTGATTGCTTTGACCAGGCCAGAATCCTGAACAAAACTGCATACATAACCTTTATTAATTAGTACCTCATTTTAATTATCTCGGAGATTGATTTCTACCATACATTACCTAGGTTCTATCTTCTAAACATCCTTGACTTTGACAACTAAACCTCGAATGACAGATGACAAAGTAAACAATATATAGGTGCGGATTTTGTTTTTCACGGCCTGCTAATTGTTTTTTTTATAAATTTCGCTTGGCCCTCGTATTAAAAAAAGAATCGAGATGTGGAAGCGTTAATGACTAATGAGAGAAATGTATGTTAAGCGACAATTAATTTGTTAAATATCTCCAATTTAATCTAAATGCGCTTTGTAATTAACATCAGCAATGGCCGCCAACCGCAATTCTGCTATGTGATGTCACGCATCACCGGAAACAGGA
Source organism: Elmis aenea (assembly GCA_947652605.1). NCBI lineage: Eukaryota > Metazoa > Arthropoda > Insecta > Coleoptera > Elmidae > Elmis > Elmis aenea. The sequence goes on from OX393576.1 coordinate 22,934,003, forward strand.
CCAGCTGACATTATAACCGCAAACGTTATTTCAACAGATGTCGCTTTGTTGCAATGCTCGTAGGTCGACCTGTGCTCCCCAAAAGGATATATGCACGCGAGAATCCTGTTTGCACAGCGCAAGGAATTTGATTTTCAATTAATTTTATGGCAACAGTTAATTTTAATTGCAGCACAAAAGGTAATGGCATTCTTTTCAGCGTAATTTGCATAATTACAAACTAAATTAATCCCTTTTATCGGCGGTGTAGATAAACGCGTGCTGTATCTACAATACAACGTAAAGCACTTGAGTTTTCGTAATAGACATCTAACTTTAGGGTTTAACTTCAATTAATCTAAATGACTGAAATCACATCTGAGCAAACTGCTGCTAACATATTCTGTGTGACGATTTTCAGCTAAGTGCGCCTTTACTTTAAAATTATGACGAGATAATTTTCATAATACGCTACTTTAGCTTACGGACTTTTAGTAATTTACATGTACATCCTAAATGTGCCGAAAGAGATAAGGCGAAACTAATTTAATGAAAAGTAATAATGATGATAATTGAAAATCGTTTCCGCCCTTTAAATTTCACAAACACAATTTACAAGACTGGATTTTTAGTTCGCCTTAATACCAGCACACAAACATTAATGGGAACATCTAAAATGCCTAATTAAAAATTAAATTTTATGCGAAATACTCGTGTTCTTCAGAAGAACGCACAAACCTATAAAAAACAGGTAAAGAACGTACCAAAGTACGATTTGTGATGGCGTTTTAACGTAAACAACATTCAAAATTTTACATCTCCTGTGCCAACTTCTATTTAAGTAACTATCTATTTTATATAAATCAAAGGCATTTTAAGAAACTGTAATAAATACATATAAAAGTACAGGCTAACTCTGTGACTCTGTGACTCTGTGACTCTTAAACGCATGAATATAGCTACAAAATATCTGTAACGCAGTAAACTACTACGGGTTCATTTGACCGACTGAGTTGTGTCTAACGAACCGTAAATTTTTACTCACCGGTAACATAACAGTGTCTAACTTGCAGCTCACGGTATTATAAAAAGTAATAGTTTAAATTTAAGATATACAATATACCCGTCCTAGGACGGGCTAAGTGCTAGTAGGCATATAACGGTGATGGTCATCGTTATACAGATTTATAAGTAGGTATTTATAAAAGTTTAATCGTTTTATACGGTTTTTTGTTCGCCTTTCAGGCGCACACCATTAATAATAAATGGGCAAGATCAGGTTTGTGCAGTTACACATAAGTTAAAAGGCATGAAAAACCATAACATTAGCGAAAAGTTAAAAATTCGTGTGAAATAATACTGTATACAAATAAAGCTAAAACTAATAAAGACACAAGAGTAAAGCGATTTTTTAAAGAAGAGATTTTTAATTAAGCTTTTTTACATTTTGTAATAACAAGTATTCATTAAAAAAGAAGTTTTAATGAAACAAATCTTCTTACATTGCAAGCTACGTAAAAATTAAAAATTGCATCCATAATACAGTTTCGACAAAACCAGTTGCGTAGTTAAAACTTTTAGGGCCCTGGGCGAAAATCAATAAACCTCTCTCTAATTTTTATTATTAATTTAGTGGAGTTTGGTTTAAAATTGGGTGAAAATCACAAATATTCTTCTTAATTCTTTTGCAATGTTATAATTCTATAATACAAAACAAAAACTAATTTTAATAAAATAACACTGAGAAAATTTAATTTTGTGCCTTTACAATTTTACTGTTACGGCTTTTTAATAAATCTATAAAATTAATTTTCATGGTTTTTGATGTTTGACTGCCAATTCCCTAGGTCTTGGAATGTTTTGCGATATACAATTTCCTTCCTAATAAACTTTTAACTACTACCTACTGTCGCAAGATATGTAACGACTAAAATAAATACAATAATTTCTTTTAGTTTTTCATCTTTAAAAAAATTGAAAAACCTTTGTAACTTGCGTATTATTAAAAATAAATATATTAACCCTTATATATTTGGAATGAGAAAAAAATAAGGAATTTAAATAGGCCATAGCCAATTATAGCTTCTATTTAAAAAAAGGTAGGTTTGTGTCATAACTTTTTAACGGCGACCGCAATTTTTTTTTTTTTAGTGTAATCAAACTTAACATAAAAATGTCTAAAAATATTGTTAATAAACTTTTTTGATATTTACAACAATAACGGAGATATGACACATTATTAATATGACAAAAAAACAGTTTTTCTCTAATATCTCAAAAACCTTTTGTCGAAATGCAAGACCAGTTTCAAAACTATCGTATCATCATTTGTTTTATTATTACTAATTTATCTATCATTTACTTGTTATAAATAAATAAATAAATAAATAAATAAAGAGGCCAGAGACTTGAAACTGATTTTGCATTTGACAAGAAATAATTTGAAAAAAAGTGATTTTAATTAAATTCATTTATATCAAATAAAAGGATCACTTAAGACTTAAAATTCCCAACGATTTATCTTTAATGTTTCTTTTTACTCAACGCAATATTAAAAAAAAAAAAGAATTGATTTAAAACAAAACATTTTCCTTACTTAATTTTTAAGTGTACCTACTCGTCCCTTCATTTTAAAATTAAACAACCCTAAATAAAAGTGAAAGAAAACATGAAGCACTCTATTTATATGATTAAAACTAACTTAATTGTCGTCATCCAGACATAATAACCATAAAGTTGTATCTCAGTTAGCCATGAAGTTGTTCTCAACCATTAAAGGTATTAAGTGGTATAATATAACCAGATTTGCGGTGTTATGTCCATATCAGAGATATAGTCTAACTAAGCTAATTAAGAGTGAACTTCTGCTCCGTGCATACTAGGGATTGTAATACCGGTAAACCGGTTTACCGGTTTACCGGTAAATCGCAAAAAATACTCTTCAAATTTTACCGGTAATTTGCCAGTTTTTTACCGGTAATTCCGGTAATTTTACAATATCTTTCTAATCACGATAACAATCTAAATCAAATAATCGAAAAAAAATTGACGTGTTTTCAAAGAGAAAAAAAAGGAGAAATCATACAAATGGCATATGATTGTTTACTCATTACACGACTAGGGATTGTAATACCTCGCAAAAAATGCTCTTCAAATTTAACCGGTAATTTGCCAGTTTTTTACCGGTAATTCCGGTAATTTTACAATATCTTTCTAATCATGATAAAAATCTAAATCAAATAATCGAAAAAAAATTAACGTATTTTCAAAGAGAAAAAATAAGGGGAAAGCATACAAATGGCATATGATTGTTTGATTGTTTACTCACTACTCGACCAACAAGTGTAGTAGAATCCGAAAAAGCTTTTTCCGCGGCTGGATTATTTTGTACAAAAATTAGGTCGCAATTAGGAGACGATAGTTAAAATAAATTATATTTTCTACGTGGTTAATTTTTAAGAAAAGTTTAAAATAAAAAATATTGTTAATAGTTTGACAACATAGGTATATTATGTTAAATTATTTTATATTTTATGTTCAGATAGTTTTATTTTCATGTGTTTTTTGTAATGCTGGATTATATTTTTTGTAATAGTTTTATTTTATATATTATATATTGTCATTTTATATAGTGTTATATTAATATTACATAAAAATATATTAGATACGTTAATGGCTGTTAACTAATATATTGTATGAAACTAATTGGGATAGTTTAGGCTTCAATGTATATAAATATATTTATTTTTAATATGGTTTTCGGAGTTTATCCGGGTAATATTTAAATTGGCTCGACGTTTCGGCAAGCTCTCACTATAGGAGAGACGCGGATAAACTCCGAAAACTACATTAAAAATGTTAGTAACCGAAAAAAATCTAAAAAGAAACAGTATAATATAAATATATATAATAATATAATTTACCGGTAAATTACCGGTAAACCGGTTTTGATTGACAGTTTTACCGAATTACCGGTAATTCAAAAAGTCGGTAAATTTACAATCCCTAGTGCATACACACCGCTTACACGATATACCTGCCGTTTTTGTTCCAACTATTTAGTTCATCATACCCCGGATCACATTTATTAAAGTAGGGTACTTCTCTTTCACCCTCCATAAAAGCACTCATATTTCTGACTCGCTAACACCTACCGCTATAAAATTATGACAGAGCTAGTTTCATATCACAGCATTGTTAAACATATTGAAAAAGACAGCCGCCTGTGACTAAATGCTCGTATCGGGTTTATCAAAACGAAATACAGGGTGTCCCCGTTATCACCGCGAATATTTTAAGTGGTGATAGAGGACCTTTTTCTAAGAAAAAATTTCAAGTAAAATTTTTTCCTAAAATCAAATGCTAAGCTGATAACAACACTTACTTGATTTTTTTACACTTCTGCATTTATAAGACTCTGTAGCCGAAAATATCAATTTTATCGTAAAATATCTTGGAGCTTTTTAATAGAGCATGAAATTCTCTACAAAATTAGTTCTATTTATTTTTTGTCTACAGGCAATGGTTTGAGAGTTATAAAGCAGTTTGTACAAAAAAATGTAAAAAATTTACAAAATTTAATTGTTTCTTAGACTTTGCAACCGCTGTATCTTTAAAACGAAAGGTTGTACAAAAAAACCGACGGCCCATTCCGGATACCAAATTTTAATCGCTACAACTTTGGTCAAGTGAAATTTTTTGAAAATCTAACCGATTTTCCGGAAAAGCTGAAAATAAGGAATAGAGTGCAAAAACAAAATTTCCTACAAATATTGTTTTGTATTTAAAAATGCTTTTAAAGAGAGTGCGATTACGTGATTGAAAATGATGGAGGTCATTTTGAACACTTATTGAAGTAATTTTGTGGTTACATGTTAATTTTATTGCGTCCAGATGGATTTGCATTGTTTTGCATTTTATCGTTTTTTTTTCACCTTTTCACTATTATAAACATTTCTATGATACATTTAGTTTTATTGAACAATATAATAATAAAAAGGCAGAAGTGTAAAAAAATCAAGTTAGTGTTGATATCAGCTTAGCATTTGATTTTAGGAAAAAATTTTACTTGAAATTTTGTCTTAGAAAAAGGTCCTCTAGCACCACTTAAAATATTCGCGGTGATAACGGGGACACCCTGTATAAGAAGTTCAGGTACAATTCAAGTATCATTACGCTCGGTTTTATTTATTAACAGGCTTTTAAAAAAAAACCTTTTTGTATCTTATGCATTTCAAATGCAAATGTTTGCATGACTGCACCGAGGTTTCATTTTAAATGCGCTTTTAAAACGACCGCATTTTGCTGTTACTGGAAATTCAGTATCGGCAAACAAAACTAATTTAAATATTCGCATGACATAAAATATTCAGTAAGGGACGGCTGGTTTTTTCTCTGTTAAAAAAATAAACCTACAACGATTTCGCTGCACGCAGAAGGTAACAAAACTAAACGTAAAACTACTTTCACAAAATTACATTACTATATTGTATTTTTATTTCGGTGCACCGGAAACACCATCATATAAATTCAGGAGAGTGTAAAAAATATTGAAAAAGTCTTCAGGCAGGAGGATATTAAAAAAGAATTGCTTTAGAAGTAGAGGGATGATTGTTTTTCATCACGTTGCTTGTATACTCTGCGACATTTGATATATTACAGTCGACTGAAATATTTATCTCTGAAGTGACTTTTGAAAAATAAATTCAATTTCAATCCGCACAACTTGAGTGGAGATTTTAATTTGCCTTTTCTTCGGTTGCCCGTATTGTTTTCAATTTTTTAGTGACAAACAATGGTATTCAATTATGAAGACGTCCATTGATCGTTTAAAGCCACTTGCAATACGAGGGGTAAACTGAGTTTATTGAGGATTAAAAACTAAGATTTTTTTTGAATATGTTCAAAGTAATTTTTCCGCAATAATGCCCTTCACCATTCTTACATTTCACTCCTTAAAAGATCCCAGCAAATCTTTTGACGGAATACTTGCAAAATAAGCGTGACCGGCAATTTCCTTCTTAGACAAGAATTTTCGATCCAAAAAAATTGACTAAAAGTCACACGTGTTCAATTTAAGTATTTATAAAATCATTTTTATCGGTCTTTTAGCCAAAAACTGGATAATTAAAGTGACGTATTATTATTACTTTTATATGAAACTTTCATCGAGCGCGCTGTTGTAAATTTTATGACAAGTTTAATTTTTTACAGGTTCAACTTTTCTAACCAAACCAGATTCGCCGTTACTCGATTCAATCTCTAAAACAAAATTAATTTTTGTGGAAGAATTTGTGTGTGTGTGAAGACTTTAGCGTAATAAGGACGTATGACGTAAAGTTTACTAGTGGCGCCTCTTCATATAAGTACAAATTAATAAATTTTTTTTTTTTGTCTTTTTAGAATTGAAGTAAAAGACCAAGTTACAATGTTTCCCTATGAATGATCATAGACACAGCTATAACTCAAGAAATTTTAGTTTCAGGCAGAATATCCTTAATGTTTTTTTTTACACAATTAAATGATCTACAAGAAAATCTTTAAAAATACTATGTGTTTCTTTAAAAACGTGACTTTTTCATGTTCAAAATTTAGCTAAATGGACAGAACAAAACAGACGCTTTGCGTATTATTTTAAAAGTTTAAGTCTGGTTTTATGTACAAAATACATTTTACATTTTTGAAAGACATATGTATTTGGTATCTAAAAAGTTTAAAATATGCAGGGTGGTGTAAGAAAGTTGCATATTGGTGTGTAAAAATAAAACACTCAGTTTAGACGAAAATAATTTTAGGTTATGTAACTCATGATCTCTAACTAACTTGTGTTTAAAGTTTAAATATTTATTTTCTATTATATAATAATAAGCCAGAAATGAAGGCAATACGCAGTAGGTGAACATAATGTATAGGTTGCAGTAGCGTAGGCAAGATATTTTCATGGCGGGAGGTTTATAGAAGGCATTAGTCTTTTAAATTGATTTTTAGTTGTCCAACCTTACACGCAAACACGAATTGTAAGATGTATCTAAGTAGATTTATAAAAATTTTCTCATAAAATAGGTTGGACAATGGACACGTTAAGTTAAACTTTATATGTTCAAGTTCTTGGGGAGTGTTACAGCCCCTCCTAACCCCTTCACGCATATGCCACTGACTGTTTGACATAAAATGTACTACACGCGTCTGCTTATGGTAAGAAATGCTGCACGTCCGCTCGAAATCTAAACCTCAAGTGGCAGATAAAGATCCAAGTCTAAGCAATATGAGGAAGCAGATTTTTGATTTAACTGCTAACTTTTTTAAAATTTTTAATAAATTCGGATATGTGCTCCTATTACAAGATAAACGAGAACTTTTATTAATATTCCGCTAAATAAATATAACTTGGTTCATTTATTTAGAATTGGGTTTTTAGTTAAATAGTATAGCGTTATAAAAATACGGTTTGCCATATTAATTAATAGTGAACAGTACTAATTACACGATGCATTAAATTGTGTACATTGCCGCGTGATACTTGTAATTTTTCAATTAAAATATGCACAACGGCTTTAAATTTTAAATCGCGACTAGCCCATTTGAAATAAAATTGTTTTAAAATGGAATTCTTGTTCTCCTAACTCTGAAATTAGACATCAAAGGTTTAGAATTCCAGCAATCATAATTTGAATAAAGCTTTCAGATGAAAGCTTTTAAACTTAGAATGATGACGTCTCGCGTAAAACTCATTATTTAGTTACCCAGCTCATAATTAGCACTTCTATATCTTAATAAAATTTCTGAAGACATTCATAAACTGCTGCTAAACTAAAATATGTATGTGAAACCCAGCAAAACAAATACGACTAGGAAATCTGTTATAATAGATTCATGAAAACTAATTTGCAAACTAGTAATGTCACAGATAATTATACTCTTAAGACATTACAGAGTTTAATAAAGATCCGCAATTTTCAACTCATTACAAAAACCTAATCAAATTCTTAAGGAACTTAAACTATGAAAGTTATTTAATAAAGTGCTGGATTATTTAAGTAATGCACTTATTAATAATAAGTTCAATTAAAAATCGCATATCTTTTTCCAGAAAATTTTTGTAAATATTTGCAAGAGTAAAGTGCCCTTTTCTTAAACGATACCAAAAAAATTTAATGAAAAAATTTATTTATAAACTAAAAATAAAGTTAGATTTTAATTTCAACGGTCAAACTCCAATTTTTATTTTTTTTAAATGTTAACGTTCAAAAAATCAAAAATCCACTAAAATCTAGTGTCATATGAGCATATGACTTTTTATTAAACTTTTTTCATCTTAAAATCAGTTTTAAAGCTTGCACCAACTTTTATCAACAATAAATTTTTCTGAGAAATTGATAGTAAAAATGTGTCCATTAGTTGCAGATTTTAAATGTTAAAATTTCTTAAAAAATTAAAGTTAGAGCTTAACCGTCAAAATTGAACACTGAATAACCTTTTCTTCTAAATTTTTTTTTGTATCTCTTATAATAAGACACTTTACTATTGCGATTATTTCAAAAATCTTTAAAATCTAGTGTCCTATGACTTTTTATCGAACTTTTTTTTATCTTAAAATTGGTTTTAGACCATGCACCAACTTTTATCGAGAATAACATTTTCTGAGAAATCGATAATAATTTTTTTTTCAATTTGTTGCAGACTTTTTGAGAGACGCTGTACATAAATAAAAATAGTTTTAGGATAACCTTTATTCGAAACTTGTTTTAATGTTACCAATAACAGAGCTATAGAATAGTTCGTCTTGGGTAGTATACATTTTTTAAATTAGTTCTGTAATAACTACTGCGTCTATCGACGTAACAGCAAAAGTTTAGCTATTTTTATACATTATTGTTGAAAAAAATCTATTGCATACGTTTTATTTCATGTTTACAAATTTATCACTAAATTAAATAACTAATGTGGCATAAAGTTATTCTAATATTCGTCCATGTATTAAATGAGCCACTTTAAAATGTGTCCCTGATCTAAACAAGTACGGTAAGGAAATCCTAAAAATTTTCCCTATTCGAACGTTTGAAAGGCGTCACCAGAAAACTCAAAGTCAGCGTTTCGAAGAAAAAGCGATCGGATAAAAAATTGCTTGGTAAAGAATTCAGATAGAACGTTCCTAGGTAAAAAGACAGCCGACTAAAGTTAGATCAACGGCTTATTTCTTGCAGGGGAAGTTGTTTGACACTTTGTAAGTAAGTTCAAACTTTAATAAACCATGTATCAAAAAGTTTACCAGCGTAGACATAATAAAATGGCATGATCAATAAAATTAGATAAGTAATACAAATAATAGCTAATTTTCCACAACCTGCATAGCTAAAGAGCACTCAAATTATAATATATTACAATATTTACAACGATATTAAATACCCTAAATCAACTCATTTTGTAGCATTGTGCTTTTAAAACGATTACTAATTTATGTATGTGTTTGGTATTGCATAAAATGTTCACGTATGCGATTTATTTATTTAACATTAATTTTACATTGACATTTCGCGTATTTGTAGATAAATATTAATTTAGCGGAAGTTACATAACACATATTGTTATGTAAATTTTCGATAGTTTTGCTGCATAACTTGTATATTTCTATGTTCTATCGATGCAATGGTTCTTTTTTTGCAACAACAATTACATTTATATTTCAATCGTTATTAAAAGAGTATGCTATTAAAGTAAGAGTATTGTTGAATTATTTGCATTTAAAATCAAGTTTTTAATTTTTCCTTCAATATTATATTTGAAATTTTTTTAGCTTCATATAAAAGTGTTGAACTAGTTGTAAATTTACAAAAATTGCTCTGCAATGACTCATGGACGATGTAATTTACACTAGTACAGCAAAAAGTTAAAGAAGTGTGACCATAATTCATAGATCGTTCCAAATGATTGCTACCAGATAATAAAATAAATGTTGAACAGATGTATTACATTTCCGCTGATAGTGCAGTTTTCCTCCTAACCGGCGCGTCGCTCGGACGCCGGGGCGTATTTGCTATTAAAATATCTATAACGGCGAAGTTCAATTACAATTACGCAACATTTAAAGATTTAACATACTGAAGCAATTAACCGCGTACGTGATTCAGAATTTTCATGAGCATAATGTTAACCACATCTCTAACTTCATTTTCCTTCAATTCAACAAAACAAACATTTCTTTTAGTAGTTCAAACTTTTTTTTGTTAATTACACACGATAAGAGGTTATACAGGGTGTTCCAAATTCGAGTAAATGCATGGGGATCTCGCTTATCTCAAGAGCTACGAGGTCGGTTAAATTAGGGCAAAGTTGCGAAATTACCTAGATGCTCATCAAATATCTGCAAAGAAAATTTTTATAGCTGTCTTAGTTCAAAAGTTTTTCAAGAAAAATTGAAAAAATTGATTTTCGTTTTTTGGCCCTATTTCAGACACTTTTTAAGATATCGACAATCTGGAAGCACTTCTCCATGGCAACTTCTTGCGCTTTATATTTTGAGATAACATAAAATTTCCAACAACGTTTCGTCTCTCCAGAACCATCATCAACTTCATTTTTTTAAATACGGCGAAAAAATTCTAATCTCATAGTCGGATAGCATTTTGTCTTCTGATTTCAATGATATATTACACTAAATATCTAAAATGATATTTTACCACAAAAATTTGAGATATACTCATTTTGTTTGTTCCAGCAGTGCATTTTGTACTCATTTACGTATTGATACATGAACTGGTTTATGCACATGCACATAAATATATTAGCCGCTGCTGCCGAAACTCTTTAAAGGCAGGCCTAAGGGTAAAGGATATTTTTGCCTATTGTGCCCATAGAAATTAATGCATCACAAGTATAAACCTCTAGTTGTGAACAGCGCATGCGTGTAAAAATCTAGAGATAGTTCTAACCTCCGTTCATGTACTATTTTTACCATCCATAAACTAGTTCATGAATTGATCAGACAACTACTGGAACAGCCGACTAACCATCAAATGAACTATCAAAGACGCTGCCGGAGGGCTAAATCGATACTGCGGTTACCTAATCGTTCATTGGATCGTACATAACCTTGCTGGAACAAAGCTAATATTTCAATAAAAATGGGGTAAAATAATTGTCGTAAAAATACGAACTATCGAAAAAAATTTCGTGGTGAAGATTACAATCTAAAACATAAACTACTTCTCAGTTACTATTAAAAATTAATAGGGATTTTTTGCAAATTAAAATGAAAAATAATCTATCTAGCACAGTCGTTAAAAAATAAGCAAACTAAAATCATTACTTTTACAATATACACTTTTAAAAATTAATTAAGTTTAATGCAAGGGATTTGGAATCCACTTGCACTATAACTAAAATAAAGGACCGTTTTCAAGATAACAAAATAAAATTACCTAATAAACTGTACCTCAATCTTCTTGCACCTTGCCTAATCCGACTGACTATTATATTTAAACGGATTATAGTTTTTTATTAATAAAAATAATTAGAAATTTCACGTTTTAAAGTGTATAATGTATTATTTAAAGGAAAACACCGACTTTAAAACTGGAAGAATAACGCTAACAAATGTGGTAGCAACCGAATGATTTTCGCTATATTTAGATATATTGCATATGTATGTCAGTATGAGCGTTCATGTATTTGTGTGTATAAAAAGTTAAAACTACCTCTCCAGGCGTTCTAACTAACCTCATTTTTGTAAATGACGTCTGTTTACATGACATAAATGACATCTGTCAAAATGACGTTTCTTGCGAGTGTTCATCATTCATCAAGGATACTAAACTAATAGGATGTCCCATTCCCATAAGACCATAGATAAAAGCTTAAGACTAATGTATTACTTGACTATCCAGAAGTGGCGTCATTAATCACACAAAAATGTATAAACCAATGTGTTAGATTTTATGTTGAAAGACAAGTTCCAAAATATAACTAGATGACATTAATTGAATAGAATTTTTTTTTTGTTAAATATGTCCTTAACTTCAAGTAAGATAAGGTTTCTTATAAATCAAATGGTACACAAGAAGACAGGTAAAGAGAGTGTGGGAAGCAAGAATACAAACAAGAAGGAAACGAGAAAGACCGAGAGAAACATGGGAAAAGGCGGTATCAAAAATCTTGGAGAAGAGAGGAAAATCATGGCGCGAAGCGAAAGAAATGGCACAGAACAAAAAACAATGGCGCAAATTCATATACAGAATATTTTTATCTATCATGTACTTATATTAGTTATTATTTTAAAAATCAAATAAATGCATACACTTTCTAATACACTAAAAAGCTCCATTAATAACTGTTGTCAAAAATATACAGTTTCAGCGTCTGGCACCCACGCACGCACGCGCACACGCACCCGGACGTCATCGAAATAGTCAAAACAGTTTCAGGGCACCTCAAAACGTGTGTATGTGTATCCGTCGAAATCTGAAATTCGAACATTTTTGCGGTCACAATACTTTCTTTATACAATGTATAACAAAAGTAAAAAGCTTAACTAAAAACTACTTATTGTTTTTCAAACTCTTGTCAAAACAAAATACCAATTTCGAGACTTTCGTTTCAACATAAGTTGTAATCTCAGGGGCGTCGAGAGGGGGTGAGGCGATAGGACAAAATTTCCCTGGCCCGGAACTCACAAGGGCCAGGATATCTTCCCACAATTTGTTTTTTTACACGCTAATCAACCGGAGAAGAACCGTATTGAAAATTGTAAATTTTTTCCGCGGGGCCCAGCGACGTTTCCCGACACCACTGCCTTAATTATTCATCTTTTTACACACACGCACCCGTCATACCAACGATCATCATTCCTAAAGCTATATTAATTTAATTTATTTCTACGAATATCACCGTCTTCCAATTTTCGTATAAAATATAATTTTCCTCACTATTAATGCAAGAATGTTTGTATTTAAAAATGTTTGTTGACCCCCAAGTAATTCGTTTAAGATAGTTTTTCTGTCTTTACGTTATTTTGTCGAAGCCTATTAAATATTTTGTATGGCACAAATATTTTGCAAGTGCTGATTTGTTTGTTGGTTTATTTTTTAAACCTACTGTCTTCTTTCACATAAGTTTAATATTTCTTAAGTTTGTCCTGTATAACACAAGACAAAAGTACAAATAATTTTGTAAATTCATTCTGATTTATAAAGTGATAGACAGGTTTAGTTTTTGTGTATCATATTTCTAAGTTATATTGCTTAAGTAATATTTTTATTTTATTTGACTGGGTTACCTTAAATGTAAGGTAAAAACACCTTTTAATGTTTATATTTGTGTTATTAACACTAATTTTGTTAGTGCTGTTGCTAGTGTTAATTTTCCTTCGTATTTTACTTATGTTTTGTTGTGGATTTATTTTTAAAGAACATCAATTTATTATTGCTGATAAAGAGAACTGTTGAAGAGACAAGAATATTGTTTTCCGACAAGAGATGTTTCAAACAAACATTATTTGTAATTAAATCTATTTCTATTAATAAATTAACGACTTCAAAAATGTAACAATTTATTAATTATAATAGTATTTATTTTTAATTGATAAAGCGACAAAACATAAATATCAAATATCAACCTTGACCCTTCTATTTTATTACAATCGCTTTTGAAATAAGGGAGAAATAAGTTTTTAATTAATTACATAGAGAAGCTGCAAAGCAATGTTATATTGTGTAAACGTGTGAAGTAATAAGACCTATTATGCTTAAATAACTTGGCGTATCAGAGGTAATTCAGAAATTTGAATTTCACATTACTGTTGATTACTATATTCATTATCTAACACATCTCGTTTGAGTGAAATATAACATGGACTAAGGGCAAAAACAGCCATCACAGTCCTTGATGTGACCAACATGCATAAAGGGATTGAGGGTAAAGAGCAGACCGAGCTCCACTATAATAGGAGAACATAAAGGCTTGCCCGGAGCGGTCTCCGAAACCATTGCTTTGTCAGTAGGAAATGATTAGCGCGGATTCCCTGAGGTCGCGTATCTTATGCCTTTCAAAACCGTATAAAACTCTCTAAAAATGCACGTAATACCTAGAAATGCGGTGCAATTTCTGTGCAAGTTTCAGCGTGTACATGCAACATTGGATAGCTTCCACGCTACAATTCTTTTTCAAGAAACTTAAACTCTTATTCAAACGACCCCTGCAACTGTTAAATAAATACGTAAATGTTTGCAAAGAGAGATTTCTGCAAGCAAGAAAATTAAAATAATTTCAGAGAAAATTAATTATAAATTGTGTTAAGTAAATTGTGACAAAATAGAACAAATTACATCAGAATCTACATAATAATTTTGGAATTATTTACCAAGTTGATTAAAATTTTCCCATATCTTGTATTTTTATTATTTAATGAAATTTTAATCAAACTGCAAAATAAATAGTACTGTAAGGCAATTAACACAAGGCTTTTAAGATGAATATCTTTGAATTCATTTTCATTTTAAAATCAAAGAAGTGTACGTAAAAAAACATTAGCAAAACGAAGTAGGTATTTGTCTATTAGGGGCCAGAAACAATAATTTTTAAACTTGAAAAAGGGTGGTAAGGACATCAAAGATATAAAACTAAGAATAAACGAAGGGCGAAGAGTGGTGAAAAGGTTAAATGGAATATGGTGACCCGAAAAAATATCAAGAGGAAAGACAACACATATGATACAATTGTGAAAATTGCTGCAAGAAACATACACGCTGCGCTTGGAAGATCATGTAAAATATAACAAGAAGCGATCTAATACAAAATGAAAAGCCTTAGAGCGATGATGGACACAAAACATATCATCATATACAGGGTGTGTAAAAATTGGCGGAAGGGCTACACGGAGCGATGTTCTTCGTAAAATTCTAAGTCGAAAATCTTAATACGAAAATGTTGTACCATGCTTCCTATGGCCTCAGGAACCATTTAAAGAAAAAAAAAATTGGCAACATTGCATACATTCATTTGCGTTTGGACATTTTTTTATCAGCAATTTTTACTTAGGTATTTACAATTTTTGTTCGAACTGAAAGCCTTCAGTTCGTAAACATAGCTGCAAACGTTTGGGTATCGTAAAACACAAACAAGAAATAATTACGAGAAAAACAGAGATGACAGCTAAGGACAATGTTGCCATATGTATTACTGTCATTAAAATCAGTGATTTACATATTTTCAACACCAATTTTTGAAAGGAAGAACACAATATCTAGGAAAAAATACTATTCGAAATTTATTTTTATTCCAAATTGCAGCTTTTTCATTTGCAAGTATTAAATAATAACGCCTATTAAAGGACTAAATGTCAAAGCTTTTAGGACCTCTTGCAGACACAGCAAGCGTGGTACAACATTTTCGTATTAAGATTTTCGACTTAGAATTTTACGAAGAACATCGCCCCGTGTAACCCTTCCGCCAATATTTACACACCCTGTATAACATCAAAGATAACATCCAAAGAGAATAGCTTATATGGTTTGGACACGTGTTACGGATGACAGAAGAAAGACTGCCGAAAGTCGTCATGGACCGGATTAAAAGAAGGAAGCGAAGAATATCTAAAAGATGTTGGGGAGAAAAATTTAAAATAACAATGAGCGAAAAACGTTTGACAGAAGAACAGTATCAAAACAGACTACAACAGAGGAAAAACTGGAGATCGGACAGCGACGACAGACGCTATAAATAAAGCGTATATTTATTTGTAATTGCTATACTACTAATCGGAGTAATACAATGTTTCTACACAAAATCATTCAAGCCTCCCTGAAGTTCAGGTATAAAGCAAAGTTGGAGCAAATATGCTTAATTTTTGGATACTTAGAAAAATCTGTTGGATATTTTATTATATGGTCCACTTAAAATAAAAGTAAAGGCAGAGCTTGTGAATACTGTTAAAAGGAGAAAGCTAGAGCAGCGATTCTTAACCGCGGGGTCGCGGCCCCCTTGGGGGTCGTGAAAAATTTATAAAACGATTTTACTTTTTAAAATATTGAAATCTTTAAAAAATATATTTTCATCTCCCTATTTTACTCGAACCATTGGAGAGATATCTTCTTAAATAAATCGTAATATTTTTGTTAATACAAACTAGGGGGCCGCGAAAATATTTTAGGAAATTTAGGGGGTCGCGACTACAAAAAGGTT
Organism: Elmis aenea; assembly: GCA_947652605.1. NCBI lineage: Eukaryota > Metazoa > Arthropoda > Insecta > Coleoptera > Elmidae > Elmis > Elmis aenea. The sequence continues at coordinate 22,950,155 of OX393576.1, forward strand.
AAGAACCACTAAGCTAGAGTACTAAGGTCACATAATGAGACATCCAGAGCAGTACGGAATCTTGCAACCGACACTTCAAACGACGGTAAGAAGGGTCCGGGACGGAGAAGGATCTCGCGGTTGAAGAATCTGAGAACTTGTTACAACACCACAACTACGGAATTAATCCTGAATACTGCTAACAAAATTAAAATATAATATTTAATATAATAAAATATTTAAGTCAAAAAAGGAAAGAGAACAATGGAGAAGGAAATGAGGAACTGGACAAATCATATGGTCAACCAAATATAATTAACGTAGTAAAGACACAAGGAACGAGGTGGCTGTGACATATATCAAGGTTGCCGGATAAAAGAATAACGAAACAAGTACTTCAGGGTAACGGGAAGAAAGACGATGAAAGACCCCGGACAAAATGCTTAGAGGAAGTGAAAAAGGATCTGAGGAATCTAGCACTTAGGGAATGAAAAAAACTGACAAACAATAAAAATGGATCGAGAAATTTATGTTACAAAGCCGTGGGCCAGTTTGATCTGAAGAGCTGATTAAATACAAATTAATTAAGCAGAGGCAATGGCTACAATATGGACGTATGCGGTGGCAGCGACTAAAACTTGGTCTAATAATAAGGAACTCTAAAACGATAGTTTACCTTTAATATTTTTTACTTGTATTTCAATATTTGGCGTTCAATGATATTCCATATTACGTAATATCTATCCTACATAACGTACACAATTTGTTTATACAGCTTTTATATTTTTTATGTAGCATTTTTTACAAAGCGTTTAGGTAACTTTAACAAAGCATTAAATTTCTATCCGCAATAATGAGTACGCAAATACTTCAAACAATTTAATTTAATTGATGTTGTATCTGTGTGAAATCTCACAACAATTTTTATTAATTCTTCAATTGCCGGAAATTATCACTGGTAATTTTAAAATAAATGTAACTTACATTTAAAAAACGTCCATGAAAGCCAAGCGTTAGTTAGCTCTTAGGAGACACAACTTGTGTATTCAGAAACTGAATAGGGGCACGTTCAATTGATGACATAAAATCGTCGTACGAGTATTTTTCGTGTACAGGCAAATTATTTGTCCCTTCTTTTATCGACAACAGTCCCCAAGGGTCCTTACTTTCTTAATAACAATGGCATAGAAAACTACAACAAAGCTTTGAAATAGTTAATTCGATATACGCTTTTAAATCGTGTAATGTGGTGTGTATTGTGTAGAAGATAATACAGTCTATAGAATGACAATCGGAATTCAATGATGTGTGAGGCCGGTGGACAATACGACCAGACAACACCACACAAAACAATGTAGAGCGCCTAACAAACCCCACTATTAAATTCTATAGGAGATTCGTTATGATAAACGTAGCTGTTGTTTAAATATACTACTTATTTATGTAACAGCGGACACACATCGCAGAGCAAATATCCAACGTTGCTGCAGTGGCACAAATGTACTGCGGATTTTGCAGCCTGTAATGAAATGTGATACCAAAGAGATTCTGTTTAGCGATAGTATAAACGTTATAAGGGTGAGTGCACCTTAAACATAGCCATTGCATGCATATGCAGATATGCAAACGAAATCAGATTTTGTACTAAATAAAATCTAGTATTACACTACACACTACAGCTAACGTTTGTTTTATACTTGGAATACAGACCCTGTATATTGTTATATTTTACTAATGTATCACTGATTCCCCTTTGTTTTTTTGTTTTTTTTATTAATCGACATCAAAACACGACTTATCACTCACTTTTATATACTAAAGTCATTTACATAGCAACTTAACAAATTATTTTAATTATTAATACGAACAATTACTAATTCAAATTTTAAAAAAACTGCTTGGTTTCAAAATAAGTTTGAAGAAGGGAATGACCGCTTTATAATCAGGGATGGATAACGTAACGTAACGACATACCCGATAACATTATAATAACGATTCAACTATAATTTTTTATACAATAACGTAACGATATTTTTATAACGTTATATAACGTTATAATAACCGATAACGTTTCATTAAAAGTTATTTTGTATCGTTATTCTCTATAAATTAAATTTTAATATGACGTTCTTTTTATTTTCAGAAGATATATTTTGTTTGTATTTTAGAAATTAAAATAAAAATAAAATATCTCAACGTAATTTTGTACTATTTTTTAAATTTACATTTACAGGTCCCAAACATAATTTCAGAGTTATAAATAAAAAATATTTTTATACAGCATGTTTCTTAAATAATGCGAAAAAATTCGGGAGGTGATTCCTTATCGAAAATTAAAAGGGGTCTTTCATATTAACTTTTTGTCTTTAGGGTCTCCTTTCGGAGTTACACCCCCCTAAAGGGGATCGGTAAAATTGGGTTTTTATTTTATTTCGCAAATTTGGATAAATGTAGGAGAATGATATTCGGTAGATGTTTTATACTTATTACAAGGTTTCCCTAAGTAATATTTTTAATCATCTCCCTCCTTCACAGGGGGCTGAAAAGTGCGACCCCTATTGGTTTTTTTTCAGAACTTTTCGGTGGGTTGAAATCTAGCCATTTCTTTTTTTTTTTTTAAAACTTGATTTATTTAGAAGTTTTTTTTATTCTTTTCTCGTTAAACCCACAGTTTTTGAGTAAAAAATTATAGGAATGAACATGAACCATTAAATATTCCAATATAAAACGATTTATTTTGGTGGGTACCATGGTTTGTTTATATTCATATTGGGTAGAAGTGACGGGTGTAATTCATTTTGACGTTTACGCGGCGACAACACTAAAACGCCCGTCAATTCTACCCAATTTGAACACACATCATATTAACTGATTTAATTTTTTACTCAAAATTGTAGGATTTACGAGAAAAACTAAAGAATAAAAAAAGGCTCTAAATAAACTAACAAAGAAACAAATTAAATTGCAAAATTTCAACTCACCTAAATGTTCTGATTAAAAAACCAACAGAGGTCGCACTTTTCAGCCCCCTGTGATGATTGAAAATATTGCTATTGGAAACCTTTTAATAAGTACCTATAAAACAAAATTTGAGAAATAAAACAAAAAGGAACCTAATTTTACCGATCCCCATTTGGGGGGTGTAACTCCGAAAGGAGACGTCTAAGAGAAAATTTTTATATAAAAGACCTCACTTAATATTCGATAAGGAATTACCTCCCGAATTTTTTTGCATTATTTAAAAAACACCCTGTAGTTATATCATAATTTATGTAACGTTATATAAGATTACAATTTATTTTTTTAATGTTATTTATAACGTTATGTAACGAAAACAAATAAGTAATAAATAACGTTATACAATAATGTAAGTTAAAACGTTATTCCATCCCTGTTCATAATATCGAACTAAATTATTACTTCGCAAACTAAGGTAAATAAAACGTAATGGTAATTTAATGGTTTCGTTTATATTTATACCAGGTATAAGCGAAATTGGGCTCACCTTTTTTTTTGTCTTTGGTGTTTGATTTGGAATCAAAATTTCATAGAACTAAATTATCTACACACTTCTACTTCGCTTCCAGTTTTGTTAAAAGGCTGTATATTTTTACATTTTTGAGATGATTAACAATTTATTTACAAAAATTTATTGTTTGTTAGGTTGTTATAAACGTAATTATATTAAAAATAAATTTTCTTGTAAGTTTTAATGGACTTGGCTACTTTAAGCTGCTTTAAGTGCTTAATAATTTAAGGTTATGTAATAAATTACCAGAAACAACTTTTGTATAAAACTTTGTTTTGTAAAGTTGTCACTAGACAAGATGTTGAACCGTTACGTTACTTTTTGTACACACTGTATTTATTTGTTGGTCTCAGGGACCATTATCGATAGTTGTATAGCTTTTTTAATTTTTTCAAAAATCGATTTTGACCAAAATTTTAACGATCTAAGCGTATATTATGCTATGTTCGTCCATTGAGACTGAAAAAAAGTTCAGAAAAACTGAGCAAATCTGCATTGAGTGCAAAAGGCCTCCAATGCTCTAAAGCTCTAAACTCCAAACCATAGGCCATGGCTGCATAAGAAAAGCACACAAATACGAGTATAAGTTTAAAGAGTTCCTGTCAACTTTTTAGTTCCTCATTTTTATCATTACAATGTGCATGTATAATAAAAATGTAATCTTTTAAATTTTCAGTTTAAACCAGGGCATGAAAAACCGGTTTAAAAAACCGGGTAACCGTTATTTTTTGTCAGAAAAAGTGATTTTTAACCGAAACCGAAACCGTTATTTTTAAAGGCAAAAAAAACGGTAACCTTTAACCAAAAATAATAAAAAACCGGTTTTTTTAACATCTTTTTTTAATAAAAATTACGATGAAAAATACAAAATCTGTATTATATGCGATTAGTTTACCAGAAGTCATTACTGAACGCTTGATTGTACATTTATTATAAAATTATAAATAAATAATATCTTGTCATACTTTGCATTCCTGATCTAAATAATTTTAAAAACCGGTTAATTTAACCGGTTTTAAACCGGTTTTTTACAAATAAAACCGGTTTTTCAACAAAAACCGTTATAAAAATAAAGTTTTCGATTTCGGTTAACCGTTAACCAAAATTTTTTTCGGTTTCGAGCCCTGGTTTAAACTAGAAAACATCAACTTCTTTTTTATTTTATTTTGTTTTGTTATTTAAAAAAGTATGTGCCCTTATTAGATTTCCAATAGTAATATAGATAAAGACTGTTAAAAATTAACATTATTGGTTTATTTTTATATTGCATTTTATATTTAAAATACACATAAGATACTTGTGATTAAAAAAATGATTTCTTTAAAGTTGCCTTTTTTATCCTTCTAAGTTGTTGCTGGTGCCATGGACCAACACAGGTAGTAGTATAAGCTTTTTTTTTTTTGATGAAGATTAATAAATATACAAGTTTTTGTCGAAACCCGGATTTCACTCAATTAAAGCAGGTTAAAGTAGCCGAATTTAAAAAAAAAAATTGTAATTCGGAAACATGTTGGCAAAATAAAATTCAATTTATGAAAAGCACAACACACCTAACAAAAAAAAATTATAAAAAATTAATTTGAAGTAAGGTTTCGTAAATATTATAACTGCATAAAAATCTCTCAATATTTTCAAAAATATCAAAATATAAGAAGTGTTCTATTTACAGCCATTTCCGGCAAAATTATTAATGATATAATATTGTAAATATTGTGGGCAGAAACCTAGGTTTTGTGAATAAATTGGATGTCTATAATTTTGTTCACGTAAATCAAAAACTAAAGAAACTAAAGCAAGTGAGTCTAATTTAGCTTACAGCGGTTTTGCTAACTATTTTATAATCCATAAAAAATAAGCAAATGATAAAATTCATCCTCCCGCACGGTGCAAATTAAAAGCATTGTTTAATTGAAGCCTTTTGGAAATAAATTTTAGCTCAGCGGGAATATAAAAGCAACTTAGTTTCATGCAGTCAATTACTGCAAACAGGTGACAGCGTACAAGCAGCGATTTAATAACAATGGTCTCCAGCTACCATATGTCGATACTGGCTATGAAACTTTCATGAAGGCATTTGAATTTTTTATTTCCTTTATTCGACGTGAACACCATGCGACAGAGCAAATTAGACCATTGACTTTTATGCTGCATTCCGTTGTCGGAAATGAGTTGTATTTTCATTTTCCCGTTTTATAAAAATTTCGTAAAATAAAGACGAAGCAAATAAATTAATATGTAATGAACTATTAATATTTGCACAAAAATTATTGTTTGTCGATGGCATTTTTGCGGGATGTTTTGTTTGTTGCAGTGAGCATAATACGGCTAAGATCATAAATTTTGAAGGACGGTTTTTACTTTGCAACATAAAAATCGTTAAACTCGGTATTGTTTTTTTTTTTCTTATTTACAACTACAGCAAGTACATTCAGTGTTGCACATAAAATTTTAAACATAAAGTTCTGCAAGAACTAAGATGGCTTCCACAAAGTTTTAAATGTTTTGTTTTTCATTTGCATGAAATAAGAGTGAAAACATTATCAAACTGCAGATACTATAGGACAGTGTTTGTTAAAGTGCAAAACACCGACTTCTGGCACTAAAATTATACTAAGGTCTCTTAAATGATCTTCTAAAATCTAAAGGTTTGATAATTTTATAGTAAAATAAAATTAGACAAATTTTAATATTCTTAATAGGTACACAAATAATCTTTAAAAAAGCTGCTTGAGATTTTATCAATAATCTTAGTAGTGGTTTAACAATGGACGTTCAGTATTTACAATGAAAAATAATTGTAGAGCAAGGATTTTACCAATTGTTGTAAGCAATGTATTAATTTTTATTTTGCATTCAAGTGGTGCCCGAATTAAGAAAAGCAAATATTATTATAAAACTTGAACAAAATTTCATTATGTTAGGCTCTTTGTTGAATTAAATTCAAATGGTTACTTTATGACAGGTCATCATTTTTATTATTTCAAAAAATTAAAACTCATCACTAGGAGTTTCTTCCTTTTAAGGTAATTTTATGTACAGGGTGGTCCAAATTCGATGGGATTGCATTGGTATCTCGGTTAATATTTAAGATAGAGAAACGGTTAAATTACCAAAAATGTGCAGTTTTTTGAGACAAACTCAGAACCGTTCTCAAAAATATTCTATCATTTCCGGTTTTCGAGTTATCGAATAAAAAGTGTTTTTTTGTCATATTAATAATGTGTCATATCTCCGTTATTGTTGTAAATATCGAAAATATTTATAAAGATTATTTTTAGATGTTTTCATGTTTAATTTGAATATACTAAAAAAAAAAAAAATTTACCCTCTCCGTTAAAAAGTTATGACACAAACTTACCTTTTTTTAAATGGAAACGATAGTTGGCTATGACCTATTTAAATTCTTCATTTTTTTCTCAATTCAAATATATAAGGGTTGATGTATTTATTTTCAACAATACGCAAGTTATGAAGGTTTTTTAGTTTTTTTTTTTAAGAAAATCATAGTAGGCTGTGAAAACAAAAAATAAACAAAGTGTAAAACCTTATAAAACTCATGTGGTACAAGTTACCAAGGTTTTTTAATTTGTTATTGAGATAAATACGAAATTTTTTGAACATGATAAACAACAATATCCTACATTACTGCTGATACCGACTATATCGTTGTTTTCTTATTTTCAAATATTTACAATGTTTATCTCCACAACAAATTAAAAAACCTTAGTAACTTGTACCACATGAGTTTTGTAAGGTTTTACACCTTGTTCGGTTTTTGTTTTCATAGCCTACTATGATTTTCTTAAAAAAAAAAAACCTAACAAACCTTCATAACTTGCGTATTATTAAAAATAAATACATCGACCCTTATATATTTGGAATGAGAAAAAAATAAGGAATTTAAATATGTCATAGCCAACTATCGCTTCTATTTAAAAAAAGGTAATTTTGTGTCATAACTTTTTAACAGCGAGCGTAAAATTTTTTTTTTTAGTATAATTAAATTAAACATAAAAATATCTAAAAATAATCTTTATAAATATTTTCGATATTTACAACAATAACGGAGATATGACACATTATTAATATGACAAAAAAACACTTTTTATTCGATAACTCGAAAACCGGAATTGATAGAATATTTTTGAAAACGGTTCTGAGTTTGTCTCAAAAAACTGCACATTTTTGGTAATTTAACCGTTTCTCTATCTTAAATATTAACCGAGATACCTATGCAATCCCATCGAATTTGGACCACCCTGTACATCGAGATACAGAGTGTACAAAAAGTAACGTAACGGATCAATATCTCGTCTTGTGGCAACTTTACAAAAAAAAGTTTTGAATAAAAGTTGTTTGTAGTAATTTACTAATAACCTTAAATTATTTTCAGCTATACACAGTGTTTTCTTTTTGCGTACCGATACGTCACTTTGTTTTCTTAAATAGAACACCCATAATTTGCACTTTTTTTTTCGTTAAAATGGATTAAATTGTATCATATTTTCTACATTTAAAATGATGATACTCTAAAGTTATCGTACAAAAAATGCTATTGTTTGAGCGAAGGGCTAAAATATGTAAAATATTATTAAAAATTGCAGTTCTAAAGCAAAATGTATTCTCAAGATTTTTAAAAACCAAATTATTTTATACGCGAACAAAAATTTTGGGATTATAATAATTTAATTGCATAAAATTGGAAAAGCTTATAATATATGCATAAATGAAATATAGTCGCAAATAAGTGGATTGTAAAGTTAAAATAAATTACCTAACCGGAAGTCGTTAATAAAAAAACAAAACAATACAAATACTGTGATTTCAGGATTACTTTCAAATAGACAGATCTGTAGACAAAGACAACTACCTATGGATTACGAACAAGCGTTATTTGTATTTTAAAAAACGACTGCATTCTCCAAAAGTGTTCGAGGGGATTTAAGCGGTGAAAGATTAATTGGACTGTACTTTTTTGAAGGAAATGTTACCTCCGAGACCGATCGTGAAATGTTGAAAAACTTTTTGTGGCCTACTTTTCTTGCACACAGCACACCTCAACCACAAATATAGAACTGCTTAGGCAAGGATGTTCAGGACCAAACTTGATTAGTTGACTTTTCGATCTTTTTTATGGGGTATGATTTTATTATTATGTTCTCTCTTTTAAAAGTATGTCCCAAGATTACCATGAAGAAAAAACATTGCTTATTGGTTTAAAAAAAACTTAAAAAGTTTTAAGTAGCTGTAAATTCAACTTAAAGTGAAAGCAATGAACTAACTTATATATTAATTCGAATAAACACATTAGGCTGTTTAAAAAACGCAAGAGATTCACATCAATTTATTATTTATAGCGTAGATATCAATATTTCGACGCCTTAATTCGTAATGCACGCCTTTGCATCTGTCTGCGTGTCAATTAAACTTAAAATGTCGTTGCTCACATAATTTCCAATAAGCGCAATAGGTTTTTAAAATAAAACAAGTTGTGTGTCAGGTATTGCGTTAGTTTTTATTTGTGATAACATTATGTATGGAAAATGACATCGGCCGAATGACCTCCACGGCTTTGATTAGTGGCGTGCATACGGGAGGTTCAATATTGGATGATATTTTAGTACAAATTAGGCTCTTTTACACCAATAACGTGAACGACATTGTCCTTGAGCTCTTTAATAATTGATCTTGGTTGTTTACGTAGACGAGCGATTTAAAATAGCCCCACAAGAAGAAATCTAATGACGTTAAATTGCAACTTCTTAAAGGCCAAGTGACATCTCAATTTCGCGAAATTATGGAACCTCAGAACTTTTTGGCCAATAAGTCGATCATTTCGCGCGCTGTACGGCACGTAGTGCCATCTTGTAGGAAAAGCATGTTGATTAAGTCCATACCATGTAAACGGGGCCAAAAAATTGTGTATATCGCTCGGTATCTTTCGCCCTTCAAGTTAGCGCCTTTCCACGTTAATCTTCGAAAAAAAATAGGGGCCTATGATGCCTCCACACACAAATTCACACTATACAGTGAGTTTATTCTGGTGCATTGGTAGCTTTTGGTACCTGTTACGTAGATTGCTCTGCCACTAAATCCGGAAATTTTGCTTGTCAACGAAGCCGTTTAACCAAATATAAGCTGCGTGACGGAATATGATTTTTTACCGAAATCGGGGACAGCTTCCACAAGGGCGTCGAGAGAAAAGAACGGACCCAAAGCAAGAAAAATTCAGGCCCCTTTTTAAAAATTTGATGTTGTTTGGTCCCAATAAAGACAAAAACATTTTTTTTTAATCTGGCATATCGTCGTGAATATTTCATACACCATAAACAAAAAATTTGAGGACTCCCGGGCCCTTAAATTACTTCCGGGCCCGGAGTTCGGAGCCCCCTCGGTCCCTTCCCTCTCATCGACCCTGAGCTTCCAATTGCTCTAAGACCCAATCTGCGAAGCGGCTACGCTACATTGGTCACGTGGCTTCAGTTCTTGGGTTAATTGAATTTTGTACGGATAACGACCCAAGTGTTCGCCAAGTTGTCACGGGCAAAAATTCCAATTCTTGCAAACGACAAAGACTTGAGAGATTTGGCTCTTCATGAACACTTTTTTTGTTGGACCGAGTGTTACAGTGTCTCACAGGTGATGGTTTGTCACACACAGAGCCTGTCGTTTCAAATCTATTCACGGTTCGACTATCTTTGCTACCTTTAGTTGGACGATTATTTCGACCATAAATTTTATGTAACCCGTGAAACGTTTTGGACAATAGAAAGCGAATTTTGATAATAAATTTGAATAATATCGATGCGTTGTTTGGTTATGTAACGATTCATGATAAAATGGTAAACAATATTGAAGACATCTGTCAAAGAATGACAGCAAAATGTTTTCAAACATGGCCACAATCCCCATTGGGAAATCCTTGCATAACATAAAAATCTGCAACTGGTTTTTTTAGCGACCACCAGTTCGCTCATTTCTCCTCATTTTTAAGTGTGAAGCACATTTGATCAATTTAGTATGATAATGATTAAACGTGCATTTAATGTATTCATAAAGTTCAAATTTATTGGGCCTTATATCAAACTTGACGATTATTTTTTGTAACGATTTACTTTTGTTCTCAAATAAGGGCGTAGAATCAGAAGCCATAAGTTAACGCCCTCTAGTAAGAAGTTTGTGATAAGTTATCGATTTCATTTCAGTTTTTAAAAATTAAATACGTCAATCATAGTTTAATGGAATTATTAAATGGTGCAGCTGTTTAAAGCAGAATCAATCAAAGGACTTGGTGTGTCATAATATCTAAGTATGCAGAACTGGTAACTTGGCTATGATGGATTTTCCAATTTATTACAAGACAGATTGCGGCAAACGCATAAAAACGTTATACCTCCAGCGATAGATAAAGACATTAAAAAAAAATAAGGAATAAACCCAAAAATGCGTCATAAAAGCATCTGATAGAATAATATTTGACCAACGATATGCTGAACAGAGTAAAATTTTATTGGGACATACAAAATTTTACATCTGGAAATGAGATGTTTTGTGTGGCTCGTTACGGTTATATGGCCAACTATTAACTGATTAAAGTAGCTCATTTCTGAAAAAAAACGCAAACAATCGACTAATTATGGTATCTAAAATGTAAAATAATTGGTGTATTAAACTTTTACTTTGCTATAAACATGTTTTAACGCATTCATTAAATTTAACTGTAATCCAATTATTACACCGAATGTTCAACGAAAATAGAACATAAAATTTTCAGGAACATGACAAAAAATCACTTTTTGAATAAGCGATGTTACCCTTGTATTTCTAATTTAAGTTTAGGTTTTTTTGTAAATATTGTTGTGTAATATGTACACATTTCGTACCTGTTATGCTACTAAAATGTTTTTAGATATTTGATTCGTTTATTAACATAAATAGACATCATTAAAATTAAATAAGACTGCAACTGATAAGGAGGCGACGTCTTAAAAGTGGCATTGCATTTAGACAATAACCCTTAAAAAAAGGGGTATTTAATTAAATTTATTTAAAGTAAAAGTAATGAATTTTTACAAGCGTGTACGTTGATTTTGTTGTTTTTAATTTCCTCTTTTACGGTTATCATAATGCACGTTTTTATTCTAGGTACTGAAAGCGAAACGAAAACGAAAACGATATACTAAATCAACCGAAATTTTTATAAAAACCGAAACGGAACAAAAACAAAATTTTAAAATTTTTCTTTCAAAATTAAAAACGAAATAAAAAATTTCTATAATCGGTTTTATTACTATTTACAATTTATTTATTAAACCCAAATGGTGATTTAGCGTCTGTGCTTAAGTTGAGCGAGTAAACGTCCCGGATTGTGCGCGACTGTCCTGCATTGAAAACTGTCCGGGAAAATGTCCCGTATTGGTTATTCAAATTTTTTTCCATTTTCGGAGAGGCACACAGTTTTCGATAGGTATACTGGATGACGCTAACGTATGTAATAAATTTTGAATTCGTTTTTGGGTTTCTAATTCCCAAAATTTCGGAAATCGGGACGGGAAATGGAATTTTTGGGAAACACCCGATATAATATTTTTTATTTAATTTTCGTAAAAATCCAGTAATAAAAAATCAAAAATGATTTGATTAAGCAGAGCTAAAATTCATTGATCATGTGATAGCTGATGGTGGTGGGGTTCTTTGAAAGTATCCTGTAATGGGTTCAAAAGCCAATTTTCTCGGTTTCCGGGATTTACCGATTATTTTTTTGTCGAGTTTCTGGAACGAAAAAGCGCAAAAAACTTTCGAGAACCCTTCTCTTTCAGTAGCTACGATTTTACTTTTATTATTTAGGTTTAGAGTCCAGAATTCACTGCCGTACACTAAAGATATAGATGGTCTGACAACTTACGGTATACTTATATATTTATTTTCTTTGGTATCTCTTTCTTTCCCCAGAATGTAATCCTTAGTGAGTTGTACAGCCCTCCGGCTTTTCCGATTTTTTGGTTTATTTCCTTGTCTATTTTTCCTGACTCTTCTATGATTGTGCCTAAGAGTTGTAGTTTGTAACCTGTTCCAATACTTGTCCTTGTATAAATAACAATTTTACCGAGCTCGGTGGCTGGTTGGTATTCAACCTAGCGAGTAAAGTCGGGAGGCGTGGGTTCGAATCCCGCGGCCGTTTGTCATCGTAGGGGTTTCAGGTGGTTTCCCCTACCTACTATAGGCAAATGCTGTGACAGTAGGGGAGACCGGGGATAAAAGTAACATTTTTTTGTTTTTATTTAATTTCTCATAGAGTATTACAAATTTTTTACATCCAAATTGGTTTAATGATAGATTGGACATTTGTCTTGCTTCCAAAATATTTATTTCGTGCGTTTCGTAAAGCAACTGTTAGAAAAAAAAATATTTCTTTAGTAAGACAGCTGTTACTTTTAACCTCAACGTTGGGGCTAAAAGTAACAATGATTGGGATAAGTTGTAACGGCAAAATAATTTACACAGTTCATAAGTAGTGGGTAAATATATTAGTATTCATCAACAAAATTAATATTTTATTCAAAAATACACATTAGCAAAATGAAAAAATAAAAAAATATATCTTTGGTGCAATACAAAATGATAAGTGAACAGTATGGCATACCAGGTAAGGGCGGTCCCAAATTATTAAATTTATACTGGATCATAATAACTGTTTGTTTTATTTTTTTTTAAATCTAACCGCCCTTAAACTGACCGTCATTCATTAAATCAGTAAAAGATGGTCAGGTTAAGTTGGGTTGGTTAAAGCTTTGTTTATATTAAGTTATAAATATTAAGGTAATAGAATAAAAACAATGGCGGCTGGTAGGAAAACCAAAAGTACCAGATCTTACCAATTTACATAGGTTTTATAATTTAAAATGCTTTTTAAGAAATGATTTAGCTTTACATACATTTCCATCATTAAACCGATATTATATACTGAGTTTTATAATTTAATAATTTGGTACTGCAGTTACCAGGTTTGCTAAGATTATAAGTACCTACATATTTAAAAATGTGAATCAAAAAGATACAACAAACTGGAAAATTATTCCGACAACTCTTGTATATTCTCATCTACGAAGAAAGCCACCAATTATGTGCTAAGAGTGAACATTTGCAAGTGAAAACATTAATTGGGGTTGGTTGTAACACTTTGTTACTTTTGACCCCAAGTGTACACAAAACAAATTGCAGGGAATCCACAATTAACCACGATTCTAACGTCAAATTGTATTGCATCCACCAATAGCCAACTAAATTTAGAACAAAATAATATAGGTACTTTTTTGTTCCTATTTTAGAGATCGCCTAAAAGTTACTCGACGGATGAGACAACTTTTAGGCGAAAAATAGTGACTCTGGCTGGCAAAAAGTTAACCTCTATGACAGATGAAAACTAGCAATGTAGATAGGGAGCTGGATGTAACTTAACATTGCAAAAGCGTTTAGGGCGATATAAATCAAAAATTAAAGAAACTATAGGCACTGTTACAACCTACCCGTGTTACTTTTATCCCCGGTCTCCCCTACTTCCACCTACCCTCTACCCTTACTCACCTAATCCTAGTTCCCTCCTCCTCCACTTCGGTGATTAGCCATAGCAGCAAAAACATGCCGAAGAAAAATAAATCAGATTTAAAAAAATATATAACAATTTTATGATGTCTTTCTTTCGTGAATATAATCATGGTTTTGCTTTTTTTATGTTTACTTTCATGTTTATTTTACTCAGTTCTTTTTGATATATTCTTAGGTTTTTTTTGCAATGTTTTTTCTGTTTCGGCTACTATATTTATTTACATTAAACAAATCGAATTGTGTTTTTAAATCTGATGGGCGAGAAGTTATCCTAACTAAAATGCACAAATTTTGTTTGAATATAATGTTAATTATTTTTAACAGTTTAGTAAAAACTAATTATAGCGGTTCGCCTGTCTAAAATATTTCGTCCATAAGGATTAAAATCCAACATATAACATTTTATAAATTAGCGGAAGCCCAACAATGGAAAGACCCGATTGCTAAGAAATAGAAACTACATTCTTGTTTTAAAGCTCGTCAAAAACATTTTATATCTGTCTCTGGATTACCAGTGGTACAAAATAACCCCTCCAAATTAGTTTTTGATCAAAGTCGAACTGTGTTAATTTACATATGATCACATATGAAGTATTTATAATCTGTATAATCGAATATTCGAACAAACGGAGTTCAATCGCATTAATGTTAATGTAGTTATAACCGTCATTAGCCGTAATTTAATTCTGGTTCACGAAAACGGGAACGTAAAACGCAAAATAGAAATTATTTATTTTTGTTCCGATAATAAACGAACAACATATTTTCTTTTTTAAGTTCATGGTTTATTACGAGGAAGTCTATAAAACCATAATGTCACTTAAAAACACAAAATCAACAGGAGAAGATGAAATCCCAACAAACCTCTTAAAATATACTGCCGACTTAATATCTGGACCTCTAAGTCACATTATAAATCTCTCATTAAAAAATGGCATATTTCCTAACAAACTTAAATGTGCAAAAATCAAACCAATTCACAAAAAAGGGGATTTAAGTGACATAGGAAACTATAGACCCATAGCCATCCTCACAAACATTAGTAAGATATTTGAAAAAATAATCTACAACCGAATTAAAAATTACGTAGAACACTTTGGCTTAATAAACAACTCTCAAAATGGATTCAGAAAAGGCAAAACAACTACCCGCGCTATTTATATGGCAATCCGAAATGTACTTCAATCCCTCAATAAAGACAAACACACCATGGTCATGTGTGTTGATCTCTCAAAAGCTTTCGATAGTGTTGACCACGAGATACTGCTAACAAAATTAGAACACTATGGTATACGAGGGACCGCCCATAACCTTATAAAATCTTATCTTTCGGAAAGAAACCAATATGTTGCCGGAAAAGACTCGTCAGGTAAAATTCTAAAATCTAACAAAAAGAAAATCAAAAAAGGAGTCCCGTAAGGATCAATCTTAGGCCCCCTGTTATACATACTGTACACAAATGATCTTCCAGTTTTTGCCAAAACTTCCCTTATACAATTTGCCGATGACACATCTGCTATTATTAGTGACTCGGATTCAAAAAATTCTGAACAAAAACTCTTTGACTGCTTAGGCCAACTCCAACTTTGGTTCACATTAAACAATCTAACCTTAAATGCCAATAAAACTCAAATAATAAAATTTTCACAAAGTAAATTAACCTCCGACCTAAAACTTAAAAACAATTCCACAACTATAAATGTTGTTAATAAAATATCATTTCTTGGTTTAGGTATTGACTCTAGACTGGACTGGTCATACCACATCGAACGCCTGTCACAAAGCCTGTCACGGTATCCTTTCGCACTAAAAAACCTAAAAAAAATAGTCAGTACAAACGCGGCCAAAACTGCATATCATGCGTATGTTGAATCTAGGTTACGCTATGCTATAATTTTTTGGGGTAACGCTAGTGACTCTGCACGCCTCTTTATTATACAAAAGCGATGTATAAGAACTATTTTTGGTCTAAACTACCGAGATCATTGTAAAGACACTTTTCGTGACAAAGAAATATTAACTTTTTACGGCCTATTCATTCTCGAAGCCATCCTTTTCGTAAGAAATAATTTTGATCTGTTTGAAGTGAATATAAGAAACCATGCAGCCAATACACGACATAAAAAAAATCTTAAGCCCGATTGCTACAAATATACTTATCTTCAAAAAAATGTTGCCTCTATAATTATTGCAATATATAACAAATTTAATACATCACCTGAGAGTATAAAAAATCTACGCACCCCAGACTTGAAGAAAAGATTAAGAAATGTCCTAATTTCTAAAGCTTACTATGGAGTTAGTGAATACCTTAATGACGATTACTTTAAAAACTCCTTTAAGTAATTATAATTATAATTGTGTTGTATATATTCGTATATATGTGTATTTTTATATCATTACTGTGACATGTTCTACGCCTTTTTGGATTTTTCAGAACAAATAAAGACTACTACTACTATTCTCTACTAGATTATTTTGAATTAAATTTACAATCAAGGTGCGTTGTGCAATAATACGAGTAAATTGTGTCTCAAAATACCAACCACAGCTTGAGGACCGTTTGTCTCTAAGAAAATGTCATCTGGATCCATTTAGAATATGTTAGGCCGCAGCTGCCTTCCTAATAAGGTTTAATAAAAATACATAGGCGGCTCGTCCGATTACACAAGCAAACTTCCCTTCATTTTCGGGGAAAAAACTAATAAGAACAGTTCTAATAAAGCAAATTTAATATAAAGATGTATTCCGTGTACCTTATCGCCGTTTCGTAATTCTTGTTTTACTCATTTGTGTAAAATACGGGAAGTTATAAGGGCTGTAACGAGTAGTCTTTGCTGTAAACGAGGCCTAAATAAACATCTAGAATGAAAAGGTTTTTTATTAATTCCAACAAAGGAAAGATTTACCTCACAGCGTGCGTTGCGGTAGGCTCATTGTAATTGTCGGATTTACTTTCTTAAAAATGTCTCGTTCGGAAACAAATCGAGGTTAAAGAAGTGAGGGATTTGAAGATTGCGTTACCCGTAGAGGATTTTGTTGATTTAACGACCGCGGATACGACATAATGCTGTCTGTATTGTATGCAAACAATGGAACAGCATAAAAGTAAATTGCGTTACTAAAGTACTCAAAAAAATATAAATTTTTTTATAAATGGGCTGTAAAAAAAAAACAAGGTGAAAAACTTAAAACTCATGTGCTTCAAGTTACGAAGGTCTTTTAATTTGTTGTTGAGATAAAAATTATAAATATTTGAACATAAGATAAAGAATAATACCGGATGATTCAGTTTGACTGTCGCACCCCTATAACTTTTTAATTATTGAAAATAACCCCAACAAACCTTATATTTTTGGAAACGGGGACAAATTCTGTATTAAGTGATGTGCATTTATTATCTCTACGATAACGTATGTCAAATCTGCGATAGGCAACTATTTTTTAAAAAATTACAAAGTATTTTTTTTTTTTTAGATTCGGATAGAGAACTAAATTCTGAATCCGACCATGTATTAAAAAAGTATGCATACATACATATTTATTATGTCATAATTTTTGAGATTTGATCGTTTTTTATCTTAAATAAGACTGGTTGCTATAATTTGATAAATAAACTTTGAACTGATTTTTCTAGAAAATTTTCTTATGTATGCATACTTTTTTAATACATAGTCGGATTCAGAATTAAGTTCTCTATCCGAATCTACAAAAAAAAGGACTATGTAATTTAAAAAAAAAAAACATTTGCCTATCGCGGATTTGACATACGTCATCGTAGAGATAACAAATGCACCACTTAATAGAGAATTGGTCGCCGTTTCCAAAAATATCGGGTTTGTTGCGGTTATTTTCAATAATTAAAAAGTTTTAGGAGTGCGACAGTCAAAATGAATCATCCGGTATACTACATAACCGCTGATTCTGTAATTAATACTCACAAAATATTTTCGAAAAGTTTAAAATTTTCTAAATCTTGGTGTAATTTTACTTAAAACTTACTTGCACGATTTTTGGAAAAATTAATATGTAATAGAGTTAATATTTTTTAATATATGACACTTTATCAACTACTGAATAGGTACCTGAAGATGGTATTAGCGAGTATGCCGAAACGTCGCCTTTGCCAAAACTACGTGTTACTTTCGGATGCGCTTCTATAAATCGGTGTCGCCGTATACACTAGTAATAAAACACAGTAAAAAATGCTCGGTAAGAATTACTATAAATTAATTGTTTTTTAAATATATTTTATTTGGCTTTATAGTTTTTAACCCTTTCTGGTTACGCCCGGAGAGTATCAGTTTTTTCAGGCCAAATAATTTGTAAAATCGCAAGAAAAATGTGTGCCATCAGTCTGGGTTACTTTTTTAATTAACAACGTCCGTTTTTTTAATTTTGTTTGATCATTACTTCTTGCGACTTTAATTAAAGTGACGAAAGTGATGTCCTGTATTTTTCAACGTCCGTAAAATATCCGACCTCATATCGGATTATAACAACCAATGTATCGTCACAACTCCACTTAAATCTCGGGAAACTGTATTATAGAAGCTTTAAAAATTGCCAATAAACGAGTTTACAAAGCTAATTCTTGTAATCTTGTTTTATACAGTGACGCAATTCCAACGGATACCGAACAGCGCAATGAGAGATAAAGAAGCTTGGAATTCCCAGTGCTGCCACTACGTATATATACGGAAAAAACACTAAAACAAGTCGTATCTACGTAGTTTGGAGAACGGGTGTTTTTATGTGCTAATAAAAGTTTAATTGCGTACAGAGAACACTTTGCTGCTGACATCTGCACATACAGATAAAGCTAGAGAAACTTTGCTACTTTTCTTTAGAAACTTTGCAACATTATTCCTAATCTTTATGACGTACAAACAACTCGACATCTGTATACGAAAATACATCTAATGAAGAAGAATTGTCAAAATTACATAAAAGCTCAAGGCTAACTAGCATTTTACAACACAATTATCGCATCGCGAATGCGAACGCTTCTAACGAAATAGCATAGAGTGCATAGAGTATGAGGGAGGAGATGACAGTTACAGTGGAAGGCGAATTACATAACAGTATGCGTGTTCACGCGTAAACATACATATGTCTGCCAGAGAGCGTAACCGTTGTTGACATGGCAGTCCGACATAAAATATTGCCCCGACTTTTGTATTTTGCATGTAACCTTTAATTACATCAGCAACGCTAAAGCTGTTCTGCAGCAACACAATATAGTCTATCCATTACGATATAATTAAAGCTAATGTGTTGTCCACAACTCTATCCTACGGCAAAATACAATAAAAGTAAGACAAAAATGCGCAAACATGACACAATAGTTAAAAAAGCACACTCACAGACGGCTCTGAAATGTAACAAATAATAGAGATATGGAACGAAAGCTTTTAACGGCTGAAATGAAGTTTCTTATATCTGCCGAAGTCAAAATTTAAACAAATCAAAAATTAGGAAATAAGCTGGATAACTAAAAAAGAACGGACTGTCACGATAGAAATTCGAAAGAAGCAATTTGGTTGCTACAGGCATGTCAACAGGATAATAGAAGAAGGATTACTAAAATAGCTATGCACTGAAGAGCAGTAGAGAGACGAAAGCGAGGACGCCCCAAAGAAACGTGGATAAGAGGAGGAACAAGAGCAATGTCCCTAAAACAGAGACAATGGCAGCGAGGAACCGAAAGGCGACCACATAAGCTGTGGCCCCGGAGATGTAGGTAAATTTTTTTAAATACTTTAATCGATGTTTTACCTCTAGCATACATTCCGCGATCAAAATTGATTATGTTTGCAACATAAAAAAGATTCTAGCATTTATCAAGGTTAACAAAAGACACAAAATTGTTAGTCATGCATAGGTCGACCCAAAGATTTAAAGCCAAAAGTTTGTCTCCAAAACTTGACACATTCAATATTATACGTTATGTTTATGTTTATGATTAAATAAACATCAGTTCGTCATTTTTTATGAGAATAGAGGGAAGGTTAAGTAAAAAAGTATATGAAACAACGCCTTAGAAAGAAAAACAGAAGAGGTAGACCCAGAATCAGCTGGCAAGAAGGCGGGTAACAAGCAGAAACGGAAAGCATCAAATGAGAAAAATGCGATTCTGTTAAAAAAGTAGCAAAAGATATCAAACTTTAGAAATTCAAAATCTGTGCAACTCAACAATTCTACACCTAACAGTAGATGATATTTCTCTGTTCTTGCGATTATAAATTTTATCGTTTCTCAAGCAGAGTAAGCTCTTAGATCAGGCGTTCCCAATCTGTGGTACGCGTACCGGTCCCTGTACGCGAATGTCAAGCTACCGGTACGCAATAAGCAAATGAAATAATTTTTTTTTAAATTTTTTTTATACAGCATCTATGTTATGTGATGATATCACATGCGTGTAGAAGAAGAAGAAGATAGTGAAGGATTTGTAGACACATATGTACATTTAAAATAATTATCGGTTTATATCGAAAATGATTGATGTCCGCTAATTTCAGACCGAAAATAAAATAACCAATCATTGCTTAATTTTGAGTCTGATGTTCGCCTTAAACTGATCAAAATTAAACTAAATATTTTTACACTGATAAAAAGTAAACAGGCGCAACCCTCACATTAATTACAATAATTAGAATTATTATTATATCTATGCAGGGTGTTTCTTAAATACTGCAAAAAAATTAAGAAGGGTCTTTCATATATTTTTTTTTTCTTAGATGTTTCTTTTCGAAGTTACACCCCCCTTAAGAGGAGCGTAAAATTAGGTTTTTATTTTATTTCTCAAATTTGGATAAATGTAGAAGAATGATATTTGGTAGATGTTTTATACTTAGTAAAAGGTTTCCCATAGTAATATTTTCAATCATCTCCCACCTTCACAGGGGGCTGAAAACTGTGACCCCTGTTTTTTTTTCAGAACTTTTTGGTAAGTTGAACTTTTGCAATTTTAAACTTTTTTTTTTGGAGATTGATTTATCTACAAACTTTTTTTGTTCTTTAGTTGTTCTCGTAAAACCTACTGTTTTTAAGTAAAAAATAAAACAAGTCAACGTGATCCATCAAATATTTCAAGATAAAACGACTCATTTTGGTGGTTGCCATTGCCATAGTTTGTTTTATTTTTTACTCAAAAACAGTAGGTTTTACGAGAACAACTAAAGAACAAATAAAAGTTTCTAAATAATTTAAAAAAAAAAATTGCAAAATTTTGACTACCTACCAAAAAGTTCTGATAAAAAAAAACAACAGGGGTCGCGCTTTTCAGCCCCCTGTGAAGGTGGCAGATGATCGAAAATATTACTATAGGAAACCTTTTGCTAAGTATAAAACATCCACCAAATCTCAATCTTCTACATTTATCCAAATTTGAGATATAAAATAAAGCACCATCCTTTATTTAACTCAGAAAGAAGACAGCTAAGGAAAAAAAAATATATGAAAGACCCCCCTTAATTTTCTATAAGGAATCACCATCTGAATTTTTTCGCAATATTTAAGAAGCACCCTGTATATGATACACATGCATTTATATTTAGTGTAATAAAAGTATTTACGAATTAAATTGTTTTTATTACAATTGTACATATAGCATTGCATTCTGTTTCCAAAATATTTACCTAAAAGAAAGGTCATCAGTTGGGAATTTAGGAAAGTTTTATTGTAGGATTAGTCTTTTTTTTGCTCGACAAAATATTTGAGAGAGACAAGCGACAAAAAAGTCATCACTTGAGAATTCAGGAATTTTTTTTTTGGGTCCGTTTTTTCAAAAATATTTACTTACTGGTACGCCACCATATTGTCTACTACAAACCGGTACAATATCTTAAAAAGATTGGGAACCTCTGTCTTAATCATAAGTATAAGTAAGCTACAACAAAACAATTGTCCTTGGGCGCCAATATTAAAAACGACCACTTTATTTTGTGGAATTGGCGAATATACAAAACGATAAGAACCAAATACGGAGTTACAAAAATAATGAAAACAAGGGATTTCAAAATTATATTTTAAAGCAAATTAATGATTTTTTTTTCCGAGGACTTCAAAGCGGTAAAGAAAATGAGTGAATATTTTTACGCGTCTTACAAATCGTTTATCAAAAACTTTTTTTGGTGATAATTTTTGAAATGATAACAAAAAATTCAGTTTATGTCAAAGAAGTTACTTTAAAATAGGACAAAATTAAATGCTTTAGAAAACTAACGTGAGTTCTATAAAAAAAATACCAAAATACTGTATAAATCAATACCAAAATACTGTATAAATATAAATCAATTTCAAAATACTATACTATAGGACTATAGGTATGCAAAATAGTAAAATACTTAAATGGTGAACAAAAAGTTGTACGTGTTATAAAGCATATAAACGTAATAAAGGATATTAATTTAAAAAATATTGTTCTAGCGTCTCTTATTATTAGACAAAGTTTTTGTCATTGCCACCGCACACATCCATATTGTATCAATTGCCACTCTACTTAAAACCGCATTGAATAAAAATCACTAACGTCTAAACTAAACTCTCTTGCTAATTTAAAAAGTGTCCATACACTAAAACTTGATCTAATATTAAAGAACGCTAAAACAAAAATATATTATGCCTTTTCTTATTTCTACAGCATTCGGTTATTTTACGTGGCATTTAAATTTATTATATTGCGTTTTTATTTACTATAAAGCAATTATAAACCTATATAGCACTTTAATTTTACATAATAGCAGTTCCATATAGCCGTCGAATGTTCCCTAGATTATCTAATATCTAGTAGATAATATAATTAATTGTCATTTAAATATACTACAAATTTGTTCATTACTACCATTTCAAAAAGTATCATTAAAATATAATCCCGTATTTGTTTAAAGTCACCAAAGATTGTTTTTTTTTTTCGGCAAAACAAATAATAATATTGCGGAATTGTCCACATAGAAGGGCCACTATTGGGATCTCGTAAACGGTAATGGCTACAAAGAAGTTTAAATTAGACAAATAAATATATATACCTAAAAGTCCAGCCTGACTCTGTATATCTATCTATCTGTGACTGACTGACTCTGTAACGCATGAATATAGCTACCGGTAAACTACTACGGGTTCATTTGACCGACTGAGTTGTGTCTAATGAACCGTAAATTTTTACTCACGGGTAACATAACAGTGTCTCTTGCAGCTCACGGTATTATAAAAAGTAATAGTTTAAATTTAAGATATACAATATTCCCGTCCTAGGACGGGCTAACTGCTAGTGGATAAATATTAAAACTTAAAACAAAAGAAAGCTTTCATTTTACAGTGCGTAATAAAATTTACAAATTTTATCCAAAAATATTTTTGTACTATTAAGTATAACAAGTTAATAACGATTTTAAAAAAATGCCCATTTTAATTTTTGTTAATTATCTAGTGTGCCATGGAACTGTTTTAAAACAATAAAGCATCGCTGAATAGGTCACAGAAAGGGGACGAATTTGTCTAATTTAAACTTCCTTGTAGCTATTACCGTTAAGGAGATCCCAATAATGGCCCTTCTATGTAAACCACCATGTATTTTAATAAATTACTGTAATGAGTAGAAGTATCAACTAGAAATAGTACCGATATTGTCAATTTAAGATTAATAATGTAAATGAACACCCTTATTACTATTAAAATAACGAGCCAATTTCGTTACCGAAAATTTATATAATTATTAACGTCTGACACCACAAGGATCATGAATAGGTGTTAAAATTACATAATTAGTGTAAGGTAAACAATATTTCCCGCCTCAATACTTAGCTCAACATCAAAAACAACTATGAAATGATATTTCATGGCTTTAGTGATTGGATGCGATAATTACCATTCTATTGCGTAGCATCCAATTAGACCCCACATGTTTCACGATATATCAAAGTCGGCTAATTTAAAATAAAAGCTCGATCAAAGGAATGGGGATGAGTTATCCCCCGAAGACGCCTTTGTACTCGCCGTCATGTTGACAGCGTAATTATTCCGAGACCTAAAAATTTAACAGGAGGATATGTTGCTCCCGGCTCTATATGGCTTATTATGCGAATTGGTATTATATCTTCATATAACAGACAAGGTTAATTTATATTAAAATGCCCCCAATACTGCGTTGCTTTATACCTGAATATTGCTTTTCCTACCAACACAATTTAACTTCCAATATATTTATTACTTGACTAATCTTGTTAAAGTTGTATTTTGAAAAACACCTATCACAATTTGTATGTAATATTACAATAAAGTATCAAAGTATGTTATTAATACCCTATCCTTATATGAAAAACTCGCTCACTTGTTATTCATTTTGTGTTTTACAGTATTCGCACGAATTAGCCCTTTCCCCAATTTTAAAGTTGAAAATTTTCGTATACAGTCAGTCCATTTTATCCGGCCCCCATGGCCGTTTTACAAATGATTAGGAAGTTACAAAACGGTTAAATAAGTTCAAATGAGAGAATTATTAATAAAACAATTAGAAAAAATAGGGATAAGTGAGGTAGCATTGTCTTGGTTTAAATCATACTTACAAAATAGACATCAAAAAGTTAAATATAATAGAACTATATCATCTTGTTTAAAAACCACACATGGTGTACCACAAGGAACCGTTCTGGGTCCTCTGCTTTTTGTTGTTTATATAAACGATATGGTTAAATACGCCAAACATTGTGAAATAAAAATGTTTGCGGACGATACAATGTTGTTTGTTAGTGGACTTAAAACAAGTGAATTAGTAGATAAGATGAATTTAGATCTAAGTAATATTTATAAATGGCTATGCGATAATAATTTATGTATTAATGTTGATAAATCCAAATTCATGATTTTGGGAACTAAACACATTATCTATAAAACAAATATTTATAATACTATCTGGATGTAAAAATTAGCAACACTAATTTAGAAAGAGTAACCGAAATTAAATACCTTGGTGTTATATTAGATGAAAATTTAACGTTTAAGTTACACGCAAAATACATGATGAACAAAATTTCCAAAAGGATTTTTCTCTTTAAAAGATGTAGCAAACACATGAGTATGTACACTAGAGTTTTACTGTATAAAACAATAATAGCTCCTCATTTTGAGTTTTGCGCTTCATTACTTATTAATTTAAATAAAAATGAACTTCAACAATTACAGAAATTGCAAAATCGCGCCATGCGCACTATTTTAAAGTGTTCAATTCTTTCCCCTATCAAGGTTATGTTAAATACACTTCAATTTATGAGTATTAATCAGAAAATAATATTTAGAATATTAGAGCTAGTTTTAAAAATTAAACTACAAAAAACACCAAAATATCTGTATGAAAATGTAAAATTAGTCCATGAGATACACAGTTATAAAACTAGAAATAGGCTTGATTTCGTTATAGAGAAATGTACTAAAAGTCAAACTGCTCGTTCATTATTTTATCAAGGTTTTAAAATATTTAATAATATGCCGCATCAAGTCAAAATATGTAATAATTATAAGAAGGGTATTAAATTAATTAAGGAGTACGTATTAGAACGCTATTAAACTGTTATCTTAGATACTTAGAATTTAGAAGATTTTTAGATTTTTATTTTATTTCATTCTATTTTTATTTTTATTTTTATTATATTTATTTACTATTACCTATGCAAATTATGTTACAATGTAATAGCAATTGCTAAATAAAGCTAACTTATTATTATTATTATTACTACATCTTTCTTGGGGTCTCTTAAAAACGAGGAAATTTCCTGTTCTTAAGGTAACTTGGGTAAATCTTCTATAATAGTGGACCAGAAATAATAAAACAGACTAATGAAAGTTTAGTTTAGTGCATGTATTTAATCGCTTATTTCGAAAAGTTATCGGTTCCATTTTAAAAACCTTACTTAATCGATGGCCTATCTACCCTCACAGGTGAAAGGCATTGTGGGGGAGTTAAGTTTTCATTTTTCATTTGTTCGCGTCTTCCATATCTTCCTCCATTTTCTTCTGTTTTGAGTCTTATTCCCTACGTCCTCCCACTCTATACCTCCTGGCCAGTGCGTGTATTACTCCTTCCTGATGCCACCTTTTCCTTGGTCTGCCTTTCGTTTTCTTTTTGGTACTTCTGGCTTCCAACACTTTTCTTGTTAACCTTGTGTTGACCATTCGTTTTACATGTCCGAACCATCGTAGGATTCCTTTTTCTATTTTATTTCTTATTGGTTTCACTTTTAAATTTTCTCTGTGTGTTGTATTTCTTTAAAAACCTACCATTACATATTGGCTTAATCTAAAATACGGCCAAAGGTCTGTGCCAGTTTTGCTCGTTTTTATATCTACAGGGTGCAACTGAATTCTGGTAGACCCTAAATATCTTTTTCATTGATACATCTACCTTTAAAATTTGCAGTGCTATTTATCAGGAATAAATACATAAAGCCGTAGATGTTAAGTGAAAATTCCATTAAGCCGAAAATCGCAATTTTTTTTGAATTTCAAATGGAAAAGTCTGTATATTTATACATATTTGGAAAAAGGATACGATTTTTGATACAACTGAAACAGTTTGGTCAACATTTATAACCACAAATAATATTTTTGTCGATGTGTTGTAAATGTACCTATTTACATTTTGGGAATATCCTTTATAAAAAAAAGTAGTAACGACGTTTTACTAATTTAAGGAATTGTTCAGTGTTTACAATTACAATTAATTGTAAACCAAGGGTTTTGCAAGATGTTAGCAAGGTGTAATTTTTTAAATTTATCAAAAATCGGTTATTATGTGGCAGCCAAACGTCAAGAGATTGAGCAACACTAATACAAAGCAAATATGATGCTTTGATGCTTATTAATAGTATTATCAAAAAAAACTTATCGATATAACGATATTACGATATTTAAAAAAATCGATAAATTGTTAAGTTAATACCTATATTGAAATATTAGGTAGATATATTAATAAATATTCATACACCGATATATTATCTTGTAATTTAGAATTAAGATATCGATATTCGATATCAGAATCAGTGATGTGAACCGTAATTTAAAATTTAGGTAAATTACGGTGGTAATTTACCATTTTTTATTACCATTTTTAATTACCGTTCTAATTCACTTACTGATATTAACTCTTTTAAGGCTAAGGAATTTGATTCCTGAGAAGTGCAAGGTTCTTCCTCATGTTGAAATAAAGTTTTGGGTTCACTTAGTTTTAAATTATAATGAACAAATAATAACTTTGCGGCTCTTTCTTCTGTTAGTTTGTTTCTTTTTTTCGTTATGAATATTGCCAAAAGCAGAAAAAGATCTTTCTGTGGTACACGTTGTTGCAGGACAATTCAATATTTCTGTTGCTACTTTGCCTAAACTTGTAGTTAAGCAAAGCGACTTCCACCACAAAACAGAACTTAACGCGGTCTATAAAAAATCCTTTGCAAAAAGTTCTTCCTTTGCTTTGTACAAAGCCACCTCAGCCATTACTTGACCAATATGACTTCCCCTAATTAAATGTGACGATAATTTGTTAATATAAGTAAGTGCATCAACATATTCATCATAATTTAAGTTTTTACCCATATATTTAGGGCCAGGTAAATTTGCAGCAAAATGAACTGGTCTAAGAACCATTTTCTTTATTTTTTTGTAAAAAATCTTGAATTACATTTAAATGCAATAACAGTTTGGTAATTTATGGTAATTACGGATAAATTACGGTAATTAATGTGGTAATTTACGGCGTAAATTACGACTCACATCACTGATCAGAATACACACAATAAAACGAAATCATTCATATTACTTTAATTATCAAATTATATCTGCCATCCAGTATGTATTGTTCAGATTTTAATTATTTATAACCACATACATTTTTGTTCCAAAATAATTAATTTGATTACCCAAAATTAGTATTTTTATTAACCCAGCACAGCGAATAGTACATTTTTTTTCCTATTTTGTAATAACCGTAATTTTTGGACTATAAGACGCATTTTTTTTTTGGAGATTAGATTTAAAATTGATGTGTTCTGAAGGTGTTTAATAGTATATTGTTTTCTAAACATGTTCTCACAAATTTGGGATGCGTCGTATAGTCCGCAAAATAGGGTATATATAAAAAAACGAGACAACTAAATTATTGTAAAAATTAGACCGGCTTCTATTATGCTGGCGGCGGTGTTGTGGCGCTTGATGTTGATCCAACTGTTGTAGTTGTAGTTGAAGTAGGTGTCGGTTGGTAGCTAGTAAACTATATACAAATAAAAAATACAATTAATTTATAACCTCTGCAATTCAACGTTTTACAAACCCAGTTGTAACAAAAAGATCCCCCGCAGGATGTTTTGCAGCAGTTATCCAAGAAACGACAAGCTGCATCAGGACATGTCAACAAGTTACAATTTATTCCATTTGGTGTTGTTGACGGACAGCCCCACAAAAATGCGGAAACATGTTGTTGATGGATTGCCACCAACAAAACGGCAAATACGCAAAATAATCGAGACATAACCTTATGGTAACAGCGAATAATAAATTGTCGAGTACTGAAAAACAAAGTGTGTATATATACTCGTCGCAAAAAACTATTTCAAGGAAAAGTTGAGTTATCACGAAAATTATTTTCACAATAACGTTATTATTTAAAGATACTAACAAATAAATGCGTAGGTTCTTTCTGTAATACATAGATAACGTTAAATATTTATTAGTAATTATTAACGATAAATCAACAAGGATAAATAAAAAACTCTGTAGTTGACAATAATTACGTGTAATTTTTTTTTAAAGATTAAAATGGCATTATTCGATGATGATAATAATAATAATATTTGTAACTATGTTGTCGATAACGTGTTCAATATACATATAGTTAAGAACTACTAACATTTGTGTTTTCTTTCCTTGTCAAAAGTAAAATAAGTTTTTTTTTGCAAAGTGAAGAATAACATCTGCCATTTGATATAACAAAGTCAAGTTTTCCCTTGAACGCATACTGCAAACGCATCCATGGAAGTTGTTAAAAACACGTTCACTGGCCGAGTCATTTCGCGTTTCGGTGACTTGCCGTGGCGCCCAAGATCACCAGACTATCTTCCTGCGACTTTTTCTTGTGGGGGCACTTAAAAGAACGTGTTTTTGCCTACAAACCACGACACTAAGGGATTTGAAAGATGCCATTACAGAAGAGACGCATTTAATTGACGCACAGCTGCTAGACCGAGTCATGAATGACTTCAGGCAGAGACTTGAAACTTGCATTCAGGAGGGTGGCCGCCACCTGATGGATATAATTTTCCATAACTAAATAATCATGGTAAATCAAATAGCATGTGTTGTTTTTCAATTTGTAATAAATAAGTTTGCTTTTTGTTGAAAATCAACCGAGTTCTGTTCATTAATTTGTATACTTGATTAAAAACCAACAAAAAAAAACAACTTTTCGTTCAAGAGGATACTTGACTTTGTTATATCAAATGGCAGATGTCATTCTTCACT
This sequence comes from Elmis aenea, assembly GCA_947652605.1. NCBI lineage: Eukaryota > Metazoa > Arthropoda > Insecta > Coleoptera > Elmidae > Elmis > Elmis aenea. Next base: position 22,979,772 of record OX393576.1, read on the forward strand.
TTGCAAAAAAAAAAAAACTTGAAAATCAACCGAGTTCTGTTCATTCAAAAAACGTCCGTTTCCGGGGTTTTCAATTTAAAGAAACAAATTTTAGTGATTGGGTTGTATGCACATTATCAGTGCATACAACGAAATGATCGGAACTTATGTACACTGTTACAGCATTTCCTGTTTTCCGGAAATAGCTGTAACTTTCTTATTTTGCAGGGAACAACTCGTATATTTTTACATTTTTGTAAATAAAAAGCAATATTTAATACAACTACACTTGATTAACTTTTGGTACAAAATATTGATAATTAGATATTAGATAATGTTAGTAATAATATTTCTATTTTGGTTTTTTTGTTCCTAAAGGATTTTTTGTTTTTGATGATTGTTGTAAAATGTGTGATATGTATAGTTTTGCTGATATAAATACAAATAAATTTACTATTATTATTGCTATTAAATATCAATGCTTTTATAAATTATCTATACTTATGGTGTTTATTAAATACAGTAACATTCTCAAGAACAGGCATTAATAAAGATAGGTAACGTTAAAGATATTGTTTATTATATATTGCTTTAAATATCTCTCTCTCATTTCTAAAATGAAAAAATATACAGGGTGCTCCATTTGAAATAATAAAGTTAGCCACAATTAGGTAAAAGTGTCCATATGTTCAAAATTTTGAGTTTTTTGCACACATTACGTTTAAAATTTCGTTTGCTTTAATTAAAAACGAAATAAAAAAAGGAAGTAATCCTGATTTCGTTTACACAGTATAATTATAAGTTGTTAAAATTAGTTTTACAACAACAAATACGTACTTTTTATATCAGCTACACCTCACTAAATAATTCCTGCTAAATGAATTCACAATAGTTCGTGTTTACAGCAGTAGATATAAATTGATGTATTTTCTTGGAAAATTTTACGACAACGTGATATAACAATCGCATTCTTAAAAAAATATTGCGTGTACTTCTTTTTTTTATCAATACACGACGCTGTTATCATGTCCAGTTTAACATTAACATATTGTGACTGCCCATAATTTCAAGAATAATATAGTAACTAAACAAATAATTGCAATAACAATCAATTTAAAAAAATTCACAATTAACGCTAGGAGTAACTCAACTCCGCTTTCAAATATATGCAAAACTTTTAAAAGTTATAAAATTTATATACTGATTAAATACCGCAGGAAATGAAAAGGCGCTTTGCACAGAAAAGGTTTAATTAAAAAGAAAATGAAGATAAAACTTGTAGCCTATAGCGATTCAAACAAAAACTGAAATAATAGGAACGTGACGAAGGGAGGATTAAAAGCTAGGGTGGGAAAGTCGATGCCGTTTTTGCAAATGCTGTTAATTAATATCACGAACGCACATAACGAGTTTAAGTCGAATATGCTTTTGTACTTGTGCCCATTGATGTTCACTTTTGTTACAGCGCCTTTAGAGAAAGCAAAAATAAAGTCGCTGCTAACTGGAACAATGCAAATATATCACGGAACTGACTAATGAACTTTTTTAATATAATATGCAACTTGATATTTTCTAGAACTATTACGACTTTGTGCATTTCTTCAAAATTGCGTTGTGTAAAAGGAGTATACCAACTCAAAAATATTAAAATTTAATAGAGTACGAGAAGCGTTTATATTTAACCAAGAAATTTTTTTATTTCAGTACTACCAAGATGTAAAAATTGACTGAGAACCTTGACAACTTATTAGTTTGTTTATTATTTTACAGTTGCAATTATCATTTCTCAATCTTCTGTTGTATGTAGCGTGGATCAATGTATTATTCTTAAAACTTTAAGCAAAAGAAGAAATTTTTAATACAAGGTTTACACGTTGTAGGAATATTCGTCCTTCCAAAACTCAGGTTTTTGAATGGGTCAAAAACTTTAGAAAAGGAAGAATTTGTATTAAAAATGAGCTGAAATTTCAGTTATTCAGAAAAATGAACAAGACATCTTGATTTTGAAGAGGTTCATAAAATTTCTGAAATAATACAAACGGGTGTCTAAGGTATTAAAGAGAATATTAGTAAAAACAACACTTGATATACCGTTAAGTGGCCGTTAGAGGAATCACTCGTTTGTTGACCGAAGAACGCAAAATCGTTTGCGCATTTCTTCTTCCATGCTGCAACGATTGAAATAGGTGCATTTTTGGACTCAGTTGTGACGGCTGACGAAATTTGGGTACACCATTTTATCTCGGAGTCAAACCGTTTAAGCACGCAGTGATGTCACACTACACTACCACAATTAAAGAAAGCAAAGAGCCCGTTTTTAGCTAATACCGTAATGGCATAATTTTTATGTGATTGGCAGAGTGTTAGTGGTTTTCTATTAAAGGGCTTCCCAACAGGGTCGAAATCGACCTCCTGGGAGTCGATGAAAACCTAAAAGAGGTTGACAAACCTGTGGGAATCGGTTGGGGGGTCGTTGAACCGTTAAGGGTCTTTTGGGGGTCGAGCAACGATCAACAGTGGGGTCGATTAAATAAGATCTATGTTGTGATTTATATTTAATTTATTTTAATAATAAATTAAGTACTTTATTTTAAAACAGCAAATTAATATTGGAATATTTGGCGTATTTTAATGTCTAACAAAATTTACTAGAGCTATTATTATATACACCAATGACTAAAAAACACTAATTATAATTATTTTGAAACTTTTTACGATGTGTTTTGGGTGCTATATAGAAGGACAATGTCCCCTTTGAGAATCCTGTGTGTTTCCGTTGAAGATAATTGGACATATAGAGATCAAACATTTTGTGTTGAAAACTAAAAAAAGTTGAAAATTCTACTTGTACATGGATTGCCCTTCCGTCTAAACAAAAGTTATATTTTTAAGTTAAAAAGGGGGTCGATAAATATTTTTTTTTAATTTCTAAGGGCCGATGTTTAAAAAAGGTGAGAACCCCTGTTCTAACTAAACGACGCACTGTAAACGCAGACTATTACTTAACACGTTAAAGGGACAATGTTGAGAAGGCGATATCGTAAAATATGCAATATTAATCAAATTGATTGCCGCCATTTCATGGCAATCAAAAAGATCTACAATATTGTAAACATTTTTTTTGCTATATCTCATAGCAACTGAGATAAATTCTTGTAAAAAAATACCACATTTTTGGGTTTTCATCAATATCAAATTACCCTTGATTTTTTTTTTTTCAAAAACGAAAGCATCGCTGTATTGCTCTATGAAGTAGGTAACTTTTGTCCCATTTGACCGACCGACCTCTATTACGGTTTAAAAGTTACCCATGGTGAGCCTCGAATTCTGGACACACTGTATAAGTAAATTAAGCCGAAAATAACTTGAATTTACCAGACATTAAAACTGATTGAACGAAAAAATACTATTTGGTACAATAGAATCTTTAAATAAATGTTTTATATTTTAACCATTTAAATACATTCTCGGAAAAATGGTCCTTATCAATATTTTTATTTACACAGGGTTTTTGTTAAAGGTCTTTTGTAATAATGTTTTCGGAAGTGTAACTGATAATACTGTCATACGGAATGTTAACTAGTTAAACTATCACTACACAACTCGCTCGTAAAGTAGATCCCTTGTAAAACGGTATGTAAATTTGGTTGCATGCAACAATTTTGAAAACAAAATTAGCGCTGGCTATTATTGGGAGGATTCTAATACGCTCACTTTTTGGAACTTATGTAGCAGAAAACGACTGAACTTCTTCAAAAAGCAGATGTAAATCTTATCCACACTTAGTTGTAATTGTTGAGTAGGTTGTATTAACTCATTGCAGATAAGATAGCTGTATCATAATATGCATAATATGCAGTGATGTAAAATTACCGTAATTTAAAATTTACGTAAACTACGGTGGTAATTTACCATTTTTTATTACCATTTTAATTCACTTACTGTTACTGACATTAACTCTTCTAAAGTATGTTTTATACTACACTATTTTTTCGTTTAAGAAAATCGTATACGATTTTCTAGTACGGTGTCAATCAGAAATTACAAATCTTGAACCAAAAATTCGTACGAAATATTACCGTCCCTATATGCGTCCTATTTTAGCATGGGCGTGTTTTGTGGCATGGGCGCATGCGTATTCTACTGCAATTGTATCTAAAGGCATGTCATTTGTGGGTTAGGTTAACGGACACAATCAAACGATCTTAAATACTACTTATTACCGTTAATCCCTCACAATTTATTTTGTAGGAATAAATATATAGAATGGAACAAGCGTTAAATATACGTTAAATTTGAAAATGATTCGCTTTGGGTTGTGATCAAATTGAACATTTTCGTACCAAAAAATAGTACAATGTAAAAGGTTCATATTTTCCATGCTAAATTCTTGTACGAAATTTTTGTATCAAAAATCGTATACGATTTTCTTAAACGAAAAGATAGTATAAAACAGTCTTAAGGCAAAGGAATTTGATTTCTAAGAAGTGCAAAGTTCTTCCTCATGTTGAAATAAATTTTTGGGTTCACTTAGTTTTAAATTATAGTGAACAAATAATAACTTTGCGGCTCTTTCATTTGTTAGTTTGTTTCTTTTTTGTTATGTGGCACACGTTGTTGCAGGACAATTCAATATTTCTGTAGCTACTTTGCCTAAACTTGTAGTTGAGCAACGCGATTTCCACCACAAAACAGAACTTAACGTGGCCCATAAAAAATCCTTTGCAAAAATTTCTTCCTTTGCTTTGTATAAGGCCACCTCAGCCTTTACTTGACCAATATGACTTTCCCTAATTAAATGTAACGATAGCTTGGTAATATAAGTAAGTGCATCAACATATTCATTATTATTTAAGTTTTTACCCATATATTTAGGGTCAAGTAAATTTGCAGCAAAATGAACTGGTCAGAGCCATTTTCTTTATTTTTTGTAAAAAATCTTGAATTATATTTAAATTGTAAAGCGAAGAAATAAAAATCTGGTATTACTGGACGGTATATTTTATTCAACGTCTACTGATCCTACGTTTCGCTCCTTATTTTTAGGAGCATCTTCAGGGCTATAATATTTTATAAAAACAAACAATTAATTTACAAGTCATTCTTAATCTTAATATTTAAAATTATTTTTTTAAAAAAGAAATGAAACTAACAGATATTAAAACTTGAAAAAACTACATTACTAATCAAAATACAATAGGTAATCAACAACAACATTATTTTGACAAGAATTATAGTCTAAATTTGAATATAATACATATGTACTTATTTAAAATACTTACATTGAGGCGTGGTTATGAACAATAAAAATACATGTTGAAAAGTTGCATATCGAGCTTGATCTAATTTATGGTACTTGATGATTGATTAAACAGATGACTAGATTAAATATTTTTTTTTGAATTTAACGTATTTTTTTATCAAAATTTACAAATTACAACAACGTGGCCTGGCCCCACTTATAGGAAAACTTGAAATAACATTCGTAATGTATAGAACATGTCCAACTGTATCAGTTATTAACTTTTTGTACTGAGATTTACTACCTTCACATTAAAATATTAAGATTAAAAAATTATATTAAAACATACACAACACGTTAAAAATTGTAAAATACAATGAACTACATTTGACAATACTGGTACGAAGTAAGGTAAGAAGTAACCTATAACTATAATTTGTTTTTTAATATTAAAACTGGTAGATGTCGCTATTTTACATATTAATTTGAAAGTTTAGTTTTAGAAACCGTGGTACCTAATATACCGTTCAATATTCCCTTCATTAAAAAATATGTTGATGATTTGATCCTGATGTTACCAAAAAATGAAATTGAGAATACATTAATTGCTTTTAATAACTACCATCCAAAAATACAATTTACATGTGAAAAAGAAATGAACAATTCTATAAATTATTTAGAAGTTACATTGCATAGAGACGATATCAATAGTACAATTCATACCAATTGGTATAAAAAAAGCAGTAAATCTACTAGATTATTAAATTTCAACTCCCATCATCCCATCCATCAGAAATTAAATATTGTAAAAAATATCAAAAGAAGAATATTAACATTGTCAGATAATAGATTTCATGAAGAAAATTTTAAAAAAGCTAAAACTTTCCTGTTACAAAATAATTACCCCCTTAGCATTATTAACAAATACTTATTAAACAATAATAATAAAAATAATACAATCTTGGTTTCCGGGTTTGGAACCGCGTCTTCTATATTTAGAAGTAGTTGACGTTTCGACCATTGTGTGTTGGTCTTTTTCAAAATAATAATAAAAAAACAATACCAAACAATACAGTTACATCAGTTGAACTTTTAAAATACTATAAAATTCCTTATATTAAGTCACTTTCAGAAAATGTATCAACCATTTTAAAAAAACGTCATAACATCCAATTAGCCTTTAAAAATCAATTTACTTTACAATCAGTTTACACTCGATTAAAAGATCCTACACCCACAATTCTAAAAAATAATTTAATATACAGTTGTTCCTGTAATCAATGTGATACCATTTACATAGGACAAACTACACAAATATTACGCAACAGAATGTATGGTCACAAAAGTGACATTAAGAAAGTAAATGACGTCTCAAACAAAAATAGCAATAAAAATTTCATAGCAACCACAAGTTTAACAGAACATATTATCAATACAGGTCATGATTTCAATTTAACAAAGGTAAATATTGTTTACCATGAAGAAAACTTATTCAAAAGACTTATCGCAGAAAGCATTTTTATCAACGTTAACAACAATGCATGTAATGATAGATCTGACATTGACAATATTTTTCAAAAGACCTACAAATTACTATTTAATGAAACTCATCAAAAAACTTTAACTATTAAAAACCAACATTAACTTATTCTTTCTAGTTCTAATTTTGATTTTTGTTGTCAAAATATGTTGTTAGGATTGTTTTTATAAAATATCATGAATTTACACAAACATTTAAACTTTCAAATTAATATGTAAAATAGCGACATCTACCAGTTTTAATATTAAAAAACAAATTATAGTTATAGGTTACTTCTTACCTTACTTCGTACCAGTATTGTCAAATGTAGTTCATTGTATTTTACAATTTTTAACGTGTTGTGTATGTTTTAATATAATTTTTTAATCTTAATATTTTAATGTGAAGGTAGTAAATCTCAGTACAAAAAGTTAATAACTGATACAGTTGGACATGTTCTATACATTACGAATGTTATTTCAAGTTTTCCTATAAGTGGGGCCAAGCCACGTTGTTGTAATTTGTAAATTTTGATAAAAAAATACGTTAAATTCAAAAAAAAATATTTAATCTAGTCATCTGTTTAATCAATCATCAAGTACCATAAATTAGATCAAGCTCGATATGCAACTTTTCAACATGTATTTTTATTGTTCATAACCACGCCTCAATGTAAGTATTTTAAATAAGTACATATGTCAGTGGTTTCCAACCTTTTTGTACCTACGCCCCCCTTTTTCAAAAAAATTTTTTTGCGCCCCCCTCACTTTTTGTTACAATCTATTTTCATAAATACGGTTCTGATAAATAAGAATTATTTAATGGACTACAAAACAATACACCATATTCTGTATAAACAAAGTTCGTTTTGTTTGTTTGTATTAAAAAATTATATTTTGGTAACAGCTGCGCGCCCCCCTAGCAATAGCCTCGCGCCCCCCTAGGGGGGCGCGCCCCACAGGTTGGAAACCACTGCCTTATGTATTATATTCAAATTTAGACTATAATTCTTGTCAAAATAATGTTGTTGTTGATTACCTATTGTATTTTGATTAGTAATGTAGTTTTTTCAAGCTTTAATATCTGTTAGTTTCATTTCTTTTTTAAAAAAATAATTTTAAATATTAAGATTAAGAATGACTTGTAAATTAATTGTTTGTTTTTATAAAATATTATAGCCCTGAAGATGCTCCTAAAAATAAGGAGCGAAACGTAGGATCAGTAGACGTTGAATAAAATATACCGTCCAGTAATAACAGATTTTTATTTCTTCGCTTTACAATTTATATACAACGGACGTTCATATACTTAATTATATTTAAATGCAATAACAATTTGGTAATTTATGGTAATTTAAAATGGTAAATTACGCATAAATTACGGCAATTAATGTGGTAATTTACTGCGTAAATTACGACTCACATCACTGATAATATGTTGCCTTTTTATCCTATTGTCATTTCATGACAAAACACCCACACAATTTTACGTTTTATATTAAAAAAAGTTAGGATCCTTACTAATAAAAAAGCTATTGAATAATTCGGCATCGCTGAAACACCCTGTATGTTAACATTTAACTATCATTTAAATGGTAACAGACCATATATAACTATTTCAGCTTTAATTTGATGAACCTACTTCATAAAAATTCTTTAAAAACACTACCACTGAATAGATCTTCTACTTATTTTATTAATTAATTAATCTCATTGTGGGATTACAGAGTACAAATATTTTAATTCCGTTTTTAAATGAAGCATGTATATTAGAACAAAGCCATTCCATTATAAATATTCGGATATAAAAGAACAGAAGTATGCATAATAATCCCGTGCAAGCACTATTATGGTAGGAGAAAAAAAAACTAAATGCTGAAAACCACCATTAATTTAAATAAAAACGCAATTTTCCGGAATGAAAATTTAATGAAGTAAGCTTTAAATTAGTAAAACATGCTCCGTGCGCATCACCCAGCAGTGAGTTAAACAAAATTATCGTGTGGATAATTTGAAGGTAAATAGAAGAATAACTAGAAACGCAAGCAGATTTTTGTGTACCTGGATTATGAGACTTTTGAATTTGTTTAAGGCAGTGTAATTATAAAGGTTTTGTTTGTAGAGGCTTCTGAAAATTGCTGTAGTATTACATAATTTGCATTTGAAAAGTCAGTAATATTATCGTTGGATTAAGCAAAAATTTGTTTCAATAAGTCTTTTAGGTTTACAATAAAACGTCAGTTAAATTAACTACGAGTAATTTTGATAAGTACTTAGTAGCAGTGTCTAGTGACACACAATATTTACCCTGAGAGAATAGATCTATTAAAATAGTGAACAAATGCAAATACTTTGGATTTGTCTTTGATAAAAATGATAGTGGTGAAAAACCAACGCACACAATGTATGGCTTTTGGTAGCTACACTAATTTACTTGATGCAGGCCTTTGAGTGTACAAATTAGAATATCATTTTTTTTGGTGTACCTAACTATAATTATTTAGACCGTAAAATTTATATTTAAGCTTTTAATAAGTAAGTCTTAACAAAAAAGCGTTTTATTTGTACCAACTTTTACACCTTTAGGTGTAATATGCAATATTACATCACCAAAGCGTTGAATGTTTCACCAAAACGCAACATGGAATCTTGTACATCAACATAAAAGAACAGATGCCAACTTGGATCCATCAAAGACGCTGAAAGAATCCAAGGTAGTTGTACGTATAACTTCAAGTAAAGCAATTCGTATCACACAGCCAAGTGTTCTCAAGAATTCCAAGATTCTCATTTGTGGCACACGGGGCTTCTTTATTGCATTTACTCTCTGTGCTGCACATTTTACATTAGAACGGAGCAATATATTTCAATTGTAACAAATATATGTGATGAGTACGACGTGAAAACTAAACGCTAAACTTTTTCAGATGAAAAATTGCAATTTTATAGAATTTGGTAAATTTAACCCTATGCTTATCCGTCTAATATGATTTGAATCGTAATATAAGAGGATCGTTTGAAAGTTAGGGTTGGTTGTGTGACACCCCGCCTGAGATCATTTATTTCACTTACTTTTAAATGAATAATATTGCAACAAATGCTAATGCATCAGTTACTAAAACACGTAACACTTCAAAATGTTTGAAGGTCCAACCACGTTACAAAGACGATCACGAGCCATAATTAACAACAAGAAATATATGAGTAATAAGTACCTACTCTTCCACAATAGTGCGGCCTATGTACAGTAAGGTCCGTCACAGTTGGTACAAAAAACGAAATTTAAACAGATTTTAATAATAAGGTAAGGTAGCCTAATATGAGACCGTTCCTAATATGAGACCCTAGACGATATTCTATATAGAACATTTTAAATACAACAGCAACATCATGTACAGGTAATACATTCTACAGTACTGATACTATAGGCTAGATGTCACAGAATTCTGCTCAGAAAACTCAAAAAGTGACGTTCCGTGAAAACCATGTCGGTAAATTTTTTTTGTGTTCAACTTGAAATATTTATATTTTCAACATGATAAGTACAATTTCTTTTGTAGTACTATTCTAAGATAGCTAATACAAAGGTGATTCATTGCGATAACTTTTACAGGGATGAATAAACAACAACCAAATCTCAAAGTATTTTTTTTAAACGTGTGATTATTTCCAAATAAGAGACCCCCTAGGGCAGGGATGGCAAATAGGTGGCACGCGTGCCAAACTTGGCACGCGAGAGATTTTCGACGGCACCCTAAAGAATTCTATGAATATTTTTTTTTTTTTAATTTTAAAATTTTTCGAAATGTTTTATTTATTTTTAATTAGTATGCTAATTATCTACAACTACATGTTATTTAAATATCAAAAAATTAAAAATACCAGAAAATAACAACTCTTCTTATATCGATACAATAATTTGTTCATTACTATATCTTCATATAAAATACCAACTGTAGCAATGCACGGAACTTTTGATTGCATACAGTAGCGTAGCAAGGGGGGGGCGGTCCGCCCCGGGCGGCACTTTTTTTGGGGCAGCACTTTTAGTCTACCCAAATGGGGTAAAAATGAAAATCTCGGGGTAATGAAGGATCAGTAGATATAATAACCAGTTCCGCACTAGCGCTATTAAATTCATAAAAATTAATTTTAGAAAAAGGAATTCTTACCGAAGTTAGAGGATCAAACGGGCTACTTGACCTTGCTTCACTGAAAACCCGCTTCCTTGTAACGACAGAAATTCCAAGTTTCTAATAAAATTTACGATACGGTACCAGCCATTCAATAAAATTTCAAACAATTCATTTATTTTAGGCATTAAATTCCATGCACTTTTAAACTCTATTGTAACAGGGACTTTTCGCCCTTATTAAAAATAATTTCGTAGGAGTTGGGCGATCTGATTTTTTAAAAAATCAGAAAAGGTTCTACTGTAAAACTGTAATTTTGGAAGATGATAAAGTATTCTCCATTATCTAACTTGCTTTAAAACACGTTTGAACGTCTAAAATTAAAAAAAAAAAACGCCTGCGGCGCAATTTGTTTTACCCCCACTTTTTTGTGTCGATCTCTGCTTGCATTTGGCAAAAATCAAAAATTAACAACCCTTATTTATAGGGGCGGCAAATTTAGGGACCGCCCCGGGCGGCACAACCTCTAGCTACGCCACTGATTTCATATGTATTTAGTGACACATAAAATCATGACGTTGGCAATACTGAACGAAATAACTGACTGTTGTTTCTGGTAGGTAGGTAGGTAGGGTAGGTTAGGTTAGGTACTGGCACGGGGAAAAATTTGTATTAAATTTTATTTTATTTTGGCACACTGATCAAATCCTATTTGCCATCCTAATATGAGACCCCTCTATTTGTCTATACAGCTCTAATCGTATAGAGAACCATTTTCATTCTTCTAAACGCCGTAAGCAGTGGAACAAGGAACAAATGGTGCTTGCAATTAAAAAAGTCAGAACTCATGCCATGGGCTATAAAACGGCGGCGAAACATAAATTTTTCTTCTGAGCAACTCGTTTTTGGAAAACTTGGTAGAAAACCTGCCCTGGGCAAAAATATCGAGGATGAGTTAGTTATTATTATTATTAATATTATTACTAAGTTATTGATTGACTAAAAATGAAATTATTTAAATGTACAAGTACATATCATATAGGGTCTCATATTAGGATACCTTTTTTGTTTAGTTACTCTTTGCGTTAAATTATTATTCTTTTCTTTTTGTAAAGATGTTTAAAAGAATAGTTATTTATGTATCAAGGCCAAAAAGTACGTTTTGGCCGAGGTGCATATTACATTTTTTGTGCGATCGAATTAAAAACAATTTAAATTTTTAGTAATTTTCAAAATTATAGGTTAGAAACTACGTGACATTGTGTCACTGACAAATGAGGGCGTATGTACTGCATTACCGGCCCTCTCCTTAGCAACGGCCTGAAAAGTAACTTTTACGGCCGTTGCTAAGGATAGGGCCGGTAATGCAGTGCTTTATGGTTGCTAACGCGTCCGTCAAACAGCTGTTTCTAGTACGGCCGCACAAAATAGTATATTATATACCAAGGTAGAGAAGTCAACTATTATAGCCTGAGGGCTCAGATTAGATCACGAGGCGCGAAGCGCCGAGGGATGTAAGGGCCCGAAGGCTATAAGACTTCTCTACCGTGGTGTATATACTATTTTTTTCACTACTAGTAAGACAAACCCATTTATGTTATGTACGCACTTTCTAACCTAAAATATAAAAAGTTAAGTACCTATCTACTATCTACAGAAATATTGAATCTGCGTGTTACTCATCTTGCTAAATCACTATTGTTATTAAAAAACATTGTTTTTAGATGGTTTCATCTAAAATACTGAAATTATTAAAACTTTTCTCTTTTTTACGTTGTGTCAATCGACGGTGTGGATATTGACAACCGTCATTTATTACGGCGCGAAAGTCGTATTATTTAAATACACCAAAGTTTTTAAAATTAAATTAATTTATTTAAACAACGTTTTAAATGCTAAAATACCAATAAAGAGAATTTCTCCATCATACTAAATCGTTCTATAATTTTTTTTTCTTTAAAACTACAACAGCATTATCAAAAAATATAAATTTGTTCATTATTCACCAGTGGTTAATAATGAAAAATTGTTTACCTGTAACCATGCATAGGTAGAGAAATTGAATTTCACGGCATTCTAATATACCTCATAATGCTACGCTATATTACTAGTAGTGAAAAAAATTGTTTTTATTACCCGTTTGTCAAAATAGACCCACTGACCTATCAATAAATGCATTAATATTTGAAAATTGTCTATTTTTGTAGGAATTACAATTTTTTTCAAAATGGGTCTCATATTAGGCTACTTTACCTTAATATAAACGAGCTTAATTGAAGATCGTTTATCTTTATTGCGAAAAATGTTATACCAGTGTCAAGATTCTTGTCTCTTTATCAATGGCAATTTTATTTGTTTATCTAGTAATCACACAGTTATCATGGCAACGATCATCGTCGGCAAGGATATTCATCTAAAACTATATTGATTTCGTTATCCATAGTTTATCGTTAAAACAACATCTTCCAATTTTTGTCTGATATATAAATACGGGGGAGTGTTCAAAAATTCGCGGAATTAAAAGAGGTAAAAGTACTTTGTATCAGTTGATTCTTTTGTACTAGTCATCATTAGAATAAGTGTCAAGTTTTACGCCAATAGGGTCACCAACCTACGAGATATCGTCAAGTAAACACGTAAATCGTGAAGAAATTAAACGTGTGGAGAAAATCAAGTATCGCGCTGTTATTTAGTTCCTCACTAAACAACGAAAAACACTTCAAACCATTATGGACGAAATGTCAGCAGATTTCCAAAACGGCATGGACTGCGGACTGAGGAAAACATCGTTTTGGAGGAGGCCCGTTTACAGAAGCAGCTCGCAGAAATGGTTAGAGTATCACCTACAACCATTCTGAAAATCTTGCACGATCATCTTGGCATGACAAAAGTTAGCACAAGGTGGGAACCGAGAATGCGCACACCGCTTTAAAAGCAACAGCGCACACGAGTTTTTAGAGCTCTGTGGAAACAACAGCGATGAAATTTAGAATCGGATTGTGACGGAAGATGAAACTTGGGTTCATCATTATGAAACTAAGGCGAAACTATTAAAACTATGTATTAAAAAGGGCACACAACACCCTAAGAAATTCAAAATGTCGCCATTGGCCGGAAAGATCATGGCGACTATTTTCTTGAATCCTGAGGGTAAGCTGCTTATCGACTTTAAGAATAAAGGTCTCACTATAACAAAAGAAAACTATGCTGGAACAATAAAAACAAGCAATCAAGTAATAAAGAAAAAGAAGGTGGCCCATTGGTGTGTTGCGTTCACATGAGTAAGGTTGCAATGGCTCTTGTGTACAAGTGTGGTTACGAATTGATCAACCTCCAAACAGTCTAGATTTGGAACCATCCGACTTTTATTTCTTCTCAAAAACGAAGAAGGCTACGAGGGAAGAAATTTGAGGACGGTGATCAAGTCGTCTATTAGGGCCTTTTTTGATAGACAACAAAAGTCTTTTTTTTTATAGACAAATTAATTTAAAAAATGTGATAAGTGTATTTGAGTTCAAGAAGAATTTATTGAAAAGGAAATATAAAAAGCACTTGTTTTTTTCACCTCTTTTCCGTTCATTCCGCAAACTTTTTTAACCCTCCCTCGTAAGTTTATTTATGTTATCACTTAACTAATCTTCCAGATTATCAAATTTTTATTACTGATCCAAACAAATCTACTTACCTACTTTACTTCTTTATGTGTAAAACATTTTTGAATTAATTAACAAAGAAAAAACACCGCTTGATTTTTTTATGCAATTCTTCATTCAAATTTTGAAAAAATCACTTTTAAATTTGAACTTAAATCTTATTTACGTGGATTCTTGATACGTGATTTTTCAATAGGTATCAGGTTATTATCTTACACAAAAATACTTGGGTAAAATAATAAAAATAACCTTTAACATTTTTAGAAAATTAACTCAATACGTTTTAACGATTGTCTTTTCATTTAACGTTATGTTGCTCATAATATTCGTATTTTATCAACCTACAGCGTTTTTCTAGTCCTGAATATTTATAGTTGTCTCCTACATGAGTTTATCTACGCTCTAGTTTACTTTGAGAAGTCGACAAAAAACCTGAGGGAATAGAATTTGGGTCAAACGAAGCACTCTACGTTTTCAAAACCAAAGCTGAGAGGCTTTTAAAAACGACATAGTTTAAAATTACGTAACTACTTGAGGAGCAAAAAATATCATCGTAAATCCTTTATTTGTTATTTAATGGGTCGTAGGTAATTATCTGCTGTTGACCTTTGGCCTACTTAGTCCTTAATTCGCAAACAAATACAAAACCCTCCAATTTGCTGTCGTCATTCCGGATATGTATATCAGGTCAATTCCTTCAAACTGATATCCGATTATCATAAATCAGCGCTCACACCAATAGGTAAATCCAATCCGGCTGTTCCCAGACGGTGGTCGATAGACTAACGGAGGCGGCACTAATCTGAGTCGACAGCAAACTAACTTGTGTGTTCGAACAACGGTTACGGTACACCGCCCCGGAGCGATGTTGCTCACACGAGCCGGACCCGTCTTTGACCGCTCATCCTTCTTAGATCGTATGCTATGCTTTTACGGACTAATGCTTAGTGAACCGCTAGTTAGCCGCCCTTTCATGGTCATTGAAAATGAGCAATATCCGAAATTACCGAACGACCTGCTATATTTACAAACGCGAAAACGTCACTGTTAGTTGTTAAAGATATGCGAACCGAAAACGTGAAACAAACGCAAGTAAAACGAAAAGTAAAGTAATTTTTTCCAGCAAATGTATCTTCGTGGACATTTTTAAAATGTAATGTTTTAAAAAACTTTTCTGTAATATTACACACGCAAAATTCAAGGAACTATCGCTGTAGCCATTTTAGGACATGGCACCCATGAGATTAATATTGTTTGATACAGTGATGCACTTACTTCCTGTCTTTCCAGGCATTCCGGAAATTTATCAGCCTACCTTAAAGTTATATTGTTCCATATACTTTCATTTCTCCTAATGCGACATAAAAGTTTCTCTGCATTTTTTATTCAAATGCACAAAAATTGTTTATTCACACAAAGTATTGCCAGCAAAGTTTATAAATTCGAAATAAGATACCTAATCATATACAGGGTGCATAATAAACAAGAGCAATCATCTTATTATTCTTCTATAATCATCTTTGCTAGAGGTTGCTATCATTATAGCTCTTCTTATTTTATTCACAGCAGCTTTAAAGAGATCAAGGAATCTACAACTAAACCATTCTTGTAAGTTCTTCAACCAGGACATTATTCTTCTAGTAACACTTCTTTTGCCTTTTAATTATCCTTGCACACGCTGACTCTAAGTAGTTCATATTAACCTAATTCCTCTATCCACATGTCTCAACTATTCGAGTTTTATCACTTTAATGTTCTTAATTATTTCGCATTTTAGTACCTAGATTAAGAAAAAGTTTTAATTGATATACAGGGTGTTTCTAAAAGATATAGCAAAATTTCTACTGGTGAATCTACATTGAAATATAGGTCGATTTAGCCCATCATGCCTTATAGACAGTTGCATCGTTGCTAAGTTACAGCCCTATGAAGAGGAGATGAAAAATTATTGTTTTATTGATAAATCAAGAACGCTTTGACCTACAACATTTATATTTGGCACGTATTTTACAATAGGCAAGCGTGTTCTTATGCATAGGTTTGAGTAAAATCCCACCATAGGGGGCGCTACAATCGATAATAGCAGATAAATAAACTGCTGTTTTTTTTTGTCGATCGTAATTTCAATTTTTTATTGTAACATTCGGATAGGTAGGTCTAAAATGTACATTTTTAGTAACCTAAAGTTTTTTGATGAGAACCATCGTTTTGGAGAAAAACTCGATATTATTAAAATATAACTATGACATTTATTGAAACTATTTAACAAAATCTAGTTTACTGTGAATTATCAAACAAAACAAATGTACTCAGATGTCATATTTTCGTTTATTGTAATAATCATTTTTAGTTGTGTTCGTTATTTTTATGTATTTTATTAGTTATTTATTATGTTCTGTTTTATTTGGATAAAACATGATTTTGTTAAATATTTTCAATAAATCTGATATTTATATTTTAATAATATCGAGTTTGTCTCCAAAACGATGGTTCCTATCAAAAAACTTTAAGTTACTAAAATTGTATATTTTAGACCTACCTATCCGACTGTTACAATAAAAAATTGAATTTACGATCGAAAATCAAAAACCGCAGGTTATTTATCTGCTATTATCGATTGCACCACCCCCTATGGTGGGATTTCACTCAAACTTATGCATAAGAACACGCTTGCCTATTGTAGAATACCTGCCAATATGAATGTTGTAGGTCAAAGCGTTCTTGATTTATCAATAAAACAACAATTTTGCATCTCCTCTTCAAGGGGCTGTTACTTAGCAACGATGCAACTTTCTATAAGGCATGGTGGGCTAAATCGTCCTATTTTTTAATGTAGATTCACCAGTAGAATTTATGCTACATCGTTCAGAAACACCCTGTATATTCAAATACATCTATATATATAAAAGAGCTTGTTTGTGTGTTTGTTTGTTTGTTCGCTATACAATCCTAGGTCCGTTGACCGATCGGGACCAAATTTTGCACAGTTACTATTTAGGACCTTGCAGATCTAACGCCAAACTTTAAGTACAAGCACATATTACCAATTTAAAAAAAAATATATTACTTGGACGGGATTCGATCTTACGTCGGCAAATACCTGGTCATAACACGATACGGCGCGGTGTATTTCACAAGTAAAGATTGTATTGTATACAATTAGTAATAAATGTACATGAAGTATTATTTTTATTAGTACATTTTTAATTGAAACAAGACGAAAGAAAATAATTTTGAGTTATTATTCAATTTTTAAGCAATAAATAGTTATTTTTTAAGGAATTATAAGAAAATGAAAAGATGATTGATCAGAGTATGTCATTTGTGTATGATTTGGAATTATTGGGCTTATTCAAGTTAAAACAGTAATTAAAATTGTAATCGCCCGTGCAACGCCGGGTAAACCATCTTGTAAGTTATAAAGCTGTAAACACAATTGAGGCGTTCTTTGCAAAAACAACACTTGTCAATTTTTTTCAAATCTGAGAATACACTTACAATGGATAATTGGCGCCATTTCCGACATCCCTTATGCATAATAATTCTGTAATAACCCCAGTAATACATAATATAAGCGCGGAAACTAATGATCCTCCAGCTCCTGATATTGATGCAGACGACAACAGCAGCGAAAGTATTATTATTATTATTAATCCTTTTTCTATTCGTCCAAATTCGTAATGCTTTCATTTTAAGAAATTTTCAATATTCTTTTGTGGCATCAGAGTTTAAATACTTGTAGCTTTTTAAGGTGGTTAATTTTGATGGTCCAACTCTCCACTCCATGTAGCAATGTTAAGAACACATAACAGTGAAGTATTCTAACGAGACCTTTGGATTGCAAAACATCTTTATTTTAATAACACTTATTCAGCAATTTCTATTTTGGCTCAAGTTTCTTTGGATTGATCACATTCGTCCGTTAACCACGTTTCTAGGTATGTATATGTAGTGTTTTACCCTTTCTATTTGTGTATTGTCTATCGTTGAATTTGCTCTGATGTTGTGGGTCTTAAAACGATCATTAATTTAGTTTTCTTTGGATTAAAATTCATCGATTAAAAAAATCATCAAAAATGTTGTATGTACATATTGTTAAACTTTTTTTTTAAGTAACAAGACCTTTAAAAAAACAACCTTACGTAAATACGTACAACAATTTTATCAAATAAAACAAACAAATTCTTGCTCGTTTAATTAAATAATTGTAAATTATTTGCTGCGACTAATATAAAATTACTGAAGCAAACTTGAGATTAAATCAACCGTGTTTATAGTTTCATTCGACGATGTTGACAAGATATTTCTGTAAATATACGGTTGTAAATAACTAGAAGTTCGAAGCTGCAAATTATGCTAACAAGTGTTGTTGTAATTATAGAGTAAATGTATTCTGCGTAACATAGTCATCCTGTGTGAAAGCCTATAATAATATTTGCTTATTCTAATTCCATACATAGTAAGTAATTGCAAACACGTTAGATAAAAGGCCTAAGCGTTTAAAAATTGCAAGACCACTAGCCACAACATTGTGAAGGCGTTATTTACTCAAAGCAAATTCTAAATCAACGCGTATTTTTAATTAGTAGCTAAATAGGGCGATATGTCGATCAATATCTGTATAATTTTAATATTAAAGGTACTATATTCTGTAATGTTATAACGTATGTTTTATTCTTCAGGCTTTCGCGGCTATCGTCCATGTTACAATCTTCGTTCCCGGGTTTGGAACCGCGTCTTCTTGATTTGTGTGACGTTTCGACCATTCTATGTTGGTCTTTATCAAACGACTGAATTGGTGGGTTTGTTGCAGGGTTTATATATCCGGCTGTGGAGGCGTGGTGTTCCGCCTGACGAGTTCGTTTCGCCTCAGCGATTTCTTGATGACCGGTTTCCAAATGCTTGGTAGTTGCAGGCCTGTGTCTCTGTTAAAGTTGTTGGGGTTCTTGGCAATTTCCATAGATTCCCTAAATAGTCTAGGCCAGAAGTGGTTGGCGCGGGCCAGTAATTTTGTGTCGTCGAAAAGTATGGTATGCCCCATGTCCTTGGCATGTTCTGCTACGGCCGATTTTTCTATTTGTTTTCTTTTTGTTTGCCCTTCATGTTCTTTAAGGCGCGTTTGTATGCTTCTGCCAGTCTGTCCTATATACACTTTTCCACAGGAGCAGGGTATGCTATATATGCCCGGGTGATTCAATCCTGAGCCAGATATCTCGCCAGGACACTGCAAAACTTCATTGGACAATCGGATCATCATATTCGAAACTCAACTCATTTCATTCAGAAACTACACCTGCTCGACATAAACGACAACGACATCATGGTCAGCTTCGACGTTACATCATTATTTACCAATATACCTTAAAAGCCAACAACGTCGGTTTTTAATTTTCTGACTATTTCTTGAAAAAGTGCAGATTCTTTGCACTTTTCTCATCTTCTAAGAATATTTTAAAATTTTGATTAAAAAATTGTGCAACTGTCTTTTTACAGAAAGTTGTTGCTGGACTTGTAATTACAATTCGAAAATATTTTACGTAAATCATCGTAACGATTGCACTTGTATTCTTAATTTCACATAAATTATTAAATAAAACACCACTTTTATTTAATGTACAACAGAGAACACGGTATTAATATAAGAATAAGCAATTTCGTTGAAGCTCAGCTTACAGAATCAAAATGTAATTGTGCATTTCTTGTTTGATGTCGTTAAAATAAGAAATAAAAAATAAACTGATTCTATTAAAGCTAAAAGAAATGTTTTCGGTAAATAAAGATTATATTACAAAGCAAGCGATGCTAGTTTGCAACTAAAAGGCAAAATGTATATCGTGAGCTTGAAAAGATATTTATAAACATAATTAATATCTTTTGTTTCGCTATTTGTTGTTATTGTATGTATGTCACGTTGTTTTTTTACATTTGAATTCAGGGCGAGGTTACCACTATAATATTTTATTACCGAATTTACTGTGGCATGCGCCTTTAATATTATTTCGGGGTTTACTAAATTCTTGGCTTATTTTGTACGTGATGTGGCCATAAGACTAGCGCGCTCTGTATTATAACGTAGATTATACTAAAGTTGTTGTACACGCCTGTAGCGGTTATTGTTTTTCATTGAAGATCGAACTCACGAAGTTGTTAACAAGACTGCTACAACCAACAACTCTGCACGAAATGTCCATTGCTACAACTACGACGCAATAAAATTTATCTAATTATTTTCTCAAAGCTCCTGTTTTATTAAAAACATACATATAACATATATTTATTAACAAAGGAATTGTTTTATAGTAATAGGGGTTTGTAATTACATATACAGTATATAGCTTTGGGTAAAGCTTTAAATAAGCAACAACAATTTGTATGTATTTGTTTGCCGTCAACCGACTACAACAAAAAAGGTACAATAGGTACAAACCTCAAAAAAAGGATAAAATAGAAAAAACACAAATGAACAAAGCACAAACAAAGAAATTCTTAAAATAAAACGGGAAATATAGCACACAGCAAGAGTATATAAAATGTTGTATTGCGAAACAAGTTATGTAAAAAAATATTATATAAATTGGAAAACGCTGAAGTATCATAAAATACTGAAGATGAATAACGGTGCAATTTTTTTCAATAAATTTACTAAAGGAATGGTTTGGCAATCACTAAATAAATTAAATTTTAAAAAATATGTATATGTAAACGAAGATCTACTATATGAAATTATTTTATTAAAAAAACTAAAATTTTGAGAAA
Organism: Elmis aenea; assembly: GCA_947652605.1. Taxonomy (NCBI): domain Eukaryota; kingdom Metazoa; phylum Arthropoda; class Insecta; order Coleoptera; family Elmidae; genus Elmis; species Elmis aenea. The sequence goes on from OX393576.1 coordinate 23,001,053, forward strand.
AACGTAAATTATCCGTAAGATATATTCCACAGCATCTTAAATTTTTCCCGATGTACCTACTCGTATTAACTGCACTAAAAATTTTCTTTACATTAATTGTAACTATAACAAGTGCAGAATGCTTAGTTGGAAATAAAAGCTAGGCACTTAAAAATTATTTTCGTTCAAAAATGTCTGCGATTAAACGCACTTGCTATACAGCATCATTCCAAAAAGTTTGAAACAAACGGAAAAATTATTCTTGATAAGAATGGATTCATGACCTAAGACTAATTTTAAGAATTTAATAAAAACTTATGCGACACTAGATTTTAGCAATTTTAGCAATATTTAAAAATTATATAAAAGTTACAAAAAAAACTCGAGGGAAACATTGTTTAGAATTTATGAATGAAGCCAAATGTGAATTTTCTTATTTTTAAAGTAATTTTAACATTCAAAAAGTCTGCAACAAATGAAAAATATTTTCTGTATTGGTTTCTCAAAAATTATTATTCTGGATAAAAAAAGTTGGTGCGTGGTCTAAAACAAATTTTAAGTTTTAAAAAAAATCATGTGGTACTACTAAATTTTAACGATTTTAAAAATATGCGCAAGGATAAAATGCCCTTCTTTTAATAGTTTTAAAAAAAGTTTTTAAGAAAAAGCTGTTCAACGTTGAGAATTAATATCTAGTATCTACTAATAATACAATATCGTTTTTCTCAAAAAAAAATTTATAACTCTTAAAATAAGGGCAAATATTTCTAAAATCGTTAAAATCTAGTGTCATATGAATTTTGTCGAACGTTTTTTTAACTTAAAATTAGTTTTAGACCATGTTCTAACTCTTATACTGAATAAAATTTTCCAAGAAATCGATAATAAAAAACTTTTATATTTGTTCCAGACTTTTTAAGTGTTAAAACTATTAAAATTTTAAAATTTTAAGATAAAATTTCGTATTTAATCATATTTCCGATTTCTAATTAACTTGTTCCAGTGCATTTTGTTGTTACTTTTAAAATAAGGGCCACTTTACTTCTGAAAATATTTCTAAACTCGTTAAATTGTAGTAGCCTATAGATTTTTATTGAGTTTTTTAATAACGTATCGAGAAAAACTTTGTTTAGTATTATGATTTTTTTTAAATTTACTAATAAAGTGGCAATTATAAAACAAAACACATTTAAAAATGTTAGGTAAACGTTAATGTTTAAACAAGATAATTTATATTTACAATGTGTTATGCTATTAATATTCCTTCAAATTCTGATTTACAACGATTTAAACAGGATTTAAGCGTTTATTAATGAAAGGAGAGTTTAGATTCAGATTTTAGTGCGTCTTTCTTCGTTAAAATGTACCGCCAATATAAAGAATTTTAATGCGAAAGAAGTTCTGCATAGCATCAAAAAAGGACAGGAAGTGATCCCACGGTTGTTAAATAAAAAGTCGTGTATGAATTTACGAAGCACAGCAAGCTCCGAAAATGCCCAAAAAGCAGTGAGTCAATAAAAAGAATGTATGCAGTTAAGTTAGATGAACAAAAGACAGTTATAGCAAAATGGTTCAGAAAAGGAGATTATGCAATGGAGTAATATTGCTTTTTCTCATATGGCTTCAACTATTCAGTTTTTGGCTAGAAGAAATATGAAAGTTAAACAGCATGAACCATACTCACCCGACTAGAAAAGTGCGACTTTTGGTTATTTTTTGGACTTAAAAGAAATTTGCAACATAAAAAGTTCTTGTCTGCAGAGGAGATTGGTACTGCCGTTCACAATTGTTTTGCTTGTACTCCGAAAGCAGATTCGTTGGAAGCTTTTAAGCAGTGGAAAGATAAGTGGTAAAGTGTGTTATTGGTAAAGGGAATTACTATAACCATATTATGAACAAATTATTAAGAGGGTGTTTTATTCCCAATAATTTTAACTTGAACCTCGTACGATTGTGGTTTAATTTTTATTTCTCTATTACTCAAACAAGGCCAGTTCAGTATAAAACTACCTTGTTTAACCTGTATGTACGTATAGAATCATTTCTTAACAAAAGGTTTCGATTAACACGTATACCAGTAATCAATATTCTATAACAGAATCTGCCCAAGCAGAGCACAACGACAAGTCGTCAACATGAAGTAACTTTGAATTGATCAGAAGCTCAAGAAGATTGTTATAGTTGGTGAAATTTCTCTCATACATAACTATTGCAAATAGTTCATGAATTACACGAAGTTCGCTTTGAGTTTTGTCTACAATGTTTGCAGATATAAAGCGAAGACTATTTGACTATTAACTATGTTCAGCACTTAGACATTGTTAACACCTCGAATGTATCGTTTGTTTTTAAAAATAAACCAACAAACCTTATATAACAGTAATATGCCAGAAAAAGCTGCATAAGTATAAGTCAAAATAAGCTTTTTTTTTGTTAAAAAATTATTATTTCTACCTTCAACGATACCCGTATTTCTAATCAAAGTAGTGAAATTATTCAGTCCATTCAAAAAGTGTAAAACAAATGAAATGTTTCTTATAATAATTGATTTGCAAAATTTTTCTCAGTAAAAGTTGGTGCTTTGTCTAAAATCAATGTAACGATTTAAAAAAAATCGTATAATATCATATGACACTAGGTTTTAGTGATTTTATAAATATTTACAAGAGTAAAAAGTCCATATCTAACAAGATTTAATTTTATTTCTTAGCTGTTTAAAATGTAATAACGTACGTAAGTATTATATTTAAAAATACTTTTTTTATATTAACTTAATTTAAAAATAGGTCACAAATAAAGGTTTGTTTTGTTACTTTGAAGCTGTAATATTACTCTTTGTATTCGAACACAAAATTCATCTCATGATTCAAATAAATTAAAAATCATTTACAATTGGACATAAGGAAATTTCGTAGAACTTATACGTGAAATAATATAAACACCAACAGTTTTGCAATTGAGGCGTTGTTTGCATAAACAACACATGTCAATTTTAGAAATTTTTCATTATCGCTACTTTGGCTGCTGTTGTCGTCTGCATCAATATCAGGGGCTGGAGGATCATTAGTTTCCGCGCTTATACTATGAATTACTGGGGTTATTACGGAATTATTTTGCATAAGGGATGTCAAAAATGGCGCCAATTATCCATTGAAAGTGTAGTCTCAGATTTGAAAAAAAATTGACAAGTGTTGTTTATGCAAACAACGTCTGAATTGGTATCAGTTAATTATGGCTATTGCATAAGTAATGAATAAAGAATTGATAAAATAATCTAATATAAAATAAAAGCTCACATTTCTGTAAAATTGTGGTGTTCATTACAAAACTTGTGAGTAAGCTGCAGTTATTTTTTGTGAGCGACAATCTGACAACATCAAGAAATTAAAACAGATTAAAAATATTGGACTTTTGGAAAACAGACACAAAATAACATGCAAACTGGTTAACAACAAACTTAACACAATAAATTTTACAAACTTGTTTTAAAAGTATAAGGTACTAAAAATTATTAAAAGTAGTTAACATTAAACTAAAATGAGATAACGATATCTACCCATTTCTAGTAGGTACCATGAAATTTTTTACTTATACTTCTTCAGTATGTCCGTCTATACGCGTATTTGTTCTTCTTGCATTACATTTTCAAACATTTTTACTGTTTTGTTTTTTTGGGTTATGCCTACTTCCAACTAACTTTAATTTATCTTAATTGCACTATACATTTCGGATGTAAGTACTTGAAAGAAAACATAAATTATCTACTTACCAGTTTAAAAATTTAAAAAAAAAACGAATGTACATTTTTGCTTGAGAAAAGCATAATACTCCTATTTATTTATTTGACAATATTATATGAACTTTAAAATTAACAAAAAATTAAAACGTATATTATCAGCAATATTAAATATTGCGAAAATATTCGGGTGGTGATTCCTTATCGAAAATTAAGGGGGACCTTTTATATAAAATTTTTTCCTTAGACGTCTCCTTTCGGAGTTACACTCCCCTAAAGGGGAGCGGTAAAATTAGGTTTTTATTTTATTTCTTAAATTTGGATAAATGTAGGAGAATGATATTTGATAGAGGTTTTATGCTTATTAAAAGGTTTCCCATAGTAATATTTTCAATCATCTCCCACCTTCACAGGAGGCTGAAAAGAGCGACCACTGTTGTTTTTTTTTATCAGAACTTTTTGGTGGGTCAAAATTTTGCAATGTAAAAACTTGTTTTTGAAAGTTTGATTTATTTAGCAACTTTTTTTATTCTTTAACTTTTCTCGTAAAGTCTTCAAGTTTTGAGTAAAAAATAAAATAAATAAACATGTAGGTACCATTTAATATTCTAATATAAAACGATTCATTTTGATGGTTACCATGGTTTCTTTATGTTCGTATTGGGTAGAATTGACGGGCGCGGCGTTGGCACGTTGTCGCCGCGTACACATCAAAATAAATAACATTGTCAATTCTATCTAACATAAACTTAAACAAACCATGGTAACCACCAAATTGAATCGTTTTATATGGGTCATTCTAAACAGATGAATCTTCCTTAAGTGTAAACACATTTTACTGTGGTTACCTTTGTTAATAACAATCATAATCTCAATAGCAACAATGGTAACCACAGTAAAATGTGTTTACACCTAAGGAAGATTCATCTGTTTAGAATGACCCATTGGAATATTTAATTTTGCATGTTCACTTATTTTATTTTGTATTCAAAAACTGTGGACTTTACGGGAAAAACTAAAGAATTAAAAAAGTTTCTAAATAAATCAAACTTTCAAAAACAAGTTTTTACATTGCAAAATTTTAACCCACTAAAAGTTCCGATAAAAAAACCAACAGGGATCGCACTTTTCAGCCCCCTGTGAAGATAGGAGATGATTGAAAATATTACTATGGAAAACTTTTTAATAAGCATAAAACATCTACCAAATATCATTCTTCTACATTTATCCAAATTTGAGAAATATAATAAAAACCTAATTTTACCGCTCCCCTTTAGAGGCGTGTGTAACTCCGAAAAGAGACGTTTAAGGAAAAAGTTTCATATAAAAGACCCCCCTTAATTTTCGATAAGGAATCACCTCCCGAATTTTTTCGCAATATTTAAGAAACCCTGTACAGAAACCAGCAGTCATTTCAAATAAACTGGTTATTACTATGATTTTATTTTTAATTTCATGCAGTTAAAAAAAATTATCTCGTAAACATGCGTACTTTATTTAATCAGATGAAAATTTTGAAATCACAACAATCTAGTTTCACATGAATTTGCACGATATTTTTTAAATAAAATGCCCTAACTTTTATTAAGAATACATTTTTGACAAATCAATAAAAAAAACTTTTTGTTTTGTTATAACTATTGGAATAATATTGTATAATCCCTTTATTTATCCAATAGGATATTTAAATGAAATGACGGTAAATCGCTATAATATCCGAATTATCATGAATGAAATTTAATCTAAAACGTTCCTTTCATTACTATGCGATTATCCTTTAAATGTATACAATATCTGCCGTTTATCAATTTCAGTGCATAATGCTTTAAATCTGGTTGCATTTAATAGCAAACCATTATTTGAACAGCAGCTTTAGCAAGATATACTAGACATATACACACATACAGTACATAAACCGTCAGATATCGCAGTGGTGCACAAACTACAGAATATAGAGGCAAAGTGCACATAAAGAGCGATGGAATACCTCGGAAAATATGAAACGAATGTAATAAAAGCGTTATACGACGATTGCAGTAGAGCAATAGGAAAAGACAATAAAAATGAAGTCTATAACTGCACAGAAACAATAACACACTAATGACAAAAAACATGTTTTTATACCAGCACCGTTAAAACGATTTACACAAGGTTTGTAAAAGTGCATTAGATTCAAAAAAAAATAATGCAATAACCTATCTTAACATACAGAACGGTGGAATGTGCACGTAATTAAAAATACTTTAATGACGGTCTGCACTGTTGCACCTCGTGTAATTTATAAGCTAAAAATTCTTTAGCGTATTATGAACATGAATCAGGTTTAAAAAATCAATAAAATTAAAATTTTGCATTCGATTAAAGTAAATAATTATAAAATTGGATTATTTAAGTGACTCATTTAGTATTCTAAAAAAATATTAATTATACAGGGTTCTCGTTTTCGAGGGCCACTATGTAGGGATTGTAATACCGGTAAACCGGTTTACCAGTTTACCAGTAAATCGCAAAAAAGGCTCTTCAAATTTTACCGGTAATTTGCCAATTTTTTACCGGTAATTCCGGTAATTTTACATTTACATTTACATAAAAATCTAAACCAAATAATCAAAAAAGAATATTGACTTATTTTCAAGGAGAAAAATAAGGGAGAAATAGATACAAATGGAATATGATTGTTTACTCACTTCCCTGTCAAATATCTCGCACGGTAATTTATAAATAAATATCTGACTATCGTCTTCTTATGGCAAACTAAGTCTACAAAACATTTTTCTTTTGGCGTTTTTGTGTATTCGCAATAATAGCCGAGATAATTAAGTTTAAAAATTTTGATCGATTTCGGTTTTTCCGTTAAATCACGCAAGCCATGGAATTTTTAAACAAAACAAGATCTTGTTTAAAATACACTCCTAAATAGCTAACTTTTGTCCCATTTAACCAACCTTGTATATTCATTATTTACGGAGATAGCAATAATGTCCCATGGAAAAGAACACTCTGTGTACTCTTATTTTATATTGAATTATATTATTATTATTACATAAAAAAAAATTACGTTGATGGCTCTTAACTGATATATTGTATGAAACTGATTGTGATAGTTTAGGCTTCAACTATCCCAATCAGTTAGATACATACTAAATAAATATATATTTTTATAACATGGTTTTCAGAGTTTATCCGCGTAATATTTAAATTGGCTCGACGTTTCGGCAACCTCTCCCTATAGGGATACGCGGATAAACTCCGAAAATTATTTTAAAAATGTTAGTAACCGCGAAAATCTAAAACAAAACAATTATATCTATAATATACAATATATGTACATATAATATTATGATTTACCGGTAAATTACCGGTAAACCGGTTTTGATTGAAAATTTTACCGAATTACCGGTAATTCAAAAAGGCGGTAAATTTACAATCCCTACCACTATGGGGACCCCGTAAACGTTAAGAGTTGCGACTTCGGTTAAATTGGGGCAAAGTTGTATATTTAGGTGCTTAATAATTAGGCGCAAAGAACTTATCTAGCTTTTTTAGTTGTTGAGATATAGGAGAAAAAGTAAAAAAGTGGATTTTTGTTCTTTGCCCGTTACTTTTTCATTTGATGTCGAATTTAATTTCTGTAAAAACTTTTTTATGGTCACTTTTTGTAAAGAATCAAAATCTCCGCTTATATTTTACATGCGACGTTTCGCTTTTTTTAAACCGTCATCAGGTCAATTTTTTCTTATGGACGCTATATCTGATTTTAATGCCATTTTATTCTGAATTCGACAATGTATAACACTTTGCTTTTTTTTGAAACAATTGTTAAAAATGGCAAAAACAAATATTTCCTTTTAAAAAATGCCTAATCGGCATGGTAAATAACTCTCTTTGTCCCTTTTTCCGTGGAAACTGGTAAGTAAACCGTATGAAACTACTATTAAATGGATTTAATTAAAGATTTAACACAAAACGAAAATAGGTAGGTATTTATTTATTTATTGTAAGGGAAAAAATAGCTATGTACCTAATCCATGCACGGTCACCCAATAAAGAACTAACTTGTCAACGAACGCATTGGTTACATCTTTAACGAGTTATGCCCTTTATCTGCGTTAATGGCTTCTAATGAGTAAACAGATTTTTGAACGTTTTTTTTAAACTATGAAACTTATAAAACACCACTTTTTTACTTTTTCCCATATATCTCAAAAACTAAAAAAGCTAGATTTCTGTATGCGTCAAATTATTGGGCACCTAAATATACAACTTTACCCCAATTTAACCGAAGTCGGAACTCTTACCGTTTACGAGACTTATCACTTATTATTTAACTCTTGTCGAAATTTAGTAACAGTTTCAAGACTCTCGATTAAAAGACCGAGTAAATCAAAATCTCATAAAAATAAATCAAACTTCCAATAGAAAGAAACTTTTAAACTCTTTTTATCAAAAAAAAAATCAGCAGAGGTAAAATAGTCTGAGATCGCTCATGTTTTTTACAGCAACTTTCATTATTTCATTCTATTTATTGGAATGCATAAAAAAATTAGATGGCCACACATGTAGTGATTTCCTTATTTCATCTAAAATATCATGTTGGTTTGCCCAAAATTATTTTTTTAATTAAATGAAACGTGCATGTGTTACTTAATTTTTTATTGAATTATAGTCAAATATTCTGTTGGCTCTATAAGTGGCTATATATGTGTGGAGTAAAACAATAATTTTTATTAACGGTAATCGTTGCTATGACAGCTGCGTGTATAAAAATAGATGAATACTTGTATGTAATTAAGACAGCAACTGGTAAAAAAACAAGAACATTGCAGTTCGACCAGAAATCCTTTAATAAAAAGATTTTTAAATAAGCCTTATTGTATGTATTGAAACGCTTTTAATTTTTGCATGATCTATGAGTTCAGTTCGCATGGTTATTGCCCTTTTTATATGTAAACTGCGCACCGCTTGAGGCTGGACTTTAATGCGCCTACTAACCTGCAACCCAACACTCCCGTCCCTACATAGTTACATCGTTTACCGCTGGATGACTCTTTACGAAGTATTGCAACTTGGCTAAGCACACTAATTGAATACACCAGATGGCACCACATCAATATTATTTATTTATGAAAATGTAACCCAAATAATACGTATAAAATCACCCAAAATATAAATGTCCTGGTGGCATTGTTCTACAGCATATTGCGTATTCCAGAAACGGTTTCTCGCGTATAATCAATGTTATTTAAAATTTATAAGCGAGTGCTAAATGTATACAGCAAATGGGGCCTACATTTAAATTTACCTTTTGAATCGACAGTAGTTAATAAAAAAAACATTAAACAATTTGTTGACGGAAACAAAACCTAACAAGGCAATCTAAAGTTAATTCAGCGTCTGAGAAAATTAGCCGTCGAACTTCACAAAGACAGGGAAATGGCTTAGAAGCCTGAACAATCAGGAAAACAACTTCTGTATCAAGAAAGTCGTCTACGTTTACCCATTGTTATCATCTCTCTCAATCTGAGGGCAGTTGAACGTTTGAAGAAAGAACGAAAAACAAGTGGCTAGAAAAAGTATAACGCGAAGTAGGTAAAGGATCGGATAATGAAAGCACAAAGCGGGTTGTTCACAGACGCTACCGGAAATAAGCGCTGTTCCGGAAAACTCCATTCCGTAACTGGGACAGATGACACATCCGTCGTTTAAAAGAGCAGCGTTATAATCTATACACAGTAAAATAAAAAATATTTAAGCGTTAAGTCAGTATTTATTTACAGCGTTTAACTAAACAAAACTATAAAACCTAGCATAAAACTTAATCCTTGCTTTTTCTGCCAAATCAGATAAGAAGTTTATGTAACAAGACGCGCTTATGTTCTCCAAAAACTAATTAGGCAGAAGTGATCTTTTTAAATTACGTACTTATCAAAATATTTAACCTTACTTATTCAATTTCATACAAAAACTAATTCTTAGTGTTAGTCCAAAAGAATTAATTATAAGTATTAAAAGCATAATTATTTCTGTATACACTATACAGGGCCCTTCCGTGTGGACCATCCTGTATACTTTATGGTGAACTGATTACCAGATAAAATAGAATTGCATTAACTAAGAAAATAACATAATGGAAGAAAATATCACCTAACTTTCCAACATTTTGTTTCAGCGTAATAGTTTTTTATTCGCAAAAAGAGATGCCTAAATGATTTACTATACTAATAAATACATTCCGGAATTATTTAAATATATCAAAATCTTTAAAAAAAAATCTTAAAAACGACTTTACGACTTTTTATCCACTTTGGTAAGTTATAGAGTTTATTTTCCTACATATGTAACGTGCTTTAGTAAAACTTAGATTGTTTAATGTTGTCTTAGACAAAATTATGCTCTTTTAATGAGACCAACTCCAACTATCTAGAATAATTATTGAATTCACAATTATTATAAAAATGTATTAGTCAGGAAAATAAACTTTATTCTATTATATTACTGAAAATTACCAAAAAAATATGCCTAAGAAACTCTACATTTTTTAATACGTAGAGCTCGTAAAAGAGATGACTTTTGTCGCTCTGTTACTTCAGGGCTTGTTGGGTTCTGGAGGTTCTAAAATCAGCTTTTCTCGGGTCTGAAACTAAGCTTAAATACTACCATCTCTCTACTGATAAGTCTATTGGTTTGATGATTTTTTCTGGAATTTCATCATTTTCAAGTAGTTTTAATAATAAATCAGTTTCTTCCATTTCTTCGTTGTCAGAAAATTTTCGCGTTTCATCAAGACTTCTGCACAAATGATTATTAGAATAAATTCTTAAAAAAAAAGTCCATCAAATAAGAATCGAAATCATACCACTTATTATCGCTTACTGAAACGGAAACAACTTTGTTGTGGCCTCTTGGTGATGATTCCACAAGATATATCATTAAGTCCACACGAGTAGATATCTATATTACAGACAGCATATTTCGCTTCTAAACATTCTATCCGGGGAAAATTTAGTATTGTTAGTTAAAAAAAAATAAAAGCATAAAATGCTTTTTTTTCTGCTAAACTCTCTATAATAAGTATTGTAACATTAATTAAATGCCTTTATTTCGAAAACTCATTTTCGCACGTTAACCACTTTTACCGGAGCCACATTACATAACTATTTTGGACAATAATACATCATATGTGTATAACATTAATTTATTACGTAAAAAGCCAATCTACAGCTGAGTGCTGCTTAACCCTCTATCTTAAGCCATTTATTCGTCCAATTGTCTACACTCCGTAGCTCTTCGAACCCCCTCATTCCACGGCCTTTTTGGTCGTTCACGTGTGTTTCGAGTGGAGTCCACTGGAATAATCGTTTTGGCCATCGATTATCCGACGCAGTAACTGACCAACGTATCGCAAATTTTTCCGTCCTTTATTCTGTGTACTACTGAGTCTGTTACTTTCATCCGGTATCGAATTCTATCATTAGTTAACTCTCTGTAGGCGAGGTACTTCAGCACTGCGTCGTAGATAATCCTTCTATGCCAACCATTTTAAAATAAACTGTGAAAGTAAAATTATACAAAGTTTCTCATGAACATAAAACCTTTACCAAAGCAACAAGCATCATGTTTATCACATCATTGACTAAATTAAAGTTAAAATTACATAACATTGACATAAACCTTGTCGTTAACTAATGTGAATTATTGTTAGATGCATTGATATTAACGGCTATAATTTAAACTAATTTAATAAATAACAAAATATAAATTACCTAATCATACGAATAACAACGGGCTATGATTACATAATTAGTTTTATTACATCCGCATGTATCGTATTCTTACTTTTAAATTTTGAGACTTGGCTGAAATTATAAAAATAAAACAAACAAAAATGACAAAATCGAGTTTAAAATCAAAAACCAGTTTTCCTTATTGCTTTTTTTTAGTAACGACTTAGGAACAAATTTCTGTAGAATGTACGTGAAATTTCTTGGGTATTTCCAAAAGGCCTTTAAAAATGTATGCATAATTCAAACTTCCTTTGATAGTAGACTTAAATACATCGATCCAGAAGTCGTAATTGTCCTAAAATCATTTATTAATGCCTACCAGAATCTCTCACCGGAACATACCTAACTAAGCCCTACGCCCGGGCAGACCTCAACGTTGCATACGACACACTGCATTTATTATTATACAACGAAGAACTTAATAAGCTACTACTATCAAAGGGAAATAAATGTGTTGGAGCCATTGAATAAAAAGATAAAGGAAAGAGCGTTATAGCGATACTAAGGCGTCCAGGTTAGCCTCTCAATATGGCGGATGCATGTTTCCGCTTCTCAGTGGCGTATCTAACATATAACATTAATTATATATTGGTTAATGTAAATATTTGCTTTCTTTTGAATTGAACCTGTTATTTACTTATTTATTTCTTGTTTCGTGGTTGAGGGAATTAAACAAACGACAGCATATTTCAGTATTTGGATTGTTTATTATGAGAGTTAAAAAATATGCTGTACACAAATGCACGCCACTGATATGTATGACATACCAATTTGACAGACCACATCAAATTTTCAATACATGATTACACTACAAAATCTTAATGTCTACTTACCTATGAAACGGAATCTTTTAATCTTCAACATTTTTTGACCTAGTAAGACTACAAGATCTGCAGCTAACCATTGTAGCACACAAAACTCTAAATTTCTCGACTGTTTGACCTGTCAAAACCGGCCGCCATCAGAGGCCATTTATGTCGTCATTTCCGTCGCCGCTCAAACGCTGCAGTATAGTATTAAAAGCTCCTTCCTTTATCTTTTTATTCAATGGTTGGAGCTCAAACAAAGTCAAAGAAATTGTCCAAAAAAATAAAAATATAAATTCATCATACAATTATATTTGTCCAACTGTTTTTCATGAATGCGAAACTTGGATTCTCAAAACAGGCCAAGAGACAAAGCTGAGAGTATAGGAAAGGAGAATACGAGCACTCGGAAAAATATGAGGAGGCATAAAAGAAGGAACCTCCTGGTGGAAAAAAGAAAGAATCAGGAAGTCCTGGAAGCGTATGATCAACAAAAAACAGAGCCAGTCATACGGTTTACGGGGCTAGGTGAGAAAATAAATTCAGGACCAAAAAAAATTATTTACTCAATAAAGACACATATTTTTTCAAATTTGATTTTTAATTTATTACAAAAAAAACATCGCCAGCGCGGTAGATACCCTGCACTACCCTTGCACAACCATAGCAAGAATACAAAGATGGCGATGGCTAGGACATATCAATGAAAGAATAGCAAAAAATAAAAAGGCACGGGGAGAAAAAAGGTTGACCACATAGAATATGGATAGGGCCAGTATCAGAAGATCTTAGAAAACTCCAGGTAAAAAAAAACTCTTAAAGGACAGATGGAACTGGAAAAGAAGCACAGAAGCCCTCGACGTTTAACACCTGTAGCGCTGTTTTATATTGTCACTGCAGTACTTTTGCAAAATTATTTTTGAACGCGTCCAGGCTAAGTACATGTCGGCACATTGGAGCACAAAATTTAACCCATAATAAAGCTCCAAGGGTGCTAAACTCGACCGTGCGAGCTGAGAAAGTTCTTTGCTATTGTGTTTGGAGTGTAAGAAGAATTTATTGGTGAAATTGGACTTTCCAGCTATTGTGTTACAACTGTAAGAGAAGTTTATTATTAGAATTGGACTTTCCAACGATTTAGCCGAAATGTGCCGCCCATGTTTTGTAAAGGTCGCGAGGGAATGTTAGCGTCATCCTAATTCGGCGTGGGGGTAGTTTTGCGAAAACCTTAAGCCGCGTACTGACCAAAATAAGTTCACGAACTCGCTTCGCGCACTCGCTTCGCGCACTCGGTTCGCGCACTCGGTTCGCGCACTCGGTTCGCGCACTCGGTTCGCGCACTCAGTTTGTGAACTCCCGTCCATACCAGGTTCGCAAACACGTCCACATCAAAACATTATTGTGTTCATAACAGCTCCAAAACAGTTCGTAAAGGGTTTGCGTTTTGTAAATAAATATGTTGTCAAGCTTAACACTTATTTATGATAAACACCAATCACAAACAACGTGAGCAGTCAGAAAGTGAAAATATGTCCGACACGAGTTCGCGAACAGACCCTTTGATGTACCGCCTCAAGAGCGAACTCTGTCCGAACTGGCGAGCTGTTCGCGAACTCTAGGTACACACCGGGTTCGCGAACAGTTCGCGAACTGTTCGCGAACCCGGTGTGTACCTGGAGTATGCAAACAGTTCGCGAACAGCTCGCGAGTAGCTCGCCAGTTCGGGCAGAGTTCGCTCTTGAGGCGGTACATCAAAGGGGCTGTTCGCGAACTCGTGCCTGCCATAACCTCAATTACTGACTGCACACGTTATTTGTGGGTGTTTATCATCGATAAGCCCTAAGCTTGAAGACATAATTATTTACAAAACGCAAACCCTTTACCAACTGTTTTGGAGCTGTTACGAACACAATAATGTTTTGATGTGGACGTGTTTGCGAACCTGGTATGGACGAGAGTTCGCAAACTGAGTGCGCGAACCGAGTTCCCGAACCGTGTTCGCGAACCGAGTTCGCGAACCGAGTGCGCGAACCGAGTTCGCGAACTCATTTTGGTCAGTACGCGGCTTTAGATTCAACCGGACACGGGCGAGTTGGAGTTTCTCTTCTAACGGCCTTTGTCGGGTCTTTAGAAGTGAGTTGTTAAGTGTGTTGGCAACTGTTAAAGTTGCGTTAAGTTCTTTAGTTGCGTTTGGCAATTGTTTCAGTTGCGTTTTGCAACTATTTAAGTTGCGCCCCGTGCTCGGGTCTTTAGAAGTGAGTTGTTAAGTGTGTTGGCAACTGTTAAAGTTGCGTTAAGTTCTTTAGTTGCGTTTGGCAATTGTTTCAGTTGCGTTTTGCAACTATTTAAGTTGCGCCCCGTGCTTTGTGGGCATTATTGTGAACATATTGTGTATTACCAGTAGAATGGCAGTGTATTACAATAAATATAGTTATAGCCAAGCAAATTCCTCATCTACTGAGCGAGTGAGTGTTTGTTGGAGCTTTTGGCTCGACAGTTTGGAAGTCGTCGTAATAAACCGCGACAATATAACGTTTTCAATTATACTTATTGTTAAAATGTAAAAAAGACATATTTAAAATCCTTAAAATATTACAAGAATGACGTATGACATCGATACCACCTATGTGTAACGCGATAAGAATCATGATATGGCGAGGAACATGACAAATCACCCAAACTTTGTTAACAAATAGATAGTAAATTTACCACCAGTTGGAGGACTACGCACTTAACCTCATTCTTCTGCGGGTCGAATCGGACATTTATTAATAATACCAGACAAAATCATTACCAGAGTGCTACTACAAGTTAGTAAAATAATATATTGTTTTCCTATAGCCGTGTTGGCGCTAGAGATTGAAAAAATAACATAAAATATTTAACAGTCGACCTCGTCCAGGTGCATTATACCCGCTTACTTACAAGATTAAAAACAGATATTTATATAAACGCTTGCATAGTTGGCTATTTGTCATGAAATAGTTAGCTGTCAGTGTTACGACACTACTACCATACATCATACAAGGCAATTACTACCGGCCCAAGTATATATCAAATAGTTTTTGCGGAGGCCTCGAAAATAGGCGATTCTCAAATCTATGGTATTGTTATTGGCAACAGCTCAGCTTCATAGTCGAAACTATAATTAACGAAAATTATACATCACGAAATTAAAAATAATGTTACGCTTTTTAACAAGTTGATTAATGAAATGCTCATTTTTAATAGAAATGCGCAGTCAAACTTTAGTCACGGTTGTCAAACGAAATTGATTTTAATTAAAAAACCTGTCAAATATCCCAACAATACCCACCTACCAATGTTAAGTTCAGTTTATTACACAGACCATAATTTCACTAAAGACATACATACCTTCCTATTGTCTATTCATCTCGTCTATTTTGTAATAACGGTCATTATTTAACTATAAAACTAGACAATGCGTAACGTCACACAATAAAAATTGTAACTTTATTACCTTTGTGCTGTAAACCAATTTAACACACTTCATTAATATAAAAGCGCTGCCTCTCAATAGCACACGAATAAGGCGAAGAAAAAACTTGGAAACAAATTTATACCAATAATGGAAAAAAAGCGACCCTACAAAAAAAACATTACAATATATTTTTTTAAAACATTAAACTCAATATTTCTTCTTCTTCTTAATCGGTTCCTTTTGTACTTTTCGGTGTCGAGGTATGTTTTCCTAGTTCTTGATTATGTTTCCCCACCTTAATCTATCGTAAGCTATCAGCTGACTCCTCTTTATTCTAGTCTTTACCTTACTTCGTTTGCCCATTTTGTTCTTGGTGTTCCCTTATTTCTTTTTCCTTCAATCTTTATTTTTAATCCCATTTTTGCGTACCTACTTTTTGGCGGGCCTAGAAACATTCTTCGCCCACAATTCTTCGCCCACAATTCTTCGCCCACAATTCTTCGCCCACAATTCCACGCCTCCACAATTCTTCGCCTACACAATTCTTCACCTACACTATTCTTCGCCGCCACAATTTTTCGCCGCATACAAGAAAATCACAAACTTTGTTTGTAAATGTGATTGTTTTTATTTATAACGTAATTTTTACAGATTACTTTACATTAGCTTTAAGTTTTTTGCATATTAATACTTCTTTTTAATATTATGTTTAAAAATTGCTACATAAATAGCATATGTTAATTTGGTTAACCTGTATCTTTTTCTTAAAATATTCACTCCTATACTTTTTCTCTTGTTTTCTAATTTTATCTTTGCTAATTAGTCCACATCTTTTTAAAAATGATATACTTGCGTCTGTATCCTTGTTTCTACTTTCGTGTTAATGCCCAAGCTTCTTAACTGTAACTAAGAATTTTTACGTATGTGCGTTACATTAACTACTCTCGTCTTTAGTTCTTTTGGGACTTCTTACTTATCAAACATTTGTTAGTAGCGGTAAAATTTCGTCACTGCAGCTATTATGTTATTCAGATCTTCTTCCAATTTGCCATCCATTACGATTATTGTTCCTAAATATTTAAATCTTCTCACCTGCACCATCCTTTCTTGTTTTAATATAATTGAAACCGTGCAATGATTCTTCGCTTTACCGATTTTCTTCTTCTTTGTTACATTTATGATCATATTGTATTGTATTGAAAATCAATACACAATTTTTTAGTTTTTACTGTGCAATTTTTTCCCGATTTAATCAACTGCAAGATCAGGAATCTTACAACTAAAATCATTGTTTTAGTTTAAACACAGTAATCAATCAAGTCCCAAATCAAGGTTATTAAATTAGCTTAATGAATAACTGTTAATGATCTGCTGTAACTAACAAATACATAGCGAAATGTAGTGAAAAGGAACTTCCAATGAATAGATGACTTGAATGGTTATAAAAAATTTGGCTGCATTTATAATAATAAACTTTTTTATCACGGAAAGATAAAGTATCTAATGGGGCATTAATGAGGCGTCCTTTGTCAATTACCTATTTCAAATCCCACTGTCATCTCACACCGTACAAACTTTTTAGATCGCACAGCTGTATTGCTGAGATGTAAATTAAATTTAATATTGATAAATTCCTTAATTGCATTCTCGACAATTTGTCTAGAGAGATGAGGTTGTTAATGAAACATGCGATTATAATTGATAAATGGTTGGATTATTTAAGTGATTGATTTATGAATACTTAGAAAATATATTTACCTAAAGAAACATCTTTTTTCGAAGGATTCCTTGTCGAAATGCGACACCAGTTTTAAGACTCTCGTCTCTATCTGTTGCAGTCTTATTTATTTATCTATTTAGATAAATGAAGATGTCATAGCAATGATCATCGTAGGCAACGACATTTATCTTAAGGGTAGTTCACACGGTGACATTTAAAGTCGCGACTTTAAGGTCCACACACACCGGCGCGGTGGCGATCGCGGGCCCGGGCGCGATCACGATAATTGGTAACCATGTTACTTACTTACATAACTAGGTTACTAATTATCGTGATCGCGATCGCGATCGCCACCGCCACCGCGCCGGTGTGAGTTGACCCTTTAAAGTCGCGACAGCGATATTGACAGTTCGGCATTTGACGTAAGCCTACCATATTTTTATATTTAGACATAACAGACAAATAATATACATTTGTTTGTCATCGATTTCCAATTTTTCATGTCCCCAATAGAGGTTCCAACGATTTTAGAGCATTATCAACAAATAGCAACTTCAAAATAATTGGTTTCTCTACAGTCTACAACACTCGATGCTGCAATTACAAGAGCGGCCATTTTTATTTTAAAGTCGCGACTTTCAATTTGGGTAGTTCACACGGTGACATTTAAAGTCGCGACTTTAAATGTCACCGTGTGAACTACCCATTAAACTGTATTGATTTGATTGACTGAATTTTCATCGTTAACACAACTTCTTTCAATCTAAAATCTAACTCTTCTCTCTATTAATGCAATAATTTTTGTGTTCATAAATTTCTGCGGCGGCTCTTTTAGTCTACCCAAATGGGGTAAAAATGAAAATCTCGGGGTAGTGAAGGATTCGTAGATATAATAATCAGTACCGGCACTAGCGCTATTAAATTCATAAAAATTAATTTAAAAAAAAAGGAATTCTTACCGAAGAGAGGATAAAACGGTCTACTTGACCTTGCTTCACTGAAAACCCGCTCCCTTGTAACGACAGAAATTCCAAGTTTCTAACAAAATTTACGATACGGTACCAACCATTCAATAAAATTTCAAACAATTCATTTACTTTAGGCATTAAATTCCATGCAGTTTTAAACTCTATTGTAACAGGGATTTTTCACCCTTATTAAAAATAATTTCGTGGGAGTGGGGGCGATCTGACTAAAAAAAAATAAAAATCAGAAAAGGTTCTACTGTAAAACTGTAATTTTGGAAGATGATAAAGTATTCTCCATTATCTAACTTTGCTTTAAAACACGTTTGAACGTCTAAAATTTAATAAAAAATCGCCTGCGGCGCATTTTGTTTTTCCCCCTACTTCTTTGTGTCGATATCTGCTTGCTTTTGGCAAAAATCAAAAATTAGCAACCCTTATTTAAAGGGGCGGCAAATTCAGGGACCGCCCCGGGCGGCACAACCTCTAGCTACGCCACTGTTTGGGAGGAATGAATATTTTTACAGGTAATTTTTATGTTTTTGTAATCATAAAATGCTTCACAGTTCATAACATAACTACATTTGGTGTAAATGCAAGCTTCCAGTGTTTCGACTCTTAATTTGTTTTTTTTCATGGGTACAAATTTTATTTATTATAAAATAGACGCTGTCAGAAGGACCGTTTGAACGAAGCAAACATAAATTATACCCAACAATTAGCGATCGGTTTTAAAAATATATTAAATTTTCAAAGAAAAGTTAAATATTGCAACCTATTTTGGCTCAACTGATAGTGATCCAATTCTAATCATGAAATAGTTTTTTTTTACATTCATGGGCAAAAACTTTTGTATTTTACGTTCAGACAGTTGACGTTTAAATCCTTTTACAGCAACGAAAGTTTCGCACTGAAACATTCCGAGATACAATTTTCTGAATGTGTCTTTGAAAAGCTGAATATGAAAAAATGAGTTATGCTTTAGTTAATGGGCCATAAAAACGGTTTTGAAAATTGTAGGACATTTCTCCTGCTCTAAAAAATATATTTTGAGACGAGCAAACAGTTTTAAAATCTTTTACAAAGTCGGTAATAGAGTCAACCCTATAACATTACTGTACCCTAGTGGTCTTTGATATTGGACATATATCATATCATCACAAATTTCCTTAAAATTTTTAACTCGTATAGAATCATAAAAGCATGAATAAATTTATAACTTTGATATCAACTGGACTGGAAGGCATATTAGGCTATACCAAAATAATATAATATATGAAAATATGTGGCCGGCACAATAAACACCAATTAATTTATTGCCGTACATTTATATAAAGAACAAAATTAGGTTTGAAAAAAAATTTAAAAGACATCGCTTTAAAATAAAGGATTAACCTTTATAATATAGGACGTATGGTCACTGTACCTATAACTAAAGTACTGTTTTTATTTAAGTTAACTAAACCATCTTCAAAGGGCTATCAGTATTAAGAAACTCTACAGTAAATTTCATGTCTGAGCGATTGTTCTTAAAATAATTAAGAAATTCATTCAAATTGTTTCTGCCCTGTGATCTTAAAACGAAAATATCATCAGCGTATCTTAAATCTTAAAACTGATATTGCATTACCTCAAGAAATTCTTCATAAAAAATAAATGATTTTTAATTAAACATGTTTTATATTATTGCAAGTTTATTAATCATCATATTAAATATAAAACCACACTTGTTTAATGTGGAAAGCAATTCCTTAACGTCGAATATTTACTTAATTGGCGGTAAATAAAAAATTTCGTTTTAAATTACGTCTCGTCCCGTTACTACGTTGTTGAATGATCGAGGTTTAAAGTTGTTAAGTGCGAGGGTGTGAACTTCCTATTTGTCTATCCTATTACAAGAGATTATAATGTATGGAATAACGCACGTCTAATCGCTGGGAAAATAAATCAAAGGCGTGCGTTTCCTATAAAAAGTTAACATCATAATTTATGTTATAGCTATGGGCTAATTATACATGATGGAACGTTGGCTCGTTTGTTGAAATATGAAATAACTCGGTTTATCTGAACGCTGATCCGGGCTTTGTTATTAGCGGGCGATGCTGTTGATCTTGTGGACGGACTCCTCCGCGGTCCGTGAGATCTCCATATGACCTTGGAGCGGCCGTGCGAGTTCAAGTTTGACCTGACGTAACGATAACGAGTTCATGCCTGTAATATACCAGATAAATATCTAAATACTTTATACGGGTTTTCGGTAACCTGCACAATACAAAACTTAAACGAGGTTATATAATTAAAAAGTATTTTCTCCATCGAAAGAACCCGGAGCACTTTTTACTCGGCACACTTGAACCATCCTTCGGCTCTCGACCGGAAAACATTGTTATATTTTATAACTGGAAGAGTTGGGCCACATTCATTGTTAAAAGAGTGCGTTAGGTAAGTGATATTTCAAGAACCCAATAAATAATAATTAATTAAAATATTTAAAAGTTAATCAAGACCGAGTTTGCCCGCTAAACGGGGCGTAACGCAAACCAAAGATTAATGATCCGATTAAAATTTTAATCAACATTTTTTCATAGACTTGTTGAGAGATCGGTAGCATAGTTAGTTTAGTGTAATGCTTACCATTATTAATACACTGCATGACATCTTAATAGGGCCAAATTACAGTGCACTGGGTCTATTGTCTGCTGGCGGCCATCCTAGCGACGGAGGTAATCGATTACTCGCATTAACCTAGCATCCGACGGACGGGCAAATAATAACAATAACCGGACCGACAAACAGCGGTAAAAATAACTCTAAACTGCAAGCAAATTGAGGCAAAAACAACTCGCCTTGGTTTTATTTCAAACAAAATAAATACTACACAGGTTGGAGAAGACAGGCTTGCAATCTAGTTAATTGTAAAAAAAAATAAGTGGTCAAACAGAAAAGTATCGCAAGAACTGCCAACAAACACAATTTAAGTATCCACATTTGACATCATCTACATTTTTTTTTTTACAAAACTAAAATAATTTAAATACTGGTCGTCCAAAAGTATTGTGATTTAACTTAATAATACTTAACATTAAAAACTACTAATAATTTTTAAATTTCTTAGATCAGAACTGTTTGTATAGTTTGTATTACTTTTAGATAAACTGTAACGAACAGGAAATTAAAATGTTTGCTAAAACAAATGTGAATAAAATTCTGTAAAATAATGAAGCAGTTGTTATTTCTATGCTCGTGGAGTTATTTGCTACACAAACTATTGTGAAGTAAAAATAAATTATTTTTTGTTTCATGGCACGTTAGTTCTTTAAAGCATTTTTATTAATTTTAAAACCCACATAGCAAAATCATAAGCAAAGCCATATATTTTTAAAAAGCCATATATGGTTTTCATTTTAAAAATGCCACCTTATCAATTATCAATGTTTATTTATTATTTATTTAGTCATGAGTCCTTCTACTGTTAGGTGTAGGACTGTTGAGTTGTGTTGTGCTGATTTTTTTCCATGTTTTTCTGTCTTGTGCTAGCCTTTTTATGTCTTTCCATTTGATGTTTCTATCCGCTGCTGCTTTTTTAACTTCGTCGTGCCAGGTTTTTCTTGGTCTACCTCGTTTGTTTTTTCGCTGTGTTCTTGCTTCATATGCTCTTCTGGTTAACCTTTCTTCTTTCATCCTATAAATGTGACCCAACCATCCCAGCTGCCTTTCCTGTATTTTTGTTTCAACTGATTTTATCTTTAATTGTTCTCTATATGTTTCGTTTCTGATTCTGTCTTTTTTTGTTTTTCCTTGGATTTTTCTTAGAAATCTCATTTCAGCTGCATTTACTCGGCTACTATTTTTAATTGTTAGTGCCCACGTTTCACTTCCGTATAAAAGTGCCGGAGTTACTACCTTTTTGACCACTTCTACTTTTGTTGTTTTTGGGACTTCTCTATTTCCAAAAAATGTTGTTCTTAAACTGTTAAATATTCTTCCCACATTTCCTGTCCTTTCGCTTATTTCCTTGTCCATTCCTCCATTATTCTCTATGATCACTCCTAAATATTTAAAGCTTTCTACCTGTTCTAACCTAAGCCCATTTAAAGTGATGCTATGCCCTTTGTTTTCTGTTGTAACGATCATAGTTTTAGTTTTTTCGGTATTTATTTTCATATTAATTTGTTTCAATTCCAGGTTTAGAGTTTCTAAATTATGTTGCAGGTTTTTTTCTGTTTCCGCGACTAAGACCATGTCATCTGCGAACATTAGCTCCGTTATGTTAATTTTTTCCATTTTCCAGTTGCCTAGGTGAAACGGTATCATTTTTTGTTTTACTTCTTTGATTACCCCATCTATGACTACTGAGAATAATAATGGGCTGAGCACGCATCCTTGTTTTAGACCCTCTTTTGTTTCAAACTCTCCCGATTCTTCATTTTGCGTTCTTACAATATTAACTGTTTTTTCGTACATCGCTTTTATTATGTCAATTGTTTCTATTTCTATTCCCTTCTTTCTTAGGCCCATCCATACGTCTTTTCTTTTGATTTTATCGAATGCTTTTTCCAAGTCTATAAAACATAAATGTATTTCCTTGTTTTTTGTTAAGCTCTTTTCTATTGTTTGTCTTAATATAAAGACTGGGTCTTGGGTACTCCTTCCTCTTCTAAAACCATATTGGGATTCTTCTAGAGTGCTTTCTATTTTTTCCTTTAGTCTGCCTTCCATTACTCTTGCCAGTATTTTCCCTGGTACACTCATTAATGTTATTCCTCTATAATTAGAACACTCCCTTTTGTCCCCTTTCTTATATAATGGTAAGATTATTCCAATGTTCCAATCCCTTGATACTTTCCTTGATTTTATTACTTCGTTCAATAAAGCCCTTAGTGCTTCTTTCCCTAATTCTTCCATGTATTTAATCATTTCTGGTGTAATCCCGTCTTTACCTGCGGCTTTTCCGATCTTTAATTTTGCTATTGATTTTTCTAATTCTTCCATTGAAATCTTCGATATCTCCTGATATCCTCCGTTGCTTCTTAAATTTGTTATTTCGTATGTGTTGTATATTTCATCCGTCTCCGCTAGCTCTTTAAAGTATTGTCTCCATCTTTCCATTATTTCTTCCTCATTCGTAATTATGTTCCCATTTTTTCCTTTTATGTTTTTCATTCCATATTCTTTTTTCTTTCTTAGCTGCCTTAACGTGCCAAAGAACAACTTTTGATTCTCATTAAAATTATCAATGTTAA
The DNA here is from genome assembly GCA_947652605.1 of Elmis aenea. Taxonomy (NCBI): domain Eukaryota; kingdom Metazoa; phylum Arthropoda; class Insecta; order Coleoptera; family Elmidae; genus Elmis; species Elmis aenea. The sequence goes on from OX393576.1 coordinate 23,024,728, forward strand.
CGTTTTATATTTATGATTTCATGAATTTCCTTATTTCCATTTTTCGTCTGTATCTAGTGTATCTTGTTTCACAAAAAAAAAAAAAAATATCGCTAACTGGCTTCCTTAAACAGAAACGTTTTTTTAAATTTAACTGACCTTATATTCGTACCATTGGCGAAATCCGTCTAGTGGACCACCTATTTGGTATATAAATTTAAAATGTACTAATCATTGTATTTATCGCAAAATTCATTAAAAAACCAATTCCAAGCGGCTTCCATGACAAAAAAAAAAGTTGACAATCGTATCTCAAAAATTAAGCAGGCTGGGAAAATTTTAACAATGCAATTTGCGTGACCTATGAATGCATACATTCAAATATTTGTTATTTATTGATAATGGGAAAGTTAAAGTAAATTAATACATCAAGTTTTCTTTTTTTGTTATTTTAGGAATTGGCTACAATATTCACATAAAAGTCTTAAACTGTTACTACGCACCAAAAATATCTTTACCTTAAAACAAACATGCTGTAGATATAAAACAAACACTCAAAATAATGGTTTTTCACGGAAATTAAACAAAATGTGATAGCTTTAATTGTGTTTTGGAGTAGTTCTTGGAGTGCTACACATTTTCTTTAATTTAACCAAATCTCTATCTCTTAACATTTACGAGCTAGTCTGATACTGCACGCTTATCGTACACAACCTCTATAAAACTTAATTAGCTAGTTAAATCGTTTGTTTATGTTTTCTAGTTTCAAATACTCAATTTCTCGAATTAATACAATTATATTCCTACAACAAAACACATGGCCCGGTCATTCGAAATAATATGAAAAAATATTATAATAATAGTCGACTCGATTTTTTATCTTTTCCATAAATCTGTAAAGTAAGCGACCTCGTAATGTTGAATGTGTAATAATTATGCCGTTTAAAATACTTTCTCGTAAAATTTTACGATAATGTTTATTATAAACAAAACATTAAGATGGAAACGTTAACATTTAAACAAAATTATAGGCCCACTTCTACTTTTATCTACTTAAACGGGCTTTAATAAAATACAATTTAATTCTAATGAGGACTTAATATTGTCGACACGATTCGTCCGGTAAGAGGGTAATTAAATTAAAGTGTCTCAAATATTGCACAAACATTAACTTGCTACCGTTTAGGGTTATTTTAACAGTTAAAATTATCTTCAGTCAAGTTTTACACAGTTTTTTAAGAGAACAACTTACATAAACTCATTAATTCAAGATATGTAAGAGACTAGAGGCATAATCGGAAAGTAAGTATGATTTGGGTATTAAGAACAACAAAGAATTTATTTGGAAAACGTAATTTTTTATTTAAGTTGCAATACTTTAAAATTCAGGCATGTGCAACCTACGGCCCGCGGGCCGGATGAGGTCCAAAATCTGATTTTATACGGCCCGCAAGAACTTTCTCAAATCTCACTGAATTCGACCCGCCAGCCACCTTATGAACGTTTTTCTATCGTATGTCGGAGGCGGTCCAACCATTAGCGCTTGCACATTGTAATGACAATTTCAATTAGGTAAAAAAATCAAAAAAAGTGAGTTGTTTTTTACAAACACCCATATAAGCTCTTTAAAAAAATGGTGCGGCCTGCAGATATGTTTTAAATTAGCTATAAGGTCCATGGTTTTATTGTGGTTGCACATACCTGCTTTAAACTATTTCTGTACATAGTTTCACCCATTACTAATACGTTTATCATAACGGGATACTGTGTAACCTCTTCATAAAACAGGGCCACCTGTGTATACAGCAACCACTGCAGTGCTCCCTAGACGTCATCAACGTTGAAAAAACATTTACCATCAAGGAACTCCTTCAGAGGCAGAAACAGATGGAAGTCACTTGGTGCTGTAGAGGGGAGGAATGATCCATTTGTTCCCAGCCAAATGACGTAATAAGGACTTAAGTTGGAGCTAGGAGATCATCTTCGGCACGCGGCCTTAGCACAATTTCTGATAGTTCAAACGATCTATCACAACTTCGTAGAGGACATTGCGGGAAACGAGAGGAAAGCGATGATGAATTCAAAGAAACAGTACAAAAGTGGCTATCTTCATAGGCAGTCCTGTTCTATGAAGAAGGTATACAAAAGCTGGAGTCCCATAATGATAAACTTCTCTATAATGTTGGAAACTATGAAGAGAAGTATTGTAGTTAAAGGGGTCTCGGAACATTCTTCGCCCACAATTCTTCGCCCACATTTCTTCGCCTACACAATTCTTCGCCGTCACAATTTTTCGCCACATACAAGCATATAACAAATTTTATTGTAGATTTTATTGCTTTTATTTAAAATGTAATTTTTACAGATTATATTCCATTAGCCTTAAGTTGTTTCTTGTATATTAATAATTCTTCTTTTAATATTATGTTTAAAAATTGCTACATAAATAGCGTATGTTAAGATTTTTAATCTTGTTTATGTTATTATAGTATGGATAAAAACTAAATTAAGCTAACCTAACCTGACCTAATGTAAAATAATCTGTAAAAATTACGTTATAAATAAAAACAATCATATTTACAAACAAAATTTGTGATATGCTTGTATGCGGCGAAAAATTGTGGCGGCGAAGAATTGTGACGGCGAAGAATTGTGACGGCGAAGAATTGTGTAGGCGAAGAATTCTCGGCGAAAAATTGTGGAAGCGAAGAATTGTGCGCGAAGAATTGTGGGCGAAGAATGTTCCGGACAAGTAGTTTAAGATATAGCGGATTTAATAAAATGAAAATGTTTCAAAATACATTTTCGTTTTCTTCAACAACCTTGTTTTTCAAATATGAATCGTATTTTAACACAATCATCTTTTTAACACTACAATAGTGGAAAAATATTAAATGTTTAAGATTACTTTAACATTAAAATTAATAAACTTTGTAAAAATAGTTATTTTAAAGAGTCTAATTTATTACATATCAAGCCCTATTGCTACATCATGCGCTGAAACTAATATTTTCCGACCGGAAAACTCTGTTCAGTTATTAAATGTGTTAAAAAAGTTTAGTAAAAAAAATCAACTGCCATAATAGTCTTTTTGTAAACTTTTTCGACGTAAAAAAACAAATTTAAAGCATTTTATAGCCTAAGAATGTTAATTAAAGCGCATTTCGTATAATATATTAAATGTATACTAGCTAATTGATAATAAAATTCTATTAGGTAAATAAATACATGTTGCTTGACTTTTTTCTTTACAGTCATGCCATGTCATGGCGCGCTAGTGGCAATGTCTTAACATTTTTTCTAATATTGAAGGTCAGTCACTTTTCTAAACGTACCTATCTACATTAATATAACTGTTTATACACGAATGATCTCTTCAAATGTAATTTTTAACCTCATTCAAATGTTACGTAACGAAAAGAGATTTTTAACTGTGGATTACACTATCAATTTTAAATCTTCATTATCCCAACTAACAAACGCAATAATCTACACTATAAATAACAATTGAATGTGTCAATACGTTCTCGAATAGGAACGATTTTTCACTCGTATGCATGAAGTGGTTGCTATTTTAAAACAACGGGATTTCTCGGACATGATTCAAAGCTTTCAATATGCTAATGCAGTCGGGCCGGCGCACATCCATCACAGCGACACTGACATGACAAATCACCCGCCAGACCCGCCAGCCAGGCCTGGCCCTCACGAACCCAAATTGATCTTAAACACGAACGACTGCCTTTGGTACTAACGCTTGATTCTCGATACCATCTCAATACTACTTGATAAAATACGATAAAGACGATTTTAACAAACAAGAACCAAAGAAACCACTTTAGGTAGGTACCCAAAAAAATAATCGTACATTTTGGTTCAACATCTTTAACGAGAACACCAATAACAAATAAAATTACACGCTTAAATGATTATTGTATTCATTGGAAAATATTATTAAAAATATCAAAAGAACCTCAAAACCTTAAAACTTTATAGAGAAACCTACGTACATTTTTTAAACTAAATCTTTAAACTCCTAGCTGTACAGGGTGGTCTATTTTCGATGCCCATACAGGGTATCTCGGTTATTATCAGAGATAGAAAAAAACTAAGTACGTAGCCGCGATTTATTTTTTCGAGAGAAATTCATTGCAATAAACAGATTTTTGATATCTTTTTTAATTTTCGAAATATAGCCAAAAACCGATTTTTGGCAATTTTCAAAAATGTTAAATATCTCACTTAAACGAAAAGATACAGAAAAACATTAAAGACATTTTTGGAATGCTTTTTTGTCCTTAATCAGATAGCGATGATCAATTGTTTTTATAGCAAACCAACACACAACAGATATCTAAATGCACAATCAAATCATACACCATCACAAAAAAAAACATGTTAATAAACACACAATTATTATTGTTAGAGTCAATAGAATTTGGGTGGTCCTTTGGGAAGGACAGTCCTTTTTTTAGACGTTTTGTCCAGTGGCCTTCCTTAAAATTATAAAGGACGCGAATTGGCTTTGTTTTTTGCCTAACTAATTTTTTTCTATCAACTATTAAATAAAGGAGAATAATAAGAAACATCGACCAAAAAGCTAAAATGTCTATGGAAGTTTAACGCAATGTAAAAAAGCAATTTGATTGGATTAAAAATTCAAAATAAAATCACACCGAGACAAAATGTACTTTCTGTACACTTGTGTATTTAGTAAATCAAAATCTTATAAAAATTAATCAAAAGCATTTTAACTTCCAGTAAAAACTTTTAAACTTTTTAGTCAAAAATTTGCAGGATAATTTTAGAAAAACATGTTTTTCACAACGTGAAACACAAAATTTCATTTCATATTATCCATTGGATTGCAACGCAGTGATTTCGTTATTTTATAAAAAATATCATGCGAACAATGGTTTCCCAAAGATTATTTCTTTAATTATACGAAACACTAGGTTTTGTAAACGGTGTCCTTTCGTACGAACTCAAAAATTTTGCAACCCTAAATAAGTGACAACAATTGCTTAAAAAACAAAATGGAAAGTTTACTTTCTTCTCTAAAAAAAAAAAAACAAGGGCTACAATAAAAAAATGTAAATAAAATACAAAACAAATTACCACTAGTAACAACACTTACAAAAATAGTGTTTTTAACACAAACACATGCACTAAAAGCTATTGTTTAACCTATATCGAACAAACAACATAACACAGAAACATACTAACAAAACTAAATCTACATTAGGTATGCAAAATTAAACCAAAGAAAAAAATCTGCAACCGCAGAACATTCGTAAAGAAAATATTCATACACTTTAATCAAGTAAAAATCAGTCAATAAAAAGTCGTAAACACAAAAAAAACTTGCATTAATAGAGTCGAAGATTATATATTAGACAAGAATTGGACAACGTTTCAATAAAAAAAATTTATTCAATTAAGTCATAATACTTTTAGATGAACTTTGTTTCCATCAATGATTGTTGCTATGACAGCTGCGTGGTTTAAATAGATAAGTGAATAAAAATATACAACTGATGAGAAGACGAGTCTTGAAACTTTCGATAAGAAATCCTAAATAAACCAACAGTTTATAAACTGTAGAGTTGAACTTTTTCGGAAGTAAAGTTTTAAAAAAAAAGCAAAACGCCAGGTTTCAAACACTTGTAAAGACATCATAAAAAACAATTAATCATTCTCAATTCTATTATTGTGTTAACTTTAAAAGCATTGGCGTAGTTATGGGGGAGGGGCTAGGCTAAGCCCCACCGAGCCTACCCTTAGCCCCTCTGGCTTAGTTAAATGACTTAAAAGAGATTCAATAATTTGTTAATTATCAACATTGAAAGTAAAACTGTAAAAATACTGAATCGTGACGAAATTATTGCTGAATTTGTTTTCAAAGGAAATCGGAAGATAATTTTAACTTAACTTATAACTTATAAATAACTCAAAATGTAACCTGTGCTTTTGTGTGTTATGTAAGTACCTAGTTTAGTAAGCATTATCTTTTAAATTTTCTATGCATTAATTTTTTTCTGATTTCTTTACTAATAAACATCTTTTTTTCAAAATTATAATAATCTTCTCTTTCTTGCAATTAAATTATTATCAGTACCTAACTAAAAATAATAGTATTAGGCTATATAAGATAACAAAAAATAAATATTAAACTAGGATACATACAACTAGATATTTATTGCGCATCCTTACTAGTTATTGAATATATTTTTTGTCACTCTTTAACCGTATAAACGTAATAAATTGTTTTTTAATAATTTGTAATAATAATTTACCGCCGTTTTGAGTTTTGTACTTTTTTCTGTTTTGTTTAACGTTCGGCTTTTTATTAAATTTTATACTGCACAAAATTTACAATTTCCGGCCCTATATGGAATTAATGTGTCCCTATCTAAGGGGGGAATTTCTGATCCCCCTACCTCTCCTTGCCTACGCCACTGGCTGTAGTATCAAAGGTAAATGCTAGTCACTTGGGGCTGTAGCCCCCCCTAAACCTGGAGGCTAACTACGCCAATGTTTAAAAAAAATATCTACATAAAAGTTAATGGCAAATAAGTTTTTAAAGTTTACTTGCAATGGAAAAAGGACGAAAAGACGAAGTTATCTGTCCTGGTAGGCGTTAAGCGATAACTGATAACAGTAGATATGTACGTTAACAACTTTTGAATACATTAACAGTTTCATAGTAAAATCACAAACATTTCAGTTATTTTTAAATGAAAATTATACTGTGATAACTAACGTGTTATATCTAAATGTCCAATTATTGCTGATGCATGCACCAATCAATATGTTAAGTAACCCAATGGCTTGATGACTACGTTAAAGATAACGGAATGGCTGTAGCACCTTCAATGGGCTGTTAGAAATGTGAGAGAAGTAACACTTCTGCATATAACAGTGACTTTAGTATCCATCACGTTAATATTTATTTAGAACTTCACAATCATTAAATAAAAAAACAACTGCAACACAGACCTGGATATATTTTTTAAATAAAATTACAGTGCAATAAAACGTTTCTGGACAGGAGCAGGTAATCAGGTTAACGTTATCAAACTTTGTTGTTGAAATATTCGAATGCCTTTGTACCTGCTTCTGGGCGCATAAGTAATTTTTAACTGATGCTCAGATACACTTTTCCGTTCATTTACAGATAACGGTTAAGTCCCAAAAGCAATCGTTTAAAGACCATTGAAAAATCATCGCTACTGTACCCGTTTTTAGGATCCTTAGATTTTTATTAAGTGAGCTTAAAAAAACCTTAGAAAAGATTATTAACGGTTCAAAAGCCGTTTTAAGTTTATTTGTGAAAATTATAAACCAAATCCAATTTTAAATTTTTGCAGTCAGATATACCTATATTTTAAAATTCAAATCAACTCGGAGTACCATCAACTTGCATGCATTTTAGGCAGGTGATCGGCGGAGCCACCTTTCCTGCTAATATTTATATCAGCACGAAACAGATATTTGAACTGTCATATTGGGTATAATCGTTCATTTAGTGGCATTCGCTTTGAAAATTATCTACCTGCCCTCAGCCGGAAATCCGATATATTTAATACATTAATTATACCTTAGTTATTAAAAACATGTCAACGTTCCATTACTTATCGAGTCGATTCATTTGACAGTTTACATATTGCTAGAAAAGTGGAATTATTTAATGATTTAATGTCTATTCAGGTGCCAGCGCCATAACGAATGTTAAAATACAATGTGTTAAACACAATTGACACAATTTTGTTTGCACCACCTGACGTATTTAAGTTCATATTTAGATGGAAATTTTGCAATTATGTACTACAGTGAGCTCGCGTTATAAGCAACCCACGATATAAGCAACTCGCGTTATAAGCAACACTCGATATAAGCAACTATCGTATCAAAGTACACGATATAAGCAACTGTCAGTGTGACAGTTAAAAATACAAATATCTAAAATACTATTGCAGATATAACAATGAAATTTTGTATCTGAGCGTTATGGTATTTTTCGGATTCGATGGAAATATTAAGGTTGCAATGCGACTTCCGGTTCAACCGGAAACGGACTCAAACTTTTAAATTTTGAATAGAACATCTGTATAACTATTTTTACATTTTTGGATTTCTCTTAAAATTTACTTTAATAAATGTAAAAGGTTATATGGGTCTAAAGTCAACAGTTTTCGTAAAATTTACATTTTTACGAAAATTTTGAGTGATAAGCACTTTCAGTTTTTTTTTTAACATTCAGGTTATTTAAAAGGGCATTAAAATATCGTGTGAAATCTAGATTAACAATAGATTTTTTAACAATCATTTTATTTTTAGGAGATTATTAATATACAGCGTCATTCAAAAAGTCTGCAACGAATGGAAAAGTTTTTTATTATTTTTTTCTCAGAAAATTGTATTCTTGATAAAAGTTGCTGCATGGTCTAAAACTAATTTTAATGACTTTTTGAATGACGCTGTATAATAATATAATAAACTCGTAGGTAAAATTACTAAAACTTTTTGGCTTTATATAATTTACCAAAGACCATAAGTTCAATTTATGATTGTCGGTGGAATTAGCACACGGTATAATAGTACCTAACTCGTTGCTTAGATATTTTTCTCCCGGGAATATTTTTCTTACGTGTATGAACAAGAGTTTTGTCAGGTAAACACTTGTAAAATAAGGCCGTTTCATCCGCTCTGTATACTTGCCATGAAATCACATCATATTTTTTTATTTGAGAGATGTACAAGTACATAGATCACGACTAAAGGTACGTGGCACGCGCGTATTTCGTTTGACATAGGTACGTACAGATCACCATAGCAACGCGACCACGATCGCGTTGTTATGGTGTAAACTTTTATTTTTAGTTTTAGTACTAAAAACAAGATTTATTTATGTTAAAAATCGAATCGTTTCTATTTATATCATATAAGCAACTTTCACGTTATAAGCAACTTTTAGATCGGAATTGGTCGCCGTTAGTTGCTTATAACGCGAGCTCACTGTACATGCGAAATTTTGAATATTTTTTTCCTCTATTCAAAAAAAAAGATAGTAGTAGTGTACTATTGCCTTAATAAATAATGTTTATAAAGAAAGTCGATTGACGGAATCATTAGCTTTTAAAAGTGAGGGTGGCTGGCTACACAAACCAACTCCCAAAGACTGAAAACAAATGTAGTAGCCAGGGCCGGCGCCAGGTTATTTAGCGCCCTAGGCAAAACTTATTATAACGCCCCCTTTCACACAAATTTTCACAGAAATTAATATTTGTGACAGTACGATAATCGATAAACAATAATATTTTATGGTGATTACACAATTTTGCGCCCCCCCTATGGATAGCGCCTTAGGCGACTGCCTAGTTCGCCTTAATGGTAGCGCCGGCCCTGGTATTAGCATCAATCTTTGAAAAAGTAATTATAACTAACCCCAGTAATTATTGTAGATGTGTCTTTTGAATTCTGGGTTTAAAATGTATGTTAAAATAATAAACAACTGACTTAAAAATATAGCTGTTGCAAATAATTACTGGAAGTAAAAAATTGTTTACAACAATAAAGGGTTCACTTTGAAAAAATGTGTAAAAAAACATACAGAACCTAACCGAAAAATGCAATTTTTTAAAAAAATATATCATATAAACGCATTTAATCAAATACTCAAACATAAATAGTTGAAAATCAGGGAATCCGAATCACTCAATATAATTATGTAATTAAATTTTTGTATCTACTTAAAAAGATACGTACTTCTGAAAATAAAAAACTAGAAATAAAACAAACTTCGGCCCACGACAACGTTGTAGTTTATCTTCCAATTTGCTTAATATTTCTCGGAGACAATACTTTAAAAAAGTGGATCAAAAAATTAAAAATTATACATATAACTGCAATGAACCTAAATATCTTTACGCTATGTTATTTACGGACGAAAGTATGTTAGTGGCAGATTCGAAAGACAGTTTACAGCTAGGAATATAGATATCAATTAGCCCAAACCATCCCCACATACAGGGTGACAATAATCCATGCCTGGCGCACTGAGGTGGGATGACGTTGTACGATGTCGAAGTGTCAAAAATAGTTAGACTCCAATTAACAGAGGTCGTCTTCATCGCCTGTGTGACTAGGATAGATAAAAAATTAGAAAGAAATGAAACGCCGCCGCGGCAATTTTTGGTTGATGTTTGGTTTCCAAGGTGATTTCGTTGTTTTTTCGTTTAGTCCACAAAACATGTTTTTTAAGTCGTTCACGTCGTTTAGTACAGGGTGGTCCAAATTCGATGGGATTGCATGGGTATCTTGCCTAATAGACAAGATAGAGAAACGGTTAAATTATCAAAAATGAGCACTTTCTTGAGATGAACTCAGAACAGTTGTCAAATATCTATATATATAAAAGAGCTTGTTTGTTTGTTTGTTTGTTTGTTCGCTATAGAATCCTAGGTCCGTTGGCCGATCGGGACCAAATTTTGCACAGTTACTTTTTAGGACCTAACGAATCAAACGTCGTATAAAGGATGGCCGGAAACGTCCGCCAAGCGCGAGCGCGGAGCGCGAGTTGTCTGTAATTGAACGTCTGAGAACGTCCGCCGGGAGCGAGCGCGGAGCGCGAGTAGTCTGTGATTGATAAAAGAGAATTGTAATCACCCGTGCAACGCCGGGTAAATCGCCTAGTATTCTATATTTTTCTGTTTTTCTTGATTTTTTTTGTTTCCACAGCCTACTTTTTGTTTTTCATCTTTAAAAAAATTGAAAAACCTTTGTAACTTGCGTATTATTGAAAATAAATACATTAACTCTTATATATTTGGAATAAGAAAAAAAAAAGGAATTTAAATAGACCATAGCCAACTATAGCTTCCATTTAAAAAAAGGTAAGTTTGTGTCATAACTTTTTAATGGCGAGCGCAAAAATTTTTTTTTTAGTGTAATCAAACTTAACATAAAAATATCTAAAAATATTGTTAATAAACTTTTTTGATATTTACAACAATAACGGAGATATGACACATTATTAATATGACAAAAAAACAGTTTTTCTCTAATATCTCAAAAACCGAATATGATAAAACATTTTTGAAAACGGTTCTGAATATGTCCCAAAAAACTGCCCATTTTTGGTAATTTAACCGTTTCTCTATCTTGCCTATTAAGCGAGATACCCATGCAATCCCATCGAATTTGGACCACCCTGTACATAGATAAAGAACATAGTTCAGTATTGCATAGATAAAGACAGTATTGTTGTTTGAATAATTTTAATTTGTTGTTTATGATTTATTTTTAAAGACAAATTGTGCTGTGTGCGCTATTTTACGCTTCATTTTTCATCATGGTGGGAATGATCTGCACTGTCAAGGATTGTCATAGAAGTTATGCCAGCAAGTAATGTAATTTTAATATTAGATATAAATGTAATATTTTATTATTGTACAAATAGATAAATTGTTCTTGCTGCCAAAATAAAATATTTTTTTATATAGTTGTGTCTTTTGTAGTTTATAATGTGTTTCCTATTTTTTACATTATACCCAGCCATTTTTTTAATTAATCCTCGAATTGCATCAATGGCACCTTTTCAAAGAAATTCCAATAAAACTGGTGAATTTTTTATTTCTGTGCAAGCACATTTTTTGAATTAAACTCACAGGCTTATTCATAATAATGTGCTTAAGGTTTAGAAACATATAATATGCCTAAACGTGGCCTAAATCAATTAAAATATGATTTTATGATTTTTGTATATAATGTTTTGCCAAAACAAACCATAATCACACTCAAATGAGTTTGAAAATCGTTTATTTGTACATATCAAGCATCCCGCGTTTCAGAAATTAAAAGTTTAGTTAGACTCCAATTAACAGAGGCGCCACATATGCTCAAAATGTTTAACATTCCAGTGTCCTATCTATATTATGTTTCTTATCTATGCAATAATCTACAAGGTTGTATGGCATTTTGACATTTGTCCTACACCTTCAACTTTTTTAAATATTTTGAATAAACTAAAAACGGACGATATTTTCAACGATAAATAATTCCATAGCCAACTACGATAAAATCAAAATGCGAATTGTTTGATAAAACAGCCAATCTGAAAAAGACAGTTAAATACAATTAATGACATAAAAGTAGCTATTTTAAGGACAATTCATTAAATAAAAAGAAATATGCTCAAGAAAACATTATTATCTACGCTACAAAGCGCAGATCTCAAATTTGTATTGCCCATGGAGAAAGAGCCACACCTTCAACACATTTTGTAATTAAGTTTTAACCCCTTACTGCATGACTTTTTAAATTTTCAAATAAATTTTTTTGAATGTGTACAATATATTACAGAATGCTAAAAAAATGTTAAAAAAATTTTATTTTTATTTTAAGACGAAATTTTTTACCTTTTCTGTTTTTTTTTCTAATATGTAATACCATGCATATATACTACATACATAATTTTTATTCATAAAAATTAAATGATTTGGCACAAAGGATTTAGACGTTATTATAGTAAAAAAAATTACACGTCGAATTTATAATGTAAATAAATAAAATGCAATAACATAAATTTACCCAATTTGCATAAATGGCGGTAGTAGGCGGGAAATGTTAAGCTCTTTGACGTTTTTTAATGTATATTTTCTGTAGTTCAACATAGATGGCACAATTTTTCAAATATTACGCGTGAAACTGTATATTATTAGTATAGTACACTGTAGAAGGCGCTACTATATGAGAACTATGACTAATATCGCTTTATATGGTACGTATGATATCTGATACAATATGCGGTAAGGGGTTAATAGTAATAGTGAGTAAAAATTCATAAATTATTATGAAATGCAAAATATATCTTAAATTATTTAAGTTTTTCATTTTTTATGTTTAATTAAGAAAAGCTAGATCATTTATGTAATGTTTTGTTTTTCTTTCGATGGCCACTTTGATTATACGTAACAAATACAATATTATTGTAATAACTTACTTATTTATAAGGATAAACTAAACAACCCATACATCAATGAAACGAGAAAAAAAATCTCTTATTATTGAACTCATAGCCTACTATGGTTGCCATTTAAAAAAAGTCAAGTTGGCTTATATTTCAAAAATCAAGTGCCATGACTTTTTAGATATTTTTTCTTATTCTACGTAAAAATATCTAGAGGAATCACTTCACATTTTGATTTTAACGCAGATGGCTTGAAATTATTTACCGTCGAAAAAATCGTAGTTTTAGTTTTTTCAAAATATTTAAAAAAGTTGAAGATGTAGGTCAAAAGTCAAAATGCCTTTAAATCGCCTTGAATTCTTCCCAACTTTGCTGTTTTAACCGTTAATGTAACTTTTATTATAACAGAGTTATCCATACAACACTTGTAGATTATTGTCACCCTGTATAATATATCAATACCTCTTAAAATAACAAAAGTATTGGCATTTTTAAATAAACAGATAACAAGATCAAAAATATTTCTAAAGAATGAATTTATATGGAACAGGTAAATAATCTGAAGTAGCTGTCGTCACATTTTATTATCCGAAGACGTTGAAATACAACAAAACATGTAAAAGTATAGCTATATTGATGACAAAATAAAAAGAACGCTTAATAAAAAGTTCAGAAAAATACTTCAGAGAAGTTGAATAAAGTCATATCTACTCCAACATTATTATATGAAAAATGATAAAACAAAGTGCTAAGATCAGTGATGGATTATACAGCGTCATTCAAAAAGTCTGCAACAAATGGGACAAATTTTTAATATTGATTTCTTTAAAAAAAATATTCTTGATAAAAGTTGGTGCATGGTCTAAAACTAAATTTAAGATGAAAAAAAGTTTGATGAAAAGTCATAGGACACTAAATTTTAGCGATTTTTAAAATATTCGCAAAAGTAAAGTGCCCTTATTTTAGGAGATACAACAAAGATTATAAGAAAAAGTAAAATTATTGTGACATAATCTTATTGTTTGATTCTAAATAACTTTTCTTTACAATTTTTTTTGTATTTCTTAAAATAAGGGCACTCTACTCTTGCGAATATTTCAAAAATCGTTAAAATTTAGTGTCCTATGACTTTTTATCGAACTTTTCTTTATCTTAAAATTAGTTTTACACCATACATCAACTTTTATCAAGAATAATTTTTTTTTGAGAAATTAATAATAAATTTTTTTTCCCATTTGTTGAAGAACTTTTGAATGACGCTGTAGATTACTCATTACTGGATAGAATGAAAGTAGAACAACGAAATGCGAAAAAAACTGGTAAAATACAGTTTTAAAAAAGAGAAAAGAACATGGTCTAAAGCAGCGATTCTTAACCGGGGGACCGCGGCCCCCTGGGGAACCGTGAAAGATTTTAAGAGGGGCGGGAAAAATTTATAAAACGTTTTTACTTTTTAAAATATTGAAGTCTTTAAAACATATTTTTTGCTCATTTTACTCAAACCATCGGAGATATCTTCTTAAATAAATCGTAATATTTTTGTTACTACAAACTAGGGGACCGCGAAAATATTTTAGGATATTTAGGGGGTCACGACTACTAAAAGTTTAAGAACCACTGGTCTAAAGAACATCTTCACGATATGGACAACGCAAGAATACAAAAAAAAAAAACAAATATAAGCCTAAAGGTAAAACAAAAATAGGAAGACCACTTAAAAAAGAAGCTCACAATGAACGATGTAACGGGCTCAAAACTAGTAGAATGATGATGAATTTTACAAAGGTGATATGCACCAGACTAGGTGGACGGACACCCTGTAGATTATACTAAATCCACATTGATTCGCTCCTTACGAATTCAAGTACAATTTTATGTCTTTACTTTGAATAAAACATTTGACACTGTTTTTTATATATAAGTTATTATTTTATACGAAAGCCAAACCACAAAATTTTAATAAGTTGTGTGTATATTTGCATGTCTGTACATTTTGTGTTTTTTTACCATATACGAAGTTTCATCGACAGTCTATAGTTCTAGAGGCAGTAAATCATTATTTAAAGGCGAATTCGATTTACATAACTAATGAACCTGCCTCTCCAGTAACCCAAACTATCCCAAAACCAAGAAATACGTTAAAACAATTCCTAAACACAAAAGGATTAGCTGGACCACTGCACTTGTTAAAAGTTCGTTCATATCTGACACCTGCTTTATGGTAACTTACGATACTAAATGAATGATTATATTTAATAACACCCGTTCTAAGAAATTTCGTATCGATTGCTCGTACCTACCCTAGTTTTGCATGTAATAATGCTTTCAGCGCAAAACATGTTAAGTTCGAAAAAAGCGAACCGCAAAGTGCCCAACAACGGGCGCATTATCCTACAATATTGCGAGAACGATCCCTGAAAAATGCAAAATGACTTCTGCTGAACCAGTCACCCAAACAAGGAAACGTCAGGAGTTGAATTCCATATGTCAGTACGCGAAAATAATTCGGGGTGAATGCAGTTTTCAACGCTCCAGATAACATTTAACGGTTTATCTTGACGATCTGGAGATAAGTGTGTGTGATATTGATTTTTAAAATGTAATTTTTCTTGATAGTCGACGTCGCTGTGTTGATAAGATGCGACCGGTTGCGCTCGCCCCGTTAAGACTGCACACCTCGTGAGTGACGCTAACCAAGATAAACTGTAAATTGGTAAACTCAGAGCGAAACAAATTGAGAAATACGAAGTGCGGGCAGTGATTTATATAGGGCAACGTCGCATGCTTAATGAGTTCAAAGTTATGCGATGTTGTTTGGCGGATAGTGGTTGAACATTTATAAGCCGTGCGCCGTGCTTTGAGCCTTTTCTATAATATTTTTTTGTTTAGGAAAAATTTATATGCTCTATTTGCTGCGAATAAATTGTGATTATACTTTTATATATTGTTCCACCGATACCTCATATGTATGCTGTAATGACAAAATATTTGAAAGGCTATAGGATTATATATCCATATAAAACAAATGAACGTCTTGGTTCAAAAAAAAAACTTGATTTACGGGATAAATTCCAACACACGAGCTACAAAGGATAAGCATAATTTATTCCGTTAATATTTTCTAACTCATGCTCAACAGTAATTTCTTTCAGCAATAATAGGTATACTTCACCATTCTTACTTTCCACTCCCTAAAGCTTCAAACCATTCTTCTTTTGGAGTACTAGCAAAATAAACGTGAACTGCAGTGTCAATTTCCTCATCAGATAAGAACTTTCTACTACACAAATTTTGTTCAAAAAATAACCATACGTCTCACATTACCAAGTCAGGTGAGTACAGTGAATGGTCTATTACTTTTATTTAAACTACAGAGTTGAAGCCGCTGTAAAGCCTAGTCCAGATTGTAAACAAATGTTTCGGAACAATATTGAACACTGTGCCTAAACAGTTGCGAAACATTGTTTCGGAACAATCTGTATACGTTGTTACGCGTCCAGACTAACGCCAGTGTTTCGGTGTTTCTCAAGTAATTATCATGTCCAGTGAGACTATTGCAGGAATTTGTGCTGCCAATTTATATATTTTGCTTAATGGCCGAAGTAATAAAGAAAAGAAAAGAAGAAGGTGGTGGATACGGAAAGCACTAATGTAAGGCACCAGTTATGGCAATGAATGAAGAATGGTGAAGAACCACTTTTCTTAGTGCCTTGCAGTTTTTTGTGTTCCAGTCGAAATTGGGATTTTAGCATGTGCACTTTCTTTTCAACTTCAGCAACTGTTACATCACATGATTGCGCAATATTTCCAAAAGCATCCCTCTTTTTATTCCTATTTTTGTATTCACCACATGTGACATCCCACAAACAAGATGTGCTATGCACTTTTTTTATCAGTTGTAAAGTTTTTTCTTGATTCCACATTGTAATAAATATATAACCAAGAATCACTCTAACCAAAACTCTGTTTGACTGAACCGTGTTTGACAACAGACTTGTTCAATGTTCCAATGTTTCCCATATAAACGGGAAACAAGGAACAGGGCTTTTTTTGTTTCGCAACATTAGTGAAACAGTTCCGAAACAAGCTAGAAACAAAGTTGAGCTGTTCCGAAACATCGGGAACATTGTTCATGAACACTGTTCCGAAACATTTGTTTACAATCTGGGCTAGGCTTAAGCGTGATGGAGCATATTCTCCTTTTTAGGAACTGTACTCTGTACTGTATACTTCAGGCTAACATTTTTTTGTGTACCATTTCCCTGTAACTGTTTTTTGTGCATTTAGCTTAAGTGCACTGACCAAGCCTATACTGCTAAACCACACTGCATACATTTTTTACAAGCTTTTATTCAACTTCATGTTTATTTGTTTAGATCAAATCTTGCCACTCAATTTTGATCCACTTTTTCATCTGATTGACTTGAAATTTTGCATGCATACACGGTCTCTGTTATAATACACTTTAACTTTATTCTACAATCAAAATTCAAGGTGGCGGCTCCAAAATAGCGGACATTTGCATCTATAGTTTGACTTGTCTCAAAATAGACATCGAAAGGTTTTCTTGGGTGCCGATTACGATTTTCGGGCCCAAATTTACGAATTTAGAATAGCTGTGCCAATATCGCGGAGATGACTAAAACGGATATAATAATTTTTTAGTAAAACATTTTTTTTTAAAATAAGCTTTTATTAAAATGTACCTACTAAAAAGGAGCAAATAAATTTTCCCAAAAGCTTGTCGCTAGAGTTCATAGTTCATAGGTATTTAATTCGACATTAATATAATAAAAGCTTGTTTTAAAAAAGTTCTTTTCATCTTAAAACTGATTTTCATTGTTCGCTTCTTGTTGGTCCTTGTCAAATCTTCCGGCCTGCGAAATCGGTAAATAAAAATCTACTGGGACTCCTGATAATTTAAGTAGTTCGACTCCGACAAAATTAAATACTAACCAGGGAAGATCACGATACGTTGTCGCTAGAATTTGATTAAAGCTGTGTTTATTGCATCAAGAACATCAAAACTAAATGTTTTCCAGAGTTACACATATTACTGGCAGTTTTCTTCGGAAAAATAGGGGAAAAACTGAAAAGCTGAATAATAAAAGTAATTTTTGCGATCGCGTTGGCTATAAACCGTTTTGCATCAGCGCGGTCAACTTCGGTGCATTAAAATGCAATTAAATGGCTACTTTTGTGAAAAGTATTAAATATCCCAACAACTACGGGGTTTAGACATATGAAAACCCCTATAAAAATTTAGGAGAAAAAAAGCTATCGAATAGCGAAATAAAATAAGGGTGGTTACATTTAAAAAAAAAGAGTTATGTCACTTTAAAGTTTGGAAAGTTGGGCATTTTTTTGTGAACACCCTGTATCACTAAATTTTAATTTTTTATTGTTAAAATGTTGCTCCCTAACCGGACTAAAATTATTGCTAAAACTTATTTCTTAACTTTAAAAAACGAGGTCGCTACGATTTTTTAAAGTTAAGCCTGCTTATATATAAGATTTTTCGAAAAAAATTATAAGTTGGCAACCCTGACACAAAATCAAAAAGTGAACAGACATTAATGTAGAGGTTAAAAAATTACATCCGAGGACCTAAAACTATACAGGGTGTTCCATTTAAAAAAATATTTGTTTTTGTTATAGCGCAAAAATGGGGTACCTACTTAGGTATAGCTGAAAATAATTTTAAGACGTAGATCTTTTCAAACCAATAATTTTATGTATTTAAGTTTTTTTTCTATCTCCTACGGGCGGCGCACTATGAAAGCCCGACGCACTGTTGCAGGAGCCTGTATCAAAGAAATATAAAAAAATGATTTAAAATTTGAGTTTAAATTTTGCGACCACGCAATTTTTTGTTGTACTGGGAGTCGGAGTCGGTACATTTTTTCCGACTCCGACTCCGACTCCAGTGACCAGAAATTCTAAACTCCGACTCCAACTCTACAGCCCTGAAAATTTAGCTTACCTTTGTGAATTCATACACGAAATTCTTGGGTAGGTACATCAAACAACGGAATGTATCTAAGTTTCGTTGTTCGTCACAATTTTAAAAATATATTTGGTAACAGCTTACAATGAGAGAAGGTTCAGTTTGTTGGCAAATTCTTACTAGCTCTGCTTTCTGAAGCTCAGAGAGCCGATGCGGCACAAAACAGCAGACTATTTGTTTTTAAATACATCTGATTGTGAATGGTCCAATATTAAATTAATACTCTTTTACCCATGAATGGATTTTTTTTAAAACTTGGATTATTTTTTAACAGCAGCAATGTTTTCTGCAACAGCCGTAGAAATCCATCCTCCTCCTTTTATTATACTCACGCGTTTAAGTTCTTTATACCAGCGGTAAATTGTAGCCAAGGAAGTTGCTTGTTCACTAAATGATCGATCTTTCCATGCCCTAATAAGATCTTAAACCCTCTCTCATTAATATCGTAATAAATAATAATTCGAAAAAGTTCTATCTAGGGTTTCACTATTTTAACAAATTAATAATCTATATTTGCCTTAGACAATTAAACCTCAAATGAGAGCTTGACAGGTACAAAACTAAATAATAGGTACCTATATAGTGACTTTTTTTTTTACGGCATACTAGTTGTTTTTCGTTTCCCACTAAATTCCGCTTGGTTCTCGAGTAGCAAAAATGTTTAAAAACAAACACAAAAAGACATTTATTACATTTAATCAATTAATCATTACAAAAACTAAATTAAGTACAAAAAATTGAACTGGAACTCCTATCTATACTTATTTTCACAATAATGTATCACTGTTGCCTATGCACAGTTTCACGAAAAATGCTACAATTAGTAAATCATTTTAAAATTCTTAATAAAGACGAACTGTTTAATAAAATATTAAATACGTTCAATTAATAATTTGTGTTGCTCTTGATAAATAAGCCAGTTTATAGTTCACACTATTTATAATTAATATATTTTGTTGATTATGCACATTATACAATTTTAAATATATGCATAAAGTTTATTTAAATCCGGCTCACTATAACTTTTTAATTTATTTTAGATTAAAGCATAAACAAATAAATTTACACCAAATTGTATCTAGTTTTGTTAATTGTTTAATTAATTTAACTATATTGTACGATCTAAAAAGATAGCGAATGCAGATTTAGTTTACAGCAGGTGTTCATATTTGTCATTAATTGTTAGTATTCGCAGCAAGTAAAACTTCATTATATTTTTCGTGAAACTTGATATGGTCGCCACTTCAGAAGCAGCTGCGTCGAAATGTTAGGAACAAAATAACTTAAACCAAAGGAATGCAATACCACTGCACAATTTTAATTCGCTGGAACAGGATGACACGGGTTGCCAATAATCTGATCCGCAATTCGACTAGCTTCACGTAATCCACTTAGAAATGCCCCGTGAACTGTTGCTGGGTAATTTCTTATTGTATGTTCACCAGCAAAAAATAACCTAGCAGGACCTGACGTTACCGACACTCCTTGAGCATTCGGTGGAATAACTGGAGAAGCGAGGAGATCATAATCGCTTCCAGAACTGCCGACTGCTACAAAACTGTAAGAGCCCCTGGACCAAGGGTCCGCCCTCCATCTCGTAACAACGGTTTCTTTTGGTTGAGGAACTCCAGCCTGTCCAAAAATGCCTCTAAGAACAGCAATACACCTACAAAAATGCATTTATTTAGTTAACTGTATTGATCAACAGTACAAAACAAGTCACCTCCCGACAATAACATCATCAGTTACGTTTTCCATGATAGCCGCAGCTTCCCCAGCGACGAGCGCAAGTAAAACTGGCGCTTTGTAAAGGTTCCAAAACAGAAACAATTCGCCCCTGCTTGCTGTGGTGCTGCCAACATGGCCAAATAAATTAGCCTGCGGATTCCAAAATATCCGTTCAAAGCAAAGAACTACTTTATTTAGATTCCCGAAACCCAATCGTTGAATGGCAGAGGTTTTCCAGTCAGGTAGTGGAGGTGAAAATTGAACCGTGTTTAGTTGGCCACTTGATGGAGTTGCTGCTAACTTTAGTACACCTAATGGAAGGGTGCAAAGACACACGTCGGCTGAAAAAAATGGCGTACTGTAAGTCAGCTTTCTTAATCTAAAGGTAAAACGTGCAAAAAAACGAAGATACATAACCGATAAACGACTAAAGACACTCGGGGGTTTGAAAGAGGGCATCATATTGTGCCACAACAGAAACCTGAGTATCATCACTTTGGTTTACAGCCGATTCACTGTGGATAAAGGAGCCTTAATTCACACAGGCTGAACCAAATTTTACGGGGTATCTCGGTTATCATAAAAGTTAGCGAAAATCTTATATCGGTCTCTTGGGTTATTTTTTTGGGAAAAGAACGCCTATGTTAGTAGATTTTTTATATCGTTTTTCATTTTGGCACTACAGGCGAAAA
This sequence comes from Elmis aenea, assembly GCA_947652605.1. Lineage (NCBI taxonomy): Eukaryota > Metazoa > Arthropoda > Insecta > Coleoptera > Elmidae > Elmis > Elmis aenea. The sequence continues at coordinate 23,046,104 of OX393576.1, forward strand.
ATAAAATTTTATCAGTTTCGAAAATTTACTGTAACTTCTTTATTTATTAAAATGAAACAAAATGTTACCAAGGTTTTTTATACAGATTTTATGATTCATTTAAAAACCAAATTAAATTTTTTAGCGACCTACACTTTCGAGAAGATATGAAGTAGACTTACATTTTTTTTAAAGAAACCCTAGTTGGCCATGACTTTATATGAAAAAGACTTTTTTTAGCTTTTCAAAAAAATTTAGTTTCATATATTTTTTGCTTAAAGTAACCGAGATATGGCTAGTTTTGTAAAAATTTCGTTATCAAATTGCAAACATCACTTGTTCACGAAATCATGGCAAACTTTATTACGGAACTTTGTACAAAATTGATCATATCTCGGTTATTTTTTGCAACTAATATATAAAACTATTTATTTTCGAAAAGCTAAAAAAATTCTCTTTTTTTTAAGGTCACAGCCAATTAGGGTTTCTATTTAAAAAAAATATAAGTCTGTAGCGGCAAAATCAAAAGCGAAATGAAAATCTCATAACATAAGCGTTCTTTTCTCAAAAAAAAAAGCCCAAGACACCAATAACTATAAGATTTTCGCTAACTATTGTGGTAACTGAGATACCTCCCCGTAAGACATTTGGTCCACCTTGTATACAGCACCCACAGGAAATACTAATAAATCAACTCTTGAAAAACAACCAAAAATCATCAACAAAATAAAACTTCAATTTTTCAGTTCAGTTTATTTTAAAATAAAGTAACGGATTGTGCTCCTTTATATACAGGGTGTTTCTTAAATATTGCGAAAAAATTCGGGAGGTAATTCCTTATCGAAAATTGAGGGGGGACTTTTATATAAAAACTTTTCCTTAGACTCCTTTCGAAGTTACACCCCCCTAGAGGGGAGCGGTAAAATTAGGTTTTTATTTTATTTCTCACGTCTGGAAAAATGTAGGAAAATTGGAATTGGTAGATGTTTTACCTATACTTATTAAAAGGTTTTCCATGGTCACATTTTCAATCATCTACCACCTTGATAGGGGGCTGAAAAGTGCGACCCCTGTTGTTTTTTGATGGGTTGACATTTTGCAATTTAAAAATTTTATTTTGAAAGCTTAATTTTTTTTATTGTTTAGTTTTTCTCGTTAAGCCTACCGTTTTTGAGTAAAAAATAAAATAAATAAACATGCACCATGGGTAGAATTGACGGGCGTTGTCGCCGCGTAACCATCAAAATGAATAACATTATTTGTCAATGCTATCCAATATGAACCTAAATAAACCATGGTAACCACCAAAATTAATTGGAATATTCATTTAATGGTGCGTTTATTTATTTTATTTTTTACTTAAAAACGGTAGGCTTAACGAGAAAACTAAACCATACAAAAAATTTCTAAATAATTTTAAGCTTTCAAAATAAAATTTTTAAATTGCAAAATTTTAACCCATCAAAAAGTTCTGATAAAAAAAAAACAACAGGAGTCGCACTTTTTAGCCCCCTGTGAAGGTGGGAGATGATTGAAAATATTACTGTGGAAAACTTTTTAATAAGTACAAAACATCTACGAAATATCATTTATTCATATTTGAGAAATACAATAAAAACCTAATTTTACCGCTTCCCTGGTGTAGGTACTCAGAAAAAAGACGTCTAAGGTAAAGATTTTATATAAATGTCTCCCCTTAATTTTCGATAAGGAATCACCTCCTGAATTTTTTCGCAATATTTAAGAAACACCCTGTATAGCTCTAATAAAAGCTCTCTATAGTCTAACTGAAAGAAGAGAATAAAAGCTACAAAGATTAAAGCTATTTTGAACTGTTTCGTATACCATATTAGTTAAAATAATTTAACATTAATTAACATCAATCTACACTAAGCAACTCCACAAATTCTTTGAATCTCGGAAACATCTCAACAATCCACACCGGCTAAAGTGAACAATGCAGTCCAGCGGGAGCCATTAGTAATCGCGCCAAGACCATAAATCCATGTACAACGGTCAAACACACTGTTCTGCATCTGACGCGACCAATTAAAGTCGCTAAACACCAAGACTACAATTCCAATCATTAAGAAGGTGACCATTAACTGGAGATCAAATCCAGCCGCGTTAGAAGGTCCATAAACCAAACGAACGATCGACTGTCAGATGTCTACCATAATTTACTAAACACCACCATAAATGGAATGCTTTTTTCGATTTGCCTGTTTAAAATAAACAGCAGGCGAGCACATACCGTCTGTGTAAACCACAATGCCTATTTGCATTCTTACAATTGCGTTTACATTTCTAATCGGTTGCATTTACAATTCCCGCCTAGCGATAACATGGAAGATCCTCATTCGTTCCACTTGGGACGACACTCTAATTGGTGGACCTGTCACTTATCATATCTGCATGTGATAACTGCGGCCAATAGCAGCTGTTAGTTCCATTACCTCGTACATTACACTTAAATAACAATACGATGTTCTTGTCACACGTTAGTTTCTTTTTAATTTATAACTTCCGTTTAACGGACGCCCAGTCCGGTAGGCGTTACTCGAATTGAAATGTTGATTTAGTAATTGAAATATTACGACCGTTGCGGATGTTGTAGTAACAATGTCATTATACGTAGTTAGACGAGACATTAAGGAACTAAATCTTACCGTGGTAAGTGTTCGTTGATGCGGGGTTACGGGGATTGCAAACGGTTACTTCGACTCCTCTGTGATTGTATTCTAACTTCTTCACAGCTGCATTTAATTTGATATCCAGTCCTTCGGCCAATGCTACCGGAACACACGAGTACCCATTACGAACTGTAACAAAAACAGCGACGTAAGAAAGAGAATCAAATGCACAAAGAAATATAATAGTTTCATTGTTAGTGTTGTCTTTCTTGGGCACAAACATTTAAACATTCTTGTTTAATTTGTAATGGAAATCGCTTTATACTTAGTTATTTAATACACAGTTAAAAATCAAACTGTTAATGCAGTGTTTTTCTATCTGTGTGCCGCGGCACACTAGTGTACCGTGAGTGTGCCGTGAGCATCCTTCAGGTGTGCCGCGAAAAATTAAATTACAAATTAATAAATGTATTTTTACGTACGTCCAAATTACATAAAATAATACTTTTTTTTTCAGTTTAGCAGTCAGTATTCTGGTTATTTGAGTGAGTAAAATTAGCTTTTGCAACAATTTTGTATACCCAGCTTAATACACTAAATATTTTATTTAATATACCATGAACAAACACATATTCGTTTTCTTCTACAAATGGGTAATTGTCTAATGAAAAAAAATTGTTAATAGAAATAATAAGAAACGTTTTCTTCAGCAGCAAAAAGAAATTTTCAATGAACATTTTAATAGCCGAAACATTGCACTTAAGTACTAGAAATATAATTTAGACATTACTTTCCATATAACAAAAAAAATATTTGGACAAGATATCAATCCGTTTGCAAGTTTGCAACACAAAATAGTGCTATATTTGAATTAAATCTGCAGGAGAAAGAAAACTTGCGGAAATCTGCGACGACCAGTCGTAGTTCGCTCATTTTAGCAATAATAATACTATACAGGGTGGTCCACATAGAAGGGCCACTATTGGGATCTCGTAAACGGTAAGAGCTACAAAGAAGTTTAAATTAGACAAACTGCGCCCCTTTCTGAGATCTATTCAGTGATGCTTTAACGTTTTAAAAAAAGTTCCATGGCACGCTAGATAATAAACAAAAATCAAAATAGGCATTTTTTTAAAATCGTTTACAACTCGGTTATACCTACTTGATAGTACAAAAATATTTTTTGGGTAAAAGGTTGTAGATTTTTTTACGCACTGTAAAATGAAAATATTCATTTGTTTCAATATTGTTTAAATTCTAGGATAAATTACAAACTTGCATTTTTTTAAATAGAAACCATAGTTGGCTATGACCTCATAAAAAAGTATTTTTGCCCCTCTTTCAATGATATAAAATTTAATATATTTATTTTGATATTTAAGCTCACAAAACAAATAAAATTCATTAAAAAGTTTCTACGAAGCTAAAGAGTGCCATGAAACAAAAGACAATTTAGTTTTGTCATTTAACGCAAATTTTAACTAATGTAAAAGTAAAACATTAAATCAAAAATAAACTAAAATTTATTAATTTTTAAAAAAACAGCTTTTCGTTTAATGCTCATAAACAGTTTTTTTTATTTACTAGACTATCTTAGTCAAAATACTTATACAATAAAAACAAAGCAAAACTCGACTTTTAAGTAAGTCTAACTTAAACTTCCTTGTAGCTCTTAGGTACAGTTTACAAGATCCCAATAGTGGCCCTTTTATGTGGATCGCCCTGTATAGCAAATTTTGGATTGAAATAAAAATTACTATTATGAAATTTTAGAAAAAGCTATTACAATTTAAATCATTTTTTAAAGTTGTTTTTAGGCGAAACAGAATTTTTAGCTCTAAATTATGTAAAAAAAGTCAGAAACGCGAGAGTTTTTGAACGGTGGTAAGAATGAAATGCATGTTTATCCACATTACAACCTCATATTAGTAATGGTGTCTGCCACCTCATTAAATTTATAAAATATAATTATTACTTTTTTTAAACTTATTTTATTCTTATTATTTTAAAATATTAAATATTTTTTTATTGCTGTAGGTACATTTTTATATTGTATAATTATATTTATAATTTTTTATGCACAAATTTATTATAATCATCTAAATTTCAATCCGCTTTGATTCTAAGTTTTGCTAACATTATCAGAGTGACAAACAGCAATAAAATTTGATTATTATGTCTCTGAATGTATTATTTTATTCTGCATCCGAAAATGTAAAAATATGTAGTACCACCATACCTGTAGTTCCATTTAAAAAAATTGACTTTTTGTAAAAAAAAAAAAAAAAAAAACGATTCCTCAACTTTCAAAGTCGATAAAAGTAACCTAAATGTCATTTAAAATTTACGTTAACGTTTTTTGAACGAATTGTTGACATAAAAAAATTCAATTTTTGCAGGTAAGGAAACCCTTAAAATTTTGTTTCAATTTTTTCTTCAGGTTATGAAAATTAACCAAAATAGTGCAGTTGTATCCAAAATCGCTTCCTCTTTCCAAAAATGTAAAAATATACAGGGTGTTCCATTTAAAATAACAAAGTTGGGGTCATTTCCTGCGAAACCGGAAGTGAAACAAATGTGTGCAGTGCTCAAAAAGCCCGGTTTTTTGCACGTATCATTCATCTAAAATTTCATTTATCTAAAATCAAAAGTAAAGAAAAAAAGGGGGTGTACCACACTTCATTTACACCCGGTATAGCCTAAATGTTATAGTCGTACAATTTGGGTGTTAAAATTGACACAGTACTTTTTAACTGTGTACACACACGATTCCTATTATTAATTTTAAAAAACAATAAACATTATTTGATGTATAGTTTCCATTTCTCTTCCTTGGTTGTGTTTTGCTCTTTTTGTCATTTTCAGTTGTTTTATTCCAGGTCAACGGTCGCAATATAATTGCTCACATGCATGAACGGTCAGCGGTCATATAAAAGTAGCAAAGAATTATTGTCACCACAAAAACAAAGCAACAATTCTTACAGTTAATGACAGTTTATGGAATAGTTACTTGATGGTTAGTAGCCTGAAAAAGGAGTAGTTGTGTTCATTGTGGTAAATCCGTATTGGGTTGATTAGGCCCTGTAGTTGGATGTAAAAAGCGTGTATAAAGATACGAAGGCGAAGTTGAATTTTTTGAGAAAAATAAACTAGCAAGTCGTGAAAAACTAAATCCCCATACCTTTCATATTATTTGGTTTAACTGTTTTAATTGTCAGAATCAAGTTGGTTAGAAACTAGTTTATCAATCTCTTAAAATCAATGAAGTAGTAGTCTAAAATGGACCATTTTGGAAGTTGAAAAGTTTAAACGCGAAAAAAGTACTGATCAGCAGAGTTAACAGCTGTAACCAAAAAACATTGCTGCTGTTAAAGAGTTTATTTAAGATGACAATAAAGCCACCTGTGCGGAATTTAGCATCAACTTATGGACCCTTAACTGTTAAAACAATCCTACAGGATCGCTTTAATTTAAAAGACGTTATAATTTTATTTTTTGGCACCGCATCAGCTCTATAAGCTCTAAAAATGTTAAGCGTGTAACCGTGTAAGAATTTGCCATGAAACTTTAAATCTTTTCAATAATCGCGGACTCCGTACCTTTCCGTCAAGAGAGTCGCGTATTGATTCACGAAGATAAGAAAACTCTGATAATGACCTAAAAATGTTGATTGAAGTATTCAGTAGAGGTGCAGACAAGCTGACCACGTTCTATCACGATAATGCATCCCTCCATGCAAAATTTTAATTTCTTCAGTTTTGCTTTAAAAAATATATACAGGGTGTTTCACTTTTGCTATCTCCGTAAATAATGAAAATACAAGGTTGGTTAAATGAGACAAAAGTTAGCTATTTAGGTGTGTATTTCAAAACAGATCTTGTTTTGTTTAAAAATGCCATGGCTTGCGTGATATAACGAAAAAACCGAAATCGATCAAAATTTTTAAACTTAAATATCTCGGCTATTGTTGCAAATACACAAAATTGTCCAATGAATTTTTTTTTGTAAATTTAGTTTTCTATAAGATGGCGATAGTCAATTTTTTTTAAATAAATTATCGTGCGAGATATTTGACAAAACAACTTTTTTTTAAATGGCAGTCGTAGTAGGTGATGACTTAGATTTAAAGGTAATTTTTTTCTCTTTACAATGACATAATATTATGTATGTCTATATTCAAAAATAAGCGAAATAACTTAAAAAAATGCAAAATCATAAGATATAAATCAAGGTGGCCTGTTAAAAAAAAACAAAAACCGACTTCAATTGTTTTATTTCGAGCTTTGCTTGTCTATTATGTCACTCATTAAACAGGAATATTACAACAAATGTTATGCGAAATTAAAATAATCATACTAATAGCCATAACATGAATGTAGTTTATACCTCTTACTATGACATTAGCAAAACAGGATTTAAAATATCTACATATGTCGATTTACATTATTTCCAGTTGACACAATTATTATAATAAACAAGCAAGGGTAGAAATAAAACAATTGAAGTCGGTTATTGTGTTTTTTTTTTCATGGCAACCTTGATTTTTATCTTATGATTTTGCATTTTTTTAGGTTATTTCGCTTATTTTTGAAAATAGAAATACATAATATTATATCATTGTAAAGAGAAAAAAATTACCTTTAAATCTAAGTCATCACCTACTACGACTGCCATTTAAAAAAAAGTTGTTTTGTCAAATATCTCGCACGATAATTCATTTAAAAAAAAAGTGACTATTGCCATCTTATAGACAACAAAATTTACAAAAAAAAATTCCTTTGACGTTTTTGTGTATTCGCAACAATAGCCGAGATATTTAAGTTTAAAAATTTTGATCGATTTCGGTTTTTTCGTTATATCACGCAAGCCATGGAATTTTTAAACAAAACAAAATCTGGTTTGAAATACACACCTAAATAGCTAACTTTTGTCCCATTTAACCAACCTTGTATTTTCATTATTTACGGAGATAGCAATAGTGGCCCATTGAAAAGTGAAACACCCTGTATATACAGAGGATCCCGCGTTATCACCTGATTCGGCAATGTGCGATTCTGGTTATTTATGGGGTACAAATTTTCATTTAAGAAAGAGATTGATACTGCTGTTCACGAGTTTACGAAAGAAGAAGCTCCCTACCAAGCTTCTTTAAAAAGAAAGGTTAAAATTAATGGTATAAAGTTAATTACTTTTAACATATTTTAAATTAAATCAGAAAATATAAACCAGATCTTTTATTCTCAATAAATTTTGCTTGGACCTCGTATTGCAACCGAACAAAGGGTACATAATCCCAGTCACGTACAGCAGATCAACATAAACCTTCTTACTCCGATTATACAGCATGTCCAGATTATTCCGCAAAATCCTGCAAAAAAAAAGCATTGTCGTGCTTCTGCACTTCTCCGAACGGAATAAACCGATTTAAAATGCTAATTTCGTACTATTTAATAAGCTAGGCAGCACAGCACCCCATTATAATTAGATACGTAACCACCGATGTGAAATTATTTACTTGAGATTATTATCGTGCATTACATTTATGGTACATTTAAAAACAAAAACAATCGGGCCCATCCCAAAAGCTGTTCGATGAAATGGTAATAGTTCGTGGCACTGATCCATTATTTTAATTGGGCTTACAGTAATTACAATGTCTGGAAAGTAATTGCAGTCTAAACAAACACACGAAAGCCAGATCATGAAACAGACCGCCCATAACACGCCTTAGACGGTTCACAAGCTTCAGTATCACACAAATTATTTGATTTAAATAAACAGTGAGCATACACAAAAAAAAAACTGGCACACAGTCACGGTCTTCAATACTTGCCAGCTCAAACAATGGTACAAATTATTTTCTGAAAATGCACATGAAGCTGTTTAAAGTAAAAACAATTTAGTCCAAAATTGAATTTCAAAATGTTATAATTGTTTTTTTTTCTTATATATAAAAAAGCATTGCCTAAAATGAAAATCTGGAGAACGCAGGCAAACCAAAAAGATATAGGTGGTGTCCAAATAAAACAAGAAGAGAATGGTGGACAAAGTTAACTTGCACCATCAATGGCGAAAGCTGAAAAATCCTTAGCTAATGAAGTTTCACACACCAAAGAGGAAATAAATAGTTTATACCCAAAGTTTTCATTCCTATTTTAGAAGTTCTGAATGCAGCTTTTTTTTTCTACAAAAATGTAAAATTTTAAAATGTCCACTTACAATTGGTTTTAGGTGTCAATTTAACTTCAAAGTTTATTTCTTTAAGTCTCTTTACAATAATCATTTTTACCGAATTTATTGAAAATAAAAAACACTCGAAATTATCCAGATTACATTTAAAATTAATTCAAAGTGAGTCCCTTCAACAACACTTCTTATTCTTATTTTCTCCTCATAAAAAGCTTCCAACCAATCTTCTTTCGGAATGCTTGCAAAATAATCAAAAACGACAGGTACCTATACCTACCAATCATCTACTCAGACAAAAAGTTTCTTCACCAAAAAAGTTCAAAAAATAATCGAATGTCGCCCATTTCCAAGTCAGGTGAGTACGCTGGATGATCTTTTTTTTTTAATTGAGGCAAAAACTCGATAGTTTGAGCTTCCGTATGAAAAAATACAAATGAGCATAATACTCTTTTCTGGAACTCAAACACCTCGTTGCAATGTTTTAACTGATTTCTGTGCATCTAGCTTCATTGCATTGACCAGGCCTTTACCGAACTGCAAAAATTACTTTTTTCATCGCTTTCTGCTTTTTAGTTTATTGTATGACATTGCTTTTTTTAGTGTATCTACATATACACGACTCTGGGAGGGTACAGGGTAGGTACACCAAAAACGGCAATGTAAGTTTTTGTGCATGTCTTAATTTTACTAAAACATTTGATGCCCGCTATTATTAAAAAAATTCAAATATGACATTTTTTTATGCCCTTTGATTTTAAAAACTAAGAGAGCTAATGTGGTACACAACGACTGACCACTTTATTTAAACAGCCGATCGTGAAAAATAGTTTTAACAGCTGAGAATCCAATCTTGTTGATACTCTATTACCGTACCTATAAGCAGTGGTGAGCTATGAAATTTTTAACAAAGGGCTCGCTCATAGTTAAATAAAAACAAAAAAATAATGTTAATTATATGTTGGAAAAAAAATGTCATTTTAAATTCAAACCTGAATAATCGAGTATTTTTACATAATTCAAAAAATTCTATTGTGCGACGGGTTATTCTAAATTTAATCGTCATTGCTTGATAGGCATGACTTCGTCGCTTTACAAATGCATGTAATGAAAATTATTTTAAGATACATTTTTTCTTAAGAAAATGGTTAACAAGAAGAACAAGGGGCTCGCAAATTAAGGAATAATTTAACAAAGGGCTCTCGCGAGCCCCCGCGAGCCCCCTAGAGCTCACCACTGCCTATAAGTCATGTTACATCAATGTTTCTTTGTCACATCCGTAAAAGGTTGTAATGCCCCTTTTTAATGCCGAACAAATTTCAAATTTTTTATACCAACGGTTAATTGTCGCCCGGGAAGACACTTGTTCACTAACCTAAACTTTCCTTGCGCTAATATGCGATTGTAAAAAGTCTTAATTCGAAAATACTCGCTGGTTAACTTAATATTTTTACCAATTTCACTATTTTAAGGAATTAATAAACTAGGTTCGAACCAATCTGACTTTGACAATTAAACATCAAATGACAGGACTTGCTTTTTTGAAAATGCAAAATTTGATTTTCAGGATCTACAAATTTTTTTATTCTCAGTAAACTTCGCTTGTCCCTCGTATCATGTCACTTTTTGGTTTACGCATGTCCACACAACAGTTTTTTTTTTGCTTTCGTTCTAAAATCCAAGTTAACCGGTAATTTACAATTTTTCAATTATTCTGTATAAATTACATACAAACGTAGTAATTACAAAAGCACTTATTTTCTGCTAAGCAACTTGTTTGTGCAAGTTGCCATTTAAATGTAAATAAGTAAGCCTCAGGTCTACTGCTATAAATTGTACAGTAATAATTTCATATTCTTATAACTAACTAAAAGATAAGCAAGAATTTTAAATACTTATTGAAAGTAACAACATTTTAATCTACCGTTAAAACAAAGAATTTACAGTAATTAACAATAGCCACGCGTATTTATTTACAATGGATCTATAATATAAAGTATAGTAATTCAATTTGATTTAGTGTGATATCAGACATAAAAACAATACAGTAATAAATCCATTTTATAATAAAACTACATGTGGCCAATAAAAATTAAAGCTAACTTATAGCCAGAGGTTTCCGTTATTCCATATAAAAATAGATAAAGTATTAGGTAGTAAATATTGTCGGAACACTAAAAAGAAATTATGGATGTAAACGTTTATCAGGATATTTTACTGCCACTATTAAATCTCTGTATAACAAGACAATTAAAACACCTTCCAATTAATATACACCTGTATCTTAAAAAGACATTAAAACAGATAATGAAAAAGTGTTTCTTTAGTCAAAGGCAATTAGCAATGAACTTGTATAAAAAATTAATCATTGTTGTTTAAATATATGTATGCATATACTACATTGTTATGCATTACAACACATTATTTAATATTAATATCGTGTTCTCCCATTTATCAATTTAAAACAAGAGCCTCACATGAAGTTTCCCAGGCTTTGGCATAATCAATATAATTTATCATTTTGAGATCAGCATTGTAATCTAACAGGAAATAGAAATTTGTTATGCCTAATATGTACAAATATTAATGTTAAAGTATATTTCATTATATTCGAGATGATCGTGATGGTCGTTCACCTACATCCGACATGAAAGAAATTCACATATTAATAGGAAGATAACGTTAAATTTTTTAAATTAGAGGAACAAAAGCATATTCTACAACGGGCTAAGACAAAAAAATTGTATCAATACTTTACAAGTTTACGCCCTTGAGAGAGAACACAATAAAAATCAAAAATTTGTATAAGAAAGAAAACAAGTTATTATTTATTCCGTAATAAATACTTACGTAAAAATGTATATTGGTTTGTTGCTAAAGTAGTATTTAATAGTACTTTAGTAGTATTTATAAAAGTATAACTCTATCGTATGGCAAAAAAAAACATGAAAACTACAAGATAATGCGCATTTATGACACAAGCACGTCACATAGGTCATAGGGGAAGATGCGACATCACAGGGTAGTATGGAACACAACGGGGTTTATTTTGCCCGGAAGTGGCGCAACTTTTCGGAACTATTTAGAAGATTGATTTGTCCCGCGTCCCGCATAAACATTTAAATGCCCCGCAGGTAAAAAATTTACAGATGTTGACTGTAAAATAATAAATTATTGTCATAGAAAGTTATGGATGCTGTTATGAAATGTATTTCTTTCCTAATACGTATGAATTTCGGGCATTGGCGGGTGAGTTGCATGCTAATGGTCGCGGGACGCGTTGAATGTCGGGGAATCCTCGAGCCGCTCGAAAATTTTTAGACATAAGCGCCTGCGTAAATCGGCGTATGCCCCACTGGCCACTCAGTGTCCAAACGTTCAAAGTGTGTGCTTTGTTGCCGAGTTGATGATAAAACAGACGCTCGGAATGAATTATTCGTAATTCCAAATTTTTAAAAAAATCAAGATTTAGTCATTCGTAATGAAATGAAATCAAGTGATATTGAATTATTTTTAGGATACATGTATAAATAAAAATTTAACTCAATTATTTTTGTTTTCTTTATTAGATACGTTTTAAATGGCCAAAATTAAGTTAAGAAATTAAAAATGATATGTCAAAATTGTTAATTATAAAAAAAAATCTTGACAAAACTCGCCGTAATTTTTTTCATTTTTGTCCCGCGAGACCTAATTAGAAATCTGGCAATCCTGACAGGAACCCAGTAGAAAGACGAAAGCGGATATGCCCTAGAGAAACTTGGATAAGAGGTGTATTAAAAGCAAGGTTTCTACGAAACTAACATGAGGGAGAATTGTATGACAGGAGGCATTGGTAGCAAGAAATCGGAAGGCTAACAAAGGAGATGATTCCCTGAATGTTCGTAAAAAAAAACTTACATACCGTTATTTTCAAAAGAATTGGTTGTATTAAGTGCCTTAAAAAGTCAACAACAAAATGTATTTTTGTTGACGATTTAATCAAAACCAAAGGTTTTTCTACACATTCTTTGAATCTTGCCTGCCAAACCTTAATAAATTACTTAGTTTCATTTGATTTTGTACGTTCAATGTACACATGCGTAGGTTGAACATAAGAATGGGAATTACATGATTATTTTACTATTTATTACCATCGTAACATTTTTATTGAATAAAATTAGCTACTTCTCCAGCAACAAAATCGTTATTAGTTTTGTTACCCTGCATTAAACTCTTTCAACTTTGTATTTTATTACTAATAGTTATATTTATCAACTGAATTGCTTACATTTGATTACATTTAATCGAAACATATTCCCTGTAACAGTTCATAAAAGAAATGCGGAGACGGCATCAAATATAAGAACGGAGTATTTTTCCGTAGGTAAATATTTGTTTTAAAATATTTTAATAGATACTTCTTAAGTCTGTTTTATACTATACTATTTTTTCGTTTAAGAAAATCGTATACGATTTTCTAGTACGGTGTCAATCAGAAATTAAAAATCTTGAACGAAAAATTCGTACGAAATTACTACAGCCCTAAATGCGTCCAATTTTAGCATGGGCGCATGCGTATTCTACTGTAACTGTATCTGACCGCATGTCATTTGTGGGTTAGGTTAACTGAAACAATCAAACGATGTCAAATACTACTTATTACCGTTAATCCCTCACAATTTATTTTGTAGGAATAAATATGTAGAATGGGACAAGCGTTATATACGTTAAATTTGAAAATGATTCGCTTTTTGTTCTGTGTTCAAATTGAACATTTGACATGGTTACTCAAGGTGCCAACAAAATATGATAAAAGTTACTAAAAAGTAACCAAAATATATTTGAGTTTTCGTACCAAAAAAATAGTACAATGTAAATGGTTCATATTTTCCATGCTAATTTCTTGAACGATATTTTTGTATTAAAAATCGTATAGGTACGATTTTCTTAAACGAAAAAATAGTATAGTATAAAACAGACTTTAAAGAATCGTTTTTAACATAAAACGAATAATCAGCTCATAAAATGAACAGTTTTCGTCGACTTCAAACGTTTATTGATCCATTATGTCACAATTTTCTTCTAATTGACACATTACGGACTTAATAGTGTGACAAACTTAAAACTTAGTACGTTTAGACAATAAAATAAATTCATTAGGTCTTTACTGTGCGCCCAAATGGGATATTATTAAAATAGAGGAAGTGTTTGTTGACTCAGACACTCTAATTGCCCAATTTTGACGTAAAATTAAATTAAACAAGTGAAGGCACGCATCTATTTAACAGATTTGGCTTAGAAAATACACATTAAGTTCTCATGGGGGTTCCACACGAAGATAACCATACAATAGAAATAAATAATCACGTATTAAGTGATCACATTGTCTAGGACGTGTGGGAAACCTAACAGGTGAAGAATAAAATTTTATAATTTGCTTATGTATATGGCATTTACCTGTCAGATTTAGACAGGTCGTAACCTTATACGATTATTTTACTAGCATTTTGGAAATAAAAATGTAGATGAGTAAATCGGTGGCATCTGCATGTAAAATGGTAGCCAAGCGGCATGGATTGCATCGTGCAACGAATGCGTATGTGGAACACACGCGAGTAACAGACAGACGAGCCACAGCCAACTTGAGCAGGAGGTATCCGTACCCATAGGACCCGTTAGCCTACCTGGCATATGAAATCGGACCCGGCCATCACGTATACATTATCAAACCCGTATATCAAGTGGTTTAGTACATATGCCATGACGTCATTACCATGGGCCAATCACGAACACACAAGAACACAACCGAATATGCGAATGGGCGGAGCGGAAACCTAACAACCTCGCGGGAATATCTTAGGCACTAAATATCCACGAAATGTTATACAAACATGTACTGACCACAATTTGTCAATAACCAGCAATTGATGTCTATTGGGTTACACCCAAACCACTACCAATTAATCTGGTGTTATTACCCAACCGATGTGTTTATGTATTGTTAAACCAAAAACTGCTTAAGTAATTATTGCTTTAACTGCTTTATCGCACCTGGAAATATCGCAACCCTCATGTACCTACTTACAGACATGGATCATTATTTATCTGAAACATGATTAGATTAGACATTGTAAATAACACAGCATTATCCAAAAGTCTGTTTGAACGAGCTAGTAGGTAAATAAATTGAGAGTCGCAAATCGAACTATGGTCATAAGCTCAAGAGCAAATAGCAAAAGTATAAAAATGTCAGTAACAGGAGATGTTATAATGAAAGCAAAAGGCAAAAACAATTAAGAAGAAAATGTAAGAATACTCAAGGAACAATAATGAACGATAATGAAGAAAGAACAATAAAGCTGTACTTCTTAAACTTATAGCTTAAATTTACCAATTAATTATACAGCCATACTATTAGTTCACATGGATACAAGTTACAAGATACAAGAATTATATAATCACAAAGCTAAAACCAAGGGTAGGTAAAGAAATTGGAATATAGCGCAAAATGTGCGAGTTATTATATGTTCTGATTCGGAAAAAAGTACAATACGACGGGTGGTCTGGTACTTTTTTAAGCCAAAAACTAAACAGTTTAAGCTGCCACTAAAAAAGATGTAGTATCGTGAGGGGACATAAATTATCCCTTTCTTTGGAACTCTATTATACTTAAGACAAATACTTGTCTGTGTACCGTTTTGCTGTTACTCACTTCTATACATCTATAACTTAGTTGCACTGGCCTGGCACGTACCTACTCCTAAAGGAAACTACATAAATAATATTTTTCATTTTCGCAGCTTTTTGGTCATTATAGGAGTTTGCTCATCTTCGTGAATCTACAGACTCTCTTGGACTTGGCGGGTAGTTACATATTGTCATCTCAATTATCTTTTCAAAAGCAGTAACGTTTTGTTCGGTAACAGCCGTATAAGAACGTCTTGTCCCTTTATTGCTAAAAAGAACGCCTTTTATGTTCAAATTATTTATACTAGCGGTGGTAAATGGTAGCCAAGGAAGGCGCTTATTGTTTCTTACTAAACTCAGAATGTAACTTTCCTTGAACTCATTAGCGCTTAAACCTCTTTTACAATATCAAAAACCCATAATTCGAAAATATTCTAAATTTTTCACTGCTTCTACTATTTTAAGAAGAGGTGGACTTAGACCTTTTGGGGTCCCTGGCGCAAAATTTTCGTGAGCCCCTTCAGTAGCGTAAAATAAATGGTTTCTAGAAAGTATCCAAGCAGTATCTACGATAGTTTCTTAAAACCATCTAATCTAATCTAAAAAAAAAAAAAACTACGACGATATGGGTTCCCTTTCCTTCGGGGGCCGCCACTAGCAGACGCCAGGTCCGACACTCGTAAGGTCTGCCACCGATTTTAACCCATTTCCACGGATTGTGTAGTAAAGCGGTTTTTCCCGCCCTTTTTCGAAGTGTAATTGTGGGCTATATGTTTACGTTTTTTTGCAACTTTTTGACATTTCTGACTTTAGGAAGCTTTTCTTTAGTAAATTAAGTTGCTTGCGGCGCTTAGAGACTACACTTTTGAATTAAAAATGTGTTTTTGGCTGACCACTAACAAACATGGTGCGCCGTGGAGATATTGATGAGCTTGAATAATTACGAAATAAACATGAAAATGGAAGTAAGAGTGAATATTTGATTTCTGGTTATGATACTGTTAAGGAAGAGGATTTAAAAAATATAGTATAGTAGTAGTGATGAGAGGATAGAATGAGACGGACCAAGAGAGGATGTACTGTTGTGTTGGAAGGCTTTTCAAAATATGGAGGAAGCATGTTTTTGGTTTTGTAATAAATGTTTGCATCATAAATAGTTTCAGGAAATTTGATTTGACAAATAAAGCAGCAACTTCAAAGCAAATACACATAGCTCCACTTCAGAAAGGAACTCTTGCAACACATGATAGTAGGATCAACAAAAAAAAGACTGATTTACACATTTAACTGCCCAAACAATATCCGTGGGAAAGGGTTAAGAAATTAGTAAACTAAGTTCTAGCCAACTTGATCTTAACAATGAAATCGCGCAAAGAACTAAACAATATGAGAGGCGAGTTTTGTTTTTCACTGCTTATCAGCTTTTTATTCTCAATAAATTCAGTTTGTCCCTCGTACAACTTTAAATGTTTTAAACATCCTCTTGATGTAAGTTGTTTTAGCTCATAAGATTGTAAATAACGTTTTTAGATCAACGATAAATCACCATTTTCAAATCTTATATAAGATTAATAATTACGTATATGGTTAACGTAATTTGGCACGATAACGGGTTAAAAATTTGTGAGTAGGACTAATAAAATACATGAAATACAACTCGGTTCTGATCTCACACGTTATAAACATGTATTTTATCAGATATTAAAACACTACTCGACTCTTCCAATAACGGATCCTCTGTTCGTAGCCAGCATCCGGGCTGCCGACCTATCGGCAATTAATCTAAATTGAACTGGACAGACAATCCCAATTAATAGATAGATGCACGTCAGGAGTTATCTCTCTCTAACAATGAGGCATTTCGTGCGGTCCAGCACGTTTACCGTCAGTTGCACTACCTGCAGCTAATTAATTTTTATTTCTTAAATACGACGTCCACACGGTTCATTTATTTGATAATGAAGGCGTTCTAGAACCATTAGCACTTTCCGTTCAACAAATCGATCGATCAAATCGATAAACTACTCTCCATATTCCTAACAAGACGCGGTCATTTCGATCGTATTAGAATTTCATTTATGCAAATAGTAACAACAGAATATCGTGTGCCCCGTCAATCCAAAGACGGTCCTAATGTAAATATCCTCGGAGATCGGCCGTATAAATCTTCACACCTAATAAATTCGTAAATATTAGTCGAAATTAACAGTTGTATAAAAAATTATGAGTCGAATAAATCAAACTGATTTGGTGCCGGTAGCAAAATTTTCACAGTTAACTTATGATTGGGCGGGTCGTTGCCCTGCAGCTGTGTGAGGAGGGGGAGTGTAGACAACCTACTCAGAGATGATTGATGTGCGACCCGTAAAAGACGAAAGGACGTGTGATAAGACAGCAGGATGCCTTGTACCTGCACACTTACCATAAAGAAACGCGAAATCGAGACTTGCAACGCATTTTGCATACAACAAACATAATGGGTAGAAACATTTCATCTCCTGACCACTTAAAACGAGTTAAGATTTTTTACAATCTACCAAACCGACCATATTTTGAAAAACTTACAAAAAAATAAACGAAGATTCGTCTTATAATAAAATTTGCACGTATGCAGAATCATAAACTCTAAAATTATTACGCCATTTATCGAAAACCATTTAACTTTACATTTATTAATATAAAAATATCTGTTCGCACATAATCCATTTTATTACATCTTTAAGTGACTACTATTAACACTAAGTATATAAGGCTTCCAGAAACGCTTACTGTATAATTGCTTTAAAAATTCATAAGCTTATAAGTATTTAAATAAGCGCAAAACATTTCCTTTCTAAAAAAACCCAAGAAAAAACATAGGGATTGAAATGAATTTTATAAATATTAAAAAAAAGTGTATTAGAATTTTTTTGGCTAAGAAAATACTACAAAAGAAAATTCATTATCCACTGGTTAATAATAAAACGCTTTGAGTTTCAAGAAAAACTGCAAAATATTTCTCCAGTCATAACTCTTTGTGTGTGGTAAGGCTTTTTCATATCTGGAATAATTAATCACATGTTTGTCTTATCTGGCACATCTGTAGTAGGCCGAGTTTGTGGCGTAGTATGTAATAAACTTGATAAGAATTAATTAATTTTTTATACCTAGATATTACAGCAGCGAGAAAAACTGCAGATTCTTGACAATAGACTACGTCAGCAACTGTTACCGTGAAGAGCATCGACAGAGCTTTTCCCTGTAATTCAATTATTCAAAACGGGAAGCGTCTTAATTTCATGATAAAATAAGAAATAACTAAAGATGGAGAATCACCAAGACTATCGAAATTTCTTTAACCAGTAAATTTACATTCTTCCATGAATGTACCGTATTTATATCGGGTGCAAGAGATATCACGCTCCACTCTTATTTCTTTAGTTTTTAATTTAAACGAAACAAATTTTAGACATGTAATAAACACAGGAAATCCGATTATTAGAACATATGGACAGATTTACATAATTTCCGCTTTCTTCCAAAATTGCAATAACTTTTTTATGTGAACAGTAAAAGTATACGGGGTTTCCGATATAAAATAACCAAATTACGGCTATTCCGGCGAAATTAGAAATGATCTAAAAGGTTGTATGTTGACAATCGGATTTTATGCACATATTACCTACAAGGCTTAATTTATAATTGTTTTAATTAATAACTAAAGAAAAAAAGGGTAAGCCAAATTTCGTTTACATCAGGTATATACCTGTTGCTAAGTAAATGTATGAAATATATTAAGTACTTAAAAGAAATGATTATCTGAGTAATTTCACCTTAACAACATTTGCGCATCAAATGCCTTAACATAAATAGAAAATGAGCTGATTAGTGTTAGTAATCTGTTAAAAGCAATATTACAATCAATAACATAATTTATGTAAAAGGTATTTTTCAACATTTTATTAAGAATATTTTTACAACTGGCCCCAATCAAGGCTTCCTTTTTCCTAATGATGCGCCGTAAATGCATAAGTAGATTATGTTGATTTACGACAATTTTATTACGAATTATATCGCTCAGGTCTGCATGTTCATCAGTTTTATATAGTCCGTTCGGCCAGTGGTGAGGTCTATCGGATTAGCGCAGTAAGGCGGCAATGAAATACATACATGCATTCTGTCTTTTTCTGTGTCATCGAGTTCTAAGCACATAAACACGAAACATACCGCTTACGTACTTACATTTATACACCAGTCAGTTAATCCGATAGACCTCATCACTGGCCGAATAGACTATATCTGATAAATTATGTTCCGCTGTATGCCATTAATATCCTATTATCGAAACTTACGAGAGAGCAATTAGATACATACATGTAAAGTCTTTTTTTTTTAATTTATGAACGATTAAATATAATGGGTCGTTTCACACATCGCCATTTCTAAAAATATTTCAAAAAGAAAATATCAAGACAAAAACTACAAGGACATTTAATTAAAACAGCGCAGTTACCAACCCGAAAACCCAAATTTCTCGATGAATCAAATTAAGAAAAAAAAATTGATTTATTGCCACAACCAAATTTTAAACTTTTGTACCCTGCCTGATGATACCTGCTAGGAATGTTTTTCTTAACTTTATTACTGAAGCATCAATTTTCAATTTTACAACTTATAATTTACTTTATTGTGTAATTTACATTATCTTCCTTTGTATTTTAAATACCTCTAAAGCGAAACAAATAAAACATAAGCAAAGCAGATAATTTACTTTTATGACGGGAGCCATTAAGAGGAACTTTAATATACAGTAGCGCTGTAGGTACATATTAAATCGTTACCGCTCGTTTCTTTTTTTTTTTTTGCTGGAGATATTATGCTTTTTGTTATAATAAAAACAATACACTTCTCATGTCAGTCTTTTCTTTTTAAGCTTCTAATTTTGTGTTTTTTAACCTCATATATGACGACTACTTATAATCTAAGTCACGCGTCTCTCTGTAGGTGGCATCAACGGCACCGATACTTACATTTCTTTCAACGTACACCCCACACTCTCTGAATACACTATTTGGTCCTACAGCCTTAATGTTACAGATAAATTATATATTAGCGTCGCAAAGTTTGCGAATTATATGTCTTAGTTCGGCAGGTTTTACGAGGGAGTATTGATAAGTTTCTGGCTTACCCTAGGACGATGCTATAAACCTGCTAAATCATATTTTACTATTTAACATAATTGTCCTTTAACCCTCATCCTACCAAGGTGTGCTTTTGAGGCACATTTGATTTTTATAACGTACGTATTTCATAAATTAACTTGTTGATAGACTAGAGGTTTTATTTATTCTACATTACAGCTATTTAACATATAATGGTGTCAAATAAATTTAGAAATGTTCTTTCTTTTTTACAAAAAAATAATAAACTTGATATACCAACACGTCCAACCAAGGTGTGCCTCAGAGGCACATATCTATTTATACACATAGTTGATGTAAATAACTGCGAAATGTAATTATTTTACTTCATTGGAGTCTATTTAGTAAACATACAAACAAAATATGCATATACAGAGAACATTATAAAATATTAAAAAACTAAAAATATTACAAAATAAATTTTACTGTTGTTTTTGACAGGTTTTGCAAGTAAGTATTTTTAGTGCATGCTCACCACAGACTGTTTATTTACATGTTCCACCACACTGTGTTAACATCCTGCTCTTTTTTGAAGGGCAAATATAACAGCGCTCTCTTTTTTTTTAATTGTGGAACAGATTCTTCCTGTTCTGGAGCTTGGTTTAGTGTAGTTTGGTTCAAAGAAATGTGACTTTTATGCAATCCGCTAAGAATTCGCCTTCTAATATGGTCTATTACGAGTTCTGTTGCTAATTCACCTAACAAAATATTCCGAAGTTTATGTTTCTTGGAAATATTCCAATCTAGATGGATATTTTTCCCGATAACTAGCGATGCTATCCCACAAGCGTCGATCATAATAAAAAAAAAGTTAAAGGCCACCTATTAGTTTTTCGTTTCACAGTATATGCATGTGCCATCTGATCAAAAGTGGACTCCACCTTTTGTGGAGTTGTAGTACGTATTTATTTCAGATTTGTTTTTATTTTCCACATCAACAGTGTTGTCATGATGCATCGTGGATAATAATATAACACAATGGTTTCTTTTTTGGTACATAGGATACCATAGTCATTGCAAGACTGGAAAACACATCTAAGCCTAAGAAAGTCGTTCATAGGGAAAAGGGAGATTGCAGAGAAGATTAAAGTAACAGTATACAAAACTGTATTCGTACCAACACTCACTTTCGGATGTGAAACCTGGGTTCTAACACCGACCATGAAGAGCAAAATACAGGCCATGGAGATGAAATATCTGCGCAAAGTAGCTGGGGTCACCAGAATGGACAAAATAAGGAATACGGAAATAAGAAAACGATTGAAGGTCGAACCTATATTAAAAATAATCGAAGACCGACAGCTCAAATGGGTTGGACATCTAATCAGGCTAGGAAACGAGAGACCCGCTAAACAAACATGGAAAGCAAAAGACATGAGAAGAGACTCAGAGGAAGACCTAGGAATACGTGGGACGATAGTGTGAAAAAAATACTAACAGAAAGAGGGATGAACATGTCACAGGCAAGGAATATAAATCAAGAAATAAAAAAGAGTGGAGAAAATTTATCCATAGCAATAAAGAACACTAGGATACGATTTCACACCCTACACCTTCGGGTAAAAGGGTTAGATTGTAATATATATATATAATATTTTATAATGTTCTCTGTATATGCATATTTTGTTTGTATGTTTACTAAATAAACTACAATGAAGTAAAATAATTACATTTCGCAGTTATTTACATCAACTATTATGTATAAATAGATAAGTGCCTCTGAGGCACACCTTGGTAGGACACGTTACAAAAAGACCTTGGTAGGATGAGGGTTTTTAAGCACTCAACTCACGTTCATAAAGCAATTCTGAGCCTCTACACTTCTACAGCATTGCCATCATCTCGTTTGATGTGCATCTTTTTGTTTTTGCGACTTTTTAGAGCTGTGGTAATAGATAGCAGTCCCAAGGGGACTAGACACCATTTTAATGCCGTTTTCATTGAATTTTTGCGGGACAACAAATGACTTGTGGGCAGGGGCGTTATCCTGCAAAAACAATAGCCTTTGAATTTTTTTTTTCAGTTTTCGCCTAAAATTTGTTAAAAAACACTAATTTTCCTAGCTGCAGGGAATCAGTAAAACATATTCTTTCTTTATCCAAGAAAACGGAGACAAGAATTTTTCTAGCAGGCCTCTGAATGAGAAATTGTGTTGGTCTGAGAGAACCAGCTTTTCCACTCTTTGGACAAGTCTTTGGTCTCTAAATCAAAGTGATGTCCAAGTTTCATTCATTGTACAATGCGGAATTAGGAATGACCAAACCCACTAATTTATCCCTCGTATGATGCGACCATCTTACGTATCAGGAATTGGAAGTAGCAACATTAAGGCATCCGAGCATGTGTGTGTGTAAAGTACGCCCAGTTATAAATAAGATTTGTGAGACATTAAAACGATTTCATGGGCTGCAAGGAAACGAAACGATGTCGTATAAATTTGTCCCGGGCTTTTAAATTGCTGTAATTAAATGTAATGTAGTTATTGGTGTTTTTATTACCGCAAATTATTAAGAACCTATAACGACGTAACAATAACAAAAGTACTGCACGACTGTATTATTTTCACGATGAAATGTTTTTCTCTCGAAACGTAATGTTATAACCATATTAAAAATTCATTACTTTTTATACTTTTTTAATATACCTACCTAAAACCGTCACGAATCTCTGGACAATAAATAACGAAATACCGAACAAATATTGAATACAGTAAATATTTAATGATAGCGATTCAATGTTGCCAGTAAATAAAAGTGAATTGATATCTGCTATAAAAATATAATTGTGTAAACTTAATTTAATCTAGTTTTTGCAAACTATAAAGTTTATTGCGATAAAAATAAATTAACAATAACGAAAAAAATTATTTATGGTTTATTGAGTTTTGCCATGGTTTTATGTACCTACTATAAAAAAATTAAGTAAATAAATGTCAAACTTAATAGTATTTCGGTGATTTTATAGTCAGATATAAAGATTTTTGATGGTAAAGTTTTTAAATATTTTTGGAACAAAAAATTTGTTTTTTAAAATTAATCCTACGCCTCTTTACCGTTACGTATGTAAAAACCCACATTGTGAAATTTATAAAACTCAAAGTCTTTTTGATAAAATCATATATTTTTGCTCTAAATAAATAATTATAGTGTACAAAAGTTGTATTTGTAGTCTTTTAATATTCCAATAATTTTTTATTAACTTTATTGCCAAGTAACTAAATAAATACAACAAAATTATTTGGTACATTAATTTTAGCTACCTGAGCAAAAAAGTAAAGCAAACAATTTAATTTTTTTTATGAAATCAACATTGCATTAAAAAATAAAACTACATAATTTAAAACGCAACATGACTGTAAAACTTGCCTATACTTGTGTAAAAAAAATTATTGTAATTACCATTATCTTATGATAATCGTATCTATCAATAACTAAATAAATGCAAAATACAATGTTTTATTTAAGCATTCATTAAATAGAATTGACCGTTGACAATGTCCCTAAATTTTTTTTTTTTTTTTTTTAATTAAAAATCCTGCCTTAAAAAAAACAAAGATAAAACTACAACTAAGTTAAATTATAAACAACAAACCAATTTTATTGTATCGGGTGATCAACAATGACTGATTCCCGCTAACTTCAGACCGAAAATAAAATAACCAAGTTTTAGTTGGTATCTCAGTGTAAAACTAGGATATCAGTGGCGTAGTATTATTGACGTTTTCTGTGACGCTCAGGTTGACCTGTCGTTTCGTGTGCGGTTAGTAGCTTTTCGTTTTAATTTAAATCTTTTCGTAAAAATCAGTTATCGGTTTTTCGTTTTCAGTGCGTTCAGGTTGTTCTGTCATTTCGTGTGTGGACAATATTTACATATGTATGCATATTAATAGGGGAACTGATTTAAGGTAACCTCACTTAATTGTTTTTATAAAGCTAATTCTTTTAAAGAAAAAGCTTTGCAAATCTTTTTGTCAGTAAAAACTGTAGCTGTCATATTTAAATGGAGAATATTATTACCCGTTCTGTCAATACAAACTTTTTTTCCTACGCTACTGGTTTTCTCCTATGGGTTACCATCCGTTCGAACAAAGTTCCTAACACCCTTGGCATCAATCATTTTCGATCACCCTATAGTTCTTATCATAATTAGATATAATAATCATCCTATCTTAAACTTGTATCTAACGCAAAAAAAATAATTATAAGGTTGCTTGTTTTCAAAATTACTGTTAAGATATTTTTAGCAGCCGTAAAACTTAAAAGTCCTTTATTTTGTTGTAATATTTGTAGTTTTTGTTTTCATGGCAATGTTGATGGAATAACAAAGTTGACAATGTTCAGAAACAGACGAAATGTCTAACACAAAATCTATTTAAAGCAATGTTTAAAGAGAATACAACGTTGCTTAAAAATAGTTTTTTTTAAATATAACTTTAATACAAAGGATACAGAAAAAATACAAAATTTTTATTTTTTACTTTTTACTTTTGCTTAGTAACTTCTGAATTAAGAGGCCCATGGTAACTTTTTTTCAGATTTAAACGCAGCACCAAATTTTTTAACGTTAATTAATTTGTATTTCTTAATATAAGCAGGACGCCTTTTATTTTGCATGATTTATTTTTATTTTGACATAAGCAATAAAAAATATATAATATTTTTCATCTTTTGGTTTTAATAAACTCAATTTTACTGCCAATTTAAATTGTATTGCTCGCTCTGTTAAGTACATAATATACTTCCTCGCCTTAAAAAGCACCCATAACTCTTTTGTATTGGTACGCTTACCACAAAACAAAAAACGACGAAAATAAGTTAGCAATGTTTAGGCGACAATGATGAATTATGAATATCCGTGAAACGGATACCACAAAACAATAAAAACAAAGACACCGCCATTTTTCCAGTTAAACAAAGTAGAGAACTTACCGCTGCCTGAATGTCTATCAAAGAATGTTACCGTACAAGCTAAAACGCCAAAAAGAGAATCTCATAGACCAGAGGCAAGCAAGCGTGACAGTGGAAACAATGCGCTCTGTCATTGTAGCCATTAACTCCACTTCCGCTTCGAGAAAATAAAAACTGAAATAAAAATTCGTGCGTTACGCACCACAACAATATATACCCTTTTCAAATAAATTAATGTGTACAGAAGACAAGCTATGCTCGGCCGGCAGAAGGGACAAATACTAAACCACAAACAGTCCGAAAAAGATTCATATCAAGTGTACAGTCATATGCATATCGGGCAGCTATTTGTTATCAGAGATCGGTAACCTGTATTTGAAAAGAGCACCGGGCAGGGCGGAATGCAGTCGATGGTTCGTCCGATATATCGATCTGTGTCGGTAGCAGATATGATCACAGAAGCTACCGATATCATAAGCGGCGCTGTCACCGGTAAATTCAATGTACGGATAGGCCAAACAATTGGCACAACCAACCGTCATAGACTCGACTATACATGAACGACATGATCGTATGACATATATCCATGATGAAATATTTAGTGAATCACGTGAGACAACAAACGATATGCACACAAACGTTTACTATACAGTGTGTCCAGAATTCGAGGCTCACCATGGGTAACTTCTAAACCGTAGTAGATAGAAGGTCGGTCAACTGGGACAAAAGTTGCCTACTTTATAGAGCAATACAGCGATGCTTTGTTTTTGAAAAAACAAATTCAAGGCTAATTTGATATTGATGAAAAACCAAAAATGTGTCATTTCTTTACATGAGTTTATCTCAGTTGCTATGAGATAAAGCAAAAAAGTTTCTAACAGAAGTGGTAGATATTTTTAATCGCTATGAAATGGCGGCAATGAATTTTTTTAATATCGCATATTTTACGAGATACCGCATAAACTAGCATTTTTTAAATACAAACCATAGTTGATTTTAGTTTCATTCTGGAGCTTCTTTTTTTCTCTTTTCAATGATGTACCATCCATATGATACATTTATTTTGAAATTTGGCGGCATTAATATTAGAAAACGATTTTGATAAAAAAAAAATAAGCAAGCCACGAATTAATAACGTCGGGTTTCATTTATTAGCTGATAAGAAACAAAAGAACGCCTAAACTTTTATTAGCTAATAGATGGAACCCGACGTTATTAATTCATGGCTTGCTTAACTATTTTCTATCATAATCGTTTGACGGCTTGAGATATAAAGTTGATTCAAACGCTATTTTATACAAGTTTTTCTTCCGAACACGATAAAAATATTTTCAAATATACAGGATGACGATGAGTCACCTCTCTGGAGCTAATAGCAACTTTTATATTTCAAATACAACACCCTATTTTTTATTTAATATTTTTGACCGCCTTAATTTTAGCTTTGCATCAATATAAGATACTACAGGTTTTTATACGGCGTTGCCAAAAAAAAAAAAAAATTTCAAAATTTTTCATGGTTTTAAGTCTTTATTTAAAAAATTCTCTCAAAGTTCTTTCAAAGTACAGAGTTGTAATTTGGTATGGACATGCAGAAAACATTGCTCTATTCGCTCGATATAAAAAATTTGAATCACGCATAGAGGGGTGTTCATAAATAGAGAGCAACTTCCATGATTTTCAAAAGCTCGTAACTCGATTTTTCTAATCCAAATCCCTGTATTTTCTCATGTCATCGAAATCGGCTTTAAGAGAGCTTCATTTTTTGTTAATTATGTCCTATACTCAAAACTCATACTTTTCGAGATATTCGACATTTTTCTTCTAATCGTTATTGAAGCAAATAGAGTGCCGTGGAAATCGAAAAAATTGACATTCACTTCGCTAACGTCAAAAACTTGTCATTTATTTCTTGAATTATGGCATTTTCACAATGAATTTTACTTTACAAGAGCAAATTGATATGGTTTATTTACCATTTCGTGTATTTAATTACTAATAGTAATAAAATTTTGTTTTATTATAAATATTTTATTGTACTTATGTAATCAGTGATTTAAATTGATGATTTAAAAAAAAAACACTTGATTTAAATCGTGATTTAAATTAATGTTTTTTTTAAATCACTTGATTTAAATCAATTGATTTAAATCTGCTCAACCCTGTTTACAAGTACCTGCTCTTAAATAAACAACGATATAAAATATATTATTTTTAATAATTTGGTAAACAGCAAAGCTACACAGCACAAACGTAATCTCGAAGTTGTAGATATTTTGCATAGGTATTGTTTAGTGTTTTAAATCCTACTGGTTTAATTCTTTACGACACTCATCCCAAATTGCAACATCCACAATTGAAGAACAGGGCTTCGAATTTATTTCCCTTGCGCCGTATTCTCCAAATTTGGCCCCCTTCGACTCCCATCTGTTTCCAAACTTGAAAACACAATAGGCACGACAAAAATTTCCATCAAATGAGAAGGTCATTGTGGTTGTAGAAGCTTATTTTGTAACCTCGACGAATCGATCTACAAAGAGGATATAGTAAAGTTAGAAGATCGCTAGACTACATGCATTGTACTTCGAGAAGATAATGTAGTAAAATAAAAGTCATTTTAAACTATTGAATAATTGTTTTTTCGACAGACCGCGAACTTTTCAATCCACCCACGTATGTCAATTTACACGCGGCAGTTAAAGTGTTGAATGTTTCTCTCGTATAGACTACGACTACTGCTTAATGTCACAGTACACGGCAATTTCCTCGGTCCATGAAGTGCCCAATGTTCAAGACCAAAACAGCAATGTATGTGGCGTTTATGCGCTTTTAGTAGGCGACGGCGACATCAACGTAACTTTGTAATTACGCGCACATTAAGTCGACGCTTTCAAAGCCCGCGAATGACTCGGAGGAACCGCAGGGGACTGTGTAGTTACATTTCTATTTAGTCTTCAAATTGAGTTGTCCAACTTACCAAAGTTGTTGAATAAGTTTGTTAGTTCAGATGTTTGCAGAATAATTCCGCACTTGCAGGCACAACGCATGGAGGAACTAACATTCCCCAGACGCATTTATAAATGTAACGATTGTAGCACTAAACTTATGTTCGCTCCCTCGGTTCCTTGTTTCTTAAATAATAATGTCAGATTTGTAAGCGTAAATTCTCATTTATAAACTTTACCACTTGAATTGCCTTTGACTAGGTATTGTTTCTCTCAAAGATATTTTGATTGGGTAAATAACTCGTCTCGTGAGGGGTTAAAAACAATTGAATTGATGAAGTTACAAGGTTACAACCACGAATAAACAAACTGTTGTGGGCAAAAAATTATTTTTCTCATTTTTATAAATGGCGTCAAAATTACGTAAATGACATTTGTGAAAATGACGTTTAATGCTAGTGTTTACCAACGTTATATTAAACCATATACACTTACGTAGAAATTCCTATATCGCACGTCCCCTATCTACACAGTGAGTGGCGACTGAAGCCGATTGGATGAAATGAAAATATGTTCCTCTCTTTCTAAGGTGTACTTTTGACAATTGGCAGCAAACATTGAAAATCAAATAAAAATAGGAATAGGATTACTACACAGAACCTGCATGAAAATTGTTGAGGTTATGTTATGAAATGTGATTTTTGCAAATTACGAGTGCAAACACCGATGTTTAACAATCCGAGGCTAATTTGCGAATTACTACAAACCTTATGGTGCCTTTCCACGTGAGAGTAAACTACTCTCGATAGCAGCGTCGCCAAGGATACAGCCAATCGCGAGTTACTCTCAGGGGCTGTATCCTTGGCGACGCTGCTATCGAGAGTAGTTTACTCTCACGTGGAAAGGCACCATTAGAACAGATTGTAATACATTTGTTGCTGTTTTTACCATTGAAATAAAAGATAAAGGAAGGAGCTTTTAATACTATACTGCAGCGTTTCAGCGGCGACGGAAATGACGACATAGATAGCCTCTTATGGCGGCCGGTGTTGACAGGTGAAACAGTCGGAGATATTTTAGTTTTGTGTACTACAATGGTTAGTTGTAAATCTTGTAGTTGTAGTAGGTCCAAAAATGTTAAAGATAAAAAGATTACGTTCCATAGGTAAGTAGACATTAATATTTTGTAGTGTAATCATGTATTGAAAATTTGATGTGGTCTGTCAAAATGGTATGTCATATCAGTGGCGTGCATTTGTGTACAGCATAATTTTTTACTCTCATAATAAACAATCCAAATATTGAAATATGCTGTCGTTTTTTTAATTCCCTCATCCACGAAACAAGAAATAAATAAGTAAATAACAGGTTCAATTCAAAAGAAAGCAAATATTTACATTATTCAATACATATTTAAAAATGTTAGATACGCCACTGAGAAGCGGAAACATGCATCCGCCATATTGAGAGGCTAACCTGGACGCCTTAGTAACGCTATAACACTCATTCCTTTATGTTTTTATTCAATGGTTTTTACTAATCGTAGATCATCAACGTGCAACGTCAAATGTCATATTTTTAAACTGTCAAAAATTAGGTGAACATGGTGAACATTACACCCGCTTCTCACGTTGTCCAATCCGATGTATATTAAGCTGTCAATGGTACAATCGCCGCATTCAAAAGAGAGGATGTATATGAGAGTACCGTTGACTATGTTACACAAAAATGGAAGTACTAGCCATATATGTAGGTAGTTATTTTATACTTCTACATAATATCGGGTGATCGAAAATTATTGTTGCCTCGGGTGCATAGATAAGAGCTCGGGTGTTAGGAACTTTATTCGAACAATTTGCAACACCATGGGGAAAAAACCAGTAGCGTAGGGAAACCACACACAAAATGACGGAACAACCCGGAAGTCGCAGAAACGAAAATAATACTACGCCACTGATATCCTAGTTATACAATGCAATACCAACATAAACTTGGTTATTTTATTTTCAGTCTGAAGGTGTTTCTTAAGTATTGCAAAAAAATTCGGGAGGTAATTCCTTTACGAAAATTAAGGGGGGTCTTTCATATTAAATTTTTTCTTTAGACGTCTTCTTTCGGAGTTACACCCCCCTAAAGGGGAGCGGTAAAATTAGGTTTTTATTTTATTTCTCAAATTTGGTTATTATGTAGGAGAATGATATTTGGTAGATGTTTTTTACTTATTAAAAGGTTTCCTATAGTAATATTTTCAATCATCTCCCACCTTCACAGGGGGGTAAAAACTGCGACCCCTGTTGGTTTTTTCATCAGAACTTTTTGGTGAGTAATAATTTTGCAATTAAAAAATTATTGTTTGAAAGCTTGGTTTATTAAGAAACTTGTTTTTTCTTTAGTTTTTCTCATAAAACCTACCGTTTTTGAGTAAAAAGTAAAATAAAAAAACATAAACCATCAAATTAATATTCCAATATAAAACGATTCATTTTGGTGGTTGCCATGGTTTGTTTATGTTCATATTGCCTACCAGCCGCTTTTGTTGTCTACTACTTTAATTTTTATAACTCATTTAAAAAGAAAGCTTTAATCAACCTTTAACCTGACCCTCTTACTGATTAAATGAATGACGGTCAGGTTAAAGGTCGGTTCGTTTTTTTTTTAACTTATTAAAAAAAAAAGCTTTAACAACCCTTAACCCTCTTTCACCGATTAAATGGATGACGGTCAGGTTATGGGCCGGTTAGTTTTTTTTTTTTGTACAATAAAACAAACAGTATTTGTGATCCAGTGTAATAATGAGTTTTATAATTTAATAATTTGGAACCGCCGTTGCCAGTTAATACCGATTTTTGTTTATTAACTGACACCGCACATTTTTGGTCCAATATTGTATGCTTCATAAAAATGCAAATAGTTTATAATATACAGCGCTATTGCAACAAGAATGTGAAGATATGATATTAATATTTCGTGAGATGAAAACCATAAGGTTTTAAGACATTCTTCTTTTAACAGTATATTATAATAGCTCTCTATATAAGATCCTTATTGTTCGTTATTTAACAGTTGTAAATTTATTGGAATTCTAATTTAAAAAACTATACCGCAAAAACAATACACAAAAATTAAAATCTTAATTTTTTTACAAACGGTATTATGTAGACTGTTGAGGTTAAGCGATGAATAAATTCCTAGGAGACAGAGATTATGCCCTGCCCTATTAGTCCGCGTTCACAATGAACGTAGTAGATAGCAGATAGCAGATAGTGGTTAGTAACTAAAGCTGAAATGCATTGAATCAAATGCACGTGTTCACAATGGACGTAATGGTGCCTGTACACCTGAGAGTAAAGTACTCTCGAGAGTAGCGTCGCCAAGGATACAGCCAATCGCGAGTTACTCTCAGGGGCTGTATCCTTGGCGACGCTACTCTCGAGAGTACTTTACTCTCAGGTGTACAGGCACCATAAGATTTTCGTAGTAACTATGGTAACTAAAGTGAAGTATCTATGTTTTTAATGCTTCAAATTAATTAAAACTACAATGTTAAACAATGTTTAATACTAGGTACTTATTAACTTTATAATCCTCCACAAATCATCAATACGTAGAATACATGAATAGTCAATTTGATAAACAACCTTCCGCGTTTAAATTGTGGTTATGTGCTATGCTACAAACAAGTCGGTTGCTAACCGTATCCAAGTAAACATTTCGTTACGGATTTCTTACGTATTACGCACTAACCACTATCTGCTATCTACTATCTACTACGTTCATCGTGAACGCGGACTTAGACGTACTAAAACAGTAAAATAGTAGAACTAAGACCAAAGTATCATATATCAAGCTTTTCAAACAAGAAAACATCTTTAAGGATCTTGGACAGCAGAATTCCAACGACTAAATATATTTAAAGGCCACAAGCCAAATTTTTCATTCATTTTACCCTGCCCTAGAACACCAGATGATCACTTAGAATATTCCATAATTTTATATTTTACTTATATTTTGACTATCAGCCAGTCATATTGTATCACTATGTTTTAACATTTTACTATTAATTCACGCTAGAACTCTTAACAAATAGTTTTTTAAAAGAAAGAAACTTTTAGCGGCATAGTTCCGTCTGCGTACGGGTATGTAGTATGAAATTAATTAAATAACTCACCGGAAATTCATTTTTGTAGATTTTTGTTATTCCATTGCCAAATATTTTAAGTTTTATTATAACTCAAAAGGGTCGGTCAACATGAGTCTGAACATGTTATACATTTTTGGAATATGACAAATTTGTAGGACATCATTTATATATCTCGTTTCGTCATTGACATGTCTGGCGCACACGCACGCACGCACGCACGCACACACACGGATGTCATCGCGACTATAGTCGAAACATGTTGAAGGAACCACCTCAAAACGTGTAAATCTATCAAAATCCGGAATTCGAATATTTTCGCGATCACCATACTTTTTACACTGCGTATGGCAAATGTAAAAATTACTGTTGATGCAATCTTCAATTTTTACTAACGAGGATTACACCGTGAAATAAACATTTAAACAACCAGGATCATTTATTCACCTTGGTGTATTTATCTTTTCATTTACACCGAAATTAAAATTGTACGTGTTTTCTTGCGTCTACACTTTACTTGGTCGCCTTATCTGGGACTGTAAGGTTAGTAATTTTCTATAAATTTAAAACCGTGTTCCAAATGTCACAAACAATTTATGTGTTGTACTGGGGACTTTATTTTATTTTCCTACTAATGTACTAACAGCAACATAAACCACTAGCGGACACAAATTATCCAATATACAAACGTAAAACCAGTGTAATTCTTATCTCCCGCTCAATAAATTTCATTATTTCCACGAAATTTATTTTACTATACAGGGTGCCCATTTTTCTAACCTGTTGTCTGGGTAACTCCGTTAATATTGGAGATACAGAAACGTTTAAATTAGCAAATTTGTGCAGAATTTAAAGGGAAATCTGATGCCATTTTCAAATTTGACCTACGTCATCAACTTTTTGAAATATTTTAAAAAAACTGAAAAAGGTCGATTTTTTCAAACTTGAATAATTCCGTAACCATATGAATTAGAACGAAAATAAAAATTGGCATTTATAGATGTTTTTACGTAGATTTTAAATATGTTAACGAAATTTTTATAGCACTCTATTTCCGAGTTATAGCACAAACTTGCATTTTTTTAAATGGAAGTCATAGTAGCTGTGGTCTTATTAAAAAGGTTATTTTTTTCTCGTTTCAATGATATAAGGGTTGTTATGCTTTACTCTTGTAGTTTTTCTTTAAATAAGCAAAAATCATTTTACATGTTCACTGCCTACTAATAGATGGGAGTTATCCTGTGTTGATGTTCTTTTTTTTTCGATGTGACATTTAAGAGTTGTCTCTTATCGTTAGTGTAGCAATTATTAGCCAGTTGCAGCTTTATCAGTTGACACCACATTCAAGGAACAACTCCCGGGTAGATGATGTTGGTTTATAATTTACGTATTCCAGGACTCTCTCTTCATCTTCTTGCTTAAATTTAATTTTCAA
The DNA here is from genome assembly GCA_947652605.1 of Elmis aenea. Classification (NCBI taxonomy): domain Eukaryota; kingdom Metazoa; phylum Arthropoda; class Insecta; order Coleoptera; family Elmidae; genus Elmis; species Elmis aenea. The sequence continues at coordinate 23,080,176 of OX393576.1, forward strand.
ACCTTTGGATTTTGTAAATGACCTGTATTTTTTTAAATTGGTTTCTAATAACGAAAATAATTTCTTTCTTGGTTGGCTCCTTTCCAAAAATCTTTGCAAATACATTTTACTTGAATTTCTACTATTTCTATTAGGCTACAAGCCTAGTAATAAAAAACCATGTCCTTTCTTTCTTCATTAGAAAACATTGTTTTTGAAATTTATAGTAAACTCAAACAAAAATTTTGATCAAAACGAGAGAGAGATTTATACGTGTAACAAACAATAAATTTTATTTGACAAACTCTGAGGTTTTGTTTTTAAAATTTGTAACTGGCTAATAACTGCTACACTAACGATAAGAGACAACTCTTAAATGTCACATTGAAAAAAAAGAACATCAACACAGGATAACTCCCATCTATTAGTAGGCAGTGAACATGTAAAATGATTTTTGCTTATTTAAAGAAAAACTACAAGAGTGAAGCATAACAACCCTTATATCATTGAAACGAGAAAAAAATAACCTTTTTAATAAGACCATAGCCAACTATGACTTCCATTTAAAAAAATGCAAGTTTGTGCTATAACTCGAAATTCGAGAGTGCTATGAAAATTTCGTTAACATATTTAAAATCTACGTAAAAACATCTATAAATGCCAATTTTTATTTTGGTTCTAACTCATATGGTTACGGAATTATTCAAGTTTGAAAAAATCGACATTTTTCAGTTTTTTCAAAATATGTCAAAAAGTTGAGGACGTAGGTCAAATTCGAAATTGGTATGAGTTTTTCCTTTAAATTCTGCACATATTTGCTAATTTAAACGTTTCTGTATCTCTTATATTAACGGAGTTACCCATACAACAGGTTAGAAAAATGGGCACCCTGTATATACCTTCGGACTTCTTATAAATTCAAGCTTCATACAAAAACGCATATAACATTGTGAGTGCGGTGCGTTAAAAATAGTAAGCGCTGGAATCTAGAATTCAACAAAAACACTTAATGCAACTTGTTACAAACCAGATCTAATATACAAATTACCTTTGTTGGCATCCAGTTTCCAGCAAGTTGACAATATATGGTTATAGGCAACAGGTTCCCTCTAATCAAATGCAATTACGCGGACTGGTTCCGATAAGACCACAGAAGTCCAAAAGTTATGAGCGAAACAATGCGAATGATACAGCAAAACCAGCCCTCTTTATCGGACTGAAACTCTACATCAATTAGTTCTGTGTACCGTAAATCTGTTATGGATGGGACGTTGCGAAGTATTTATCACGTCAATATTTATAATGAAGTTTAAATAACTTCGTTGTTGTAATCGATAAGTGCTGCGTTTTAATTAATCAATACATGGCTTTAATAAACATTTAATATATGAGAATATAAAGAAAAATAAACAAAGACTAGTTGAAGAGATATTAATTAATTTTACTGAGAACAAATTGGTATCGTTTTATTAAGCATTATACAATGGATCAAAATGAATTTATTGAGAACAATAGATGGCAACTCTTTTCTAAGATTTTATTTTAAATTATTTTAGATCCATTCCTTCAATGATAATAGGTACTAATCACAATTTTTACGTTCAACTACTTAAAAGCTCCCAACCAATCTTATTTTGGAATACTATTTCGGTTAAAGGTTACCGTTTTTTGCCATTAAAAATAACGGTTTCGGTTAAAAATCACTTTTACGGACAAAAAATAACGATTAACCGGTTAAAAAAAAAACGGTTTCATGCCCTGCCTATAACTCTGCTAAATACTACAGGTTTTTCTTTTAGTACCAATTCGCTGCAACTGTTTTCTAGCTTAGTTTTATTATCCAGACTGCTGAACAAAACTACATGCGTTAATTTTTTCATTACTCGCTGCTTTTTGGTTATTGTCAGAGTTTGCTCATGTTTTTGAATTCATAGACGACTCGCTTTATGGATAGGTACAATTTTGGAAAAACAAATTGTCCGTCATTATTTTGGAGATTCAAAATTTCACGGCACGCTCTGCTTTTGGGAGCTCAGACAACTGATGCTGGCACGAAACAAAATGCAAGATGGTTTTAACAGCTAAGGACCCAGTGTTCACTTAATGCTTTAATACTTACCACATTATGTGGCTTTATTGTCATCTTCAATTAATTTTTAACAACAGCAATGTTATTTATGGTAGGAGTCGTAGCAGAGTGTCCCTTTTTGGTGTTGAACAGGATTTTTTTTGCGTTCAAATTCTTGATAACAGCGTACATTGTAGCCAAGGCCGACGAGAAGGAAGGGATGATGAGTTAAAATTCTCCGGGCCCGGAATTTACAGGAACCCGAACATCAACCTACAATTAGTTTTTTTGCGCGATAATTAATCGTAGGAAGACCCTCAAAATTGTAAATTTTTACTGCCGGACTCGGCACCCCTGATTGTAGCTAAGGAAGGCGCTTGTTCAATCTATGCTATATCTTTACTTTTCTTGCATTCACAAGCGCTTAAACCTCTTTTTTTAAATCATAATAAATCATAATTCGACAATGTTCAACTTAACTATTTTTTTCACTACTTTGACTATTTAAAAAATCTAACTAACACGACTTTGACAATTAAAACTGAAATGGCAGGTAAAGAGCTAAATTCATATTACCTATCATTTTTTTTTTATTGTCAACCAATTCAGCTTGGCTCTCGTATTAATATGAAGCACTAATAATTAGATCTCACTTTCCGTATACATATGACTTATAAGATATTAATTTTAATCTAACTTTGAACTGTTCTTTAAATTTACGTTAAAACAAAAACAACGTCTTCTACTTTGTATCAGCGAGAGAGAAGAAAATTAATGTTTGAACTGAATGAGCAATGGTTTTAAGTTTTATTATTTACACGGTTTTGTCGCTTGAATAAATTAATGCCATACTCTGTTTTAAAAACAAATGTTATACACCCAGAGTTATTGATAAAACTAAAACTTTACAACGTGGCGCTGTCATGGTCCAACAGCGGAGAGATTTTTTTCTACCCAAAACTGTGAGAGTAATGATTAACGCTTCGGACAAATAAATAATAATGGTACGAGTGTTCGCGATTAAAAATATTGATAAAACACATCGTTTACTCTAGACAGTGATTGATTTTCGAGCTTCTGGCTTCGAGCAGTCGATTTAATTAACACCTTTAACAAACACTATCAAACCTTACACAAGCAATCTTTTAAAATGTTAATACACAGCTTTGTTTGTTGCTGGCACGTAAGGTTACGATTTGACAGTATTTTATCAAAACGACAAACGGAATGGACAAATGCCTACGTGTTTATCAACTTACTACGATAATTATTAATAGTAGGCTTCTAACGTGGGTACCACACAATATATCTAACTGCCACCTGTCGACAAATATTTTAACGGCTCTGTGACGTTCACAAATTTCGTGTTGAGGGCGTACGCAGATGGTCGATTTTTTATGTCGCTTTTACAAAATTAATTTAGGTTTGGATTATTTACCTGAAAAGATCAGTATTATAAACACCATGAATTTTAAATTTTAACATCGGCATAGTACACAGGGTATATGTTTCAATGTGGAGATTTTGGATGTTTTTCTGATTTGTACCCGATTTCGTGTTCCTACTGATTTCCAGTTCACATCTTCTTTTGGTAATCTTTGTTCTCCTATCCTGTTGACATATCCGTACCAAACAAATTGCTTCTTTTAATTGTTTATGACGATCTTTTTTATAGTCCCTATTTCTTCGTTTCTGGTTTTTGAATTTCTGGTAGATCTCATAAGAAATTCATTTTAGTCGCTACAAGCTTTTGTGATTTTCTATATATTTTAGAATCGCATTTGAGTTGTGTCATATATTGTCAACAACGTGCACTGTTGATTAGGCTATTGAACATTTCATCACATCTACCGGTGTCACTTATTTTTGTCCTCAGATATATAAACTCGGTACAGACTTTTATATTGTCTCCGTTTTCCAATTTCATATCTTACAAAGTACCACCTACACAGGATATGGCCCAATTGGACCTATTGCACCCGATCAGGCTCCGCGCTTAAGAGAGCCCTGCGCTAAAGGGGGTTTCGTGCTTGTCAAAGATTAGGCAATAAAAAATTATATTAGGAAAACTATTTGAAAAATTAATCTCGTTTTTTTAATATTTGCAGAACGTGTAAACGGTGCGATACAGTAAGGGAAGTTACAGATTCCTATATGTTCAACAACTTCTTTTTTATTTTCGTTTTATTTTCGATACAGGTTTGTATTATCAGTTATAGTATACAACGCGTGGCAAAAGTTGACTAACTAACAGTGTCAACTTCGAGTTGTTAAAACAAAAGGTTGAGGAAAAAAAAGAAATATTTCTGTTATTAAGTGGATGACGAGCTAATTGTAAATCCTGCAAAACTGTTTAAAGCAATTTTTAAAATTTAATTTTGAATAAAGTAGAACAGTCGTGACAAACCGGATTTAAACAATTGAAAAATCATGGATAAGAATTTATTTAGATAGTTGGAAAAAAAATTAAAAATTGGAAAAGACGCTCTTAAAAAGCATGCAATAAAGTTATGAATTGCGCTGATAAATACAAAGACTACAAAAGGCGACTCATCTACTGATTTAATTAAAAAGACAGATTAAGATGGCAATATGTTGGTCGACGCTATTGATGTTCTAAACATTATTCTTTCATTAGAATGTTACAGAAAGCCTTCTAAAATATTTTAATTTCTAGCTGAAAATGACAAAGCTACAGCTTTTTATAATCTCTTTATTGCACTTCGAATATATTTAACCATACTACTGACCGTCGGCGTCGGTTCTAGAGAAAAGACATTTTCTAGGTTAAAACCAGGGCGTGAAACCGGTTTAAACAACCGGTTAAGCGTTATTTTTTGTCGGTAAAATTGGTTTTTAACCGAAACCGTTATTATCAATAAAAAACAAAACGTAACCTTTAATCAAATTAATTAAAAACCGGTTTTTTAACATCTTTTTGTATTAAAAATTACTTTAACAAAATACAAAATCTGTATTAAATGCGATTAGTTTACGAAAAGTCATTACTGAACGCTGGATTATAAATATATTATAAAATTATAAATAGATATATATTTTCCTACTTTGCAGTCCTAATCTAAATATTGTCAAAACAGTTTTTTTAGCGGCTTTATAAAACCGATTTATAAGTTAACAAGTTAACAAAACCGTTTTTTTTTAACGAAAAAAATAGATAAAGTTCTCGATTCGGTTTTTAAATATTTTACTACAGGTATGGTTTCTACATATTTATTATCCACTTTTTTAAAAGTATTGTACTATTTCGTGCCAGTACTACTTGTTCGTTAGCATAGTGTAGTAATCAAAAAACACAAAAAAAAACACGATAAGTAATGGTATTAATTTAATTTAACAGACATAATTAAATGAGCGTTTTATCCATTATCATTCAACATTTTATCTAGCATTACATAATATCGAAGTAAAAAACTAAATGGAAACAGTAGAACACCACCAGTAAAAATAAATAAACCTCGGTATCAGATAAGTAGCCAATAAAACCTATAACTAAAGTCGTACCTACACTGACTCCTACGCTTACGCGATAGCTGCATGTTCCTGCGCATCCGCCATTATTAAACTTCTTATCTACATCTGATGGCGTTCTTGTGGAAATCCATCAAGATGACATTCTTCATTATCGACTTAAACAACTACAAGTACAAACGCGTAAGCGTTTGATGAGAAAATGTTAGCAACGTATCAAATGACTCTTGAAATGCGATATATGTTGTTTTATACGTTTATCAGATTTTCTACCGTAGATGTGCGTCACTTACTGCAGTAGTGTGTCTTTTATAAATAAACATTCCGGTGTACAAATTCAAACAAATTGTTTCACAGCGATTCGTACAGAAATAAAAATTATTTCTCATTTATATTACTTTTAAAAGAATTAATTTAATGTTCAACATTTTGCAATTATTGTCCAAACTATATCACAAATATAGTTAACAACTAATTAGAAATTTGGCTGATTGTTAGGCAGTAGCAACAAAAAACGTTCTGGATTTGTGGTTATTACACTTTTGAACTATTACGTAACAATAATTATTTAAGCATTTTGCTACTATTTTTCTCAGATTCTTATTGAAATTGTACCGCGACTATTTGCTTTTTTCTTTCTCATCTTGAATCGGACTTTTATTCTGTATAGTTACTTCTTAAAATAGTAACCTGTGCAAATAAACAATGGCACAACCGATAAGGGGTCCCTCTAATTAACCCGCTGACACAATCACAGACAGACGCGACACGGCAGCTCGTCGAGGACATAAATCTGGGCGATGCTATCACCGACCAATTGAGCGTCTCCTGTGGTGTGAGCTGTGTGGGACTCCAAACACGGCCTACTTTACAGTTCCAGATGCGAACACTACCAATAAGTCTCTTAGCTACCTCTGCACTGGTGTGTCAGCGGGCATCAACCACTCGGCGTGGAAGTGCGAAGAATGCAGTCCTTTCGCCAACTACCGTTCTTGTGGAGGTGATTTATCCACTGTTTGTAGTCAAGTATATCTTTATAAACTTTTTACACTTGGGGCAAAAAATTTTTTTAACGGCTCAGCAAGGTCTTAAAAAGTATTAAAATAACTATCAAATTGTCACGTTTGATTTTTAGATTGTAAAACCGGAATAGCCATGACAAAAAAAAACATTTGTTAGTTTAAATAAGTTCATTAAAAAATGGTTTTCAAAAATTATCTTGTCGATATGATATAATTTAATTAATTATATTTACGTAAATAAATTCATCACTTAATAATAATAATAATATTTATTGCATGTTAAGGAACTACAAGGTTTTACACATGTCAGATGTTGATATAATATAAAATAGAGATAAAACTCAATTAAAGTAATACTTACTCACATTTAATAAATAGGACAAAACAGACAAGTTAAAATGCGCGATATGCATTAATTCACTAATGTATATTATATAGAATATAATTTTACATTCGTCAATTACAATTACAATTACAGAAACCTGAAAGAAAGACTGAAAGAAAGACTGGAGCCCCCACAAACAATCTGCTTACCCATTTTTGAACTCAAACAATTTATCGCATTTTTCAACTTTTCCAACTGTACATCTTTAACGATTTAAAGAACTGCGAACCATTAATACTAATGATAGCTATGAATTCCTTTACATATAAAACTGCATTGTATGATAAAAAAATCATCATATTATAGTACACATAAAATGATTTTGACCATCATTAACCTTAATTAATATCGTCTTCTTACGCAGTTGGATGTGGTTTACAAATGGTACTGTACTTTCCGTCATATAAAACGCGTTTTTTTTACCAAAGAAGAAAAAATTACTCTGCGTCTTGTATAAGAAAAATATCAGTAGTAAGTAGTAATAGAAGGATTTTTTATTTATTCCAAAACATTCCTCCAAAATTGGGGAGCGTCTTATGTGCCCGTGCGCCTTATATGCCAAAAACTGCGGTAATTATTTTCGATGTGCTAAAAATAAAAACAGAATAACGCGTAGTTTCCTCGATTATAATTTACATAAGACATAACAATTATTATATTGACAACAGTTACAAAAGGTTAATTGAAGGTTCATCTCAGATATGTTTAATAGGTTAAACAGACACAAATGTCGAGAAATGCTTTCGGCGACAGCAAACGTCATTTACTTCGATCGCACTGGTTTAAAAATTACAGGTGCAAAATGCGAACGTCAGAAAGACTTAGTGATAATTAAAAACAATTTATTTCCAATGCTCACTTTGCTATTTAATATTAATTCTATATTTTTTGTGATTCATCATCCTGTTAATTTCAAAATGTGGTATGATTAACGATGCCGCATCTTGTGTTGTAATTAATTAAAAGCTTATAACAGTAAAACGTATTTAAGTTACAGTTAAATAACAATTTGATGTATAGAACGCATTTTTCGATTTTTTTACGAACTGCAATAAAACTAGCAACAGATCTGCAAAATTAGCGTTAACCAAAACAGTGTAAAGTGTTTTGTGGGCTATATACTGGTAGTTAACTGTGTACCGTAACTTTGCTGAACAAAGTGCGAGAGTATTTATTAAAACTTTGGAGAACTAAGACATGTTCGCAATTACATTTTTGTTCGACTTAAAAAACATTTATTATAATGCCATAAAACGGTAAAATGTAAATGAAATTTAAGGTGAAAAAAAATTAAAACAAACCCCAGAAATTCTAAGGCAGGCAAGAGATTGGCTCTTTTCGACATTAATCAAAGTAGAATGAAATCTGTAATTTAATGTGAGCCCTTCCATAGTAAATAGGAGACTGATAAACTGTAGCGTAGCCGGGGGTGAAGCGGATGCGATGAACATTGGCCCGCGAGCCGAGGGGGCTCATAGGATGCCAACAACAACTTGTTTTTCGCCTTTTTACATCTGCCCTTAGACGAAAACTTTATCCGAAGACCCACTAATGGGTAGTTCACACGGTGACTTTTAAAGTCGCGACTTCAAAATAAAAATGGCCGCTCTTGTAATAGCAGCATCGAGTGTTGTAGAGCAACTAATTATTTTGAAGTTGCTATTTGTTGATAATGCTCTAAAATCGTTGGAACATCTATTGGGGACATGATAAATTGGAAATCGATGACAAACAAATGCATATTATTTGTGTTATGTCAAAATATAAAAATATGGTAGGCTTACGTCAAATGCCGATGAAATCTGAAATTAAAACTGGATACGAGAAAATAGAAGCCTAAATTGAAACTGGACAGAAGAAAATGAAGACTGCGCAAGAGAAAATGGAATCCATAATTGAAACTCGACAAAATGAAATAAAAGCTTGCCAGAAAAAGATGAAAGCTAACCAGGAGGTGCTGAAAGAAAAAATAAAATCTGCGATTAAAAATGGTGTTATTCAGAAGCTGACCAAAGTTGGTGACCAAGTACAAACAGTTCAACTATCCGAGGAAGTGGTCGAAACGGATACGCAGGAGCGTGGTCGACAAGAAATTCGCAGAAGCATGGACGAATGGGAAGACGAATAAGCATAGTCAACGGAAGGTCCCAGAAGCATGGTCAACAAGCAAGTCGCAGATGCATGGTCAACAGAAAGTTGCGGAAGCATCGTCGAGAGAGAAGTCAAAGAAGTGTGGTCGACGGAAAGTATAGTATATCCCATATAAGACTTCTCATATCGGCTTAAGCAGTTGGAACAACCCACGTACATACACAATCTTGGATTATAAACCTTAAATGATTTGTATGGCACAACACCTAAAATCATAATCGCATACCACATCTTCCTAATTGCTTTTCTTTGAGCATAATGACCATAATGCTGCAGTTCTAAACAAGTTCTCGCTAAAAGCTTATTACCTTATATACGCTATAATCTATATACAGGGTTTCCCCGTTATCACCGCGAATATTTTAAGTGGTGATAGAGGACCTTTTTCTAAGAAAAAATTTCAAGTAAATTTTTTTCCTAAAATCAAATGCAAAGCTGATATCAACACTTACTTGATTTTTTTACACTTCTGCATTTGTAAGACTCTGTAGCCAATAATATCAATTTTATCGTAAAATACCTTTAAGCTTTTTAATAGAACATGAAATTCTCTACAAAATTAGTCCTAATTTTTTTTTTGTCTACAGGCAATGGTTTAAAAGTTATAAGGCAGTTTGTACACAAAAATGTAAAAAATTTACAAAATGTAATTGTTTCTTAGACTTTGCAACCGCTGTATCTTTAAAACGAAAGGTTGTATAAAAAAACCGACGGCCCATTCCGGATAGCAAATTTTATGGGCTACAACTTTGGTCCAGTGAAAGTTTTGGAAAATCAAACCGATTTTCCGGAAAAGCTGAAAATAAGGAATAGAGTGTAAAAAAAATCCTAGAAATAATGTTTTGTATTTAAAAATGCTTTTAAAAAGAGTGCGATTATGAACTGAAAATGATGGAGGTCATTTTGAACACTTATTGAAGTAATTTTGTGGTTACATGTTAATTTTATTGCGTCCAGATGGATTTGCATTGTTTTACATTTTATCGTTTTCGAAGGAAAAAAAACGGGGAATAATGATATTTTCTATTTAAAAATGCCATAGCATCGTCACCATTCATAAAATTATGTATCTCATCAATTTCAAAGCTTTTTATGAAGTTTGAAATTCTTCAGACAACCACCCCTTATCATCTTTTTAAGGAGCTAACGAACAAATTTAACAAGAAATTGTAAAATTGCATATAAATAATTTTTAAAAATGCCGCATCTTTTTAACAAAACGTCGTAGAGCAAAACGGATGCCTATTGCGGATAAGGCTTTTAACGGACTACATAAATATGTTGTTCAATAAAAAACTAAATATATCATAGAAGTGTTGATAATAGTGAAAAAGGTGAAGAAAAAAAAACGATAAAATGCAAAACAATGCAAATTCATCAACACAATAAAATTAACATGTAATCACAAAATTACTTCAATAAGTGTTCAAAATGACCTCCATCATTTTCAGTTCATAATCGCACTCTCTTTAAAAGCATTTTTAAATAAAAAACATTTTTTCTCGGATTTTTTTTTACACTCTGTTCCTTATTTTCAGCTTTTCCGGAAAATCGGTTTGATTTTCCAAAACTTTCACTGGACCAAAGTTGTAGCCCATAAAATTTGCTATCCGGAATGAGCCGTCCATTTTTTTGTACAACCTTTCGTTTTAAAGATACAGCGGTTGCAAAGTCTAAGAAACAATTAAATTTTGTAAATTTTTTACATTTTTTTGGACAAACTGCCTTATAACTTTTAAATCATTGCTTGTAGACAAAAAATAAATAAAACTAATTTTGTAGAGAATTTTATGTTCTATTAAAAAGCTTAAAGGTATTTTACGATAAAATTGATATTTTCGGCTACAGAGTCTTATAAATGCAGAAGTGTAAAAAAATCAAGTAAGTGTTGATATCAGCTTAGCATTTGATTTTAGGAAAAAAATTTAGTTAAAATTTTTTCTTAGAAAAAGGTCCTCTATCACCACTTAAAATATTCGCGGTGATAACGGGGACACCCTGTATATAAAAGAGCTCGTTTGTTTGTTTGTGTGTTTGTTTGTTCGCTATAGAATCCTAGGTCCGTTGACCGATCGGGACCAAATTTTGCACAGTTACTATTTAGGACCTGACGGATCAAACGCCGGGTAAATCGCCTAGTAGATTATAAATTATAATTGTTTACAAGCAAAAACTTTTGGGAAACACTGATACAGATATTAATTTTCTTTTACCTAAGAACCCAAATTAAACCTTATTGAACCTATAATTAGGGATCAAATTTCGACTGCTTGCAATAATCTTCATGAATCCGCCTTCAATTAGATTACAACTTTCATTGGCGTAGACTGAATTGTAAACACAAATAATATTTAAAGAAAGAGACCGAGATTGTGCATTTGTTTCCTTTAGTTCTGCCTCTTCTTAATCCGCTGTGAGCAGTTTTAAAAGAAATATACTATAGCAGGAAATTGGAAGACAGGAAAACCGCAGAAGCATAGGCGACGGAAGGTCGCGAGAGTGTGGTCGATATGGACGTCGCGGAAGCGTAGTCAACGGAAAGTTGTGGAAGCGTGGGCGACGGAAAAGTCGAAAATGCGTGGTCAATAGAAAACAGCAGAAGTGTGGTTGACAGGCAAGAAGCATGGGCGACGGGAGGTTGCAAGAGCGTGGTCAACATGGAGGTCACGGAAAGTGGCCGACAGAAAGTCGTAGGATCGTGGGCGACAGGAAAGTCGAAGAAGCATGGTCGATGGAAAATCGCAAAAGCTTGGTTGACAGAAAAAAAACGTCGTCAAAAGATAAGTCGCGGAAGAAGGCTCGACGAAAAACATGGTCAAAGTTATATGTATAGCGAAAGAATGGTCAACAAGTTGTCACAAAGAGTATGTGAGTAACTTGCGGATGAGCATGGACAGTGTCCTGGAGCAGGTCTGTGAGCACATGTGGATTTGTGATGGCCGAAGAAAGGACCAGTGCGAAATCAGAATACAACGAGGTGGGTTCCAGCTAGAAGACCTGATGATGGCAGCGACCCGTATCTGTTTCGGGAAGAAACAGTTTTAAGGAAGGGGCAATGTAACAAGCACGCCTACAGGGTAGCAAACCTGCGGACGTGGCGGTTTATATGGTAGCCAGAAGCAAGGTTCTAGAAGATGTTGCGTTATACTTCTAGCGGGCCCTTCGATACGCTTCTAGAGTGTTCGAAGAATGGATGGTTCACAAAGTGTTTATAAGCAGGCGCGCTACGGACGGACAGACAGTCAGAGGTCAGAGGAGTAATAGATGAAACGTCGCGTTAGTCTGAAGTTTGAGGACTCGTGGAAATAAATGTTGTACATAGTGTAAATAAGCATAGTAGTGTATATAAATAAGTGTTAAGCTGGTGAATATAAATAGTCACTTGTAACGTTATGTCGGTTTATCTTAATTGTTATATGTGTTAATGATGTCTTTTGTTTAAATAAATAGTAAATGTAAGCTCAATCGTATTTTATTGTTTGTGCAAATAAATTCGGAACCCCGTGAACGTTAAGGTCCACACACACCGGCGCGATTTCGAAGCGGGCGCGGCGCGGTCGCGGTCACGATAATTGGTAACCATGTTTACTTACTTACGTAACCAGGTTACTAATTATCGTGACCGCGACCGCGCCGCGCCCGCTTCGAAATCGCGCCGGTGTGAGTTGACCTTTTTACATTAACATATTATTCTGAAAAATCAATATAACAATAAAAACACCACTATTCCGAAATAGTGAGATTTATATTTATCGATAAATATCAATTGTAATGTATTGATATTTCGATATATCGACATAATTTAGATATCGCCCACCACTACTATGCAGTTTGTGTGAAAGCCGATAAACGCAGAATTTCCGTCATAGCTCTCAACAAATACTTAACAACAAACAATTTGTATTGAATTGAGGTAGTAATATTATTTGGATGTTTTTGTATCGCTGATCAGTAAAACAATTTATTGTATCGGTTGAACACCGCTGTGCTAATAATATTACGATACATCAAGGGAAATAATTATTTTTCTGACTGACCGATCTGGCAGTACCAATACAAGTCGAGATGTGGGAGCGCAACTGAGTAAACGATATGGACATATAATGGCACGCTAAATGGCATAGCGAGACTATATGGCACGACTGCCATTATTTATGGCAACAATGCCACTCGGCCGGACTAACAAAGGACATTTTAAATATACACGGATACACGCTTATTCACGCTGGATCGTGTCATTTAAAAACAATCAACGATAATATCGGTGTAATTGTTTCATTGGCTTGAATAGAACACGGTCGGTGCTGGTTTATCGGCTCTTCCAGACATAAACTAGCCCACTCTATTTCCATTTTGTAGCATGCGACTGTACACGTGATACAATTGTCTCCATCTCGACAGATCATCGACACAGATAGCGAAACAAGTCGATTATTCAAGATGGCGTTAAGATATTACATCGGACGGACGTACATATGCTAAAACAAAATGCACTCGATTCGCCATTTATGGTCATTAATAGGTAAACATGAAGGCATGAACGGAAATTATCGCCATTAAAAATTATAACCGAGGTTGTGTTCAGTTCTCACCGACCTGTGTGTGTATTGTATGTGCAGTAACACGCACCATCTATGGACATATTCTATACGAATCTTACGCGTGACTACTTGTCCTTGTTAAAATCAGTTGAACTACTGTGAAACAGTGGCTGTTTATTCCCTAATTGACGTGCTACTACTGTATATTTTTAGTATGTATCGGTGCTACCGTATCGCAAGAACAGGCAATGCTTAAGGGCCAATACAATTGCCCTAGGGCCTATCCCAAACAATTTTCAAAGATACAGCTGGGTAGTACTTAAATCAGTTTCGAATGTAGTCATTTACTCCTTTCCAAGGACCAATTATCTCCGATTAATATTTGCTATTGTACCCTTCAGAATAATTGTAAAAATTATCGTTTTGAGGAAATGCAAACAATAAAAATTAATTTGGATGGACATCCCTGATAAAAGCAAACGCAAAAGGTCTAGAAAAAGAAAGTGTATTTGCTTTAAGCTGCATTAAAAGATCTGTCCCAATTTTTTTAATGTTATTGCTTGAAACATTACAAAATGTATTGGAAAAAATTGCATATACCAAACGCTTTAAACTTTTTTAAAGCTTAAGACACGATTTGATCATTTGCAGCCATAAAGAAAGCAAAGTTATAAATTATTAGAAATTAATTATGAGAGAGTACACGTGCCAGGTTATTTTCATGGATATTATGGACTGATTTTTTACAATAATATTATAATATGCGTAAAAATAACAAGCACATACAGGTGCCAATTTATTGTTGTTTTAGTAAGACTTTTCCTATTGTGGGAGGCGAGATGGAAAAAAAAGATACTTTATACCAGAAATAAATTTTAATTGCAAATCCGATACGTCGCGCAGCTAGAGGTGCGATGCAGTTCCAAAAGTCAATTAACAGTCCCGGTGGTGGCGACCTTCGAGTGCCCGATGTTATTAGAATATCAGCGGGATACTGCATTGTAAGTTCAATCCAACGCAGTCTCCATCGTACCACACAGACCTCGTGCACAAAACAAGACTTGAAAGAGAATTGTACCTACTTATGTGTACCTAAGAAAAATCTGATTCTACATATTAAGTCCAACCGAGGCCAAATTACATACGCGTTACTGTTCAATTTCAAAGACCAATTAAATATTTATTTATTTATTATCTCAACAAGATCCTTTATTTTCTATCGTACATTTTTATTGTGATTGCTAACAAGCCTGCAGACTCTAACTGCGATTACGTTGTTAAAAATTTTAAACATTTCCGTTTGTTGAGAAGCTATCATTAGCTTTTGTTTTCAAAAGTTTTATGTCTTCCTTATATTTTTTATGATGTAAGACGCGTAGTTTAAAAGAAAAACGCGAACATGTAATAATACACTTACATTTTAAATTATACTTATTTATAAGCATTAAAAATTTTATCATTTCAATCATTTCAAGTAACTTATTTTATTTTAATTGCAATTGTTACAATTCCACGAATATTAAATTAGTTACACAACAATAATGAGGAAATTACTTAATATAACCGTAAAAAAACATTGTTGTATTCAGTCCTCTTGGTAATAAACTAAAACAAAATTCTACACTTGCTCAAACGTAAAACACAACTAATGTTGGGTTTAACATATGCTAAAACCCTCTTTTTCAAGTCAAGAATCCTTTGTAATGAACGCATGGCGTGGAAATTATTTCGAATTTTGGAATTTTTCAAATTTTTGCTTGTTTCACACATAGTTTTTAAAACATCCAATTTTAAAATAAAAAATTGGTGTTTTCCTAAATATTTTTAGTACAAAAGTTAAAGCTGATTTTATTGGAAATAAAAAACACGGTAATTATTTTTTAATTATTTTAGTTTATTTACTCAATAGTCCTACTGTTAGGCGTAGAACTTTTAAATTGTGTTGTGTTGACTTTTTTCCACGTTTTTCTGTACTGTCCCAACTGTTTTATCTTTTCTCATTTGATATTTCTATCCCTTGCTGTTTTTAATTTCGTCGTGCCAGGTTTTTCTCGGTCTACCTCTTTGGTTTATTTTTTTTTTATAACTGGGCATTTCTGGTTAACCTTTCCTCTTTAATTTCGTACATGTGAGCCAACCATCCCATCTGTCTTTCTTGTATTTTTGTTTTAACTGATTTCATTTTTAATTGTTCTCTTTATGTTTCATTTCTGATTCAATCTTTTTTAGTTTTTCCTTGGATTTTTCTTAGAAATCCAATTTCTGCTGAATTCACACGGCTACTATTTTTTTTTGTGAGTGTCCACGTGTCCTTTTCCGTATAAAAGTGCTGAAGTTACTACCTTGTTTACCACTTCCACTTTTGTTCGTTTTAGGACAAGTCAATTTCCAAAAAATGTCCTTAAACTGTTAAATATTCTTCCCACATTTCCTGTTCTTTCGCTTATTCCCTTGTACATCCCTCCCTCCATTTATCTCTGTGATCATTCCAAAATATTTAAAGCTATCTACCTGTTCCAACCTATGCCCATCTAACGTGATGTTATGCCCTTTGTTCTCTGTTGTAACGATCAAAGTTAAAGCTGATTTCATTAAAAATAAAAAACAGGGAAAATATTTTTTGAGATATTTTAAATTCCTTCAGGAATATTACACTTAGTCACTCTTGGTTTCCACTTTTGCAAACTCTCTTTTGGAAAAAACCGGGTGTAACTGAGTTCTGGTACACCCCTATTTTTTTCTTTAGTTTTGATTTAAGATGCATGAAATTTTAGACCTATGATATATGTAACAAACTGAATTATTTGAACATATACACTACCTATTGTTTCACTTCAGGTTTCGCCAAAAATGACCTTAACTTTGTTATGTCAGATGGAAAACCCTGTATATTTTTATATCTTTGGATACAACTGCACTGTTTTGGTTAATAATAAATAATTTTTGGACGAAAATTAACTTTTTTATTAAGTGCACCGTGACCTGCATAAATTAAATTTTATTATGTCGACAAGTGTCGGAAAAACGTTTTTGTAAATTTTTATTGACATTTAAGTTACTTTAATCGACTTTAAAGGTTGCATAATCGGTTTTTTGACAAACAATCAGTTATTGAAATGAAACTGTATTTATACATCCATCTATTTAAATAGAGTATTTTCTGACGACGTTGACAAAACCAATAACTTATATTTGTGTTGGAAGGCTGCTTCAAAAACTTAAAATATTATAGAAACCTATTAAGATATCCTGTTAAACGCAGTTTAATGTGGTTAATTGCAACTAGTTATTTTGCAGTTGTATCCAAAATTGCTTCCTCTTTCTAAAAACATAAAAATATACAGGGTCTTCCATTTGAAATAAGAAAGTTAGGGTCATTTCCGTCGAAACCCGAAGTGAAATAATAGTTTAGGGTAAGTCCGGGATAGATGCCCCAACGGCGAAGATGCCCCATCAAAATAATTTCGTTATTAAAACACGTTCACTGCCAACCAAAATTTTGTGCCGACCCTCAGAGGCCAACGCGTTTTATTGAAATATTTAATGTTTAGTATATTTTATTAAAACTGTAACTGCTTACCAAAACAAATTTTAAAAACCGACACCAGGAAAAGTTGAGGTTCACCTTTCCCTACAAGCCAGTAAAATCGTAAAGTAGGCTCACAACGGCCAACAAAATACTGGAACATTTAGTACAGATATGTCCGTGACTCAAATGTCTAGTCATTGGCTCCTAATGAACGACCGCCATGACTCAAACCTCGAGTCAGTGGCAGTGAACGTGTTAACGGGCAGGTAGCGCAGGCTTTTTAAGGGTTGGTTTGTATTGCGTATGTGATTGTGTGCAGTGCTGATTTAAAAAAAAAAAAACTTATTCGGGCAAGTTGTTAGCAAAAATTCATTTTTAGAGCTTCACAAAATTTATCACTATGGTTTGGTTGTACACGCATATCATGATAAAGTACTTTTATCATTGTTTTTGTAGTGCAATACATTTGGGCATACAATAGGTTAGTGTTCGTGCCAAAGTACATATTCTGGCGCAAAATTTAAATTTGATATTTGGCTGGGGCATCTATACCGGACGATAGGGGAAGATGCCCTACATGTGTTGGGTGTGGGGAAAAGTACACAAACACAAAATGGAATGATGAGTGGGTTCAGTGCATGCATTGCAACAAATTGTCCCATGAAGGCTGTTCTAAATATAAAAATCTTTGTAATTTGTGTGGAAAAATACTGACATTAAAAAAGAAATAAGTACTTAATTGTAAATATGTTTAGTTTCTGTTTATTAATTTGTAATTACATATTTTCGTAGGGGCATCTATACCTATACTAGTGGGGCGACAGTTTGGTGAAGATGGTAAATGCTCATATTTTAAGTTTTTAATTTTTCGAGTCATATAAGTTTATAACAGTGTAAATTTTCATGTTTAAATAAAATAATATACATAGAGTTGTCATACAACGTAGTTACAACCATAGTTTTTACTCCTTTGTCCAGAAAATTTTAGCATCTAAAAAGGTGGGGCATCTATCCCGGACTTACCCTACATCTGTTCAAATAATCAGGCTTTTTAAATATAAATATGTCTAAATTTTAATTTAACTAAAATCAAATTAAAGAAAAAGGGGTTGTGCCAGAACTGTTACACTCGGTATACTTTTAAACTAATCGATACTATATCAATCTCTTCTTTAGTAGCTTCTACCCCGCAATTTGAAAAATAACTAAAAGACGCACGTTGACAAGTCAGGTGAGTGCGGTGGGTGCTTTATTACTTTTTTAGACTAAACTGGAAAGCTGCATTATCGTGATGAAATATAATCCTTTTTTTTTTAACTTTAGTAATTGCTTAAAGCAAACCTTTTTCTCTGATTTTACTAATACTATTTCGCTAGATTTATCTTCTGTGCATTAACCATAATTACACTGAGCAGTCCCAAACTCCTGAAGAAACTGCATACTTTACATCATAAGTTTAAAAAATAAATTGGAGCCCGACACTATTGAGAAGAATCAAAGTTTAATGACCAACTCCTACACGCTGTGCTTTTTGGAGCCCAGAAAGCTGATGCGACACAAAACGATTGACAACCACTTTTAAATCATAATGGATTATTTTAACAGCTGATAATCTAATCTTAATTTAACGCTCTATTATCGCATGGGTAGCTTCATTGTCGTCTACGATTGTTTATAGCAACGGAAAATTGCAACCAAGGATGGCGTTTTGTTCACTAAAAACTGAATCTAACTTTCCTTGCACTAAGAAGCGCTTAAATTATTTTATTAAAACGTTATACATCAACCTTTTATGACAAAAGAGAACTAAACAATATAAAGACGAATTTTATTTTTCACATCCTAATAGTTTGTTTGTTTTTTTTAATTCTCAAAAATTCAGCATAACTCTCGTATAAACCCTCCAGCGAAACAAAAGTATTTATTTCGACTCTTGTTTTAGTCCCCAAGTAAGGGTTAAGACACGAATCAGTTTTACAAATACACAAACAAATATTTATTAACTTCTCTTCATGCAAAGATGAACGTGCACTAAAGCAAACGTGTTCTTTATGTTTTGAACAGTTAAAGCTTGTCTACACTTCGTATCTGGTTGATTAACATTCGAGCATGTGTTCATTTTCTCCGGGAACTGTGCATCAAATTTCGCATGATCTGAAACACAAGTCCAGCCAGCCAGCACCCACGGTAATAACAATATCTCGATGGCCGGATAACGAGCCGGGATGATCCTAATAAACTCTGGCATGCAGCCGCTATAAAATCAGCACCTCCCGAGGTCAGTCCGTGCGTGCCGTGTAAATCACGGCTGGCGTGATCGCGTCGGTCCTTCGCTGACGTCATAAATTAAATTAATGCTATAACCCATAAATTACCGCGCTGTTATTGGAAAAAAATGTAAGAATGCGCGATAGACACTAACAAATTGGGTTGTCTCTATAACACACATTAACGAGATGTTACTTTTACCCGCTAGAAACCAAGACTAGTTCTATTAAATATTCAAATTCATTTCTAACGTACCGGTAAAGTAAAAGCTACATGAACAGCCACCTCGATTTTTGACTTTTATTATAACTTTGAATTTTATTGGGTGTCCAGTAGATTGTCTTAAAGTATTTGACTTGTCAGATAACAAGAAGTAAAAAATTCAAGCAAATATTTTGGTCAAAAAATGTTCCTTCAAAGTCATTTAAATTTCCGTCCAATTTGTTACAATTTCTTTTACTTTGAATTCAAAAAATCTTTGAATTAAACCTGCAATGTATGTGTTAAATAATTTTTTTTTTCTAGTTAGAAAATTTTGTTTCTAATACATTTTTGATAACCAAGTGCAACACACGGAAAAGATTATCTACAGGGTGGTCCATATAAAAGGGCCACTATTGGAATTTCGTAAACGGTAAGAGCTACAAAGATGTTTATATTAAACAAATTGTTGCCCTTTTCGAAACCTACTCAGTGCTATATTGCCTACCTTAATAAACTTAATCAATCAAATCTTAACGTCGGGTGTATTCCCAAGTGTTCTTAAAACTGCAAAAATAGTGCCTATTCACAAAAGTGGTCCTAAGGATAGTGTGATCAACTATAGGCCAATAGCGCTACTTAGCGTGTTCTCAAAAATAGTGGAAAACGTGTTATAAAACAGAATTTTGTCCTTCTTGCAAAAAAATAGCTTACTAGACACCCACCAGTATGGTTTCTTAAGAAATAGCGGCACACAAGGCGCAGTTATAGATTTCTTAGACCTTATCACTAACTTAATAGATAAAAAACAGTATGTAATAACTGTTTTTGTAGACCTTAGCAAAGCTTTTGATACTGTCGATCACGCACTGCTATTGCGCAAATTGCAGTGTTTGAGTATTAGAGGAATTATGTTAGATATAATTAAATCATACGTACTAGATAGAAAACAGTACAACCATTTAAACGAAATTAATAGTAATGTAAAAAACGTTCAAACAGGAGTACCACAGGGGTCTGTCTTGGGCCCTTTATTATATTTGATATATGTCCTAAGCTTAAACAAAGCTGGTTTAAAGGCTAATTATTTCACATATGCAGATGATACTATTTTGGTTTACTATAGCGAAAACTTAGCTAATTTGGACGCCGCTGTAAATACCGATTTGCGTAAGTACTATTTATGGCTATTAAACAATAAACTTAAAATAAATTGTGACAAAACTGTATTTATGTTATTTAAACAAAAAAATAAGGCTGTGTTTGACCTTAATATTAAAATTGGATCGAAAATATTGAGCAGAGTGTCAAATTGAAAGTATCTTGGTGTACAGATTGATGATCTATTATCGTGGTCCATACAGTACGAGCATTTGTGCAAAAAGATTATGCCTATGATTGGTGCCATATATAAAACTAGATGTTACCTAACAAAAGAACTTAAATATAAAATTTATCATGCTTTTTTTGGATCTAAATTCACTTACTTGATCACAGCATGGTCTTCTTGTACAAGTACACTATTTAAGAAATTTCAAAAATTACAAAATAAGGTTGTCAAGATACTCTTCAGTATAAATTATTTAGCACCTACCGTCGATGTGTATAATATGTTAAAAATTTATAGTTTGAAAAGTTTAGTAAAAATTGAGCAATCTAAACTCATTTACAAAATAATAAAAAATAAACAAAAATCGAATGTTACCATTAAAAAAAAACTGTTCTCTTCATAAACACCAGACACGAGGTGCTCAGTGTTTTTATTTGCACCCTGTTTTTTCGACATTGGCCTAAATAATCTTATTGCCTTGAGTTTACAAACTTTTAATAATCTACCTCAGTGTTTCCCAAACTTTCGACATCTGTGTACCCCTTCTATAATTTTCGTAGCACTGAGTACCCCTCGTTAAAAAAAAATAAAATAATAAACGAAAAATAAAATTTATTTATAATAAAATACAAATAAAATAAATAAAAGTTATATTTATAAATAAGATTTATTATAATCGCGTACCCCCACCAAACTCTTCCCGTACCCCCAGTGGTACGCGTACCACACTTTGGGAAACACTGACTACCTGAATATTTAAGAAATATGGATAAGGAAAGAAGATTTGTAAAACACTTAAAACATTTTTCTTTCATATAGTTATGCTAAAGTGTTTTTGGTACTGCAAAGTGCTTTATTTATTAATCTGTTATTTCTGTTTTTTATTTCTATCTTAAAATTTAACTTAACATAATATTTCTCATTATAACATAACATAATACCACTTATACGCAAATAAAAAAATTAAATTGTTGGACGGTTTCTTTTTTATCTTGTAACAACTTCGGTACCAGCGTAAGCTGTTTTGAGGTTGATAATCATAGCATTGTTTCTGTCGATATAATGTAGCTTTATTCTATTCTGTAATTTGTAATATCTTTATGTATGGGTAGCTATGTTTATTGTATTATAATAATAGTTAAATAAATTTATTTAAAAAAAAAAAAAATCTTTAATTTTTTTGAAAAGTTTTTGGCCATTTCTCGAATTGGAAGTAACATGGATTCAAAAGCCAGAATATTTAACATTGTGTTTGCTACTATACTAACTTACGGTAGTGAAACTTAAGTGCTAGATAACGGAACTAAAAGAAAGTTACAAGCAAGTGAATTGAAATATTTAAGAGCGAATGCATACGAGGTTGATCAAAGTTGATTATATGGAAAGTAAAATTGAATAGAGCTAAGGTGGATGGGTCATCTCACCAAAATGATCAAAAGTAGAATAGTTAAACAAGTACAAAAAGGGGGTGTAGACAAAAAAAAGAGAGGAAGCCCAGAAGAAACTGAAATAGGGAGATAGATAGCCAACATACTTAAGAAAAAAGAGCTATCATGGAGACAAGCTCAACGCCTAGCGAGGGACAGACGAGTGTGGATAATTTTCGTACACCACACATCTAAACCGTAATGGTAAAAGATGATAGATTATAATTATAACTGTAGCTATAAAGATACATACAAAAACGAAAATGGGAAATTTTTAAAAACTTTTATATCGTCGCTGCAGTTTTTGATAAAAAAACCTTTTTATGAAAAAAGTTGTGGATATATTTTACAACAATCGATTGTCTCAACGTTGTTTAAAATATGAGATATACGGAAAAAAAACTGTTTTCAAGTGGAAATTATAGTTGGCGAAAGGCGAACCAAGATCCGAAGAACGCGAATTCAGTTGAATCGTTCGAAAATGCTATAGCGACGATATGTTGGGTTGCGCAAGGTATTTTTTTGATAAAATAATATATGGAAAGTACTGCGTCATCTTGCTTGACCAGCTGTACCAAAGGTCCGGGAGAAATAATACACAATAGAAAAGAAAACAAATGAGGATAATGCGCCATGTCACAAGAGTTATTGCGAAGGCTAAAATTCATCAATTGAGTTTCGAATTGCTGCCTAATGCATCCTACAACTTGGCCCAGTCGAACTTTTGTTTCCAAATATGAAAAACATTTACGCTGGTACAAAGTGCGCGTCGGATTTCTAAGTGATTGTGGTCACAAACACCTATTTTAAGAAGTTGGGTGAATCGTCCAATAAAGACGGCATAACGGATTTTGAACAACGCTCGAAAAAGTGTAGTCAGCTGGAAAGCTATATCGAATAATGACACCATTTTTCACCTAATATTTTCCTAGGCCGAACACTATTCATCTCAGCCTCGTACAATGTTACTGAAACATAATGAAAATTGTAACCATCGAAATTGTTTACCTTAATGAACACAAACTTGTCTGAAAGGAAGCAGAAACAAGCACGGAAGATTACCATTAACTAGGTAATAGCGCTCGATGGATGTACGGCTTACAAGAAAGCCGTGTATCCTCTATTAAGAGACCGGTGTTTGTTACGCTATGCAATCTCCTAGCGTCAGTTTTTATAGTCTGTGAAACTGACTTATGGAAGAGAGAATTAACATGTCTTCACCACTACTAGCTGGTATTAATAACGATCGTGGAAGCATTAAGAAGAAGTCGGGCTTATTGCCTTGCCAAGTACCATAATTATTCCTACCTAACTAGAGTAAAATCTAATGACAAATTGCATTCTAATTTACAATGACGTAATTAGGGTAACTATCTCGTCTTTCCTGCAAGTAATTAGGGTGTAATCAACAAAAATCTCTATCTGAGTATATCATTAAACAAACAAAATGAGCTTCTTATAACTGAGAATTTACATTCGAGAACTGAAACGGTCGTTAATTTACATCTAATTAATAGTCAAAATTGAAATTTAAACTGAGCTAACATATTCTTGTAATTATCGATAGTTAAATGATTGGCAGATAGAGAGTGGCCCACCACGATACAGGAAATTGTTTTGTAGCGTGGCTCACATTGTTTACCGTGTGTTTTAAAAAAGATCATATATTATATTTCTGGGCAACTAACACAAAAAATTAATAGTTTGTATGATATTTAAATTTGAATTTTAAAAAATTGCATAAAGATTAAATATTGAATTTTTTTAAAGTAAGTGCATGGTCTAAAACTAATTTTAATTTAAAAAAAGTTAAAGCCCATAGCTATGTCAATAGTTTTTAAAAAATAACATTGAGAAAAATTATAATTATATTACTACATGAAAATTACTTTTAAATTAAGTATTATCATTCAAAAAAGCTTATACTATACTATAATAAAAAAATGTATAGCAAGATAAGTTATTGGCAATCATATAATAAATTGTGGTTAACGAGTTTTTTAACCCTTACTAGACCACCGATAAAATTATTCCATATAATTTAAACCCCGTTATGCAAATCTTAAATTAAAGTATAATAAAATGCAATCGTTGTGCAATGTGCATAGAACTTAACGCGTAGACCGCAGGCGTAGCTACAAAAGGACGTAACACTGAATTACATATTTCTCACAACGCAAGTAAGACTTGGAAAAAATTCTAAAGTGATGATAATGATAATAACGTTAGGTTTAACGGCCCTAAAATACATTTAACTGGTTCTAATAGTACGTACAAACCCGCTGAGTAAAGACCCTATAACAAATCATTTATTAAAATATTTATTAAGTTTCTTAACCACATTATGGATACACTTTGACTTGTGAATTTTATGACGTGCAATTTTATTTTTTTTTCCTTCTTAGAGTAACTAACCGGTAAAACTACCCACCGACAGGCAACAAAATATGGTGTATAATTAACGTGTACATTTATACATATATAGCGCTGTAGAAAGCAAATGAAAGTAAGTAGTTATACAGGGCAAATATTTAATATGTATCGCATATACATGGAAATGCAAATTCAAAATTTAAAGACAATTTATGTTTTTCATAGATTGCCATCCAATTGTCTGGTAAATAAAATACAACATTAAATTAAATTAAACTTCTTTGAATACTTTTTACGGTCGAAGTCAGGTACAGTAAACATGTTTCTAAAAATTCGAAGTTTTTTTTTAAAATTAGGTATTTACAAACAGAGATACGTTACGTGAAAAATGAAAAAAATTATATTTAATAACTCACTTTCTCAGACAATATAGCGATTCTACGGAATCCGAAAAAGATTTGGAGCACAATATGAACGACACGCTCGGGAAATTAATAACACGAAAAAAACAAAAAAGAGATCAAGCACAAAGTTATCCTAAACGGTTTACAACTAAATCAAGTGAAAAGTAAATCTTAAAGGTGCATCTATACTAAAATGAAGAGATTGTCAGGAAAATTAACGAAAAATTAGGCCTATAAGCTAAACAGTTTATAGCAATAAACAAACCATTCCTAGAAAAGAGAAAAATGCTCAAGGAAACGAAGGTGTATTTAGCCTGGCCCTACTCTTATGCCAAATTTACATTTGGTATAGTAGCTAATGCAAGTTACTGCATCAAGAGTAAGGGAATTCAGCTACTTGCAACGTGCAGACAAGTTCGTATAGAACCTGCACAAGTAAACAATTTAGTGGCTTTTTGAGTGAAGTAAATAGAAATCATTTCTCTTTACTTGAAGACGATATCCCATTTTTTGTCAATTACTAAACAATTTCACTAAATTGGGTGTAGACTAGGTATAAATTGTGTAAACCAGGGCTGTGGAGTCGGAGTTTAGGAGGAATTTCTGGTCAGTGGAGTCGGAGTCGGAAAAATGTACCGACTCCGACTCCCAGTACAACAAAAAATTGCGAGGTGGTCCTTTGCCGCAAAATTTAAACTCAAGTTTTAAATCATTTCTTTATATTTATTTTTCTTATTTATATTACACACACCAAAAAATGTCAAAGTATTTAATTTTGTCGGACTCGGAGTCGAACTAGTTAAATTATCAGGAGTCGGAGTCGGAGTCGAACTACTAAAATTATCAGGAGTCGGAGTCGGAGTCGAATTTTTTTACCGACTCCGCAGCCCTGGTGTAACCACTTACTAAACCAAAATTTTGATAAAGTTTGCTACTTGATCAGTGACTTGCTTTAATAACTTGCATTAGCTACTATACCAATGTAAATTCGGTATAACGTCTGAGAACCATGATCAAATCAAAAATCAAAGAAGTTGGATAAGAAGTATACAAATAAGTTTTTATTTTTTAAATTGTTGGTCGAAAGAATGGGACAAAATCGGAAATAAAATCCACCAAAAAAAAAAAAAAAAAAGTACGACAAATGAAACACAACTAAGGTTGCCAGGTCATATGCATCAAATAGGAGAAGACAGGATGGTCAAGAGAAGTAATGAAGCGCGAATTAGAGAAAAAAGCCGAAGACCGAGAAAAAACCTGAAGGAAGATGTAAAAGACACTAAACAGATGGACCGAGTAGTAAAGTGAGAGAGCTAGCCTAAAGATGGAAAGAGAAGACGGAACAAACAGAGTTCACATGCACAGAAGAATCAAAAGCCTACCGGTAGAGAAAAATAATAATAGGAAGAAGAAGAAACGGAAGAGAAGAAGGAGAGGAAAAGAAGAGGAAGAGGAGATGGAGAAGACGAACAATGCTGTGATTAAAAAACGTACGCAACATTGTAATTTTTTTTTATAACTTAAAAGTAATTTTCAATTCAATTAATACATAAAAAATAATCTGTGTACAAAACTTTTTTGAAAAATATCTTAAAAACTATATGATTAAGTAAATGTTAAATTTTTATAAGGAAATTTTTAATTCGTTTAAATAAGATCCGTTTGTTTAAAAAAATATATGGCATCCAATTGTTTATTGCAATCCAAGTGTAGTCAAGCAATTTTTTAAATTTTAACAATTAGTATTGATTGAAAACAACAATAATGATGTTAAAATTTTAGTCGTGCGTTAACAAAAAAGTTAGCGGATTTCGCATATCCATAAGCATTTGCATATACGCTAAAATTGATTTACCTACATTGGCATGCGTATTAAAATATATTAAACTTGTTTAATTTATTTTAAGTCCCACAAGTACCTACTTACTCCCGGTTGACAGTAATCTGTTAATTACTAGTTATCGCCTATAAATAAATGAAACGTTGCACATGATGACAACTGCAATAAATATATTTAATGTATGCACTTAAAACATTCCAATTAACAAACAGACTTATTTGAAAAGATTTCTAAAATATTTTATAATTATAACGTCGTTTATATTAATAAAGCGTTACTGTTTATATTTCAATAATATATCCAAAAAAAATGGTAACAGAAACTTTGTTTATGACCCATGATCAATATTTTTTTGTATCGAAAAATATTCGTTGCTATAATAGTTTCCATTCGATTCCACCAAACAATACGAATATTTAAAACACTAAGTGAATGTTTTTATTGCCAATTTTTAGTAAAAGAACTCAAAAAAGAGATGTTTATTTTGGAACGTTTCAAGTTTATTGAAATTATTAAACTCTGAGAAGATGGTTTAATATCAAAATAAAATTGTTTGTCTTTTCATTCACCTAAAGCACTTTTTACTTCATATAAGTACTTACTAAGATCAAGATTGAAAAATTAATTTGAAATAACTCTGTATAAAAAAATTATGTTGGCTTGACAATAAGGTTTCAGTACTTTGTTTTAAAAATTGAATAATGCAATGAAAATATGTTGAAGGATAAACGTGTTAAAAAAGTGTAAGAATAAAATGAACTGAACAGCGGATGATAGACACGAAGTTTTGCAAAGGTGTCTAGTTCCCTAGAGCGAGCTATTGATGACTACAACACCGCGCCGCGATATAACGTGGGAGGTCACCACCTCCACTTGCAGACTAACAAGTCTATAATATTTATACAATAAATATCTTCCCCGTGTTTTAGTAAACTAACAGTTCACATAAATAAATGAAAACATTGTGTTTTTACTGACTACAAGATTCGACTAAATTTTGACGCTTCGACATCAAATGGGTTTGGCACTACCAATAAACTTAAAATTTTACACAGCTGATAAGTTACTATACAATAATTCGATAAAGCGATTTAATTTCGAACACCCAATACATCTATACATATTTTTAATATTTTATATTTTATATTCACTGTATTCATCATGAAATTATTTAATCGACAGTATTAAAATCTAATTAAGGATTCACACGAAATTAAAAAGATAGGAGTATCACATTTCAAAAGTTACGTGAGCTGGATTAATTTATACAACGTGACGCTATTAAGGCCTTTGTCCAGCTCACGAATACAGAACTCCACATTTCTAATGTTGATAATAACAAAGCTATAGACAAAAAATATATTTAAAGTTTAGATCAGGAAATAGGCAACAGATATAAAAAAAATGTACTGGCTAATTGGGAGGAATTCCTCCCTGTTCCTACATAATAAACTTTTGCTTTACAAGCAAATTTTAAAACTTGTTTGGACATATGAGATGCAGCTATGGGGATGCACCAAACAGAGTAATATTCAGATCATCCAGAGATTCCAGATCAAAACACTAAGGAACATCGCTGATGCACCTTGGTACTGCAGAAATAGTGACATACATCAGGACCTCAACATGGACACCGTAACCAACACCATTAGGAAGTTTGCCAAGAGCCACGAAGAAAGGCTCCATCGACATGTAAATGTCAAAGCTATCCAGCTGCTGGATACTACAGGATTAGTAAGAAGACTTAAGAGGGTTAATCCTTTTGAGTGAGTTTAAGCAATAGTTTAAAAGCAGAGACTGTGTGATAGTGTGCACGTTAATAATTAGTGTACTTATTTATTAACATACCAAGGGCTACCGTGAGGTAAACCTTAGACTCTTAGACTAATTTGTACATTGCTAATTTAGGCTAGAACTAAACTGCTCATTGGTCTCAAAGACAAGATTGCACTATTATAAACTCTATTAGGGTTTAAATTTAAAAATATATATATTTTTCGGGATTTTTAGTAAGTCAGCACAATATCGATATAAATATACAAATAAAGATATAAAAATAAATTTTTTTGCTAATTGACCCACCCTTTTATTTCCTAAGGCTTCTGATATTCCTATGTTCTTCATATTGAAACGTAAATCCTATATAAAAAAAATCTTAAGTGTTTCTTACCTATGCTCTTATTTCAGTCATAATAATAAACAATCTGTTAAACGTACACATAAGTGCGACAGAAAAAAAAAGTGCAGCATCGCAATATGGGAACGAGGTGGTAAATAACGTCCGTCTCGTGACGAAAACAAGTAACTCGATGGCTCTAGTCCAATGAAGTCGTTAGCTTCATGAAGTGTCGATACCTGGCTCAGCGGTGGTCCAAGGAACAGAGCGTAACATATTTTTCTAGATCGGTTAATATAAATTATATACACGCAACTGTGATAGGCCATTTCATACGAATATATCATAGCACACAGAATGTGCCACGGTAACTACGCGTGTCATTTTGTATCGCGATGCGAGTGGTAAATCATCGTGGTCTGGCTGTTGCTCGGCACTTTTTATGAGAATTTGTTAATTTTGGTTATTATTCATACAGACATAGGCCAACGAGCGAAAGCTCTTCTCTGCCGCGTATACTCTTCTGATAAAGAGACTGTATGTTAAACTTAGACACGATATTTATTTTTAGTTTCAATCGATAGGTACTGTAACCGCAGTAAAATTTGAATGAAATTACAAATAGAAGCATCAGTGTTGATCGTTATGCTCCACCTTTGACCAACTTATAGCTAAGGCATAAAACTCGTATTACGAATAAAGCTGATAATTAACTACCAGAAAGCTTCTGAATGCCATTTTAAGAATTAATACTTAACGTAAGTCGGAACAATCAACAGCAACTTTGTTATACAATTATAACACTGATCAACAGTGTTTCAGTAACATGAATGAAAATATGTGGTTCTTATAGTATCTTTGAGCTGAGTTCAAATATAGCCTTGAAAAGTTACTATCACGTACGATTTTTTATGTTATTTATCCTAATATCTTCAAAACAAGTGAATTTCTTGATTCCTAAGCAAATTGTTTCTTCCTACTTATGGAATATTTACGGTGCTATTGTAATGACATTAATGGCATGATGGAAGATATAGAAACAACTTACGAACCAAAAGAATGGCGACTGGTTATAGATTTGTCGAAATCCAGGTTGAAAGCTGTACTATTACACAATGGCAATAAAGGACAGCAGCTCCAGTATCATTGTCGTATGCCTAAAAGAATCATATGAAAATATGAAAAGAATCCTCAAAAGTGTGAAGTACAAAGGATACCTCTCACTGAACATACGGCAAGTTCTTTCAATAATCTTGTGACATTCTTCATGAGTATAAAATAAGTTCAAGATATTCGTGTTTGAATACTCTTGATTTTTAATTTTCATGGATGCTTCAGAAAAACGCGATAAAAGTGGTTGACGGTTATTAATACTGGCATTTGTTATCATTTCCAAGGCCTACTATTTAAAAATGTTACTATTTCTCTTAACTTTAATCAAAAATTCTTAATAACTCGAAAATAGTTGCAGATAGGTATAGGTAACGCTAATACAGATTGATGCAGAATTTACTTTTGCATTAAAAAATGGAAAAAAATAGGGCATTGTATTTATTAAAAAACAAGTTTTAGTGGGTCTGAAGTATTTAAAAAAAATTAAATTTTGGACACCCTGTAATTAAGGCATCGATTGCAAAACTCCCAGTAAGAACTCAAAGGTTTCTTCTATGCATTGTCTAAATTTAAGCGTTTTCTCTTCAAAAATGACGGCGGTAGATAATATTAATAAGCATTATAATGAAAATTTAAAAAAAAATTAAAAAAAGTCCAAAAATCTAAAAAACGACTGCACTTAGGTATAGAGAATGCTATCAAAAGTCTCTCTAATATAACGTGTTAAATCCAAAAATGCAATAAAAAATAAGACCTTTGTATTTTAAATAAGAAAGTAGACGTCAACTTCCGGTATTTCCGAAAGCGTCGTAATCTTGAAAACATTTTCATTTAACAGATCATATGCCATTATGGTCATCACCAAAATTTCAGATGAATACCCTTTTTCATTCTTCATACGAGGGCGTATTGAAAAGTAAGGTCTGCAAAGATGCCATTTCCGAACGCGAGTTGCTAGGCGAAATTTGACAACAGCGCTGCATTCCTTGGTTCCTCCACCACAGTGTAGAACCATCCGCGAGACCTTGGAACGCTAGGTCGCTGCGTAGCAGTCGTTTAAGATGGGGCTCCCGCTTAGCTCGCCCGCCAGGTGCGAACTGCGCTCAGTCATTCGATTTTTGAATGCAAAAAAGATTTCTCCGATAGACATTCATCGCCAGTTAGTGGAAGTATACGGTGCGAATTGTATGGACATAAAAAACGTGCGGAAGTGGTGCCGGGAGTTTTCTGAGGGCCGGGAAAACGTCCACGATGAACAGCGGTCGGGGCGGCTGAGTTTGCCGGAATCAACGGCGGCTCGAATCGACGAGATGGTGCGCAATAACCGGAGAATAAAGGCTCCCCCAGACAGACGCGATATGCGCCGCTCGGTACGATTCGGTACGATATCTAATAACATTTCGGTATATGAAATACTGTCACTTGCATATTTTTTCGAACGTCCCGAGTGTCGCACTTGTGTGGGCACTCATTGCGGTAAGCAGCGTCTGTCTGGGGGAGCCTTTACTCTACATGAGAAGTAGCCAAATCCTTCATTAAGACCTTCCCTTATCCCGTACACTTCCACTAACTGGCGATGAATGTCTATCGGAGAAACCTTTTTTGCATTCAAAAATCGAATGACTGAGCGCAGTTCGCACCTGGCGGGCGAGCTAAGCGGGAGCCCCAACCTAAACGACTGCTACGCAGCGATTGAGCGTCCCAAGGTCTCGCGGATGGTTCTACACTATGGTGGAGGAACCAAGGAATGCAGCGCTGTTGTCAAATTTTGCCTAGCAACTCGCGTTCGGAAATGGCATCGTTGGAGACCTTACTTTTCAATACGCCCTCGTATATTTTTAATGCTCGGTCCAAATCAATCACCCTGTATATGAAAACGAAAAAAGTTAAAAGTTACGTAACCAAATAGCTTTACATGATGGGCCTTTTTGAGGTCATCTAAAATCAGCTCACCAAAATTATCAAAGACTTCCAAAAATATGCATGTCATTAAAAAAGTTGTTTCCTGGTCTAATTTTGTACAAATACTACCTAAGCATAAATATTTTAAGTGTCATAGGTAGTGTTTTGATACTGTTTTAATAAACCAAGTTACAGTTTAACAAATTCGGCAGTTAAATGTTAATTATCATGCAAGCTCATTAAGCATACAATAAAAATGTATATCATACAGCACCTTTCCAAGACAATGATAATCTGTTCGGCGAATCGACCACACGCAAATTTTTTAGGATCGTCAACTTTATTATTGCTATAAATGCTACAACATTTACAGGGAAATGACCATCAACATTTTAACGTTTTAGTAATTGTGGTAAATGATTCATAAAACAAAACAAGAAAATTGTTTAATTATATATAATTTAGATCTGCAACGAGTGTGTGAACTGTTTATTTTCAAATAGTAAACTCGATATACTCGATAACTGTTACTATTTATTTTCGAGACTGAATAATAGACTTATTTGAGCACTCAAGCCATAGTGAATCATATCATGAATTATTCTCCTCTACTCTGCCTCAACCCAATAATAACTCTTTTTTAAACTCCGATTAACTGAGAAAGATCCTCTCTTCATAAAATTTATTTCTTTGACGTCAATAAAAATGAAGTTACTTTTCGTCCCAAAATTACTCCCATTTTTCATTTTAACATTGACATTTTATAAGCATCCAGTCCTGACGTCCGACTCATTTCTTGCAGAACAAAAGATTGGCGATTTTTTGCAGTTTTGCACAACACTCAACGGCCAGCACGTTATCCATAAAAACCGAAATATAAGATCAAGCCATGTTCGCAGCTTTCGTGGCTTCTTACAACTAATGTGACACGAATACCGATTCAAATATAAACTCCAGGTCACTTGATGTCACACACACGAACGGTGCATTGTCTTTGCTCGTCTTATGAAATTGGGGAAGTCGTAGAGTACGTAAAGTAAAAATAGTGTTGTGATCGAAATAATGTGTTTAAGCTCAATAGTCGGCTAAAGAGAGCAATGATTCTTCACTCGATGTAAAAAGATGAGAAAGAGCATTTAATGTCAAATATAAAATATAGCTAGTGTAAAAACAGGGCACTTTAAAAACCAATACGATGAAAGTTGCACACAGTTCAACGAACGAAGGGATTGGAGGTCATAAATTCATACATAATAAAAAATAAGCAGGCGGTAGCTTTTTTGCGAGGAACTGTCGTTTTTTAAATAAATTTTAACTTAACAAATGCTAAATTTATGTTTTTAATACCTATAAAAATCACTTAGGTATTGGGAAATAGGAAACAATAGCTACACAACATGTAAATAGTGACAACAAATATAGTGTTAATAACATGAATATACACTAAAATAAATATAACATTTAAACATGCTACACAACTATTAAAATTATCCAACATTTTAATTATAGAGTTAATAAAACAGTTTCTTACGAAAGCGAAGGCATTTACAAAGTTGATGGTACCTGTGATTTTTGTTATATAGAACAAACCAAACGAAATATTAAAACTCGTGTGAAAAAACACGTTAGATATAAAAAATTAACTAAACAAGCAAATTTCCCCTCGCGGAACATTAGCCAACACTAAACATTTAATAGACTTTGATAAAATAATAATAATAATACAACAATTCGGCCTATATTACTATACGCTGCTGAAATAATGACTACGACAAAAAAGGAAGAGAATCTGAGGATATTCGAAAGGAAAATCACGAGGGCAATACTTGGACCAGTTAGAGTAACGGATACGGAATGCAGAATTAGAACAAATGTAGAAATTACGCAAGGAAGGAGACATAACAACAAAAATAAGAGAGCACAGGGCGAGATGGTTGGGACATGTCTTTAGAGCAGACGAGGGCACTCAAATCAAGTCAGCGTTACAATGGGATCCCAGAGGAAAGAGAAGACGTGGCAGACCTAGGTTAAAATGAATGAAGGAAATGATGGACGATCTAACTAAGCAGGACAGGAGTTAGAAATTGGAAAGAAAAAGCTAATCATAGGACGAAATGGAGGCAAGTTGTTCTTAGTATATGCTAATAGACTGGGACTGATCCTCCCAAAATAAAGGATCTAAAAAACTTAAAACGGCTCAGTCTCACTGGCGGTATAGCCACCATATCTATATATATAAAAGAGCTTGTTTGTGTGTTTGTTTGTGTGTTTGTTTGTTTGTTTGTTTGTTTGTTCGCTATAGAATCCTAGGTCCGTTGACCGATCGGGACCAAATTTTGCACAGTTACTATTTAGGACCTTGCAGATATAACGCCAAACTTTAAGTACAAGCACATATTACCAATTTAATTTTAAAAAAAATTACTTGGACGGGATTCGATCTTACTGACCATAACACGATACGGCGCGGTGTATTTCACAAGTAAAGATTGTTTTGTATACAATTAAGTAATAAATGTACATGAAGTATTATTTTTATTAGTACATTTTTAATTGAAACAAGACGAAAGAAAATATATTTGAGTTATTATTCAATTTTTAGGCAATAAACAGTTATTTTTTAAGGAATTATAAGAAAACTAGAAAATTTACCCAGCTTCGCACGGGTGATTGTTGATGAAAACCCCCGCCCGCGTTTTTTTAGATTATATGTTTATTATATTAAATTTAAATATCTTTTTTTAATAGGCATATAATGTAGATACCCATAATGTAATCATTTTAAACTTTTACATATAATTCATTATACATATAATTAGAAACAGTGAAAAATAAATATTTATGTAATTTATAGTAAATTATTTATTTAAGACAGATAAATTTATATATACCTACGAAAAAATAAATTTATATGTAACTTACATTATATTATTTATTTATATAATACTAAAGTACAAATAATTTATTAAACATACCTATAGTTCAAATAAAAAAATAAATTTAATATTTAAAGTAAAACATAATTAAAATAATACCAACTGCAACTATTAATTATTGTTACCAATCTGGTGGTTTTAACCTCAAGTATCTGTATATCTGGACTAATTTCAGGGCTTTTTCGAACCCTAGTCTATA
Source organism: Elmis aenea (assembly GCA_947652605.1). Taxonomy (NCBI): domain Eukaryota; kingdom Metazoa; phylum Arthropoda; class Insecta; order Coleoptera; family Elmidae; genus Elmis; species Elmis aenea. The sequence goes on from OX393576.1 coordinate 23,115,449, forward strand.
TATATAAAAGAGCTTGTTTGTGTGTTTGTTTGTTTGTTCGCTATAGAATCCTAGGTCCGTTGACCGATCGGGACGAAATTTTGCACAGTTACTATTTAGGACCTTGCAGATCTAACGCCAAACTTTAAGTACAAGCACATATTACCAATTTAAAAAAAAATATATTACTTGGACGGGATTCGATCTTACGTCGGCAAATACCTGGTCAAAACACGATACGGCGCGGTGTATTTCTCAAGTAAATATTGTTTTGTATACAATTAGTAATAAATGTACATGAAGTATTATTTTTATTAGTACATTTTTAATTGAAACAAGACGAAAGAAAATAAATTTGAGTTATTATTCAATTTTTAAGCAATAAATAGTTATTTTTTAATGAATTATAAGAAAATGAAAAGATGATTGATCAGAGTATGTCATTTGTGTATGATTTGGAATTATTGGGCTTATTCAAATTAAAAAAGTAATTAAAATTGTAATCGCCCGTGCAACGCCGGGTAAATCATCTTGTATAATAATAAGACTGCAACTGATGAAGAAACGAAAGCCTTAAAACTGTATTTCGAAAAAAAAGTCCTTCGAATAGTAAATTGATGATTTTTAACGACTATTTATGCATTGGGCAAAAAAAAAAACTTAATTTTTGAATTAAACAGTAAAACTAAAGAACAACAAAAGCAGCTCTCCACAATAATTTCTAGCAGTTTATAATTTTTACATATATTTGTACAAATAATGTTGCATTTTCCATAATAAAAGTACTCCCAACTCTACCCGTACCCGTTCGAGTAACAACCGGACAACAAAAGTTCTCTAAATTAAAAATTATCATAGACCACTTGTGACCAGTCGTGCGAAAAGATCGATGTACCAATTTTAACATAACGATTGGAAATTACATTTGTAAATATGTTGACGCCAACGATTACAACAAGACTTTCAACAGATGAATAATCTAGTTTCGTTCAGTAAATGATATAATAACAACGTTATTGCTTGCAACAATCGTTTCTGAATGCTAAGGGATTTAAAATAAAAATATATGTTAGATAGATGTTACGCAAAAACAACAAAAATATTTTGTGTAACTTTAGTCTTCAGTTTTTGAAACCGCTCAACTTAAAAAAGGATTAGCGTATTATTAATAATAAGAACAAATTGGCTTAAAAATCAATCTGCAACCGTTTTTTATCTGTTATGACAAAAATGTATTTATCATTTTTCAGTTTTTTGCACTTTTCTCATATGACTGGTAAAATTGGCTTACTTTTAAGCGCCATTTAATTTGCTCTGTAATTATACCCAAATTTGTCAAGTGTAATCAATTCGCATAGGTAGGTATAGAATAATCTCAAAGCGTATGAATCATTGAATAAAATTGCATTGCTAAAGAGACGAGAATCTTGAAACTGGTACTGCATTTCGACATGAAACCGTTTCATAAAAAGTAAGTGATTTTTAATTAAAGTTATTTATTATTTACAACAAATGTACACATTAACAAAAATCATGATAATCATAATAAAACAAAGTTAAGTAAAGTTAAAACAACCATGTGCATATTTTTATATTTTATAAAACAATTTTGCAGCAAAATGTCTAAAATTATTGTGCATTATATAGCCCATAATCATTTCTTTTGTTCGCTAATAAAATGCCAACAAAACGAACGTAAAGACGAAGTAAATTGCTTGGGCTTGATCATGAATTCTCGTAATAAGTAAGTGTATATACAAACTGTTACCTGGAGAATGCAGATCGGCAGCTTAACCTTAGGCCGAAAGACGAAAAAGTGGTAATTTGCACTCAATTATACTTCAGCTAAATTGAATGAAGAGCGTCTAGTAGCACAGCAAAATAATCGGCCTAAATGATCAATCGAACTAAACAAACGAAATGCATACCAACAAAATTATAATAGGATGCAAATGCATAAACTATGTATATACCATGATAAGTTGACTAGTTTACAGCCCACCCTATAAAGGGCACACATTTTTATAGTTTTTCCATGTCATCTTTCCTTCATTACATCGACTTTAAAGTTTCATAAGGTTATGCCAAATTTTGACGGTCCCCCAAAGTGAACAAATTCTGCGTTTTGTAAACAAGGAAGAACGCCGAAGTATGGGCAGTGATAAAATTCTTCCATATTCATATTCCCAACATGTATGAGCAATTAGCTGAGCTGCATTCTATTTAAGGTGAATGTTCTATATTGTTTTCTCAGTTAAAACACAGGCTGCAGACTTTAAACGTGGCCGTACGAGCTTTGAGCCTTTGAGCATGCAAAACGTTCGGACAAGTCAAAAACGACTACTACTGAGAAAATGGTCCAAATAGTACATGACATTGTATTGAACGACCGTCTATTGAAGTTGGTCATGATAGCTGAGGCTCTGAGCATATGAAAAGAGCGAGCACGTCACATATTCTGCGAAGTTTTGGGTATAAGAAAGCTATCTTCGCGATAAGTGCCGCAACTGCTCACATTGGAACAAAAATCCACTTGGATATGCAGTGTTTGGCGCAATCCACCAGACCGTTTGCTCTGATTTGTAACCGTGGACGAATTTGATTCACAATTACACACCAAAGACCAAGCAACAATCAAAACAGTGGACAGTGCAAGACGAACCAGATTCGAAGAAGACAAAAGCAGTTCCATCGCACAATGGGGTATATGCCTGATCTAGCTGGCCAAAATTATTTTTGCAATTTAATTGATTCAAAACCTGCTTATTTTTTAAGTCACATATTAAAAATCATATTTTTAGTCAAGTTAATCGTTTTTACTCGCATGATATACAGGGTGATCAACAAAGAAGGACCACTATTGGGATCTCGTAAACGGTAAGAGCTACAAAGAAGTTTAAATTAGACAAATTGTTCCATTTTCGGAGACCTATCAAATGATGCTTTTATGTTTTAAAGAAGTTCCATGGCAAGACAGATCATAAAGCTTTGTGCTGCAAATATCTCAATCTCTCTATCTACGTATCTTCTCAGTCTTGGGCCTTAACTACGCTCTCCCGATTCCTCAAATATCTCAATGAAGTATTTTTTTTTAAATAAAGATGTTTTCTTTATTATAAGCTGCCACCCATCTACTACGTTTAATCAATCTATGATTTAATAGAAAAAAATGTATGCATAATATTTTTTTTCAGTTCTGCTGACAAACATGCACTACTTAATAGATATTTTTTGGCTAACTTTAATTGTTTGCTGATATTTGTGGTATTTTTATGTTCAATAGTTCTATTCTAGTTATTTTTTTGTTTCCTATGAATCTGAAAGCAAAACAAAATACATTTTATATCAAAAATAAACCATGACCCATAATAATGACATTTATGACTATACGAATTTAATTAAACTAAGCGAATCCGGGGGCTACTTTTTGATTATTTTTTTAATTTAAAACCTTCGTTTTTATATTCATGTAAAGAAAAATATCGGTACAAGCCCTGAAGTATAACAAAAACCTTCGGTTTTTTTAAAAATCGGCAAAAAAAAATACGAAAATAACTACCTACTTTTTTGGAATGAAACTTTTAGTATAGTAATATTACTATTATTTCATTAATATACCTTGACTGGAGTGGACTATAGCTGGCGCAAAAAGTGAAAAAAAGTTGGCTTCTGTTCTTTGACCATTTAACTCTCTTAAATAGTAACATATTTTTACCTGTGAATAATTTGAAAAATCGACTTTTGTCCAGCTAAATCAGGCAAATACCCCCCACTGTGCATCGGCCGGAAAAATTATGACGACGGTATTTTGGAATGCGAAAGGTATTTTTTTGATTAATTATCGCAAAAAAGGCAAAACAATAAATAAAAAGATTTACGCCAATTTACTTGACCACCTGTACCAAGACATATCGCGAAAAACGATCCGCAGAAGCAAAGAAAAAAGTTCTGTTTCATCAAGATTATGCGCCATGTGATAAGTATTTAATTACGATTGCTTAAATTCATTAATTTAGCTTCGAATTACTGTGTCATGCACTGTACTCGCCACAATTGTCCTCGTCGGACTTCAGCTTATTTTCGGGCATGAAAAAATCTCACACTGATGAGCAGCACGCATTGTATTTCCAATTGACTGCTGCCACAAACGTCTATTTTAAGAAGTTTAACTAATCTGCCTACGATAGTATTAAGGCTCCTGAAAATTGCTGAAATAAGTGAAGCGAGCTAGAAAGAGACTTCAGACCTTTTTCTACACAATATTTTGTTGTTTTCCTTACTATGTCGGAATTTATTCATCCCATCCTTGTACTACATAATCAAGATATTCACATGATCTAGAGTGGGATGTTTCGTGGGAAGTTGCGTGAGAAAATTAAATTAATATATACACATATACAGGGTTATTCAAATTCGAGGCCCACCATGGGGATCTCGCTTATTATAATAGCTAGAGTATAGGTTTAAATTTGGCAAAGTTGCTAAATTTGATGCTCATTGATAGTCCAAAGAGAAATTGGAAATATCTCAAACGGTATTCGAGAAAATTAGGAAAAACTGGAAAATGCGATTTTTGAAAATCGTCTATAACTTCTTTGGAATTTGAAATATTTTAAATGTGTAAAGACATTGCCCAAGCAACTTTTCAAGCCGAATCGAATGGTGGTCACAAATTTTTGCTAGATCGATTCGTTTTTGTTTTATGACAACCAACTTTGTTTTTTCTTATGGGCACAATTTTTGCTATTTACATAATCAAATAGCATTTATTTTTCTGAATCCATTGAGATATCACACATGGTATTTTACTTCTACATTAATTGTAAAATTTGAAAAAAAAACGTTTTTAACAATAACAACTATAAATCAGGTAGGCCGGTCATTGTAGTTTATGTTGTTTCCATGACAACCAATCAACAAAGTTTTGAAAGTCTATTACTTGTCACATTAATAAATTCGCAAATATTAATTTTAATAATGAAGAAAAACGCGATATGCTCCGAATTTTTTATACTGTTCTTTTAAGTTTTGTTATACTTTATCACATGCTTTATACAAATTTACTTAAGTTTCTGTTTAACATTGAAAAATAGTGTTTTTTCCGGATATGTTTCTAATAAAAATGTTTTTTTTTTATTGTTATCTGAAACCTTTCTGCCATTTTTTTCTCTAATTTTGGCAAAAGCCTCATATTTCCCTATGTTTCTGTCCAACGAACAAAAATATGTGTGCGAGGGTTGTCTTCTATCTGGATTTATGTTTCTGCATATCGTTGACTTGACAGTGTAGAGTTCCTATTCAATGAATAAAAAATTAAAGTTCATTTTTACGAATTTATTAATGTGACAAGTAACAGACTTTTAGTTTGTTGATTGGTAGTCATGGAAACAACATAAACTAAAATGACCGACCTACCTGATTTATAGTTGTTATTGTTAAAACCGTTTTTTTTTTCAAATTTGACAATTAATGTAGAAGTAAAATACCATGTGTGATATCTCAATGGATTCAGAAAAATAAATGCTATTTGATTATGTAAATAGCGAAAATTGCTCCCATAAGAAAAAACAAAGTTGGTTGTCATAAAACAAAAACGAATCGATCTAGCAAAAATTTGTGACCACCATTCGATTCAGCTTGAAAAGTTGCTTTGGTAATGTCTTTACACATTTAAAATATTTCAAATTCCAAAGGAGTTATAGACGATTTTCAAAAATCGCATTTTCCGGTTTTTCCTAATTTTCTCGTATACCGTTTGAGATATTTCCAATTTCTCTTTGGATTATTAATGAGCACAAAATTTAGCAACTTTGCCAAATTTAAACCTATACTCTAGCTATTATAATAAGCGAGATCCCCATGGTGGGCCTCGAATTTGAATAACCCTGTATACTAAACCCAATACCGCGACTTTTAAAGTTATTTTCATGATTTATTAATATTGACGTAAACTTGGGCGATAATTCGTGTGCTTCAAATCGATTTACAACATATTTTAGACTAGAACGTGCACGTTTAATAAAAAGCGAGATGAACTACAATTAGCTTAAGACTTAATAATTATGCGTTGAGGACGCTATGTGAAGACGAGTTTGAATAACATTCGCTGATCCATCGCAAAACGATCCGATGGCACGCTACTAAAATCGATAAAAAACTTCATTTAATTGTATCAGAAGTCAGAGCCACCGCAGTTCACTAACCCGATATGGAAAATATAGAGTGAGATTAATCTAAAGTCATAAATAATTATTTAATTAAAATACTGAACATAAAACACCTACATAATAAAACGTTTACGAAATACAACAAAAATCTAATAAATAACAAGTGGCTCACATTAAAAACGGGCTTCTAGAATTTAAAAATTATATTTCTCTAAAAACGGCCCTACTGAAGTCATGCCTATTCACTGCCTTTTCAGCAAAAAAAAAAGATTCTTCAGGTTTCTCTTTTACTATCAACTTTTCCCTGTATCATTACTTGGAAGAATTCATATTTTTGATTACGAATGTTGCCCAGGTATTTAATTTTTTTTGCTTTCACGATACGAGCTTCTTCTACTTCGGCTAGTATCTAAAATAGTTATTTTTGAAATAGATGCATCCTTAAAACCCTTAAAATCCTACGATAACAGCATAAATCGAAAGCTTGTAGTTTTTTTTTTTTAAGCTTCTTTAGCAAACGTCCATCCTTCGACACCTTAATATAACACCAAAAACGTAACACCGTAAGAATCTCACTTGCAATTAACCACATTAAAGGGCTACTATTGGGATTTCGTAAACGGCAAGATCTACAAAGACGTTTTATGGAGACATTGTTCTTTTTTCTGAGACATCTTTTTAAATCATTAATAACTCGGTTATGTTTGATGGTACAAAAATAGTTTTGGAAAAAAAGTTGTAGATATTTTAAGCACTGTAAAATAAGAACATTCATTTGTTTCAATATTGTTTAAATTCTTAGATAAAAACAAACTTGCATTTTTTTAAATGGAAACCATAGTTGGCTTCAGGATTTTTGTATTCATTTTCAATAATATAAGGTTTAATGTATTTACTTTGATATTTAAGCTCAAACCAAATAATATTCATCAAAAAGTCTTATAAAGCAATAGAGTGCCATAAAATATAACGAAGTTATTAACGATTTTAAAAATTGGTTTTTGTTTTTTATCTATCGTGCCATGGAACTTTTTTAAACATTAAAGCATCATTAAATAGGTTTTTCGGTCTTTAAAAGGAAGACAATTTTTCTAAATTAAACTTCTTTGTAGGTCTTACTGTTTACGAGATCTCAATAGTGGCCCTGCTATGTTGGCCAGCCTGTATATATTCAACTGCATATTGCACAAAACTTTCTTCAGATTATGAAAGGAACGGCGAGCTGCCTGTATGGTGTCTTTATTTCTTTTGTGTAGTCCCATTTTTTACTAAAGGTATATCCAAGATACGTAATATTTGACAGTTTTCCAGGACGTTCTGGTCCAGTGGCGTAGACAGAAAAATATTTCAGGAGGGGATATTGTTTTAATTTGCAAAAATAATACTGACTAGTTTCAAACGGGGCATGGTAATGGTTCAGTTAGAAAATGATCTATAGCGGCTAGACACAAAAAGTGAGCCGTGAGAAAGAGTTGCGTGGGGTCCAGGAAACAGCACCATAGGCATTTTTTTTTAAATTTTTAAGGTCAAGCGTACCCAATAGCATTTATGAGTAAAATATACAAACAATGTATTTTATATGTTTGGAAAAACAGCCTGTCGCGCAATTTTGAAATGCGGTAATTATAATTTTAGTTCCTTTCATACTTTCGGGTGGCATTTATCCACCTAATCCCCCCTTGCGTACGCCACTGTTCTGGTCTATATATATTTGTGCTGCTGCATCCCTTTCACTAATTATAAAGCGTTTGTCTTAGTTTTGTTTAAATTTATACCGTTTTCGCTACTACACTTTGTATTTTTTTAAAACCGTTTTCGCTGTTAGCTTACAGCAAACCGTATCATCGCATACTTCAAGTATATCTTGGTACTACTTTTTTATAATTCATTATTTTAATTTTTTATCTCTTTAAGATAAGCACTACTTTAAGTGGACATTTAGCAAACACCACTACTTTTAAAAACAATATTTTTTTTATAATAAGCAGTAATCAAGATCACTCAACAATAAAAATTAAAGCAATTTGTGACTGCAATAGAAAGCAAAAAGACCATGAGCCTGTAAAAAAACATTGGGTAATACTAGATTTTTAAAACTATACCTATCTATGTAGTTACTTAATATTACAAAACAACATAATTACGGCGATGTGGAAGTTATAATTTATGGTGCTGCATATAAAACAATTTCGTTTTATTAAACATTCACAACATAATACATTATGCAGACGGCAATAATATGTTAAATAAAAGAATGGAAATGGTTAGTGTAATACTGCCTATAACGCAAATTATCTTAAGATGTAAAATATGCAGAAATGTTGATATTTATCGGGTCTAATTAAGATGGCCGATGCTCTAGTATCATTATATTGTAATACTATGTGTAATTTATATCTAATTCCTGATTACCATAAATGCAAGCACGATAATGGTGGCGGCACCAGTGCTCAGTGCAGCCAGCATTCAACATTCCGTCAACTGGATAAGCTGCAGCGTCCCAGGTGTAATTTACACTTGTCCAACACACAGATCCCACAGTTAGTATCGCATCCGAGATATATGTTTACCTATTACATCATTATTCCTAAACTATAAATCACCCTAAAGAGTACACAGTCGCATGTAAAGCTCGTGTCATTTAAATGTTCAACGCAAATGATCCGAGAAAGCCTTTCGAAACAGTTGACTGCAAACGATTTACGCCACATATTTTAATGGATTATAACCGCTAAATGAAGTGTTGAAGTTAAGGATAATGACTGAATTTATTAATACCCCATGCAGAACTAGATTTGTTATACCACTTCTGCGTGATGGTCGTATCTTAACATTTTCTGAAGTAATAAGATATCGGTAATACCGATGCGAGTTTGAACAACCACAAAAATATCTTTTTGAAACACTTTAAGATATATTTTTGCACTAGGTGGATTTTATTGTATTAGAAGACACTTGAAATAATAAATAAACAGCTGTCACAACATACTTACAAATTTCATTCACCATTCGCCGGTTTTACCATTAGGCGAGTCTAGGCAATTGCTTAGGGGCGCCAAGTTATAAGGGAGCCAAATTTCTTCATAAAAAAGGGTAAAATTTATCGGTTATATGTATACAAATGTGTTAACGTTATTTAATTTAAAAGAATTAAAACGTTTATAATGATGTAATATTTTTATAAATATGCCAGTGCTTCATAATTATTGCGAAAAACTTTGGGAAATAATTCCTATCATATCGAATATTAAGGCCTTTTTTATAAAAAGTTTTCCGAAAACCTTTTTTTCCGAATTACATATCCTAAAGGAAAGAGCGAAAAGTGCAACCCCCCTGATTGTTTTTTTATCGGAACCTTTAGAAGCAGGGATTTGGAGCGGAGCACGAAGCTGGAGCACGGAGCAGTGGAGCAATGAGCTTTTGCCCGGAGCTGGAGCGGAGTCTAGAGCAAATAATTTTGATTGCTCCACTGCTCCATTTTATTATGTACAATTTAAAAAAAAAACATTTTTTTCCGTTTTTTGAACATTTGAAGATAAATAATTTGTTCTTACAAACATCTATTCAACTTAGCTTGTTTGTCAAAAATTACAATTTTTGACCGATTTTCAAAATCAGATAAAATCAAAGCTTTGTTTTTAAAATAAAAAAATGGACTGTTCCAAACCCCTGTTTAGAAGGGTTAAAAATTATGCAATTACATTTTTTTTTGAAACCTAGATTTGTTTGAAAACCTTTTTTATTCCTTAATTTGTCCCGCAAAACCTACAGTTTTTGAGTAAAAAATAAAATAAATCAACATGCACCATCAAATAAACACGAAAACACCTGTCACTCTTGCTCAATATTAACAAACCATGGGAAGCACCAAAATTAATCATTTTATTTTAGAATATTTAATGGTGCATGTTCTTTTATGTTATTTTTTAGTCAAAAACTGTAGGTTTTGCGAATAAAAAAACAATTAAGTAAGGTTCTAAATAAATAAAGCTTTAAAAAAAAATAGATTGCAAAATGTCTACCTTCCAAAAAGTTCTGATAAAAAAACAGCAGGGGTGGCACTTTTCAGCCCGTTGTGAAGCTGGGAGATCATTGAAAATATAACTGTGGAAAACTTTTTAATAATAAGTAAAAATGTCATTATTCTGCATTTCTTCAAATTTGAGGAATAAAATGAAAACCTACTTTCGCAATTCCCCTTAATGGGAGGGTGTAACTCCGAAAGAAGTCGTTTTATGAAAACATATTATACGAAAGCTCCCCTAACTTTTGATAAGGATTTACCTCTAAAAGAAATTTAGTGGATAATGACTGGATGGATAATATCCAGATAGCGTTTAGCTTGATATTGTGACGAACGATACTCTACATAAGCTGCACTGTTATGGAAGAGTGCTTATTCCACTTATGTTTATTGTTATTATTTTGGCTCGTGTCGTCCCATAATGTGGTTATGTATGTATGTGCATGTTTTCATTAAGCACGTAAAACCACTAGGTATTCTTTGCCAATTTAATGATCTTATTGTGTTCAACATCCCTGATTGAAATTCGAGTTTAAGTATTAGGATCTCGCTTATTATAATAGCTAGAGTATAGGTTTCATTTTGGCAATTTGCTAAATTTTGTGCTCAATAATACCCTAAAAAGAAATTAAAAATATTTTAAATGGTTTCCGAGAAAATTAGGAAAAACCGGTAAATACGATTTTTGAAAATCGCCTTGAACTCCTTTGGAGTTTAATGTGTCAAAACATTGCCCAAGCAACTTTTTAAGCCGAATGATGGCCACCACTTCTTCCCAGATCGATTCATTATTGTTTTATGATAACCAACTTTATTTTTTCTTATGGGCGCAATTTTAGCTATTTACATAATCAAAAAGCATTTATTTTTCTGAATTCATTGATGTATCACACATGGTATTTTACTTCTTCATTCATTGTCCAATTTGAAAAAATGCGCTTTAAACAACAACCAATATAAATCAGGTAGGCCGGTCATTATGTTTATATCGTTTCCATCCACCAATCAACAAGCTAAAAGTTTTGAAAGCCTATTACTTGTCAGATTAATGAATTCGGTAAAATGAACTTTAATAACATAAGAAAACACGAGATTTTGTAAAGTTTTCATTCACTGGAAAAAAAAATCTATATTGTCGTCAAAGATATGCAGAAATATATCCAGAAAGAAGACAACTCTCGCACACATATTTTTATACATTGGACAGAAACTTAGGTAAATATGGGGCTTTTGCCAACTTAGAGAAAAATATGGCAGAAAGGTTTCAGATGACAATAAAAAAAAAATTTAGTACAAACCTATCCGGAATAAACACAATTTTTCTACGATAAACAAAAACTTAAGTAAATTTGTATTAAGTATGTGATAAAGTATACCAAAACTTAAAAGAACGGTGTAAAAATTTCGCAGAATATAGCGTTTTTTTTTGTTATTAAGGTTCATTTTTACGAATCCATTAATCTGACAAATAATAGGCTTTCAAAACATTTACTTTGTTAATTGGTTGTCATGGAAACAACATAAACTACAATGACCGGCCTACCTGATTACCTGATATATAGTTTTCAAATTTGACAATGAATAAAGAAGTAAAATACCATGTGTGATACATCAATGAATTCAGAAAAATAAATGCTAGTAGATTATGTAAATAGCAAAAATTGGGCCCATAAAAAAAAACAAAGTTGGTCGTCATAAAACAAAAACGAATCGATCTGGAAAAAAATTGTGACCACCATCCGATTCGGCTTAAGTTACTTGGGCAATGTTTCTACACATTTAAAATATTTTTTACTCCAAAGGAGTTATAGACGATTTGCAAAAATCGTATTTACCGGTTTTTCCTAATTTTCTCGGATACCGTTCAAGATATTTCTAATATCTCTTTGGATTTTCAATGAGCATCGAATTTAGCAACTTTGCCAAATTTAAACCTACACTCTAGCTATTATAATAAGCGAGATCCCCATGCTTAAACTCGATTTCAATTACCCTGTGTATTTTGACACATGAAAATAAAACAATGAAAACGACTATTGCACTAAAAAGTATTTTAAGGGTGTGTCTTAGATATAACAAAACAACCTTTAATTTTTTTTAACATTCAAAAAACGAAACTTGTGTAATCGCTTTACAATTTTCGATATTTGGGTCTACCATAGCCAATCCCTCAAGTATGCTTAACAAAAGCAAACTTTTGATCAACACCGTTTATTATTTTTGACATTAAATTATTCAAAAACGTACAACTTTAGCACTAACGTGAAAGTTCGAGGTAAAAAGAAAAACAAGCAAACCCGATATTTTTACTTTACAATACGCCTTCAGCCAAACGAATAAGAAAGCTTTAATCTCGTTTTCAAATCTTGGTTGATGTTATCAGTCAAAACGGTACCGGGTACATCTCGATGAAAAACTTAATTATCGTAAATTGAATTTTGGCCTCCATTTTTAATTTTGTTTCAAATAAATTGCATCGCCAAGTGATAACTATCGGATCGAAGTCGATGCGACCAGGGAAGCTTTGAAGATGCCGCAGTGCCGTGCTGAAAATCGGAAACAAAATTTCTGAGAATTTCGCCGGGTTAATTGGCGCTACATAAATAGTTTTAACATACTCCTAAGAAGTTTAAAAAATATGTTTTCCGATTAAAAATCCTAAAACGGGTTTACTTTACATATAGTAGTTATTTACGTTAAACGAGCCGATAACATAACGAACTATAAATAAACAGAATATATGACGATTTTTTATCACAAATGCGCGCTCTACAAAAGCATATTCCATAAATAACGACAAATTGATAGCCTGCGTTCTGTATAACAAATGTAACACAACTATAACCGTATTTCTTGCTGTAAACGAATAATTCAACGTTCTACTACAGTAGTCAAGCAGCACAACCTATGTACACTTATATCGCCAGTTTATTACTCAAAAGTGTTTTATTTCTAGCTCGCTCATTTCACTTCGCGCCATGTGAAAGACAAAGAAGAAACGTAAACTATTCGTGTAGAATTTGTCGTTGTATGTTTTACAGAAAAAGTGTAAATGTAAAAGAAACAAATCAAATAGCTGTCGAGGATAGAAGAGGGAAAACAATATAGTTCTTTTATGGTAGTCTACCATGGAACACGGTAAAACAAACCACAAAAAGGATCTACATCAGAATCTATGTTTTGCTAACTATAAAAGGCATTAATAACTGCGTTTGTCATCAATTAAATCGATTATAAATATATATGAACGAGAAATATTAGTGGAATGTTGCATTCTGTTTTTCTTGCAAGTATTATTGATGATACGTTCATTTTTCAACAAATGCTTCACATACTAGCAAATTTATACTCAAAGCCTTAGTAAATTTATTTCAAACGAATAGGATTTAAAAATACTATGTACAGGATGTTCAAAAATAAAGTAAGGAGTATGATGTATCAAACAGGACAACTTTTCCAAATTATTTTGTGGAAGTCTAAAAACTGAATTCGAACACATTTTTAAATTTTGATGGTTATATGGTCGAAGAAAACTTACCTTTCTGTTTTCATAAAAGATGCGAGAAAATGTTTGAGAATTCAAAACTCACCGATTTACCACATTTCGCTCTGCTACGATAAATTACAAGAGAAGAAAACTAGATACTACAGAGCAAAAAACATTAAATGCACTAACACTTGATGTAACACTAATCACCTGAAAATAGTTATATTTAACAAAATAAAAATTGAGCTGAATTCCACTGAATGTGAGTCCTCTTTATCATTTTCCAACGTAAAAACGTGGTCGTAAGAGCACTGACGATGTACAAGATTTGGATATACCAAAAGACGGCTTGAGTGTGAAAATTGTACAAAATGCACATAAAATTGTATTGAACGATCGTTCATTGAAAATGTTCGAGTCTGTGGGCATATTATAGTGAGCATATTACATATTTTGCGAATTTTTGGGCAACAGAAAGCTATACGCGCGATTGCCGATACCGAAACAAAAACTCAAGCATATAACCACTTCCGAACAATGTTTAGCGTTGTACAAGCACAATTCGAAAGACTTTTAGAGTCAATTTGTAACCATGGACGACATTTAGATTCACCCTTATACACAGTTTAATAAACAACCAAAACAGTGGATAGCGAGAGGCGAATCAGCTCCGAAGAAACAAAAAGATAGTTCCATCGGCAAGAAAAGTTATGGTGACGGTGTTTTGGAATGCGAAAAATAATCTTTTAAACAATAACCTTAATAGAGGTAAAACAATAAATGGAGAGTACCTACTAAGTCGACTTGCTTAACCAGCTGTACCAAAAAATGACACACATAAGCTTAAAAAAAATTGTTTTATCAGGATAACGCGCCATGGTCAGAGCTCAATTATTGCAATAGGTAAAATTCATCAATTGGACTTCGAATTACTGCCTCATGCAGTCCCGTTGAACCTCAGTTTATTTTCCGAAAATAAGTTTCACGTCAGTTAGAAGTATTTCAAAGTTGGACGAATCAGGCTATAAGGATGGTTCAAACCAGGGATTCCTAACCTTTTCTAGCATTGAATCCTTAAAAATAAGTTTTTCTTATTTAACTACCTTACAATTTTAATGTTATTTCCCAAAACTTTGCGTAATTTAATGAATTAATTCCTTTTCTTCGCCAACTATATTACCGTTCAGAATATTATTAAATCAGTTACAGAAATTTTCACATGATTGTTATTAGTCTTATTATTTGAAAATTATCTTCGATTTTCAACAACAGTACATTAAGTTTATGACTTGTTTATCGACCCCCAAATCGACCTCTCGAGTTCCATCGACCCTAAGGAAGCCTTTATCCACCCCGTTGGGAATCCCTGATCGTTGGAATAATTATAGTGAACTAAAAAGAGATTATGTCGACAAACAAAATTATTTTTTACTCAATATTTTCCTAGGCCAGAAACTATTCGTCCTATACTTGCAAAATTATTTTATTAAACGAAAATGGATAGCAAATTACTTGAAAATCGCAATTTATAATAATTGAAGTTTTTCTACATTTAATAATAGGCGATACCATGACCATGTGATATCATTGAATAAAAATCAGCAAATTGCAGTTTTTTCTTGTCAAAATTTTCTTCAACATATTTAGCTTGGAGTAATTAGAGAAGCTCAAAAAGTTACCGATGGTTGAATGTACGTAAAAGCTCCATCGCATTCGAATAAAAATCGTCGGAGATGAGCTTCCACTGCGGCCTTCATCAAATATTCCGGCTACTTTACGAGTTTAGGCAACGCCTCGGTCATGAATCAATATTTTTAAATTAACCAATTTATTGATAGTGATCTGCCGGCCCAGATGGCAGCTATCATCGCATTGTTTATGTAGCATTGTGCCCTATCTGGACACGGATCAGTCTGGATCGCTGGAAACAAAAACTTGTCGTCCGATGGTGTAACAAAAACTCGAACTATAATTTATAACAAAAAGATCGGTATTGCATCGATATGTCACTTTCTGACGCGCTAAACAAAACGATTAAGCAGCGCAATAAAAAATGGCAGATATTTGGCATAAGTTTTAGGAGATAACTGTATTTCCAGAAGATACAGCTTGCACAGTTTTATCATAATGTATATAACACAAAAATGGACTACACTAGGAAATCCAATCAAACAGACAAACGATCAATATAAATGTTTACTACCTTTCATTAAAAAAAAAACTCTTTTTCTTACCCAAGTATCCCGCCTGTTACAAAAACAACTTTTTAAAACTTAACGTACTTGAAAACTAAAATATAAAATACAATAAATATTTGAAACAAAACACGATAGGTAAAGATGTAAAAATATCAGCAATTATTAAAAGTGCGCCAAAATGGACAGGGCACTGTAGGAATAGATAAACAGTAAGAGACACAAGAGTCGGGTTAATTATAAAAAAGTCTTATTGTAGGGAACTACTCACAATTGTCAGCAATATCTTCATTTAGAGAAAAAAACTAGTTTGCGGTACACAAACATTTAACTGAAATAAGCATTTTTTTTAAATTGTTGTTGTTAATAGCCAATAGGAGTACTTTTTAAAAAAGAAAAATAAAGTAGATCTTCCTACAAACAAAAAAATAGTGACATTTGTTTATTTTAAAAGGTAGCATTTTTTAATTGAAAACCATAGCTCGCTCTTGATATTATTATAGAGCTTTTTTTCCTAAAATATTGGGGTTTGTATATTTATTTTACTCTTTTGTCTCAAAATTAATAGGATATTATAAAAACTCTGAAAAATTAGTTCAAATATTAGTCGTATTTAGTATTGAATTTTAGTTTATTGATAATTCATGAAAAATGCTGTTTCATGATATCAAAACCAACTGAAAATAATTTGCCATTTGTTTAATATTTCAAATATTATTTAACCAAATGAATGTATCTATTTTATTGTTTATGAACAAATTAATTTTCAACTTTCTTATCAAAAAGTTTTCCCTATCAACAACAGCAACGAGGGTATTTAAACTTTACAAAAAATTGCTTCAAAAAGATTCTTGCAAGACTTTTTTCAAAAAAATTAATGTGGCTCTCTTAAACAGGATCGATGTTAAGAACTGCCGTTCTTTTATATTAATTTAGTATATATTTGTAAATATTTTAAGTTTGTATATTTTGTATTTAAATTGATTCATTAATAAAGCTCATTGGTCAAATGATTCTATTAATAAAATTGACAATTTGGGGTTTTCGCAACTTCATCTTTCTATATTCTGGAAATTAACCCCTTTTGCTATTTGGGTTATTCCAAGTCCCTTTATTGCACATTGCAGGTGCGGGCACCATTCTGTCTCGAACGATGGCTTCCTGTCATTCTCTATAAATTAGGGATGTACATAGTTTTAAGGTAGCAGTTAAGTCACAGTTGTAAAAACAAACAAAGTCGCAGAAGTTAACAGTCAAGTTAACATTAGTTAACAGTTCAGTACAGTTGTGACCAAGCTTCTAAGTTCTAAATCCAAAAGTAATAAGTGTAAATAAATAATACGAGGGTCGACAAATATAAACCGGACTTTTTTCCATACTCTGTATTAAATTAAAAATTTTCAAATATACGCACAACTCATTTTTCTACATAGTTTCCGTTGACATTTACACACTTTTGCCAACGGATTGGCAGTTTTTGTATTCCTTTATTGTAAAAAGAAGTGGGACGTGTGCGAAGCCAATTAACACACAAATTGCTTCACCTCTTCATTATTTTGGAATTGTTGTCCTCCTAACGTCTCCTTGAGCGGTCCGAATAAATGATAATCACACGGTGATAAGTCAGGGCTTAAGGGGCATGTTCAATAGTAGTCCAATGCATTTTTGTTAATTTATCTTTGATTAAGGCGGCAGTATGCGGTCTAGCGTTGTCGTGCAAGAGCAACACGCTGCGAATGGGAACGCCACGTTCCCATTCGCAGCGTGTTCGCCACGTCTTTTGGACCTATAGCCTATAGTCTTGACTTTGTCCAATAGTTCGCTTATTCCAATGCTTTTACAAATTTCATCCACTGTTAACTGCCGGTTCCCTTCAATAAGCCCTCGAACAGCTTGAATGTTGTTTGAGATTATGCTGGTCTTGGGGCGACGCGGATGGGGCAAGTTCTGCACTTCACTACGTCCACCAGCGAACGATTTATCCCGTGCAAACACTTGTGTCCTAGATAAGATTTCATTGCCAAACCGTTTACGTAATCTTATCAAAATCTCGATGGGTTTCACTTTTTCATTCGCCAAAAACTTAATAACAATGCGTTCTGCTATGGGCACCACTTGCTCACTCATAGTGCTAGCTCAAAAACAAACACATGTGAGGTTATGTTTTCGACTAAGAATGAGTCACAACACCCCCATTAACAGTTCCATTGGGTATCAGCCGCGAACGATCGCTCGTTCAGTGGTATGGAAAAAAGTCCGGTTTATATTTGACTGACCCTCGTAGATATTCAAATATTTAAAGCGACTCTTCATTATTAGTGAGTTCTAACTCCAAGCGCCGACGTGGAACCCTAATATTTTAAGAAGACGAAGAAGTAAACGAAGCGTCGAAACGTTCGTCCTTCTCTTATCGTGACGCACATAACGTAACGAGTAGTGTGTTTTTTACAACAATATTTTGTTTAAGTAAACCGACGTTGTATCTTACCGTTTACGAGATCCCAATAATTTTCCACCTACGTATAGACGAGAAACTATTGATTAAAAAATTGTAAAAAAAAAACTAAATAGTTCAAGTTAACGAATGTACAGAAGACAGTGCGCTTGTAAAAAATGGCTTTCGTTTACAGTGCTACATTTCGTATAGTAGGCTAACGATTTATCAATACCGTCCGGTATTCCATTAATGACGGACAAGAAATATCGGGCCATTTTTCATATTAAAACTAATATTCTACTTAGTACAATGCCGCGTTCCATTCACACATTGCTTATACAATAGTAATAATAATGAGCCGTTTTCATTTACAGTCATAAGTAACCCGAAGCACGCCGCTTTAAATAGAAAGACAACGAGCCGAAGTAAGACGCCCGACGAGTTTACAAATCAATCACTTAATACCGTTAGTGTTAATTAGAAAACTTGACCCCGAACACAGCCTCACAAAGAAATCTTGCTCATCCGTTGCCGGGTTCATATTCAGATATTAAATGGTCCATAGCATCGTCGGTGAAGTTTCATGACTGAGTGTGATCAACCTCAATATTTACACCATAATTTGGGTGTTATTTATGATTAAAACAAAAACAGCTCGACATGTTGCAGTTGTTTGCATAACTGACATAAAACGAAAAAGTTAACAAGAGGATAAGCTATAAAATGCGTTTACGTCTATCGATTTATTTAATATAAAATACTAATTTAAAGAGGCCATAGCTACATAGTATTTAGGTGTTCTCTGTTTAATACACCCATACTAGCCTAAAAATCAGATGATTTCGCCCGCTCAGTTTTCCACGTAATTTCTTTGAATATGTAAAATAAATTGTACAAAAATTAACTAATAACTTTGCATATTAAACTACTACAAAAGTTAATTATTTTTGAATGTGTAAGCTAAAATCGTTAGCTTAATTAATTATATTCCCCAAGTTTAAAATGTTACCAACCTAAAACAAATATCGTAATAGAAAAACAGTGAATTTATTAACGAAACTAACATCATCTTTTTAGATAATGTTAAGACTTTTAATCAAGTCAAAAGCCAAAAGCTATTTAATAATATACTTGAAAAACGAGGTTTCCTAAAGCACAAGTAAAAAAATTATGAAAAGTATGCATGTACGAGGGCTCCTATGTTACTATTGCTAAATCGATCAAAATGGGTTTGAGGCATGGTTTACTCTGTTCTATTCAACTTACGAACGTACATATCAAACCAAACTGAAGAACAGACAATATGTCAAATGTCATGACAATCAAGGATGGAAAACGTAACGTAACGATACCCGATAACGCTAATAATGATTCAACTATAATTTCAAATACAATGAAGTCATGATATTTTAATAACGTTATATAAAGTTACATTCACCAAAACGTTTTATAAAAAGTTATTTTAAGGAGAAGATATATTTTGTTTGTATTTCCAATTTAAAAATTAAAATAGAATTTTAAAGTGTATTTTGCACAATTTTTTCAAATTTACGCTTTACAGATTTCAAAGATAATGTCAGAGTTACAAATAAAAATGATTTTAATAACGTTATATAAATGTATATAATTATTTAAGCAACGTTATGTAGCGTTAAACGTAACAATTCTTTTTTTAAATGTTATAACGTTATGCAACGAAAACAAATAATAAATAACTGTATACAATAGCGTAACAATTTAAAACATTATATCATTCCTGATAACAATACTTTCGCAGACGACCAGCCAATAATTGCCAATAATAAGTACAACTTACTACGTATCAACCAAAAAAATAAGCGCTGAATATAATCTAAAGATGTTATCCTCCAAAACCCAAGGGCTTTAAGTAGATATTCAGTAGTATGGTCAAAAATAGTTACATAAAGAAACAGAATAGACAAGTTAATAAGTTCAATTTTTTAGGATACGAAATAAAGAGGTTCAACATAATGAATTGTTAAGCTGGATCCACATCAGTAAAAATTTGCGTTGTGCGTTGTATTTGACACAAATTTGCTCGTGTTTGTCGAAATTTTTGTTGGTGGACTGTGCGCCGCATAGAAATGCACGCAAATAATTTCGTGACGAACAACGCACGCTTATCCATCGTGCTGTCGGTTTTAAGCCAACTTCAAAGAGATTTGCGCCGCACAGTCGTGTCAAAGTGGACTTGATTTTGAGTGCATTGTTCTGCATAAACAAACGTGCACAAGCGGATTCGGCCGTTCAACGCACAAGATAAGTATTTACGTGGTAAAATACTTAACCAGATTTAAATTTGCGCCGCAAATGTTTGTGTTGAATTTGAAATACAAAATACAACATAAATTTTTATTGATGTGGATCCAGCTTTAGGGTTGCCAGACATGTAAGTTGCGTATTTTACGTCGAATTTGGTCTTTCGTATTGAACTTGTCAGCACACCATTATTGCCCGTATTTTAATGAAAAGATAAAGTATAAACCACCAATATTTGTACTACAAATAAAACAGTAACAGCTAACAAAATGTGACGTATTTGAAAAATTAGATGTAACAAATATTGTATTAAGTAATTATTATTTTTAATATACTTTTGGAATATTCTTACTCAAACTAATTTGTAAATAAGAAAAACTGACAATTCGAGGAAATTCGCTGTAAAAATATAAGCCCAATTATTATGATAGACAAAGTGATTCAATAATATTTTTTTCGGTTTAAAGAAGGCCAAAGTAGTACTAAATATGAGGCGTGATGCCCCAAAACGTATTATAATGTTCATACATTTTAGAAACACTTATGTCCCGTATTTGGTTTTCCAAAATTTGTCAACACCATGAATAGTGCAAAAATTTAAACTAAAATAATGACAATTTTTTATTAAAAATTGTTCTTGCCATCGCTTTTATTGACTTCAATTTACAAAACAAAATTACTTCTTTGTATCATTGTGTCTCCTAGGTTCCTCTAGTCTTACTGTGTGGTTAAATTCCAAATTTATTTATTAAACATTTAAATAAATTAAAACAGCTTCTAGATTCTAGAATAAGGTATTATAAAATTTAACATGATTTATAAATTAAATGGTGGTTTATTAAAAAGATTTGTAAACATTTATAAAAAATGAAAGCGGCAAGCTCATACTAAATAAGAGACAAGCAAAAATTTTCAACTTTTGTACAGTAAAAAATTAAATATTTAGATAAATTAAAGTAAATAAGTTACATTAAAAATTACTCATTTTTTTAAAATTCAAATTGAAATAGTTTCAAGAGTCTCGTTTCGTCGTAGGCAAAAAAGACGACAGTCTCAAAACTGGTCTACAAAAGATACTTCATAACAAAATGTAAGCGATTTTCAATTAAATTATTTAAATAAATTAAAAAATCGCTTGAGTAATTTCAGCAGCTATGGGAATTCTGTTACAATTTACGATCGGTTTTTTTTTTTCTAACCACCAACAGTTTCGTTTAATCTTTACATGATTCTCTTCATTTATATGTAGGTATACAAATCTAACGACGGCATTACAGTTTAGCAGCGATTATATCTCTCGGCAATTCTTGCAGTTTTTCCGCACCATAAGCCAGGTGTGGCAGAAATAACATGCAAAACACCTACATGCCACTCGAAAGCAAAAAATTTGTACACGGACCCCATTCGTTATTCCCATACCGAGCGGTATAACTTTTCATTGTTTTCAGTGTCGCAGAAATAATTGAACTAAAGTCGATTGTTTACAAATTTCGAAATAACTACAACATAACCAGAAACGGCAACGACGAGCGGTATTTTATAAAACATTTTTGCAATAACTCGACAATAAGCAATCGGCTACTAAGAGAATCGGAGCAATTCCGTTCCCATAAATATTTCAGCGCAAAGCGGCAAAGTTTCGAGACGAATACAATATGCGATCGGTTAGAGGTCAGCTGTGATACAGATAAACGCAGATAGAAGAACATATTGCAGTTGTATGAAGCTGCAATGAACACGGCCTACAACACAGGAGGCCATGAGAGCATGCATGATGCACTATTGTGTTCCCTAAAGGGTGATAACTTGGGGCACGATGTACTGGTATGAATTTTTATTTTATAATATAAAATCTGGCAGACAGCACTGTTCGATATTATCCTACATGTTCTTAAAATAATGTTCATATACGTGAATCACGTAGAACAAATTGGGAATTTTTTAAAATAGTTGGCTGTGAATAGCAAAATCCACACCTTCATATAATTTAGTTACTTGCATTTGCCTGCCATTTGCACTTTAACTGAAAAAGTAAAGTCGGTTAGAGCACCGTTTCTCAAACTTTTAAACACGCGACCCCAATAATTTTCTAGAAATGAGAGTACGACCCATAGTGGGGAGGGTCTCCATCCCCGCAAGAAAATTTTTGAAAAAAATACCTTTAGAAATGCCTATTTAAAGCATTTTAAAACAGAAATTGAAATTTTTATTTTTTGTTTAATTTTTCTTTGTTCCGTTTCGCGACCCAATAAAAATTGAAGGCGACCCATTTTTGGGTCGCGATCCATAGTTTGAGAAACGCTGGGTTAGAGCCTAATTTATTAATTTCTTAAAATAGTGGAAGTAGTGAAAAGTTAACCCAAGAGAATGGTTAAATTATGATTTTTTTTTTAAATGTAAAAAGGCCTTCAACGATTATGAGTGCAAGAAAAACCTATATTCAATAATTCTAAAGCTAAGTGCAGATATGTGTAATGTAAAGGAGGGTACAGACATGCAACAAAACATCGTATAGTAACGCCGTCGCGTAACCTGTTTGTACCGCACTTCGTAACATCGTAATACCGCAACATAGTAACATCGTGGCGTCCCATCGGTTGTCGGTATTCCAGCGTCACATCAAAGGAAAGTTACGCGCTGATGTTGCACCATGCTTTTTAGGTATGTACAGGTCTGCGTAACATACTACTACTACTACTAAAAGTAATACCAAAATGGTGGGACGCCAGAATGTTTGCTGCGATGTTACGCGGCGACGGACGTGTTGATACGATGCAATTCACGGCACACAGTATCTTCAACGCGCAACAACAATCTGTACGCGACGGTGTTACGATGCGATGTTTTGTTGCATGTCTGTACCCACCTTAATGGTGCCTGTACACCTGAGAGTAAAGTACTCTCGAGAGTAGCGTCGCCAAGGATACAGCCCCTGAGAGTAACTCGCGATTGGCTGTATCCTTGGCGACGCTACTCTCGAGAGTACTTTACTCTCAGGTGTACAGGCACCATAATGGTGCCTGTCCACCTGAGAGTAAACAACTCTCGATAGCAGCGTCGCCAAGGATACAGCCAATCACGAGTTACTCTCAGGGCTGTATCCTTGGCGACGCTGCTATCGAGAGTAGTTTACTCTCACGTGGACAGGCACCATAAGACTTCCAATCGAACCGAACCCCGACGTGTAACAGCGTTCTGTATCAACTAAATGAACCATATTTTTCATTCATTTCAAAATAGTGTTTAACATGGACGTAGCTGCAGCTGCTTACATTTTCATACACTATGCGATTAAAAATAAAAATAAACGCAAACAAAGAAGATAGTGGCAAACCGAGATTTATAAAAATCGTAACAGTGACCAAACCACTTTATTAAGAGACTTGGCATTTCACGAAGTAAGTGTTATATTTTTTTTGCAGTTTTCGACGCTGGTGTTTAACACGGAGTCTATTTTCTCCCAAGCATCATTTTTAGAATTTTTGTTAAAATGACGGGAATGTTTGGCATGCCAAAGAAGTTGTTTTGCTTTGTACAGTTCAATTAAATCCAGACTGCTTTCTTCGGCCCACTCCATCTTAGCACGAAATGCTGTGTGAACTGTGAAAGCAATCTAGGAGTTTAAACATACGATCAACTTTGCTCGTCCAAACTTGTGTATCCACGTTGCGTGTCATATACCTGTATCGTTCTTTGATGTTACGTCAAAAAACCGACCAGGGATGGATCACGGTGAACCGTGCCGCGTACCAAAAAAGTATCTACGCCAGGATGACAAGCGACGAAGTAACAAATCCAGTCCACACTTGGTTCGCGACGTGCTTATTACGCCGTCACGATACGCTGTTACAAATATCTGTACAGGGTGGACCAAATTCGAATGTTTTACGGGGTATCTCAGTTACCGTAATAGATAGCGAAAATCTGATTTCGGTCTCGTGGACTATTTTTTGAGAAAATAACGCCTATGCAATCAGATTTTTTTTATCAGATTCCATTTTGGCACTACAGACGAAAAATGAAATTTCATTATTTTTGAAAATTTGCTATAACTTCTTTATTAATTAAATTAGAACAAAATGTTATGTAGGTTTTTCATAGAGATTTTTATGCTTAATTTTAAAACAAAATAAATTTTATCATAGCTACCTTGACTTTCGAGATATGGAGTAAACTTATATATTTTTAAATGGAAACCCTAGTTGGCCATGACTTTGAAGACTTGAAAGAGTATATTTTTAGCTTTTCAAAAATATATAGTTTTATATATTTGTTGCAAAAAATAACCAAGATATGGCAAATTCTGTATAAATTCGATCATCAAAGTTAGCCATGATTTCCTAAACAAGTGATGTTTGCAATTATTAAACAACTAAACGTCATTTCCAAGTAAATTCTGAAACAGCCGCTACGTTTTTAACACTTACAAAGTAATATTCTAACATATTAAACTTTTCAAAGAGTTCAAATTTAGCCATGCTCACAATACCACAATAAACAGTTATAAAATACAAAATAATACACGGATTTGCCTTAAAGTTAAAAAATTCACTTTCGAATGACGTTTAGTTGTTTAATAATTGCAAACATCATATGTTTACGAAATCATGGCTAACTTTGATGATCGAATTTTTACAAAATTTGCCCTATCTTGGTTATTTTTTGCAAAAAATATATAAAACTATATATTTTTGAAAAGCTTAAAAAAAATCTTTCACATAAAGTCATGGCCAACTAGGGTTTCTATTTAAAAAAATGTTAATTTACTCCATATCTCGAAAGTCAAGGTGGCTAAGGAAAAAGTACTTTTGTTTTTAAATTAAGCAAAAAAATCTGTATAAAAAATCTTTATAACATTTTGTTCTAATTTAATAAATAAAGAAGTTGCAGCAAATTTTCAAAAATGATGAAATTTCATTTTTCGTCTGTAGTGCCAAAATGGAATCAGATAAAAAAAATATGATTGCACAGGCATTATTTTCTCAGAAAAATAGCCCAAGAGACCAAAATCAGATTTTCGCTATCTATTACGGTAACCGAGATACCCCGTAAAACATTCGAATTTGCTCCACCCTGTACATAGCTTTAGAATTACACCAGCTAAAACTTCTTCTTCTTCTTCTTAATCGGTTCCTCTTGTACCTTTCGGTGTCGAGGTATGCTTTTCTATTTCTGTATTATGTTTCTCCACTCCTTCCTATCGTTAGCTACTTGTGGCACATCTCTCCAGCTGACTCCTTTTTCTTCTAGTCTCTGCCTCACTTCTTTTTCCCATTTATTCTTGGTCTTCCTCTATTTCTTTTTCCCTCTATCTGCATTTTCCATCCTATTTCCGCGTATCTACTTTCTGGCATGCGTAGTTAATGTCCAAGCCATCTTAATTGATTCGTCTCCATCTTTTTCTTAATATCTGTTACTCCTACGTTATTTCGGATTTTTTCGTTACTGATTTTATCGATCAGTCTACATCCCTCTATTCTTCTCAAAAATCTCATTTCCTGTACCTGTATTCTTTGTTTTTGAGTTAGTGTCCAAGTTTCTGAACTGTACGTGAGGATGGGTACGTACACTGCATTGAAAACTCGCGTCTTTGTTTCTTTTGATATTTCCTTCTTACTTATCAAGCATTTATTAGTGGCGTAGTAAAATTTCGTCGCTGTCGCTATTCTGTTATTCAGATCTTCCTCCAATTTACCATTTTCTGCAATTATTGTTCCTAAATATTTAAAACTGTTTTATCTTTTTTTGGTCCAGCATTATTGTAACTGGTTCCTGATTTTTCGCTAAAACTTTGAAGACCAAAAATGGCCCTTATATAGAAGTTGGACAGCCCTGGCTTAGCTCATACTCGCAACAATTTTGTCTTGCGAGAAGATCCTGATAATTTCAATAAGGTGCACATCAAACCTACACGAGTGCTAATGAATTGCTCAAAAAGTTATTACAAAACAAAACAGGATTTCCATTCAAAATCGTTAGTCATTTTTATCTAGTACGGATCAGAACTTACACGTCACACACGAACTCAACAATGTGTTGTTAAGATGGCATCCACGATTGGGTAAAAAATGCCTGACAATTTGAATTTAACGAAGATTAATCGAAACGAATCGGGCAGTCGGCACTATAAATTAATAACCGTAGGGTTGGTAGCACTGATTAATGCGGTAGACACCTTGACTGCAATTATTGTCGTGATTGTGGCACCACTGATTGATACCTCGGCTTCTGTTGGTATTATCTACCATCCACTACCGGTTAGTTTAATTGTATTGCAAATTATATATCAAATATATCCAGTTCAGTGGTTCGGCGCGATATCATCGAAACAATACGGTTAATGAGCTAGATTGTTGAAATTAATTAAAAATTAAATTATACCGAACGATTAGTTCCACTTGACATTAAAAAAAAACAAAAACCAGTCAAGCTTTGGTACCATACATAACGCATACTGTAAACTTTTATGTTTAATAAACTTACTAATGAAGCATAAATATTCAGCTGCAATTAAACAACCATAAAATACTACCACTTGAAATATCGTGCCTGTTAAAATGTAACTACCCTACAAAATTAATGGATTGTTGGTAAAATTCCATAAGTACAGGGTCTTCTACAATATTTAAGCATTAGGAAAATTAAAGGCAAAATTTATTTAAAAGTACGGGCAAATTTTGTTCGTTGGTACAAACCACGTAGGTAGCGATAAATATAAACTGAAAAAGATGGTCCATTCCTTAAGGTGTAATGTGTTACTAGGTATTAGAAAGTGGAGTAACCCTTTTTATAAGAAAATAAAACGTGGGCACTCTCAAATAGAAATAGTAGCTGTGTAAATGCAAGAGAAATGCGATATCTAAAAACATCGAAGGAAGAACCAAAACAAAGATTACAATTAAAGATGGAATTAGTTGAAAGACAAATACGAGAAAGACACTTGGGTTAGTGGGGTCACATTTAGAGAATGAAAGTAGAGAGGTTAACCAGAAAAGCATACGTCACAAGAAAAACACTAAAGAGGTAAACCAAGAAAAACCTGGCAAGACGAAGTTATTAAAGCAGCAACGGATAGAAACATTAAATAGGAACAGATAAAAAAGTTAGAACAGAACAGAAAAATGTGAAAAAAATCAACACAACTTAACAGTCCTATACCTAACAGTAAAAGAACTTGGAACTAAATAAATAAATAAATCAGAAAGTGATGTCATTAATCACGCTAAAATGTTTAAACCATATCCAATGTATCACGCCTTTTCAAAATAAAACACGTTTAAGCATCATGGACACAAAAATGTCCTAGTAAATAAGAAATTAATAGTTACAAAGTCGATTTATAACGAGCGGTGTTTTGCAGAAGTTTCGTAAATTAGCACGCATTTGCGCAGTAGTGGAGGCTTACTTGTACATACTATTTTAATATTATTTCCGCTTTATAAGACTACCGAAAATCTTCCGTATATTGAGCACAATTTTTGCTATATTTTGCGTGTAATACGCAAGTACAAAAAAGACTTCATTTTTGCTATCGAAAACAAACTACATCTGTCGAGTTTCTGTCAAGTTTAAGTGTCAAAATGAAGCGAAACTGAATGTGTTTTATTTAATTTATTGCATATTTATTTCTGTTATTATTCTTCCAGTTTTTTAACAAAAGTTTCATAACACAAAATGTTCAAAAGTAAGTTATGATGCGTATTATAAACAAATACCCATTTTACCAGAAATTTTAGGGCTTATCAAGCATACGCCAGATTTTAAGGTAAATAAAAGCAGAAATCTGATTCAATAAAAATATGTAACTTTGATAACATATTTTCAGATTAAAATTTGCATGGTTATAATAAATTCATCTTTTACATTTAACAGTTCTAGTATACGATTACAGTATATTACTTTTAGCAAAATATCAAATAAAATGGAAGTCGCTTATAACGCGGGTCGAATACAACCTCGCAAACCCGCGTTATAATAACGAGTGGTCCCCGAAAGACTCAAAGGTTTGAAAAAGTCATAACTTGTTTCAGTCTTTTTTTTGTAGGTTATAGAGCATACCTTGGAGATAAGAATGGCTAGGTATGATATCCAGCAACGAATAAAACTCATTGAGTTTTTTTATTCCATTGAAAGATCAGTTGAGTTTGAATAATTAATTTTTTTACATTTTCTTCATTATTTAGTAAACATACGAAATAAACTCTGTTCACCATTATAAAATACACTTAGGAACGAAAAAATAACCGGCTTTCACTGTAGTAAATATATACTAATTACGTTTTTTTTTTTTCATGAAAGGAATCTGGAGTCGGAGTCGGTTTTCAAAAATACCGACTCAGGAGTTGAGAGTCGGTTATTTTTCTGCAAACTCCCCATCCCTGATTGCGACAAATGCAAGTTATTAAATTTAGAATAAAATATTAGTATGATAATGTGTGGCAAAACAGGACCTTCAAAAATTGTACGTTTAAAAGCGTGTTTCTCTAAATTTAAATTTAATAGTGTCTGCATTAAACAATCCTAAAAAACGCGTGCATAAATTTAGATCCTAATCTATAAATTGACAAATTTGTGAGATGTGACAACCGCAGGACAAGATCGCATAGGAATAGAGGACCAGAAAATTTAGTATTTGTACAAAGTTGTATTTAAAAAAAAATTCTTAAACTTGTAATACATTTACCCTTAGAACATTTATTACGATTTTTAATAACGCATCATGTTATAGTATCTAAATATGAATTCTTATCGAATACAAATTTAAAAAAATTAAATTAAAATATCACAAAAAGTGGTAAGACACTTAAACATCTCAACTGATTGTGATCTGCCCACGTTACAAACTTGAATTAAATCTTTTTTGGGTACATTTAGATTAAGAAAGCAATAAAAATACAACATTTAAAACTTTCCATCTTTTCATTAGCAGTATCGTCTTTGCAAGTTACTGCTGCGTTTAGATTTCTTAGTTATCATGTAATTAAAGATTTTATATTCGTCAACACTAAAACGTTATTCTTGCCGCATGCGTTCGTTTTATTTTTGTTTTGTGATCTTTAACATCCGTTAATGGAAGGATATAAAAGGCTTAAGCAAAAGTCGATAAAGAAGTCTATCCAGGAATAGTGTGTCTAATTGAAATGTTAATGAAAATAGTGTTGTTAAGTTTTTACATTTGCCATGGCCGACAGATCGACGGACGTGGAAGTTTTAAATTGCCCTATAAAACAAAACACTAGTCGGTAGCGACTGCATATGCAGGTCCTCAACATCATTAAGTGCATAAAGTTGTGTGTAAGCGCTCTTAAATTTGATTTACTACCAGAAATTGCGCCATACCATATACGAGTACTAAACTCAACGTTTAAAACCATTCATAAAAGCAGAAATTGCCAAGTAACTCCAAAGATCGCTTGCCGCTAATTGACTAAACAAAAGTATGTTGATTATTAGTAATAACTTTTAAGTTAATTGCAAAATTATAGCTGAAAATACATTACTATGTGTACATGTATGTATGTTCCTAAAAGATACTTATTATAATACCGTTATAATATGAAATAGATAAGCTTACGAGTTCATAATTTGTATACGAGATTTTGAAGAAGATCCATTTGGTAAGAATTGGTAAATTACATAAACTGCAAAAAGTTATTCCAAGTTTAGTGCTTAAATTTATGTCGCTATGATTCATATTTTACTTGCTTTAACTAAACAGATAAATTTGATTAATTAAACTTAAATTAAAACCTTTGAAATGGTATATTATTTTTACAACAATATCATTAATGTTAAACTAACCTATAAATTTATTTTTACAGTAAATGTTTAAACCACAATAAGAACAATAATTTATTTTTTAAGTTCATATATTCCATACTATAGCCACAACATTAAACTTATTATCACGGTATTATACAGGGTGTCTCACAAGGTATGCATTCGCTTTTTACCATTAATTTTTTTTATGTGTCCCTTCATATCCCTTCATATACAGGGTGTCTCAGTTATCGTACACAGCATGGGGATCTCATTAACGGTAAGAGATACAGAGTTGATTAAATGGGTCAAAATAGTCTTTGATTTAAAGTCAACTGTTCTATAAA
The DNA here is from genome assembly GCA_947652605.1 of Elmis aenea. NCBI lineage: Eukaryota > Metazoa > Arthropoda > Insecta > Coleoptera > Elmidae > Elmis > Elmis aenea. The sequence continues at coordinate 23,146,124 of OX393576.1, forward strand.
AATCAATTAATAGTTTTTACGCTATTGATAAAAAACAAATCATCAGCTTTTCAATGTTTGCTTATTTGAAATCACACTCACAACATCTTCATTTGTTTTTGTTGTTTTAACATCAGGTTTCCTATTTTAAATAGTTGATTATTAGTGTGCATAAATCAAGGAGTCGGTAGTCGGTCGCTTTAAAAAAATTCCGACTCGAAAATCGGGAGTAATTTATTTTTTTGCCGACTCCACCATACCTGGTTGTAATAAAAGCAGTTTTTAATATTTTGTAATTGGTCGAGTTTCCTATGCCGGGTGATTTAGTTTGACTGTCGCACCTCTATAACTTTGTTATTTTAAGATTAAACCCCAACAAAATTTATATTTTTGTAAATCGCACGAAATTGTCCATCAAATGACGTTATAATGTTTTCTCTACGACAAAAGCCTGGCGGTAGTCAACTTTTTTTTTTGGAATTAAGTAATTTCTTTTTTATCGATCTTAATAGAAAATTTAGTTCAAAATTCGATCAAACATTAAAAAAATAAACATACATAGGTAAATTTTTGAGAAAAAATAGTTTCAAAATCGTTTATTCATCTTCAAAATCACCTCACTTAGTAATGTCAGACTTTTGGGTATTTTGTGGAGAAGAAGAATACTGATATTGCCATTCACGATTATTTTGCAAGGATGTATTCCGAAAAAAAAGTTTGGAAGCTTTTATGAAGTGGAAATTAAGAATAGCAAAGTGCATGCATTATTGCTGAAGAGAATAATTAGTTCAAACATATTTAAAATAAAATATAATTCGTGTTTTTTACTAGCAAAAGAATCCAGCTTTAAGCTTTTATGTCAGTGTAAAATTAAAATACGGATATTTTTATGTCTTTTAAGCGAAAACTAAAATTTCAAATAAAGTAAAAAATATGAAACCAAACAATTTCTTTTCTAAGCAAATAAATTACACTTAAAAAACTTTTCGAGGCAAGCTCAGAGAAAGCCTAAAAGTACAACTAATGGAATACAACATCCAGAAAGCACCACGATGGCTTGGTCATGTGTATCGAATGGGAGAAGATACCTCTATGAAGCAGAAACTGGAGGAACATCTAAAAGAGAACACCGAGGAAAACTCGAAATGGGGAAGAAAAATAAATTGCAACAAACAATGAGATCAAGTGGAGTAAGATAAGAAAGATAGCTTAAGGTGAAAAGAGTAGGGGGAATCGTACAAACAAAGTTTACATACATAAAAAGACACAAAAACCTCACACCTAAAGGTAGAGAGACGTAACAAAATATTTCAGGGACTAGTTTGCAGTAGATTTTATAGTTTTCACCGTCATTTTTGAATATTTTTGGGTAATTACTATTAAGCTAATACCCTTAATTCGTAAATGTTATAAATAATCAATACATCTACCCTGAGTTTAGATGACAGTGTATGTGTGTGATTCAAAAAAGAAGGTACATGTGTTGTTAAACATTAACAAGCACGATATGAAAAAATGTGATGCACCTATAACAAACGTCTGGACGAAAAAATGTAAACCTATTTCCACAAGCGGCCAGCTCCGGGCGCAAGGCAGGGCGCGTCGGCCGCAAACACACAGCAATATACACTTATTTATGTGCCCACTACGAGTTCACAATTTACTGCACTTCATATTTCATATTCCCTACGAACGATATCACTGCACATATCTATATTTCGTAGCGACATGCCACCACGTCAACGCAATTTTCTCGTCGTTGCAAATATCGAAGATGCTACGGTTTGCCGGCGTGAAGATAAATCCCTGGAACATAAAACTGCCCACTTTTAACACTCAATGGTAATCGATTTTGAACAGTTGTCGAGTTGACCGCTGACTTATAAGTTGATCATTCTGAATATTTACAAGCTTGCTTTCCATTTATAAGAGTGTAAAAAGCATGACAAGTTATGAAGTGGGTACTTGATGCTCCTTGAAAAAGCTCGTTAACATTTTATCTCCTACTTGATTAACAACGCTTGCTTTAAGAACTGCAAGGATAAAAGTCCATTTATCATAAACAACGAAATAAGTTTTAAAAAAAATAAACAACTACCAACAATACATACCAATATGAAAACATACATCTCATACCGTAAACAGGTAATATACAGAGTACACCAAAAATAAGTCTTATTTAAAATAGCGAGTGTTCAAGATAGGAAAGCAATAAATGGTTGATCGCAGATACAGCAAAATAAAGCACAAAAATCGCACCAGTAAATTTGTTTTGCAAGAGTCTCAGTACTCACAATTTTTTGTTACGTTTGCAGCAATAACAAAAATAATTAAACAATCACAAAAAGAAAATATTTAAACAGTATCTGAAGATAAATCTGAATCCAACTTCGCAAATAGACAAATATTGTAATATATAAAAAACAAGAGCATAATGACATGGTTCTACAAAATTGTACTTTTTGAAAAGATATTTTAGAATATTTTTTTAAATAAATTATGACAATAATTAAAAACTAATCATCTGAAGACAATGTGTGAGTGTTTTGTACAATTTGGAAAATATATACCTAGGTACTTTAAATTTATAAAAAATCAAAAAAGACAACATTCGTGTGTATTTTTAATATTACAAAGTAATTGAAGTGCTCTTGTTGCGGCATAAATTTGAGATAGCATTCGAATTTTTCTTTTTCAAATGGGCGGCCAGTAAGAAGGAGAAATTAAACATCAATGTGTTACTTTTATTGATTATTTAGTATTAATAACACGAACAACAGGGTAATTAAAAGAAGTGTTTAGAAATCCGAAAAAAAAGGCAAATTATGAGCAAAATACAAAATATGTGGAGATAAGGGGTAATGAAAATCATCCTAAGGATAATTTTAATATTACATCCAGGAGTGGAAAAGTATATAATTTTGAAACACATAATTTTTTAATGCCCAGGAGTATCTAGTGTTATAAAATAAAAATGAGGAAAAAGAAGAAATTCATAAGCGACTGGCAAAAGGAAAAAGAAGCGATGAAGCTTTAAGAACGACGCTAAATTCAAACCAAGTGTCAATGAAGTGAAAATTAGGATTTATATACAGGTTGACAATCATCTACATGTTGTGTTGTATGGATAACTTCGTTATTTTGAGTTACATAGTCGGTTAAATTAACAAGTTTGAGCAGAATTTTAAGACGAATTTATTGCCATTTTGACATTTGACCTACACATTCAACTTTTTTAAATAGATTGTAAAAAACTAAAAACACGAATTTTTCAATGGCAAATAATTCCAATAAATAATGGTTAATATTTACATAGCCGCCTATATTAATATCAAAATGTGAAATTCCTGCAGATATTTTTACGAAGATTTAAAACTAATATCTAAAAAGTCATAGAACACTTGCCTATATTTAAGGGCAACCATAGTTGGCTATGCGTTCATTAAAAAAAATTTTTCTTGTTTCGTTGATGTATGGGTTGTCAGGTTAATTTTTGAAAATAAGCAAGCTATAACAATATTATTGTATTTATTAAGTTTAATCTAAGTGGCCATTGAAGAAAGAAACAAAAGATCATATAAATAAGCTAGTTGTACTAAATTAAGCATGAAAAATTAAAAACTTAAATATTTTTTAAATTTCATAATAATTTGTAATTTTTCACTTACTATTACTGTAAAATTAAAGTTATATCATGTGTTGAAAGTGTAGCCCTCTCTATTGGCAATACAAATTTGAGTTTTGAACCTTGAAGATAATAACGTGTTCCAAGGCATATATTTCTTATTATTGGATTGAAGCCTTGGGTCTTTAAGGCCTGTTTATGTATGTAAGAAAGAAAAATAGTACAATTTTTACTATGTAAAGTTCAAAAGATTTTTATATTATTATGATCTCTGAGTAATAATTTGTCCGCATCGTTGTTGCACTACCACGTTTTGAATGAAGCAATCAGTTTTCTAAACACTGCCAACAAATTATAAGCTTTACTGATCAGCAAATGCTTCACACCGCATTAAAGTCCAATTAACACGTTTAACAAATTTAACGTTTGCTAAGAGACGTCAGGTTTGTAACTAGGCAACATTAAATTGCATCTAACAAGTGCGGCTATAAACAACTCAACAACAATGTGTGTACGTCATTATTTCAATTTTTAAATAACAAATACGATCATGATCCGTTTACATGCAATAATATATTTTAATAAATTACTTCTTTTGACAGTGCGCGACTGGTCGTGCATGGCCTATGCCAATTATCACGTTCCCTGGGCATTATATTACGATATTTATGTAGTCGCTGCACGAAGTTAAATGCGATTTCTTAATGTCGAGGATATAATGCTGAACGATTAGACGGGCGCTCATTGTGTGCGCTTGTAATCCGCACATCATAATTTCATTATTCGCTCGTACTTTTGCCCAACTCTCCTTGTTATTGCTTTTACTCTCACCTTTAATATTAAGTCGTATTTCTCTACTACAACTTAACTTATACAACATATCCGCAGTCTATTTAATCCGCTCTACAAATATGAAATAGGGATTTGCCACCTTACATAATATCTAATAAAAACGTAATACTTTCACTAATTTGTGAAAAAAAGAATCTGACAGGCAATTCTTTGAACAGGCTAGAAATGCGATTAACCCGATGATCTATGACGTCAGGATAAAACTTCGCAAAGCAGTTACCAGTGACATTTTGTATTACCGATTATAATAAGTGAGTGTGTATCTTCGCACCTATAGAAGAGGTTAGGACAGTGGTTTCCAACCTGTGGGGCGCGTCCCCTAGGGGGGCGCAAGTCTATCGCAAGGGGGGCGCGCAGCTGTTACCATAATATAATTTTTGAATACAAACAAACAAAAAGGACTTAATTTATACAGAATATGGTGTATTGTTTTGTAACCCATTAAATAATTATTATATCAGAACAGTATTTTTATGAAATTAAATTGTTACGAAAAGTGAGGGGGGCGCATAATTGTTTTTATAAAAAAGGGGGGCGGAGGTACAAAAAGGTTGGAAACCACTGGGTTAGGAGGTAATTGCATATTGCACTTCTCGTTTTATTAAAACTGAGAAAAAGTAATAGTTATTTATATACCGTGTCTAAGAAGATTTAATCCCATTGCTTTAGTTCAAAATGTTTTAGATTTTTTCTAACACAAATTGCAAAGACTGCACTATTTTTATAATAATTTAAAAGCTAAAATATATATTTGAACGATAAATAATGTGTGTATCAAGTTTTAAGCCATTGGCTTTACTTAAAACACTTTTTTTTCGTTAAAAAAAAATATGCAAAAACTATAGTCTGTATTTACCATGAAAATGTTGAAATCATAACTTAAATTAATTAAAAGTTAATATTCATCATAGAAGCTATTAAAAACGTGTGTATAAAGTTCTAAGCCATTTAATTTAAATTTTTTTAATTTTTCCTTGTTCTCACCCTTTTTCAATTATTCATAAATATTTTAAAATCGTAATTTAAATAATTTAGAAGTTAATAACTGTAAGAGTGAAGAATAGTTATTTATGGTGTAAGTATCGTATCTATAAAGTATTGAGCCAACTACTTTAGTTTTTTTTTTTATTTGTCTTGAGAAAATGCAAAAACCATAGCTTTTGCATTTTTGCTCATAAAAAAATCGTAATTTAAATTATTGACCTTAAAAATAACGTCTGTTTAAAAGACAATTGCATTAGTTTAAAACTTTTTCGATAATTTTCCTTGAAAAACGTGCTAAGACGATTGTCATTTATTCATAAAATCTAAACGAATTTATAATTTTTTTTAAATTATTTAAGTTATAAATAAAATAATATATAACCGAACAATATACCGACAGCCAACTTCTCGACAATTAAAATACCGACATACTAACTTCACGACAGTCCAACTTTCCGAAAACCAACTTCCAGACAGTCCAACTAGTAATACAATAATTTGCATATAATGCATATATAGGGTGTTTCATAATTGAATGCTGATCCTGCGGGGTATTATTCCTTGGGTAATTTTAAGAAAAAAAGTTCATATCAATGTAGGTCCGCAACCGCCGTATTTTTGAGATACAGGGTGTCAAAGTTGAAAAAAATATCGGTTTTTTCGTAATATCTTTGATAGCGCTTTAGATATTTTTTTGAATTTTAGTAGGTACTTACTAGGCATAAAAACACATTTTTTTCAGAAAAAAAAATTGTTCTATTTCTATCAATGGCGTCCGTACTAACATGCCCTTGAATATTTTTAATGAAAAAAATGATATGCCACTGTTTTTTTTTTAAATAAATATCATTTTTATAGTTTTACTTTATCTCTTAGTAAAAATGGCCTCCTGACTTTTTTTTTCCGACGAACGGTTTTCGAGTAAACTTTTAACACTGTTTCTCAAAAATACGGCGGTTTCGGACCTACATTGATATGAACTTTTTTTCTTAAAATCATCCAAGGAATAATACCCCTAAGGATCAGCATTCAATTATGAAACACCCTGTATACGTATTTGCGCATGGGCAGATAGATTAAGTAGATATAATGTGAATATTAATATAACAAAGACAAAGGTTATGGTTATAGCGAAAAATCATGAACCAGTTACAATTATACTGGACCCAAAAAAGATAGAACAGGTAGCGCATTCTAAATATTTAGGTCATTGCAGAAAATGGCAAATTGGAGGAAGATCTGGATAATAGAATAGCGGCAGCGACGACATTTTACTACGCCACTAATAAATGTTTGATAAGCAAGAAGGAGATCAAAGAGATCAAAAGAAACGAAGACGCGAGTTTTTAATGCAGAGTACGTACCTATTCTCACGTACAGTTCAGAAACTTGGACACTAAAACAAAAACCAAAAACAAAGAATGCAGACACAGGAAATGAGATTTTTGAGAAGAATAAAGGGATATAGACCGATTGATAGAATCAGTAACGAAAAAATTCGAAATAACCTAGGAGTAACAAATATTTAAAAAAGATGGAGACGAATCAATTAAGATGGCTTGGACATCGACTACGCATGCCAGAAAGTAGATACGCGGAAATTGGATGGAAAATGAAGATGGAGGGAAAAAGAAATAAAGGAAGACGAATAAAATGGGAAAAAGAGGTGAGGCAGAGACTAGAAGAAAAAGGAGTCAGCTGGAGAGATGTGCCACAATTAGCTGAAGGAGTGAAGGAACATAATACAGAAATAAAAAAGCATTCCTCGACATCGAAAGGTACAAGAGGAACCGATTAAGAAGAAATTATGTAGGTATTATAAATTTATAAAAAGTAATTGTATTTTGCGTTGTTGTTCTGGAAGATTATCAAGACGGTAGGTCGGAATATCAACAGCGTAAACGGACCGGATCAGGTAAGGCTAGGTTAAGTTTAAAATTTTCGTTGGTCCAAATAATACATTTTTATTTTTTTGGGACGGTACTTCTCGGTAATGGCGACTGTCGTGGAATTTGTCCGTCAGGAAGTACCTATATCTGTCGGGAAGTTGGCCTAAAAGCTTTTTTTGCAGATAACGTACCTAATAGTGTTCTTAAAAAGGAGTTTCTATTTCGCTCTCATGGATTCATTTCACATGTCGTTACAACACTAATTAATGTCCAATCGATAAACAAAATATTTTTAACCAACATCCCTGTCCAATGATGTTACTACGTCACAAAGTAAAGTGCAAACACATTAATAATATTTATTTATTACCATGCACACGGGCGCGTGTGCTAAGCAAATGTTAGCAGAAAAAGCGATAAAATAATAAAACTAGAACTGAGGGACGTAAAACGTTACAGCTGTTTACATATTTGTAATGCAATGCAAATAAGGGACAGAGGTCCGACAAACAGGATCCATGCGGTAGCTTCCGTGCAAATTTTAGATAAATATTTTTAATAATATATCCACACAAACCGCACATTAACCGTGACCACGAACATGAGAAGTAGCTGCCCAGACCGAGGCCACTAGATCATTCTCCGAGACCACCGCAGCTTTATGAGCATTTTACTGCGGCTTTGTAAGCTTTAGGCAGTAATTAAACACCGATATAAAACACATTACTTGCACTTTGTTACCGTCTAGTTACGAGGTGCCATATAATTTTATCAACCCATACAATTTAATTAATCCGAGGCGAATTAAGCAGTAAACTCCGAGTACCGAGCATAAATTAGACGCGACGATTTTTTGAAGCGAAAAGTGTCGAACGCCGCACAACAAATAATCACATATCGGTATTGTACATCGCAATTATAAATATAAATTATGACCTTTCCGCATTGCTTAGCGCTATAAAAAAATAACCTCTATTGCGCATAGAAGCGAAAGACGATACAATCAACCCCGTATACGGCGTGATTTATTGAGAGTTCAGGTGCTTATAATTACAGGAATGTCCAAGAGGAAGTCGAAAGTGATTTACTCCTTTGCACATGCACATATCTCAAAGGCAATATCGCGTTCCGTAAAAAGCCAGCGTTTTACAGACAAAGAGAAATCGCTAAGTCTTAAAGAACCACATGCAAATTGACAAGATCTAAAGCATTTTTAGTGTGTGTTTCACGAATAACAATAATTAACCCAGCAGTATGGCTCACATATTTGCTTTTTTTATTTGAGTATGCATTCTTAAATCAATTCGTCTATTAAGTTAAATTGCATATAAACTTATAACAAAAAATAGTTCCACTATGTTTACCTATTTCATAAGTGCTAAAATACTTCCTTTTTTAAATAATTTTCCTTCCGTCGGGGATCTCCCTTCATTCACCTCCAATTATTTTTGCATCACACTGTAATAAATGCCTGTAAAAATACACCTAATTTACATAAATGTAATAATGAATGAGCATTAGGTACCACGAAAACAATGCAAATAGTTTATTATATTCTTTCAATAGTATAAATTAGCTATATGCCGATTAATCGGTAGACAATCGGTAATCGGCCGTATCGGCTTTTATATCGATTAATCGGTAATCGGCTTTTTGGCCAATTATTCGGTTCCAATTAATTAAATATTGCCAATAGATTGGATCATGAAAATAGATTTGCTTTTTACCTGTTACTCTTATTTTTAGTGTTTGGCTGCTTACATGACTAAATATTAATTAGAATTAAAAAGCCCAAAAAGGAAATAACTATTTTGATAAAGAAACACATCGTTTTTACTACAAACAAAAATAACCTTCTAAAATATTTAAAAAAAAAAGTAAATAATGAAAACCTTTCTAATAAATACACCTCATTAAATTATTTTGCACCATATTATTATTTTGAAACCATCACCTATTTCAGAATGTAAAACTTCAAATGTTTTGTTTAACTATTTTATTAATTTTACGTATATTTCGAAGATATTCTAATTAACATTGAGTCACATCATTATGATTCAGAGACCAAAGAAATGTCCAACAAGTGAAAAGATGCTGCTTTTCCTAGGCCCAAAATACTCTGGTCTGGTGGAAATGTTTTTACATCGGTTTTCTGGAATAAGGATGGCAAAAAATTTCACCGATTATTTGCAACAAGGAAAATCGTAGACAGGAGAACAGTACTGTTCGATCACAAAACTTGGAGCAAAATTGTAAAAACACGATAGGGAAAACTTTCCATAGGTGAAATATTTTTGCAGGATAACGCCCCTGTTCACAATCTACTTATTGTCCTGCTAACAATCAAAATCGTCGACCGTCCACCATATTCTACCGATTTGGTCCTCCCAGACTATAGTCTATTTTCATAGCTCCAGAAAGCCTTAAAAGGATGAGAACTTACGTCAAACGAGATGGTAACCCATGCTGTAGGGACCTCGTTTGCAGACCAACAGAAGCACTTGTTTTTCGAAACGGTAACTGTATGAACATCGTGTCAAGTGTATAGACCTGAAGGATGTAGAATAAAATATTATTACTTTGAAAACATGTAGTTTCCTTTTAAGCTAGGCCAGAAACTTATAAACACTCCCTCGTAAATATAGGTTCAATAAAATGCACCTAAAAATATGACTAAATAAAATTTAAGATGGGCAACGTCTTATAAACTAGTTCATTAAAAATTTATTAACCGCGAATTATTAAATAAATAATATTTTCAGTGTTAAATGCCACACAGATAGTAATCTTTATTTGGGTCAGACTGCGGGCGATTGCATATGATCGATCACATGGCACTCGCTCACGTGCGGGCGAACCAAAATGGACAATGCAAAGTGCCGATCACATTAAGATTACTGCACGTCAGTACTATAACGACCAGTCGACATCCATGAAAAATCGTGCGAACATGATTCGAAAATTTTAAGCTTTTAGCACATAATTTTAAAATGAAATATTTACAAGGTAATAAACACTTAAACAAAAGCGCACAAAACAAATACGTCATGTGGTACCGCGGTAATCGATAACGATTTTTTAAAACTGCGTTATAATCGGAAGACCGTGTATACCTGCCTATATCATATTACTGCATGCACCTATTATGTGAACAGAGGGCAGCGTTGGATACAGTTAAATTAATCACTACACGATGAAAGCTCTAATTAAACAGTTTATGTACACTGTATTGTATTAAGGACGTCTCGTGAAATATATTAATACAGTGTTTCCCAAATTTTAACATGTATGTATACCAGGCCAATTTAACCACAAATTTATTCATAAAAAAATACACAACACTCCTACACTCATCGACCAGAAAACTTTCGGATTCCTTACTGAAAGAAGCTTCTTGACTGCATGTTCTCCCAGTCCACAACAGCTGCGTAAACTATTTTAGTTGACCAGTAGCGTAGCAAAAATGAAGGCGGCGGGTTGTTCCGCTATCGAATTCATAAAAATTCATTTAAAAATAAAAGGAATTCTTGGGATAAAACGGGCTAATCGACCTGGCTGCACTGAAAAATCGCCCCCTTGTAACGACAAATTCCAAGTAATAAAATTTATGATAGAGTACCAACCATTCAATAAAATAATGAAATTTCATTTATTTTGGCCATTAAATTTCATACAGTTTTAAAGTCTATTGTAACAGGGATTTTTCACTTCCGTTCTATTTCAAACATTTGGTTTGAGATATAAATCCCTTTCTATATTAACCAATCGTCGCATAGCAATAACGTTTGTCCGATTATTTGTATTTGTAAACGGAGATGTACAAAAGTTTCGAACAGTGGTAAGACAACTTTCAAATCATAGGGCACCAGAAAAAGACTTACGATTTTTAATTACTTGTAGGTAAATACAATTATTGTGGGGAGGTTTTTAAGTACCTACGTGTGTGATAAGTAGTGCAATTTAACAGGTATACAAAATCCTTTATCATTAAAAAAAAAACTACCCACCCCCGACTTGAAGAAAAGATTAAGAAATGTTCTAATTTCTAAAGCTTACTATAGAGTTAGTGAATACCTTAATGACGCTTACCTACTTTAAAAACTCGTTTAAGTAAATATATATTTTTTTTTATATTTATGCGTATATACAGGGTTCTCGTTTTTCGAGGGCCACTATGGGGATCTCGTAAACGGTAAGAGTTACGACTTCGGTTAAATTGGGGCAAAGTTGTATATTCAGGTGCTTAATAATTTGAAGCAAACAGAACTTATCTAGCTCTTTTAGTTTTTGAGATATAGGGAAACAAGTAAAAAAATGGATTTTTGTTTTTTGCCCGTAACTTTTTCATTTAAGGTCGATTATCATTTCTGTAAAAACATATTTATGGCCACTTTTTGCAAGGAATCAGAATCCCCAATTATATTTTCCGTGCGACGTTTCGTTTTTTAAAAACCATCATCAGGTCAATTTTTTCTTATGTACGCTATATCTGATTTTAACGCCAATTTGTAGAGTATTTTTTTCTGAATTCAATAATGTATAACACTTGGCACATTTTTAAAACAATTGCTGTTAAAAATGGCAAAAACAAATATTTTATTTGAAACAAATCCTAATCGGCATGGTAAATAATTGTCTTTGTCCCTTTTTCCTTGGAAGCACGTAAGTAAACCGCAGGAAATTACTATTTAAGGGATTTAATTAAAAAAATAGGTATTAATAAATATGTTATGAATGCATTAACATTGTTCACGTAGCAAATATTTTTAGAATATTTTCTTTTGTTGGGTAAGTAATAAATTTCTCTAAAATGTGTTAATTCTTATTTGGCAAACAATTATTTGTAACAAAAAATAATGAGTTATGCCTTTTATCTGCGTTAATGACTTCTAATAAGCAAATAGCGGAAACAGATTTCTGAACGTTTTTTGTAAACTATGGGCACATATTATTTGATAACGAAAATTTTGTTACAAATAATTATATGCCAAATAAGGACTAAATACACATTTTAGAGAAATGTTTTACTTAACTGTGGAAAATATTCTAAAAATATTTGCTACGTGAACAATGTTAATGCATTCCTTACACATTTATTAATACCTTTTTTTTTTAAATTAAATTCCTTTAATAGTAATTTCATGCGGTTTACTTACTTGCTTCCAAGGAAAAAGGAACAAAGACAATTATTTACCATGCCGATTAGGATTTGTTTTAAATAAAATATTTGTTTTTGCCAATTTTAAGAGCAATTGTTTTAAAAATGTGCCAAGTGTTATACATTATTGAAAGTTGAATTTTTAAAAATCACTCGTGTTTTTTTCAGCTCAACTTGCATTCGGGCATATTTACCAAAAATTATCGATTATTTTCAATGCACTTGTTATATTGCTACTAAAAAAAAGTTAGTCCAATATTGTGCAATCAGTCTAGTAAAAATGTCGGTAGAATTAACTGTTTTTTTTATTGCTGAAAGTGTGTTTACATGAATTAATTTTCAACTTTTGAAGTGCATTGTAAAAAAACGCCAATCAATTAAAATAATTTAGACCAAACCATTACAACAAACACTAAAGTTTGAAGCTATTTTCTAAAAACATTTACATATTTTAGGTACCTACATTTAAAGATTCAACAAGTAATCACTAAATAACATAAAAAAAATATATATATTCCTAAGACAGGTAACGCATATTTTCAGAGTTAAAATAATGCAATAGGAATAAAATTAATTTCACAAAGGCAAAGAAAACGAAAACGAAAGATTTGTTTACAAATCGATGCACAAGTTATACCGTGGGCTCAGTTAACATAATCACATCACCATCTTATAAATTCGTTAACGGTTAATAAATTAAGCAACAAGAAAATGTTTCGGGTTGTACGCAAGAAAAATACGATAATCTGACAAAATCAATTCACATCGATATATGGCATCGTCAATGAAAGTAGGTGCGTCCATCACAACACACACACACACACGGATACCTCCCGCAGAACAGGTCCATCAAGTATTGAATTGTCGATCAACAGGCATTGTTTATCAGAATACAATTAAAGTTTCGGCAAATGAGCATATAACAAAGGATGCCCTTTCGTACATTGCATTGCGTAGGTCGAATTGTTGTACTCTGAAGCAGTGGCGTCCTTAAAAAAAGTCTGCAACGAAAGTTCTTTGTTATGACGTCTTAAAAAATTAAAAGTCTCTATTGATTGATCGCGCACATCTAGGAGCACTTTAATTCTTGTGACAACGAAACCGCTCGATAAATAATAACGAAACAGTTAGGTGCGACAATTTTTAACGAGTCACACTGTACACCAAGGAAGAAAGTCGCTAAACAATGCCCAGTAACAAGCCAACTCGATTTGCAAACAATGGAACCTGTGAAGTCCCCGCGAATAAATCTATCTATCGGAAGACGTCTGTACCATGAACGGACGCTGTATGTAAAGTAATTACATTAGAGAAATTTTAAAAATGTCCAGGGCTTGGTATGCCATACAAAAATTTACATTTTCTTCAAAACGTATTTAAAACCTCTAACGCACAATCAGGGGGGCGCCGTGCCGGGGGTGCAAGGGGTGCTTTGCACCCGGGCGCGTCAATCAGGGGGACAATGCAACGAGATAAAATTGTGTCTTTACATGTTTTCATACAAAAGTGAAAGGTGGCCGAAAGAATGCAGCGGGATTTTCCTTAAAATAATTTGCTTCAATACGATACAAGCTGAACAGACGTAATAGCACTTGCACTCTGGGTGACCAGGTAAATAATTGTTGCTTGAATAGCCAAAAAAGCGCGCTTAAGTAGCCAAAATCGCCAACAGAGGACGCCGATGTAGCCAAAATCGTCAACTCACTTTCTTTATTTAGTTGAAATTGGAACAGGAAAAATGTGTAATAAAGGGTTAAACAAATATTAAAGACCAAAAACATACACATAATTCACATAAATTCAACAAAATCAGAATTACATGTAAACATAACATACAGTGCGCAAAAGTATGGAAACAGAAAGATATTATCAAAGATATTACTACAAAATTTGGTATCTGACCGTAATCGTTTGTTTCAGATTTGATGAAAAATCGCGATATCTCGGAAAATATCAATTTTAGTTATAACAGGTTTATTGTTTTTGAAGGACAATTAAATTTTCTATTAGACTAAGAAAAAATAGGGGCTTGTATTAAAATAAAAATGAGTTTCTATATGTTTAAAGTTTCACTATTTTGACCAAGGGTAAAAAGCGCTCTGAATATTTTAAAAATGTAGAACAGTGTTAATTAATTTACTGTCAATCTAAATTTCATTCTTAGACTTATTGCCATTCTAGCGGAAATTTATGTCGAAAAGTTCCCGATATTTCAACAGGCTTCTGAACTCCGAACCTACGTTTACTACTACGTAAAAGTAAAATGACAATGTCAATTTTTATTTATAGGTAATACGCTTGAGCTTGCGAAGCGAATAACACCAACTACTCTCTGCTCTCTATCTCCATGATTTAATATCTTTAGAAGGGCAAGGCTTTAACTGGGGAGTACAAGCTAACATAGAAGCGATTAAAGCAAAAAATATTGAACAAAGATCGGGTACGGCGCAGCAAAATTTGCTCGTTCATCATGAAAATGATCCGGCGTACTCGTCCAGAATTGCAGCACCCATATGTGAAGAACTGGGCTTCAAATTTATTTCCGTTGCACGGTATTCCCTAAATTCGGCTATCGTCAATTTCCAAGCTTAAAAAAAAAAAAAAAAAAAAACACTAGGCGGGACAAAAATGTTCATCTAATAAGATGATCGTAGCGGCTGTAGACGCTCATTTTGCAGACTTTGACGAATCGGTTTACAGAGTGGGCATAACGAGGCTGGAAAATCGCTACAATAAACGCATTATCCTTTGAGAAAATTATGTCATTTTCATTTTAAACAATTGTTAATATTGTTATTATACATGGGCCCTGTTTCTCGAAACTTACAAGCCTTGTGATACAAGTCCGTAGCTTAGCTACACGTGTAGTTTCCAGTAGTTTCCATGGAAACTACACGTGTAGCTAAGCTACGGACTTGTATTACAAGGCTTGTAAGTTTCGAGAAACAGTGCCCAGGTTGCGAACTTTTCAATCTACCCTCGTACATCCTGTACAATTAATAGTAAAGTATCTTTTATAGAGAGATTCCGTACCAAATTATGTATAAAACAAGCATTTGGAAATAGATCTAGACAAGTATTTCTTTAAGGCAAAATTGTATTGGTGAAAATTAGCAAACTGAATGTATGTATACTTTATGATGTTGTAAAAGGAGTTAATTCCAAACGACAACTATACACATGGCACTTCTAAAACAAGATACGTTTTCAGATTTTATTGATGAGCCACTATGGTCTATGTCACCTGGCCAAGCATAAACATGATTTATACTGTAGTTCGGGCTGTTGAGACAACGACTCTTGTTACCTATGTTCTGTGTCGTCCTGTTTGACGTTCTCGGGTGTAACCACGGCTACGTACATATTTGATTAATTTCAAACATGAAGCTCGGGATTTCTGCGTGAAACTGATAGAGTGGCTGTTGCCGCGTATATTTTTATAACTACGCGAGAATTCGTGAATGTGGTAGACGGTTTACTTATCGACTAAAATGTCTGACGCAGCGGGACGCGGCACGAACGGCAGAACATCATCATAGGTGTCAGCTTCTGACACATTTAAGCTTAAAATCATGAAATAATTCCGTGCGCAAGTTAGTGCTAAGACATTTTGTTCCTCATTGAAAAAACACAATAGCCCTTGAACTTATCAAATTTGACAATTGATAGAATGGTTAACCACTACATTTAAATAGTAGGCGAAGATCATTTCTCGCAAAATGTGTAAATTGTATACAAATTGTATATTCATAAAAATAAATTGTTTTGCTATATATTACTACAAATGGGATAACGCAAGACGTCTACCGTGTACTAAACATCAGAACTAGGTGGCTAGCTGGCTAGCAACACACCCTGTTGAGTCAGTAATGAATGGCAACATGAACATTTTATAAAAATAATACTTATTTGTGATTTTTTTTTTACTGTTCAAAACCGTTTTTCGCATCCTAATCTCCATCCTCTTCTGTCGAGCCAATCTTGTTCTTGGAGTTCTCTGTCCTCCATGGCCTCCTTCACTCCTTTTTTTCCAGTTTTTTCTTGGCCGGCCCTTTTTCTGTCCAACACGTGATTGCCATTTCCATACTTGTGCTGGTAATCGATCTCCTGGCATCCGTCTTAGATGGTCATACCATTTTAATCTTTTTGGTGTGATTCTCTGTTACATCCATTCTAGTCTAGTAATACCACAGCTCTTCCTCCAGTACTCCATTTCCAGAGCTGTAATTTTACTTTATCCTCTTCTATTAGTTACCCATAGTTCAGCCCCGTATAGGGTTATACTCTTTATTATTGATTTGTACATTTTGATTTTTGTCGCTTTTGTCTCACTCTTGCTCCATAACAGGGAGTTTAATTTTCTTATGGCAGCTCGTCTTTGTCCAACTTTGTTTGAGAATTAAAAATTAAGTATCTTAATCTATCGGAAAATCATAAGTACCTAAAAATATAATTAGGTTAAATTAAATTTGATTGGCACAGTAATTGATGAACTATTCCTCTCCATTTGTTTTTGTCTTTTGCAAATTTTATCCATTTTCTGATTCCTAGTTTCTTCAGGTCGTCTCCAACTTTAACCACCTCACTCTTGGTCTTTATCTCCCTCTATTATTTATTGCTTTCCTGTTCAAAACGTTCTTCACCATTCTCACTTCTCTTATTTTCACCATATTTCCCATACACCTGATTCTTTGGGCCTTAACGCATGATATTTTGAGCTCTTTATATTAATCATACAGATCCTAATCGCACTTCCTCTTTCTTAAACATCCTCAACTTTTTTCTTCCAATGCCTTCTTTAACATCTTTCTCTTTCATCTTTCTAAATTTATTTTTTACTAGCCTTAGTTTACGCCCACGTTTTACATGCAGAAGTTACCGTTGACCTGAACTGTCTTGTATACTCTATATTTTGTATTCGTTATGTCAGCACCCGTTTTTCTTTTCTTCCTTTTTTTGCTGTGTCATTATTATATATCTCGTTTTGTCATAATTTATTTTCAGTCATACTCTCCTTTCTGCATTCTCAATTCTTCGAATAAAAAGAAAAAGTTGCGTAAAAACATTAATTTGCTTCATTATTGTTCAAATTCTTAGAAAAATTACAAACTTGCATTTTGTTAATGGAAACCATATGGCTATGACCTTATGAAAATGCGTTTTTCCCCCTCTTTCTAATAATATAAGGTTTAATGTATTTATTTTGATAGGCTCACAACAAATAAAATTTATCAAAAAGTCCCTGTGTAGCTATAGAGTGCCATGAATTAAAACAAAATTGAAAGAAATTAATATTTTTATTTTACAGTGCATAAAAAAATCTACAACTTTTTCCCCAAATATGTTTTTGTACCATCAAGTATAAACGAGTTATTAACGATTTTAAAGAAACAGCCCAATTTAATTTTTGTTTATTATCTAGCGTGCCATGGAACTTTTTTAAAACGTTAAAGCATCACTGGATAGGTCTCAGAAAGGGAAACAATTTTTAAAATTTAAACTTCTTTCTAGCTTTTACCGTTTACGAGATCCCAATAGTAATCCTTCTATGTGGACCGCACTGTACTCGTATACAGGGTGTAGACTCGGATCACGCAACATAGCGATTTCAATGGTAAAATTTTAAAAGTCGAATTCTTGCTCCGCTAATTATTTTAGAAAAAAAGTGCAAATACGTTTTTTGTAGAGAAAAAAATTCTGTATCCATAAATGTAATCAATATTACTTTTTCATATTCCAATAACTGAAAATTATGCAAATTAAAAAACGCTTTTGGACAGAAATCTGTAGTGCCTTGGAATTATGGTATGACAACTGCCCAGCCTAATGTCACTTTGACGCGAAATTCATTCTTAATTATCCTTTATATTTTATCAAACATTTATTTTACACAATTAGTTATGTTTTCATTGCAAGATATAATAAAAATTAAAATTAAGAATAAACTTCAAACGTCAAAGTGACAGTAAGTGTTAGTAAGATGGGCAGTTGTCGTAGCATAATTCCAAGGCACTACAGATTTTCGCGAAAACGCGTTTTTTAATTTGCTTATTTTTCTGTTTTTGGAAAACGAAAAAGTAATATTGATTACATTTATGGATACAGAATTTTTTTCTCTACAAAAAACGTATTTGCACTTTTTTTCTAAAATAATTAGCGGAGCAAGAATTCGACTTTTAAAATTTTACCATTGAAATTGCTATGTTGCGTGATCCGAGTCTACACCCTGTATGCAATACGGGGTGTTTCAGAAGAAATAGTAAATATTTTAGGAGCTGGTAGTATGGACCATTTTGAGTTAAAAAGTTCATATAAACATGTGTCCAATTTTCAATGGTCCGGATGATAAAGCTGTTTGAATGTTAACCTTAAAAAGCCTCACAAAAGGTTGATTGTTGCATTTATTGATAATTTTAATTATAAAACACACGAATAATTAGCAATAGTTCAAAGTTGATGTTCAAAAATCCCACCACTAACAACTTCAATGCACTCTCGAACTTACTTGACAATACTACGAGTAGCTGCACATTCTAGCCGTCAGGTGACACATTATCTAATTCTAACATTACCAGAAAGATGGAACGGTCGATACGGACATGTTAATTGGCCACCAAGGTCTCCAGACCTTATCCCATTAGATTTTTGTCTGTGGGGATAGATGAAAAGCGACGTCTACCAAAAAAGAGTAAACTTCCTAACTATTAAGAATTGGAGACATGTTTACAAAAACTTTTTTACTCAAAATGGTCCATACTGCAAGCTCCTAGACTATTTACTATTCCTACTAAAGCACCCTGTATACTGTATAGGTAGGTCACTGATGTTATTTTGTTTAAAATTTAAATATTATTTGCTTTAAATTGTGTGTTAAAATTAACATTTTTGGAACAGGCATTTTGAGTAATGTTTGGTCAATTTGAATAATTTTTAGAGAAAATTTTCCACTGGATTTAATTAACGTAATTACAATAATTGTGTTAAATTTGCAGTATTTTAGATTCGAAGTAGGTATCTAATATTAAACACATATTCATAAAAATCCTAAATAAATTGCCTATGTTATTAGATAACACAGACAAATATTTTTAATTGAGTAAAGTTTTGCTACTACTACCAATAGAATTTTATTTAAAATTATGTTCACATAAAAGCACCGTTCGTTTAAGTAACGTGCAATAAATTTTCAAAATCTTCTTAATGTAAGGAACGAACACATTACCACAGCTTACAGCATAATTTTTTGCATACAAGAACAGGCTACAAATATTTATGGTGAGTGAATACAATATTAACAAACATTCAAACATCTCAAACAATTTTTGGTGTGTAATAATTGAGTAATGAATTTTATTGCCTAATTTGCATTTATTTAAAGCGAAAGCCGATTTCACGATTCCTTCATCCTATAATGATTTATTGAGCGCTAAAAATAACTTAACGCTTAAGTAAATAAATTATTAAAATTCGTGTCGCGGAAACTTTTCCGACCGCTCGCTTTATGAGGCCACAAATCGAGTCGAAGAAAAAATGCTCCACAATTAGAGACGAGAAAACAATTATCGGCAGCAATTAGTCGACTAGTGTTGGCTCAAGTAGCGCGTGTGTCGTACCGGGCGGCCATTCATTTGCATATCGCGATATGTGATTGCGCTGCCGGTTCAATTACGTGCAGCACTTTTACAAAATAAATTAACTTGGCTGTTTCACATTGCACAGCTAATAATAAGCTAGAGATACCAGCTTGTATGTGTGATTTCATTTCTCTGCAGTTGCAGTAGATATCTAATCACAATTTTTATAAACGCGACGTCAGTTAAACGGTACGCGTCGGTACTTGAAATGCCAAGCCTCCGACCATTTTTCTTTGTGCGTGGTTGTGAAAGCGAAATTAATCAGATGGTAACAGTGAGAAATACACTCACTTCCAAATGCCATTAATTTAATACTGGAAGCATTAATTTTGTTAAGTTTCGTCGGTTATTATACAAACTTGTACGAAATGACGGTGTATTAAGGATGACGAGGTAAGGGCCGCCTAAACAGTTATTGTATTATCATCAACAATTTACACATAGTCGGCGAGTGGAAAGGCCGCTCTAATTATTGCCCCCCGTTGTGGGACAAATGAAATGACACCGCTGTTTTCGCGCCACGGGCCGCATACTGTAATAGAATTAGAATTAATTGCTGGTACTTTTATAAATGCAACCTCATTCTTTATCAACTACTTAACGTTCAACCCTTCTTAAAGTACCAGTAATAGTAATGCTTAATTGTTTCGATTGCGTAGGATTGTATTATACAAAGTGTACAGCGAAGACGAATTATCACACAGCTCTGTTATTATTGAAAATTTAAAATAATTTACGACAACATTTTTTGTTTATTTACTATACATAACCCATAAATATTTGCTACTATACAGAGTGTTCTGTTTTTGCACACATTCCTCTTTTTAACAAAACAAAAATCTTTCACTAATAATTTTTTTGCAAAATTGCCTTAAGTCTTTTGTACCTTACAATCGTTTTTCAGTTATTTATGTTTTTCTTTTAATATTTACATAAACAGGGCTCCAAAAAATAGTAACATTAAGAGACTTAACAATACTAAAAAAACATTCAATTGTAACATTAATTTACTAGTAGTGCTACAGTGGTTCTTTGTCACAGGGGCGCGCCGTGCCGGAGGTGAAAGGGTTGCTTTGCAACGGGGCGCTTGCAACGAGATAAAAGTGTGTGCCTTGTATATTTTAAAAATATAAAACAGTGTTAATTAATATACATATTGTCAATATAAATTTCATTCGTAGTTTTATCGCCATCTAGCGGAAATTTATGTTGAAAAGTTCCTGATATTTCAACAGGCTTCTGAACTCCGAACCTACGTTTACTACTACGTGGTGACAATGTCAATTTTTATTTGTATTACGCTTGCGCTTGCGAAGCGAATAATACAAACTTCTCTCTACTCTCTATGGAATGTTGCCAATTGTACAATTTTTAACCGTGACATTAACAATATAGATTTAGGGCGCCAAAAATGAGTTCACACCCCGGCGATTAATACCAACGGCACGCCACTGCTTGGCCAGTTAAACCTTTAAAATTATTCACAAGTGTTTTTATGCTCGGTACATTATTCTCGAGTAATTGCATTTCTATACACAATACCGTAAAATGGGTTGAGAATGTAACTGACGGGGTGAAAATGTGACAAAGCGAAATTTTCGCTTCAAGCGCTTCTAGTCGGAGATTTGTAGAAGTTACTATTATAGGTCTGTTCCAACACGCTTGCTGACAGTGCGCCGAACTATCAGGAGTGTGCGCAGTATCAATATCACGTGCCATTACAGTCATTAATGGCACGCTATATCGATAGTGCGCAGAATCCTGATAGTTTATTGGATTGTGATAGCTCTGTTGGAACAGACCTTACATCGCCACTAGAAAATTGTGTTTGTGGGATGGTAAGAACGTACGTCAAAAAAGTAAGTGGTAGAGTCTACAAAAATTGGACCGAAGACCAATTAAATCGAAGAAATCAAACCAAAAAAAAAGGGTCCCTTCGATCGACCGCCGAAAATAAGTAAGTGACTGCTATAGACGATGGAAAATATTAGGTCAGTGTTTTGTGTAAGAGTGGCAAATTTTGGGAGTGGCCAACTGTTAAGAATGGGCTGTGGTACCCAAAAAAACGCATAATTAAGAGCATTTCCGCGCCAAAACAAATTGTGGAAAAATATTTTCTTATTAACATGAAAAGGTGACTTTAAAGATGTTTTTAATTTGTTCCTTATTCTTCTTTATGTTCTATGATATTTAAATAAAGAAATTTAAAAGAACCGAGCTTGTTTTGTTATTAAAATTCTCAATTATGATTGAAAACTGAGCTTTGACTGAATTTTTGATGAGATTGCAATTCAAGCTGAACTTAATAGTAGGTGGAGCGAAAATGTTACAGTAGCAGTTCTATAGCCAGAGTAATGAATTAAACGCACAGTCACATTCTCACCCACTTAATGGGGTGTAAATGTGACGGAAAAAAATTCTACCACTCCCTCCCTTTTGAAAATATAAGTTATTTAAGCACAGGAATTGGAAGAGCAGATATATAGCTATAATTTTATAATAATTTCATTCGTCTAAAATAATTACTCTTGGTGCTACAACAACAAATACACTCCGAAAGGTGCAACATCTTTCCCCGTTTTACGGTATTATCAAAACTTAAATGGTAGGTTTTAAGATTTTAAAAAATTATCTTGAGATATTAAATATAGTTTTTCTTTTACTTTTAAGTGATATTTTTTGCAAGATTAATAATACACTTTTAAGACAAATATACTTGATACAAAATTGTTCGTGTTGTATTAAGGATCACAAAAATTATATATTTGAGGTAGTGTGGAAAAAAGCAGCTGAGAAATGTAGGTATTTAGTATGTTTTAATGAAATATGACCGCTGAGAGAAATTTTGGGAAAGCGGTACAGTCCTATAGGCAGGCCTCTCTCCGTAAAAACGGATCACTTTTACTGACTAAAAAAAACTTTACATATTTCTTTAAAAAAACGCACAACTTTAAAGATTAATTTGGTTTTTTATCTATGCAAAAATTATTATAAATCAAACGGTCCGGCGCCGTTTCGCAAACGGTCCGGCGCCCTTTCGCTACCGGTCCGTGGCAAAAGTCTCTGAAGTCACCCCCTCTCGAGAGAGATACAACGATCAAAGTAACCATCAAAACAAGTTGCGTTAATTACTTATAATAAAAAACTTCGATACATTAAATCCCATAATGACCGCGATTATTCTTTTTCGCGTCATGTATGTGTACAGCTCTGAACTGATTTTATCCATATTTCCGGTCTATCAGTTACTGAAATCAACAGATAAAAATTCCATTGTTATTCACAGACGTGCATTCTGTAGATTTCGCAAAAAAAGTTCATTGCCTTTTTGCAACTTAAATAATCGAAGTGAAATTGACAGTGATTTTTGAGAACTGGCATACCAGTTTTTATTGACTCGCTAAGAGTTCGTTGGCAATACACCTATAAAAGTGCTTAAAAATTTAAGTTACGGGCATTAAACGCAGACTTTTTATTGCAGCCTTCACGATATTGCGACAATTTTAAACAGCAATTAAACTTTTCGTAAAGCACTTGAATATTTTCGTGAATCCGTCCATTTAATTTAATTACAAACGAGCATTCTTCTATTAAAATACTCAGTAAATCGTTGACACCACTTGCCGTTAATAATATGATTAACTTCAACCTGCATCGCAAAAAATTGTAACAAATTAAATGCCCAGTAAAATGCCTTTTTGTTCAGTATCTTAAAATTAGTTTCATCTGTAAAAATTTCAATTTCTCTTCAATTAAATAATTATATCTTGGTAAAAATACATGCTATTCGTTCAGCAAAAATACTATTATGCTCGGTAATTTACATTAAGGTTTAAATTTAGGTCAAAAAATTATTTGAGTTATAAAAATTAACCAAAATTTTACAGTTATTAAAAATTGTATTCTCTTTTCAAAATTGTAAAATAAACCTACAGGCTTTTAGTTTAGTTGAAATAACAGAGTCAAGAAATTAGTAATACCTAATTATTAATACTTCATACTCTTTCCAAAAATGTAAAATTATACAAGATAGTCCATTTAAAATAACAAAGTTAAAGTGATTTCCGGTAACACCATATATGGGATAAGTAATTGCTAAAAATTCACGGTTATATGCATTTTATTTTCAATAAACACCACTACAAATTTCATGAATATCCTCTTATTTTAATACCTATACATATCGGGTGTAAATGAAGTGTGGTACACCCCCTTTTTTTCTTTAGTTTTGATTTTAGGTAAATGAAATTTTAGACACATGATACCTATGTGCAAAAAAACGGGATTTTTGAGCACATGCACACAATTGTTTTACTTCCGGTTTCGCCGTAAATGACCCCAACTTTCTTATTTTAAATGGAACCCTCTACATTTTACATTTTTGGAAAGAGGAAGCGATTTTGGATACAACAGCACTATTTTGGTTAGTTTTTATAACCTCAAATAATTTTTAAAACTAAATTTAATTTTGTATCGAGGAGGCCATGACCTGCACAAATTTTATTTTACTATGTCAACAATTGTCCAAAATACGTTTTTGTAAATTTTAATTGACATTTAGGTTACTTTAATCGGTTTTGAACGTTGCGGAATCGGTTTTTTGTCAAAAGGTCATTTTTTTTAAATAGAACTATGATGGTACAAGCGGTTATTTAAATGAAGCACCTTCTAACCTAACGTATCCACCGATACCATTAA